>OY977942.1:20067575-21380700 GCA_963854355.1 Epinotia brunnichana | reverse complement strand
GCTCAAACGAGCCCAGGGTCTACTTTGGCACCTTATACCAAGATTTGGCGTAGGAACTAGTTTTTACGAAAGCGACTGCCATCAGTTCTATCCGACCTTCCAAACCAGAGAGAAAACTCTAGTTTCGTCCCATTGGGATAAGACCGGTTTCTTCACGATGTTTTCCTTCATCGAAAAGTGTTAGGTAAATATCAAATGATATTTCGTATTATGGTTCAAATATATTTTACCGAGCTCTCCATTCTCATTCAAACACGAGCACTCACTTATGCAATAAACCCGTTACAAACACTGCATTAAATTTAAAACTAAGTGTCATTGTTATATTACAGATCTTGATGGCATTACATTGCTCTGCTTTCCAAATCCTGAAAATAATGCAGACAGATTTCGAATTTGGCTCTATGCAATAGGAGGAGATTAGTATTTACTGTATAGACAACCAATTTATTCACAAGTCAAGAAGAGTGTGTCTACTTTACGTCTCCCAGGTAATTAAATTGTTGTTATGTATATATATATATTGTATGTATAAAATCAATCCCATTATAAAACATTCGGAATCACCTGAATGGCTTCGAGAAAAGGATGGTACCTACGGCCGTGCCTCTTCGTTTGGCCGACTTGGCGGGGGTACTACCGTGCCCGCAGATTTCATGCAACTCGTTCGTATAGTGTTCTCTTTGCTATCTTAGGTAAGATCGGATATGGAAATAAATATTGGGAACCACTCCGGCAATGTAACCAATAATGCCAGTTCAAGACTGGCTTATTGGTTCGATTTTTACAAGCTTTTATTTAACTTGACATGTTCGTTTGTATGTTTGTGTGGGACAAATCTTGGAACTGAATTTTGAACCAGTTAACCTCAACCCATTGAGCTGAAATTTTTGGTATAATAGTATGATACATTTTAATCTCCAGAGGGCCCATTTGATCTGGCCCCCCTCACCTCTGTGCTTGCCTTAATCGGTCGGCCAGAGTGGAGTCGCAAGAGCGGAACCTATGCTCCAAGTAAAATGTCATAACGCCGGCGGCCCTTGAACGGAACACCGAGATCTGGCGCACCGCAGACTCACCTCTCGACAACCTCACAGCCGCTCAGACGTGTTGCTCCATTGTCGCACTGTGCTTGCGAATATTTTATGGGGCCCACTCAGCGAGCCAGCGAGTCACCGCCTTTTTACAATTTTGAGGCTGGTTGTCACGGCAGGTGTCCGCTAGTTTCCTCCCATAACCCATTTTCCAGACCACACACCATTCAACCCACTAACCCATGACCTTAGTTTCCATCGCAAAACAGTGTTAGGTACACTCTCAGAGCATATAATACTAGAGAGAGGACAAGCCGCCGGCGGCCGTGTCGCAGCTGTATGCTCAATGGGCATACACTGCCATACTGTGCACGCGTGCTGATCGCAGAGAATATTACGTTTTTTCCCAAAATGCCTGATATGATGCGCGTTTATTGTCAAAAAAGCGTGTAGGTATACAAGTGTGTGTGTGTTTTAGATGTGTGCGTGCTTTGTCTTGTTAATTACTTGGGCGTTGTGTGGGTTAATGTACTTGCGACAGGTTGACTCTATACAAATCGGCCGCCATGTCCGATCTCCTTATATTCATACATCTGTGGGTACACTGCAATAGTCTTTGCACCGGGCGGGGACCATCACCAGTTGTATTATGTTGTGCGCTCGGATATGGTATCCGCCATTGGAATCCCTCGCTTTAGATTATTTTTGTTTTAAAGGGCCTCTGCGCTGTTGGTTTCGGCTTTATACGCATGCCTTCCAAAAGTCCGGGACCCCACGGTCCCGAGATATGGTAAAAACATATAGATATAATAAATTATTAATAGGTATTTTTCAGATCCTCACTGCGGAGCCTATGGCAGAAATTACCAAGTGTTCTTCTTGATACTGAAACGACAGTCCTTAAATCCAATTTGCCTTCCACATCAAGAAGTAAGTACATACGTGTTTCATTTTCCTTAATTGATTTAAAAATTTAACATCTATAAATATTATCAACGTCCTAGCATTTTCCCGGTTCTAACCTAATAGAGACTGGGGTTTGCTTTGGCACTTCTTCCAAGATTTGGCGTAGGCACTAGTTTTACGAAAGCGACCGGATTCCACACAGTGTTTTCCTTCACTTTTTTCACTCACTATTACGTTTTTAGGGTTCCGTAGTCAACTAGAAAGTTTCACCATGTCCGTCTGCCCGTCCATCCGTCTGCGGTACTACTAGTTTATTAAAACCTAGTGTTTCAAGCTGTGGTTCGAATCCATGACCTCCAATTCGAAAGTATGCCACAAACACTTTGAGCCTTACCTACCGCTCGGCTACAGTGGCGAACATTAAGTTTATAATGCGTGTCGCTACACTCGCTACATAATATGTATTTACAACAAGAACATTTATCAGCCGAAAGACGTCCACTGCTGGACATAGGCCTCCCCCAAAGATTGAGGGGTATATGCCATAATCGCCACGCCTGGCGTGCGGGTTGGCGATCGCAGTATTTCCACCGAACTCCAGGGATGCTGCTGCCCATCCCCCGGTGGTCTTGGCCGTAGTTTAAGGACATACCCGGGTCAAGGACATACCTGTATATGTATTTATTCACTGTAAATGTTTACTAAGCAGAAACGTCTCGTGCGGCAGAACCCAATGGCAGTCCTTTCCAGTGTGAAATGTAAAACTGAATTCATGGATCCTGAAGTCAACAAGCCTACCATCTACTGGTAAGTGTTACATTTCTTTACATCCGCTCTGTACCAAGTATATATCTTTATTTCGATAGATTTGATCAAATGCCCGCGAGTTTGAATTTGACATTACATATATCTGTAGATAATTATACACCTGTATACAATAAAATACAATTATTTTTTGATAACACCATAGTTACAAGTCAAATGTTTAAGGTAGACAGTAATAACAATAATAAGTACCTACTTGAGTACAGTCGCCACACATCCGCGTATGTAGAATGTAAAAAAATAGACGTTATACTACCAATTATAAGGAATCTATCCCACACATCCAGAGATTCTACTTCGATCTAGAAATGGAAATAAAAAATAAAAACCAAAAAGGAGATATTTTTTTGCGACGAGTCTGTTCAAATTTAAGAGCAAGTGAAATCGGATAAATATGCGCATTCAATTGCCACATAAAACAATGCCACGTTAAACGATGAACTGGCCATAGTTTTTTTATAGGAATTAATTTTCGTTTTCCATTCGTGACAAAGTCACACAAACTTAAAAAAATCTGTCAGAATAAATATTGAAAATCGGCCTACGAGACATCTCGTCTGGCATTTGTAACGATACAAGCACTATATTTGTCTAATAAAAAGAGGATGTCACACTTTTGGGTCAAAAAACAGACTGTGCATAGGTACAGGTGTTCAAAAATATCGGCACATGCACCCTAATGCCTTGAAAATAGAGGTACTTATGTTCCGATGTTTGTAAGCTGCTGGTTTGCTCCGATGTATGTGATGGCGACTGTACCTAGGTCAAACGTTATGTATATGTATAATTCAACGAGCTAGCAAAGCGAGAGCGAGCTAAGCAAACGAAGTTCCCTGGTTCACGTTGGGCAAAAACTGTTTCGTATGTCCGGCGTCTGTCCGGCTGTTCTCCTTCCCCTACAGCTCGCATTTCTCTACCGATTCTTGTGAAATGTTGTGACCAGGTTCAATAATTGAACGAGCGAGCGAAGCAAACGAAGTTCTCCGTTTCGGTTTGTGGGCGAAAATGCGTTTGTATATCCGGTCGTCAAGCTGTTCTTCTCTACAGGTCGCATTATTGAAATCATTAATTTTATTCTGCAAGTAGGCCGCAATGGCACTTTTACAAGTCACAATTCTACCGATTCTATTCATTCTTCAACCGATTCCCGTGAAATTTTTATAGCAGGTTCGATGATTATAGGTATAGATTTTTTTTAAAGATAAAAAAGTCTTTATTGCAAACAAAACATTAAATTTATAGAATTTGGTGCATGACATTTGAATTTTCAGTTTTACCAGGGGTCCCCCGCACTAGGCTCGGCCTGTATCGCGGGAGACCATTTGTACATTTTTAGGGTTCCGTACTCAAAGAGTAAAACGGGACCCTATTACTAAGACTCCGCTGTCCGCCCGTCCGTCTGTCTGTCACCAGGCTTTATCTCACTGATACCGTGATAGATCCAGTTGAAATTTGTACAGATGATGTATTTCTGTTGCCGCTATAACAACAAATACTAAAAACAAAATAAAATAAATATTTTTATTGATAATGGTACGGAACCCTTCGTGCGCGAGTCAGACTCGCACTTGGCCGGTTTTTTATGTCATGCACTAGCTTCTGCCCGCGACTCCGTCCGCGTGGATCGTTGTCGATGTAATTATATTCGATGAAAAGTACCTATGTCGGCAAAACAAGGGGACACCACCCGATATAGCCCTCTGAATCGCTAAACTTAAATAAGAAAAGAATAAGCATAATTTATTAGACAATCAAGCACATGATTACAAATTATACAGAAATTATCCGTTGGGCTCCAAACTAGGCTGAGTCTGTATCTTGGGACTTGGGACCCACTGAGTCGGTTAACAAATCACTTTAGACACGACACGTCACAAGGAGCACGACATGAACGTGACAAAGTGAAAGGTTAAGTTATTACAAACGTATATACCTTAGGTGCAGGGACGTAAAAATTTCTCCGAATTTATACGACAGTGTAGCAAACCATTTCTTTAGAGTGGACTTAACTTTGCGTATGGTGCATTTTTTTATGTCACAGCCTTTACAGGCACTAGCGTTATAGACAAAGGGGTGAATGAAGAATGCGGAGCGTTTGGCTCCGAGTTGACTGAGGGAGTGGGGACTGGGGACTCTATACAGGATGTACTAATCAAGCGGGGCAGTGAGGGCAAGTCCGAAACTATAAGAGATATGGAAATTTGCTCTTATTTAGGAGTCACGAATCCGATTTTAGAAAAAATAAAAACTGCATTCAAAGATTTTGAAAAGAGCCTCATTCATGGCCGGGAATCGAACCCGGTCAAATGTGTCAAAAAATCAGAGTTAGTTTTTTTGCCTAAATAAATAGTGCTGGTTATGAGGAGCAATTGTTGCTAAGGAACCCTGTACCTATCACAGGAAAATGCCGAATTTCATAGTTTAATGTACGGAAATGGACCTCCTCATTAGCACAGAATAAGTAATAGTACAGGTACAGAAGGGACACTCCTTTGATCTTCACAAAAGCCGCTTCTTTCTTAGCAAAAACACTATGATTTATGGCCCTCTGACGTCGTCGACTCCAGCGCAAGCCAAAGGGAACGTTAAGTCTGTGTACGAACGGTGAAAATGAATTGGCTCACTCGCCGCGTCGCCGATAGTGAGGGCTGTCAACGACTACATAATTGTACTTTCAAAACAAAGTTTTAACCGACTTCAAATCAGTAGCCAAATTGCTTCAAGTTTGCCTATAAAATTTGAAGAGTTCCCTCGATTTCTCCAGGATCCCATCATCAGAACTGGATTTTGGTGACAACGGGACCAATCTGGAAGTATAATATGCTTTCGAACTCAGAATTTTTTTTTCATATCGTTTTAATAAATTACCGGGATATCGCGTAACATACACACATAAAAAAACAGACGAATTGAGAACCTCCTTCTTTTTTGAAGTCGGGTGAAAAATAAAATAATAATGTTTTGCCCATCTACCTCTATGACTAATAATGACTTATAACCTTTACCATACGAAGTTGTTGTTTTAGTAAGTAGGTATATTTTACTATACTAGAATTTAAATTCACACTGATATACATCAGCAAACAATCAATTAAAATTTACCTGTATACTAAAATTACTAAAACATGGATGTTCAGATCTTTGTGATCGCCCTGATTGCTACGTTTATAGATACGTTTTGACAGTTTGAGCGATCAGATATATTCGGCAGGTCGTATGCAAATAAATTATTGAAAAACAGCGTGCTTAGATGTTTATGGCATTGTAGTAGTTATGATATAAATGGCATTTGTAGTCTGCAGAATTTATTGAAATTTAGTCTTGCTCAGAACTAAATATTTGGACACCTTGGCCGCTCCGATATATCTGATCGCGACTGTACATTAAACTATGAAATTAGGCATTTTCCTGTGATCTTAGATAGAGGGTTCCTTAGCATCAATTGTTTCTCATAACCAGCACTATTTATTCACGCAAAAAAGAACTCTGATTTTTTGACAAATTTGACCGGGTATGATTCCTGGCCGTGAATGAGGCTTTTTTCAAAATCTTTGAATGCAGATTTTTTTTTCTAAATTCGGTCTCGTGACTCCTAAGAGCAAATTTCCGTATCTCTTACAGTTTCGGATTTGTCCTCACTGCCCCGCTTGAATAATACACCCTGTATATGCGTCTACTCATGATGTAGTCTATAAGCGGCGACTTTACAGTACTTCTGTGGACTCGAACGACAGTATTCGTGATAAACAACTGCCTAACTCTAAGAAGACCTGTTTTGTGATAAAGAGTGTCAGTGGGAAAGTGAAAAGGTTTTCTCGTAATTACTCATTACCTTGATAACTGCACGTTGCGAGCGTTCAAGGGCAAGAAGTGCTGTCTTACCAGCGCTGCCCCAGACTGCAATACAATATAATTTAATAATTGATTGGCACAGCGCGTGATAGACTACGCGTAGTACCTCCGGACACATTGCACGTACAACCGATGGCCGTTGGGGCAGAAGGGTTCTCGAGAGGAGACCACGTACCCGTAGGCCCCGCACAAAGTGGACTGATGACCTGGTAAAAGTCGCGGGAGTCCGCTGGATGCGGGTGGCGCAGGACCGGTCATTGTGGCACGCTTTGGGGGAGGCCTATGTCCAGCAGTGGACGTCTTTCGGCTGATATGATTATGATGATGATAAGGTGTCGTTGGATTCCTCTTAATCGTAGGAGTGACATATGTTATAGCGCTATAGGTAATATCGTCGGGTGACAAGCAAAACTCACTAACTAACAAATACCTACTTAAATTAAAATTCGTATCTCGATATCGAATAAGTACCGAGATACGAGGTTTTGAAGAGCAGTGACAGTTTTGGTAGTGACTTTTGCTTGTCACCCGACGATATTTATAAAAATGCAGTTGGATTTTTTGAAAGATATTTCGATGTTATTGTCGATTCGGATTTTATAGAAATTAAAAACATAAATGTTTGTAAAAAAGGCAGGTATCTGAATTATTAAGTTTTGGTACTACTTACCAGTGGCGGCGCGTGATAATTTTCGATGGGCAACCCGGAAGAAAAAAGTTATGAAAGTGTTAAAGGCCTCCACACACCGGTCGCGTGCGCGGGCCCGCCGGGGGCCGCGGCGGGCCCGCGCACGCGACCGGTGTGTGGAGGCCTTTAGAGTAGGCTTGTCTAAAAATAAATTTTAGGCAAGCCGGTGGGAATTGGCTTGTATGGGCGCTCCGCCACTGCTACTTACTTAACGCAAAACATTATGTTATTTATTTTGCTGCAAAGTAATTTTTCGCAAGGGTACACCATATAGAAATTATGAGCGAGAAAACAAAAAAAATCCCCAAAATTTCGAGCATTTGTAGCTGCCAATGAGGCCCCGCGATATATATATCTCTATTTTTGATATTTACTCGGTTCCATCCAAATCCTACAATATATAAAAAAATAAAATCGAATGCACCACCTTTTGTAACATATAATAAATAGTACATTATTGCCGTGGCCGGGCAGGAGGCAATTGCAGGCTGAGTATTTTGTTTAAACGGACGAGCTTGCGAGCCCGTTTAATTATAATACGAAGCCTGCAATTGCCATTCCGGCTGAGGCTAATATAGTGCTTTTCTCAAAAATGAGGGAATAAAAAAGACTTAATTGAAATCAAGCGTTATGATTAAATACAAATTGAGGATACTGCAAATTACATAAAATGAAACGTCATATTTTTTTTTAAACATAATCGCAAGTGTATTTTTTCACCGAAAAACGCAATCTTTTTATGACACATACAAAAATGTCGCATTTGCAACAGAAAAATACGACTTGATTTGGCTGAATACGACCTGTGCTGTCTTTTATATGCCAGTTTCTACTTTTTAAAAAGTTTGGTACTCGACAAATAAAGTAATTCATATGTAACATTCCAGGCGGCCTGCAATGTTTTTTATTTTTTAATTTTGATCTGGCCTTAAACTATACACTTTACCTTCCAATATGTAGCGAGTTATGTTCACTTTGCGGGCCATTTTTGAGAAATGTACTATTACTGACTGGCTTAGGCATTCATCTATCCAATAAGTCGATCCTTGCTCATAAATGCTTGCGAATGGGCAGTGCCTACCTATTAAGCCCCCACGCTGATAGGATACGGATAGGATGGGGACGGAGCGGATAGGTTGGAATTATTGATAATGTAAGAATCTTCTACTTTGGACGGTAGAGTTGCTTTTTAAATGGACTAACTTTGATGCAGTTCAGCCAACTCAAATAATCTCAAGTATACATCTTGGAAATTTTACACATTTCTGATCATGAAATATTCTTACTCATTCCTTGTATTGCTTCAGGATTTCGAGCTGAACGTCTTGCCTTCAACGTCAATAGAGCCATATGAACCGGCAGTACCCGCTCAGGACGCTGCTACTGTTAATATAACTAAAAAAGCGCCTACTGCTGGTAAGCATGCAATTTTATTTTTATATACGGTGGGTTCTTTGCATTGCTACTTTGGTCAATTCCAACTAACAACTACCCCATTTATGAATTTCAGAAATCATTTTCAAGAATGGCAACCACTTAAAAATAGTACTACAGAAAGTGACCCGAAAAAAACCCGTCTCAAAAAGATACGTTAAAAAAATTACATGCCTGTCAGCAATTTTCATGGTAATGCAGTTCCGAGAAGCACCAAAAAAGAAAATGGCCAGACGAGACGGTTCACTGAACAAGAAAAAAAATGGCTCCGACCATTTACAAAAATGGACCCAAATGCTACAGATTTCTAAAAAGTTGTTCGATGGTGTTGGTGACACTCTTAATAAGAGCCGGATTAAACAAAAAGTGGTTTCAAGTATTGCCAAAAAATTTTAGAAAATGACAACAGACGATAAATAAAATTGTGCACGTTATTATTCGATGAAATTAGCATTACCCCTCACTTTGATTACAGTCACCGTAAGGATAGAATATCGGGATTCGTGTCAGACGGAAAAACAACGGAACGAAAAATATGTGATCATGCCTTAGTCTTCATCATCAGAGGAGTGTTGCGAAATCATAAACAGCCGGTGGCTTACACATTTTGTTCTCTAAGCATAAAAAAGGAGACAATCGCTGTGTTAATTCAAGATATTGGTAAAGGATATTGTACTTAACAGTATCATCCCGTCTTGAGCCGTGCTGGCCGCTAAAACTGTAAGCACGGCTATCACAAGACGGCCGCGACATACTCTCGAGCTCTCTCGCACTATCCGTCTCTTTCTTATTAGACCACTTAGAAAGAGACGGATAGTGAGAGAGCTCGAGAGTATGGCGCGACCGTCTCATGATAGCCGTGCAGTAATGACTTTTAACTTTTTAAATTTGCTCTAGACAGTAACTTCACGTCCTATTTTTGCATATTGGAGAAAAGTATGTTGAATATTTACGAGATACACTTTTTAAAAAGCATTGCATTAAATCGTTATGGATGGAGGAATATTAGTCCATCCCCAGTCGGTTTTGAGACAGCATTTGCTTCACTATTATTTAATAATTGAACGGGCAGGCATTCTCCAGGGTCCGATTGTGAGGACGATGATTGCTCTAGTCTATTTAAATGAATGAGGGATTTATTTAAAACTAGTGAAAACATTCAAAGCGGTGAGCAGGAGATTGATTTTTCCTACATTGAAGATACCTAACATTATTGTACCTAGATTTTGATAAAAAAACGATTCAAGAATATATGTCAGTGGCTGTCTGTTAAAAAAAGTTAAATTATTAATTTCAAGCATTTCTAAATGTTCCAATTAGAAAGAGACAGACAGTCTATGTCGCCGCGACACAGTTCGCGCGCCGTCTTGTGCTAACCGTGCTGCACGGCTACCTGTCACAAGACGGCGCGCGAGCTCTCGATTTTTGTCGCACTCGGCGGATAGTGCGAGAAAAATTGAGAGTTCGCGCGCCGTCTTGCTATAGCCGTGTAAGTGATGTATTTTGTCTCCCGCTGTCGTGTATATTAATTACCTAGTTATTATGCTTCCGTTTAAAAACATTGTTGGCTTCCTGTACCTATTGCTGTTTTATCTTAAACGTACGTACCGGTATATACAAATTGTCAGTCATCGTTAATAATCTAGGAATAAGTATGTTTGTTAGAAATTCAAAAAGTCTGACTTGTACAAAGGTTGACCGAAAATCAACTGACTATAGCAGAGTTAATGGCACCTGGTCAAAGTTGGTTTACCATTGTCAATCTGCTACTTGATGCTACTAAAACTAAATGTGTTAGATTCTATTTGCCTAATGTTAGACCAGCTTGTATATTTTTAAAGTATGCTTACAAGTAGTAGATAAAGCAATATTCTTGGGTAACATTACAAGAAAGAATCTACATTGAAAAGCCCATTTTAAGTTTACCCGCATATGTTATTAGAAATATAATAAAGACAGAGATGCTATTAACACACCACATGAAAGCAACCAAGAATGACGCGTTTTTTAAGAATAAGATTATATTTAAAATTGCAAACTGTGCACATAGATCGTAAACAATGTCACTTGTATGTACGTTCTTACGTGATTAAGCATAAGAAAATAGACGAAATTAACTCACAATTTAATTTTATTTACCTACACGATCCCTCTATTCCCCATAAGTTACCGTGAGATTGGGTTAAGTTAGATGAAAATTAAACCTACGAGGTTTAATTTTCATCTAATTTAATCCATTCTCTCATCAAAAACCAAAATTTTCATCAATTGTACAAGTATAGTAATAGCTGTAAGTATACAGGTACACAGTGGCATATATATGTATACAGTAAGTAGCGCATAAATATGTATACATCCGGAGTAGTCCTATCGTATACCACTAGATGTCGCTAGTCAGTACTGGCGACTGATGTCTCTATCTCAGTATATATATAGTACTCTTTGGTACCGGCTGAATAGCCCTCCGAGACAGACGTGTAGTGTGTTTATTTGTGGCTATTCACGAAGCTAACCGGCCACTCTTCAGATAAAATAATATTATTTTGATCTCCGACTAGGCATAGTTGTTACCAACCTCGGGGTCAAACTATACTGGGGATACATTCGTGAGGCTAATCGAGACAAGTTATGAATTGCATAGCTGCCATATATGACGTAGTGTAGCGAAAAGGCTCAAACCCACCGGATACGTAACATTTAAAATTGAACCTTCTACCTAAAACAAAAGTCATACATTTCAATGGTGATGTCTTGTGGGTTGGATCCTTTTGTCTAAACTACGCGTTCTATAGTCAATTATTATTGTACGAGTGATCGTGATACTTGATAGATTTAATTTATTTACTAGTTAGTCCAGTCATCGGAATTCTCGTAACATTTTTGAGCTGTCATGGGGACTTCTCGTTTATCGACTTCTGATACAAATATTTTGTCGATACATTATAGAGCACAACACAACATATCAAAGAAGATTAAAAGTAGAGGTAAACAACAGGCGGTCTTATCGCTAAAGACCGATCTCTTTTAGATAACTTTTGACTTTCTGAAAATGTTAAATAGAGATTTGCAATGAAATCAATGAAAAATTAATAGTTAACAATTTTACATTTAATCAGTTCAGTTCAGTAAAATTCTTCTTTGTTACCAGGTACACGTTTTTAGGTTTCCGTACTCAAAGAGTAAAACGGCACCCTATTACTAAGACTTCGCTGTCCGTCCGACCGTCCGTCTGTCTGTCACCAGGCTGTATCTTAAGAACCGTGACAGCTAGAGAGTTGAAATTTTCACAGATTATGTATTTCTGTTGCCGCTATAACAACAAATACTGAAAACAAAATATTTTTTTTTAAGGGGAGCTCCCATACAACGTGATTTTTTTGCCGTTTTTATAGATAATGGTTCGGAACCCTTCGTGCGCGAGTCCAACTCGCACTTGGCCGGTTTTTTTCTTACGATGTGAATCACTTGATACATGTTTTTTGATATTATGTTTTTTGAACTGTTTCAAATTAACATAACAAACAGAACAGTGTATCACGGAATCTTGTTCTTTATAAACCAGTTCCGGGTACGTTTCTAACCATTTACCAATAGTAGATTTACGAGGCATTTTCAATTTGAACGAGTGATTGACATAATAATAATAATAATCAGTCAACGTAAGGCAGCTTGTGGCGGGCTGTTAGGGAGTAGCGACCCTACGTACCTGAGTGCCCCTGGGGGTGTCCTGTGGTCAGGCTGAGCCGATCGGGTGGTTGGTTGGACAGGCCCCCCACCTCTGGCTTGCCTTAACTGGCTGTCCAGAGTAAAGTCGCAAGAGCTGTTGCTCGAGGGTAGATGTGGACACCTAAGTGGCGAGTTGGCTATATGTTTAAAGTCCAGTGCCACCTCTCTACCCCCCCCCAGCCTCTCTGACTGGTGTTGCCCTTAGGCAATTTTTTAATGTCGCTAATAATAGGGGCCCATCTAGCAGTTGGCGAGTCACCGTCTGCCAGAGATAAAAAATGAGACAGTTTATTAGGCAGGCGTCCGATGTTTCACCCAATAGCCCAGCCACTAGTCCATCATTTTCACCCAATAACCCGTTTTCTTTAGATTCCATCAACCAGCAATAGTCCCTAGACACCCCAGCGGGTGCTGTCTCTGTGTGCATCCCATGACACGGGCAGGGACAGCATCCGCTCGGTGTACTCCTTGCATTTCATTAAATTGTCAAAAGGGCCTCTACGTGTTGGCTCAGTTGGTACTTTGTAGGTACCTAGCCCCACGCACGCCTCCCAAAGGTCCGGGACATCATTGTCCCGTGAGCGGGAAAGACATACATAATAAATAATAAATCATTTATTCACAGGCGAAACATAACCCAAAATACAAATACAAGTTTGACAAGATACTTAATTAAAATTAAAATGTTAAACTAAAACATCAAAAAAATGATCCCCTTGTTCTTCGTACATTACTGAGTTACATTACTAGTAATGTACAAAGAAAAAATAGTCTTCGTTCAAAACTGGGTAATGTAGGAAGAAACTTTCGTTCTTTGCACATTACTAGTTCCGTTGGTATGTTGCCTCCAGGCCCTAAGCTAAGTCTAAGAATTTCTTAGATACCAACCGCTGCAATGATGATTGTACGGCATAGCTATTTAATTAAGATCAAATGCTGCTCTGTAAACTCTTGATTTATTTATTTAATAAAACTTTATTGCACTATACAACGGAAAGTAAAAATGGCGGACTTAATGCCATGAGGCATTCTCTACCAGTCAGGCATTTTAATTTGATTGAATTGATTGTGGCCCTTCGGCCGTTTTCTAAACCGTTAAAGAGCCATTTATTTTCTTCCACCATTGCTCTCTTCAACGGATTTGCGTTTTCCATATTGGTTGACCAAGGTTAGAGAAATTTCTTAGATACCAGATTTATAATTCCACGCACAATTGTTAGCTATCTGACGCCTAAGTGAAGTTCTTAAATATTTCATCATGCACAGATAGCCAATATCGGAAAATAGGGCTCTCCAGGTCGTTGTAGATGACCTTGAGGATCTCGTCCTGAGAGCGCCCCAGCCTGTCCCAGAAAGCGGCAACTCTCGCCCTCATTACGGCGAAGAAATCTGGCACCCGCGCCTCAGCGAACATGCTGGACGCGCTGCAGTAGCGTGGCAGCCGCATGAGCGTGCGAAATGCATCATTATATTGCACCCTCATGGTGCTGTACGACTTTCGCATAAATTTAGACCACAGTTGGCAAGTGTAGAAACACTGACAAAATGCATTGAACAATGTCACTTTGACTTCGTTGCTACACTTACCAAATCTGCGTGCCAGCATGTTGCAGCGGACTGATAAGGCCCTCCTCTCCCGGTCAATATCCTTATCGTCTTTCAAATCCTCGTTTAATTTAATTCAATTCAATAGTTTTATTTCAGACCATGTGATAGTGCATATACTGTTAGTAACAAAATAAACTTAAAACTATGTTAGCAATTATTATTATACATTTAAAAAAAAGCGGCCAAGTGCGAGTCGGGCTCGCACATGAAGGGTTCCGTGAAATAAATTGCGGTTTACGATTTATGACTTATTAAAAAAAACTACTTATTAGATCTCGTTCAAACCAATTTTCTGTGGAAGTTTACATGGTAATGTACTCAGAGCATAGAATACTATATAATATATTCATACATCTGTGGTAATGTACATCATATATATATTTTTTTAGTTTTATCATTCTCTTATTTTAGAAGTTACAGGACACACATTTTACCACTTTGGAAGTGTCTTTCGCGCAAACAATTCAGTTTAGAAAAAAATTATGTTAGAAACCTCAATATCATTTTTGAAGACCTATCCATAGATACCCCACACGTATGGGTTTGATAAAAAAAATTTTTTTCAGTTTCAGTTCTGAGTATGGGGACCCCTAAAACTTAATGTTTTTTTTTCGATTTTTGTGTGAAAATCTTAATGCGGTTCACAGAATACATCTGGGTCATTGTCAGTCACAAAAACAAAAATCATCTTTCCGGTGGTCAAAAGTTACGGGCTTACGCTCACATATAATATGTTTTTATCACATAGGATTATAGAAGGGGCAACGCCGTTTATGCGGATTCAGAGATCAACCAAAAATTAGGCTTTATAGCCCTTAACTTTGGCAATGTCCACCGAAGAGACGCGAACCTAAATCTGACAATGACCCATCTACTTACCAAGTTTCAACAGTATAGCTCTTATAGTTTCGGAAAAAAGTGGCTGTGACATACGGACGGACAGACAGACAGACAGACGGACGGACATGACGAATCTATAAGGGTTCCGTTTTTTGCCATTTGGCTACGGAACCCTAAAAAGAACTGCAGTACTAATTGACATAAGTCAAAGTTGAATAGTTTAGGAGACGTCAGGCCCCCCTGCCGTACTCCACATTCCAACCTGTAATCTGTGGACAAAGTCCTGGCCCATCTCACCTGGTTTAATTGGTTTTGGTACCAGTACCTCAACAAACCTGTACAATCACCCGGAATATCTGCTTCCTGCAGTTTTGCCCAGAGAATATTGTAGTCCACTCTGTCGACGGCCTTGGAGAGGTCCAGGAAGCAGGCATAAATCGGTGTTTTTCTAGCCGTGTAGTACCCGACAGTACTACACGGCTAGAAAGTAGTAGTGCCAGACAGCAAATTATTATTCTTATTACTGACAACTTTAAAACTTGTTAGTTTATTTTATACAAAAATAAGTTGCTGTCAAAATGTTCATTTTTAGTACAAGCTTTTATTGCCGACTGTACTTTTCTGCATACCATCATCAACAACTCATTGAGACGATTATAACGAGCCCAAATTCGATAGGGTTGTGTCGTTTTATTGCGGAGTTCATATGGCCAACTTCCTGCTCCAGCATTAGATCAGCTCCAAATCATCATAATATTGCATTGTCATGCGATATACACATGCATGCAAAATTTCAGCTCAATTGGATAAAGGGAAGTGACTGAAAAATGAATTACAAATTTTGACGGACAACTTACATACTTACATATTTACATACATACGAAGAGTGCAAGTTAATATAAAGCTAGTAAAAAGAATGAATATACTTTGTCATAGTATTTTAATATAAATATAAAACATGTGCACAAAAATCAAATACTTACTTTGTTCAAGTTAGAGCATCATGTTAGCGAAGTAATGTTTACCACTTTTTAGTGCAAGTATCAATATCGGTCACGGAGCGAATTCCAACGGTGCGCTATACAGCTATTTGCATCGGCAAGCTCCGCGGTTAGTTCTATCCCGATCGCACTTACATATAGCTAGAAAGGGACGGCACCCGCGGCTGGTGCGATCTAGCTGTGCATGTGGGGGTTAGGTACGTTTGTGTGGGTGGTAGTAGTATTTACACACACAAAAGCACTACGCCTGTCAAAATACCGAATTCTGAGCGAGCGCTTTTTTGAAGAGCACTCTTAATAAATGTTATGACTACTCGTATGACCATAATCAATGGAAGCTATAATAAAAACCCTATTATAAAATTAGTCTATTGCTCATTTATTCCAAACAATATTTACTTAAATATAAATAATAAATAAAATACTACTAATAAATACTCATCTTGAAGAAAAACTACCGAAGAGTTCGAAACATGCCGGTCGTGACCTTTAAACGTGAGTTTAACCATCTATTTATTATTAGTTAGTAGAATAACTGTACGTCTTAAATATAGTATTTAAGACGTACAGTCAACCAATTTGATTCCTTGGCCACCGTAGAACCCTGTCATTTTAACTGCTACATAGCGACGCAATAATCCAAGTAACCCGTATTGACATAGAATTTACAACGGCAAGGTTCTATGATGGCCTAGAAATCAAATTGGTTGACCGTATGTCTCACGAAAGTTTATATTCGAAATAATAAATAAACTACAAACTAGCCCCAGAGTAAGCTCAATAAGGCTTGTGTTATGGCTACTAGACGACGATCTATTTAATAAATATAAATACCTAAATACATAGAAAGCATCCAAGATCCAGAAACAAATATTCATGTTCGTCACTATATTTACCCTTACCGGGATTCGAACCCAGGACCTTCAGCTTCGTATAGGCAGCATCACTACCCACTAGTCTAACCGGTCGTCAAAATTCAAACACTAATGATTGATGAATATAGGTACAACACATTTCTACACAACATTATGGCACCATTTACTTTCATTCAACTAATGTGACGCTTGTTAAAATTTTAAGCCATTCTTGGTTAGAAATTTCATCATTTGGAGTATAATTATTTGTTCAAATAACTTAGGTATAGTAAGGTTGGTTGAACGGAGAGGTGTAAACCAATGTGTCTTAAATGTTGGAAATATAAATCTTGGTCTTAAAGTTTAGTAATTTGCTTAAATTCTAACCGAGCCCTACTTAACACGGCGTGGAAATTACCTACGACGCATTAATTTATCTCGTAGAAAATGAGTCTGAGACACCTTAAGCTTAATATGTTTGAGAAAATCTGATTTTCAGAGTCGTCATTAACATTATCGTAATCATATATGCGTATGCTGGTTAACATACATATGGAATGAAAGCTTATAGAAAATATAAAATGATTAACATTTCCACTAATTTACTGACGACAGGATAAAGATGATAAATAGGATCTCTGAGAAAATGAGTGAAAAATAGGAACGACAATCACGATCAGTAAGAATTTCAGCTATTCTTCATCTTACAACGAACTTTCTAGTGAATCAAGACATGTAAACCTCTATTGCTTTTGCAATCACGGACAATTGGAACCAAATATTATATAGATCTAAGCATAGGTATAAACACAAATTTCGATATTTCTCGACATTAAACATCTGAAGTCTAAAAATCTGATACAAATATTATGTCCTTAAATATAACTAGAAAATCTGCTTCTTAAATAGGTTAAAACCAATACAACCACAATACAGTTATTAACAGGTATCTAATTAAGTAACATTATTTTTAAAAACACTGCTTATTAAGACTTAGTACCTGCTATTCAACATTTGCACTTGTTTAACTTACTGTAATTAAGTACAGAGGCAACGGAACTTCAAGGAAAGTCTCCGAGGTGCGGGTGAACTGCAATTTTGAGTTCTCAAACTGATATAGAAGCAATCTCTACTGGAGCGGTATATCATGTAAACTTGCCGTACCTGTCTACTCAAAGAGATGTAGCACAGATTAATCACTATTCGACTAAAAATTTACAACATTGAAGAGAAACCGTTTTTGCATGCAAAACCAAATGTTTCTGTCTTTTTTGTTCTCTTTATTGTTTTAGGAACATTTAATCACTTAAAATTACGTCAGTTCCATTGTACCTTAAGCTAAATTACTAAAGCTATGTATATCTACCAAAAGTTTGCGCCAGTAGAAAACGAAAAAAATGTACATAAACAAATATGGCTGACTATCAATAAAATTGATCTCTCTGAATCTATGAGAAAAATTCAATTGGTAGTGATGGGACATAAACAGTGTTATTTTGTTATCGATTCGATTTAGACACGGGACAACAAATGCAATTGATAGTCACCCATATTTGTTTACATTTTTTTCGTTTTCGGTATTATATTGCATAAGGTATTCTAGCACAAATAAATATATCACTTTGGCTTCTTCTGAGGTTGGTGCCGCTAATATAGACTGAAATGCACCTACATCTAATTACTTGCAAGTCAAAGGCATGTAAGACTAGGGCCAGATGGTATCCCGTATGTAGCGGAAAGCGTTTACGGCTTAAGGCGCCCGCTGGCGGGGTCTTGGTAGTGAAAGTGTTAATGTGCTTCATCCACATATTATTATAATTTACGCATCTTTGAGACAAATTACTTATCTAGACTCACCTCACACCTCATCATTCCAATTCAGTCAAAATTTTAAGTGACTTGTAATATAAACATGAAAACTTATTGCACATCTTAAACTTCCAGATAAACAAACAACATTGCAGCGAAGTCTAGTCCACCTTTATAATAAACTACTCAACTACGGCAGCACATGGCGACAATGTGCTAACTTGGAATATAAATCAAACCCTTTAATGTTCGGGCACTATCGGTTACGCTCGGGTCAAGTAGGTAAAAGTGATTTACAGAGCCCATAAAGACAGCTACCAACTGGCTACATTCGCGTGTCAGCACCCTTCAGGGCTCGCTGGGGTCGCGTGGACTAGTAATGAAGTGTATGTAACCCGTGTATAACACGGAAACTTCGCGCCGTGTGAACTAAATAATAACGTAACGTAACGGAGTCATGTAACCTTGCCATTGAAAACTCATAAGTATAAATTTATTTTATGGATTAATACAAAATTTAGTTTGTATTAAGCAGTAAAGTCTGCTAACAAAATTTATAATTTGTATTAACACATCCACTGCCAGGAATAGCTACGCGCTACACTCGTAGCCGATCCCGTGGTTTTCCCGCTAAGTAGCGGAAAGCGGCTACGGCGTAAGCGCCCGCTATGCTGGTTCCTGGCAGTGAAAGTGTTATGCAATACAAAATTATTACGATATCTCAGTTGGTTAGTTGCGACGTCCGCGACGGGCCATGTAGGGCTGTGGTAGCCGCCGGTTAGAATCAGGCTCGGAGCATTTTCAATGTTTCCTTTAACTTGAAACTTATAATGACATACCTATGTCCTTCAATCGTGCGGTAACTACGTTTCAAAGACTGCGTTGCTTATTGTCCCTATTAAGATAGAACGTATTGTAATAAAATTGTATGTCAAAAACCATATCATTTGTGAAGTATTACACATATTATTTAAAAACAACTTTATCTCTTAACCAAAGTTCAATATTACCAGTTCGAACATTCAGTGACGTATAGGTACATATACCGAAATGAGACGCCGATATTAATGTCGGATTAATGAAATTAATGACCGACATGAAGGAATAAAATAAAAATAATAGTTGTGACTAGTTTCATGAATTCTTTATAAGAAAGCCTATGACAAACATATGACAATCGGAAAATATGATAAGAGTGTCCCTTTCTGTTCAACTTACGGAAAAAGCAATAAGAGTTGGTGAAGTTTTGTTTAAGGGTAAAGGTAATTCTCCAAGGGGCTGTTCAGTCAGTTTACTTAGTATTAGAGGAGTTTGTTTAGGCCAACCCGGCCAACACTATATAGATATAATGCAATATAAATATTTCAGCAACCAATCAAATTTCGCCACTTTTGACTGACTTGCAAGTAAAAGTTAATGTTTTGGTAATGTCGTGTCTCCGAAATACTAGATAGATAAATTGTATCATTAAGTACGGCGAGTGAACAATGCAATCGCCTTAAGCAAAGGACTTAGTCAAATAATTTATCATTATAGAGCCATTATGGAACGCTCAGTTACACAGTTGTTAAGTGTTGTGTTATAGGTAGGCATTATTACCATAGTCTGCATCTAATTTTGACCAAAATCCCTAAGCTGACCCAAAATTTACAAACTTTGGTCCATTGGGAAATGGAAAGGAAAATAAGATATCCTGTAAATGAGTATTATTAGTAATCGACTGACCCCTTGGGTGAAATAAAATATGACTAAGTATTTAAGTTACATTCTCGGCAAGATTCGTATTAAGATTCAAACCGAAGACAGGGGCCGGACCTAGGACCTATAGAATACAGTTGATAGATAAAAAGTATAAGCTAAACGAGATCGTCAAGATAATACCTATACTGGCATTTATGGGATGCAAAAAAAACAATAGCTTTTGCTGCGGTCTATAGTATGTATGTATGTATGTAAGCACTTTATTGTACACAATAACAGGTTCAAAAATAAACATGAGGACATATAGTTAAGGGTCGTGTAAAGTAAACTACGCAGCCAGGTCTTCCGTTCATGAGAAAATGAGATGCAACACTCTTCAAGAATGGGTTATAGAATAATTTTATTCATGTTTCCTATGAGATTTTTAATGAGGTACTTGGGTTGATTGTGTCGGGTGGGTGATAACGTTTTGTTCGAAAAGGCTGAGGTAAATAAGAATAAGTTTCTGTCAAAAATATCATTTTTGGTACAAGCTTTTACTGCCGACTGTACTTTTCTGCATGCCATCATCAAGTCCTCATTGGGACAATTCTAACCAGCCCAAACTCGATGGGGTTGTGTCGTTTTATTGCGGAGTTCCTTTGGCCACCTTCCAGCTCCAGCATCAGATCAGCTCCAAGTCATCATAATATTGCATTGTCATGCGATATACATATGCTTGCAAAATGTCAGCTCAATTGGATAACGGGAAGTGACTGAAAAATGGATTGCAAATTTTGACGGACAACTTACATACTAACATACTTACATATTTACATATTTACATACTTACATATTTACATACATAAGAGCAGTGCAAGTTAATATAAAGCTTGTGATAAAAATAAGGACCATACTTTGGATTATTTTTCTAAAGACAACATTTTAAGCATGCGTGTTTTGACCTCTGACAAACAAGAAAATATATAGTAGACACATTTGAGTGATACAAACATAATATATGGGTTCCCGTCTATTTCGTGCGCAGAAAACATAAATTGGTCTCTTACACGGGGGCGTGGTTTACAAGAAATGGGGCTTATTTGCTGTTTCATCAACACTACCTACACCTGTATACTCCAGTTATAGTCACTCTTACCTTATCGTCTGAAGCTGAAATGTGAAATTAAAAGTTAGATTACAAAACATAACAATTGCATCAGTGAAAACGAGTTTGAAATTTGTATCCTCAACTACATTAGACTGATCGCGCTCGTTTAATTTTTTTTTATTATAATCATAAAACATTTATTTTTCAAGATTAGGTAAAAACAAACAGACTTCAATTAAATTAAAAAGCAACTAATACAAACACACATCAAATGAAACACAACAATTGAAAAAAAATTAAAACTAATTACCTACCAAAAAAAAAACAGTCCGTCCAAAAGTTCTGCCTGGCATGGACCCCATGACGCTGGCGGCATTTCCCCTTTGGACCGCACTATTAAACTTACTTAATATTTTAAAAATATCCACACGAAGAACAACACAGACTCATAAGCAATGACAACATGACACTTTGTTACGAAAATCAATTCAAAGGGTGGTGCTACCGTTGCTCATGTCATGACACTAGTTGAATATGATACAGCAGAGTCCAAAATACCTACACTTTAAAGCAGGGTGAAAGCGTTACGTAAAGTTCGAGTAAGAGCTCTAAATTCAATGCGAAAACACAAATTTTCCATTCAACAGAATTGGAATTTGGTAATAGGATGTTATAACCAATTAGGAAATTTTACTTATCCCTGTACCCACGAATATCCCCAGGCACTCCAGTTGCCCCACACATCCACATGTGAACATGTCGAGTATCTCAGCAAGCAGAAACTTTGATGAACTCGAATTTAAATTTCAAATTGCTACGAATAAATTTGCAATGTAATACCCTTTCTTGTCTTACAACTTTTTTCACCATTTATTTCTTTTGAGCTATCTGGGAGTGCTTTTTGGTCTCACTGTGAAGCTTCATTAACCTTCCCTAACCAGGTGATGGAACTTTTTACTTAAGGGGATTCCATTTTACTTAAAGCCTAGGGTTAATTTTCTAAATTGTGTTTCACTTAAATCCTTCCTGGATTTTAATAACTTGGTAGAATAATTTAAGGATACTATTAAAACTTTGCAACGCTTTATTAATGGTGGGCTGGTCTGGTTACATAAAAGCCACGTTTTGTAGCATCTACATTAAATATACTATATTTTGTAAGTTTATTTATTTTAAAATAAGAAAAACAATCGGTAACTCGTTTTTTTGCAATGATCGTCAATTATAAATAATGAAACTGTGAAGTCTGATTACATCTTCAATAACTCACTGTATCCATATCCATAATGGTTGGTAGTAGTGCCCAATAAAGGGGTTTCAAATCTACGCCTAACGGGTAGTATAGGTTATAGGTTATAGGTTGTACGCGGGCTGGGTTTCCGCAACTCGACGTCATAAATGCGCCTATTTTGCGTAGGGGTTTTGGCACTACTGTTATTCGTGCCAACCCAGTTCCACCAGGAAGCCTAGCAGACCCTTTACATTGCCGACGGCCTCCGGTAGTGACCCCGGTGTTCCGAGGTACTTTGCCCTGTAGTCCGCCACTCCAGGACATGTCAGGATGACGTGGGCGGCTGTCTCGTCCTCTTCCATGCAGGCTCTGCAGAGAGGACTGTCTGTAACACCTAAAGTAAAAATGTGTTTGTTTAGTAGTGCATGACCAGTTATAGCTCCTGTCAGAAGACGGAGTGCCGGCCTCTTTAGCTGCTTTAGCTTCCTTGACAATCCGGGGTTGATTGTCGGGAGGGCCTCCCTGGTTTGCCTGCAGGTTCCTAGGGTGTTCCAATGTTTTTGGTGTTCTACCTTGGTGTTTAGTCGAAGTGTGCTCCGCAGCCATGCAGAGGGTAGAGGAATTGTGGGTTCCGGTCCTACAGCTCTTGACTCTGAACCCTCTCTAGCCAGTGCATCCGCTGCATCGTTACCGCGTGAATTACTGTGCCCTTTGATCCATTGCAGGGTTAACGGGTAGTAATACAGCGTGTATATTTGATATAACCGCAAACTTTAGGGGGTTGTAGAATAGGCACTTATCAATATATTTAGCGATAAATTATTTAAAAAAGCGAACTTTTTTTTTCATATAAAATAATTCAGCATCACATCACAACTGTCACAAGTGACCAGCTCCTTCCATGTGTCAAATGAGTGGACGCCGAACATTGCTGCTCAAAAAAAATTCAAAAATTAATTACGCCATGGTAGTTAACGCTAAATTAATAATTGTTATAAATATCAGATTATAACAATAAAATCTACGTCTGGCTACAATATGTGGTTAGGTATCTCCACTTATAACAAATCTCTAAATTAAAAAAAGAATCAGCCAGTTTGAAACTAAGCTTTCTGTGGCACGAATGTTCTCAGCATCCCATGGACGGAAAAATATGAAACATTTTATATAGGTACGTTATTATTCCAGCTGCAACTTAGGATAGTTTTTATCCCACTGCGACAATTAATTTATTTTGCGAAATATACGACTTCATTTAATTTTTCATTTATTATTCTTAAAGTATATCGCCGCCACATCTGTCAGCTAAAAGAAACGTCAAAATCACAGTAATAAGAAATACTACGGACAAAATGGCGGAATTGCTTTGTCTTTCTTTCGCCTATTAATAATTTTAATCCCGTCTACGATATACATTGACGAGACACATAGGTACCAAAAGCAAATATAAAATTAATCGATTTTGATATGCTAACTTATATGCGCAAATGTCGAATTAAGGCGTAATTTCTACAAATGTAACAACAAATTCGAACAATATAAACTTGGTTTTTTTGAATGGCACGCGCGCGCACTCTTTGCGTATTCAGCCAAACCACGAAAACCGAAACTCGAAGTTCGTATATCTGCATTCCTGTCATTTGTTAGTGCGATAGAGATAGAGATACCCGAATATTTTCGAATTCCGAAGTTCGTGGTTTAAAAGAAAATACGGATGTCGGATAGATCTAAATTAATATTTTATGTGTGAATATGGTTAAAATTATTTGGAAATACTATTGTTGTTATTGTTTTAGTATATTTGACTAGCTTAATATTGTACGTCCGAAATGGGCAAGCTGTTGGACTTTATTTTACCCAAAACAACTAAATGTACACAGTTCTGACAATAAAGAAATCTTATTTTATCTTATCTTATCGAAAATAGGGATGTAGACACTAAACAAAATAATCATAATGTTGTATTATCTCGAAAAAAAACAACGCAAGAGGCTATACTCGTATAGGTAATCACTAAGTTAATAAGTGTATAAAGTTTTAAGAGGGGGTTTGTTGCGTCTCTTTTCCGCAAAACGCACCTTTATAATGAAACGATTGTTTTTTACTATGACGCTCGAGGATCGTGACGTCACGGTCCCTGATCGTTTTCTCACTCTAACAAGCGACATTAAAACGGTTGTAGCTTCGTAATTTTTTGAGATATTTGAATGAGTTTTTCGTTACTTCTTTCTTTTGAAGTGAGTCTACAGCTACACCTCTATTTGGAAGACGAGCGGAAATAATCTATACTATCCATAGTAATAATCCATACTTCCATACTAATATTATAAATGCGAAAGTGTGTCTGTCTGTTACCTCTTCACGCCTAAACCGATGAACCGATTTAGATGAAATTTGGTATACAGATAGTTTGAGCCCCGGGGAAGGACAAAGGGTAGTTTTTATATCTGAGGGACTGAAATTGGGGGTGGAAATTTGTATGGAGCTACTTAAACCGCTGCACCGATTTAGATGAAATTTGGTATATAAATAGTTTGAGTCCCGGGGAAGGACATATAATAGGTTTTATCCCGGAAATCATCCCCTAAGGGGGTGAAAGGGGGGAGGGGGGTAAACATTTGGATGTAATCTATTTTGATGAATTTTGGTGTAGATATAGGTTAAATCCTGGGAAAGGACATGGGATAGTTTTTACTCCAGAAATCATCCCCTAAGGGGGTGAAATTAGGGGTGAAAATTCGGATGGAACCCATTTTAATACAATTTGGTATAGAGATAGCTTGAGGACATAGGATAGTTTTAATTCCGGAAATCACTCCCTAAGGGGGTGAAATGGGGGGTGAAAATTTGGATGAATCCCGTTTAGATGAAATTTGGTATAAAGGTCGTTTGAGTCCCGAAGAATGATAAAATAGTTTTTATCCCGAAAATCATTCCCTAAGGGTATGAAATAGGGGGTGAAAGTTTGGATAAAATCCATGTACCTAGATGAAATTTGGTATAGCCTCGTAAGGCCCATGGGCCTACTGGAAGGACTTATTCTATTAAAGGAATTTAAACCATTTTGGGTTGGAATAGAGTTGCATTTGTTTTGTTTTGGCCTTTTTTGAAACAAACGAAATTAAACTCTACTTCTTACGTTAGTTGATTCAAATTTCAATGTCAGTTTGTGTTGTATGGTGGGCCTTAGGAGGATAGAGATAATTTGAGACCCTTCGTAGGATATAGAATAGTTTTTGCCTCGGAAATCATCCCTTAAGATGGTAAATAGAAGTTTGTTTGCATTATATTTTCTAAGTATAAGTTCTACGCGGACGAAGTCGCGGGCAACAGCTAGTATTAAATATACACGCCGTTATAATCTAACTAAGTTATACACAGTATAGAGAACAGTGCTTTGTACATTGAGGGTCGGATCGAATGGAACGTGAAATTAATAGCACTTGATGTAATTACTGAGGGTTCTGAATGAAATAACCAACCATCAGATCTATGTATAGGTCTGCCAAAGATAATACTGAAAGTGGAGACACAGGGGACGCTGCTTGCAAATGACAATGCGGGATAAATTAAACGTTTTTTGGACAGAGTATTTAACAGCAATATTTTAAGAAGAATACGTTCAATGTTAATAAGAAAAGAATGCTACCAAGCATTGTATGACTGTGTATACTACAGCCAATCATCGTTATTAATATAAGTTGTTGATCGTACAATAGAATCAAGCATAAAAACTACTTCTCTCTACTCTAAATATTATTAGATGTTTTTACGAAGTGAAATTCATTTAAAAGTCTTACCGCAGATATTAAGTGTCAAATATACAAGGTGTGGCCTGTAATAGGAGCAAAAAAATAAACGGTAGATTATTAAGCATGTGAACAATTATTTCCACATGGCTAAACTTCAAAAAAAAAAACTTTATTTTTTAATTTTTTTTCTTCAAAATAAGTTGTATTTTTTTACTCTTCTGGAGTGCTATCAGTAACTTTTTATTGTAAAGACACCAAAAAAAATAAAAAATCAAAAAGTCACAAAAATATCATTCGAAAACGAAAATGCAAAAACTATTATGACTCGTTAGATGATGTTACCTCAAAATCCGCATTGACTGCTGTGCTATGATGTCGACTTTAGATCAAAATATCTCCGAATCCTAGAAAAAAAATGAATGGGACACAAGGGGTTACTGCAAATGCTCTAAGGAAGCGTCCCTTTGAATATTTGCTCCTATTTGGCCCTGTAATACGCATAAGATTTCCCGGTAAAGAACGTCCGCTTTAATAATGATGAATGAAAGCATATTTTCATTCCATTTAATCATAGGTATAATTATAGGTATAATCTGTAGGTACTTACCCGCGCCGCGTGACCTTTTGTAGGGTATAAAAATAATTACGTGAAATAAATAAAAATGGTTCTTATGTAACATTTATAAAACTGTGGACCAATTGTAGCGAGATAACAAGAACAAAAAATAAAAAAAATCTTGTTTTAAAATAATACAATGGTACAATGCTAAACTTCAATATACCATGTTATATTTGTTTAACAGGTTGGTGCCTTACATCATTCACTGAAAACCACTTTAATCAATTTACAAATACGCTGTTAAAGTAGCAAGGTTTTCTACCAAAATGTATTCTACTCCGAAAAATCCGTAAATGCTGTGCGATATTCTGTCTCCTTAATTTCAACGTACATAGAGGTGCAAGTATGCCCTTTGTGTCGCAAATTGAATCATAACGCGAGCTATATAGAGGGTAGGTGGCTACAATAAATTAGGTCCTACCTCCCTTTTACGCGTTCGTGACGTGCTCTTTTGTAATATAATTCCATTCCCCTAATTATCGCTCCAAATTCCCTCGATTAGGAAACAATATGGCACCTCCGCAGCTCCCGTATTACGTGCTATGAGTAAAAGTTACTTAATGATGGCTAGAGTTTCTACTTACTGAATTCTTCATTTAATATGGTTATCTTGAATAAGCAGATATATCCAGGCAAGAACTATTAGGAAGAATTAAATTCGAATATAGTTGTGTCCTTTCACACGTTATACAAAATCATTGCCTTTATATAAGTGGTCACAAACAACACAGAAAATATAAGGTGTAAGTATTGCTTTTGTAAAGATAGTGAAAATTAATCAGCATAATTTAGACTTCAGTAATAACTTAAATAAAAAATAGTGTAACGCCGAGTTGAAGAGAAGCCCACATAAATTTTGTTACTTCCACGATTTGAATACTTATGATTCGAACTGAAACTTGCTTTGAAAACAACAAAGAAGCAGGAAACAAGAAGAAAGCCTCCTAAAATGGTTGACTGCCATATCGAGGAAAAAACTACTTTCCTCGCACGCAAGAATAACGATTCTCTTGCAGTAAGTAAGTAAATGAAAGTTTCTCGTAGAAGGTATTGATTGATTGTCCAGAACTTGGCTTAATTGCTGATTAATCGAGAACGTTTAGAAGGGCAAGGATAAACTTGTCCATTTGCGGCTAGAATACTGTTTTTAGGGTTTCGTACCAAAAAGGTAAAAACGCAACGACTCTTTCCGTCTGTCACATAATATATCAAGAAATACTTAAGCTATATACATAAGAATTATGAAAAAAAAAATTTTTTTGAACAGCAAAAATTTAAAATCGACTGTGCTTTTAAAATAGTTCGGTGCGGGTGACAGCTGTGAAAATCTCAGACTAGAGAGGTGAAAGTACGTATCGAATTTTGAGTCGATAAAACTAATACGAGTAATTCAACTAAGCTAGTAGAGATACTTTTTTAATGACGTATGAAGACCTGTTAAATAACATGGTTCTATCCCTTTCTTACTCTTTTGTTAAGTACGAAAGTGAGAAGAGCTCCGAGCGATTAAGAATACGTTCAATTTATTAAGGCATATCTGGCTTTTTTTGTAATTTGTGGCTAGACGCCAAACTCTGTGTTAGCGTCGCGATCATCGCGACACGTCAGTACTAGTGCTAGTGCATTGTATGCAATCAGTTTCCTATTCAAAAATTCACGTCGAAATTGTGTTTATTTGTTTATAAATCAACCGAAATTAGATATGATCGTTTCGATTTATGCCTAAATAAAACAAATCGATTGTTTCATTTAGGCGGTTTCATTTATTTTATTTTTATTTGTGTGGTTCCAGTTAGTAGTAGTAGAAGTAGGAGTATAATCCAGTAAGGATTGATTTACTTATGAAAAACAACGGTTGGTACTTGGATAAAACCTACAAGCGCGAGGTTTCTTAGTTCGAGAAGAATTCATTGCGACCCGCAAAGATATGTGTACAGATTGGTGAATTTTTGTATATATACTGTCACGTTACGTGGACTACCAAGATATTGATAGCCCACGGAACAGCTACAAAAGTACTAACTAAAGAAGGAAAAGAGAAGAATTAGGTCGGGGTTTTATTTCTTATTTTTGACAGAGGTTACAATAGTTTATAGGGTACGATGGCACGCGGTACAATTACAGTTAGGAAAAGTAAGGGTTCCAGAGATTTCCAAGGGATTCTTGAGTTAGGTTGAAGGGTGTTCGAGCAGGCGGGCACGCAACCAAAGGAGCGTGTAAATGGGCGCGCAACTAAGCGCGCGTGCAAGTGAGCGCGCAACCAAGGCCTCGTGCAGGCGGGCGCGCAATCCAGGGCGCGTGTAAGTGAGTGCGCAACAAAGGGCACAGGCAGGCGGGCGCGTGTAGGTGGGCGCGCTACCAAGCGTGCACGCAGGCGGGCGTGCAGCCAAGTGCGCGTGCAGGCAGGCGCGCAACCAAGCGTCCGCGCAGGCGGGCGTGCAACCAAGCGCGAGTGCAGGCGGGCACGCAACACAGCGCGCGTGCAGGCGGGTGCGTAACCAGGGCTTCGTACTGGCGGACGCGCAAACAAGGGCGCGTGCAGGTGAGTGCGCAACAAGGGCACAGGCAGGCGGGCGCGTGTAGGTGGGCGCGCAACCAAAACACGGAGAAGGATCCTTTAAAGTTGCGGGGCCAGCTGTGACCCCGCAATGGATCAATTTAGTAATCTCAAGCTGAGAGATGACGTAAGACTGACGTTCTGCCAGTTGTATGGGCTTATATACCCCAACAGACCAAGAATTCTAGAATTTCTGGTTCTAAATTTACAATTCAAAAATGACAAGGTACCAGGATCACATAATAACGAAAAGTGAATACAACCTTAGACTAAAAGTATTCAACCTAAACTGCATGGTGATGCGGTTAACATAACTTGACATAATATCGTTGTTATGACAGATTGTCAAACATAAACATATATTTTTTTATTTCAGCAAAGGTTAATATTAGTACTATAATAGTATTTAAAATACTGCTAAAACCACAGAAAAACAGGTAAGAAGAGTGTGCCAAAGCGCACGTTAACATTAGCAGCGTACAGACATAAATTTTCTAACTTTGCCGTTACAGAGACCTGAAAAGCTTGTTAGATGTCTTGTAATGTGAGAGTCTTCTAAATGTGAGCAAACATGGCACAGCACCACGACTGAGACATGGCACGCGCATTTGCGTCCCTTAAAAGGAGGAGGACAATGTTACAATACTTACTGTGATTTGGAAATAAGTGTGAAATAAACTGTATGAAATATTTGTTCTCCTTTTATTATTTCACACCTAAATCGGATTAGTTTTAGATTTTGTAAAGAAATGTTGTGTTCATGCAGTGGGCCCAATGACGTCCCTTATCATAATAATAATAGTAATAATAATAAATATTTGCGGACAATCTTACACAAATCAACCTACTTAGTCCCAAACTAAGCATAGCTTGTACTATGGGTACTAGACGACAATATATATACCTACTTATATAGAGATATAAATACTTAAATACATAGAAAACATCCACGACTCAGGAACAAATATTCGTGCTCATCACACAAATAAATGCCCTTACCGGGATTCGAGCCCAGGACCTCTTGCTTCGAAGGCAGGGTCACTACCAACTAGGCTAAAGCGGTAAAGTTAATCATAATTTATCGATATCGATAACGTTGGGTTCTAATATTATCGATATCGATAACGTTAAGTACTACAACCCTACTATCGTCCTCGTTCGTTAGGTTGGTAAAACTACTTCCGTACTAGCGTTTATTTTTATTGGTATTAATTTCAAACTAGCTAAAGTTCGAATGAGTTGTCATGTCAAAATCAAATGACAATGTCACTGTCATCCAAAACCTTGTTCGAAGTCCCGTCTCTTATTTATATTCTCTTTGCGTATAACTTAGTGATTACCTACCTATATATAACCTCTTTTTTTTTTCCATTTGACTACATTTTAAATCGTTTTTCGAGAAAATACAACATTATGGTTATTTTATTTAGAGTCTACAACCCTATTTTCGATTCCTGAGCTGTGTATTCTGCCAAAGTACCTGCGGCGCTACCACGAAGACCGAAACTCGAAGTTCTTATATCTGCATCCCTGTCACTCGAGTAGAGTTAGTGCGATAGAGTTAGAGATTGCGCACTAATTATACTCGAGTGATAGGGATGCAGATATAAGAACTTCGAGTATCGGTCTTCGTGGTAGCGCCGCAGGTGCTTTGGCAGAATTCACAAAGAGCGCGTGCCACTGCCATTAAAAAAAAAAACAAATTCATGTGACCTATTTATATTGTTCGAATTGAATGACACATTTATTAAAATTACGCCTTAATACGACATTTGCGGATATAAGTTCTCATATCAGAATCGAATATTTTTTCTTATATTTAATTTTTTGGCATGTGTCTCTTAAAGGTCTATCCGTAGCGGAATTAAATTATTAATATAAAACGTGAAAGGCAAAACGATTCCGCCATTTTGACGTTTCTTACAGCTGACAGTTGTAGCAGCGTTTGATTTCAATAAAAATAAATGAAAAATTGAATGAAGTCGTATATTTCGGAAAATTTATGAATTGTCTCCTTCGGATAAAAACTATCCTAAGTTACAGCTAGAATAATAATGTACCTATAAACAATGTTTCATATTTTTCCGTTGATGGGATGCTGAGAACATTCGTAACAGCACAAAGCTTAGTTTCAAACTGGCTGATTCTTTTTTTTTATTTAGGGATTTATAATAAGTTTGGAGTTCGGGTGTGGAGACGATAGCAAGCTGACGTGCTACACTTTTTGTCAATCTTATTTTAATATTTCGAGTACTTTATTTGTGATTGGTTGGATGGTGTAATTTTCGATTCCTTGTCGCACTTACGGTCGGCTTATGCAAGACCCCCGCCCAGTGGGCGTGCCTAGAAGAGGATAGCAGCACTTCTCAACATGCCGCGCTGAGTGAGGCGACCTGGTCCGAAGAATCCACGAGTGTGTGTTGGGGTGCGGCGCGGGATTTGAACGCGCAACCAACGAGGCGTTCGGGCACCGATACCGGACCGCTTAACCACTGAGCCACCGGAACCGTGGAGCGCGGCGCGAAATTTGTCGTGACTATCAACACCTGTGCTACGAGTTGCTACGGAGCGTCGTAGCACCAACAGCGTCATCAAGCTACGCTCCTTGCGCTTGTATCGGCTACGTCAACGTCGCGTCGTGTGTGAGTGGGTTCGCGCTGCGCCTTGATTATTCAACAATGACAAAAAACTGTGCAGCGTGCCGTAAGGTGCTATCAGCGGCACAATATATGGAATGCACCAAATGCAAAGACAGATATCACCCACTATGTGTGAATGTGCAGGGCAAGGAGAAGGTGACCTCCGACTGGATATGTCCCGGCTGCCAGTGTAAGTTGGCCAAAAAGGGCAATTTGGACTCGCCCGCACGAGCGGCCTTTCTCGCGGACAATGCCAGTGACAATAATGTGACCCTTCGTCATCAAAATCGCAAGGCGGCGCTACCAGGCACGGAGAGTGCCAATGCCAACAATGACCAGCTCACAAGACTCATAGAGGAAATCAGGCTGCTGCGCGATGATATGAATGAAAAAATGAATAGCCTGACTACCTGTGTCACAAAATGCGTTGAAAGCATGGGTGAGTTTGAAAAAAGACTAGTAAAGGCAGAAACCAATATAAAACTACTGGAGGACAAAGAACTCGAGAACTGTTATCTCAAAAGGAGAGTTAGTCAACTAGAAGATCAACTTAATAACCAGGAGCAGAAAACAGCCCAAAACGAAATCGAAATAATGGGCATCAACGAATTGCCTAACGAGAACCCGGTGCATTTGGCACTGTGCATCGCATCGAAGATCGGAATCCACTTGAGAGAAGAGGATTTGGACTTCGCAACCAGAGTTGGGCCCCGCCGCCCAAAGTCCGTTGACTCGGCCGAGGCCGACAGCAAGAAACCTCGGCCATTGGTGGTGCGGTTATTGCGACGCACAAAACGTAACGAATTCCTGCAAGCCGCTAAATCGAGACGCAACATGTCTTCCGCCGATATGGAGCTTTCAGGCCCTCCTCAGAAGTTGTTTGTTAATGAGAGGCTAACAAAACATAACCGTTTGTTATTTCGAGACGCCCGAGTACGAACAAGTAATTTCGGTTACAAATATTGCTGGACGAGAAATGGGACGGTATTTATACGAAAGCAGGAGGGCAGTGCTGCGATTCCAATTCGTAGCGCAGCAGACCTCGACCAACGTTTCGACCCCACCCAGAGCGCCATTGCTGAAGAAAACCCTGCTGCCGCCCGGGCAGAACCAGATGATCCCCGTCGCCAGCAACTCTGATTCCCATTCAATCGCACTGACTCTAATCTCGTTTGCTAATCAATTTCATTCTCATTTAATCCTGTTAATCACTTGCTTTTATCTAACATGTTTCACAGACCTAACTCACACAAATACTCAACACAAATACCTCACTTTACACACACTAACTGCGAGTTTCCAGGTATGTATTTTAGGAGCGTTGACCGACTGGTATGTTTGCGTCTTATCTTACCGTTCACTCCACGTAGATGGCGTTACTTGAACTAGACGACATTTTGGACAGTGACTTGGCCATTGAATGTCACGCACTCGATGATTTAGAAACTTGTCAACAATACCTGACTCCTAATTATAAATGTAAAATTGCAACCTTAAACATAAGAAGTCTACAACGTAACTTCGATTCTTTCTATGTGTCCCTAAAAAGAACTAACATCGAATATGAAGTCATTGTTCTTACTGAATGTTGGCTGAACGAAGGCTCAGTAATAGATTTACTCCCAGGCTATCAGATGTACCACACCACAAAAATGATTAACAAGAGCGGTGGAGTAGTAATATACGTCAAGGAATCACTCTCAGCGACTTGCACGGAACCTGCAATTGACGACGCAAACTGTCTGGCTCTGAACATTCAGGATGGCATAGTAATTTTGGGTATCTACCGGTCCCCGTCCTTTCCAAACATTAATAGATTTTTAACTTCACTGGACTCCTTCCTTAGTGAATCAAGCGGCAGTCAAACCATTATTGCTGGCGATCTTAATATTGACATCATAAATAACTCTATTGTCCACCTACACTCGGATTATCAAAATCTAATGTCTGGTCATGGATTTTTGCCGGCTATTACCAAGCCTACGAGAAATGAGGCCTGCCTGGACCATATTTTTATTAAAGCTAAAGCCTCATCGGTGGGTATAGTATGTAAGTGTTCTGTAACAGATCATGACATGGCCATGGCTGGCATACTATGCTCCAATCTTGATTCTCGTAAAGCAAGTCGCTGGGTCCTGAAAACCAACCACAAAGATGTTGCTGGGGAGCTGGAAACGGTCGACTGGAGTAAAGTGACTGATAGTAGCGACATCAATACTGCAGCAAATAACTTCAATTACATACTAAAGACTGCAATCCAAAATAACACAGTAAAAGTTAAAATCAGCCGAACAAAATTCAATCTCAAACCTTGGGTAACCCCCGGTATAATCAGGTGTATAAGGCATAGGGACAAACTGCACAGAGAATCTCGAGCCTCTCCGAATAACCAGATTTTGCATAAAATATATACCCGCTATAGAAATTTTTGTGACAATCTTCTGTATAACTTAAAGACCGAGTACCGAAACAAACAAATACATGATCACAAAGATCAACCCAAAAAGTTGTGGAAAACCATTAAGTCGATATACCAGTGCACTAATGTCAAAAACGATACGACCCCACTTACCAAAATCAGTACCTCCATACAAGAATCTCTGGACAGATGCAACTCGCATTTTGCCACCGTGGGAGGCAAATTGGCTGACCATATACTGTCCAGACTTGCTGAAACCCAGACTTCTTTGGCTGACAAATTTGTCACTCCCCGTGCCGTCCTGAATTCTTTCTTTATGAGACCGACAGATGTCCACGAAGTGGATAAAATCATAAGGCAACTTAAGGCTGATGGTGCACCTGGTTACGACGGTATTAAGCCAATATTAATTAAAGAAGTTAAAAATGCCATCCTTGAGCCCTTGGTCTATCTCTGTAATCTCAGTATGGAAAAGGGATGCTTCCCCGACTGCTGGAAACTGGCAATGGTGACTCCGATCCATAAAGGCGGTTCTAGGGATGCACCCACTAACTATAGGCCCATCTCGTTGTTAAGTGTTTTTTCCAAAATCCTAGAAAAAGTTGTCAATGCTAGACTGTTGAATTACCTAGAGAAAAACTTACTGATCTCAGATCGCCAGTTTGGGTTTAGGGCTGGGAGGTCAACGGAGGATGCTGCTCTGGACCTCACAAACTCGATCTCTCGTCACCTAGATGCTGGCAGGTGCTGTTTGGGTGTATTTTTGGACCTAGCTAAGGCTTTTGACACCGTTTCCATTCCAATTCTAATAAGAAAGCTTGAAGCACTAGGAATCCGTGGGTTATCTCTTGACTGGTTTACCAACTACCTTACCAATAGACAGCAAGTGGTAAAAATCGGTGAGTCCAAAAGCAGCAGGTCTCCTACCTGCTTTGGCGTCCCCCAGGGCAGTGTTCTCGGTCCAACGCTTTTTCTTATTTACATTAATGACCTTCTCCAACAGTCCATTGCCTGTTCTGAAATAATTTGTTATGCGGACGACACCGTAGTACTTTTTAGCGGCAACACATGGGAGGAGACTTACCTGTCAGCTGAGGCAGGACTATCAACGATAGCAAACTGGCTTGATACCAACCTACTCACACTTAATGTGGACAAGAGCCACCACATTCCTTTTTCAAAAACGAGAGTTTCCTCTCCCCCGGCTACCTTTCAACTTAAAATGCACTCCTGTGGAACTCATGATGCAGGCTGCTCGTGTGACACTTTAAGCAGATGCAGCACAGTAAAGTATCTAGGTCTAACACTGGACGAACACTTAACATTCAAACATCATATAATCGCTCTGTCGAAAAAAACCAGGAAATTGATTTATTTAGTAAAACGTCTAAGGGACTGCTCACCTCCGGAGGTACTACGCGTAGTCTACCACGCGCTGTGCCAATCAATTATTCAATACTGTATTGCGGTCTGGGGCAGCGCTGGTAAGACAGCACTTCTTGACCTTGAACGCTCGCAACGAGCAGTTATCAAGGTAATGATGAGAAAACCTTTTCGGTTTCCCACGGACACTCTTTATCAAGAAACAGGTCTACTTAGAGTAAGGCAACTGTTTATCATGAATGCTGTCATTAGAGTCCACAGAAGTACTGCAAAGTTGCCGCTTATAGATTGCATCACGAGTAGACGCATATTTAGAGTCCCCATTCCCTCTGTCAACTCGGCACATGCCCAACGCTCCGCATTCTTCATCCACCCCTTTGTTTATAATGCTGTCTGTAAAGTCTGTGACATAAAAAAGTGCACCATACGCAAAGTTAAGTCCACTCTAAGGAAATGGTTTGCTGAACTCTCGTATAGTGATACGGAAGAGATTTTACGTCCCTGCATCTAAGGTTGCTTTTTCCAATAGGTACCTAACAATTCAACATACACTCGTAACAAACACTTAACACACGTAAACACTCCCTCTCACGCACACTTACACACTTACACACACTCACACACTCTCATACACAAACTCTCTTTGTACTACTAAAACAGCATAATTTTTGTTTTTATTAATGATGAATTTGTGTTCCCATTGATAAGTTAGCAGCACTCATATTATATGAAATGTTTAATTTTCACTTTGTTACTTTCATGTCGTGCTTCTTGAGACGTGTGTCTGAAGAGACTTGTTAACCGACTCAGTGGGTCCCAAGATACAGGCTCAGCCTAGTTTGGAACCCCACGGATAATCTCCACTTATAATAAATCTCTAAATTAAAAAAAGAATCAGCCAGTTTGAAACTAAGCTTTGCGCGGTTCGAATGTTCTCAGCATCCCATGAACGGAAAAATATGAAACATTTTATATAGGTACATTATTATTCTAGCTGCAACTTAGGATAGTTTTTATCCGACTGCGACAGTTAATTAATTTTTCGAAATATACGACTTCATTTAATTTTTCATTTATTTTTATTGAAATCAAACGCTGCTCCAACTGTCAGCTATAAGAACCGTCAAATTTTCGTCAAAATGGCGGAATTGCTTTGCCTTTCACTTATTAATAATTTAAATCCCGTCTACGATAGACCTTTACGAGACAAATGCTAAAATATAAACCATAAAAAAATATTCGATTCTGATATGAGAACTTATATGCGCAAATGTCGTTTTATGTCGTAATTTCAATAAATGAAATCAACAAATTTGAACAATATAATTAACACGAATTTGTTTTTTTTGAATGACAATGGCACGCGCTCGGCGCATTCAGCCAAAGTACCTGCGGCGCTACTACGAAAACCGATACTCAATGTTCATATATTTGCATCCCTGTCACTCGAGTATGGTTAGTGCGATAGAGATAGAGATACCCGAATATTTTCGAATTCCGAAGTTCGTGGTTATAGCTCAGGAATCGAAAATATGGTAAATAATCATAATGTATTTTCTCGAAAAAGAATTTAAAATAAATATAGTCAAATGGAGAAAAAAACAAAGCAAGAGGTTATATAGGTAATGATTAAGTTATAAGAGTCCAAAGTTTTAAGAGGGGGTATGTTCTGTCCCTTTTCCGCAAAACGCACCTTCATATGAAACGATTGTTTTTTACTATGACGCTCGAGTATATTGACGTCACAGTCCCTCATCGTTTTCTCACTCTAACAAGCGACATTAAAACGGATGTAGCTTCATAATTTTTTGAAATATTTGAATGGGAGTTTCATTATCTTCTATCTATTAATATATAATAAATGCCTATGTCCTGACTGACTTATTCACTCACTCACTCACTCACTCACTCATCAACGCACAGCCGAAACTAATAATCTTAGAGAGTTGATTTTTGCACAGTATGTTGCTTTTATAACGTGGGCTAGGGATAAAAAGGGATTTTTGAAAATTCTACCCCTAAGGGGGTAAAATAGGGGAGCAAAGTTTGTATGGGAGAACCTTTTTTTTTTGAGCTATAGACTTAAACTTTGTAGAAAAATTAGTTATTAGAATACAAATGAAACGCTTTCAGCGTTTTGGAAAATTCCACCCCTACGGGGGTAAAATAGGGGTGCAAGGTTTGTATGGGGGAAACAATGTTTTTTTTAAATAGAGACTTAAAACTTTGTAGAAAGATTAGTCATCAGAATACAAATTAAGTACTTTCAGCGTTTTAGAAAATTCTACCCGTAAAAATAGGGGGCTAAAATAGGGGTGCAAAGTTTGTATGTGGGAAACTATTTTTTTTAGCTAGAGTCCTAAAACTTTGTAGAAAGATTATTTAAATACAAAGAAAGCACTTTCAGCGTTTTGGAAAATTTCACCCCTAAGGGGGTAAAATAGGGTGCAAAGTTTGTATGGGAAAAACATTTTTTTTTAATAGAGACTTAAAATTCTGTCGAAAAATTACTTATTAGAACATGAAAAATACTACATTCGGCGTTTTACAAAAATCATTCCCTAAGGGGGTTAAAAAAGGGTGCAAGGTTTTTATATGGAACACTTTTTCTGAGCTAGATACTTAAAACTTTGTAGAAAGATTACTTATAAAAATACAAAAAAACGACTTTCAGCGTTTTGAAAAAAATCTATCCCTACGGGGGATAAAAAGGGGTGCAAAGTTTTTATCAGGGAAAGTTTATGTTTTTGAGTTAGAGACTTGAAACTTTGTAGAAAGATTACTTATTCAAATACAAAAAAAGAACACAAATCGTTTTGGAAAATTCCACCCCTAATAGGGTTAAAAAGGAGAGCAAGCTTTGCATGGGCAACACTTTTTTTGAGTTAGACTTAAAACTTTGCAAAAAGATTACTTATTAGAATACTAAAAAAGAACTTTCATCGTTTTAGAAAACTTCATCCCTAAGGGGATCCTTAAGATCCTTAAGAAGGGTAGCCAGTATTGTGTGGGAAAAACTTTTTTTTTTTACTAGACTTAAAACTATTCGAAATGTTACTTATTAAAATTAATAATAAAGTACTTTCAGAGTTTTAGAAAATTCCACCCCTAAGGGGGTTAAGAAAGCTTTGTATGGGCAACACTTTTTTTGAGCTAGAGACTTAAACGTTTACGAAAAAAGTTCTTTCAGCGATTAGAAAAATTCTACCTCTAAGGGGGTTTAAAAGGGGGTTCAAATTTTAAATGGCGGGCAATAAAATTTTAAAGTGTGAGTAAGAGATTTTTAACTTCGGTCTTATTCTGTACGTTAAAAGACTACAAAACTGATTTCAGAGTTTTTCCAAATTCATCCCCTAAGAGTGTTAAAATTGGTTCAAAGTTTGAGTATTTTAAGGCATTTTTAAAGTATGAGATTTTTTTTTAGAATGTTTGTTCACAAACTAGAAAATGAACATCAACGTTTTTTTTTAATTATCCCCTAAAAGAGGGTTCAAATTTTGTATTGAGAAAAATCATTTTCTAAGACGATAAAGAGTTCTACGCGGACGAAGTCGCGGGCAACAGCTAGTGTCTGTATAATCTGTTATCATGTGCTTGTCCAATAATAAATTATTCTTATTCTTATTCTTATTCTTAAGTGGAGATATTACGTTATAAATGAATGACTATTTACAATTATGCGTAATGATGAGTATGACGAATCCACGTATGCCTATCAACAATAATGACTTTTAAACTGTATGCAACCCGACCCCTACCCATCTCAAACACTTCACACATATTGCAAAGAAATCATTGACCCTAACACAGGCCAAAAATTAAGAATTTTATTATTTTATTTTATTCATTACTTTGTGACTTGTAAATGAGATGTACATTTATAAATAAAATCTGAAATCTGAAAATCTGAAATTCAGGTTGGTGCGTCTTTTTAAGCAATCGAGATGCCTGTGGCAAGAGACACCGCTCTTCCTTAGAGTTTAACATGATAATGCCTATAATGGGTTAACATAAAAAAAAACGTGACGTTACTATAAAACGTAACATAAGTTGTTATAAAGCTTAGATCATACTGGTAAATATTCTCATCAGATTAAGTAGCCAAGAAAAAAAATCTTACTGTGTTTTGTCCTTGGAAATCTAATAAAACTCACTTTTTTGTCTTTATCTATATGCGGGAAGTGCCCATACCCTGGGATCCATACCCATTTAAGAATACTCTTCAGCAGTTTATTTATTCTACGTTGACTCTATTTACTTAATAAATTATATTTAACTAATGAAATTGCAGGTAATCCAGATGCAGCGTCGGACTTTCATTACATCAAGACGTGACGGCTGACCGCATCTCCCAAGCCAGGGACTATATGGTTACTGCATCTACTTCCGACATTGCCCTAACTAATGTTGCTGTACCGGCACTTTGGAGACATTTACACATTGAGACTGAGCGCTCTATTCTCGCGCTGCCAAAATCTAATTCATACTGAACTAAGGACCCAACCCGTGCTGCTTGTTCATTGCATAGTCATTATTCGTAAAACTTAACAAGCTTGAAGGGCAGCTACCGATTTCACGGTAAATTTTTACGTGACATTTTGGTACATTTTGGCCGTAAAACGTAAGTAACGTTACAAATAAAAAAGCGGCCAAGTGCGAGTGGGACTCGCACATGAAGGGTTCCGTTAAATAAATTGTACGATTTATGACGTATTAAAAAAAAACAACTTACTAGATCTCGTTCAAACCAATTTTCGTTGAAAGTTTGCATGGTAATGTACATCATATATTTTTTTTAGATTTATCATTCTCTTATTTTAGAAGTTACAGGGGGGGGGGGGCACACATTTTACCACTTTGGAAGTGTATCTCGCGCAAACTATTCAGTTTAGAAAAAAAAGATGTTAGAAACCTCAATTTCATTTTTGAAGACCTATCCATATATACCCCACACGTATGGGTTTGATAAAAAAAAAAATTGAGTTTCAGTTCTTAGTATGGGGAACCCCAAAATTTATTGTTTTTTTTTATATTTTTGTGTAAAAATCTTAATGCGGTTTACATAATACATCTACTTACCAAGTTTCAACAGTATAGCTCTTATAGTTTCGGAAAAAAGTGGATGTGACATACGGACGGACAGACAGACAGACAGACAGACATGACGAATCTATAAGGGTTCCGTTTTTTGCCATTTGGCTACGGAACCCTAAAAACCGGCTAAGTGCGAGGCGGACTCGTGCACGAAAACCGGAACCCTTTCCGTACTATAAAAACGGTATAAAAATCACTTTTGTTGTATGGGAACCCACTTAAATATTTATTTTATTCTGTTAATTAGTATTGTTGTTATAGCGGCAACAGAAATACATCATCAGTGAAAATTTTAACTGTCTAACTATCACGGTTCATGAAATACAGCCTGGTGACCGACGGACAGACAAACAGTTTCATTAAAATTTCCAAAGTAAGCGAAAAAATAGATAGAGGGCTACAAATCCCAATCATTTATTTTCTCTATGACAGCTTAATATTTACGTCATATAGTCCATGTAATTTAGAGGTAGGCTTCATGGCGAAGGAAATAAATAGTCAGCACTTGTCAGAGAGAAGTGCTTAGTTTGACCGATGTGTTATTATATAAGACAACATTCTCGTTTCTGTCCGTTTCACTCGTATGCTAGTTAAAAAAAAACAACACAACCTGGTAAACTAGTAGGTCTGTGAGCTAGAACTTGCGAGTCTGTTTTTGTTCATTTTCTTTTCTAAGTAGTCACACAAACTCACTTAATCGACAATAACAACTATTTATTTATTAAGTATTGAACCAGGCTCACAAAATTGCACGACTTCGTTCGCTTCGCTCGCTCGTTTAATTATTTCTCTAGAGTTCAGAATAGGTTAAACTGTTAAACCTAAAATTCTAATTCGCAGCAAAGGTCACTACTTTATATTTATTAGCCAAAAGCAAGTCAATTGCAAATGGCTGACATAGAATTCTTAAACATATAATTGTATCCCCGAGCTGTGAGGTGTAATTTGAAGTTCTTTCGTCGAGCGACGTAGATAGCAGGGTAATTGCGTTTAAAAGCGAAACTTTTGCAACTATGAAAATTGTTGCTAGAATTGAGTTTAACTCCCATCGCCTACTTAAAGCTCGGAGTGTCGACTAACTCTCTATTTAATTTATGGCTACGAAATTGGAGAGCGGATCTAATGTAATGGACAATGTTAATGTACATGTTCTCGTTGTTCTTAGGTTAGATTGGAATATGGCGCGTATCTTATCTTATCTTATCTAGGTGAGGGCCCTTTCGGATGCACTTCGAACCAGTAGGATCTTTTGTGCATTTGCCCTCTCCTTTATACCTGCTCCTAGGCTTGCTCCATCATTTCCACAAAGCGGATGATGCAGTGCACATGGATGAGAGAATGGGCAGTAGTCCCCACGCTGGCCCAGTGCGTGTTGGGGACTTCACTCACACCTTTGAATTTCTTCGCAGACATAACATGCAGGCTTCCTTGCAATGTCTTTCCTTCACCGAAAAGCTTTGCTTTTTTTTTAATTTTCCAGACTTTGCTTACCCCCTGGATTTCACTTATTTAAAAAGTGTATATACCAAATGTCAAGAACATTGAAACACATTTAGTTTTGCCCATAATGTTACAGTAGGTACTGTCAGCGTACAAATTATACCTATCTGCCTACTAACACTTAGCTTTTAAATTATTTTACGTCACCCCAGGCCGTAAGTTGGATTTACCGCCCACTATGTGGGCAGAAAATTTTACTTCCTGGCCAGGGAGAGACGTAAAACTGTTTACTTACCATGCACGGGCGGTAATAAAGAAAGCCTCAGATCGCATATTTATCGCACTTGCCTTCGGCTCGGGCGTCAAATACCTTTATTAGTATCTAATGTACTATTATATTATTACGTACTAACAAACATATGGATTCTTGAGTCTGAAATAAATTATTTTTATTTATTGATTTTTATTTATTTAGAGGTTGCACACAACGATTAGTAAGTGAGAAATTGACTAAAACACCTGAATTTAGTGTAAAAAAACGTTATGGACAAGCATTAAAAGAAATACTAATTCAAATTTGGAGTTTCATATTAGCCTTGTGGCGTCACTCCTGTCAAATCTGACGAGTTCTGCATCGCACTATCGAAGTTTCTTAAATCAGTTGCATAAATATACCATCCAAAACAACTCTCATTGGACTTCGGTCCCTGAGAGATCTCTCTATTGTCGTATCTTCTACATTGGTGACCCCGACGTGATGGACATAAGCGCAACTCTGAATATCCTGACTGACGCCCGACTCTTCTCAGCAAGCCAGACTCTCTCTCTCTCTCTCTCCGCTTGCCACCCTGGCTCTGAGCGCTCGCTCGCCACGCTGGCTCTGAGCAATGGCAAGCTGCACTCTACTCTTCATACATCCTTGACCCCTCCGTCTCAAAGGGGGCTGATGTGGCGTCACTCCTGTCAAATCTGACGAGTTCTGCATCGCACTATCGAAGTTTCTTAAATCAGTTGCATAAATATAACATCCAAAACAACTCTCATTGGACTTCGGTCCCTGAGAGATCTCTCTATGCCGTAACTTCTACAGCCTAATTTATCTGTTGAATTACAGTAAACACCATTATAAAAACAAATGTGCTACATAACTAGAAACCTCATTTTTTGAACGCTTAGTTACACCTTGCCTGTAGTACTCGATGACTCTCAGCAAGAATTGTTTCTGTTCTTCGTTTTTAACTGAATCGTTATTATTTTTGATCAGAGCAATGCCTTGTTCTGCAGTATCATTATCATTAACTACCTTAAGGTCATCAACAAAACCCTTAAAAGCATACGTATGGCATGACGACGCAGATAAAATCGGTCTACCTCTTGAACCATAGCCATTAGCTCACCAGTACCTCGTTGAGAAAAGGGAACGCCAAGTAGATACTCAAAATGTTTGCCTGTCACAATGACAGCAACCCTATCTTCCAGACTCTTACCAGAGAAAACTGAGGGTAATAATTTGCCATCCCAATGCAATACTAATGGTGGAGGATTTTCAAATTATCTGTTTTCGATTTCCTTAGCCATTTGGCGTCGATTGATCAATCGAGCTCGGTGAACGGAAGAGGCTGATATGGAAATCTGTGACACATCATGGCCAAGGCTTTTAGCGGTTGCAATGCACGATGTACTAGCTTGTCGATTTGAGAGTTTTTCCCGATCCCTGGTAGCGGTGAGCGTCTGGTCAAGAGATCTGATTTTAAGACCAGAGCGTGACTTTTTATGAGGTGGCACAGTAAGTTCGTCGTCTTTGTCACTCGATGACGATGGCGAAGAATTACTTTCCATCGTTACTACTGCGTTGTTTTCTGAAATCTTTTGGTAGTGCTTTTTCTTGAACGCATAAGAGTTGTCCCTTTTATTTGCTAATCTTGTCATTGTTTATCAAAACAACTTGTCGACACCACTCATTGACGAACTCATGCGATCCTCTCTCTGTATCATAAGGAAGTCTTTATCAATTTGCAAAACGTCACTCCTTGTAAGCACATCCTAACACATCAAACAGGTCTTCCAGATCACCCTTCCAGACTTGCCGTTTCATATTTGCCGTATTTGTATTCCTAGATTTATATTTACCCAAAGTCTGATATTCCTTGTACAGTAGTTTTATTCCAGCTCGGATATTTTCCTCACACTTAACAGGAATGTATATATAGGTATCATATACCATATCTCTTTTAGCTTTATACTGGTTGATTAAGCAGCATCGGAAAGTGTTTCTTTCATTTCTTGGTGATGATAGATAAACACTAATAACACTTGTCCCCTGGAGGGGAACCGAGCTCCTAAAAATTCACTACAAGGAACTTTTTCAAGCGACCAGATTCCGCGTCTATTATTTATTTTTACGTTTACCTAAGTATAATCCACATTAAAATACCCTAAGTAGTCAAATGACGCTTTGGAACCAATTATTAGCTTTATTACCCTCCATTGTAAAAAATAGTTGTTCGAGAAGAAACATGTCAATGTGACACCTCTAAATATTCAATGATTATCACGAATTTTGGAATATAAATCTTTTAGGTAAGTGAGATCAAGAAACCAAGCAAAGTCAAATGAATATTGAAAATTTGGAAAAATGAAACACGCTAGAAATATGAAATGATATTCCGTATGCACATAAGTTCCAAAAAACTAATTGGTTCATTGGAGCCGGGAATCGAATCCACAACCGCCGTTTGGCAGCCGCATGCCTGAACCACTAGGCTACCGTAGCTTTTACTGTGTGATACTACTGCGTACTACAAAGCATACCTACCTGTTTATTATGTTCAAAAAGTCTCTTCTTTAAAAGTCTTTAAGATTGGGAATAGGTCGGTATGTGTGAGACTGTCCCCAAATATTTATTTATTATTGATTTATTAATGTATTGTTATTAGTTATTACCTACTTGCGATAAGTTAATATTTATATGATCAGCGTTATGAAAGCGTGATGCGCCGATGCGTCGCTATTGATTATGTTATGTTCTCTGTGTTTGCATTTTGATAAGAACGGTGCTTTAATAGCAAACTTGACGTTTGCGAAGTCAATAGAAGTGGAAGCCAGTTATGTTAGAAATTTAATTTTTAACATAACTGGCTTCCTAATTTCCAAATTTCTTTAGAGATAAATAAAGTTATTTAACCACAAATGGGAACACAAAAAAAATCCGAAAAGTTATTTGCCCGAAATCCTCATTCCTAAATTGTATCTCGACACAATCCGCAGCATTTATAAATAATTACGAGTATAGGTAGTTTGGTTCTTTTCTTAATCATATTCATTTCAACAGAAATAACAAAACGTTCGTAATCGGCTGCAGAAGTCAGGGACCGAGTCGCAGCGATTACGCCCACCTCAGGACACTAGGGACTTAAGTCACAGATTATATAATAGTTATCTTAAGTTCTAAAACGTTAATTGTGTATTTCTGATTTCTGATATATATGTAATGTATATTTTTCTACTCGTCGACTTTAATCTTTGAATTAAGACTTCGTACACGAAACTAAGATCACATACTTTTTAATCCTGGAGCTCTACCAGCTGGTGACAGAGCTCGTATGGTTTCATAAGATAACCGCCAGCAGTCATCTTATGAATCCATGAGCTGTATAAGATAACTGTGAAGACATCAACGCGCAAAATTACTAAGCTGCTGCGCTTCATTTCAGCAGGGTGGTTTTCAATAGATATCAAGTTTGTTTAGTAATTTATTATTTCCGTTGACTCGTAGAAAAATTATTGTATACAATAATAATAATCCTTTTTATATAGTTATTGTAAAAACCTAATCTAAGAAAGAAATGAAATAAAGGAAATAATAATAATAAATATTACTGGACAATCTTACACAAATCAACCTAGGCCCACGGTAAGCTCAATAAGGCTTGTGTTGTGGGTACTAGGCGACGATATATATAATAGATAAATACATATAGATACTTATATACATATATAATATCCATAACTCAGGAACAAATATTCGTGATAAACACACAAATAAATGCCCTGACCGGGATTCGAACCCGGGACCTCCAGCTTCGTAGGCAGAGTCTCTACCAACTGGGTGCCAATCCATACTAATATTATAAATGCGAAAGTGTGTCTGTCTGTCTGTCTGTCTGTCTGTCTGTCTGTCTGTCTGTTACCTCTTCACGCCTAAACCGCTGAACCGATTTAGATGAAATTTGGTATAGAGATAGTTTGAGTCCCGGGGAAGGACATAGGGTAGTTTTTATCCCGGAAATCTACCCCTCAGGGGATGAAATGGGGGGTCAAAATTTGTATGGAGCTACTTAAACCGCTGCAACGATTTGGATGAAATTTAGTGTATAAATACTTTAAGTCCCGGGGAAGGACATAGAATAAGTTTGATCCCGGAAATCATCCCCTAAAGGGGTGAAATGAGGGGATGAAAATTTAGAGGTAACCAATTTTGATGAAATTTGGTATAGAGATAGTTTGAGTCCTGGGAAAGGACATAGGGTAGTTTTTACCCCGGAAATCTACCCCTAAGGGGATGAAATTGGGGGTGAAAATTTGTATAGAGCTACATAAACCACTGCACCGAAATTTATGAAATTTGGTATTTAAATAGTTTGAGTCCCGGGGAAGGACAAAGGATAGGTTTGATCCCGGAAATCATCCCATAAGAGGGTAAAATACAGGGTGACATGAGGGGGTGAAGATTTGGACGTAACCAATTTTGATGAAATTTGTATTAAAAATAGTTTAAATCCTGGGAAAGGACATAGAATAGTTTTTATCCCAAAAATCATCCCCTAAGGGGGTGAAATCAGGGGTGAAAATTCAGATTAAACCCATTTGAATACAATTTGGTATAGAGATAGTTTGAGTCCTAGGAAAGAACATAGGGTAGTTTTTATCCCGGAATTCCACCCCTAAGGGGATGCAGTTGGGGGTGAAAATTTATATCGAGTTTCTTAAACCGCTGCACCGATTTGGATGTAATTTGGTATATAGAGAGTTTGAGTCCCGGGTAAGGACATAGGATAAGTTTGATCCCGGAAATCATCCCTAAAAGGGGTTAAATGAGGGGGTGAAAATTTAGATGTAACCAATTTTGATGAAATTAAGTTTAGAGATAGTTTAAGTCCTGGGAAAGGATATAGGATGGTTTTTATCCCGGAAATCATCCCCTAAGGGAATACATTAGGGATGAAAATTAGGATGGAACCTATTTGAACACAATTTGGTATAGATATAGTTTGAGTCCTGGGAAAGGACATATAGAGTAGTTTTTATCCCGCAAATAAGGGGATGAAAATGGGGTTTAAAATTTGTATGGAGCTACTTAACCGCTGCACCGATTTGGATGAAACATAGGACAGTTTTAATTCCAAAAATCTCCCCTAAGGGGGTGAAATGGGGGGTTAAACTTTGGATGGAACCCATTTAGATGAAATTTGGTATAGAGTTTGATTCCCGGAGAATGACAATAGATAGTTTTTATCCCGAAAATAATTCCCTAAGGGGATGAAATAGGGGGTGAAAATTTGGATGAATCCCATGGAGATTAAATTTGGTATGGTAGGAGTCCCAGGGAAGCACAATACATGGTTTTTATCCCGAAAAACAGCTCCTGAAGGGGTGACATTAGGGGTGAAAATGTTGATGGAACCCATTTAGATGAAATTTTGTATAGAGATAGTAGGAGTCCCAGGGAAGGAAAATGCATAGTTTTAATCCCGAAAATCATCTTCTGAGGGGTTCTTAAGACTTTGTAGAAATATTACTTATTTGAGTACAAACAAATTACTTTCAGCGTTTTGGGAAATTCCACGCCTAAGGGAGTTAAAAAGGGTTGCAAAGTTTAAATGAGGGAAACTTTTTTTTGGGATAGGAGCTTAAAAGTTTGTAGAACGATTAGTTATTGAAATACAAAAAAAAGTATATTCAGCGTTTTAGTAAATTCCACCCCCAAGGGGGTTAAAAGTGGGTGCAACATTTGTATGGAGGAAACATTTTTTAGCCGATTTACAATTTTGTAGAATGCTTACTAATTAAAAATAAAATTAAATACTTTCAGCATTTTAGAAACTTCGACCTTTAGGGGTGCAACCCGTGCAACGGTTGTATGGAGAAAATATTTTTTAGCGAGGGACTTAAAACTTTGTTGAATGATTACTTATTACAATACAAATCAAGTACTTTCAGCGTTTTGGAAAATTCGACCCCTTAGGGGAATATAAAAAGGGGTGAGTTTATATGTACGAAACTTTTTTTTGAGCTAGAGACTTTAAATTGTGTAGTACCTAAGGTTATTTATTAGAATACAAATATACGTAAATCACTTTCGGTAAATTGGAAAATTCCATCCCTAAGAGGGGGAAAACGAGCTGCAATGTTTGTGTGGGGGAAACTTTTTTTAAGGTAGAAACTTAAAACTTTGTAGAAAGATTACTTATTAAAATACAAAATAGTACTGCGTTTTGGAAAATTCCACCCCTTAAGGGGTTAAAAAGGGGTGCAAGGTTCGTATGGGAAACCCATTTTTGAGCTAGAGACTTGATAGTTTGTAGAAAAAATACCTATTGCAATACAAAAACTTAGTGTTTTCTTTTCAATTTTTCCCCGAAAAGCGTTAAAAGGGGGTTCAAAGTTTGTATGCAGACTTGCAGAGCAAGAAAATTTTCAAGTATGAGAATTGTAACTTCGATCTTAGTCTGTTTGTTAAAAGACTACAAAACTCATTTCAGCATTTTTTAAATTCATCCCCTAATTATAAGGGTGTTCAAAGTTTGTATGGAGAGCAAGACATTTTTAAAGTAAGGGATTTGTAACTTCGGTTTTAGACTGTTTCAATGTTTTTAAAAATTCATTCCTTAAACAAACATTTAGACGATAACATGTTCTACGCGGACGAAGTCGCGGGCAACAGCTAGTAGTTATATAATTAGCTTTTTAAGTCTCGTACCTCAGCAAGCTTCGTGGCCTAAACGTGGTACTCGACTTAAAAAGCATCCATCATATAACGATTGCATAAACTACTATTGTAATACTCTATGCATAGCTTGTAGGTACTATGGGATATGGATAAATAAATACCTACTTAAATACATAGAAAACATCCATGACTCAGGAACAAATTTCGGGCTCATCTGATACAAATAATTGCCCTTATGGATTCGAAGCCTGGACCTCTAGCTTCGTAGGCAGGGTAACGTGGTCGTCGAATACAAAGCACTATTATTTATCAGATAGGTATCAAATTTGCCTTCGTGTAATAAAGTTGTTCAGAGGATATGACAGTTTTAAATTCTGAAATCTATGCCTATATAAGTTTGCTCACAAAGAAGTATCCACATAAAAAAACGGGATTCGGTGCTCTGAAAATCACTGCACCATTTATAATCTGAGTTACAGGAGCTGTTGAAATTCAAATTATGTATGTTATGAAATATTGAGCTTTCGTTTTAGCAATATTTCGGGCCTTATACAGGCTGACAGTATGCTGAAAATAATATACCTAATAAATATTAGATTGTACAACAAGCGCATAAAACGAGCCTCGCCGGTGGCTCGGGTGGATATAAACGTCTCAGGTTAAATGGCTAAATTATTAGTTATACATACTGCTTTTCACTTCGATGCGAGAAAATAACTAATAATTGCAAAATAAAATAAAATAATCACTCATTCCCTTAACTTTTTAAAGTCACTTAACTTTTTAAAGTTTTTATGTTTAATTTTCGTCACGTGATATTAGGCTTAGGTACTTCATACTGCCAAGTAATGTAATGGTTCAATACGTTGTAAAATAATAATTGACTCGTGTTTTATCTGGTTTATTAATTTAGTAATGGAAAACACGGATGTGATATTTATTAAAGCAAATCAAATCAAATGACAAGTTTATTCTAAGAAGTTTTATTGAGTGTGTCGCTGTTGGGCCCAATTAAGTATCTTAGTCTTTAAAACAATTTAACTTTGTGCACTAGAGCATAAAAGTGGCATTTTGTGCAGCATACATCCAGCACAAAGGCGAACTTTGCGAGCATGAGAAGTGAAAATGCATCTTTTTACTTTTAACGAAGGATAGAGTAGGTACCTACTCTATTTAATAAATCAATTTACGTTATCTAGATGAGCTCTCGGTGCAGGTGCTAGGGTCGACAAAAACGCCTCACAATTCTCTACGTAAGGCCAGCGAATGCATTTAAATTGACTAAGTTATTTTTTCTCGAGCAACGGCGAGTTTATTTTCATCATATCCCGGTTTATGGCTCGTATTCCGGTAAAAATGATGATAGCTGGTCGTAACGGATTTCTTCCCTGTCGTATCTAATCGAATGCCATTGAAATAGGTAGAATTGTGGAAACCGCTGTAGTTTTAGATGTGTCATGATTGACAAGAAACCAACATGCGATGGACTCTTGCCAGAAGTTGCGATTGGCGTTTATTTTTAACCGACTTCAATAAAGGAGGAGGTTCTCAATTCGTCTGTATTTTTTTTTATGTGTGTATGTTACGTGAAAAACTTTTTCTTTGTTTGAAAGCATATACTTCCAGATTGGTCCCGTTGTCACCAAAATCAATTTCTGATGATGGGATTCTGGAGAAATCGAGGGAACTCTTCAAATTTTAAAGGCAAACTTGAAGCAATTTGGCTACTGATTTGAAGTCGGTTAAAACTTTGTTTTGAGAGTACAATTATTAGTGCTAACATACTGTTAAAGATAAATGGTTTCCCTTCATGGGTCTACCACAATGTTCGAGATATTAACTCGACCCCGGATGCGTGGGTGTTCCCACAGCCCCGCCTTAGAACTGCCCGTCGTCAGCCAGCCTCCGTGACAAGCTGTCTTGGATAACTTGGGCCGTGCCGACCACCCCGTCGTCGCGTCGCCCTCCCGACGCGGGCGCCGCACGATTGATTTTGGGTTTTTGAATGAAACCACTATGAACTTTTCAATACAAGTGACGACACTTTAGACAAGATGGTAGTATCCAGCCTACACAACTAAGTGGTCTTGGGATAGAATACCGGTAAAGGCAAATATTTCTGTAATAGTAGTCGAGGAGTCTCGTATGCTTTCTATATATTGAAGTACCTACATATATATCCTACCTATACGGTACGGTAGGTACTTCAATATATAGACTCTGAATGAGTTTTTAGATACGACAATAAATTGACATTTTCATAATTGTTGCAATAGTTCACATTAATGTATTAACGACTTTGCAATAAATACTATTAATGCATGTTAATTTTTGAAATAATAATGTTGATTAATCTTAATTTTAGTGTAATTTCAATTTGCATGGCTTTTTAAAGTCTAAATGTGTATGGCTCCACAACTTATCATGTAACACCACTTGTATACCACATTTAATGGCAAATAAATATATTTCATATTTCATTTCATTTCATTTAGAAAACATGTTTATCGTCGTCTAGTGCCCACAACACAAGTCTTATTAAGAGTCCGCAGTAAACTCGGTTTTCCATACAAACGTAGTTACGCTCTCATTTTAAAACGACTAGCTAGTTTGCTCTGAAACTTTGTACTTAGAATACGAGATCTGTAATTAGTTTATGTAGCTTCAGATACCATTGAAAAAAAAACCGGTCAAGTACGAGTCTGACTCGCGCACCGAGGGTTCCGTACAAACTTTCATACACCATACCCGTCATGTCAGAGTACGTTTGTTTATCAGCGATAGCTTTTTATCACGGGCACCGATTTCGATTATTTATTTTTTAATTGAAAGAAGAGACCTTTAAAGATAATCTGATAGGAGTTTGAAGTTATAAAATTACATACAAAAGTAAGTAAATGACAAATTTAATTAGGAATTCTTTTTGAAAAATAAAATAAAAATACACTCGTTAGAGATATCATTTTATTTTTCCTGTATTATTTTTGTTACCTACTCTTAATCATATTCAATTATTTTAATTTTCGCATGATAAACTTCGGAGATAAGGGGGGGGGCGGTATTTTTTTCTACATTTTCTTTAATTAATCAAAATTTAACCACTGTAGAAAAACAATAAAAACAGTTTTAAAAAGTGCAACTAAAGCCCTTTTATATGATACCCCACTTGATCTATTTACTAGACTTTGATTTTTTAACCCCCCTCATATTCGTCATTTACACAGAAAATAAAAAATTATAATTAAATTTATCATTTTCTATACACGTAACTTAACCCTCTCAACAGTTGTTTCAAATTTCAAATTGATAGCACAAGTAGTTCCTGAGATATTTCACGTTGTGACAGACGGACGGGCGGACGGACAGTCCATACGGGTCCATCCAACCATAAGGGTTCCTTTTTTTACCTTTTTGGTCCGGAACCCTAAAAATAGAGCGAATTTAAGTTTTTGATACAAAACTTCTTTTTGCTGTATTTCGTTTGTTTTATAAACTAGAGCCATATAAACTAATTACGTACCTAGATATACCTACCTCATGTCATTGTATAAATACTTATTTCGTTACAATCCCACACGTAGAACTTTAAAATGAGAACGAAACTCCGTTTGTATGGGAAGGTGAAATTCGGTCGAGTTTACTGCGGCCTTAAGCTTACTGTGGGACTAGATCAATATAGTATATTGATCTAGTCCCACAGATCAATATAATACATTGATCTACCCCTTAGTTTAGTAATAGGTAAGTAGTTTTATTTAGTTTTATTTATTCTTTTTTTCTGGTTTTTAGTATTTGTTATATGTATAGATTATATGAAGTCCCACAGTAAGCTTATTTTTTTTTTATTAGTGTAAGATTGTTCTCTAATATTTACTTACTATCCTTTTCCGGGATATCCTTCATCTATATAAGTTTAGCAGTTTACCTAACCGTGAAAAGGTTACAAACAAACAGATTTACTTTTGTATTTCAAATATTAGTATGAATTTACGTGACTTTCTTCTGAGCAATTGTGTATTACATTTGTCGAGTCTGTTGCTGCATTATATTGAGTAGGTACCTAGGTAGTCGAGCGCCGCGCGCCGCACTGCCGCCGGCTAATTTTTTTTCCGGATTTAAGCTGCCGGATTTCAATTTTAACCAAATGCGTGCACATTTTCAAAAATAATATACTGAACTCAAGAGTCGTAAAGCTACTTCAAACAATTGTTATTTGAAGCGAACTGGATCGTTTACGCGAGTAAATATTACAAAATAAAAGGATTACAAAAAATTCGTGAGCATTCTCGATACGACATGTGACAGTATAGAAACAGATGCATTGCTCGTGTAATTTTCTGCCTCCGTGAACTTTGTCGGATTAGACAACAGAGGTGCTCTATAGAGGCTCTATACACGTCTACAGTATTTGGCACCTCGTCGCCCCAGGGAGCATAGGACAGTCTTCGCCCGGATTTTCTCAAATTCGTCCTCGATTTAAGACCGTACCTAATAGGCTTAAGGGGATTCGAAGCTTAATATTTTTCTATTATATTTATTTTAAAGAATGAATATGTACAAATAACGTTTTAGACTTAAAATATTTTGAAATGTATTTGCTTTTCGATATTACATTTGTAACTCACTTTTACTATTTCTTTATTTATATGGAGAACCAACTGCAGCAGCTTTTATAACAAAACAACACTTTGATATTTATATATATATATGTATATATACATATAGACAGCCAGTAACAGGATCTCACTGGTAATGACAGAGTAGGTAGAATATAAGTAAACTTATACTAGTGTCAAACACTTACGCAACTATTCATGCGAATAACAAAGAACAGAACTTGAAACTAAAAGTAAGATAGAAAATTGAGCCTTCAGGCTCTTAAATACTTACTTAATGCACAAAGTTATTACAGAAAACAAACAGTCATCAACACAATGTGAACAAGGATCTAAGTAAAACATAGCACTTAATTAAAAAAACACAACAAAGCGCTCACCTAAAATACCCCTAAACCAAGATTAAGTATCACGCTAGGAATTCTACAATTGAATATATCGACATCCACTTCTTTCGATAATTTATTTAAATTATGACTGTTGCGTCTCAGGAAGCTGTTCTGCCTGTAATTAGAGGATGCAGTTTTTAATGATATACCTAACTAGGAGAATGATACATTTTAGAGCGAGTAGAAGTAAAACATATGTTATGATTTATAAAGTGAGTCGACTGACCGCACACATAAACCCGCATTGAGATTTGCAAAAGCATGTAATTTAATTAAGTACTTTATCTGAAATTAATAGTTTTTTTTAAGTATTAATATAAAGTTTACTAAGCAACTCAGGACAATCCGTTACGCCGCTGGTAATGTTTAGAGGACACATCAGATATTTGACGACGTTCCTGTGAAGGATCAAGATGATGCTGTTTACATATGTTTACATAAGTAGTTAGATGATCTATACTACTCGTATCTATAAGGGCATTTAAGTTTAAAACAAAATATTTAAGGAATTTCTTCTATACACGCTCGATCCTATCATTATTTTATTATGTGTCTGTACCTAAATCTCGAAATTATAATTAACTAGCTGTCCGCGCGGCTTCAAAATATAGACTATGTCCATCCCAAAGGTCCATTCTATATAACTTCACTTCTTTATTAGATTATTATATAAATAAAAATAACTCGGATGAATGAATGACAAATCATTACTGAGTATGTATGTACTTAACATAGTTTACTCGTGTAAAAATTACATAACGATAAAATTAAAGTAATTACAAGATTTTTAACATTAAGTTGTGCAAACGGGCACTCGTAATAGAACAACACGTTCATAAACTAAAAGCTGTCTTTCTATACTTATATAGACAGGAACAACTAGTTTTTCTGTTGACATAAATCCTGTCCCTTTGGGAATAGGAAACGATGCGGAAGCGCTTCGCAGAAGGCTCTCATGGGCGGCGTTATTTATGACCTATCCACTACCACTACTGTCCTCAGCTACTGTGACCACCTGCCCTGCAAACTTCGTGTGTATCCGTCTCTTTCAACAAGTAAAAGATAAAACGAGACGGTAGTGAAATACTTAAATAGGTTGTCACGAAACACAAGGGACACAGTGAAAACTTGATCCTGATTGGCTTCATACACAAACTAAATAGGCAGGTAATATTTAACCTGAATAGTTTAAAAGAGTCAGGTTTGTACCCTTGGGGTTAGCGAGGGTTTCAACTTGCCTCATTAAAAGGGGTCGAATTTAGGTAATCCGTGAGAACTTGTCCCAGTGTCTTTCTGTTTCCACGCGACCAAAATCAATTTAAATTTACCTCCATTTTAAGCAATTAGGTATTTGTTGAAACCGTTATATTAGAAATAATTAAAAGCCTTTGTAAGGAAAGAATAATAGATTTATTTGATTAGTTGATTCAATTTAAGCATAGATCAATCAAGTTTTATTTTATCAAACGTCTTTTTTAATTTTTATTAAGTATTTAGTTAATATTTGGAAAAGAATCACACTGACACTAGACCATACCACAAAAGCATACTTTTTATTGCTGGGTCGAAATCCTTCTTATTGTACTAAAGTACTACGAGGACACCGAAATACACAATAAAGATAAATTTTTGTTTTATTATTCTTGGTTAAAGTTACATTTGCGAACTTGATTTTTTCCTGGCATAAATATAACTTTTTAGTACCGTATCAAAATTTGCACAACTTGACTATGAACTATGAAGTCCGTCAAATACTCGGTAAGCATTTCATTTAGCGAATGCTTAATGAAAAACTCCTACAAGCTGGATTATTTGTAAAAAAGAATAAGGTTTTTTCTAATATTATTCCGTGTTATTTCGATGTTTAACTAATGAATACACAGGCTATATTTTTATCCCGCGACTCCATCTGGGTTCGCGACTCAAGTGTGTTGCTCTTAAACAGAGTTACTTTATCCAGAATAAGCAAAATGCTTTCTGAATCCCAAAAGAGATCAGTGAGTGACAAAGTTTAGAACAATACCTTATCAAAATGTTCAACAACTCGTTCGTAATGGCGAAACGAAATTGGCGAACAATTACAACACAACATAAACTGAAAAATAGCGAAATACTCTGAGCGAATGCACCTAATGTAAGTAAAGTACATGTCATATCTATTCTAATATTAAGTAGAAACTGGTAAAGAGTGCAGCTTTGTGCAAACAAAGCTTAGTAAGTAACTCACTGAGTTCTCCTAGTTAGTATATTAGTTTACATTGTGATGCCAATTTTCAAAATACTTAACGATGACAAGTTTAGTGATTTAAATGATATGGATAAAGTGGGTAGGTACCTAATTAAATATGTTTCTGTCCAAGTGTTTATATGACATTATACATAAAGCTTTGAGATAAAAAATACTTTTGACAGAGTTATATAATAAATATTCAAATCTAAAAGCTAGTACATTGTTACAGGTTATATTGCCTGAGAACAAAGTCTTAAAGTCAAAAGAATAGAAGCGAAAGAGCTATTCCCCACGGCCAAGTCACCGGGCCAAACGACAACTATCACCCTTGGGACAATACATCTTACATTTTTCCGCGATAAGTAGCTTTAGCTTTGCACAATTCTGATTTATAGGGGCCTTATAAAATATATAACAGCTGATAAAAAAATCAAAGGTCGTAATATGTACTTGTGTCAATTGAATTTGAAATTGCTTTATGATAAATAAAAGAAATAAAATTTCAATGGTCACATCACGTGCGTTGTCTGAGTAAAGTTTAAAGAGGAATGTATATACCTAGTCCGAAGTTAACGCAAGGCTACAGTACTTTTAGCGTGGGATTGACGTGAGTTGCGTTTACTACAGGCGCTAGCGCCTATCGTCAAGATTTAGTATGAAAAGTCTATACACCGCCCCTGGTGGTCACTCATAGAACTAAAAATCCAAACTGTAACGTGAGGCACTTATACATTACTTAATTCGCCATCGACTTCACGTTCGTTCACGATTTTCCAATATTCAACCTTATATCACTAGCATTTATCGTTTTAATTTAAATGTTTGTCGGTTATGACATTACAGAATACGCGCATCGCGACGTCGACAGTGTCCACTGTCGATACAATATGGCGGCGCGGGGGCCATTTATTTGCATTTTTAAATACAAAATACGCGACAATCCGAATTTTGCGGATATATGTTGTCAATTCAAAACCCTTATTTTTATAAGTTCTTTAATTTGAGATAAATTTCGATCGGATCGACGGTAACTCTTGTCGGAATAATACGATATCACGGGCCATTTTGCAAGTGAAATAGTAAACTACAGTCGCTACGGTATTCTTCGATACGAAATGTCAAATTTGGGTCTCACACTACCGATTGGTAGTACGAATCGAACGTTAAATTACGCATCGAAAACTAAACGCTAGAGCCTAACGTTTTGCAGTTGGTTTCGTAGGACAACGGCATTGTGAGTTACAAGTTTGACGGGTCGAATCGAAGAATACCGTAGCGAGATCGAAATCTATTCGAAGCGCGTTTATTCGATCTCGTATTAGTTACGTAACGTTAGGTTACGATTGTTATCTCACAATAAGGGTACTGGTTACCTTATCATAATATAAGGTTACCTTATTGATAGGGTAACCTTATTGATCAAGTTAACCTGGCTTACCACTAACCAATTTGAAAGCCCTATCAATATGGTTTCCCTATCACAGAGTTTTGAACAAGTTCAAATTAATATAATTTTTACGAATATTTCAATACGACTTGCGACGGCAACGCCAGTACGATTAGTGCTTATAACGTGTTCAAATAAGTACTTTTAATATAATTATGCACTATAGCAGGTGATGATAAGGTTACGATAATTCAATGAAAACTATATAAAAAACCCTTTCCAATAGGGTTTGATGTTAACTCTATTAGAAGTTATGGTTACCACTTCCGATATGCTTACCATAACAATAGGATAACCCTATCTTAAGGTAACCAAATCGATAGGGTTACCAAATCGATAGGCTTAAGCTTAAAAACGGGTTTTCCGGTCCTTGCTATCAAGAGATGTTTTATGACTGCAATTAGTACTGAACTGACTGTTCTGTAGTACAGTAGACGGCAAACTTCGTGCGCAAATGACCTTGCCTGCGCAAAGGCGAATTGTACGTGCAAGCTGCCCCCCCACTTCCCCTCATTTGCGCACGAAGTTTGCCGTCTACTGTAGTAGTAATATAGATAAATATAATTAGTTTTAATATAGCCATTTTTAGATATATTTTAGTTTTATTTAGATGTATTTTAGTTTTAGTTAAGTTTAATTATAGTGGTGTATTTATTAAATTAAATTAAATGTTTAGTAAATAATCTTAAATATTAAAGATTGTACTAAACGAAAATTTTTTATTTAAGCACAGATCTGAAAAAAAACAGTTCAAATTAAAAATTAAAAAAAAATATTCTAAATCACAAAATCGCACTACGTGATATTACGGAATTATTATGCTCATTATTAGCAGACATAGATGCAGCGCAGAAAAATATCATTCAATAAATTAGACAAAGGACCTAACACAAGCAGCTACATATGCACTTAGACATATTAATGGTTTTGTGAGAATAACATTATTACTTCCTCTAGCACTAGCTAGTCATTTAATCACTGTAACTGCGGCTAATGTGGCACATTATTTCGGACGAAGAAAGCCGGCAAAATATGGCTCGGACGTGTTTGTATCTTTATCCCTATTATTAAATATTAGATGGAAATACTGCAGTGTTGTGACAAGAGATTTATTATACCTACTTAGCTGTAGGGGATTAATCCAAATGAGTCGGTGTCTAAAACTACAAGAGAGTACATTTGGAGTCTCTTGTCGTAGGCAATGTCAGTGGGTAGACAGACACTGTTACTGCTACACAATATTTTTTTCATCTCTCATACTCTGAAAGTGGGTCATTGTTTATCTGAATAGCGGGTTGAAAGTGATGCATGTCGCCCCTAGGGCTGAAAAGTATTGAAAAAATATACAGAAACCTGTGCAGCCTCACTTTTATAAAATTGTATTGATTTTTGAAACTTGCCGATAATTATTATGCGTTATTTTTTTTCAATTATGTTACTAAATTAATTATTTGATGACTAATATTATTGCTATTTGAAGACCATTTAAATATTTTTTTAGCTTTCGTAACAAGTACTTCAATATAACCACTACGCTACAGAAACCGCGTCCTAAAGTCATATTTTTTTTTTACAATGAACACTGCCATTAATTTGTGTCGATTGTATGTAGATTAGAAGCTTATTGATAATTATAATACGATTTTTTTATTAGTAAGTAGGTACTACGATATGGTATTTATAAATATATTTATTTCGAATAATGCTATATTGTATAGGTATAATAATATATAGATACTTAATTCTAATTAGTTTTTCAATATAATCGCTTCAAAAACGCGTCCAGGAAATGGTCCACACACAAACATTATTGAAATCAGTCAAAAATTCCCGCCTAAATGGTCCACACACAATTCGGAATTGGGTGCCTTTCAACCCTCGGTTAACAATCTACTAAAGATTATGGACATACTACATCGTTCACGATGTCTCTTCATTTCTGGAAGTTGTATACATTAATAGTCACTCAACCTATTGATAAATCAATAATTTTGCAGGTCTATTCATCGGTTATAGTAGGTGTGTAATGTGTATATCCGTTAAATAAATAAATATTTTGCTTATTAAAAGCAATAAAGCTACAAGTAATTTTTGAAGTTTTTTTGCTACAGATAGGTACTGAAATCAGTTGTGGCTCCTTAGAAGCAAACTGACTTAAAGTTTTGTTTAGTTTCGCTTGCTCTACCTCACTCCATGGACTGCTTAAAGAAGCACACATGTACGAAATAAATTAGCCGAAATTAAGGACAACGTCTGGAATAATATTAATGTACTAGCTGTTTCCCGCGACTTCGTCCGCGTAGAACTTATATATTTAGAAAATATAATGCAAACAAACTTCTACCATCTTAAGGGATGATTTCCGACGCAAAAACTATTCTTTATCCTTCGAAGGGTCTCAAATTATCTCTATACCAAATTTCATCTAGGTACATGGATTTTATCCAAACTTTCACCCCCTATTTCATACCCTTAGGGAATGATTTCCGGGATAAAAACTATCTAATGTCATTCTTCGGGACTCAAACGACCTTTATACCAAATTTCATCTAAACGGGATTCATCCAAATTTTCACCCCCCATTTCACCCCCTTAGGGAGTGATTTCCGGAATCAAAACTATCCTTTGTTCTTTCCCAGGACTCAAGCTATCTCTATACCAAATTGTATTAAAATGGGTTCCATCCGAATTTTCACCCCTAATTTCACCCCCTTAGGGGATGATTTCTGGGGTAAAAACTATCCCATGTCCTTTCCCAGGACTTAACCTATATCTACACCAAATTTCATCAAAATAGATTACATCCGTTTTAATGTCGCTTGTTAGAGTGAGAAAACGATCAGGGACCGTGACGTCACGATCCTCGAGCGTCATAGTAAAAAACAATCGTTTCATTATAAAGGTGCGTTTTGCGGAAAAGAGACGCAACAAACCCCCTCTTAAAACTTAGTGATTACCTAAATAGCTTCTTGCGTTGTTTTTTTTCGAGATAATACAACATTATGATTATTTGGTTTAGTGTCTACATCCCTATTTTCGATAAGATAAGATAAAATAAGGATTCTTTATTGTCAGAACTGTGTACATTTAGTTGTTTTGGGTAAAATAAAGTCCAACAGCTTGCCCATTTCGGACGTACAATATTAAACTTAAAGCTAGTTAAATATACTAAAACGATAACAACAATATAGTATTTCCAAATAATTTTAACCATATTTACACATAAAATATTAATTTAGATCTATCCGACATCCGTATTTTCTTTTAAACCACGAACTTCGGAATTCGAAAATATTCGGGTATCTCTATCTCTATCGCACTAACAAATGACAGGAATGCAGATATACAAACTTCGAGTTTCGGTTTTCGTGGTTTGGCTGAATACGCAAAGAGCGCGCGCGCGTGCCATTCAAAAAAACCAAGTTTATATTGTTGGAATTTGTTGTTACATTTGTAGAAATTACGCCTTAATTCGACATTTGCGCATATATGTTCGCATATCAAAATCGATTAATTTTATATTTGCTTTTAGTACCTATGTGTCGCGTCAATGTATATCGTAGAAAATTATTAATAGGCGAAAGAAAGGCAAAAAAATTCCGCCATTTTGTCCGTAGTATTTCTTATTAGTCTGTGATTTTGACGTTTCTTTTAGCTGACAGATGTGGCGGCGATATACTTTAAGAATAATAAATGAAAAATTAAATGAAGTCGTATATTACGGAAAATAAATTAATTGTCGCAGTCGGATAAAAACTATCCTAAGTTGCAGCTGGAATAATAATGTACCTATATAAAATGTTTCATATTTTTCCGTCCATGGGATGCTGAGAACATTCGTACCACAGAAAGCTTAGTTTCAAACTGGCTGATTTTTTTTTTAATTTAGAGATTTATTATAAGTGGAGATTAGAAACGTTATTCACAATAGACTGAACTTGTTTTATTTACTTGTCTAGGGCTGAAATTACTAACACGCGCAAAGACAACTTGTTTTTTTTTTCTATAGAATTGTTGTAGTCTCAGGGGTTTTTGATTTTTTATTTGAGTTGCTTCCGTATTTTAAACGACGCGTATTTACATTCAAAGAAGTCATTGCAGTTTGAACGTACAAAACGAAACAGTCATAAGAAATATAAGAAATATTTATTCGACAAAAACATGATACACTAGGATACAAAGTCATTGGGTCCCGAGCTAGGATTCCCTGTGTTACGGGACCCAGTAGAACAGCAAGCATACGATATTAAATAACAGACAAGTATAGAATAGATGTTTTACAAATTACAAAGCTACAATAATTTTAGTTCTGTCAGTGTAATGTGTGAGCGTGAGTGTGTGTGAGAGTCTGAGAGTGCGTGTGTGATCATGAGTATTTTGAAGTGAAGGTATAAGTAAGTAAATAAATAAATAAACAATTGATTACTCGTGAGATTAAAAATATAATATAGCTTTAAATTAACAGAGAACAGTTAAGAGCAGTTCAGTCTCACTGTAGTCGTGTTGCAGCAGCCATTTGGTTAGAGTGCTTCTACTAGGGGGGCGACGGGCTGTATAAAATTTGCAGAAGGTCTTTAGGACAAGAGGGGAGATAAATTGGCTGAAACGCTGGGCAAATCTGGATGTATACTTGGGCGTTTTCCAGCGTTGACGTCGTCTTGTGTCTGCGTCAAAGTTTTTGTCGTGTCTTTTGCCGTATGCAAGCATGACCTTTCTAAGGAACAGCTGTCGGACCGTCAGGACATTCGCTTCCATGTAGAGGTCTGTAGTGCGGTACCGGAATGGTTTTCGGAATGCGACTTTTAAAAGAGATCGCTGCGCCCTTTCCAAGCTGATAAGGATGGTCTTTGCTGCTCCACCCCATACTGAGTTACAATACCCTAGTATAGATTCCCCGAGCGCGAAATACACTGATTTTAATAGCTCGGGATACGCAACGTGTCTCAGATGCTTAAACACAAACATGAGTTTCCGAGCGCGAGACTTTAGGGATTCAATGTGCTGACGCCAAGTTAGGTGCGCGTCTAGCAGCACGCCAAGATATTTAATAGTGTTCGTACGTTCAAGAATACTAGCACTGCTTGCCGTAGAACTACTCCCATCATTCTGTACACCCACTCGCATGGAAAAGTCATCACTTGGCTGGCCCCTAGCATTAATAGAAAAGCATAAGTATTTAGTTTTACTAACATTTAATGTTAGTAAATTTGCATCCAACCAGCCTGTGACAATCGCCATGCTGATTTCGGCTTGTCTTTGTACTTCTGCCCAGTCTCCGCCCCTAACCACGATTGCTGTATCGTCCGCAAAAGACACAATGGAAGTTTTGTTCAATTGAAGATTACAGAGACCGTTAATGTACACTAGAAATAAGGTTGGCCCTAGAACGCTTCCTTGCGGTACTCCGAAATCAATATTGCAGAACTCACTACAATGGTCGCCAACACGGACACACTGTTTGCGGCCCTGGAGATAGGATTTGAACCAGTCAAGTACCAATCCCCTCAGCCCGAGTCGTTCTAGTTTACCTAAAACAATGGGGATAGAGACCGTGTCGAAAGCCTTAGCAAGGTCCAAAAACACTCCCACGCACTTCTCTCCTCTATCAACACATTCTACTATACCACTGACGAGCAAATCGACTGCCTGTTCTGTAGAACGGTTTTTCCTAAACCCGAACTGATTAGGCGACAGGAGTGTGTTGCACTCGAGAAAGTTTAGTAGCTGGCGATTAATGACCTTCTCGATGAGTTTTCCGATTACGCTGAGAAGTGAGATGGGCCGATAGTTAGTCACTTCTTTTCTGTTTCCTACTTTGAATATTGGCACGACTGCAGCTATTTTAAGGGCATCGGGAAAGGTGCCGGACGTTATACTTAGGTTGCATAGGTATGTAATGGGTTCGGTCAGATGATTTATGCACATTTTTAATAGGTCCGGGGTTATGCCGTCCATGCCGGACGCACTTCCTGACTTTAAACTTCTGATAAAAGATGCCATTTCGAACACGTCTGTAGGTCGAAGGTAGAGCGACGAGGCTGGAGGCATTCCGGAATCTTGGTCCAAACTGTCAGGCCTTTCTTCATTGCATCCCTTCTTTGCAAGTGATATTTCAGCAAGGTTCTTACCAACTGATGTGAAGAAAGTATTGACCTTGTTGAGGGATTTCACTGGGTCCTCTTCCAGTTGGAGTAGTGCCGTTGTTTGGTCTCGTTTGGTTGGAATGTTGCAAATAGACTTGACCGTCTTCCACGTTTTCTTTGCGTCTGGCCGTGCTGCTATGAGTTGCTCCTGTTGGTGCTTCATCTTAATTGACTTCAGCAGGTCCGAGCAAGTGTTTCTATAACTTTTGTACTTACATTGAATTGCAATGTCATTCGGATTTTTTGTTGCTAGCAGGTGCAGTCTGCTTCTTTCACGAACACATTTGAGCAGCCCAGGTGTTATCCATTCCTTAATCGTGACCTTGGAGTTCGAAGTTCTAAATATTTGTTTATGGTTATTAATTATATTTGATATGGTCGTGCAAAATATATTTGTTGCTGTATTTACATTGCATATTTTATACAGCTCAGCCCAGTTGAGATTCCCTATTTCAGATTTTATTGCGTTTAGGTTCGTTTTAGTTATAGCTTTACTGCTTTCTTTTCGAGGTGAGTAATCCAAAATTGAAAGTACTAGAGCGTGGTCAGTAATATCTTCATGACAAACAATAACAGAACATTTGAGCTTTGACCTGATCATGGCGTGATCCAGACAGTTCACGCCCCGCGTAGGTAAAATATTATAAAATATCATGGAAAGTGTTGATTCTTTTTTCTGCGTTGACATGGCTAAATGCAGTTCGCTAACTGGGCCAGGCAAACTTCGGCGTAGCGATTCATGAATTGAAATTAAATAGTATTCAGTGGAAAGTTTGATTATCTGCAAATTATATTTTCATGTCTGATGTTGGGAATATGGACTCGCAGTTAAACACATCGGAACGTGCAAGAAGCCCACAAACGGCACTGTATTAGCAATGCGTTCGTGTATTCTTAAAGCATTAATTAGGTAATTGATTATACAATTAAACGTTGAGCTTTAGCACCTCTACCTTTTAAAGAAATTGAATTTGGTACTGAGAATGACATTAAATACTTTAGGTATTTGAAAGTACCTATCTACTTCGGTGCTTAAAATAGAAGAAATACTTCAATAGAATGTGTCTCCTGATTTTAACATCTTCATCATTCTCCTTATCTTCTTACATAGACATTTTCCAATTTACTATTTTGACTGTAAGTTCTCCTTCACTTGTTAATAAAAGAAGTTTATGCAACTGTACTGTTACGTACGAGTAATGAGTGTCTTTAAAATAGGAGCCCGGTTTAATGAAACGAGGTTCTGGCAAATTCCATAATAGCCACCCGAATGTTTTAAGGCCTAATTATCTAAACAGATACCTACTATAATCCCTATGAAATTATTCAGACACTGTATGAATGGTCTTAATTGATACCAGTGCTACCATACCATTAACATACTTGTAGCACAGATGATAATAACTAATGGCAACAAATTATTGACGACGTTCGTTGCCACGTCGAGAATTTCGGGTGATGAACTTATTAGAATAGAATAGAATAAGCTAAATCATTTTCACGTTGATGGCAATGGCGAACTAAACTTTTAATTATTACCACATTAATGAATTCTTACTTACCCACTGAATAAAACTTCAAGAGCATTTACTTCAATAGGGAACATTACGCAAAACTCTTCGTAGGTGGCAACACTACCAGCGTTGACATTGTATCTCGTTCCCACTTGCGATATTGTCTATGCAAGCATCCTTGTCACTCATTTGACAATCAATTGTGCATGTGAGTGTGAATCCCTATATTCCTATACTGGTTTACTATTAGTGGTAGTGCTGCCTCTGGCGGCAGAACATTGCAGTAATGTTCCCTATTGTAGCATTAGTTATTTTAGGTAGTACCTTAAAGCCCCATTCACTACTAAGTAAATCCGGGAAGTGGATTCAGTCAGGAACTAATTAGCCTGGTAAAAGGCATCCATTATCGATGATTATGTATGTGATGGTGATCGGAACTCACGGGGATAGCCGGGGGTATATTATGACAACTTTTTTGAATTAGAATCGGTTTCATATTTCCTTCCGCGCGCTCACTTTCACGCGCGCCAAACTAACCGTAACGTGTCCAACCTAATCGAACCAGGGAGCGAAGCAAACGAAGTTTTTATGCTTTAGCTTGAACTAAAACTCGTTTGTATGTCCAGATGTCCGGATGTCCCGCTTTCCCGATGTTCTCCTCTACAGGTCGCATTTCTCAACCGATTCTCGTTAATTTTTGTGGGTTAGGTAATTATACAGATTTTTTTTGGGAGTCTGAATCACCTTCCCCAAATTCCATAAAAAAAATGTTTTGAAGAAAGCACGAGTTCTACTACAGTTCACGGAGCCACTAGATTAATCCAATCCGAATTCAATATCTTCAGGTGAATGAATCAAATAATAACAAACGGGAATGTTAAGAGTGATTAGATGACGGGCGATAGAGAGGTATGAAAGAAAAACGATGCTACGCTGACCTCAATTGAATGGGATAGGTAGGTAAGGGCAAGCGAATGATGGTGAGTTCATATAAAAACATATTCGAATGAATTAACCTACAATCGTATCGCTACAGACAATCCACCACTCAATTGCTCAAAAGTTAGCTGGAAGAAATCCTTCTCAGGGATAAGCTCGCATTTGTACATGTGTTATCTGTTCTTGTAATAATAAAATTGTTCTGTTGTTGGGTTATGTTTAATCTACAATAAAGTATTTACATACATACATATAATATAAATAATGACGTTTTTACAGTAAATATAAACTTCGGTTGGGAAGCTCTAATCCGAGCTATCGCGTAGGTACTGTACTAACCTGTTAATCCCGTATTTAAATCTTCGTTTACGCTCTTGGTTTCAGGCTTAGTCGTTTATACTGGTTAAGTTATTAAAATGTGTGCGAATAACTGCAGCGACCGATATTGCGTGGTGTTGCAGTGTAGGTATTAACCGTCAGGTACTATTACTTATTCTGTGCCGTCAGATCATCCAGGAATGCAGTTAGATAGTGACCAGACTGCGTTACACTGCGTCTCCACCAGCCGATCTCACTCGCACATTAATTACGCCACACGGCGGTGTCTCGTGAAATATGAACCTGCATTGATATCATACCAGCATTGCACTGACGCCGTTGAATAATTTATAGCCACACGAACAGAAAACGCCTATGACGCTCACCGGATTTAGATAACTCATAGCGCCACCGTACGGTAACTAGCGTTTTGTACGATCATCATAATGTATTGTACCTACGGGGCATATTGTTTTCAGAATGTAACTGCCTACTTTATTTCACGTATTTTATTTGAGTTTTACAGGGAATACATGTTTGTTTGAAGTTGATTGGTCGGCCCATTTAATTACTGTCCAGAGAATCCATACTAACATTATATTTGCGAAGCGTCGATATAATTTGTGAAGATAGTTCAAGGCCCGAAGTAGGATATAACAAACTATTTATTCCGGAAATAGGAGATTGAAGTATGTGCGTATAAGTCGCGAAAAATTGTGTAACTTGCCTGTGACTATTTGCGACACAAAATTTCTACTAAACCGGCATTTAATATGCATTTAACTAATTATATAGCTTTTTCCCTGTCTGCAGTTTGTGGTTACCCCGTCCTCATAATTCGCGCGACCCCGCACAAAGTACACCGGAACCTAGGGTTTATTCAAAATTAAATTGGTTTAAGAGACTTGCTCCTAGTTAACAAGTTATTTTGATTTTGTATTTTTTTGCGTTTCATTTAATTTACTGGACAGATGGATAGTGTCAGAAGTTACCTTTTATGTCCGGGACGCTCAATAGTGAAATGAATATAGATTTTTGGGAAACTGCCCTAGGGCAGTTTCCCAAAAAAACATGCCTTTTACTTTTTTCTCTGAATGTATATTGAAGGAAATAAATAGCAAAATTTTTATTACACTACAGGGTGACTGGTAATTCGACCTATTCCTTGAAAGGGGTTATACTAGAGCTAATTTGCAACAATGTATGTCCAGTCAACCAGGGGTCAAAACACGATCTTTTTTAATTTTTCGAGTTTTTAGTTTGTTTGAAAAAAAATCGCCTTGCAGCCTTAAAGTACTGATTGTGACAAAAATGTGTTTTTACCATCCAAATGGAAGTACATTTGTCACAATCACCAGCTTAAGGCCGCAAGGAGAATTTTTTTCATACAAACTAAAAACTCGAATATCTCGGAAACCAGCGAGTTTCGACCCCTGGTTGACTGGACATAAATTGTTGGAAATTAGCTCTTATATAACCTCTTTCAAGGAATAGGTCGAATTACCAGTCACCCTGTATGAATATTAAGTACTTTCATACAACTATTTACCCAGTCCGTAGGCGTGCAAAAAAAGCTATAGTTAATAACTCAATTTATAGTCTTTCTTGTTTTATTTCTTCAATTTCAAATATATACCTATGTCACTAAAATCCTATACTTGTAGCCTGACTCGCACTGGCGATGGCGTGACCTGCGGCAACGGTAGATGTAAACTTGACAGTTATTGACAAATTTACTAATGACCACCACCGCAGGCCACGCCAGTCCGTGAGAGGCTCCATAAATATTTAATTCCTCTCCCAAATGTATATGTTCGTCAAATCATATATACTATAACTTTTAACAATTCATTTCAACGCTTTGGTTTCATAGCGCATAAAAGAGTAACATCTCCACTAGGTATTAGTAATGTACAAGTTGCAGAACATTCCCAAAACGCGGAAGCATTCTCAAGAATGTTCCCAGAACATTCTTGCAACATGAAACTTATCGTTTAATTTTTTTAATGTGCTTACAATAAAAATTTAATGAACATAATTGAATCATATTTAGTATTCTGTACATGTTTTACTTTGTTACTATTCATTATTTGGTTGACAATTCATAAACTGTCAATAAGTTTCATAAATTCTCTTTTAATTTCCGAGAACATTTTAGAGAAAGTTGCAAATTGAATATTTCTAGCATCGAATTATACACTTGCTGTTGCCCGAGACTTCGTCCGCGTAGTACACAAGTATAACAATATCGTGTTAGACAATGATTTCTCTCAATACAAACTTTGAACCCTCTTCTAGGGGATAAATTTAGAAAATGGTTGAAATTCATTTTCTAGTTTGTGAACAAACAGTCTAAAACCGAACTTACAAATCTCATACTTTAAAGATGTCTTGAAATACACAAACTTTAAACCCCCCTTTTAACACTCTTAGGGGATGAAATTGGAAAAACTCTGAAATTGGTTTTGTAGTATTTTAACATACCTATACAGAATAAGACCGAAGTTACAAATCTCTAACTTTAAAATTTTCTTGCTCTCCATATAAAATTTTAACCCCCTTGGAGGTTGAATTTTTCTAATCGCCGAAAGTACTTTTTTCGTATTGTAATTAGTAATCTTATTAAGTCTCTAGCTCAAAAAAAAGTGTTGCCCATACAAAGCATGCCCCCGTATTTAACCCCCTTAGAGGTGGAATTTTCTACAACTCTGAAAGTACTTTATTTGTATTTTAATAACTAATCGTTCCACAAAGTTTTAAGTCTTTAGCTCAAAAAAAAGATTCCCCTATACAAACTTTGCACCCCTATTTTACCCCCTTAGGGGTGGAATTTTCAAAAATTCCTTGTTATCCCTTTGTTTTAAAGTCTGTCATAAATATTGGCCAGTACAAAAAAAGATCGGTGCATCAAATAATTTCTTACCATGCATGTTGTGTTCAAAAACAAACCTGTTTTTTACATTAATTTATACTTTATAAACTAAATTGTTATAAACGACAGAGCCAAGTGTTTGTCATAGTGCCTTATTTATATAACAATGTCAATTACTATGATTACTTCAATAGACATGCATCATGGAGTGCAGCTCAGAAAATAATTATATTATAAGGACTACACCTAAACTATCGTGAATATTCATGGTATAAACTACGATAAATAAATAAATTCTCGTTCTCGAGAACATTCTCAGAAGTTACCGAGAAATTCTCATGTGAAAAGTTTCGCAACTTTGGAAAGTTCTCGTGAGTGTATTGCTAAGTATTACTACTACCTACTAACTACTACGCTTACGACGCCAAGTAAGTAGATAGAGGTACGCTACTAAAGGATTCCCCATAAATCACATAACCAACCTGTATGTCTCTAGTTGATATTCAGTATTCAATAGTCCTATTTCATGACTGTAATTTGCAACTGCGTTAAGCTGTTTCATTGGCAGCGTAGCGCTTTTGTCTCAATTAAATAACGCAAATTTGCAGCCGCCATTGATTGAAACGCAACGGTTTTAAGCCGAGCGATTCCATTTAGGGGCATTATGGACGTTTTCAAATGCTGAGTGTATGCATTTTGTTTCTTATTTTCATGGCAGAAAAAAACAAGGTATCTGCTTATCTTTTTTTTTTAAATGGCTTCCATCTAATTCAAGCTGATTTCGCCACTGTCAAGTTTGCTTATAAAGGCCGGGCCACACCGACTGCGTGTGCAGCACGTATGCGTCGACGTAAGCGTAGACGTGCGCAGCACCCCTGTCACACCGGGTTACGCGCGCGTCTACGCGCGTGTCTACGGCATACCTGCTGCAGAGAGCTGCACACGCAACGCGTGCGCACGCTGCAGCTCCGTATCGTCACCAGCCGCCATTTGCGTACTATTATTTATATGATTAGCACTATGTTTGATGGCAGTTCTTCTGACAAAGAAATAGCACTGTTTTTACTGTTGTGTGAAGATCCTCCTCCTCATGTTGGATTTTATGCGACATCCAAAAAAGTGTGGGTTCATAACATCAATGGAAGAAAAGAAGAACATAGTAAATAACATCTTTTGTCGCGAACTTGAATCTCACGACGATTGATTTTTCTGGTAGTTCGGCATGTCAAGAGATGGTTACAGTGAGATCTCATATATTTTAAACTAGCTGTTGCCCGCGACTTCGTCCGCTTATAACATGTAATCGTCTAAATGTTTGTTAAAGGAATGAATTAAAAAAAAAACATTGAAATTAATTTTCTACCTAGACTTTTAGAAAACAATCTAAAACCGAAGTTACAAATCTCTTACTTTAAAAATGTCTTGCTCTCTATACAAAGTTCGAACCCCCTTTTAACCTTCTTAGGCGATGAATTAAAAAAACGCTGAAATAAGTTTTGTAGTTTAAACAGGCTAAGATCGCAGTTACAAATATCATACTTTAAAATTTTTTTGCTCTCCATACAAACTTTGAACGCTTTTCAGGGAAAGATTAAAAATAAAACACTCGGTTTTTTTATTGTAATAGGTAAGTATTTTTTCTACAAACTATCTAGTCTCTAGCTAAAAAAAGTGTTTTCCATACAAACCTAGCACCCCTTTTTACCCCTTAAGGGGTGAAATTTTCCAAAACGCTGGCAGTAGGTATTTTTTTGTATTTTTATAAGTAGGTACTTGATCTTTCTGCAGAGTATTAAGTTTCTACCTAAAAAAATTTTTCCTACACAAACATTGCACCTCTTTATCCCCCTCTTAGCGGGTGGAAATTTTCAAACCACTGAAAGTAATTTACCTATATATTTGTATTTTAATAAATAATCTTTCTACACAATTTCAAGCCTCAAGCTCAAAAAAAAGTTTCCTCCATACAAATTTTCACCTGTTTTAGGGGTGGAATTTTCCAAAACGCTGAAAGTTCTTTATTTGTATTGTAATAAGTAATCTTTCAGCAAAGGTTTCTCGCTTGCGATCTTTTCAAAAAGGTTTGAGATTCTAGCTCAAAAAATCCCCTTTACCAACATTGTACCCCTTTTTCATACCCTTAGGGGTGGAATTTTCCAAAACGCTGTTTTTTTTATTTGTATTGTAATAAGTAATCTTTCTACAAACTTTTAAGCTTCTATCTCAAAAAGAAGTTTCGCTCATACAAACTTTGCAACCCTTTTTAACCCCCTAAGAGGCTGAATTTTCCAAAACGCTGGCAGTACTTTATTTGTATTCTAATAATTAAGCTTTCTACAACGTTTTGAGTCTCTTGCTAAAATAATTAAGTTTCCCCCATACAAAATTTGCACCCCTTGTTTCCCTTAGGGGCAGAATTTTCCTTAACGTTGAAAGTATTTTATTCGTATTCTAATAAGTAATATTTATACAAAATTTTAAGTCTCTAGTTATAAAAAATAAAGTTTCCCCCATACAAACTTTGCACCCCTATTTGACCCCTTTAGGGGTAGAATTTCCAAAAATCTCTTCTTATCCGTTGCCTACGTTAAATAAGGTAGTTCTGGTGTAAATTTCAACTCTCTAGCCCTAGTAGTTTCGGCTGTGCGTTGATGAGTGAGTGGGTGAGTCAGTCAGTGCATTTATATGTAGGTATAGATAGATAGAAGATGACGAAAATCCCATTCAAATATCTCAAAACCGTTTTAATGTCGCTTGTTAGAGTGAGAAAACGATCGGGGACTGTGACGTCAAGATCCTCGAGCGTCATAGTAAAAAACAATCGTTTCATTTGAAGGTGCGTTTTGTGAAAAAGGGACAGAACATAAAACTTTGGAACTTAGTGATTACCTATTTATAAACCTAACCTCTTGCGTTGATTTTTTCTCTATTATCCTTTTTTCGAGAAAATACATAATGATTATTTTATTTAGTGTCTTCCTACAGCCGGGTCCGCTGCACCAATGTTTTCCATGTTTTGTTTTGATTGGCAAAACATGTTTGACGTTTAAAAACCACGAAAACATGGCGCAGCGGGCGCAGCTTACGGGGTGTAGTTTCGATTCCAGAGGGCCTACCGGGAAATGCATTCGAAGTTTCCCCTCTCTGTCATACTTACGAGTTCGTACGTAAGTGCGACAGAGAGGGAAAACTTCGAATGCCGTTCGCGGTAGGCCCTCTGAGCTATAACCACGAACTTCGGAATTCGAAAATATTCGGGTATCTCTATCTCTATCGCACTAACTACACTCGAGTGACAGGGATGCAGTTATACGAACTTCGAGTTTCGGTTTTCGTGGTAGCGCCGTCGGCACTTTGGCAGAATGCGCAAAGAACGCGTGCCATTGCCATCCCAAAAAAACAAATTCGTGTTAATTTTATTGTTCAAAGTTAATACATTTTTTGAATTTACGCCATAATGCGACATTTGCGCATATAAGTTCTCATATCACAATCGAATATTTTTTTATGGTTTAACTTTTGGCATGTGTATCGATTAGGTCTATAGTAAACTGGATTTAAATTATTATTAAGTGAAAAGCAAAGCAATTCCGCCATTTTGACGAAAATTTGACGTTTCTTATAGCTGACAGTTGTAGCAACGTTTGATTTCAATAAAAATAAATAAAAAATTAAATGAAGTCGTATATTTCGGAAAATTAATTAATTGTCGCAGTCGGATAAAAACTATCCTAATGTAAGAGTCTTAAAATAATAGGTGTCGATAGAATTTGATTTGTAAGAAATTATTTAAGTTATTGCTGTGTTAAATCGTAATACGAGTGAGGTGTATGTAGTCCAATCAACCATCCGTGTCACCGGAGGGTGGCTGAAAGACTAGTTGGCTTCATTATTAAACAAATATATGACGTTCTATTTTCGGCTTGTCTGCTACTGACACGGTTGGTGGACGGATTATACAATAAAAGTCATACAAAATAAATATATATTAAATCAAAGTAATTAACATACAAATATATTAATTATTCAGTAATGTTAAATGTATACAATATGTCTAAAACATGATTATTTTAGAATTGTATAAAACCTGCAATACTTAGTATGACTTGGCGCCATTTTTGACGTTTTAAGATAAGAGGGTGAAATTAAAAAAGTTAGACAGGACGGATCTTTGGAAAACATTGTATGCAAAGCGTTGAGAGTAATAAAGCTTTATTTATAATATCAACAGAAGTATTTCATTGAAGACTTTTTATAGTTCAGAAGAGGGGACGCAACGTGCCGAATAAAGAAAAACCTGCTTGCCATCTACGCAAATTATTTCGTTGGGTAAACTGCCGTGCAATACTTAAACAACAAAGTCCATGGGCATGAAGACAATGCGAATTGAAGTGGAGAAAAGGGCCACGGAACAGTGGTACAGGATGAAAGCATGTAAATAATGGAGAGGAAGCTGTGTGGACAAGAGACACGCGCTGATACAAGAGTAGGCGCTATCGAAGCTACAGACGCTGATAGCCAACTTATGATGTGATATAAAATATACGTAGATATGTTATATTATAAGCGCTCCAAAAGTGGCACACTAAAACCTGGTTCAGTTTCGCGTCGTCACGAAAACATTTAAACGTGACTTAGCTGTCAGATTTAGTGCGAAAACATGCCGCTGTGTGCTGCGATTTTGCACAAATCATATCAAAAAGGCCAGTAAAAGCCAAGGATTATTCCTTCATTTTCAACATTGACCTCATAAGGAGGCTGAGATATTCGACAAAAAAAAAATGGATCAAGAAGAGAATCAACAAAGCTAGCGGGAGCGGGTATAGTTATATATACCCAAACTGTGTGAAAGATTATTTATCGTATTGGGGAGGTATGCCAGGGTTTTCAAGTGGAAGTGTGCGCAATAATGAGGTGCGCACAGATTATAAAGGAGATGACGCAGCAGACTGGAAGGGTAGTGATATATACGGACAGTCAGGCTCCATTGAAGGCCTAGGAAAAGCAACGGTAACATCCGTGGAAGAGTTTGATGTGGTAACGCCTGCCGGGACAGTAACTTGAGGCTCCAACCTAAAGGAATTGGGCTGAATGAACAGGACAAACGATCGACAGCATGCCTGTTTCCGGCCAGGTGTCACAACATCATCAAAGTCCAAAGACAACCATGGTAAAGTCCTTGACTCTGAAAGGTAAAGTACTAAGGAGATTTGTATGAAGGTGAGTTTTTGAGTTATTTGATTTGCACGTTAGAATTATTATAAATGTATTAATATAATATAATTCTGAAAGAGATATTTTTGTTTCAAATGAAATTAAAAACATTAATTGTTGGTTCTGACTAAAGTTGTTATGCTACCATTATTTGGGTATGTATGGAGTAAACAGAGATGTACGAAATGGTTCACGAAAAGTATTTAATTACAAAATAAATAAATACTTTTCATTTTCGACTTACTATTTGAAGTGCAACATACAAAATAGTTTTGCTTTTGGTATTTCAAATACTAAATGGAAAATAGGTATTTTAAAAATACTTTTAAAAAATAATAGTAAACACTTTTATGCAAAATTAAAATTTTCTTTCTTATCCAAGGATTTTAAAATAACTAGGTAATTGCTCAAGTGAGTTATCATCTTTCTCTTGTGCAGTGGCAAAATCATATACCATATACCTACCCCCATACGAGAAACGGCTTTCCTCTGGTGCAGAGCTGGGTAAACATTTCTTATATTTGAGGAACACTTTACACGATGACTATGAATACCTTCTATGCAATTAATCAATTTGGTAGGTTTGCTAGTCTGTTACTGTTTCAAACAAAGTTCAAGATTATAGTTGCGCTAAAACATTGTACGACGCGCGCAATAAAAGGGGTGTTATAAGTTTGACGTGTCTGTCTGTCTGTGTGTCTGTCTGTGGCATCATAGCTCCTAAACAAATGGTCATTTCATGGTCATATTTGCCATACATTTTATTTTATGTTACATAACTAACATCTAAATCAATCGCATCTTTAGTTTATTGATTTGCAACTTGACTGGTTATGTTGACAATGTTTAGCGGTAAAGTGTTTTGTATTTTGCAAATGGAAAATGGGTCTAAAAAGTATTTCAAATAAAATACAAAATGCATTTTTGAAAAAGGTATATAAATACAAAATAAAAAATAGGTATTTTGCATTTTGTATTTCCACTTTAAATACAAGTATTTAAAATAAGTCACATCTCAAATGTATACTACGTAGGTAATATGAAGACATCGAATACGTAGTGAGTCGTTGTGATGTTCTTTGTTGTTGTTGTTATTGTTGTTTAATAATAAATAGTAATTATTGTTCTACTATGTGATGCGCGATAAATATTCTCTTTGAATTATTTACTTAATAAATAAATATTACGGGACAATCTTACACAAATCAACCTAGGCCCACGGTAAGCTCAGTAAGGCTTGTGTTGTGGGTACTAGGCGATGATATATATAATAGATAAATACATATAGATACTTATATGCATATATAACATCCATAACTCAGGAACAAATATTCGTGATAAACTCACAAATAAATGCCCTGACCGGGATTCGAACCCGGGACCTCCAGCTTCGTAAGCAGAGTCACTACCCACTGGGCTACGGAGGCCGTTCAAACGTTACTTGGTGTAGTTAAACATTAAAATAATAAAATCAGCAATGACATATATTACAATGTTGATGCCTTATGTAAGTATGACCCTCGTTGATAAATTGGACGTTGATTTCAGAGTCAGACGAGATGACTAAGCATGATCGCCACCTGCCTTAGCGCTCAAGATCAAGGCGACCAACACGACACGAGTGGTCGAGGTCGCCGAGGTTGGAGTGGAGGCAGTTGGACCGAAGTCAGCGGTCGCGATGGTGATGGCGGTCGCGAGCAGAGCGCAGCCGTAGCGAGTCAACGCCGTCGCAGCGCAGTCTGGCGATTGGCGGAGCTGGCGAGGAGCCGGCGTGACCAATTGCGGAGCTGGCGAGGAGCCGGCGTGAGCGAGCAAGGCCGAAGCGGAGCGGAGAGGTTGCAGTAGAATCGAGCTGGAGCAGGCTGTCGCCATCTGGGCGGCTTCGTATAAGCGGAACATTAAGATCAACAAGGCGATATTCGTCTTAACTACAGAAACGGTATTCAAGTAGTTTGTCACACGTAAAATACAGTACAACATCCCCTACTTATTCGAGCAAATTAAACTAAAAAAAGCTAAGGCGGTAACTACCACTGAAGCAGCAAACACTTCGATGGCTGAACAACAACACAACCCATCAGATTTTTTTCGTGACTAACAATGGTAGTGTGAATGATAGGTCTAACAATAACCTTATCATTATGCATTTAAATACACAAAGCATCAAGTCAAAACAAGAACAGTTGGAATTGCTATTACATGAGAAAAGTATAGATGTTTGTTGTTACAGTGAGACTTTCCTAAAAGACGATGAAGTAGAAGTATTACAAATAGAAGGATACAAAAACGTTGCACATTTTTGCCGCAAACTCAAAAAACGTGGCGGTGTAGCAATCTATGCAAAATACTCAGTAGAATGTCGTGAATTAGAATGGGTATCAAAAATGGCAGTGGAAAGTCACTTTGAATGCTGTGGTGCTATAATATGTGGACTTGATTACGTTATCATATGTATATATAGAACCCCGAATAGTAATTTTGACATATTCCTCGTAAATTTGGATTTTCTACTTAGTAAATTAACGACGAGGGCCAGAAATAATCATAAAAAAATATTTATTTTGGGTGATTTCAACATAAATATCCTAGAAAAGAACAGCAAAAGTGAACTGTTCCTTAACACGTTTGGATCTTACAAACTTCACCATACAATCACAGTACCCACGAGGATAACCACACATTCCCAAACTTGTATTGATAATATTTTCACGAATATAAAGCAATATCGAGTAGAAGTATTAAATGTCGGTTTGTCAGACCATACTTGTCAGATCATTACGGTTCACACTGAATTAGGTTTTAAAGAACATTACTGGTATGTGTATTGTAAAAGTCCAGATAGCTACATTGAAATATTTTTAAAATATATATCACAATTTAGTTTCTCAGAACTTTACTCTATAAAACACCCCGATGAAGCGTATAATGCCTTTATAGATACTTATAAACTTATTTACGACCTTTGTGTACCAAAGAAAAGAATTAAAGTAACCTACAAGAAAAAACCAAACTGGAAATCTAAAGGGATTGTGATAGCAAGCAAACGTAAAAAGCAATTATATTTACAAACTCTCAAAACAAATAATGTCATTATTAAACAAAATTATCGAAAGTACTGTAAAATCATGAAAGCAGTTACTAGCCATTTGAAACGTAACACAAATAGTAATTTCATTAAACAGAGTAGTAACAGAAGTAAGGCTACATGGCAAATTATCAAACAAAATACAACTCAAGTGAATAAGATAAAACATACGATAGAATCTATAAAAAAAGATAACATTGATATTAAAAATCCATTTGACATTGCGAATTCTATGAACGACTTCTTCATTAACCAAAATAATGTACAAATCACAAACGATACGCATGTCAGGCATGCAACACAACCCACCTTGAATAGTATATTTATGACCCCAGTTACCATCCAAGAAATAATAAATATAGTCAGAGAGTTAAAAAACAAGAAAAGTACTGGATTCGATGAAATACCATTAATAGTGATAAAATCAAGCATTGAGTATATAGCAGCACCATTGGCTCATATTATTAACCTAACAATAGAAAGTGGTATTTTCCCTGACGAATTAAAAAAGGCATTAATCAAGCCTCTACACAAAAAAGGTTCGAGGCAAGACATAACTAATTATAGACCGATTGCATTGTTGCCAAATTTTTCTAAAATATTTGAAAAGATAATATTAAATCGCTTTACATCGTTTTTTAATAAAAATAACATTTTAAACGCGAACCAATTTGGGTTCCAAAAAGGGAAAAATACTACACTAGCTATATTTAAAATTTTGCAGCAAATGTGGACAGACATACATAAAAAAAAGGTAGCCATTGGATTGTTTATAGATTTATCTAAGGCATTCGACTGCGTTTCTCACAAAATGCTTTTAAAGAAGCTTGAGCATGTCGGAATTCGTGGTATTCCCTTGAAATTGATTGAATCTTACCTTACAAATAGAATCCAAGCTACAACTCTAACCTCATATGACAAGATTACAAAAACAGTAACAAATATACAGTCAAGCTATGAGAAAAATATTCAAGGCGTACCCCAAGGAAGTGTGCTGGGACCATTATTGTTTTTGGTATACGTAAACGAGTTTCCTCTAGTGGTTAACCACCTGTGTGTGATGTTTGCTGATGATGCCACAATATTTGTAAGTGAGGACAAAGATATTGATATTACTAATGTATTATATAACACCTTAAAAACTGTTACTGATTGGTTTTCATCCTTAAAATTATGTGTTAATTTAGACAAAACAAAAATAGTACAATTTACTAATTATAAGCAGATACCGCAGAATCTAAGCATAACAATTGAGGATACACAAATTGAACAAGTTACAAACACAAACTTCTTAGGAGTCACAATAGACAGCAATTTGAACTGGAAATCTCACACTAATAAAATAAACAATAGACTAGCTAAAAGTTGTTATGCCTTATCTATACTGACCAAAATAACGTCAATAGAAGTTTCAAAAAAGGCATATTATGGAAACGTTTATCCTATACTCAAATACGGCATAATTTTTTGGGGTAATTCAGTAAATGTTCAGTCAGTATTTATTCTACAAAAGAAAAGCCTACGAATAATATTTAAACTTAAGAATGGGGAATCCTTAAGAGACATATTTAGAAGCAATAAAATTTTAACGCTGACATGTATCTACATACTGGAAATTTGTTTATTTGTTAAGGAACGGCACGATATTTTTAATAGGAAAAGTGACTCTAAATTAAAAATTAGATCGCAATATAAATATGATATGTGTACAGTTAGGCCTTCTAGTTACATAATTAGCAAGAGTACCTATGCTACTGGAATCAAAATCTTTAATAACTTACCTGTATATATTAAGTCATTGGATAATAATAATAAGTTCAACAAGGAGCTGAAAAAATGGCTAGCAGATAAATGCTTTTACAATCTGAATGAATATTTCGTTTAAGTGCCTAGGTCTACAAATTATTAAGTTTAATTTTAAGTTCAATAACATTGTACGCTCGAAAAGGGCAAACTGTTGATACCTTCCAATGTCTAAAATGAGATCTTATGTACACAGTTTTAACAATAAATGACATCTATCTATCTATCTATCTATCTGTCTTTGTAGGATCGAGCATGTATATATGTATGTATGATATGCTCGATCATGCTCAAATTCATGCAGCAAGTAATCTGATTTTGAGATATTATTTATGTTCCTGTGGTAACTATCACAGACAAATTGGAGAATTAACACATCCTCAAGGCATTAGAGACATTCGAAACGAAGTTAGTTCACTGAACTAGCATGCAATAAAATCATAGATACGTCTAATCTAACCGTACATCTCTGCACCGAATTCAGTGTAAATAATGTAAGTCCAGTTCCAGTATAACTTACTATTTTTTACTATTATTATCCCAAATTATGACTAAGTTAGTAACCTCTTACAAATCTTCACTGAGTCTGAGCCAAACGCAAAGTGTCAAAACATATTTAGGTACCCGACTCAAGTAAAATTAAACAATGTAACCTACAGAAATTTACCATTGGCTTAGTTAACAAACTGCACATTATGATCTCCCAAATCCATGGATGTTTAGATCAGAGGACTGTTTTGCATTCATGGGAACTCAAAAAAAAAAAAAAACAATTGAAGTCTAAATGGGTCCAAAAGAACAAATGGATGGAAATGAGACATGATAATATAAATCTTAATCAGTATCTCTTTAATCGTTGTGTTGCTTGTCGCGTAGAGGAGCTAGTAGCTCTGAGGCATTGTATGTTCTTACTTCTAGGATGTAATATAGTTTAAACAAGTACAGATATATAAGAGTGACCGAATTTATCCAAATACCTACGATAGGCTATGGTTAGGTGACTAAGTAAGTGGCATAATAAGATGTAAAATATTGAATAGAATTTACATTTAATAGTGAGAATAATAAAACATGAAAAAAAAAACAGTGTAGGTAAGTCGGTACATGTTGATTATCCATGAATTCATGATCTATGAGAATATATTATAGTGTTAATTATTTGAGCAGAGTAGATTTCTGTTATAGATATTATTTGCCATGTTCAAGCGGTGAATACTTAGTTAGACACGACCTTCTGGAGAAGTGTGCGGTGTAGTCACTCGTAGTATTTTGAAAAAACCGTCTAGAGACGTGTGCTATAGTGACCTAGTGAGTTGTAGTATTTGGATCTGTCTGGAGACGTCTGTGTGTAGTGACTTGTAGTATTTTGACACGGCCGTCTGGAGACGAGCACGTGTATATGTATATTATATTGAGGCACGGCCGTCTGGAGACGAGTACGTGTATATGTATATTATATTGAGGCACGGCCGTCTGGAGACGAGTACGTGTATATGTATATTATATTGAGGCACGGCCGTCTGGAGACGAGTACGTGTATATGTATATTATTATGAGGCACGGCCGTCTGGAGACGAGCACGTGTATATGTATATTATATTGAGGCACGGCCGTCTGGAGACGAGTACGTGTATATGTATATTATATTGAGGCACGGCCGTCTGGAGACGAGTACGTGTATATGTATATTATATTGAGGCACGGCCGTCTGGAGACGAGCACGTGTATATGTATATTATATTGAGGCACGGCCGTCTGGAGACGAGTACGTGTATATGTATATTATATTGAGGCACGGCCGTCTGGAGACGAGCACGTGTATATGTATATTATATTGAGGCACGGCCGTCTGGAGACGAGTACGTGTATATGTATATTATATTGAGGCACGGCCGTCTGGAGACGAGTACGTGTATATGTATATTATATTGAGGCACGGCCGTCTGGAGACGAGTACGTGTATATGTATATTATATTATGAGGCACGGCCGTCTGGAGACGAGTACGTGTATATGTATATTATATTGAGGCACGGCCGTCTGGAGACGAGTACGTGTATATGTATATTATAGTGAGGCACGGCCGTCTGGAGACGAGTACGTGTATATGTATATTAAATTGAGGCACGGCCGTCTGGAGACGAGTACGTGTATATGTATATTATTATGAGGCACGGCCGTCTGGAGACGAGCACGTGTATATGTATATTATATTGAGGCACGGCCGTCTGGAGACGAGTACGTGTATATGTATATTATATTATGAGGTACGGCTGTCTGGAGACGAGTACGTGTACTCGTATATGTTTATTATGAGGCACGGCCGTCTGGAGACGTGTACGTTTATATATATACATATATATATATATATATATATATAGATCTAATATATGTTATTATGGTTAAGATTATGATTATGAACATTTTAAACCAGGACCAGGCTGCAGGAGAACGTCGCGTGTGCTGATTTCTGGCTGAAAGGTGTCGTGTCTCGGCAGTTCCAGGGAAATCTACCGAATTTTACACCGGAGTTGAAGACGCAACGGAGCCACGCTGTTACGTCACCTGCTATAATTTTATGAATATAATTGTATAGTATGCTAGGCCGTCAGTTAATTTTACACGCATTTTTTATAAAGTTAGTATTTTAAAGGTGGTATAGCACTAACACATTTTACACTCGATTTGAGCCACGCTTTGATGGCTTTAGATTTTTTTTATCATCACGATATCATCTTACTGCGAATAGCGATACTACCTTAGAAAAATAAGTAATTACACAATCATGGCACAGTACTTTGTTATGGCAATATTATTTTTACGAAATGGTATCCCTAAATTGCCACATATTGTCAGAAATTGGATACGACCAATCAGAAGTGATAATTGTATGATTTGTAGAGCCCAGAACTCTCACATTGATGATTTTAATTAGGTACCTATAAGTATATATAGGTACATATATTGTTTTTATTAAAATGTTACCTAATAACTATGCATCTCCTAAAGCAGTGTTTTTCAACATGTGGGTCGCGACCCCAATGCGGTCGCGGCTGCTTGGATTCTTACTCTATGGGGGTCGCGCCATGAAAAAGGTTGAAAAACACTGTCCTCAAGTATAATTTGACTATCTCACGAGGACGTGAGCTTGTATCAGGATGGACGAACTGTAAGAGTCTTAAAATAATAGGTGTCGATAGAATTTGATTTGTAAGAAATTATTTAAGTTATTGCTGTGTTAAATCGTAATACGAGTGAGGTGTATGTAGTCCAATCAACCATCCGTGTCACCGGAGGGTGGCTGAAAGACTAGTTGGCTTCATTATTAAACAAATATATGACGTTCTATTTTCGGCTTGTCTGCTACTGACACGGTTGGTGGACGGATTATACAATAAAAGCCATACAAAATAAATATATATTAAATCAAAGTAATTAACATACAAATATATTAATTATTCAGTAATGTTAAATGTATACAATATGTCTAAAACATGATTATTTTAGAATTGTATAAAACCTGCAATACTTAGTATGACTTGGCGCCATTTTTGACGTTTTAAGATAAGAGGGTGAAATTAAAAAAGTTAGACAGGACGGATCTTTGGAAAACATTGTATGCAAAGCGTTGAGAGTAATAAAGCTTTATTTATAATATCAACAGAAGTATTTCATTGAAGACTTTTTATACTAAGTTGCAGCTAGAATAATAATGTACCTATATAAAATGTTTCATATTTTTCCGTTCATGGGATGCTGAGAACATTCGAACCACACAAAGCTTAGTTTCAAACTGGCTGATTCTTTTTTTAATTTAGAGATTTATTATAAGTGGAGATGACACTTATATACACAACGGCTATTACAACTGGAGAAAGACTCATATTCATTGAGCAAACCTCCACGCGCACCGAAGAAGTTGTAAATAAATACAAGAGAGCTGCGCGTCACACGCGCAGCACCGAGCTGTGCGTGTCCGTACCTGTCCGGTCTGTCCTCTAATAGGGAACGCCGGCAAATACAACGTCATCACTGCACGCAGCGAAGCGACGTTGCCGCTCCGCTCTGTGTACGCACGCACGCAGCACGCAGCCGGTTTGTCTGCCTGGTGCTGCGTTGCGTGCGCAGCACGTATGCGTTGCAGCACGTCTACGCAGACGCATCCGGTGTGACATGTCGTATGAGGATTCATACATTACAACGCAGCGGTGTACGTGCTGCACACGCTTACGTGCTGCGCACGCAGTCGGTGTGGCTCGGGCTTAAAGCGACGCGACGTTGTTCGGTAGTTTGATCAGTCGTCAATAACGCAGCCAACGGCAGAAGCTCCGCTTAAGAAGCAAGCACACAAATGTTACCACTGAGTCCACTGACTGACATGTTCCATACAAACAAGGAATTAGTTAATGCATGATTAGTATTTTTTTTAATTTTAGATCGTTTAACTATTTATTAGGGGTGAAAAGACAACTGCTAGTAGTTTAGCGTAAATATTTATTGAAAACGTAATTGAATAAGTGAATTTTCAGCGATTCATATTTTTACAACCACCAGTAGCAACGGCTTCATCAATTGGAGTTTGCAAAATTGCAGGATAAAATGGAGCCCAAGTCCATTATACATGTACCTACCGGCCCCGTAGCATGGATGGCGTTATCACGTAATAAGTGATAGGATAAGCACGCCATCTCGTTCTATCGAACGGTGTCAGCCAGGGACGGATGATCTATCCTGTCACTTATCGCGTGATAAGGCCATCCATGTTACGGGGCCTGGTTAAGTTGACGACCGCTTTGGCCTAGTTGGTAGTGACCCCGCCTACGAAGCCGGAGGTCCTGGGTTCGAATCCCGGTAAGGGCATTTATTTGTGTGATGAGCACGGATATTTTTTTCTTAGTCATGGATGTTTTCTATGTAGGTATAGTATTTTAAGTATTTATTTATATATATATATATATATTTTTCCTTCCACGTATCCCTATCCTGGGCAGTCTCCCACCAGTCTTGGTCAAAGAACTCAAGCTCGTCTCGCCATCTCCGACGAGGTCTACCGCGACGCCGTGTTCGGTTGTGTGGGACCCACTTGGTGGTTATTTTAGCCCACAAGTCTTCCGGCATGCGGCAGATGTGCCCGGCCCAGTCCCACTTAAGTTTGCAGGCTGCGTGAGCTACGTGAGCTACTTGCGTTTTGGAACGCAGTATTGTATTCCTAATGCGATATGTTAATTTCACGCCCAAAATACTGATATACGAGTATATGTGTATCGTCGCCTAGTACAGATGATACAAGCTTTTCTTAGTTTGGGCCTAGGTCAATTTGTGTAAGATTGTCCCCAAGTATATATAAAAAAATGTACAAGTTTTTTATTTAATCGGACGTTCCAGATGTTACCATGAACATAAAAACAAAGTGTCAGATTTTAGTATCTTTAAATTTTGAGCAGATATAAATTACATCTTCTTATTTTATACATATACCTACGATGTCCACGGCACGGCGCCATGTGGAAGAGCCCTTCAGAAAGAAAAGCATGGTAATCGATGACTCTGTCGCTGATTGTTTCCATTCTCTAGCTGGGAGCTCAAGGTTGTACATTTAAGTAGCATTTTCCAGTAAGACATTTTATTCACTACCTATCTATATTTACAACACGCGCGAACCCTATTAAAGCTGATCCAAAATTAGTAAATTTATCGTACATACAATAAATATATAAGTACCCAAATACAACAGTATTATTTTTTACTTAACAGTGCAGCACTTATATTACTTAGGGGTCATTAGGTCCTTGTCTAGTAAAACATCAAACATCAGTATACTAAAGTATACTTATGATGTTTTTCTAATTGTATGTCAGTTAGGTACCTACGTAAGAAGACAATGAAACTAAGTGGTATGTTATATAGTTATTCACTACTTCTTTACGTAGAACCAAAACTCATCAAGAAACTTTTATGTTTGGTCACCAAAGAGAAGAAAGTGCGGGTAGTTAGGCATTTCAAAAAATTGTATACTCAATAAGCGTGTGTTGTTAAAAAAAGTTAACTCAGTGTCAGTTTTGTGACGAAAATTGAGCATACAAAGTTTGTGAAAATGAACTTATTTCACGTTTAAATAACAACACATTTATAAATTGAAAAGAAAAAGTTAACTTTTATAAAAACCGCATACTTAATTCCCGTCACAAAACTGACATGGAATTAATTTTTGTTTAAAAACTCACGCTAATTGGGTACACAATTTTTTTAAGTGCCCAGTTATGTAATCTGAAAAACAGTAAGTTGACTGATAAAGAAAGTTCAGTAACTCTTATATAATAATTTCATTACGTAACATGTCTATTTGCGTTGCCGTAAAAGCGCGCAAAGGACTTGCTTCCTTTTTGTTAGTCCGGCTCCACAGTAACAAATTGTAATAAAACAAAGGTCAAAGAGCAACCCTTACTCGCCTCGCCAGCAACAATGACATTAGGTCCATAATGAGGCTCGAATAACTATGCGGCAGCATAGCTGCTTTGTACGCAAACCTTATTAGGTACTTTCGTTTTATTTGACACATCAAAACAACAATGTAATTATGATTTTGAAACGGTGAGTTACTTATCGCACTGAACGGCCCACGCAATAGTAATTGACAACAGGAAACATTTATTATTCTCACTAAAATACTGGGAAAACATCACGCTTCATCTTGTTTTTGCTAAATATTTGAAAGATTTTGAAATACTTAAATAACAAATTGACCATAATAGTACATTATGATACAAGTGTGCTGCTAAGTTGGTCATTACACTCGAGTCGGTTTTTAAGCCTGAGCCGAAGGCGAAGGCTTAATGGAGACGAGAAGTGTAATGACCAATGCTCACGTGTTTCTTTCATACGACGTTTTTCAACACATTTGCGAGGAAAAAAAAAAAAAAAAATATGAAAATGTTAAAAGATATGTAATGAAAAGGCACTAGTGCGATCATGTAATGTAAAAGTCACGGCATGGGTAATATTCTGCATTATTTTGCTAATATTTAAAAAGATATGTAATGAAAAGGCACTAGTGCGATAATGTAATGTAAAAGGCACGGCATGGGTAATATTCTGCATTATCAGTGTAAATACGCTGTAATAAGACCTACTTTACGAGCAGGTGTGTTGAAAAAAATTTAACGTCATTTGTTCCCTTCTTCCTACAAACTTTACAACAAAGCATTGTTTACGTTTGTCATAAAGTTGCTGATATGACTATATCTGTCAACATTCCTATTATGAATACAAATGAAACAACAACAAAACATGGTTCATGTTTATACGTTAATACGCAAATCAAGACTCACTCAAAACAAACTCGGATTGCTTTTCATTATGTAAGGGTTTAATTCCGAGCATCGTTTTTAAATTAAACTTCAGGATATTTACTCTGCAAGCTACTTCATAATCAACGCGCTTAAAAGAGAAAATCTTATGAGGATTAACGTTCCCGCGGTGCCGTAAGATATCGGGAACAAGTCTCAAGTAAGTTGCGTCCCCATTGCCAGGAGCAGAGATTACCCGAATAGAGTTTGGAAGGATTAGCCGGGAGTCTACTCATCTAATACTGTTTGATACAACTTACCGTGCCAGTGCAATTACTTACAATATTCGAAAGGTAAAATCAGACATATAATGTTTGTAGGAAACGATATATTCAAGGTATAATTTAGACAACAACACAAGGAAAACAGGAGTATAAGATTGTATACGTACAATACAACGCTTCGTTCTTACAATATTAGTACCTACGTACTTGTATACGTATGTATATTAAAGACCAAAACGCTGCATGATGTAAGTAAGTAGGTAAGTATTATGGTTCCCAGGAAAACTAGGTAAACGTTTACCTAATGACTAACTCAACGTATCAACCTAATAGCTCGGTAATAGTCTACATTCGGATCAACGCAGTGATCGTTGTTAGCAAACATAAAACTGAAAACTTTTTTGACACATTCGGTTTAGCGCCTCCTCAAAAAGTTTTTGCATTTTCATTAGATGAAGTTGAGATTTCTAACGATTTGGGGAAGTTCGAAGTGCCTTCAGTCGCCTCCCCCAGAGCCTCGTGAATGATGTGAAAACTCGACTTGAAAGTTTATGCCAGCCCTGGATTCTTACACGACTCATAAATATTGATTGCGCAATTTTGTTTAAGGCTATTTTTATAAAGATTTATTTTTAAATCATGTGATAGACGTAAATGGCTCAAGTCTCGTACTTTTTACAAATAAGTTTTGGAATTGATTATCCCTATGTTCCTGAATTCTTGGGACAATAGTAAAGAATGTATAGTTATGTTTATCGTTATGCAGTGTATCCGATTATAAATACATATGTTGCATACAATATCCTAACCACTCTACTATCAATTTAAAAAAATCTTTAAAGTGGCAAATAATTTGCTGTAGGACAAATCCACAATGTTATTGTGATATCCGCAAAGACGACTTCATTTTTATTCAGTGTCAGGCTAGTTTTGTACAGTTAGGGGTTTACGTACAAGGACATAAATATCTGTACAGGCCCCGTAGCATGGATATCAGGCGATAAGTGACATGATAGAGCATCCGTCCCTGGCTGACGCCGTTCGATAGAACGAGACGACGCTGTTATCTTGTCACTTATCGCGTGATAAGGCGTGATAAATCCATGCTACGGGGCCAGGACTCTATTGTCAATGTCATAAAGGCGTGTAATTTATGTCCCTATTTATGTACGTATATACCCCTGACTGTAACGTACACAGATGTTACGTACCTACCTAATATGACTTACTTCTAAAACGTCAACCGTTGGGATCATAACAATATAACAGAGGTAAAAAAACTAATATGATAGATGCGCAACTTACGTAATATAAACTATCCTTCAAGTTAAAAGCTGTTAAGATTCCCTGGGCGCAAAAAATAAATCTCGACGGTCGAGCGCCGAGCCGCGCTGCCTCCGTGCAGAGCTATATAACATTTCATTAGCGGTCAGCCGAGACGTTCCGGTTACACAGACAATAAATTTTCATTTTTGCGAAAGGACAAGTGAAAAGAAAAGATAAATAGGGAAGGAGATTTGCCTTACGAGCGCATAAACTATTCGACGACCTCGCGGCGGCAGCCACGAGTCACGGACAAGCTTTTGTAAAGGAAATATTTTGATTAACAAAAAAGGCGAGTGTTGCTGTAGAAGGTTTTATTCATGAAGCCCGAAGTTTGATTATAATTATAATCAAACTTCTAACTAGCACTATCTTTGACGATGTACGATATCAAGTCATTAAAAAGTTATTAAAATGCAATTTACAAGATTTGTAGCGTGAAGTTGGGTATTTAAGGCTTAGTTATCTATCACTAATTGCAGTTTTCTTTTATTTGTAAATAATTTTAAAACTACTACACTGCTGTACTATTTATTTTTAACTTAATTGTACTGTTCAATTAACCGTACAGTCGGCCAAGAAAGTGGTCTACCAGTTTTGACAAAAGTTTCTGTGAGATCTAATTGACGCTAAGGTTACTGTCATAATATATTATTATTAAAGTGGAAATCGACCATGTTGTTTCATGACGTTCAAATAAACCTCGACCGTAGGGTGGTAGACCACATTTTTCGCCGACTGTACCTATAGCGACCGCCCTTTATAAGGTTTCCAAACATGAACCAGATTTTTTTGTTTGTGGAAAATATTATACTTTTACAAATAATTTTGCAACAATTAAGTAATATTCAATGCTTTATTTTTATTGCTAACAACATGCAACAATATAACGTTTTCATGGCGGTTAATTTGCTCCCTTTGATAGAAAAGTTAGTGTGTATAAAATATTATGACGATAGCCTGAGCAGAGCTGCTGATGAAGGATTACAGAAAAGTTACTACCGGCGGCTATGATTTTGATTACATCATATAATATGCACTACCTTCGTTTTATCTATGAGTTTTCTTGTAAAGCTTCATTAAAACTGTATATAACATGAAACAGCTCCTTTATGAGAATTTACAGTCAACTTACCTCGAAAGTTTCCAAAATGTTGTTTATTTTAATTTCATGTCAGGCAGCGAAATGCACCCATCTACCTATAACATAACAAAATTAAGTATGTAGATACTACGTAAAATTATAAAAACCGAAAGTCACTTATAGTTATAAAATATCTGAAATATGAATTGTAACTATGAGCGACGTGTTTCGAACCTTTCAGGTGTTCTTCTTCAGGATGATTGGGTTTAAGCGTATAATTTTTTGCATTATTTTAAACATAACTCACAATAGTTTAAATCCAAAAATTAAATGTTTTGCTTTAAAACAGTCATCATATTTCTTTTATGACAAATTCAGTACAATCTATGTCCTGGAAAAAAGTATTTTTTTCTAATATAGATAAGTCAAAAACATCAACAATGTTTTACATACAGAAATCGTTCCTCATTGCCGGAATCTTATTTTAGTTTTTCCATCCGTTCGAGCATCTGTCATTCCCAGAAAGCCAGAAACAAATTACCGTCATGTCTGGCTGCCTGCTTGCCAGTTAATATGACTTTATAAGATCATTTTACTCAACTATGTATGATTTCCCTTCTCCATTAGCTAAGAAATGGATATAATACATATATGTACACTTAGAGGTTGTATTGTGTTGTAACAACTACAATGTTAGTTTGGTGTCTTCTCATTTGTATTGTACCATATACTTGTATTTGATATAGGTAGTTATTTTAGTATAGTGTAAACTACGTTGCTAAGTTTCGTTCCCAACTGCATATTCTGGTATTTGCTTCGATGGACATTGCACATGCAAACGCCATTTCAAACATTTCACAATATTGGCGAGATCTCCGCTAGCTATTTGTTCTGTTGTAAACGGCCAATTTAAAACCAACAGAGTGTAGTTTATTTTCATTTTTTCCCTTTAGTTTGTAATTCTACGATGTTTATATTGTTTATCAACTTTTAATGTACAAATACACTTTTCAGAGCTCCAGTGGTCAGACAGAAGGACCTTTTCCCTACCGCTTAATGGCCAGTGCTGACATTTTAGAAAAGGGTCACTAATTTATCTAAACAGAGTTCCGTGGGCAGCGTCGCCTTAATTATAGTTTAACTTTATTCCTGTCACAGCTGCCCTTTGTAACCAGCGAGCAGCTGCTAAACAAACTTCCGAATATGACTCTTATAACAATGTCCTAGAGCGCACATGTAACAGCACTGTTTAAATTATTATATTAGGTACCTATCCGCTCATCCACATCGTCATTAGTGATGTTTACTAAATCAACAATGCGTGGATGCTATAAATGAGTTTCGTTTTGTACACTGATTTACTAATTTGATTTTATACTTTTAACTTAATTGATCGAAACCGGTTGAAAGGCTGGCGCTAAAAACATAATTGATTTTAAAATAGCACATCACGATAACTAACGGGTATAGGCAAACTTACATCTCCACTTATAATAAATCTCTAAATTAAAAAAAGAATCAGCCAGTTTGAAACTAAGCTTTGCGCGGTTCGAATGTTCTCAGCATCCCATGAACGGAAAAATATGAAACATTTTATATAGGTACATTATTATTCTAGCTGCAACTTAGGATAGTTTTTATCCGACTGCGACAGTTAATTAATTTTCCGAAATATACGACTTCATTTAATTTTTCATTTATTTTTATTGAAATCAAACGCTGCTCCAACTGTCAGCTATAAGAACCGTCAAATTTTCGTCAAAATGGCGGAATTGCTTTGCCTTTCACTTATTAATAATTTAAATCCCGTCTACGATAGACCTTTACGAGACAAATGCTAAAATATAAACCATAAAAAAATATTCGATTCTGATATGAGAACTTATATGCGCAAATGTCGTTTTATGTCGTAATTTCAATAAATGAAATCAACAAATTTGAACAATATAATTAACACGAATTTGTTTTTTTTGAATGACAATGGCACGCGCTCGGCGCATTCAGCCAAAGTACCTGCGGCGCTACCACGAAAACCGATACTCAATGTTCATATATTTGCATCCCTGTCACTCGAGTATGGTTAGTGCGATAGAGATAGAGATACCCGAATATTTTCGAATTCCGAAGTTCGTGGTTATAGCTCAGGAATCGAAAATATGGTAAATAATCATAATGTATTTTCTCGAAAAAGAATTTAAAATAAATATAGTCAAATGGAGAAAAAAACAAAGCAAGAGGTTATATAGGTAATGATTAAGTTATAAGAGTCCAAAGTTTTAAGAGGGGGTATGTTCTGTCCCTTTTCCGCAAAACGCACCTTCATATGAAACGATTGTTTTTTACTATGACGCTCGAGTATATTGACGTCACAGTCCCTCATCGTTTTCTCACTCTAACAAGCGACATTAAAACGGATGTAGCTTCATAATTTTTTGAGATATTTGAATGGGAGTTTCATTATCTTCTATATATTTATCTCCACTTATAATAAATCTCTAAATTAAAAAAAGAATCAGCCAGTTTGAAACTAAGCTTTGCGCGGTTCGAATGTTCTCAGCATCCCATGAACGGAAAAATATGAAACATTTTATATAGGTACATTATTATTCTAGCTGCAACTTAGGATAGTTTTTATCCGACTGCGACAGTTAATTAATTTTCCGAAATATACGACTTCATTTAATTTTTCATTTATTTTTATTGTAATCAAACGCTGCTCCAACTGTCAGCTATAAGAACCGTCAAATTTTCGTCAAAATGGCGGAATTGCTTTGCCTTTCACTTATTAATAATTTAAATCCCGTCTACGATAGACCTTTACGAGACAAATGCTAAAATATAAACCATAAAAAAATATTCGATTCTGATATGAGAACTTATATGCGCAAATGTCGTTTTATGTCGTAATTTCAATAAATGAAATCAACAAATTTGAACAATATAATTAACACGAATTTGTTTTTTTTGAATGACAATGGCACGCGCTCGGCGCATTCAGCCAAAGTACCTGCGGCGCTACCACGAAAACCGATACTCAATGTTCATATATTTGCATCCCTGTCACTCGAGTATGGTTAGTGCGATAGAGATAGAGATACCCGAATATTTTCGAATTCCGAAGTTCGTGGTTATAGCTCAGGAATCGAAAATATGGTAAATAATCATAATGTATTTTCTCGAAAAAGAATTTAAAATAAATATAGTCAAATGGAGAAAAAAACAAAGCAAGAGGTTATATAGGTAATGATTAAGTTATAAGAGTCCAAAGTTTTAAGAGGGGGTATGTTCTGTCCCTTTTCCGCAAAACGCACCTTCATATGAAACGATTGTTTTTTACTATGACGCTCGAGTATATTGACGTCACAGTCCCTCATCGTTTTCTCACTCTAACAAGCGACATTAAAACGGATGTAGCTTCATAATTTTTTGAGAAATTTGAATGGGAGTTTCATTATCTTCTATCTATCTATACATAATAAATGCCTATGTCCTGACTGACTTATTCACTCACTCACTCACTCATCAACGCACAGCCGAAACTACTAATCTTAGAGAGTTGATTTTTGCACAGTATGTTGCTTTTATAACGTGGGCTAGGGATAAAAAGGGATTTTTGAAAATTCTACCCCTAAGGGGGTAAAATGGGGGTGCAAAGTTTGTATGGGAGAACCTTTTTTTTTTTGAGCTATAGACTTAAACTTTGTAGAAAAATTAGTTATTAGAATACAAATGAAACACTTTCAGCGTTTTGGAAAATTCCACCCCTACGGGGGTAAAATAGGGGTGCAAGGTTTGTATGGGGGAAACATTTTTTTTTAAATAGAGACTTAAAACTTTGTAGAAAGATTAGTAGAGGGGATAAAAAGGGGTGCAAAGTTTTTATCAGGGAAAGTTTATGTTTTTGAGTTAGAGACTTGAAACTTTGTAGAAAGATTACTTATTAAAATGCAAAAAAAGAACACAAATCGTTTTAGAAAATTCCACCCCTAATAGGGTTAAAAAGGAGAGCAAGCTTTGCATGGGCAACACTTTTTTTGAGTTAGACTTAAAACTTTGCAAAAAGATTACTTATTAGAATACTAAAAAAGAACTTTCAGCGTTTTAGAAAACTCCATCCCTAAGGGGATCCTTAAGATCCTTAAGAAGGGTAGCCAGTGTTGTGTGGGAAAAACTTTTTTTTTTACTAGACTTAAAACTATTCAAAATGTTACTTATTAAAATTAATAATAAAGTACTTTCAGAGTTTTAGAAAATTCCACCCCTAAGGGGGTTAAGAAAGCTTTGTATGGGCAACACTTTTTTTGAGCTAGAGACTTAAAAGTTTACGAAAAAAGTTCTTTCAGCGATTAGAAAAATTCAACCTCTAAGGGGGTTTAAAAGGGGGTTCAAATTTTAAATGGCGAGCAATAAAATTTTAAAGTGTGAGTAAGAGATTTTTAACTTCGGTCTTATTCTGTACGTTAAAAGACTACAAAACTGATTTCAGAGTTTTTCCAAATTCATCCCCTAAGAGTGTTAAAATTGGTTCAAAGTTTGAGTATTTCAAGGCATTTTTAAAGTATGAGATTTTTAACTTTGGTTTTAGACTGTTTGTTCACAAACTAGAAAATGAACATCAACTTTTTTTTTAATTATCCCCTAAAAGAGGGTTCAAATTTTGTATTGAGAGAAATCATTTTCTAAGACGATAAAAAGTTCTACGCGGACGAAGTCGCGGGCAACAGCTAGTTTATAATAAGAAGCTCCATGCGCAATATTTGATAGAAAGGGACGTGGCAACATTGGGGACATGTCTCCGCATTAATGCTACTGTCATTCTGACAGTCATCAAGGTTTCCTCCGGACAAAAATCGTCAATAGAATACCGTTAAATGCGTGATTACCTACTTTTTGTTTGCAAATCAATGTGCGTTATACATATGCGACCATCAGGAAACAGCGTAATCTTGGCCATTCAAATATTTTCTCCGCAATCATATTCTTCGGGATAAGTGGCGTACGCGAAGAGAGGCTTATGCTCAGCAGTGGGCGATTACAGGCTGAAAATGATGATGATGATGAATCATATTCTTTAAGGCAGTGATTTTCAACCAGTGGGTCACGACCCCCCGGGGGTCGCGGCTGCTTGGATTCTTACTCTAGGGACCACGCCATGAAAAAGGTTGAAAAACACTGCTTTAAGGAGTATGTATCTGGCTCCTACACATTCATTTTATGGGTAATTTCTTCTCCATAATACCTACCGATAAACACAATTAATACGGGCAATCAATGCCGCATAGGCAATATCAACGAATCAATACTATTCAGCATAAGGCCATTAACCCAATTTGAATTTACACCTCCATTTAGACATTTTACGTCGATTCGCAAGAAACCCTCCCCCATTATGAAAGGTTTCGCAAGTGCTCACCGGGACCCTTGGGGGCAATCAGCTTGAAGGACAACCCACCTGAGTACCCGTGGTAATCACAAAAATGTGCTAAGAATTTGAGACTCCGATAATCTTGGCTTTGTAAAGAAATTGATAGATTTAAAGGTGAATTTCACTGAATTAAATTACGAACAAATTTTCTATTGAACCGCATTTTCATTGGATTTAGAGCTGGACCCCTTTATGTTTAATTTTATGTATAATACAAAGGCTAAGATGTTATAGTCGTCGCAGTTTTTCAAATAGATATACCTACATTTTAAATTGTTATATTTTCCTCAGTTTCAGACCGCGTTTTAACGCACAGCAATCAAACCTGGATTCTGGACTCGACTATTTCCTGTCGTTTGGGCTGTTTAAAATCCTGTTTGAGTTTTTATGTAGGTAGGTACATGAATTTCTTCACCGTCACAAACAAAATCGATTGAAATTGTAAAAATGATAATGCCTCCGCTGCTCGCCTAGTGGTCACCATTATTATACAAAAAAAAAACTCGATTACATTCGAGAAAAATCATTACAAATATTTATGCATTATTACACAAGGAATTAAGGGTAAGTAGATATGGCAGAGTTCATGCTGAAAGGGTTTAATGCAGCGAGACCGCAGACAATCGTCCTCTAGGGACCATCGTCCGATTTGTGGAATCAGATCGCACTGCCAGGTATAGCTATCCTTTTTTAAAGTTCTCTGCAGAGCAAGACAGCACAGGGTAATTTAACTCACGGATTTCTCGACTTCTGCTGATACGGCAGCCAGGTAACCGCGGTTCAACACAATCAGGTAGTTCGCACTTTGAACTCGCTGTCTTAACACTCCAGGGATATCGAGATCTTACCAACTTACTGGAAGCACTTGAAATTGAGTGAACACTTCCAATATTAGAGAAGCTGGGTAAAATTTATTAGAATAATGCCAGAGTAGAACCATATTCTGACCCTTAACATCAAATGAGAAGCAACTAAACGCCACTAAAGAACGCTGTAAAATCAATCACCGCAATCAATCTTGTACTGACAAAACTTTTCTCCAATAATAACTCGTTGAGTTCTCCCCGCTTAGCACTAAGAAACTTTCACTCGATCCGAAATTTGCTAATTTCGGTACTAAGTCACGAACGAACTCATTATCGGTCGCTCTATACCCTCTGTACCTATAATACAAGTAATTTCTTCAAATATTTATGGTGTCAATTAAAAGTTTTAACAAGATATGTACTTAGATTATTACAGTTTGGTATATCGAAATATGTTTTGAGAGGGCGTAGCTTCGATTCAAAACGAAAGTTCATGTCATGAGTAGGTAGTCTCTTGGTAGTCTATTGGTGTGCCCAATCTATCTATCTATACATATAATAAAGATGTAGAGTCGAAAGTCTGAACATTGAATATATTGGCAAATTAATCTATTGAGGGCTCTTAGAATCGATAACAGAACATACTTCAACAGTTTTTAGAACTTTTATCTGTTTGTCGGTTTGTCTGTCTGTTTATATGTAACGGCATCACGTGAAAACGAGCGAACGGATCAATACGCGACTTTTACTAAAACATTGAGTGGATCTTCAGCCAGGCTATAGGCTATAAAAATTATAAAGATTAGGGTTCAAAGGGGATAAAAAATGGGGTTGAACTTTGTATGGGAACTCCTTAAATCCATGAGCTAAAGACTTGAAAATTGGTAAGCATAAACTTGACTGGAAAGTCAAAATATACCTATTAAAACTTTTAGCAATGTATGGATAAAACGTGAAAAATATGGGATGAAAAATAGAGACTAGATATAATGTTGCGAGAGCGGGATTATAACAGTTTCATTACCATGGTAACACGTTGTCACCATATTCGAAAATTCATTGTGTTCTTACAAGTCATACGTAGCCCAGTGGTTTGGCATATAGCTTACGGAGTCGGTGTCCACGAGTTCAAACCCAGAGACCGGCACTTTTTGTGTACTTTTTTTTTTGTTAAACATTTTCAAAAACGCAGAGAAGTTTAGTGAATAGAAGATTCGATGCCTTAGGAACTTAATTAACATAAAGAATATTCGAGAAAAAAAACGTCAAGAAGTGTGCAATAAAGAGTGTTTTTGTATTGTAATCGTGTAAAATAATTATTCTCAACTTTTTTACAAAAAAAAGTAAAGGCTTTTAAAAAGTATGTCTAGACTAGAATAGGTGTTTTTCCTAATAAAGCGCGAAACTAAAAAGAAATCCATGGAGCGGAGCTCGGCCTTCAGCCTCCCGTCCCTCGCCGCTTACCTTCGGTGCTCTGAAGTGACGCTTCGGGCCTTCGGCCAATCAAAGCAGTCGAATGCAATATAGTATTTGGTTTACAATTTTTCTTTTCACTTTTTCTTTCCAATAGCAGATTTTTACTTCCTTACACAGCATCAGCACAGGTCGATCACGCAACGCATTGTACGCGCGTCAGGTAGATCTAAATGTCAAATTTTACATGGAAAAATTACAGTTGGATTGTCCTAACGCGCGTTCGGAACGTTACGTGATTGCCCCTCAGCACTAGAAGTCATGCTAGGACTACTACCTTTACATATGCACATTCAAAAGGAGCTGGATGTGGGTGGCGCAGGACCGGTCACTTTGGAACTCTTTGGGTGAGGCCTATGTCCAGCAGTGGACGTCTTTCAGCTGATATAATGATGATACAAAAGGAGGCGGCTGCGACGGCAATAAGCCTGAAAAGCCGAAACTACCTATAGACGAAATTAGACATACCCCACACGAAGATCCATAACAAACTGATCACAAGCCTATGATGGAAGTTTCAATCGACAAAATACCAAAAACTGCAGTCTTTAGGAAAGACTATGGCATACTTATGACGGAAGACTCGAAAGAGGGACTAAACAGAACTTTACAGATGATTCAAAAACAAATACGGGAACGGGATGTGGTGTATTCTAAGAGGATTTAAACATACACATATCCAAACCACTGGGTGTACAAAACACGGCATTCGAGGCTGAATGCATAGGGATAATTGAAGCCTGCAATGCCATAAAGAGACGACAAGTCGAAAACACAAACATACGGATACTCTCAGACACTAAATGGTACTACAAGCACTGAGCAGTGATAACATGACATCAAGCTTGATATACGAATGCCACCAAAACCTAGCTCGCCTGGCCGCTCACCTCCTCGACTTCGATCCTCAGGTTTCGCTTGCAAAACACCCGGGGATGATAGTGCGTGCTCGTGGACGAATAATATTTAAGTTTACCTGGATGCTTTATTTTTACCTGGAATATTATACTTCGTTTCCAGTTGGGATACCTTCTGTTTAGGTAATAGGTCCTGCAACTCAAACTCTCAGCCTTAAAACTTCGCAAATATACTCATACAAGGAAACTATTTTCAGAGATTTCAAAACTGAGATGAGAGTCATGAATCGTCTATATACCATGTCAGGACAAGTAAACTTATTTCAGGGTGTTTAAAAAAAACATTAAGAGAAGGAGGGGTAAAAAGGAAGTTGAAAGTGTGATAAGAAAATAAGTCTTTTTTGAAGAGGGAGACTTAAAATTGTTACTAGCTAGCTATTAAATTTTCTGAAGATAAAATAAAACTGCTTGGTTTGCTGCTCTACATTCGGACAGACTTAATTTGTTTCATAATAAGCAACTAAAAAACGACTTCAAATCAATACTTTGTTGTACCACATGCATGCACTTCCTGTTAACTTTACCTCACAGACTCTTTCCGAAAGCAAATGCTTGGGTTTTTACAGAAAATACTTACACAACTGAAGTTATAGGGGCGCAATGCCAAAGTTATATACCGAATGTCAAGAAAATTTTATGAATGGATCTATAGGAAAATCATACCTCCCACCAAATGTTATCTGCTTTGACTTAAGGTTGACTGACAGATAATGCTTTGTGGCATTAAGTAAAGCTTTTGCAATAAAGATTAAATATTATTGACGATGACGACGTTTGTGAGGGTGTTTTGATTGAATGAGAATTTGAACCGATACACGCATAAACTATGGAGTTGCAAGCTGTAACGATTCAACCTCTTAAATGGCTTGCTTTTTATGTTTTTGTATTCTGAACTTAAATTAACCCCTATCCGAAAGCTGAAGCTCCTGAGAAGCTTCTAGTCGTCTGAAAATTGAATCCTACCTGAAGGAAAAGCTATTGAATAAAATTAAACAGATAGTAAGCGAGAAAATAAATCATTTATTTACCATAGAAATATCAAATTAATTTTGTTTGTTTTGAAGTTAAAGAACCTTTGATTAATTAATCCAGTAAGATCAAGACTCGATTGTACTAGATATCCACTTTGATCCTATAAATACTAACTCGTACCAAAGCGAATAGAAAAACCGAGTTAGTTCCGGCCGATCCTACTAGAAAGGTTGGGTTTTATTCTAGTCTAGGTAAATCTATCCTACAGCTACAGAATCTCTCGTTATTTATGTTAAAGTAATCGAGCTTGAGTACTTTAACAGACCAAATCATCTCCTAGGATATTGCCGGACGGAAAGAGATTCGGTCAAATAAAAAACCGTCCGACTCCAGGCCTACAATGCCGTAATCTAACCTAGAATTTATTATCTCTGGAACCTAACCTCGAAGACCTATTTAGACCTAAGCTATACGTGATTCGCGCTGGTGAAGTGGCTTGGCGTGTGATTTCGTCTAGTGATGAGGCCCCGCGTTGTGTGAGTAGAACCAGGCCCTTTTCGAGAAGTATGAAGTTTGTATTTCTATAAAGGGAAACAGTTACACGTTAATTGAAGTTGTACATTAACCCCATTTTAGTAGAACCTATAACTTAAGTAAGACAATTATACCAGGTTCCTTAGAATTAATTTACAATTCTGTAGTTTCATTAAGTGATGCACAACTATGGAGGCTAAAGTGGGCATAAATTCCTTGTTATACTAAGTTGTAGGTGTGGTATAGATGTGGTAGGTGACGCCCTTTAAACAGACTCGCAATACAATAGTGGTCAACTTGTGTTGGCCATGATGGGATCTCTATTGATGATGATGCGATGACATAATAATGAAAATAATCGTGAAGAAGTCAAGATATTGATGATGATGCGATGATATAATAACGAAAATAATCGTATGTCAAGATATTGATGATGATGCGATGATATAACGAAAATAATCGTATGTCAAGATATTGATGATGATGCGATGATATAACGAAAATAATCGTATGTCAAGATATTGATGATGATGCGATGATAGTCTATTGAAATAGAATATTAGTACATGTTTTACTTCCAGGTACATGAATGACGCAATGTCTAGTATAATATCGCTTCTCCCTAACGATGAATCTTAGAGTTGTTAGCGAACTGTAGCGCTCGCCTCTCGCTCGCTCGCGGCTGCTCGTACTCGCTAGTAATCCCACCTCATCTGTTGATTCCGCCTACCCTATCGTTATTTCTATCAAATCTAATACCAATTAGTACTGACTTTTCCTAAGCTATTTATAATACAATTCACCCCCAAAATATCTCAATGGATGTAACACAATGTCTTAGCAACCAATCTCACCCAATCAACTCAAAGGCACTTTATAGTCGGAACAATGTTAAATATACGACAATGCACAGTTGAACTGACGAATGATAATTAATTACCAACCCACTGCGATACTTTTGTTGAGATCCCGATAATAACGACCCCACCTAACAAGATACCTACTTAATTATTGCCGTTACTAAAGCGAAAGTGTTGGATTTCCTTGTAAAATCAACATAGCTAGCTTCACGGTAAGAAGCTTCGGTTAAAGCAAAACGACGGCTCGGCCAGCGAAACTCTTCAGTTTGCAAGACTGAAAGGTCTCACCAACCTTACCTTCGTTGACACATCCGTGACGGAGGCCTAAGCGCGATCATCATCTCTACTGACTAAGAAACCCCTTAACGGGCGAATTCTCGTATTGGTCAGGGTCGTCAATGTGCTCTTTGGATATGGTTGTCCACAACGCTAAGCTCTCGGCCACAGGTGTACATAACTAATTTACTACGCTAGATTCATTCATTCAAGGAATTCCACACAATATATCTATAAGTACATCTGATTACTTCATAAACCAACACAACCGTAACCCTTGTTAAGAGGGTTGTTAGAACTAAGACAGCAGCTCGACCAGTGAGGTCCCTCAATTTGCAAGATTGAAGACTCTCAGCCACTCACTCTGTCTACACATCTATGACTGGCGCTCTAGTGCGGGCACATCTCTGCTGACTAAGAAGCCCCTTTCGGGAGAATTCTCGTGTGGCCAGGGTCGTCAATGTGCCCTGTGGATATGGTTGTCTCGACACCGAGCACACAGCCACGAGTGTATATAACTACTTTATTCAGTTGCGTTAATCTAGTAAAGTAACCACCCATCAGCACCTATACTAACCACCGGATATTAATATGAACTTGTGGTAATATTTGTCGCTTATCCGCATCTTAACAATCTATCCTCATAGTGTAACGCGTACCACGGCCCGAGTCAATTGCTATAGCTAGGTTGTCGTATAATAATTGATCACTTTATCTCGTGGGGCGCACGGAACCCAATCATATCGCAGTGACAAATCAACTAGTAATATATATGTAGAACAAAACAACATTCCTGTAATATCGTCAGTTATTTAACCAATGACCTAGATCCGTTCATAACCTATACATAAACCGCTCGTACTTTATCTAGCATATTCCCCAAACTATATACAGTAGAACTAGATTTCGATACACAAATTCAAGTATGATAACGTTGAAATGGTTAGATAATAGCCCAAAAACAAATTAATAAGTTTCAGAATCATTCAATACAGTGATTATAAAGGTCACTCACCAGATTTTAATTTCTTAATAGTGGGACACGTACCCAACGCCTCTCTGGTTCCCAGGGCTCCCGCCACTTCTGATCTCCCTCGACGCTCGTAACAAGCCAGCTCCTCCGCCATAAATAAATTACAATATAATATTAACACATATTTTAATAAAGATTTCCCTCATTTGTACCTACAACTAACCACTAGATACTGGTATACAATTAGGAATTATTTACCATTGGACCGTTCCTTAGCGAACATTCATGTACTATAAATAGTCGTGTTCACTTCACTTCATGGGAGTATACGGAATTCTAATATGATGATGTCTTAAGCGCATTTATTAGGTGATAAACCTATTAGACCGCCACATATTCAAAATACACACGTGATCATATAAGATCATATCAGTTCACGAGCAGAAAGATATTGCCTAAATATTAATCACTCAATTCAAGACAATGTGCGCACAAGATAATTACTCCCTAAGAAATTCCAGAATTCACTATGATTAGTCACACTTTAAAATAAAATATTCAATCTCACCAGACGATCGCAAAGGCATTTGCGACCTTACCAAACTCTAATTCCTCTCAGCAACAGCCGTAATGCAGCCCAGCGGTGACCAGCCTTGTTCCGCCTCGAAGTAGTACGCGCCCAGAGGTCAGCCTAGCCTGGCCGCCTTTGCCTTCTGCAGCGTGATCTCGCTTCGACGTCCCATAGAAAAGTGAAACGCTCCTCGGCCCGCCGGGGTATTTATAGCCAATACTAACACGATCACGCCACTAATCCGACTCCTCATCTGAAAATATACCTTAACTAAAGGGTATAAGGCCCGTTTTCCAGGGAGCCTCCATCGCCTGTCCGCTCCGATCGATAATCACTTTTCTCGACTTCGCGGGTAGAATATCCCTGCAGCCCGCGCGCCCGTCCACGCGTTTTCTTGCTGGCCAGCGATCCATTCCTGCAATTAACCTAACTAGTCTAATTTATGAATCCATAAATCTAGATCTAGCACACATTAAATGATACACTAATCCAACAATACTGAATTAGTATGCTGAAGCATGTTTTAAACCAATTATTTTGGACGAAACGCGAGTTTTCTACGCTTTTAATTGTAGTCTTGATTTTAGCCTAGAATAGCATCTAACGCAATTTATATCTAACTTATTTACATACATAATTAACAGGATGATAACGAATGAAAGCTTCAATCCCTTCATATTTGGACCTGAAACCCACAACGCTAACATCTATCAATTTAAAAGAGTAATTCCGCCCTTAGATACTATTGAGTCTGAGAGCGAAGCTCTCGGATCGTCTCATTCTGCCCCATGATCATGCACAGCGAGAAATCTACGATATTGAGCGAAGCATTATCACAATCTAAAACATACTTAAGCAATAAACAAGGAATTGCGACCTATAAATGGTGAATTTAAAATAACTTTGAGTAGATAATTCCGTTAACCTACTGTCCTTATACCAAATTTAAATATAATATTACTCTAACTGAAGGCTAGATTTGTTAGCTGTGTCTATTTACATAACTCTCCCAATTAATTCTGACCAATAATCTATGATTATAATTTGCAAAAAATGCCAACCCCATAACTCGGGAAGTTTCAATTCGTTGATATATCGATCTCTCCAACAAGTGTATTTTAGGCGTGTGAATGTTTAACCACTACGTTTGCTTGGTGATGGACGTTGAAGAATAGCCCCTGTATCACCTTGTGCCTCCAGTCACCTTCTGGCTTCCGTCAGCACAAGTTTAGCCACATATCTCGGCTGATGATACACATACCCATCCCTACGGTACCACCTTGAGTCCACAGATGCCCCCTGGCCACCACAAACTCAAGTTTAGCCACATATCTCGGCTGGCAATACAAACCCCTATACTGCATCACCTTGCACCTCCAGTTGCCTTCTGGCTTCCGTCAGTACAAGTTAGGCCACATATCTCGGCCGATGACACAATATAATTATCTTCTAGCTTCACCTTGAGCCCACAGATGCCCCCTGGCCACCACAAACTCAAGTTAGACCACATATCTCGGTCGGCGCCGCTAGAAAACTTCCCCAGAATACTCCCATTCGCACAAAGTACTAGGTTGTGAGCCCAATAGATCCTAATGACCACGATGTTGCACTAACACCCCGAACCCTCAGATACCTTCTGGCTACCAAGGATCCAGGTTCAACCACATATCTCGGTCTATGTTATTACAATAACTCCCCATGCGAACAGCAGAACACTGAGTACAAAGATAACCACCAAGCAAACCCAGTGGAGAATGTTTCTACTTGACTAGGATATCCGACTTCAGACTGTATTCCACACTAGAGGCAAACTGTTCATAAACTACTGGGTTAATTTTGCATTAATCCCTTCAATGTCCTGACAGCACCATCACACCATTAACGATAGTGATAATACTGACAAAACATCAAACAAACTTTAATTATAATCGTCGTTCGCGATGATACTCTATCTCTATACCGAACGTGACCCAGTCGCACACAGTAACATTCATCAACCCCGTGGGGTCTCTAGGAAGTGCCTTGACATCCTATAGAGAATCCGACTACATGCGTCCAAGCCCCACCCAGCTTTACTGTAGAAATGTCGTAACTACTATAAAATACGTTTGCATTACTCAAATACAAAATGCAACACTTCACCATCGTGTAAGAATAACAGCCTTACTAAATTTAATTTCAACAAACCATGTTCATTGAACCCTTGCAAGATTGTAATCTTGACATTGCAAATTACTTAACATATAATAGGAAATTCCTGATAAATTCCCAGTAATGGAAGTTAAAATATTATTACTTAAGTTTCAGAATGAATGTTCGTTGACAAATCATCCCGAAGAATATGGTGTCGGAAGTATCCTTGCCACGAAGAGATGTGTAGGACGAAGATAAGACTAGCTTAGCCTTTCAGCTTAGCTTCTGTAGAGTATAGTGTCGCCACAGTTAGTCACACAAGGACCTTGTCATTTTATGACTTTAACCTAACCAAACTATAACTGCGGAAACACCGGTGTAAAATGGTTTGGAGAGATCAATCAGTACCAACAAACCTAGGTTGCACTGCGAACTCCGACCAGTCGGTAAAAGCCCATTGTTATCATACAATCACACTTTCAGCACTACCTCTCACGTGGACTCATACATCTCTTAACTCAACGAACACACACATATACCCTCCCAACCTAATTAATCCCCTTGCCCTAAACACGACTTAGACCAACTAAACGGAATCCGACAGTACAACCACATTAATGATATATAATGTTCTTCCCAAGTTATATGCTATGAGAATTTACATTTACTTTATAAGACGAGAAAATTATGATATGAAGAGTAGAACAAAGTGATAATATAATATTACTACTTTACTTATTTTGCAAAACAAAATTTTACTGCTTTAATTGATCCGCACAGCCCTATTCGCACACAGCCAACTAACCTGCCCTTCATATGTTTGAAGATTATAAAAGACAGTAAGTCAAACTTAATTAACCCTCCTAGAGTAACCCGTAAATATCAAAATTTTAGGCCATATCCCATTTACCATTTACCTATCAGTCATTAATTAAATAACTGCCCCCCATTCTCGCAACTTAAATAATTTTATAGTTGGATCTCAAATTTTCGTAATACTATAATTTATGTAGTAAATACCAGATAAATTGCAATACATAATTCATAAGTTTAAAATTAGTCTTACGCCAATACCATATATTGTGCAAACGTAAGATTCGCCGGTTACTAAATGAAGATTACACCCACGCCCTATTAGGACCCACATAAATTTAACGCCTGATGTCAATATTGTATTGACAAACGCATCATACATCTTAAGATATACCTGTAATAAATGGATTATTTCATGTAAATATTTAACGTTGTTTATGCACTACCTAGCGCATAACATGTGGACAAAATATATAACCATATTCCATGCTTGAGATAAATTTAAGCCGGAATAATTATAACTGCGTAAGGTCCTAACCACTAGACGATCACGGCCCCATATCCTTCCCTTTATTATGAACTCCATCTCTTCGTTCTCATAAGATACCTGTAAGTTTCAATAATTAGTATTCAATCGATGCTTGAAATTCCGCTCCCGCAACTGCAACTGCCGTCACGCTGTCATAACACCGTCGCCTTTACCCCACATCTGTATCGGAATTCAAAATATACAATCACAAGCTAATCGAATACGGTAGCCGCGACCTCTTCTTCTCCAAAGCCGACCCTGCCCTATTGAACTCCAAATTTAGCCCCAAAATTCGAAATCTGCATCCGTGCATAACTCGAAAATGATACTCGCGCCGATTTTTTCTTTCAAAAATTTTATCAGCCATCCTGGATTCCAAACTTATCTTAAATCTAGAACCTGCATTCCCGTATAACTTGAAAATGATACCCGTCAGGAATCCCTTAAAACCAAGATGAGCCGCGATCTAAAATTTCAACTTAAGTATCTAAAATTTGACACGCACGACAACAGGTTATCTGATTCCCCCTTTATACCTATGAGACGTCAATCCGCCGTATACCTACTTTCTCCGAAAGGAAGGGATGACAAGAACAAAATTAAAATTTCCCGCCAACTCAAAAAAAAGAATTATAAATTTATACCATCTAGTACTTAATTTATCAGTCATTCCTGTCCCGTTATCCTGTAACTTATTTTACGTCATCCTAAAAGGTCACGTACAAATATCTCTAGACTCCGCAATTCGTAACAACTAAATATTGGGATATAACCGCTAGTACTCTTTGGGGGAGTCCTGTCTAACAGTAGCTGTCTACCGGCTAATATGATGACGATGGTAACGATGACTCAGCGCTGCGGGTATAGATCTACTTTCGCTAGTGGTGAAAGGTGAGGTGAGGTGAGGTGCTTCCCTAGTACGCCCAGAATAACAGCCCAGCTGATAGCGAGACAATCCGGTGGTCATTGCGCCAACCTTGATATTCGCCAATGCAGATCGACTCGACTCAAATCGATTTATTGCTTACAGCCAGTATAACTTGGTCTCTAACCTCTCAATATCAATATAAGACCAGGGGTCAGTGCTAATTTTGCCACCCCCAACGCGGCGATCTCGAATCTACCTTAATAGCTACCGGTATAATCTATCGTGAACTACATATTGGACAATTTATCGACTTAGAAATATTTCTGACGATAAATGTTACGCATTAAAAATACCTAAATTCCCATACTACAACCAACCATTTTGTTAATATTTTATAACAAGTACCTAATTTGTTGTTGAACAACCTATATAGGCGCCTTTAATTAACGTCCAACCTGATTTAAAGAAGTAAAATACAACCCATCTGAGAGCCCTCCCCTTTTTGAAAGTCGGTTAACCTTATCGACGCACGACCTCCCGTGAGCGCACACTATTGATACGCCTTACGATCTCGACTACATAATATCTTATTTACAAACTTACAAGTTGCCTATTCTATTCTAGTTTTAAGCACGGAATCAAGCATAAAGTACTAAATTTCCCCCTTTTTTTTTTTTTTTTTTTTTAAATATCTAGTGTGAAACGAACAACGCGAAGTACTTACGGTTCCATTCGCGCGATTTGAACCAGCGGTGAGTTGATCGCGTAACTATTCTTAACACAGACTATAACTTTACTTATTCTACTTTTTATTATTTATTTTTTGATATTAATCGTCTAAGATGTTAACTAAAATTGTGGTAGTACCCTTGCAAAGCTATCATACCGAATGGATTAAAGACAACCGACTACGCTAATCCTCCCGCGATACAAACGATAATGGCCCTACAAACGATAATGTACACCCAACATAATGCGCGACTCAATTTCAATGGGATGTCTACAAATTTTGGTATGGATACAAACTCTTACTAGGATTCCTCATTTGGGTATAATGTAGTATCAGAGTATTTTATAATCACAATGCTAACCCCAATTACAAAAGGCCCCTTATAAATCGACGCGAATTCTGACATTGGTAGGACCTGTTAATCACATTTATAGTTTAATAACTTTAAGCGCAGGGAAATTAATCATTAGATTTATCAACTAGACACAACGTACTGGCAAGGTCTATCTAATAAAAGGTCCTAGTTTAATGTTAGTAGGCAAGGAAAATCCGTCTAAGTAAATATGAACTCTCTTGTCAAAAAAAATTTAACATAATTTCCAATACCTCACTTGCCTGATACACAGTTTATAAATGTAAGATGCTCTTGTAACGCGTAAATGATTTGACTCGAAACCGAATTAACCCCTTCATTCCGCCACCGTATTCCACATGACAAAACCCCATTAGAATTAAATTACCACCTCTAAGTAAGCTCAGGCTTTATATATTCACAACTCCTAATTTTTCCTAAACCGTAACAACCGTTTAAACACGCCACTTGGCCGTACATTAAAGCCTCACCACAGATCTTAACCCAAATCAGCAAATGTCAAATTCCCGCGGCCTCGCTAGACAAATTTTGTAAACAACATTCGTCGTAATTAATCAAATAATTTAATGACTAGTGTCTAGATTGCTATTATTTGAAGGAATAAATTGCTCCAGTTACGTCTGACTTGTATAGTGCAACAACGAGTGTTTTGCCTCCTATTTCGGCCTTTTCCAACGTATCATAATACGAGCATTATTCAGTGTTGTGCATTAGAATGTATACTTAGTTAGTTTTAAGGTGAAGCTAGTGAAACAATGAATACTGTGCTACCAGGAACTCGACTAGTGTGTGTCTAGTCAACCGACCGTAAGTAATTCCTTCTTCTAAAATCTCCCCATTTTAATCCATAAGGCCTATTTTAATCCAGCACTGAATTAAATAAAGGTACTAACCTCTTTTAAACGGATATGAAAGAACGGAAAGCAACCGCGATCTTACTCATGCGACAATTAATCCATCGGCCGACTACTTATTTCTTACATGGATGAGAGAAATATCACTTGCGTTCGTCGCTAGCATCAAAATATCCCCGCCACGGGTCAAATTAATTTTCCTACGTGACCAATATTTGACCTATTTTGCGCTAGTTTTGTAACCAAACTCAAACATATGCCCTAATACGAATATCGTTTATAAACAACCATATTTTCTGTTCAATAAACCTACGCGAGTACCTCGATGATAATTTTATGCATCCGTAAAATTATACCGCTGACCCTTAAATAATACTTAAGTACAACCTCTTCCATTAACCGGTAGTCATTTTTGTCATAAAGGCACTTTATGGGAAAAAAAATAGACAGACCTTATGTCGTAGACAAATACACAATTTGATGAATACCTAAATCGCATAATGTTAAAACTGTAAACGGCTAAATATATAACTGTCCCTAATTACCCTTAACTTACTCCAACCATTGTAAAATTCGTTCAATTTAATAACCAAAGGTTTAAAAAGTAGTAGCCCACAATATTGTTAGTAAAGCAAAAATAAAAAAAACACAAAAAGATTTTTCCGTACCGGGGATCGAACCCGGACGCTCGCGATTCATAGCCCGCCGGACACACCAATCGTCCAGTGCGCTGTTAAGGTAACTTGCGAAATTAACGACCCATTTCGAAATCCACATTACCTCAACAATGACTAGAGAGGTGGAACAGTTAGTTTACATACTCCAGTATCACATACTAAGGTAACCAATTTAAAGTGCCATGCGATATATACGACTCCTGCCTTAAGGTACATAATAATAATAACACGTGCACAACTTGGTATTACTAATATAATTTCTCCGAATTGCCCTGTTACCATATAATGTAAACATGGCGAATATCTTTCGTAACCTGACGTGAACCGGTACATATATGGTATTTGTCTGACAAACTCTTATCTTTCGGTTTCAGACTGGGACAACTATCCATCTTATACTTGACAAATTCTGAAACCATTGTTTAAAATACGTAAGTAATAAATTTTACTATCAACGTAACTATCAATGAATTGATCCGTACTATATTTACTTACTATACCTACCTACATTTAAATTGCATTCAGCCCTTTTGATAGAACCCATGACTTTAACACTACCTTATTAATAATTAAGTGCGTTGCGGTTAATCAATTTCATGCCCTACACACATTGTCTTACGATTCTAAGCCTTCTGCCCCCCTTTCTTAGAGCTCCCGTGAGATTCGGAAATCCCTATCAGCGAAGTCTTTCGCCTCAGAACCTGAGTATCAAAGTTATTCGCTAACTAATAATGTCGTACCGTAGATCACGCGTGCTTGGTTTTGCATATATATATATATGAAAACCTAACTTGACTGGAATTATAATTAATTATTTAAATTACTCTGAAACTTCACAAACCCCGCTCTATAATTATGACTCACGAAGTAACTAAACCAGACAGACGGATTTCGGAATATCCTTATTCAATGAATTCGTTTTATTTCATTCGCTTGCCAACACGTGTTACCTTTTTTATTTTATTTTTTTATTTATTTTATTTATTTATTTCAGTACAGCAACTATTTTTACAGGTTGACCTAATACAATAGCGCCTTAATCTTATATCTATATATATATATCTATTATTACTTACTTACTTATTTTCTAATTCGAACGTTCGTAAGTACGTTAGCGTTAATTAAGCTACTGATTACAATGAAATTTGCTATACCTACAGTGTGTGATGGGTCTAAAACTTTATTTCGCTAAGTTTTGTAAGGCGCAATCTATCTATTATCTTTTTCATTACATTGTACCTACGTAAACCCACGTGACGCTTTAAGGTACTTAACATACCTATTAGAATTGACCAATATAAAATATGTAGGCTCTAACTAGCTTATACTTAGCCCGCAACCTCCACAAAGCTAATTTTGTCGCATACTATTTCTATATATTTAATTCGCCGATATCAATTCCGGCCCGTGAGAAAAACCACCTCAAAAGTAAAGCAACTATATTATTACCTAGTTATTAGAAATAATTTACACTATGCCATTATCATAAAGTTACTATCAATATTAACGCATCTAACTGGCTACATTATTTTCCGTGTCAAAATATTTTACGTGCGACGCGCTTTATTTAAGACCGACCTTAATGCATTACATAAATATTTATCCTATGATCCTAAAACTGTTCACCCATTCCACCAAATTATAAGCGAACGCGACATATAGTTAATTAATATTACTCCTTTATCATCAAATTAAACAACAATTTCCCGCCAAAAATCTTTATGATTACCGGCGCCGCGACGTCGCTAGATTCCAAAATGGCTGCCCGAACCTAAGTTCGATGTTTAAAATTGTTTTTAGTTTGCGCGCGGGCTTCAACGAGCCGAATTCTCGCATATTTAGGCCTATTATTTAATCAGTTTAAAGTGTTTTATTGTGGTTTAGTGTGTATTCAAACATAAATCAATGTAGTGATAATTGAACTGGTGCACATTATAAAGTGAATGTGATAGAGTGGCCGCGTATTTATGTGGAAATGTGTGAGTCCTACCATGTCAGGAATGTACCTCTATGGAGCTAGGCAGGTATTTAGGTGCCCTTTACTTGTTGCTTATCTTCAAACCTGTCACTATTTTAACCCTGCCAAAGTGGTTTTATGTACCTACGTAATTAAAAATTGAAATCTCACGCGTACATACAACCGGTTCACTGACTCACGATGACAACCATTTAAATACCTACACACAGCTTACCTTTTGACCTTAATGACCTAACAACAAAGTCCATTATAGTGTACCTTTGATCTTAGGTATTTGAATTTCTAGCCGGAACTAATCCGATTCGAATGCGCATTTTCTTGTAACAGATAACCGCTCCAGTTTCCTATCATTTTAACTGGTTAATGAATATAACTCGCGCGAATTACCTACTTATCTATTCTTACAATTACTTTCTTTACAAAGACGATTACATAGAAAATATCCGCAAGGTTATAGGTACTTAAGATTTCGGACAATACTTAGTAGCGATCGATTTAACGTAAACGCCGAGAATTGGATTCAATTTGACTAGGTCAACTAACTAGGTATAACGCGTACCTACTTTTCTCCCCTAGCTTACGAAAGTTACCTATAACTCTAACCCCTATTATGTGATGAGTTCTTAAGAATGTTCCTAAGTCCTTGGTACTATAATCATCCACCGGTACTTTCCTAACCACTATTTAACGAGTAATTGCCCAACCGCGGGACAGATGTCAATGACCTCAACACTATTCTTGCGAACTCAAATGCAACAATTGAATAAGAAGGATGAAATAATCGTAGCTAAATACATAAGATGCTAATTTAACAAAATACTATCTTGAGGTTATCTAGATCCGTTTTATTTTATTTTTATTTTATTTTGGAATAAAAGCATTATACCTAAACTTTATTATAACTACTACCGCAACCGCCTGATGTATATGGAACCTACTTAATTGTGCTATGGCATTGGCAGATTGTAAGGCCATTCCGCATAACATTCCTGCCCCCCTTTTATACAAATTACGCGTAGGCACTACTTTGACACGACTGTCCGATGAAAAGAGTGTTTAGGTACTGTTACGTTTTTACTTAATTCTTAGATTAGACTCACTTCCTGACTTCCGTTCGGGCTAAAATTTCGCACAGATGTATAAATCGCATGACAAATTAAAGTTATGATGACAAGGAACTAATCTGATGCTGGGGTTGGAAGATGGGCCTAGGAACTTCGTGATACAATGACACAAACCCATCGAGTTTGGGCTCGTTAGAATCGTCTCAATGAGCAGTTGGTAAACATATGTAGAAAAGTACAGTCGGGAATAAAAATGTGTACCCCCAAATGAATTTCTGTCAAAATAATATTAGCCCTTCGTCTACAACAAAATTATTTCTATGCATATTTTTCATAGTTTAGTGTGATATAACTTATTGATTAGTAATTCACCTACGTACCGCGCGTGAAAATCCCTTTGAAATTAAATAAAAGAAAGAAAGTCCTGAAAATAATACACAACACAATTCACGTACGTATCGCGCGTGAAAATCTCTTTGAAATAAAATAAAAGAAAGAAAGTCCTGAAAATAATACACAACACAACATTAAAAAATACAAACTCCATCTCTCTATCTACTCCACGGCAACAAAATGTGGGTTATTTGTATAACCCACACACAGAAAAATCTGTAAATAAATTTAATTAGCCCTTTCACCAAGCGAATCACGTAATAAAAAAAATATTTTTCCTTTTATTATAATTTTTTTTCTTTTTTTTTTTTTTTTAAAACGAAAATACTCTATTCTGTAGTAACCCGGGATACTAAAAAGTGAATTTAAAACCCTATTTTCATCCTGGGCACGGCCTCACCAAAATGTAACGATTCAACCTCTTAAATGGCTTGCTTTTTATGTTTTTGTATTCTGAACTTAAATTAACCCCTATCCGAAAGCTGAAGCTCCTGAGAAGCTTCTAGTCGTCTGAAAATTGAATCCTACCTGAAGGAAAAGCTATTGAATAAAATTAAACAGATAGTAAGCGAGAAAATAAATCATTTATTTACCATAGAAATATCAAATTAATTTTGTTTGTTTTGAAGTTAAAGAACCTTTGATTAATTAATCCAGTAAGATCAAGACTCGATTGTACTAGATATCCACTTTGATCCTATAAATACTAACTCGTACCAAAGCGAATAGAAAAACCGAGTTAGTTCCGGCCGATCCTACTAGAAAGGTTGGGTTTTATTCTAGTCTAGGTAAATCTATCCTACAGCTACAGAATCTCTCGTTATTTATGTTAAAGTAATCGAGCTTGAGTACTTTAACAGACCAAATCATCTCCTAGGATATTGCCGGACGGAAAGAGATTCGGTCAAATAAAAAACCGTCCGACTCCAGGCCTACAATGCCGTAATCTAACCTAGAATTTATTATCTCTGGAACCTAACCTCGAAGACCTATTTAGACCTAAGCTATACGTGATTCGCGCTGGTGAAGTGGCTTGGCGTGTGATTTCGTCTAGTGATGAGGCCCCGCGTTGTGTGAGTAGAACCAGGCCCTTTTCGAGAAGTATGAAGTTTGTATTTCTATAAAGGGAAACAGTTACACGTTAATTGAAGTTGTACATTAACCCCATTTTAGTAGAACCTATAACTTAAGTAAGACAATTATACCAGGTTCCTTAGAATTAATTTACAATTCTGTAGTTTCATTAAGTGATGCACAACTATGGAGGCTAAAGTGGGCATAAATTCCTTGTTATACTAAGTTGTAGGTGTGGTATAGATGTGGTAGGTGACGCCCTTTAAACAGACTCGCAATACAATAGTGGTCAACTTGTGTTGGCCATGATGGGATCTCTATTGATGATGATGCGATGACATAATAATGAAAATAATCGTGAAGAAGTCAAGATATTGATGATGATGCGATGATATAATAACGAAAATAATCGTATGTCAAGATATTGATGATGATGCGATGATATAACGAAAATAATCGTATGTCAAGATATTGATGATGATGCGATGATATAACGAAAATAATCGTATGTCAAGATATTGATGATGATGCGATGATAGTCTATTGAAATAGAATATTAGTACATGTTTTACTTCCAGGTACATGAATGACGCAATGTCTAGTATAATATCGCTTCTCCCTAACGATGAATCTTAGAGTTGTTAGCGAACTGTAGCGCTCGCCTCTCGCTCGCTCGCGGCTGCTCGTACTCGCTAGTAATCCCACCTCATCTGTTGATTCCGCCTACCCTATCGTTATTTCTATCAAATCTAATACCAATTAGTACTGACTTTTCCTAAGCTATTTATAATACAATTCACCCCCAAAATATCTCAATGGATGTAACACAATGTCTTAGCAACCAATCTCACCCAATCAACTCAAAGGCACTTTATAGTCGGAACAATGTTAAATATACGACAATGCACAGTTGAACTGACGAATGATAATTAATTACCAACCCACTGCGATACTTTTGTTGAGATCCCGATAATAACGACCCCACCTAACAAGATACCTACTTAATTATTGCCGTTACTAAAGCGAAAGTGTTGGATTTCCTTGTAAAATCAACATAGCTAGCTTCACGGTAAGAAGCTTCGGTTAAAGCAAAACGACGGCTCGGCCAGCGAAACTCTTCAGTTTGCAAGACTGAAAGGTCTCACCAACCTTACCTTCGTTGACACATCCGTGACGGAGGCCTAAGCGCGATCATCATCTCTACTGACTAAGAAACCCCTTAACGGGCGAATTCTCGTATTGGTCAGGGTCGTCAATGTGCTCTTTGGATATGGTTGTCCACAACGCTAAGCTCTCGGCCACAGGTGTACATAACTAATTTACTACGCTAGATTCATTCATTCAAGGAATTCCACACAATATATCTATAAGTACATCTGATTACTTCATAAACCAACACAACCGTAACCCTTGTTAAGAGGGTTGTTAGAACTAAGACAGCAGCTCGACCAGTGAGGTCCCTCAATTTGCAAGATTGAAGACTCTCAGCCACTCACTCTGTCTACACATCTATGACTGGCGCTCTAGTGCGGGCACATCTCTGCTGACTAAGAAGCCCCTTTCGGGAGAATTCTCGTGTGGCCAGGGTCGTCAATGTGCCCTGTGGATATGGTTGTCTCGACACCGAGCACACAGCCACGAGTGTATATAACTACTTTATTCAGTTGCGTTAATCTAGTAAAGTAACCACCCATCAGCACCTATACTAACCACCGGATATTAATATGAACTTGTGGTAATATTTGTCGCTTATCCGCATCTTAACAATCTATCCTCATAGTGTAACGCGTACCACGGCCCGAGTCAATTGCTATAGCTAGGTTGTCGTATAATAATTGATCACTTTATCTCGTGGGGCGCACGGAACCCAATCATATCGCAGTGACAAATCAACTAGTAATATATATGTAGAACAAAACAACATTCCTGTAATATCGTCAGTTATTTAACCAATGACCTAGATCCGTTCATAACCTATACATAAACCGCTCGTACTTTATCTAGCATATTCCCCAAACTATATACAGTAGAACTAGATTTCGATACACAAATTCAAGTATGATAACGTTGAAATGGTTAGATAATAGCCCAAAAACAAATTAATAAGTTTCAGAATCATTCAATACAGTGATTATAAAGGTCACTCACCAGATTTTAATTTCTTAATAGTGGGACACGTACCCAACGCCTCTCTGGTTCCCAGGGCTCCCGCCACTTCTGATCTCCCTCGACGCTCGTAACAAGCCAGCTCCTCCGCCATAAATAAATTACAATATAATATTAACACATATTTTAATAAAGATTTCCCTCATTTGTACCTACAACTAACCACTAGATACTGGTATACAATTAGGAATTATTTACCATTGGACCGTTCCTTAGCGAACATTCATGTACTATAAATAGTCGTGTTCACTTCACTTCATGGGAGTATACGGAATTCTAATATGATGATGTCTTAAGCGCATTTATTAGGTGATAAACCTATTAGACCGCCACATATTCAAAATACACACGTGATCATATAAGATCATATCAGTTCACGAGCAGAAAGATATTGCCTAAATATTAATCACTCAATTCAAGACAATGTGCGCACAAGATAATTACTCCCTAAGAAATTCCAGAATTCACTATGATTAGTCACACTTTAAAATAAAATATTCAATCTCACCAGACGATCGCAAAGGCATTTGCGACCTTACCAAACTCTAATTCCTCTCAGCAACAGCCGTAATGCAGCCCAGCGGTGACCAGCCTTGTTCCGCCTCGAAGTAGTACGCGCCCAGAGGTCAGCCTAGCCTGGCCGCCTTTGCCTTCTGCAGCGTGATCTCGCTTCGACGTCCCATAGAAAAGTGAAACGCTCCTCGGCCCGCCGGGGTATTTATAGCCAATACTAACACGATCACGCCACTAATCCGACTCCTCATCTGAAAATATACCTTAACTAAAGGGTATAAGGCCCGTTTTCCAGGGAGCCTCCATCGCCTGTCCGCTCCGATCGATAATCACTTTTCTCGACTTCGCGGGTAGAATATCCCTGCAGCCCGCGCGCCCGTCCACGCGTTTTCTTGCTGGCCAGCGATCCATTCCTGCAATTAACCTAACTAGTCTAATTTATGAATCCATAAATCTAGATCTAGCACACATTAAATGATACACTAATCCAACAATACTGAATTAGTATGCTGAAGCATGTTTTAAACCAATTATTTTGGACGAAACGCGAGTTTTCTACGCTTTTAATTGTAGTCTTGATTTTAGCCTAGAATAGCATCTAACGCAATTTATATCTAACTTATTTACATACATAATTAACAGGATGATAACGAATGAAAGCTTCAATCCCTTCATATTTGGACCTGAAACCCACAACGCTAACATCTATCAATTTAAAAGAGTAATTCCGCCCTTAGATACTATTGAGTCTGAGAGCGAAGCTCTCGGATCGTCTCAAAGCGTCCATAGGCTACGGTAACCACTTATTATAAGTTGTTTGCCACTGAAGTGATTTAAAAAATATTATAAATCGTTAATTACAAATGATCCAGGAGTATGGCTTTAGACATGAAAATAACATGTACGCTATAATTTATACGCGTACGAAGTCGCGGGCAGAAGCTAGTATAAAATATAACCATTTGCGTCATGCAGCTTTCTTAGCGCGATTATAATAATTATAAACGAATGTATTTCAAATAGAAGATAAACTGCGGGTAAACTGTAAGCTAGCAACTTATACTAATCGGGAGCGAAGTTTGCAGGGATTAAGAGTATTTTCGCTTTAAATAATTTATCATGAAATCATACACGGTCCTTCTGCCACAAAATGTTAATCCCACTATGATGCATCCTTGATATGCGAGTTAGCTTGGAAGCTTGAAATCTGAAAGGTTAATTATCTGAAAAGTTTCAGGTAATACAGGCATAGAAGCTTATATTCTTAACGAAGTACTAGAAATGTGGTCATGTATGAGTTATAACTTATAATTTGAATTGGTTATACTTATATCTTAGGGTATGAAATATAATCATTGTATGGATGGACGGGACGGACGACATGGTCCGTCCATCCGTAGGCGTAATAGAGTCCCGTCAGTACCCATTGGATATGGAAAAACCGAGAAAATTAAAAAACACGTAACGCACACTTCTCTTAAACCTCAACCATAAAATGATTCTACTAGAGGCAAAGCAGTTATGTGATTATTATATTGTAACACTTCCTATAAAATGAGGTTGCGTGATGACGTGTAAGAGCAGATGAAAAAACGATGTAGTAAGTGGGCTTTTGAGCGGACCCAGCCTGTCGATGCTAACCCATCTCAAAGGTTCTGCCTAATGGCTCGTTCCGAGGCCCACTACGACATACTTGTGTGAAATCATTTCGTTCCAAGTAACAATAAAAAAGTGATGACTGAAAATTACTAGTCATATCAGGGATCACTCGTGAACGCAAAATTTTGTAATATTTCCAAAATATAGGATTGAACTTTATTTTTCGGCAATATTTTTCGATGGATACGATATCACAATTTCTTGGTTACTGACTCACGAAAGCTCACGTATTACCGACGTTCACTCATCACGGCAATTAATTAAATGCCGTTTTAGCCCGATGTCTAAGGCGTCAGGATTGGGGTTTAATATTCGCACATATATTCCCGAGCAACTTCTGAAACTTGTGACAAGTGCTGAGATATTTAGAAGCTAGGTGTTGATCTTTCGCACCCAATCTCCCCTGTGCAAACGTAGATGTCGCCCTCTTCAGGATATTACAACCGTAAACAATGCTTATATTTTATTCAGAAATAAGATTGGCTGCTGCTGTCTATTATTTTTAGACTATGAAATATACTTGCAAAACTTTGAAAAATAAGACGACTGTCTAATTTTTCAAAGTTCAGCTACAGTGGGTTGAGTCATATAATACCTATTACCTGTTACCAAATGTATTCATTGGAAATAAATATGCTTCATTTTCATTTCCAATGCAAATTCAGATGGATGGTTAAAATACTTGAATAGGCGTCCTATTGTAAACCTAGCTTGGGTCCTATCCTAACTTGTTTATCTTGCATAGACTTGTGTTCTAAATTCTAAGCTTATCTATTAGCAATCATGAATATTCACAAACACCGTTAAGTTTACAGCTTTTGACAGCCAACAAGCAACAGACGCGTACAAATGGGAATTACTAAATTGTATCTAAAGATAACCTCCTAATGACACAGCGATCTGTGCTGCGTAACCAGCCGAGCGGCGACGGCGCGCTCAAATGAGTGAATTCACCTGTACACGGTTTTAATGAGTGCTTAATGAAAGTTCCAGAGCTGTGAAATATGAGCGCTCTTGTGAGTTATGAGCTTGTCACACTGTGACCCCGCTCTTATCAATTAACGTTGGTGGTACTGCGCAAAGCGTGAACGATTATGTGACATCGCTTCTGTTTGTAATTTTGGTATCTAAGAAAGTATTACTTTGAAATACGGTACGAGCGCTGTTTGTACACTGAATTGGATGGGGTTATAGAAAATGTGCTCACGTAGAAAAATGACGTACAAGATAAAGACAGGGTGCGGAGGTAAAATAAAAGCTTGCGCGATGTTGAAAATTGAGATATTTCCAATAAAGAGGTAGATTGCGATTTCGTTTAGCTATAGGGCTAACGGCATCATTTAACTGAAAGACTTAATACGATTGTAATATATCATTGATATTAAGCAAGACAGCATTGAACCTAATAAAATAAAAATTATAATCTGTTTATTTTTTCAGGAAAGAATAATTGCTTACGGACTTTTGCTTACTTTAAGTAATAAATAATTCCCCGTCTCATCTTAGCATTAGGTTCGATTACATTCTGAAGGAGCCCGCCGGGTCCACTCAGCTAGCTAATCCTTATAATTAGAGTAAGTATATATGCAGTTGTTTTTGCGGCAGCGACTACTTATCATCTGATGACCTTCCAATCAAGAGGGGAAACTAAGGCTTAAAATGTGATGTGTGTCACCTCAGTGACAAATTGATTGTTAGAAATTCTCAAGCCGCCTGAACGCCTGTAATATAGGTTAGTTTTTAATAACACTGAATAAATAGAAACTACCTAGTATTACTTTAATATAATAGACATGGGTAATTTAGTGCGCGACGCTCGCAAATATAATGTTGGGGGCGCGTCAATCATTGATTCCGGCGGAAATAAAAGCTGAAACAACATAAATCGTCAAATAAACAATAAAATACCTAAAAAAAGCATTCCTTTACTCGACTTAACATATGCTGTCATAGACAATAACCAGAGTCAACGAAGTAAAGTATCTTCCAAAGTAACCACTCATAGCGGTTAACTATTCAAGATCTATTACTTCAACAAACATTGCTTTACCTGTGAAATTGAGGGGAAGGTGCGGGCGCCGCGAGATACTAAGCCTTTCTTGTGGATCGAATGATGAAGACCCTTATACGGAATTAGGTACTAATTTATCTTTCTTGCCTCTGATATTTGAGGACCTGGGAGTTTATGTATCTACGATTATGTACGTAGGTATATGTATGCCCACTACGAGCATTACCTATTCGTATGTACTTATATATTCTACTTAAATCTGCCCACGTCTTTGAATAGTTTATGTTCAATCCGAGTGTAACCATTAAGCAAATAATTTTAACCGAATTTACAAGTCCGCGGTAAGCTCGATTCTCCATACAAACGTAGTTACGCTCTCATATTAAAACGACTAGCTAGTTTGCTCTGAAATTTACTTTAAAGAATAAGTTAAGTACCATCCAGGTATGTAATTAGTTATGTAGCATCAGATACCATAGTAAAAAAATACAGCAAATTTAAGTATTTCATACAAAACTTGTTTTTGCTGTATTTCGATTATTTTATAAACTGGAGCCATATAAACTAATTACAGATATAGATATACCTCATGTCATTGTATATGCAATACAAAGTTTTAAATTGAGAACGAAACTCCGTTTGTATTGGAAGGTGAAATTTGGCCGAGCTTACTGCGGACTCATATAAGGCATGACATGTGTTTAAATAAAGTAATAGTTAACTTCCATTGATATTCTTCCCTATACTCGCATTGTTTTTGTTACCTAACGATTTTGGTAGGTTCATATAAAATCATCGCTGTAACTAAGCTGGCAGCGGGAATACATTTTATTTTATTTTTATTTATTTGCTTATTTAAACAAACTAATGTTTACCTATTTAAATGTCAAGAGAGAGACAAGTCATGAGAGAGCCACAACTTTTTCAATACACCTTTTATTTGAGTGATGCTTTTTAGGCGTAGAACGCACGAGGCATTTTGCGCCGACCGCGTGAACGTGCGTAGAGGCGGACATACATTTTAAAAGCAGTCGAAAAACATAACCCCTCATTCTGCTGAAATTGGGAAAAAAAAATCCAAACTAAAAGTTAACTATGGACACAGCTCAAGAGTAAACGTTCTAAGTCAATGTATGACCAATTCCATACACGAACTAAAGTTCACTTTTATTTTGAGCAATGTATGAAGAGTATGATGATGTTTATATGTATCCCATAAAAAACATTCCATGTAAAAAATAGGCCAAGTCTCGAAACTCTTTCACAGTAAACAGTGGTGAGATATTTCGTTGAGCCAAGTCAGGCATTCTTATTAATATTTATTTGCTTGCTAAATAAAATTCTGCAACTTAAGAATCACACAACTTTACTGCATTTACTAATTTGCCAAGTCACAAAATATTATTTAGCAAGCAAATAAAGATTAATAAGAATGCCTGACTTGGCTCTACGAAATATCTCACCACTTTTTACTGTGAAAGAGTTTCGAGACTTGGCCAATTTTTTAAATGGAATGTTTTTTATGGGATCTCATTTCTTTTGGTAGACTTTGTATGGGAATGTTATTTTACCGACCGCAGATAACGTTAGTATAGTTTTGCAGGAAGGAACTGCAAAAGTAACATTGTAATCGCATGTATTTGAAAAGGATTACAAACTTACTTATGTAGTTTGTACATCTCTGAAACGTGACTGTTTCAGAGATGTATGATGATTATTTTTAGGCTTTATCTTAATCAATTACAAAAATACTATACTAAAAATAGAATTACTGTTAATGTCAAAAAATGTCAATGTATAAGTTATATACGTAAAAAACGTCCTGTCTGTTTTTCATACAATTTTGAAGGTACCACAATTAGTAAAGTAGATGTAGTTCGCGATTTAGGTGTCACGTTCGACAGTAAATTAATGTTTTCAGAACACGTTGATTATATTAGTAATAAGGGTTTTAGAAATCTAGGTTTTATCCTACGGTCTTGTAAAGTCTTCAAAAACATAGAAGTAATCAAACTGCTATATTTTGCGTATGTACGCAGTACTCTCGAATATGCCGGGCCCTATTTGGTCTCCGAATTATACTAAATACATTCATCAACTTGAGCGTATTCAAAAAAAAATTATTAACCACCTTAATTTTCGTCTACACCTACCTCCGTCATCCTATGAGAATAACTGTCGCAAACATAATCTGCTGCCGCTTGTCGATAGGCGCAAAGTCATGGACATGTGTTTGTTATATGACATACTGAACTATCGCTTGGACTGTCCCGAATTGGTCTCTTAAATAATGTTTAATGCTCGTCTTCGTCGCACTCGTCATAACCCAATGTTACACGTGCCAATGCATGGCACCAACTACGCTAAGAATAACGTGCTCACACGAATTGCTCGAACTTATAATGCGGATTTCAGTAGCGTAGATATATTTAGATATTCAAAGGCATCTTTTAAATTGCAAGTAATTAATAGTGTTAAGAATAAGCAGCATAAATAGTTTTAGAAATAGGTAACTCACCTCTTATCATGTTTAACAATGTTGTAGTATTGTACATAAGTTAATAAATCTATTTGTTTAGAGTAAATATGGGATAAATACAATAATATTGTCACTATAGGATAAAATATAGCAATATATTCTCATTTGCGGTAACCTATATAGATTGACATGCTTGGTTATGCTTTCATCTTCAAAAAAGAAAAAAAAAACAATGACTTAAACTTAATTAAAAAAAAAAAACATCTCTCTTTCACACATGTTATGATAGTCCGTTCAACTGTCAACTTTACATATCAAGTTATCTAGGTAAACCTGTAATTGGCCATACTACTGTGTATTATATTATAAGTTACATACTTTGTATCGCTATTGGTTTTCTGAATAAATAATAATAATAATAGGCTTTTTATGAATGAATAGGCTAAAAACGAATAAATATTGAAATATGGAGCTTGTGGGTCTGCTAGAAGTACCTTAGAATTAGCGTGACAAAACTAACGAACTTTGACGGACAATAGTTCTTAAACTTAAAGTTAAAATTGAATGTTATTGATATTATATGTTAGCCATATTATGCCCTACATGTTCCTGAAAATTCAGGGTTCTAGCTTTAGTAAGCACAAAATTACAGGATGTTGAAAATGGGCTGAATGGCTTCGAGAAAAGGATGGTACGGCCGTGCCTCTTTGTTTTGTTCGACTTGGCGGGGGCACGTATGTAAATAACTTTACGTCATACCTGGCCATTAAGTAGTAATTACCGCACGCTATGCGTGCGGAAAACCCCACTTCCTGGCCAGATAGAGACGTAAAATGTTGTACTCACCACGGGCGGTAATAAAGAAAGCCTCAGAGCGCATATTTATCGCCCTTGCCTTCGGCTCGGGCGTCAAATACCTGCGATCTGAGACATTCTTTGTTTAACCGCCCTAGGTAAGTAATGTACTATTATTGTACACAACGCACAGGTAAAAATACAGACAACATAATTTGCTTAATATTTTAACCGACTTCAATCCAGTACTTCGCCAAGCCACATAGGTACATTAAAATTTTCACATTTCCTTTCCAATTTACCACATGAACTGCTTTCCGAGAGCAAATGCGTTGATTATTACAGAAAAACCCAAGTCACTATAATGTGGGCTAATAATATTTGCCGTTGGGGTGTATTTCATCCTCACAAAAAGCAAGTGTTATATTGCATTAACGTATACTAAAATTTATATAAAATGAAACTAACCTATAGTTAAATTAAATTAAAACTGAGTATAAAAAATCCTAAATAATAAGGAGTTCCGTCGATTCCTCAAGGATCTCAGAACGAACACTTCATTAGTTGCTAATACTTCAACGGAATCATCTTTGACATACTTTACATCTTTGAGGAGTTCCATCAAGTCATCTGTGGTCTTCATGATCAGTTCGACTTCGCCAAAATTGCAATTTGCGAGGGTAAATACACGAGTTATAATATAAAATAACGAACTCACTACACGCGTGCCTTTAAAATTTGAGGGTTGCCCTCAATTTCCCTGGTATCCCATCATCAGATCCCGACTTGGTGACAATGGGACTACCTCGGGGGTATTCTCGTTCGAAACAATTTTTTTTTTTGAAATCGGTCCACAATTTACAGAGAATTCGGAGAAAATACATTTTAAAAAATACATACAGTGGAACATTTATAACCTCCTCCTTTTTTGAAGTCGGTTAAAAATGGTGATGTAGTCCCGACCGATTTCGGCCAAAGCGACTGTGTTCAGGCCCCGTAGCATGGATGGCGTTATCAAGCGATAAGTGATAGGATAAGCGCGTCGTCTCGTTCTATCGAACGGTGTCAGCCAGGGACGGATGCTCTATCCTGTCACTTGTCGCGTGATAAGGCCATCCATGCTACGGGGCCAGGTAATGTTGACGGTCGTGTTGTCATATGTGACTTATTTAGCTAATTTTTCTCGTGAAGGTCCTCGCACGGTGTGGGCATGTGAGCAGCGAGCACGCCATTTAAATAATTATAATAGATTGCCGCAGGTGGTCTGGCTTTCAATGCATCGCGCTTCGAGTCTAGCTTAAAGCGCCGCCGCAATTAGGTATAACGATCGTTTTAACTATGTCACACGTGATCACTTGGATGGTGTCTTTAGCTGTCGTTTACACGAAAATAAAGACAAGCGCAGATCCTCTGACGACGAAGCCTTTTGAGTATTTCTTTCTTTCATCATTTTGGCTAGCGTCAGAGTCGATGTCAACCCTTGTCAGGAAGACAGACTTCAATTAATTTTATATTTAATGTTGTCAATTTTATGAAAAGATGATATTACCGTTTCGCAATACCCCGCGTTTTATGTTTAAAGATATCTTCGATTTATTATATGGCCCTTTTAAATAGTATGTAGGTATTTTTATAGAGTTTGTTGTAGATTATTCAATTAAGGAACCAGTCACCCTGACGAGACTTTAGGCAAATATATGTGCGATTGGGTATTAGAATAAAATAATAATAATGTACCTACATGTCAATCATCTTTAATCATTAGTAGGTAGTCAGCAAGTAGGCCAAACAGCATTAAATAAAAATATTTAGTACCTACGAACTTAGAGAAGAAATGGGATATCTGTAAAGAAAGTAATTTTCTGAAAGTAAGTGAATGACTCAATGTCTTCTGTAAACACTCACAAGCTCCCGATGATAACCATCTTTTGAGTAAAAAGAAAAACTTACATCTACATACCTACAACACAGTACGGAAGCAATGGTCATTAATTTACAATAACAAGCATCCTCTTTTTATTAATTATGAGACAGCTTTTCCGTACCTAGTATAAATCATTTTTGTCCCGCAAAATATGTATATAGAGAGAACATGGACATTAGCTAATGGTTTTTACAAGACTGCCCAACGAAAAGGAGTGTAATGTTTTCACTTTTTTATTTCATATTTATAAAGTCTGATAAAACTAACTTTGATGTTCACTTTTTATTCCTACGAATTAAAAAAACACTGCAGTGTTTTTTTTTACTGAAGCATTAACAGAGGTTTATTTTTTAGGTATTTTGTAACGGGTTCTGATGTATTGTAATGATATAATTATTATGTACTGATCGTGGTGGCTCGTGTGCACTTTTTTGCGTTAAAGCAGTCTTGTTTCATTACTGGCCGAATGAGTATGCCGGTAATACGCATTCATAGAGTAACTATAAAATAAATAAACACTTTCCCATTGTTAACGCGATTGTAACCCGCTTAATTTTGTCTCGCTCGCTCGCTAAGGTTAGCTCGATATGCTTCGCTCTTCACCCGCACACGGTCCAACTTGCGCCATTTGAATTATATTGTATATCGTAAACAGTTCTCTATTTTGTCTTCGTTTATTTCAGATAAATATATTACATTTTTTTCGAATGTACCGCGAAAAGATCTGTTATTTTGAAGCAGTAGCATATTTAAGCTGTAAACATCCGTTTTTCAACAATTATTTTGACATAGTACCTATCGAGTGGTACTTACTAGAAATTAAATATACTTGTAGCGCTTCAAAAACATTAACAACATAATTTATTGTAGGTCCGCATATTCGTAGCGAGGCAATTTATATTTGTTTTGAAAATATTTACGATGCAATATAATATTTACCTATTTTAAACACTTTTAAAATAACTAAGCTCAATATTACGGCAATGTTTCGTAATAAGTCAAAAGATTGATAGAATTACCCATCAATATCATAATTGTAATGTCTCTTACAATTAAAGGCCAACGGGAAGCAATGAAAACCCATAATAATATAAATACCGAAGCTCCCTATCTCCCACAAGGAGCATTTCTACCCAACCAATGTTCGTCTTTCCCATAATAGGGTTAGTTAGACGGCACTTATTTTATTACGAGTATTATTAATAAAACAATTCGATCGCAGAAAATATTCTCATGAAAAGAGTAAAGTCGCACAATCGAGCATAACCTTTTACATCGTGAAGGTCTTTTTGGATAAAATTCCTCACCTATAATGAAGGCCCGCGCTGGCAGGCACGCTCAAAGTAAATTGAATCGACGTGCCGATAGTCGGAAGTCCCTCATTTCCTTGCATTTGTTGTCACCCCCACCGTAGGCATTAAATTTTCTTCTATGTCCCATCGCACGCCCGTTTCCGGGTATGATGTCCGGCCCTTCGCTACTCTATTCGGCACAAAAGTAAATTAAGATTGTCCTCTAGTTTTATTCCCTCCATTGGCCCTTTGTATCGACTAGTTGCCTGACTCGGAAATTGTAGGTAAACCCCGAACAACGTAACCTTAGTCCGAAACGGTCGGCTATTATTTCAAACTTTACCTTAATGGTAAATTTATTATTGACTGGTTCTCTCTAAAGGAATAAAGTAATAATAAAGTAATAAAAGTAATAAAAGTTTTATTTGGCATATTTTCTTACATAATAAAATAATACACGCGTTGTTAGATATAAATACAACACACCATCGCATACTAAGAACACTCAAGTGTAAAAATATGGCTGCATAACAACTTACTCATAAATATGTCCCATCGCTCTTATGTCAATGGATTAAGAGTGAAGTTGATGGAACATATGTATGAGTAAGTTGTATGCACCCATATTTTTACACTTGACTGTACCCAAATATTAAATAATCTTCTGGAATAATAAAACTCATTTGTCATAAAAAAAACATTGGCACAAAAAGAAAAAAATATGTAGGAAAAAACACGAGCCAAATATATGTAAAACAGGCATAGTTGCAAGGTGTGCGGCGTCCCGCGGTGTCAATAATCTACGGGCATCTCGAACTAGGCTCGCGGGATTGTGATAACGTTGAAAACGGTTTATAACACTCTTAAATAAAGTTAATAGCTCCCCGGAAGTTTTTCGTTGTACCCCCTTGGGCCATTACGCAGCGTTACGATACGATTTATTCCACGTTTATAGACTTAAGGCTGGGCCCAGGATTTCGTCTTATACGTATAATGTATTTAGACGCCAACTAGACTTGTACGAGGTAGATTTACTGATGCGATAGAATCTTTACTACCGCAAGAAAATGTTATTTTCGAAGGTTAAAATGCTTTTATTGAACTAAAGCAGAAGAACATTTCCTTCTCAAAAGGAAAAGGTTTTGAAGTACAACCGGGTGGTTAAAAAAACGTATACATATTTACAATAAAATTCAGCCGCCCGCAGAGAAAAGCGCCACCCTTGCATAGAAGTTATACTAAGCAGGGGTGCATTAACTCTTTTTATTCCTGTGTAGGCATCCTATATTATTTTCGATTGGAGTGCAATTATAGACCTTAAGCAAAATAACATTCCTTCTCAAAAGAAAGGCCGTGTTGCTAAAGCCGTAGTTATGTAAAGGAAGTCAAACGCGTGCAGTGAAAACTCACATTCCTTTAAGAGTTAATAAGCAGCAGTGCGTGAAACACTCATTTGCTGCGTATAACTGTGCATCATAGATGTCTACGAAAATGGCACACGCACATGAAAATCGGTTGCGTCCATTCCATCGATCGCATCAATCCGTCTATCCTTATTTTCCGGCCGATAACCGGACCCCACCGTAATCCATTGAAAGTACCTAATTAATTGTAGAACATTTGTTTCCAGGATCACGTAGAGTCTACAGGTGACATCATGATAAATAAACGATCGTATATAAAAGGGAATGCGTGCAGGCGATGGTCCAACGTTGAGTTTTTATAGCCAGGGTCCTATTAATTACCGTACGAGGGCTCTGCTCACGACAAATAAAGAGTGAATAGCTTTTCCAAGCCCATGGGGTATTTTTCAGTAACAAAATTGGTGCAAAAGGATTGGCGTCACTTTTAATCCTTTTGTTACAACACATGTGATGCGATAGCGATATGTCCTTAAATTATTCGAAAAAAATATTTTATTTGATTATTCTATCCTAAATATCAGTCACATATTTTTGTAAATAAAGAAATATAATAGGCATGATGCCTCATGTTAAAATTGATAACGTAGTGTTGCTAAATGGATAGTAACCCATCAAATTATTGTAATAAATTATAAAATATAATTAAAATCATAAAAAGATATGTCCATCCTTGAAAGTTTAGAAAAAATATGCATTTTTTTATTATCCAAGTAAATTTAGCCAATAGAATCCTTACGCTTTTATAGAAACAAAATTGTAATGAATATGGACCTAAACGCAGTATTTCGCGAGCGAAACAATATAACAGGTGTGACGTCATCCCCGTGTGTCAATTAGAATGAAGCATTTATGGCTGCCGCCAGCGAGGTCAATCTTTGTGTCAAATGTTTGAGTATTTATCTATCTATCTATCTATGTCTATACATTTATCTATACATATAATAAAACTGAGGAGGGTCGAAAATCTGTACATACATGGAAGATATTCGAAAAAAAAATAGCTAGGGATACTTAAAATTGATAACAGAACACGTTCCAACAGTTTTTAGAATTTTTGTCTGTTTATCTGTTTGTCTGTTTATGTGACCGCGCATCACGTGAAAACGGCTGTACCGATTTAGATGAAATTTGGTATAGAGATAGTTTGAGTCCTGGGAAAGGACATTGGGTAGTTTTTATCCCAGAAATCAACCCCTAAGGGGATGAAATGGGGGGTGGAAGTTTGTATGGAGCTACTTAAACCGCTACACCGATCTAGATGAAATTTGGTATATAAACAGTTTGAGTCCCGAAGAAGGTCAAATGATAAGTTTTATCCCGGAAATCTTCCCCTTAGGGAGTAAAACAGGGGGTGAAATTTTGGATGTAACCCATTTTGATAAAATTTGGTTTAGAGGTAGTTTAAGTTCTGGCAAAGGACATTAGATAGTTTTATTCCCAGAAATATTCCCCTAAAGGGGTAAAATGGAGGGTGAAATTTTGAATAGACTCCGTAGTATGTCTTGGGGGACGCAAGTGAAACGCACGGTGGTTAGTTGCACACTGATTTATTATCTATCCCTTCGGTATACAGAGGCGCGCGGCGCAGCCGCTGACATACGTACTATTCCCTCCACCTTTATTTTACTATACAACTCAAAAGTATTTCTTAAAATCTATATTAAGTCTAGCTTGCCGTAACGGTCTCGGATTATCAGGGTTTTGCGGCGTTAAGTTGCCGGGTGGCAGAGTGCCTTGCCCTTCCATGGAGATATCATCATTGTGATTATCGTCTTGCTGTGGACACTGTCTCTCTGGGGAGGTACTACCACCTTCTTCCCCCTCTGCCGGGTGAAATGAAGTTTCCGATTCCTCCGGAGCCGTTGGCAAAGCTGGCCCAAAAGTTGACTGGCCGACGCTCGTGGATTGGTCCGGCCCAGAGGTAGGTACGGGCAGGAACACGGTGGCCGCCGGTGTAGCTGACGCAGCTTTAGCAGAAGGCACCGCCGGCTCTGGAGCAGATGACGTACACGTTTCTGGCCCTCTGTCAGCAATTATTTGATTGATGTGTTTCTTTATGAAGCTGCCTGTTAGTTCATCTTCTATTAAATATAGGCGCTTTCCTAATGAATGTATTATTTTTCCTCTTAACCAATGAAACTTATTTTTGTTGGTATACTTTTTATATAGGACTCGATCACTTATTTTGAAGTCGGATCTTGCTGAACCGCCGTGGTAACTAACCTGCAAGGACTGTTTATCTTTCACTAACGAGCCGCCTTCAGTGAGCGAGGATGGCGGTGAGTTGGTCTCTGTTAGTAAATCTAACCTTGACCTTAACTTTTTGCCAAATACTAACTGTGCTGGTGAAGTACCAGTGGTCGAATGGATGGAATTCCTGTAGTCAAATAAATATTTAAATAATTTGCAGTTTATTTTAATATTACTGGTATTTGACATAAGTACCGTTTTTATACCTTTCTTAATGACTTTAACGTAAGATTCTGCTTGGCCATTACTGGCCGGATGATAAGGCGCGCTAGTCAAGTGTTTTATTTTGTTAAGCAAACAAAATTGTTTAAATTCATCCGACGTAAAAGACGTGCCATTGTCACTCACTATACATTGTGGGGTACCGAATCGGGACATGATTTCGCAAAGCTTCTCAATTACGTTAAACGTGGCAGTATTTGTCTTCATATCGAAGCACTCAACCCATTTACTAAAAGCGTCTACTACCACTAAATAAGAGTGATTGTTTATTGGACCAAGAAAGTCGATATGTAGCCTTTGAAATGCGTATTCCGGATAGGGCCATGGCACTATAGTCACCCGCGGGGGCGAAGGCCGTAGTTGAACGCAAATATTACAAGTGGCCACGATCCTCTCAATGGCTTGGTCCACCCCAGGAAACCAAAATTTAGACCGAACTTCCGCCTTGCATTTGACTATTCCTAGGTGAGTACTATGAACTTCTTGCAATACCTGTTCTCTAAGTGCCCGCGGTATAATTATTTTGTGCCCCCTCATTAAACAACCATTTTCTAAGGATAATTCATTTCGGCACAGATGAAACGGTTTAAGCCTAATATCACTAATTTTTTTGGGCCAACCGCTCTTAACGAAATCACATACTTTTCGAAGTTCAGAGTCGTTTAACGTTTCGCGGCGCAAATCATCAATAGTTAACGGTAAACATCCGTCTATTACAAAGTTAATGTAAGCAGCGCGGTCATTGAATGCACCGGGTTCGGTGACGTCACGAATTGCCGTCCGCGCTCTGTTGCTACATGCAAGTGGCGCGCGAGATAGATAGTCTGCGCTGTTATTTCCGCTCCGAACATATTCAATTACATAATTGTACGCCGATAAGAATATCGCGTACCTTTGCAGCCGATTTGCCGTAACCTCTGGAATGCCTTTTTCTGGACTAAAGATAGAAAGTAACGGTTTATGGTCGGTACGGAGTACAAACGGCTGTGATCTTCCGTATAGGTATTGATGAAACCGCCTGATTCCAAATACAATGGCCGTGGCTTCCTTTTGAATTTGCGCGTAGTTTTTTTCCGCGTCCCGTAGAACTCGCGATGCGTAGGAAACCGGTCTTTCTACTCCATCAGGACCTACTAACGATAAGATAGCTCCCAGGCCGTCTGGTGACGCATCTACGGTAACTATTATCTTTGCGGAAGGGTCAAAGTGCGCTAAAACTTGTTCCGAGGCCAATTGCTGCTTAATCGCATCGAAAGCGTTTTGATGTACTGACGTCCAAGACCATTTCACATTTTTTCTAACTAAATCATATAACGGGCTTAGAATGCTAGACGCGTTGGGAACGAAGGTCCGATAATAGTTAACTAACCCTAAAAATGATTGTAATTGTGTAACGTTCCCAGGGCGCGGTGCCTTTGTAATCGCATCCACCTTTTGTGATGACTTCGAGATACCGTTTTTATTTATGACATGGCCTAAGTAAGATATGTTATCTTTGAAAAATTCGCATTTGTCCCGATGCAGTGTTAAACCGGCGTCCTTGAACCGTCCTAGTACGGCATTCAATCTTTGCATATGTTCAGTTTTATCGCGTCCGGTTATAAGCACATCGTCCAAAAAACATAACACCCCGTCTAACCCTGCTAGCAACGTATTTAAAGCACGCTGAAAGCAAGCTGGCGAACTTTTTAAGCCAAAAATTAGCCGATTGTACTTAAATAAGCCGCGGCTAGTGTTGATACACGTGATGCCATTAGGATCGTTGATCGGGAACTGGTTGTAAGCCATAGACATGTCTAACTTCGAAAATTGAACACCGCCGTGCAGTTTAGAAAATAACTCATCAACGGTCGGAAGCGGGTATGTCTCGTCGATCAGCTGTTTGTTGATAGTGCGCGAGTAGTCTGCGCAGATTCGCACCGAGCCATCCCGTTTCAACACGGGTACAATAGGTGAAGCAAACTCCGAGTACTCGATTGGGTCCAAAATACCTAATTCTACCAACCTATCGATTTCATTCTCGACTTTTTCTTTGAGCGCAAATGCGACTGGGCGCGCTTTGATAAATACGGGTTTTGCGTCGTCTTTTAGACTTAAAGTTATTTTGTATTTATTAAAACAGCCCAGAGACTCAACGAAAATATCTTTATAGTCGGAGAGTATTTTTTCTACCGTATTCAAGTCTGTACAAAAATTTATCGGTGTCAACTCGAGACCGAATTTTGAGATGAAATCTCGACCTAGAAGCGGAGGCCCACCATTTCGAATAACGTAAACATCCATTGTGTTTACGCGGTCTTCATAGCATAACGGTAAATTAACTACGCCCAAGCTATTTATTATCGTTCCGGTGTAACCGATTAACTTTTTCTTTGAGGGTAGCAATGGCACGTTACTAAAAAAAGTTAGATATGTTTCTTCCGAGATGGCCGTTACCGACGAGCCACTGTCTATTTGGAACTTTATAGAAACGTTATTTACCTTTATAGTTTCGACCATTGGTGCCCCATCTTTTGAGCGAATGTTAAAAAACTCACCGTCATCGTCCTCGCTCACTTCTGCCGCGTCGATGTACTTAACTACTTTGCACATATTACTTAAATGCCCTTTCGTATGGCACTTGTTGCACTTATAATTTCTAAAACGACACTTGGTAGCACTATGCTTGTATCTACCGCATACCGAACACTGTACATTAGACGAAGATACGGATACGCGCCCAGAGGCTTTTTCAATCTGGAACAGCCCGCTGGCTTCTCCAGCCATCGGAACCGGCGTTCCAGCAGGGCCGGCGGCGGCGCCGCCAGCGCGAGCTACTCTGATGCTCTCCGCCAAGTCTATCGCCTTAGACAACGTGAGCTCGCCGACACTTTGCGCGAACAGCTTTTCACGCTCTGGACCGGGAAGCATTCCCATCAAAAACCTGTCCAGAATAGTGTCGTCCATATTTTTAAATTGACAATGCGCGGCGAGGCCCTTCAATCGCGCAGCCCACTGTGCGTTTCCTTCGCCCGCATGCTGGGTGGCCGAATAAAAATGGAACCGCTCCACGTAGCCACAGCGTTTTGGTGTAAAATGGTCGTCCAAAATCTTCACGACATCTGAAAAACCTTTAGTTTCCAGCGTATCAGGTAACGCTAAATTACTTGCTAGCCGGTAGGTAGACTCGGCGAGTGCGCTTAGCAAGATGGCTCGACGTTTCACTCCAGCTTTGTCCGACTCATCATTAATATCATTGGCTATGAACCACTGTGATAGCCTGTTCCTGTAGGTATTCCAGTCCTGTATTTCGTGATTAAAACCCGAAATTAAACCGAAAGTCCCAGCCATCGCCGTCAATTAGTATGTCTTGGGGGACGCAAGTGAAACGCACGGTGGTTAGTTGCACACTGATTTATTATCTAACCCTTCGGTATACAGAGGCGCGCGGCGCAGCCGCTGACATACGTACTACTCCGTTTAGATCATATTTGGTAAAAAGATAGTTTGAGTCCCCGAGAATGACACCGGATACTTTGAATCCCGAAAATCATCCCCTAAGGGGATGAAATAGGGGTGAAAATGTGGATAAATCCCATTTAGTTAAAATTTGGTAAAGAGATAAAAGGAATCCCAGGGAAGGACAATGCATAGTTTTTATCCTGAAAAATCATCTCCTGAGGGGGTGAAATGTGGGGGAAAATTTGAATAGAACCCATTTAGAAGAAATTTGGTATGGAGATAGTTAGTCCTGGGGAAGGACATAAAATAATTTTTAGTCCAGGAATCATCTCCTAAGGGGGTGAAATGGGGGATGAAAATTTGGATAGAACCCATTTACGGTATAGCGATAGTTGGAATCCTGGGGAAGGACATAGGATAGTTTTATCCCGAAAATCATCCCCTAAGGGGATGTAATTGGGGGTGGAAATTTGTTTGTGACCCATTTTGATAAAATTTGGTTGAAAGATAGTTTGATTATAGCGATGATTGGGAGTCCTGGGGAAGGACATAAGATAGTTTTATCCCGAAAATCCTTCCCTAAGGGGTGAACATTTGGATGTGAGTGACCCATTTAGATGACATTTGGCTTACAGATAGTTTGAGTTCCGGGAAAGGACATAGGATAGTTTTTATCCCGGAAATCATCTCCTAAGGGGGTGAAATGGGGGGAGAATATTTGTATGGAGCTACTATACAACCCATTTAGATAAAATTTGGTATAGATGTAGTTAGTAGGCGCGGCGTTGGTAGGCCCCCCACAAGATGGACTGATGACCTGATAAAAGGTCGCGGGAGTTCGCTGGATTGGTCACTTTAAAACTCTTTGGGGGAGGCCTATGTCCAGCAGTGGACGTCTTTCGGCTGATAGGATGATAATGATGATGATGATGATAAAGATAGTTTGAGTCTCGGGGAAGGACATAGGATAGTTTTTATATCGGAAATCTACCCCTAAAATGGAAATGGAGGGTGAAAGTTTGTATCGAGCTACGATATAAACGAGTTCTACGCGGATGAAGTCGCGGGCAAAAGCTAGTGTTCATTAATTGTAGTTGCTCCCACAAAAACTAGTTCGAACGGTATCGTAAAAAATCTTAGTCATCATCCCTTTTGTGGTACGGTCCGTTAAGTGTACCTATTTCTTCCGTAAATATAGGTAGAGCTACATAATTGTAACTCAGAACTCCGAACGCGGCTGTCATTCTGCAAATTACTAACAAAATATACTTCCCCTGAAGACTGCCGATATTTTATGCGAAAAGTTATTAATTTGAACATGTTTATAAATTTCCTCACCCTGCCATGTAGACTAATATCAATCTATGTCAGAGTACACGAATCAAGCCGTCAAAAGTTCTAAGTTTTATGCAGAATCGTGTAATAAAATCGCGGGAGAATTTAGAGGCAACGATTTCGCCTAAAGTTGGAGTCGACACTGGCATTCATAACGAGCCTTTGTCCGCTCATTTTTCACACCCTGATTGAGACGAACTGTCAGGCATAAATCTGGTGCTGTGACGTACATTAGAAAATTAAAATGTAGAAAAATCATTCTGCGGAAAAGTTGCAAATGGGCGTGGCTGCAAATATCTACAACTATATACAGGTTGTGGCCTGTAATAGGAGCAAAAATAGGAAACGGTAGATTATTAAGCTTGTGAACAATTATTTCCACGCGGTTTTATAAAAAAAATACCTTTCTTTTTCAAAATTTATTTTACTTGTAATTTTTTACTCTTCTGGAGTGCTATAATTAACTTTTTATATGAAAATCACTAAAAAAAAATTAAATAAAAATTAAAAAATCAAAAAAATATCTCTTTAAAACAAATAATGCAAAAACTATTATGACTAATGAGTCATTATATGTAATGACATGAGGTTACCTCAAAATCTGCATTGACTGCGGTGCTATGATGTCGTGGTGCCAATATACATTACTTGGAGGTCATAACTTTAGATCAAAATTTCTCCTAATCCAATTTTTTTTTTAATGAATGGGTCACAATGGGTTACTGCAAATGCTCTAAGGAAGCCTTCCTTTTGAATATTTGCTCCTATTACAGGCCACACCCTGTATATCGAGCATCTAAGAAACCTTTAGACAGGGTTGATAATGATCGGTGTTACAATAATCAGATTTATAAAATTATCATTTGTATTAAAAATTAAAAATTAAATGTAAATTAATGAAATAAAGCTAGCCTAAAATATAGGTAAACACAAGTAGTAAGTAAAAAATGAAATAGAAACAGAACACATAAAAGAAAAATAAAATTAAACAAATAACGATAAGATTTTAAATAGATAACTTGTCCCAGATCGGCGCCAGGCGGCAGGGTGCCCAGGAGGCTGGCGGCATTGCCACGTTGTATGGCAATACTAATACGTTGGGCTAAGTAGCTCTTAAGTAGCTAGTTATATTATTAGTTTTATAATTCTTGTGGTAGGTTTAATCGAGCACAAACTGACTTTCAACTTTCAAGATTACTCAATTTTTGTGGCAGTTGAGACAACAGTTGAATGAAACCTGATTTTATTGCGTTATCGAATGCAAATGGGTTACACATACTTTTTATCTACGGCTTTCTCTTTGAAAGTAAAAGTGTAAAAACTTGTGTTAGTCAGGTGTTGGATTTTTTAAAGATCCCCGAAGAAACTAAATCCCTTTACCGCGACGGGCTTAGAGGTTTATTCGTTGGTCCCTAGACGATCAAACGACCGTGCGATAAAACACCTATGGTCAAGGCGTATTATACTTGAATTTATCATGTGATAAACGAAGGATAAAGAAACCAACGCTGTTCGTCAAATGGTGTCAGAAAGTGACCCACAGCAGAGTTTACCACACCATTAAACGTAAAATATCATAGGCCTGCAGTATTAAAATACTTGATCGGAATTTTGTACCTTGACTTTACGTGTTACTAGAATATTTTATTGTGCAAAAGTTGTATAAGAGGGGTTGAAATCAACCAGTGGTACCTATATGGGCATTGCACAGGTAAACGCTAGGAGCGTTTTTTGACCTAGTTTAGTTACAACGTTGAACATATAATAATACTTTTTCTACGCGCTTCTGAAACACATAATATAATTTTATGTCTATCTAATCTGTCTACGGTTTAACGTATTTTTACTTAAACTAGTTCTTATCCAAAAATAGTGTAAAACGGAAAATAACGGGTAGGACAGGAACTAAACCAAATTACAACAATTAATCCCTTAGAACAAAAACTAATTCTTTAGAAGTAAAATTCTTTCACTGTTTAAATACCATACCTTGTCAAAATTTTCATCACAACCATTTTAAACCAAACTAATGTTCTTAATAGAAATCAACCAATGAACAATTAATTTCTCATAATATAACATTCCAAGTACATTTCGGCTCTTAATCGGTCACAATGAATTTGATTTCTTTTTTTTATTGTTCACAGCCACTACCAATTCAATGGCATCCTCACCAAAATTATTCTTTTGTCATGATTAAACTGAATTTCAATTGCCAACATTGACTCAGCTGAGCTCGTGATAAATTTGTGTTAACCAGAATATGCTGACGGCGACGCAAACACCGATAAATTATAGCTGCAGCGAGGTTTGCATGCACTAATTATTATTTCATTAAATTATCATTGCTGCGGTGCATCTTTACAGCACATAATTAGCGCTAAGGGTTTTGCTGTGGGTTGGTTACATTACAATACATTACATGTGTCGGTCTCGGTATTCCAGGGACGTTAGGATCCATGGTATAAGTAGTTTTGTGAGGTTGGTGTGTGAGGTGTGTCACAGATCTTACCAATATTTGACAATGGGTATTTTTTGTAGGTACAGCTAAAACAGCATCTCCGAAAAGCTCGAATTTAAAAATATACCCAGTGTTACGTTCTTATTTTTTTTAATTGAATCCCTTATCTAATTAAATTTTTTGGTATGCGTTTCGTGAAGGTCTACCGTACGACCGGCGGCTGGTGGTCTGGTACGTACGTTGGGTAGATCAAAATGTTAATATTTATATGAAAAAATAACAGTTGAATTGTCATAACGCGCGTTCGAAACGTTACGTGATTACCCCTCTGATCGACATTATTAATATTGGATAGTTATGGCAATCCTGCTATTTTGACGTCCCTGACAGCTGCCAGATATGGCAGCGATATTTTAAGAAAACGAAATGAAAAATTTAATGAGGTACCTATACTTAAAATATTTCTGAAAGTTAATGAATTTAGTCGAGTAGAAACTATCCTAAGCGGAAGTCAGAATAATGATGGACGTCTATGAAAATCGTTTTTTCCGTTCGTGGGAAGCTGAGATCCTTCGCAACAAAATAACGTCTGTAATGATAGGTATTAGCACAGATGTATGAATATAAGGAGATCGGACATGGCGGCCGATTTGTATAGAGTGAGCCTGTCGCAAGTACATTAACCCACACAACGCCCAAGTAATTGACAAGACAAAGCACGCACACATCTAAAACACACACACTTGTATACCTACACGCTTATTTGACAATAAACGCGCATCATATCAGGTATTTTAGGAAAAAACGTAATATTCTCTGCGATCAGCACGCGTGCACAGTATGGCAGTGTATGCCCATTGAGCATACAGCTGCGACACGGCCGCCGGCGGCTTGTCCTCTCTCTAGTATTCTATGCTCTGAGGGTATTAGGTACTGGTCGGGTTTTTAATGAGAGACTTATTATAAGTAGAGATAACACTTGCAATGGTGGCGTACACGGTCTTAAATATTGCTGACTAGGTTTCGCACCTACTAGTATACCGCGGTGTACCTACTAGAACTCTATGAAATAAAATGTAGTAGAAATTATGTGGTTAAACGCGAGCTTAATATAATTACCAACGAGTATGTCTTGGATAGCATCGAGTCAGACATTTATATCACGACACAGGGCCCGAAGCTTCATTGGCGCGAACATTAATTTTCTTAATGCTCAACAGTCCATCTTTATTTTATCTACTGATTACACATTAACCCGGGGAAAATCCGCTTCACTTACAAAAAGCTATTTTCCATTTATCTCAGCTTAGTTGTGGAACGGTTGTGCAACTCAAAATCCATGAACTAGAAATCATTGTATCGCAGTTAATGCTTAAGCTAGATGTCTGCTATGCTATGAACAATTGATAACCTTATTTAATTTCTAAATTCATTTGAGTTTTCGATTCCACAGTTTCTTAACGGATTGAATTTATACATATATATCGAGTCCGTAATAGTGTCCCACTGATGAGTAAGGCCCCCCCCCCCCCCACCCCTCTTTTTCCATTCATTGCGGTCTTGAGCAATATCTGGCCAGTCTTTTAAAAAGGAGTTATCCTGCCATCGTCGCCGACTCCGTTTCAAATTGTAGGCCTGTCCTTTGGGCCACAGCTAATTCAGCATACGGTAGACGTGATCAGCCCAGTCCCACTAAAACTTTAACGGATCGAATTACACATATTTACATACTTATGATTAATCACGCCTGTTTGAAAGAATCAGAAGTTAGAAATCACGGATGTATTCGACTTATTATAGCAGTCATTAGATTGAAAATTACAGTTATGGTGTAGTTATTAAAGAAAACTCTTTATATTATATTTAACATCAAAAATCGGTTTGAATGTCAACAATCTAGGGCCAAATCGTGCACTACCTATAGTATAAGACATTCTTATTTTCTTTATTTGGGAAAAATATAAATATACATTGACAAATGACAGAACATACAAAATAAAAACCGGCCAAGTGCGAGTCGGACTCGCGCACGAAGGGTTCCGTACCATTATCAATAAAAATATTTATTTTATTTTGTTTTTACTTAGTATTTGTTGTTATAGCGGCAACAGAAATACATAATCTGTGAAAATTTCAACTCTCTAGCATCACGGTTCTTGAGATACAGCCTGGTGACAGACAGACGGACAGCGAAGTCTTAGTAATAGGGTCCCGTTTTACTATTTGAGTACGGAACCCTAAAACGATATGAAAGTAGATATATAACTAAAGACTGTATATTATTACAATATTACATAAATCGAACTAGCTCCATCATCATCATCATCATCATATCAGCCGAAAGACGTCCACTGCTGGACATAGGTCTCCCCCAAAGAGTTCCAAAGTGACCGGTCCTGCGCCACCCGCATCCAGCGGACTCCCGCGACCTTTACCAGGGCATCAGTCCACCTTCTCGCGCCTTCCGGTACGTGGTCGCCACTCAAGTACCTTTCCGCCCCAACGGCCATCAGTTCTACGTGCAATGTGCCCCGCCGCCTGCCACTTAAGTTTAGCGATTCGGCTCTATACTAGCTAGACTAGCTCCATAGTAAGCTCAATAAGGCTTGTTTTATGGGTACTAGACGACGGCATATTTATTAATGGATTTTAATACATAGAAAACATCCAAGACTAATAAACAAAAATATAGGTATATGCTCATCATTGCCCTTACCGGGATTCGTGTCAGCTTCGTAGGCACTATAGGCAAGGCAAGGCAGGGTCATTCCTCACTAGCTAGGCTAAACCGGTCGTAAAGATAATTCCCACGATGACATTAAAAGCATTATGCAGTTTTTGTCACATTTTTTTTATCACACTTGCTCGTAAAGGGCTTCATAACGCTCAGACATACAGTGGTACAATGATCTACATTACGCTCACGGGCGTATTTTTCGTCAATTGTATTTGTCACTCATGTTTTAGTTATAAAGCAAGGAAGGAGTTTTTAACTCAAATGCGATGTTTGAAAACGTGTTAACTAAATTTAAAATTAAAAACAAAAAATATGTATATAAGTGAATACTAGTTGCACGTCTATATGTGTTCATAGCTTCCGATTCTCTTAACAATAAAAGCGGCCAAGTGCCAGTCAGACTCGCACATGAAGGGTTCCGTAAAATAAATTGCGGTTTACGATTTATGACGTATTAAAAAAAAAAAACTACTAACTAGATCTCGTCCAAACCAATTCTCGGTGGAAGTTTGCATGGTAATGTACATCATATTTTTTTTAGTTTTATCATTCTGTTATTTTAGAAGTTACAGGGGGGGGGACACATTTTACCACTTTGGAAGTGTCTCTCGCGTAAACTAATCAGTTTAGAAAAAAATTATATGACAAACCTTAATATCATTTTTGAAGACCTATCCTCCACACGTATGGGTTTGATGAAAATTTATTTTTTTAGTTTTAATTCTGTGTAGGTATATACACCTAAAACATACCTAATGTTTTTTTTTTCGATTTTGGTTTGAAAATCTTAATGCGGTTCACAGAATAATACATCTATTTACCAAGTTTCAACAGTATAGCTCTTACTCGTATATAGTTTCGGAAAAAAGTGGCTGTGACATACGGACGGACAGACAGACAGACAGACATGACGAATCTCTAAAATTTATGAGGCTATAAAAGGTGTAGCCGAGTTTTCTGGCAACGAGAATGATATCAACCAGCTGCGGGTGCGCAGAGAGCTGTGCCTGGCCACCTACATATTTAAATTACTTCGGGGTAAAATATACAACAGCCAGGTATTGAGTGGTGTGGTGTTCCCGATAGGTACCTACGTGTGGCGTAGACTCAGGCCGCGACTGCTAGCCGAGCCGCGCGGGCGCACCAACCTGCTTGGTAGGGCACCGATGACGCGAGCAGTTGCCTACCGTCAATCTCATGGCGGAAAATATTGATTTGTTTTCGTGTTCTCTGAATGAATTCACAAGGGCAGCATTGCTCGTAATATGTTTATAAGTAGGGTTTGCAATCCGGATCCGGCTTGTATGGAAATATCCGGATCCGCGGATCCAGATCCGGATATTTCCATACAAGTAGGATCCGGATTGCAAACCCTATTTATAAGAGTACTACGTAAAAAAAAAAATATATTATAAAATAGTTACACTGTTGTCCTAAGACAACATATATATATATATATATTTTTACAGGCATCGAACCTAAGTTCGATGCCTGTAAAAATAGTTAAGTGTGGATAATAAATAAATAAATAAATAAAATATTTCGGTAACATTGGCTATCGATGTTTTATGTCCGCAATATATATCTGTCACTGCCAAATTCATAAATGTAGTTATTGTCAAGTCTGGGAACTTCTTTACAAGACCAGATAGAAGGCCTACCTATTGTTAGGGTTCCGTAGCCAAATAGCAAAAAACGGATCCCTTATGGGTTCCGTTTTTTACACCTACCCTAACAATAGGTAGTCCTTCTATCTGGTCTTGTAAAGAAGTTCCCAGACACGACAATACATTTATGAATTTGGCAGTGACAGATATTGCGGACATAAAACATCGATTATAGCCAATGTTACCGAAATATCATTCTCTTAAGCCACTCTAGTTGCCAGAAAACTCGGCTACACCTTTTATAGCCTCATAAATTTGAGAGATTCGTAAGCGCATAGAAAAACATTACTCCCTAAAGCAAATGGTGTGCATGAAAAGGCATACAAAACTTTTAAAACACGGGGTCCTCTTTGCTCTTTACTGCGAAAAATCAATGTAATAGGTATAAAAAAGGTATAAATAGTTAAAAAAGCGTACATTAAGTCGTATAATGAATCTTTTGCTTTTTTGACAACATATTTATTACTCACGTGAATTTCTACTGAAGTAAATGTTCGTCACGTACACGTCATATTTATTATACTTTGTACTTTCATACTAAAGTAACGTATTTAGTTAAAGTATGTAGGTACGTTCGGGAGCTACTATAATATTGTGAGCAATATAAGTTGGAAAACTTTTATAATTTCACATGAATAGAGCCCGTATCTTAACCTTATTACGCGCACTATGAAACTTGTGATTCTAATCAACTTATAAGAGTTTCTAAAGCTGCCTTCGTTCTGACAACTTTTTCAAACAACATAATTAAGTCAGAAACCTTGCAAATGTTTGCTGTATGTAGTGCTGAAAATTAGTTAAAGAAACCTAACAAGTAGACTCGAGATGGGGAAAGTTCTTTAATTTTCTCGTGGCAGCGTATCCATTTGTACAGGCTGTTTTGATGATTTCACTGGTTTTCCTATTAGAATGATTAATTATTTATTATTAATAAATAAAATAAATTATATGGGTCAATCTTTCACCAATCGACCTAGTCCTAAACTTAGGTTACTAGACGATGTAAATATAAATGAAAAAACGTACTTAAATGCATAGAAAACTCAAATAATGGTGCATATTACAAAATTATATGCTTTTATCGGAATAAGAGCCGAGGGACCGACAGACAGCTTCGAAGGAAAGGTCATTATCAATAAGGCTAAACATCCGATAAGAAGTTTCCAAAGATAAAACCGTGTTTGAATACTAGTAATGACGGATTACCATGATATAATGTGTTTGAATACTGGGGTAAAATCACAAGTGTGACGGCAACTACATTCTAACTAATAAGAAAACAGATCATTTTTAAAACCTTGCACTCTGTGGGGCATAACTGCACAATTTCTATAGCAATTTCTTCAAAATCAACTTTTGTCATTTTCCGAAAAGTTTTGATACCCCATAATTGAAACTCAACAATCGAGCTGGCAACTAAAACAAAACAGCCACCGTAAACGGCTACTAAAAGTTAGTCTGGAAAATAAGAAGGGCCCCTGTATCCGGGTCGAACTGAACTGTGTTAGCCCACAGCGCGATAAAGAAGGCAATTTCCTAAATAGGGCTTGTGAGGATTTCCCTAATGTCGGTGGAAAAATGGATGGGTTATTTGCGATTGCCACTCGCAATAGTAACCTATTCCTTTAGAACGCCATGAAGTATTCATACCGGCATAATGATGGCCATCGTAAGAAGTGGGTTATATGAGAAGTATTTAAAACAATTTTCATAAATTTATCTCAATACATATATAATAATTACCCAATGTTTTTGTTTTGGTTTTGCTTACAGTACCTAAGTAACGGAAATTAACGTCGTCATAGCAATAAACTGGAAGAAGGTATTACCTTTACATTGATCGTTAACAGGTAAACGAGAAGAATAGTAGTGCTGTACCTTTACATTGATCGTTAACAGGTAAACGAGAAGAATAGTAGTGCTGCAACAAACTCACAAAAAATTAGATATTTTTTTCAGACTAAGTGTACAGCGTGTATATGTGATATAACCGCAAAGTTTAGGGGGTTAAAGAATAGACACTTATTAATATATTTATCGATAAATTATTTAAAATAGTGAACTTTTTTTTTCCATATAAAATAATTCAGCACGCAATGGATCACTAATTTGTCTTACTGATGTGACATCACAACTGTCACAAGTGACCAGCTCCTTCCATGTGTCAAATGAGTGTACGCCGTACATTGCTGCTCAAAAATATTTCAAAAATTAATTACGCTATGGCAGTTAACGCTAAATTAATATTTGTAAGAAATATCAGAGTATAACACTAAAATCTACGTCTGGCTGCAATATGCGGTTATATTTTAAATATACACGCTGTATAAAGAGTTTGATAAAATGTTAGTTACCTAAGATTTACGATCAAATATTACTGAATATTATTATTATTTTAATTTGGCATCTGAGCCTACATTAACAATAATTACTTATATTTAATTATGTTTCATATGGTTTTAATCAAATTTGAGTATTAGTGTGTGGTCGCGGTCACTCACGCTTGATTATGCATTAACGTTAGAGCGAACTATATCAAAATAATATAGCTCCATTTCGTGTACTAGACAAAAGTAAGAACTTCACTGTCCCAAAAAGTACTAACATATATGGACAAAGAGTATGGTCCAGTCACTTACCGCATATCCTAAATAGTTTACCCAGTGAGGTTATAGATATTATAGAGAATAAACCACAGAAGATCAAATGTACCCTGAAGAAGATCATGTGTGATAAGTAAAATAATAGAAAATAAATAAATAAATACTGTTATGCGAACACTTATATTATATAAATAAGTTAAGTTATATAGATTAAACTTAGAAATGTGATAGATATTAGCTAAGCTTAGCAAATAATCTCAAAAAATTGATATTGCGTTAAGCAATTAGTAGACATACTTGTAACAATTAAATTAATGCAATAAACAGTTTAATTTTTTTTTTTTTTTTTTTTTTTAAATATGTATGAACTTCAATAAATCAAAAATGCGTTCCCTTATTGGGTTAGTCAAAAGCATCAGTTTTGTTTTTCGGCGTTGGACTGACATAGACACGTACGCGGCATACATGTCTACACATCGTAATCTATTCTTCACTACATAGTATAAAACAAAGTCGCTTCCCGCTGTCTGTCTGTCCCTATGTATGCGTAGATCTTTAAACCTACACAACGAATTTTGATGCGGTCTTTAGGGTTCCGTAGCCAAATGGACACGACAATTAACGACATATACCCTACCACGTTATACAGGTGTAAAATCAGAGTAACGAAATGGCTAAAATTAAAAAACTATGCCGACGTAGAGAATATAATGCAGAATGTTACTTAGTAATATTGTATGATTAACACACATACACACACACACACGCACGCACGCACGCACGCACGCACGCACGCACGCAAACCAAATAACTTTTATCCTTTGTTAGTTTTAGATTTTCAACATGTACCTAATACTTAATTTTTATATATGTCAGTTACCTTTCTTATGTATACGTTAGTTACCACAGTGGAAGAGCGGTGTCTCTTAATACAGGTATTATAAATACTTACAAAGAGGCACCAGCCTATATTGTTATATAGTATAAGTTACTGAATAAATCATTTTTCATTTTTCATTTTTCAATGGCAAAAAACGGAACCCTTATAGATTCGTCATGTCCGTCCGTCTGTCTGTCTGTCTGTCCGTCCGTATGTCACAGCCACTTTTTTCCGAAACTATAAGAGCTATACTGTTGAAACTTGGTAAGTAGATGTATTCTATGAACCGCATTAAGATTTTCACACAATAATCGAAAAAAAAACATTAAGTTTTAGGGGTCCCCATACTCAGAACTAAAACTCAAAAAAATATTTTTCATCAAACCCATACGTGTGGGGTATCTATGGATAGGTCTTCAAAAATGATATTGAGGTTTCTAATATCATTTTTTTCTAAACTGAATAGTTTGCGCGAGAGACACTTCCAAAGTGGTAAAATGTGTCCCCCCCCCCTGTAATTTCTAAAATAAGAGAATGATAAAACTAAAAAAAATATATTATGCCATGCAAACTTCCACCAAAAATTGGTTTGAACGAGATCTAGTAAGTAGTTTTTTTTTAATACGTCATAAATCGTAAACTGCAATTTATTTCACGGAACCCTTCATGTGCGAGTCCGACTCGCACTTGGCCGCTTTTTTTATAGACAGAGTGATTCAAGAGGAAGGTTTATATGTAAACCCCATATAACCCCATATAAACCCGTGCGAAGCCGGGGCGGGTCACTAGTATATGTTCCGGAGCCACTTATCCGAATTTAAAAATTATTTCACCTGCGTGTAGAATAGACTTTCTGGATGTTTATAAGGCTATATTTTATCCCGCGAGTTTTTGCCTGCGTTATTTGCAATTAAGCTAGTATCGTTTAGAAAAAATATCCATTAAAATAGGAGCTGAAACCATACTTCTGACCCGGACAAAATTTATTTTCAACTTTTCCAATAGGCCGCGACTAAATTGTATCCCACAAATAACTGTATTATGCATTTCTTCAGCGAATGATAAAAGTTGGCTTTGAGAAAATGGAAGACAAATCTCATCATTGCTTTTAGCTTATTTTTGCCGTCTGCCGGCGTCTGTCGAGTCTTGGCGGTTCTACTAGTTTTTATTTTCTTCACTTGAACTAAAAGTTTTGTAATAAAAACAAAAACTCGACAAATCATCGAGTGTTTGTTACACAACAAACAACAGTATTCTCTTTGTAAATTATTATATCAATAGGCTGTTGAACCTACCGCTTAAAGTTTCCTTTAATTTTGCGTCAATTACAAAGTGTGTACAACAAGTGTTTTTTTTTCTACAAATTATACATGTAAAACTTCGAAAACACGTTAGAAAACAACAAGTGTAATTTATTAAATGTAAAACTGACTATTTATATGTCCTAACCCTCATTCAATAAGTTGGGCAATTACCCTGCAGAACTCAACGCTGATATGCCCTTTATAATGTCAACTCGCCATTCCCGAAAACCTTTATTATTGGCCGGATAACCTATATCCGTAATACAATGTTCAATAGAAGCCCTTCTCAATGTCTGCCAAATAAACGGACACTGCCATTTTAGCATCACTTATGTTTGCTTCAAAAACTTCGAATGCGGTTTGATGTTAAATTAAGATTACTTTTATTCAAAGTACAACTTATTATAAAATGCAAATTTAATTTCAAATAAAAATAGGCCGTGCAGGACACGCCTGTAAAGTGTAATTTTATTTTAACGAAGTTGCAGTTGCTTTTTAATTACGTGTAAATTGACGTCAACGGACTGACGTGGTCGCGGTAAATTGAAAAGTTATCATGCGCAACATCGGCGCCGGCCGCCCGTGCCCATATAACAGCGGAGGGTTAACCACGGCTCCAGCGCCATGACATGACATTGCGAGTAGCGAATCAAACATACTTAAATATTATTTCACTACAATAAGTATGTATTTGTATTGTTTGTCTGTGTGTTGTGTATGTACTTTGTACACATACAACAACTGCTTAGTTGTTGTAAGTTTATTAAATGAATATTGTTTTTTTTGTGTTTTTTAATTTTGGTCTTCAATTTTCATGGCCTTTCGTTATTTTAATAGTATTTGTTACATAGAAAAAAATTAACCTTATAAGTAACCCTTTCAATCTGCATCATAAAATACGGCACGTTATTTTTGTCACATTTGACCGGTTCGAGACCCGACTGAAAATAATACCACCAAATTTAAAAAAATACTTGCGTGACCATTAAAGCCAATTAATACCAATTAGACCAATTTTGTCGTATGGCTGTGAAGCCTGGACACTGACACACAAGGAGGAGAACAAGCTTTTGGTAGCTGAAAGAAAGATCTTCTGCAAAATCCTCGGCCCAACGCAGACTCCCCTGGCAGTTGGAGAATTCGGAAGAACCTTGAAATTGAGGACCCTGTTGAGGAGCCTAACATCATTGGAGTGACTAAATCGCTTAGACTGGAATGGAAGAATCGCTACAGGAGTTCATGGGCCAATAATTTTTTACAATTTAATAGATGGTGCAAATCAAGTAGGTATGTTGTTATCTAATGTGCAGATTTTATGTAAATATAACAATATGTTGATTTTTTTTAAATATATGTATGTTTAGGTTAGTTTAGTATTTAAACATGTTGCTACACCCTAGTAGGGTCCATGTCTGTACTGATTAATTTTAAGAACATCCTGTAAATACCATGGTTGCAGCAAATAAATAAGAATAAGAATAAGAATAATTTATTATTGGACAAGCACATGATTACAGATTACAGACATTATCCGTGGGGTTCCAAACTAGGCTGAGCCTGTATCTTGGGACCCACTGAGTCGGTTAAAAAGTCTCTTCAGACACACGTCTCAAGAAGCACGACATGAAAGTAACAAAGTGAAAATTAAACATTTCATATAATATGAGCGCTGCTAACTTATCAATGGGAACACAAATTCATCATTAATAAAAACAAAAATTATGCTGTTTTAGTAGTACAAAGAGAGTTTGTGTATGAGAGTGTGTGAGTGTGTGTAAGTGTGTAAGTGTGCGTGAGAGGGAGTGTTTACGTGTGTTAAGTGTTTGTTACGAGTGTATGTTGAATTGTTAGGTACCTATTGGAAAAAGCAACCTTAGATGTAGGGACGTAAAATCTCTTCCGTATCACTATACGAGAGTTCAGCAAACCATTTCCTTAGAGTGGACTTAACTTTGCGTATGGTGCTGCACTTTTTTATGTCACAGACTTTACAGACAGCATTATAAACAAAGGGGTGGATGAAGAATGCGGAGCGTTGGGCATGTGCCGAGTTGACAGAGGGAATGGGGACTCTATATATGCGTCTACTCGTGATGCAATCTATAAGCGGCAACTTTGCAGTACTTCTGTGGACACGATATATATGAAATGAATATGAATATGAATATGAAGGCGATCGCGCAGTTAAAAGAGCCTACGAGAGTAGGCCTGTAGGAATACGTCCGGGTGGTTGCCCCCACAGAACACTTAATACTATAGAATGGCGATGTGGGCGTGGCACGCGCGCCACTAGAGTTTGAGCATGCTTTCGTACCAACGTCACTCGATCGCCGTGTTGTTGTAGGCGACGAGTAGGAGACGAGGTGGCGACACCGGTTCCAACGCAAATAGCGCATGAATACCCTTCTACAGTATCCTTGTGTATAGTATTTAGTGTTCTGTGGTCGCCCCAGATATCGGTGGGTTGATGTGGTGGACGCGGATCTTCGCGAGCTCCAAGCTGGCGATTGGCGAGAAACCACTCAGGACTAGTGGCAACATGTTACTAAAATATTTTTTGTAATTTTTTTTGTAGCTAAAATAATTAAAATAAAAAGACCAACGAGTCTAATACTATAATCAAACACGAACGAAACCAGAGCTTATGCGGATGCCCTGTGTTATCATTGTGGCACTTACATTTGTCTCTAGTCGAACACCGTCCACCATATCCTCAAATCAATATTGGAACGGACATGTGACTTCTCCTGCGTTGCAGGAGTCCATAAGTCACAGTTTTCGTACACTACCATTTTTTTTTCTACCTTTATAATGCAAAAAAGCGTATGACCTAGCTGCCTGAGCCGCTGCCACGAAACAAAAACGAAGTTCGTTGGTGTATCTGTCGCACTTGCGTATTCGAACGACAGAGAAACGAGATACGAACGAATTTCGTTTCGCAGCAGCGGCCCAGGCAGCTAGGGCATACGCTTTTTTGCATTATCATGGTAGAAAAAAAAACTGATCCCTGTTTGTTATAGAGGAAGAGACAAACAGACACCGGAATATTACTAATACCGGGAGAACACCATTTGTTTAACACATTCAGAGCCGGGAACCCGATTAAAGTCGGGTGCCTAACATAGTCGCTTTCCGCTAGATACGAGGAAAACCACGGGATCGGCCAATAGCGTAGCGCGTAGCGATTCTTGGCACTGAATGTGTTAAGTAAACTACAATTTTACTGCCATTTACCGAGCAATAGTGACCTGACTTCATACGCGGCATTGCTTATAACGAATGTGGGAGCTCCTTGCGATTAAACAGCCGTTTGATGAAACGTGAATAATTTAGGAGAGTGGTTTGCGGTTTCAACCCGGACTCACTGGCATAGAGTTAAGAAGAAAGAGATTACATACGCATAGAAAACTATTTGTTTTCTAACTAAACACGATATTACGAGTATTCAGAAATACCAATACAAAGCGCCCGCCTAAAAACCTACCCGAAGCATTTTGATAGCTTGTTCCTGAAAGTATATGTTATCTCCACTTATCTCCACTTATAATAAATCTCTAAATTAAAAAAAGAATCAGCCAGTTTGAAACTAAGCTTTGTGTGGTACGAATGTTCTCAGCATCCCATGAACGGAAAAATATGAAACATTTTATATAGGTACATTATTATTCTAGCTGCAACTTAGGATAGTTTTTATCCGACTGCGACAATTAATTAATTTTCCGAAATATACGACTTCATTTAATTTTTCATTTATTTTTATTGAAATCAAACGTTGCTCCAACTGTCAGCTATAAGAAACGTCAAATTTTCGTCAAAATGGCGGAATTGCTTTGCCTTTCACTTATTAATAATTTAAATCCAGTCTACGATAGACCTTTACGATACACATGCCAAAAGTTAAACCATAAAAAAATATTCGATTGTGATATGAGAACTTATATGCGCAAATGTCGCATTTCGGCGTAATTTCAAAAAATGTATTAACAAATTTGAACAATATAATTAACACGAATTTGTTTTTTTTGAATGGCAATGGCACGCGTTCTTTGCGCATTCTGCCAAAGTGCCTACGGCGCTACCACGAAAACCGAAACTCGAAGTTCGTATAACTGCATCCCTGTCACTCGAGTATTGTTAGTGCGATAGAGATAGAGATACCCGAATATTTTCGAATTCCGAAGTTCGTGGTTATAGCTCAGGAATCGAAACTACACCCCGTATGCCGCGTCCGCTGCGCCATGTTTTCGTGGTTTTTAAACGTCAAACATGTTTTGCCAATCAAAACAAAACCCTATTTGTTTGCCGAACCTGACTGAAAACATGTTAGATGTTTAAAAACATGGAAAACATTGGTGCAGCGGGCCCGGCTGTAGGTAGACACTAAATAAAATAATCATAATGTATTTTCTCGAAAAAAGGATAATAGAGAAAATATCAACGCAAGAGGTTAGGTATATGTATAGGTAATCACTAAGTTCCAAAGTTTTATGTTCTGTCCCTTTTTCACAAAACGCACCTTCAAATGAAACGATTGTTTTTTACTATGACGCTCGAGGATCTTGACGTCCCCGATCGTTTTCTCACTCTAACAAGCGACATTAAAACGGTTTTGAGATATTTGAATGGGATTTTCGTCATCTTCTATCTATCTATACCTACATATAAATGCCCTGACTGACTCACCCACTCACTCATCAACGCACAGCCGAAACTACTAGGGCTAGAGAGTTGAAATTTACACCAGAACTACCTTTTACAACGTAGGCAACGGATAAGAAGAGATTTTTGGAAATTCTACCCCTAAAGGCCTAAAGGGGTCAAATAGGGGTGCAAAGTTTGTATGGGAGAAACTTTATTTTTTATAGCTAGAGACTTAAAATTTTGTATAAATAGGTATTACTTATTAGAATACGAATAAAATACTTTCAACGTTTAGGAAAATTCTGCCCCTAAGGGGGTAAACAAGGGGTGCAAATTTTGTATGGGGGAAACTTTATTATTTTAGCAAGAGACTCAATACGTTGTAGAAAGCTTACTTATATTAGAATACAAATAAAGTACTGCCAGCGTTTTGGTAAATTCAGCCTCTTAGGGGGTTAAAAAGGGTTGAGCGAAACTTCTTTTTGAGATAGAAGCTTAAAAGTTTGTAGAAAGATTACTTATTACAATACAAATAAAAAAAAAACAGCGTTTTGGAAAATTCCACCCCTAAGGGTATGAAAAAGGGGTACAATGTTGGTAAAGGGGATTCTTTTGAGCTAGAATCTCAAACCTTTTTAAAAAGATCGCAAGCGACAAACCTTTGCTGAAAGATTACTTATTACAATACAAATAAAGAACTTTCAGCGTTTTGGAAAATTCCACCCCTATGGGTGATTAAGGTGAAAATTTGTATGGAGGAAATATTTTTTTTGAGCTAGAGACTTGAAATTGTGTAGAAAGATTATTTATTAGAATACAAATATATAGGTAAATTACTTTCAGTGGTTTGAAAATTTCCACCCGCTAAGAGGGAGATAAAGAGGTGCAATGTTTGTGTAGGAAAAATTTTTTTAGGTAGAAACTTAAAACTCTGTAGAAAGATTAAGTACCTACTTATTAAAATACAAAAAAATACCTACTGCCAGCGTTTTGGAAAATTTCACCCCTTAAGGGGTTAAAAAGGGGTGCAAGGTTCGTATGGGAAACACTTTTTTTAGCTAGCGACTAGATAAATAGTTTGTAGAAAAAATACTTACCTATTACAATAAAAAAACAGAGTGTTTTATTTTTAATTTTTCCCTGAAAAGCGTTCAAAGTTTATATGGAGAGCAAGAAATTTTTAGAGTATGATATTTGTAACTGCGATCTTAGCCTGTTTAGACTACAAAACTTATTTCAGCGTTTTTTTAATTCATCGCCTAAGAAGGTTAAAAGGGGGTTCGAACTTTGTATAGAGAGCAAATACATTTTTAAAGTAAGAAATTTGTAACTACGGTTTCAGACTGTTTACCATAGTAAACAGTCTATATATCAGTCTATATAGTATCAGGGTTCAGAGTGGGTTCTTAGTTTGTATAGAGAGCAAGAGATTTTGTAAGTAAGAGATTTGTAACTTCGGTTTTAGATTGTTTTCTAAAAGTCTAGGTAGAAAATTAATTTCAATGTTTTTTTTTTAATTCATTTCTTCAACAAACATTTAGACGATAACATGTTATACGCGGACGAAGTCGCGGGCAACAGCTAGTATTAATTAAAATGTCTAAATTAGGCTGGTTATGTGAGGGTGTCAGTGTTCCGAATTTTAGTAATTAAATATCAGTTCTTTTCTGTACTGATAAGTATTTACTTGAGGCACATATGTACATACTGTGTAAATACCTATAGGAAAATTTCAGGTAAACGAGTGTTGCTGAAAACGTACAAATGCGCAAAAATTAGGAGTGAAAGAAAGTTGGCTTCTGAGTACCTATTATTTACATACAAAATTTACTCCCAAGGAGCGTTCGATAGGCCTGATATCACGCACCGGTTTATTTATTTCAAGTGTTGATGGAACTCTTTTTGATAGGCGGCTCGGAGATAACACAGAAAAGGGAATGTTTCTTTTGCCCCTCGTCTCAATGCGTCGTAGGTACATACTACATAGTATATCGGCGAGCACGTTTAATAAGATTGAAACGTAGGCTCGCGCAGTGCTGTCGAGCAAAGGGACGTAAATAGTGGCATTTGTACAGAAGAGCGCCCTCCACAAAAATTGTTTTTCTCCGGACCAATGTTTCATTACTATTATATTGATGGAATTGCTATACGTTACGACCAATTCCCGTATATATACTTTAGTGAAGAATCGTTGTCAAAGAACGCAATATTTTATGAAAATTCGTGTCATATTATTGAACCTTTGACCTTAAAAGCTGTGATCATATTTTAAGTTACCTTTAAGAGACACGACATGTAAACAAAAAACCTGGCTGAAAATCCCTTAAAGTTGGTCTCGATCCGCAAGCAGCATCCAAAGTTAGGGCTTTGTTAGGCAAGGCGTTGGTGGCACCTAGTTTATCCAAGCTTTGGATACATGAGAACCTACAATTTTTTTAAGTTCATTATTCAAGATACTTCTCGCAATTAAATGTACCTATACTTCTTCGCTAGAGTTTTGAAACTTAGCCGTGACTTTAACTAGCCTACTTTTGAGCTGAATTAACTGAAGTTTCAAAGAAATCATAACATTTCGAAAGCGTCCACGGATGATACCGTGAATTAAGATTTACGCAACCAAAAAGTTTATGAATACACAATTACAGAAGTTTTATCTCAGGGCTGTAAGCGTAGTAATCACATTTGTCGGGGAAGTTGCACGGAGAAAATTGTCTCTGGTGGTGTAACGAGGTCGGGACTTCGGCCCTTACCACGATCGCTCTGGCCGGCGACTTGAACAACAAACTCGTAAGTGGCAAGTTTCTTTTTAGTGCAGCCTGCTATGTCTAGGCAGCTGGGAACGGCAGGGCATATTGTTAGGTGCAGTAATAAAAAAAGACCTCGCCGGTGCGCTCACATTCGACTCGCACAGACACTTAAATCTCTTTATTATAAACCATTGCTAATCAAAATTTTAATACTAGAAAATTAATAAGTGAAATTGTTATATTTCTATTTTTATAATGACTGAATTTTACTGTAGATGATAATGCATGTTTTTTTCGACAAAAAAAAACCGACCTCGTATTTACCCCTGCAAGAAGTCACATTCTTCACATGCTTGACTTGATATCTATCAAAATATATATGTACTATTACATTAAAACTAAAGTGAGTGACCGATTTATGTTTTTTAACTACTTTTAACATTATGCTCCGTAATAATATATAAGACGTTTTAAACAATGGTAAGGCACTCTCGGAACGACAGTCACCTGCAATTCTGGATAACCGTCGAGAATTAATTCAACTTTGAGCGCCACTTAATGTCAATTAAGACGTCCTTTTATTGATTTAATTTGTATTGAATAAGGTATATTGTCAGCTTGAAGTGATAGAGTAGGTTTCGGAGTAGCTCAGTATTTATCTTTAACATCGTAACGTCCGTCTAAATGAGTCAGCAACATTTTTAGGCTATCGTCGCTTATACGTATATAGAAGTATAGTATAGAAGAATAGTATACTTAGAAGAGAATATACTATACTCAAAACTAAAAATATCCGTGTTTATATTGATACTTACCGGGGTTGACCCTTAACCCCCCTATCTCGTTAGCAAAGTAACTACTAACCAGGCTCAAAAAGATTAACGTCATGGAATATAATATAACCAAAAGAACAAATTGTATCTCTGTAATTGATTAACTGCACATATAAAGGTAAGAAGGTACTTCGTTGACACAATGTTTAGACAATTTAAGCCAATTCCATTACGCCTGGAAATGTATCTGTAGGTACGGCGACCCGGGTAGCGAGGTAACTAAGTAAAAGGCCCGGGACTGGCGTAAACAAAATAGACAGTGATTGGGTGGCTTCTGCCGCTCGCTGTAGACGGGCCCACACGACACGGTATTCGCTCTGCCAGCAGGGCTGTTATTCGCTACGCTACGCGTTAATGCGGCTCACCCCGCCAGTCACCCGTTACGAAACTAGACCTCTACCTACGCTTAGTTACTACGAATCGCGGCGTCAAGAGATATTTGTGGGTGAGCGTTGAGGTGAGCTTAATAGTACATTATGATACAAGTGAGGTATGTTGATCATAACATCAGAGGCGGAATTATCACGCGAACCGCAGGTGAGCGTGATAATAGAGCCGAGGATGTAATTAGCAAAGCTCACGCGTGTCATACGACGTTTTTCAACACATTTGCGAGGAAAAAATCCTTTTCATAAAATGAACATGTTACAGGCTCCTAAGTTGTTTCCTTTAGTTATTGATGACAACAGGTTTTTATTCACATATTTGTACATCTCCAAGAATGTACAGTGGCGTCAATTCTATTTATCACTTTTCTATTCACTACGAGTCAACATTTTTAACAATAACCAAACACGCATCTCATCAATGTTTACAAATATTTGTAAAATTACCTATAATGGCGCGCAACTATTTTTTTTTCGTGATGTTCGCGCAGTGCGCCCGCTGCGAGGCTTAGATGAAATCTCTAAACAGCCAATACAAAATAAGAATAAGAATAAGAATAACTTTTATTACACAAAAAGACACTGTTACATAATAGGAAAGCGATATCTGGTGAGTCCCAAACTAGGCTGAGCCTGTATCTTGGAACTCATGGAGTTATCAGTTACATCTGTTATCTATAATTATAATGAGTAATGAGCCACAAGAGAGAAGTTGTGTTATAAAAAAGAAAGTTTATAAACTGTGACAAACATTATTTTAAAGTATTAAACCGAAAACTTAATAAATATATTTGTACTCAAAATTTTAAAAGTTCCTAGTAGGTAATTTATTTGTAAAACAGGTAGGCAAGCGAGTTTCTGTGTGATTGTGCGTGTATGTGTCTGTATGTGTGTATAAGTGTATGGATATTAGAGCGAGTAACATACCTACTAAATAAGTGTGAGACTCCTAGATACATGGTTGTAGGAGACATTCAGTGTCAGCATATGACAGGGTAGTAAACCATTGTTTGATAGTGGATTTAAATTTGTAAACTGTGCATTCTTTTAGATTACAGGCTTTGCAGACGGCATTGTAGATAAACGGATGTGAGTGAAATGAAATACGTTTAGCGTGTGCGGACTTAACGAGGGGCACTGGTATCCTATATATTCGTTTGTTTATAACGTGATCTTCCAAAGAAGACTTCGCAATACTGCGGTGAACTCTAACAGCTGCGCTGAGGATGAATAACTGCCTAACTCTAAGGTATCCGGTTTCTCTGTATAGCGTGTCTGTTGGGAATCGAAAAGACTTCTTCAGCATAACCTTAATGACTGCACGCTGCGCGCGCTCAAGTCCAAGCAGTATCGTCTTACCAGCGCTGCCCCAGACTCCAATGCAATATTGCATGATCGACTGGCACAACGCATGGTAGACCAAGCGCACTACAATAAATAAATATTTAATAAAATAAATATCTTCTTATTCAATATAAATTCATGTAAAATGTTATCAAAAGTAAATAGTTTTTTTAATTTTTTTTTTTTAATTTGTTTAGTCGAGTAAGAATCCATTTCCCGAGAATTAAAAACAAACCTGTATAACCCGGTCAATTTAAGAATGCGCCGAGTCCATACATACACCTTGCTGCAAGGTGCCAACGTGTCTTAATCGGGATATCAACTACACGAGTGTCGTAATGTTATTAAACACGCGTGTTTAATACCCAGGATTATGAGCCCAAAAGCAGCACAATAAGAGGCACGTTACGAGCAAATGTGTTGAAAAACAAGTCACAGAATAGGGGGCCTGGATACGACGCGGACAACAACGATTTTTGTATGGGTACCTACTTAGGGTGGGTTGTACCAAACTGTCTGTATATAATAGTAAGCGGTGTCCGTTAAAATCTGAATGCACAAAGTTTGTCAAATTTCTATGGAATGACAGCTTGCTGCCGGCGCTATATCTAACGTTGATCGGTCTGTAATCGTAAATTGGTGTAACTCGCCCTTGATACTTGAGAATTAAATATTGTGTAGTATCTCCATTTGGTATTACTTATATACTTTGACCTATTTGGTAGTGACACTGCCTATGAAGCTGAAGATCCCGGATTCGAATCCCGGTAAGGGTAAATATTTGTGTGATGAGCATGAATATTTGTTCCTGAGTCATGGATGTTTTCTATGTATTTAAGTGCAATACGATTAGACTCGAGGCTAACTTCAGAATCCCAATAGAGAGTTATAGAAGGGTCAAAAGTGACCCCCCCTATTTTGACTGGTTCTCTATTGGAAGGCATAAAGTCATTTGTACTATTATTGTTACGCATAATTGCTTTTCGCCGAAATAGTGATGTGCATAATTCTCATTACGCATAATTATATACGCATAACATTAAAAAGCATAAATACTGAAAGCATAATCTTCATGAAGACTAATGTCAAATAGCATAAGCACAAATAGGCATACTAATCAATTGGCATCATATCAAAATGCGTAACAAAAAAAGTTATGTAGGTACAAATGGCTCATCTCCACTTATAATAAATCTCTAAATTAAAAAAAGAATCAGCCAGTTTGAAACTAAGCTTTGCGCGGTTCGAATGTTCTCATCATCCCATGAACGGAAAAATATGAAACATTTTATATAGGTACATTATTATTCTAGCTGCAACTTAGGATAGTTTTTATCCGACTGCGACAGTTAATTAATTTTCCGAAATATACGACTTCATTTAATTTTTCATTTATTTTTATTGAAATCAAACGCTGCTCCAACTGTCAGCTATAAGAACCGTCAAATTTTCGTCAAAATGGCGGAATTGCTTTGCCTTTCACTTATTAATAATTTAAATCCCATCTACGATAGACCTTTACGAGACAAATGCTAAAATATAAACCATAAAAAAATATTCGATTCTGATATGAGAACTTATATGCGCAAATGTCGTTTTATGTCGTAATTTCAATAAATGAAATCAACAAATTTGAACAATATAATTAACACGAATTTGTTTTTTTTTGAATGACAATGGCACGCGCTCGGCGCATTCAGCCAAAGTACCTGCGGCGCTACCACGAAAACCGATACTCAATGTTCATATATTTGCATCCCTGTCACTCGAGTATGGTTAGTGCGATAGAGATAGAGATACCCGAATATTTTCGAATTCCGAAGTTCGTGGTTATAGCTCAGGAATCGAAAATATGGTAAATAATCATAATGTATTTTCTCGAAAAAGAATTTAAAATAAATATAGTCAAATGGAGAAAAAAACAAAGCAAGAGGTTATATAGGTAATGATTAAGTTATAAGAGTCCAAAGTTTTAAGAGGGGGTATGTTCTGTCCCTTTTCCGCAAAACGCACCTTCATATGAAACGATTGTTTTTTACAATGACGCTCGAGTATATTGACGTCACAGTCCCTCATCGTTTTCTCACTCTAACAAGCGACATTAAAACGGATGTAGCTTCATAATTTTTTGAGATATTTGAATGGGAGTTTCATTATCTTCTATCTATTTATCTCCACTTATAATAAATCTCTAAATTAAAAAAAGAATCAGCCAGTTTGAAACTAAGCTTTGCGCGGTTCGAATGTTCTCAGCATCCCATGAACGGAAAAATATGAAACATTTTATATAGGTACATTATTATTCTAGCTGCAACTTAGGATAGTTTTTATCCGACTGCGACAGTTAATTAATTTTCCGAAATATACGACTTCATTTAATTTTTCATTTATTTTTATTGAAATCAAACGCTGCTCCAACTGTCAGCTATTAGAACCGTCAAATTTTCGTCAAAATGGCGGAATTGCTTTGCCTTTCACTTATTAATAATTTAAATCCCGTCTACGATAGACCTTTACGAGACAAATGCTAAAATATAAACCATAAAAAAATATTCGATTCTGATATGAGAACTTATATGCGCAAATGTCGTTTTATGTCGTAATTTCAATAAATGAAATCAACAAATTTGAACAATATAATTAACACGAATTTGTTTTTTTTGAATGACAATGGCACGCGCTCGGCGCATTCAGCCAAAGTCCCTGCGGCGCTACCACGAAAACCGATACTCAATGTTCATATATTTGCATCCCTGTCACTCGAGTATGGTTAGTGCGATAGAGATAGAGATACCCGAATATTTTCGAATTCCGAAGTTCGTGGTTATAGCTCAGGAATCGAAAATATGGTAAATAATCATAATGTATTTTCTCGAAAAAGAATTTAAAATAAATATAGTCAAATGGAGAAAAAAACAAAGCAAGAGGTTATATAGGTAATGATTAAGTTATAAGAGTCCAAAGTTTTAAGAGGGGGTATGTTCTGTCCCTTTTCCGCAAAACGCACCTTCATATGAAACGATTGTTTTTTACTATGACGCTCGAGTATATTGACGTCACAGTCCCTCATCGTTTTCTCACTCTAACAAGCGACATTAAAACGGATGTAGCTTCATAATTTTTTGAGATATTTGAATGGGAGTTTCATTATCTTCTATCTATTTATACATAATAAATGCCTATGTCCTGATTGACTTATTCACTCAATCACTCACTCACTCACTCATCAACGCACAGCCGAAACTACTAATCTTAGAGAGTTGATTTTTGCACAGTATGTTGCTTTTATAACGTGGGCTAGGGATAAAAAGGGATTTTTGAAAATTCTACCCCTAAGGGGGTACAATGGGGGTGCAAAGTTTGTATGGGAGAACCTTTTTTTTTTGAGCTATAGACTTAAACTTTGTAGAAAAATTAGTTATTAGAATACAAATGAAACACTTTCAGCGTTTTGGAAAATTCCACCCCTACGGGGGTAAAATAGGGGTGCAAGGTTTGTATGGGGGAAACATTTTTTTTTTAAATAGAGACTTAAAACTTTGTAGAAAAATCAGTCATTAGAATACAAATAAAGAACTTTCAGGGTTTTAGAAAATTCTACACCTAAAGGGGTAAAATAGAGTGCAAAGTTTGTATGGGGAAAACTACTTTTTTTTAAATAGAGACTTAAAACTTTGTAGAGAAATTATTCATTAGAATACAAATAAAGTACCTAGATTCAGTGTTTTAAAAAAATCTACCCCTAAGGGGGTAAAATAGGGGTGCAAATTTTGTATGGGGGAAACAATATTTTTTTTAAATAGAGACTTAAAACTTTGTAGAAAGATTAGTCATCAGAATACAAATTAAGTACTTTCAGCGTTTTAGAAAATTCTACCCCTAAAAATAGGGGGCTAAAATAGGGGTGCAAAGTTTGTATGTGGGAAACTATTTTTTTTAGCTAGAGTCCTAAAACTTTGTAGAAAGATTATTTAAATACAAAGAAAGTACTTTCAGCGTTTTGGAAAATTTCACCCCTAAGGGGGTAAAATAGGGTGCAAAGTTTGTATGGGAAAAACATATATTTTTTTAATAGAGACTTAAAATTTTGACGAAAAATTACTTATTAGAACATGAAAAATACTACATTCGGCGTTTTACAAAAATCATTCCCTAAGGGGGTTAAAAAAGGGTGCAAGGTTTGTATGGGGAACACTTTTTCTGAGTTAGACACTTAAAACTTTGTAAAAAGATTACTTATAAAAATACAAAAAAAAGACTTTCAGCGTTTTGAAAAAATCTATCCCTAAGGGGGATAAAAAGGGGTGCAAAGTTTTTATCAGGGAAAGTTTATGTTTTTGAGTTAGAGACTTGAAACTTTGTAGAAAGATTACTTATTAAAATACAAAAAAAGAACACAAATCGTTTTAGAAAATCCCACCCCTAATAGGGTTAAAAAGGAGAGCAAGCTTTGCATGGGCAACACTTTTTTTTGAGTTAGACTTAAAACTTTGCAAAAAGATTACTTATTAGAATACTAAAAAAGAACTTTCAGCGTTTTAGAAAACTCCATCCCTAAGGGGATCCTTATACTTAAGAAGGGTAGCCAGTGTTGTGTGGGAAAAACTTTTTTTTTTACTAGACTTAAAACTATTCAAAATGTTACTTATTAAAATTAATAATAAAGTACTTTCAGAGTTTTAGAAAATTCCACCCCTAAGGGGGTTAAGAAAGCTTTGTATGGGCAACACTTTTTTTGAGCTAGAGACTTAAAAGTTTACGAAAAAAGTTCTTTCAGCGATTAGAAAAATTCAACCTCTAAGGGGGTTTAAAAGGGGGTTCAAATTTTAAATGGCGAGCAATAAAATTTTAAAGTGTGACTAAGAGATTTTTAACTTCGGTCTTATTCTGTACGTTAAAAGACTACAAAACTGATTTCAGAGTTTTTCCAAATTCATCCCCTAAGAGTGTTAAAATTGGTTCAAAGTTTGAGTATTTCAAGGCATTTTTAAAGTATGAGATTTTTAACTTTGGTTTTAGACTGTTTGTTCACAAACTAGAAAATGAACATCAACTTTTTTTTTAATTATCCCCTAAAAGAGGGTTCAAATTTTGTATTGAGAGAAATCATTTTCTAAGACGATAAAAAGTTCTACGCGGACGAAGTCGCGGGCAACAGCTAGTACATAATAAATGCCTATGTCCTGACTGACTTATTCACTCAATCACTCACTCACTCACTCATCAACGCACAGCCGAAACTACTAATCTTAGAGAGTTGATTTTTGCACAGTATGTTGCTTTTATAACGTGGGCTAGGGATAAAAAGGGATTTTTGAAAATTCTACCCCTAAGGGGGTAGAATGGGGGTGCAAAGTTTGTATGGGAGAACCTTTTTTTTTGAGCTATAGACTTAAACTTTGTAGAAAAATTAGTTATTAGAATACAAATGAAACACTTTCAGCGTTTTGGAAAATTCCACCCCTACGGGGGTAAAATAGGGGTGCAAGGTTTGTATGGGGGAAACATTTTTTTTTTAAATAGAGACTTAAAACTTTGTAGAAAGATCAGTCATTAGAATACAAATAAAGAACTTTCAGGGTTTTAGAAAATTCTACCCCTAAAGGGGTAAAATAGAGTGCAAAGTTTGTATGGGAAAAACTACTTTTTTTTAAATAGAGACTTAAAACTTTGTAGAGAAATTATTCATTAGAATACAAATAAAGTACCTAGATTCAGTGTTTTAAAAAAATCTACCCCTAAGGGGGTAAAATAGGGGTGCAAATTTTGTATGGGGGAAACAATATTTTTTTTTAAATAGAGACTTAAAACTTTGTAGAAAGATTAGTCATCAGAATACAAATTAAGTACTTTCAGCGTTTTAGAAAATTCTACCCCTAAAAATAGGGGTTAAAATAGGGGTGCAAAGTTTGTATGTGGGAAACTGTTTTTTTTAGCTAGAGTCCTAAAACTTTGTAGAAAGATTATTTAAATACAAAGAAAGTACTTTCAGCGTTTTGGAAAATTTCACCCCTAAGGGGGTAAAATAGGGTGCAAAGTTTGTATGGGAAAAACATATATTTTTTTAATAGAGACTTAAAATTTTGACGAAAAATTACTTATTAGAACATGAAAAATACTACATTCGGCGTTTTACAAAAATCATTCCGTAAGGGGGTTAAAAAAGGGTGCAAGGTTTGTATGGGGAACACTTTTTCTGAGCTAGACACTTAAAACTTTGTAGAAAGATTACTTATAAAAATACAAAAAAAAAGACTTTCAGCGTTTTAAATAAATCTATCCCTAAGGGGGATAAAAAGGGGTGCAAAGTTTTTATCAGGGAAAGTTTATGTTTTTGAGTTAGAGACTTGAAACTTTGTAAAAAGATTACTTATTAAAATACAAAAAAAGAACACAAATCGTTTTAAAAAATTCCACCCCTAATAGGGTTAAAAAGGAGAGCAAGCTTTGCATGGGCAACACTTTTTTTTGAGTTAGACTTAAAACTTTGCAAAAAGATTACTTATTAGAATACTAAAAAAGAACTTTCAGCGTTTTAGAAAACTCCATCCCTAAGGGGATCCTTAAGATCCTTAAGAAGGGTAGCCAGTGTTGTGTGGGAAAAACTTTTTTTTTTACTAGACTTAAAACTATTCAAAATGTTACTTATTAAAATTAATAATAAAGTACTTTCAGAGTTTTAGAAAATTCCACCCCTAAGGGGGTTAAGAAAGCTTTGTATGGGCAACACTTTTTTTGAGCTAGAGACTTAAAAGTTTACGAAAAAAGTTCTTTCAGCGATTAGACAAATTCAACCTCTAAGGGGGTTTAAAAGGGGGTTCAAATTGTCAGGTGTGAGTAAGAGATTTTTAACTTCGGTCTTATTCTGTACGTTAAAAGACTACAAAACTGATTTCAGAGTTTTTCCAAATTCATCCCCTAAGAGTGTTAAAATTGGTTCAAAGTTTGAGTATTTCAGGGCATTTTTAAAGTATGAGATTTTTAACTTTGGTTTTAGACTGTTTGTTCACAAACTAGAAAATGAGCATCAACTTTTTTTTTAATTATCCCCTAAAAGAGGGTTCAAATTTTGTATTGAGAGAAATCATTTTCTAAGACGATAAAAAGTTCTACGCGGACGAAGTCGCGGGCAACAGCTAGTATAGTAATAAAGTGATACCTATCTACCCGTTCAAAATCCCTGAAATTTAGATTTTAGCCTATGGTTTTCTTAGTAGTAAATTGCCTAATTTTCATTAGTAGTAAGTTTTAATAAAAGGTTTTTCCGCTCTTTTATAAAAAAAAAACCTCGAAGACGAAAGCGGGAGCAAGGCTCCCGCTTCCATCTTCTAACCTATATGCGATCCGAGTCGGTTTTGCCACTAAGCCCCTGTTCCCTAGTACTTACGCTACGATCACTCTCATTGATTGATCTCAGAGAAAAGGGAGTTTTCGAGGTTATTTTTTTTTATAAAATAGCGGAAAAACTAATAATATGACAATAACTAAACTGAATTTTATTCATTTATAAAACTGAAATTATGGATTATGAGATAATGAGAGATATACCAAATAATTATTAGCCCAAACAATAGTATGCGTAATGTGTATTCGGCCAATAAAGATTAGGTCAACTGAAATTATGCTATTAGCGTAGTATGCCAAAAAAGTAGTAGGCCAAAGTATTATTATGCGACAGTATTATTATGCCAATATAAATTATGCCAAATCAATTATGCGAAACTATATTAGTCAAAAAAAATTATGCCAATGAAGGGGATCCCTTTTGACTTGACCCCCCTATTTTGTAACTTTTTTTATTTTTAGATTTTTTCCTACGCTTACACACAATTACCGAGTTGGATTCCAAATTTCATTTTTCTAGGTCATCTGGAAGTAGGTTAGGCACTATATGTCAGTCAGTCAGTGCTAAAATTTATGACTTCTTGACCTTCATATCTTTATAACCGTTTGAGCTAGCTTCATGAAATTTGGGCTTCTAGATATCCTTATGGATATAATTAAACACACGTAGTTTTATGTGTTTACGTTAAAGAGGTTTTGAGTTATAGAAGGGTCAAAAGTGGTACCAAGTGGTTCGTGTAATATTACACTTGGCGCTGGCTAGCCAGTTCTTTTGCTTGAACTTGTCTAGATAAATAAGGTCTAGTTTTCCCTCTGGGTTGGAAGGTCAGATGGCATTCGATTTCGTAAAACTAGTTCCTATGCCAATTTTTAAGATTAAGTGTCAAAGCGGACCGCGGGCTACTTTAGGGGCACAACCGGGAATAACGCGAGGAGGATATAAGACTTGATTCTTTCACTCGAAAACTGACAAAAACGACGAAATGCGTATACTACCTAGTATCGATAGAACATTGAAAAACGAGTGTTTTTTTCCACTCGTATTCAATTCTAGAGGTAGAAAGTAAGTGCCTACAGTTTTCACACTACAATCGTATTTACTCGTAAGTATTAAATTTTCGAGCGCTCTTCGCCTAGTAACCCATAACGTAGTTGCTTTGCTTTGCTTTGCTTAGTTTGTGACTGGGTCGAGTTGTGTTACATTGTCTCCAAATATTTGTTTATTTTGTCCCCAAATATTTGACTAACATTACACCAATTATTATAAACATTGATACCTACATGTTACGGGTCCACTTACGTATTGTCAGAAGACGCATGTGTTAGGAAAATTATGGGAAGGATATAAGCCGAGTACTAATGAATAACTAAAACATCTTTTTATTCTATTTATTGTGGAACATGCGTTGCCGATTTAGATAAATATTTATTAAAAAAGAGTGAAGTGTATTTCTAATTTAAAGCAAAACGTGGAGAGATATTGACACCCGTTGTGGGCTCATTAAAAAAGAACCGGTCAAGTGCGAGTCAGACTCGCGCACCGAGGGTTCCGGACCACCCCGTACAATAGAAAAAAGTCCACTATAAACTGACAATCACTAAGTACGTATTCAGATACTTAGTGCGTGTCAGTTTAAACCGTTTGACGGATTTCGACATGTGAGGTGTCGTTGGATTCCTCTTAATCGTGGGAGTGACATAGGCTATAATAATTGCAATTTGTTTTTCGAAAATGTTTTGATTTCACTTGTTTATATTATGCAATTCTATGGCGGCAACATAGGGAAGGTGCTCAGATGTGGTATAACTAAACCGTAGTCTACTACGCTGCTTGAAGCTCTTACTTTACACTTGATTTTATTACAAGTTTCTGTCAAAAAATTCATTTTTGGTACAAGCTTTTATTGCCGACTGTTCTGCATGCCATCATCAACTACTCATTGAGACAATTCTAAAGAGTCCAAACTCGATGGGGTTGTGTCGTTTTATTGCGGATTTCCTATGGCCATCTTCCAGCTCCAGCATCAGATCAGCTCCATTTCATCATAATATTGCATTGTCATGCGATATACATATGCATGCAAAATTTCAGCTCAATCGGAAACCGGGAAGTGGGTCAAATTTCAATTACTAAATTTGACACATGAAATAATAAAGAAAAATAAAACAATCGGGGTGAGCTTAATAAAAGCTTGTGATAAAATAAAAGCTTGTAATAAAAAAAAATACGCTGCTAGAGGTATACAATACGAGTTGTGTGGCCCAGAGACTAAAGCCTCGGGGGCGACTGCTTGACGTCTTCGAATCTTCTTGCATTTATGTATAAGGTTCCAGACAGCTTCATTCGAAAAAAGAAAAGTAGTTTTATATATAAACTCTACACTGCATGTACACTAGGGCATGAATTGGAAAATTATAAGCATTTTCAAAGGCAGGAAGCTTAGCTAGGAAACAAAATGAATAAATTTTCATCATAATCATTTATTCATTTTTGGATATACCTACGTATTTTGACTGTAAGTATAATAATATAAAGTGGTGTATAATAAGCTAAGATAATATGATTGCGTTAAATTATCTCTATAGAATAACATTTCAAAGATGGAACTTTACTTACGTACATTTGTCGAAAATAGTACATTGTTTAACAAGGGGCGTATGAGGAATATTGCAAACGAGAGTCTATCAGAAGTGCGACGATTGATGACTCGAGTTTGCAATATTCTTACGCCCTTGTTATACACAATGTTTTTCATCACATTTGCGAGGAAATAAATAACTACAAAAGACAGAAAATATTATGTTTTATACAAGCGCACCAATCAAATGTTGACGAAAGGGAGGCTTGCTCGTGTTTTACCGCAAAACCAATTGCGCTCAAGTTATTTTTCACCATTTCACTCTGTTATGTGCTACGGCCTCGAATTTTGGGGTTCAGCAGCTGAATGGCATCGCGTCTTTGTCTTGCAAAAACGGGCTATAAGAATAATAACCATGACGCCACCGGGGACTCCAGCCAAACAGTTATTCATTGATAACCATATTCTCACACTACCCTCACAACACATTTTCAACATTGCTGCGCACGTACACTCACAAAAACACACCTTTTACACAAACAAACTCACACGTACCCGTCTAGGCAGTAAAGAGCGACTTCTTTCGTCTTGTCACCGACTGACTAACTCCTCCAAGACAATGCACGTAATAGGTCCCAAGGTGTATAACAAACTACCTGAAGACATTACGATGGAGGAAAGCACAAACACCTTCAAAAATAAATTAAAAAAATGGCTAATTGGACATGCCTTTAATATTTCAACCAATCACAGAGCATGGAGCAAGTGGTTATTGCAGGGCATGGCCTGCTCGATTACCAATCACAGAGCCAGAATTCTTGTCGCACGCGGCCGTCAAGATTTGCTTAACCAATCAGATCACACACAAGCTCATTACTTCTCTTGGGACCATTATTTCCCGCGGGAACAATTTAGGCCATTGTCCTTCCGTATACAGGCATAGAATAACACCATTAAAATGAGCAAGTGTGATGAAAAAGCCATTCCCGAAGAGTGTTGCATCTCGTTTTCTCATACGCGGAAGATATATTATAAACGTGTCTCTTACTCGGGATCGTGGTTTACAAGAATTGAGGCATCTCCTTAAGGCACCTTACTTATATTGCCTAACTTATTCGGTTGGTTTTTCTTATTGTATAACCGGTAAATGAAATAATTTAGCTACTGAAGCCGCACATCTAGGTGGCACTACGTATTGAAGGATCGCAATCGATGATGTAACATCATCAGCTCTGAGTTTATTTGTCTATTTATCTAGGTTAAGGAAACTCAAAGGCCAAATAATGTATGCCATACGATTAAATAATAAGGAAACCTTACGTTTTGTCCCTTTTTTAAAATGACAAAATTCAAAGTGACACCTACTTAAATAGTAAATTGTACAACAAGTGCATAAAATGAGCCATTTTACCTGAGACGTTTATATGCACCCGAGCGACCGGCGAGGGTGGATAGTTAAGTCGAGGGGTAAAATGGCTCATTGTCCCGTGTCACACACAGCTTCTCACTTCGATTGCGAGAAAATAACAAATATTTGCAAATTTGAATAAAATAATAGCTCCATCCCGCCACTTTTTAAAGTTTTTAAATTTAATTTTCGACAGGTGACGTGATATTAGACTTAGGCACTTTATACTGCCAAGTAATTTAATGTTTTGATACGTTTTTAAATAATAATTCACTTTTATTTTGTCTTTTTTTTTGTAATAAAAAACGAAAATAAGAAGTTTATTCTACTAAGTTTTATTGTGCGTGTGGTAGGCCAGTTTATCATAGTTATAAAAAAAATATACTTGTGCACTTTTGCATAAAAGTGGCATTTTGTGCAGCTTACAGCCAGCACAAAGGCAAACTTTGCAAGCATGAGAAGTGAAACCGATATTTAACGGCATTTACATCGAAGTGAATTAAGGTTATAATTTTATATCTAAGTTAAGTAGCCAGTCCCTTGCTGCACGGGTCAGCGCCAATAGTATCGCATGCCTCCCACGAATAGTCCGAAACACGAAATGTAAACTTAACTTCAAATGTAATAAAGCCATACGATCTATCTATCTATACATATAATAAAGCTGAAGAGGGTCGAAAGTCTGTACATGGAAGATATTCGAAAAGAAATTGGCTAGAGATTCTTAGAATCGATAACAGAACACGTTCCAACAGTTTTTAGAATTTTTGTCTGTTTGTCTGTTTATCTGTTTGTCTGTTTATGTGACCGCGCATCACGTGGAAACGGCTGAACCGATTATGATGAAAATTGGTATTGAGATAGTTTTAATCCTGGGGAAGGACATAGGGTAGTTTTTATCCCGATAATCAACCCCTAAGGTGATGAAATGGGGGGTGGAAATTTGTATGGAGCTACTTAAACCGCTGCACCGATTAGGCGGAAATTTGGTATATAAATAGTTTTGAGTCCCGGGAAAGGTCAAAGGATAGGTTTAATCCCAGAAATCTACCTTAAAGGGGGTAAAATGGGGGGGTGAAAATTTGGAAGTAACCCATTTTGATAAAATTTGGTTGAGAGGTAGTTTAAGTTCTGGAAAAGGACATCGGATAGTTTTTATTCCGGAAATCTTCCCCTAAGGGGGTGAAATGGGGGGTGAAATTTTGGATGGAACCCATTTAGATGAAAATGAATTTGAGTCCTGGAGAATGACAACGAATATTTTCAATCCCGATAATCATCCCCTAAAGGGATGAAATAGAGGGTGAAGATTTGCATAAAATCCATTTAAGTTAAGTTTGGTATATATAGAGATAGTGGGGAGTCCCAGGGAAGGACAATTCATAGTTTTTATCCTGAAAAATCATCTCCTGAGGGAGTGAAACGAGGGGTGAAAATTAGGATAGAACCCATTTAGATGAAATTCGGTATAGAGATAGTTGGAGTTCCGGGAAAGGAAATCGCATAGTTTTTGTAACGAAAATCATCGCCTGAGAGGTTGAAATGAGGGTAAAGATTTGGATGGAACTCATTTAGATGAAATCTGGTTAAGAGATAGTTTGAGTCCTGGGAAAGGACATATGATAGTTTTTATTCAGCAGATCATCCCCTAAGGGGGTGAAATGGGGGTGAAAATTTGGATGGAACCCATTTACGGTATAGCGATAGTTGGAAGTCCTGGGGAAGGACATAGGATAGTTTATCCCGAAAATCCTTCCCTAAGGGGTGAAAATTTGGATTTGAGTGACCCATTTAGATGAAATTTGGTTTACAGATAGTTTAAGTTCCGGAAAAGGACATAGGATAGTTTTTATCCCGGAAATCATCTCTTAAGGGGGGGAAATGGGGGCTGAATATTTGTATGGAGCTACTTTACAACCCATTTAGATAAAACTTTGTATAGAGGTAGTCATAGTAGGCGCGGCGTTGGTAGGCCCCCCACAAGGTGGACTGATGACCTAGTAGAGGTCGCGGGAGTCCGCTAGATGCGGGTGGCGCAGGATAAGTCACTTTGGAACTCTTTGGGGGAGGCCTATGTCCAGGAGTGGACGTCTTTTGGCTGATATGATGATGATGATAATGATGATAAAAATATTTTGAGTCTCGGGGAAGGACATAGGATAGTTTTTATATCGGAAATCTACCCCTAAAAGGGAAATGGAGGGTGAAAGTTTGTATCGAGCTACAATATAAACGAGTTCTACGCAGACGAAGTCACGGGCAAAAGCTAGTAAATAAATAACGGCATTTGCGGCATAATGACATCCAGGTATACTCAAAAGCAACATGCTTGACGCGTACGAAAGGAGGTGATTTTTGGTTTCGTTTGGCTTGTACGAGTATGTGTGTAGGTTTTGGGTTGGTGGTGATATCAGTTTCGAAATAGTACATTATGATACAAGTGTGCTAAGTTGGTCATTACACTCGAGTCGGTTTTTAAGCCTGAGCCGAAGGCGAAGGCTTAATGGAGACGAGTGTAATGACCAATAATGCTCACGTGTTTCATACGACGTTTTTCAACACATTTGCGAGGAAAAAAAAAAAAAAAAATGAAGTCACGGCATGGATAATATTCTGCATTATTTTGCTAATATTTAAAAAGATATGTAATGAAAAGGCACTAGTGCGATAATGTAATGTAAAAGGCACGGCATGGGTAATATTCTGCATTATCAGTGTAAATACGCTGTAATAAGACCTACTTTACGAGCAGGTGTGTTGAAAAAAATATTACCTACACGGTTTAACTCACGTAACAGGGAGTTCTTCTTCAGGATGAGGGTTTTCGCGGCAGTGTCGCTTAACGCACCGTGTAATTATTCATTGTATGTATGTTAGTCTTTAAGGTATTTGTTACTATTGGCCTTAGATGCATGAAATAACAGCGTTTTTTTTCATTATTAATATTATTTTAAACATGATTCACGAAAGTTTAAAGTCGACTACTTTTGAAAACGTATGGTGAAGCGTTATGCACCATCATTTTAACAAGACAGTTAATAATATAAAGGAGCATCAAATTCAAGCCCGTAAACACCGTATCCTATATTTTACATCAGCATGAAAATCAGATGTCAACATACAACCCAGCAATTTGCTTCCTAGCGTCAGAAACATATCAATGCCGGGGAGTTTATTGAAAATTCAAGTCTGAACTCAATATTCATCTCCTTGCACAAACAGCTCGCAGAGTAATAGGTACAGGGTAGAAGTAACTTTGAAGGGGGTTCATTCAGATGCAGGCTACGCTCTAGTGCAGTAACGTAATATGCTGCGTCGTCGAAGCCACTGTTTTACCACCAGCGACAACGTGCGCCCGATACTGATACGATATGCAACTGTTCTAATGGCACTTTGCCGCTAGCGCTGAACTTGATGCTTTTGTACTCGTGATATGAAATCGAGTTAAGACAAAGACCATTCACGGTTGGCGATGTGTAAATGTCCCAGGTCGGATTCGATTAAACAGGAATAAGCAATTAATACGCGGGTAATAACGTCAAAATTGTAAATTCGACTCCGGTTTGGTCGATATGACACTTAAAAGTGCAGGTAGTTTTAATTAAAATGGTCAACGGTAACACGTTTGCCGCGTACTTGAACCAATAAAGTTTAAAAAAAAATGTTATCATTTTTCAGTTAAAAAATTGTCATTGCCATCTTTGTTTTAACTTAGATTTTTGAGACAAACTTTGTTTATCTTTTTGTGATAATAAAGTTGTATTTGTATGTAACATTTTCACATTACATAACATAATCTTAGTACAAAGAGCGTTTTGTCTAGTCGAGTAGTGTAATGTAGCTTCCGGGCGGGCGTTCCAGTGAATTGATGCGGGGTCGGTTGATCTAGTTGAGACTATGCATTTTATATGACTCGCAATGGATCTAGAAAATTGTGTGCAAGCAGGCATGCAACAAATTGTTGGCTCTCTTGAAGAAAATGTACTTACCCACGCATTGGAAGTGACTTTCGTTGTTACAACAAGTTTTATTAGTAAGGCTCGACATGCATTTACGAGCTTATGATGATGGTACTTTGCCCTTTAACTCATTCACTGCCAAGCTACGCTCGTAGCACTACGACGTAGTCCGTAGCAGCTTAGGGCACGTTGCACTAACTTACGATTACAGACCGATCACCGTTAAATATGGCGCTGGCAGCTGTTATTCCATAGAAACTTGACAAACTATCCATACATTCAGATTGTAACGAACACCGCTTACGATTTACAGACAGTTCGGTACAACCCACCCTCATACGTAAGAAGGCTACAAAATCAAAATCAAAATCAAAATCAAAATCAATTATTTATTCTGCAAATAGGCCACAAGGGCACTTTTACATGTCAAATGGTGTTCTACAATATAATATTAATAATCTTACACAATAATCATTTTAAAATTGCAGATTTTAACTAATTAGTACCTAAATGGTTACAAACTAAATGTCACTGAATGAAAACTAGAACAATCCAAAATTGTAAAATATTATCAAATACATTTGATATAAGGTCTGTATCAGAATTAACAATAAGTTTATGATATAATTTAGTACCCCAGAGATGTATAATGTCTCTGAGCATCCAAATACAATTAATAATTATTCTAATGTTCTTGTAGAGATGTATACTGTCCCTAAGCGTTAAAACAGAAAAAAAAAGGATCATTAATGTAATATTGTCAGAGATGTACAGGGTCAATAACAATAAAACGTGTCAAGAACAGAATGATGTCTCTCGTCAAAATAATGATAATAACACTAGTATTTAGGTAGTTACTATGCCCTTGCAAGCATGAACAGACCGGACTCCACAAACAGCACCCGATCACGAGTATGACGCATATCTCAGCCATCGCCTCCCTCAACCATATGTTAGGGAAGGTGGCGACCCGATCAACGACGCCACCGTAAGCAAAGCCCTTTAAGCGAGCATGACATATTCAAGCCACACTGGACATTGATAATAGCAAAGATTAAAGCTACTTGTTCGGCGAGAAAAAGCATTACGTGCTCTCATGTTACATAAAACGGAACAGCTATTTCCGGTACTTATAATAATTACAAAGGTAATACGCCAAGACAATCATACTCGAAGGTATATTAATTCTAATACAATTTGACTGCTACTGGCTTAAAGGCATTTTTGTCGTTTATGAAATCGTTGACATTATAATACGCCTTGCTTAGCAAAAATTTTTTATATGAGACTTAAATTTACTTAACGGCAAATTAACAATTTCGGTAGGTATTTTATTGTAAAAACGTATACAGTTCCCCACGAACGACGTGCTAACCTTGCGAAGACGACTGTACTGCACTGCGATCTTGTGTTTACTTCTGGTGTTGTAGTCGTGGATATCACTGTTGAGATTGAAGTCCTGAAGGTTTTTCCGCACATACATAATATTCTCAAGAATGTATTGGCATGCTACAGTAAGAATATTTGCCTCCTTAAATTTGTCCCTGAGAGAATTTCGGGCTTTTAGTTCGTAGATGGAGCGTACAGCTCGTTTCTGTAGCACGAAGATGGTCTGGATATCAGCCGCTTTTCCCCACAACAGGATTCCGTAGGACATAACACTGTGGAAGTAACTGTAGTACACCAGCCTGGCCGTCTCAACGTTTGTTAACTGTCTTATACGTCTTACTGCATAGGCTGCAGAACCAAGTTTGCCGGCAAGGGTGTCGATATGCGCATGCCATTGTAGTTTTGAGTCCAAGGTGATGCCTAAAAACACTGTTCTATCTTCAAATTCCAGTTCATCGCCCTTTAATTTGATCCTGGTATTGTTTACGTGCTTGACATTAGGTAAAGTGAATCTGATACACTTTGTTTTCTTGGAATTTAACAGTAAATTATTTGCTGTAAACCATTCCACAACAGTGTTGAGCGCATCATTAATATTATCGAAGCTTGTCTCTTTCCTGTCTACCTTGAAAATAAGCGACGTGTCGTCTGCGAATAACACTATATCATGCTTATCTTGCACCACATTTGGTAGGTCATTGATGTAAATCAGAAACAAAAATGGACCCAGAATCGAGCCTTGAGGAACACCAAGAGCAACAGTTGTCCCCGCTGAGTGCATCCCGTTGACGACTACTCGTTGTGTTCTCTCAGAAAGATACGATGATACAAGATCAAGAGCACCGTTTTTAATCCCATAATGTCTTAACTTTCTGATTAAATTCTCGTGATCAACGCAATCAAATGCCTTTGATAGCTACAATGGCGAATTCGCGATTTTTGCTACATATGGCGAATGTAGCAAAAATCATCAGTAGCACTTTTACGCATGGGTGTCGTGATTAGCGATGAATAGGTGAAGTGCGCATGATTCGCATGCATATCAATCTTCTACTCGATTTTTTGCTTTAGCTAGTTACGACGTAGCACTGACAACCGCTGAATGAGTTAACGATGTAGGCCAGTGGCAATGCATCTGTACCATAGCTTTATATATAGATATTGACTGCATTCGATATCCCTCGATACTGTTTCATGGAAATCATAGAAAGCGCCTTAATCTGCTCCACCTACCTACAGCAGCAAGAGCAAAAACAACAACGCATCGGCACAGACCGCCTCAGGCTAAATAATTAGTCGCTTCCGAAGACAACAGAAACGGAAATTGGACCCACGCGTTTGCCCGTCTGTCTGCCAAGTGCATCGTCACTACTGTAGCGTAAACACTGCCTCGAGATAGACCTGCAATTTACTGCACGCATTCGTGTTCGCTTTCTTGATATTAAGACTAAACCGAGAATTCATGGCAACACTTTTGATTTACAACACAGCAATCTTAAGAATATATTCATGTTAACAAAACCGACGATATTGTTTCTTATGCTACAATTATTCTATTGGAAATTCTTACATCTAAACTCAGATACTCATTAAACATACAAATATTACCTTTTTATATATCACCGGAGATGTAAGTGTGTACGTCTATACACGTTATCCGGCTCTGTCATATATACAGGGTGACTGGTAATTCGACCTATTCCTTGAAAGGGGTTATACGAGAGCTAATTTGCAACAATTTATGTCCAGTCAACCAGTGGGTCGATCACGTAACTTTTCTTACGCGCGTCTGTAAGGTCTAAATGTCAATTTTATATGGAAAAATGACAGTTAGATTGTGATTTTACTGTCAGACGCGCGTACAATGCGTTACGTGATTGACCCTACAGGGGTCGAAACTCGCTGGTTTCCGAGATATTCGAGTTTTTAGTTTGTATGAAAAAAAATCTCCTTTCAGCCTTAAAGTGCTGATTGTGACAAAAGTACTTCCATTTGGGTGGTAAAAAAACATTTTTGTCACAATCAGCACTTTAAGGCTGCAAAGCGATTTTTTTTCAAACAAACTAAAAACTCGAAAAATTAAAAAAAAATCGTGTTTTGTCCCCTGGTTGACTGGATATAAATTGTTGCAAATTAGCTCTAGTATAACCCCTTTCAAGGAATAGGTCGAATTACCAGTCACCCTGTAGATAGGGTCCGAACGATCAATAGAAACCTGGTTAATGTAAAAGCCCCACAGATGTTTGTTTTGGACGGAATGATCCCGCAAACATATCTCGCTTTGTGTACAACTCTAAAACAATATGTGATATGCGGGCAAAAAATATTCATATTTATGAAATCGAGTTATTATTTAAACGGTCAAGTTTAATGCCGATGAGTTTGGTAATCTGATTTTATGAAAAGCGGCGATTACCTTAATGGTTACACTATTATTTGCTCATAACACGACGACGTGAATTAATTTTAATCGGTTATAATCTTAATGGTAATGTATCTCTTTTCCAGATTTCATTGAAATTCTTCGAGGCATTTTTGTGTAATTCAGCGACAAACATCCAAACAATCACATCTACAATACTAGTGGCTCCGTGAGCTGTAGAACGCGTGAGCAAGTCTTTTGGTTTTTTCTTTTAACCCATTCAGTGCCCATGACGACACATATGCGTCAGAGCGCTACGAGGTTTAACCTGTTACGGACTACGGCGGAGCGCTACGAGATTAGCGTGGCCGTGAATGTGATAAAAAACTGCATCAATGTACTCCAGGCAAAATACGGTTTTGAAAAACATTAATTTATAATAGCGCTTTTTTTCTTTATATCATTTTAAAACATTATTCTAAGATGCTTTATTCAAGAATCCAACAAACTTTCCATCCGAAAGTATTTAAATGGATATAAATAAACCATGAATTGTTTTTTTTATTATTTATTTTGAATATTATAGAGCAAACGTAAATGAACCAAAATAAAGATAAAACCATTTATTAATATTTTTTCTGACATTTCAAAAGCTAGTTAAGTTATCATTTTTTTGATGTCTGAAATTTTGTTGGATTTTGTCGCTAGGTAACTATTTAATTGATAATATATCCATTACAAAGAAAAAATCTGCTATTATAAATTATTTCCAAATTTGTCATTTTTTCCATATAAGTTGTCAGTTCATTGCCTGGACTAATGAAGAAAAAATGCGACCTGTAGCGGGCCCAAGCTGAAGCAGTAACTCCGGTCGCTCGTTCTATTAGTAAGAAGTAGGATCCACAATCACGACACATCAGTATTTTGTTTCGTTAATAACTAAACAGCAATCAAATGTGGTGTACGAAATTTAAAATATGTTTTTTTGAGCTACAGTTGAACATTCAACATACACTTCGAGCATTTTTGCGTCGAGTAGACGGCGGCATTGAATTAATTTTAATTGAAATCTTCCAAAACAGGATGTGCCTATTTCATAATCTGCATAGGTGGTACAGCCCTAAAAAAATACTTCATTTTTTTGTTCCTTTTATCAACCTAAACAAATACTAGCTATCCGTGGGAACGCCACGCTTTCACGGATAGAATAACATTACGTGCAGGCCCTTCTGTATTACGAGCTAATTAATTTATGTAAGCTAAGAGCCCGTTGGAAGCATCTAGTTACCTTTTTAACCAAGGGATTTATTAAGAGAATTATAAGTACCTAACGCTCTAACAAAGAACAGGATTGGTATAATTTCTCGGCATTCCACGGTGCCGCGAATGCTATATTAAAGTAATGTTTATTTTGGTAACAGCTTTCCACCCTTGGGTTGCCTTATCTTTTTGACCCCTTTCAGGCTTGCAATTTCAATTTCATGTGCAGAGCTCGGGTGCGCCGGTATCGATGCTCCGCGTGGCTGTTTATTTTATTACTTGTTTGTAATCTTATCCTTTACATCCGCACAGGGACTTTATTGCCGGTAAGAAGACTACTAACTGCTGAACTTACATAGCCACGGCAGTAGGCGTTTTATCTTTTGACAATTTATAGGACATGTGTCTATTTTTACACGCTGCACTCTGTCATTGACGATAGATTGACGTAAAATGTGTTTTATGCCATAACTTAGCAGTTTTTTTACACTTGAACCTATGTTGGCAATCAATAAACTACCTATATAAAACACCAGACTGTTACATATAAAATTATTCTTAGTCAGTTACCTAACCCACCCCAGTTGTCGAACAGTTGTTCGACAACCTGGGTTCAAATTTAGTCGAACCAATGGTACTTGACTATATACGAATAAACTAAAACCTTTTTATTAGTTTGACCTGCCATTATATTTTGTAAAACGTTTATAATAATAGTGATAAATCTATTCGTTTATGATGATTACAACTAAATGCTTCGTGCTTTCGTGTCAATCTATATATATAAAACAATGTCGTGTTAGTTACACCATTTATAACTCAAGAGCGGCCCAACCGATTTTGGTGATATTTGATTTGTTGTATTTGTCTTCACTCCGAATAGCAGAATCACTAATAATAAATGCAAAATGTAAAGTTGTTTTTTTCATACATTTTGTATGGCGGTACGAAGTACGCGGGGTCAGCTAGTATTTTATAATGCCGAGAGCGTTAACGATTAAAGGAAAGGGCAGCAATTATAAATCAACATGAAGATGGCTATTACAATGAGCGAAATATCGCGAAACCTTACTAAGGAAAGATAAGGCCGTTTAAGCCTTTAGACCTGGCACTAAATGCACTCACACTCACTGATAAGAGCGAGACGGTTTACCTCCCCTCCCCCAGTTACTGCACTGAATTTAACCAGCAGGTTAATCACGTAAGTTATTTTACGCGCGTCAGGTTGATCTGAATGTCTTTAACTTTTATATGGAAAAATTACAGTTAAATTGTCCTTACGGGTGTTCGAAACGTTACGTGATAACCCCTCTGCAGCAGGTCGATCATGTAACGCATTGTGCGCGCGTCAGGTAGATCTAAATGTCACTTTTTTTTTTCATGGAAAACTGACAGTTAAATTGTCCTAACGCGCGTTCGGAACGTTACGTGATTGCCCCCTCAGGTCGATGCAGTAACGCATTGCACGCGCGTCAGGTAGATCTTAATGTTAACGTGAGTTCGTACAATTTAACTGTCAATTTTCCATATAAAAAGTGACATTTAGACCTACCTGACGCGCGTGCAATGCGTTACTGCATCGACCTGAGGGGGCAATCACGTAACGTTCCGAACGCGCGTCGGTACAATTTAACTGTCAATTTTCCATATAAAAAATGACATTTAGACCTACCCGACGTTCGTACAATGCTTTACGTGATTGACCTGCACCTGGTCTAAAGGCCGCTTTAGTATTATCGAATGTCAAGACCTCAGACGGTACGTCAATCAAATTTCTTGACGTCAACTTCTTATCTACAAGCAAAAGATGAACCTTTTCATTCCGCGATTAATACAACTTTTTTACTGTATACAGTGTAACCTTATCTCTAACGATGTTTTCCCCGTAGCCAAAAGATATTCAGACGAGATTAGTGAAATGAAACGGGAACGTCGGATGCTGCCTGTGGCTTGCGTACATGCTAGTGGCACTTGAATTAGCATGCAATTTTCCATACTTTGAACACATTTTAGTTCAAATGACTTCCGTTGCGGCTAGTCTAAGTTTCTGGAATCGCGGAATTGACGTTGGTTGCGCTATTTCGTTCGAGCTACATGTGTACGCTAGTTTAATTAATTTGCGTTTATTCGAATGTAGGTTAGGCTGCATAATTTGAGCTTACTACGGTTGAAGTAAAAGCCTTTGTGAATAGTGTATATTCATTTAGCTCTTTTACAACCTGCTGCTGTTGTAAAATGAGCAAATTTTCATATTACGAATAGCGCAAATTCTCTTTCAAATAGCACTCAGTCAGTTTTACTTCTTATGAGACTAAAAATTATGAAATGACCGTCGTAATAGCACCCACATTATGCAAAAACGTGCCCTGAAAGTAAATGTTTTAGATCAAGATTTTGGTCGTTTGTGTAAAAATTCGAATCGCTGTTATCTTTTCATAATCGACTTAATCGAGTCGTTTATAGCAAATAATGACGATAGACAATACGTGCTTATGTTTATGATAATAACCATTTCATTGGCAAAGCACTCAGACATAAGATAGCCGCGAACAATACCGGGTTTTGAATTTTCATTAATGGAATTAATTAAGCGAGTAAAATAAATAGGAAATAGGAGGGTTATTCAAATATTATTGTTTACTCTAGTTCACTAAACGGGCAAAGTCAATGAAGATTCTAATATATTTTTTTATACATTCGAAAGGGTAGGTACCAGTAGCGGCGCGTGAACATTTTCTATGGGCAACCCGGTACAAACAATGTTATGAAAGAGTTTAGCTTTAGAGTATATAATATAACTATAGGCTTGCCTAAAAATAATATTTAGGCAAGCCGGTAGGAATCGGCTTGTATGGGTTTTCCGCCAGTGGTAGGTGCATAATGACAGATTCAGATTCAGATAATAGGGAATATTACGCAAAACTCTTCGTAGGTGGCGACACTAGCAGCGTTGATATTGTATCTCGTTCCCACTTGCGGTATTGTCTATGCAAGTATCCATGTCACTCATTTGACAATCAATTGTGCATGTGTGTGTGAATCCCTATATTCCTATACTGGGTTACTATTAGTGGTAGTGCTGCCTCTGGCGGCAGAACATTGCAGAAATGTTCCCTCTTGATTAATAAATGTTCATTTCATTTACATGTCAATTAATTTAAAAAAATACACAACTTAATATTTACCTAATGGTGTAGGTAGTGGTTAAGTTAAGATAGTTTTGTTTTTTTAGGGTTCCGTACTCAAAAGACTAAAACGGGACCCTATTACTGAGACTCCGCTGTCCGTCTGTATGTCTGTCCATCTGTCACCAGGCTGTATCTCAACAACAGTGATAGTTTGACAGCTGAAATTTTCATAGATGATGTATTTCTGTTGCCGCTATAACAACAAATACTAAAAACCAGAATTTTTTTTTTTATCTTTTACAATCTTACACAAATTGGCTTAATCCCAAACTAAGCAAAGCTTGTACTATGGGTACTAGACGACGATAAACGTACTTATATAGATAAATAAATAGGTACTTAAATATACAGAGAACATCCATGACTCAGGAACAAATATTTTTGTTCTCATCACACCAACAAATGCCCTTACCAGGATTCAAACCCGGGACCTCCGGCTTCGTAGCAGGGTCACTTCCAGTTTGGCTACAGGAGGCTCCCATACAACAACCGTGATTTTTTTGCCGTTTTTATAGATCATAGTACGGAACCCTTCGTGCGCGAGTCCGACTCGCACTTGGCCGGTTTTTTATTATTAGGTATAGATATTAAAACAAAACCGGTTTTACCTACTTACAAATATTTATTGAGACAATATCTTCATGGTGCTTAAAATCGTAGTGACTGAAGTTTAGCCTAAATGTCAACAGATCGTCGGTCGTTCAGGAACTCTGCTCTGTGTACGGGTACAGTCGACGCCAAAAATACGTTCACACTTTTGCATCTTATTCCATTGTAATAAGGCGTAAACATCGTAATGGCGTCGACTGTACAAACAGGGGTGCGATCACCGACGCACCGGAGGACAATATCGGAGATAATTATTCAATTTGTAGCCTCACACCGCTTGACCCGCGATAAAATAACGCTTACCTTTGATGCCCTTTTAGAGAGCATAATTACTATAGCAAACTTGATTCTACCGTAACTTGAGTATAACTTGAAATGTTCGTATTGTTACCTAATGTAAAGACAAGTCGTTACCGACGTCAGAGGGGTAATCACGTAACGTTCCGAACGCGCGTCGGTACAATTTAACTGACAATTTTCCATATAAAAAGTGACATTTAGACCTACTCGACGTTCGTACAATGCGTTACTGCATCGACCTGAGGGGGCAATCACGTAACATTCCGATAATAAAAAAATAAAATAAAATTTAGAAGATATTCGAAGTATTTCAGTAAAAGTACCTAGTCCATAAATGTACAAGCGAAATTAAAGAAGTACAAACAGACAAATGATTTTATATTATTTCTTAGTAAGACATCCCCAACGCCATTGCAATAAAATGGAGCTAAGAGCAGCAGCGGCGCGGTCGCAAAGAGTCAAACGAAACCTCACTATATACGCTTTAATGTTATCATACCATTACGAGAACGTATCACCAAAAACAAGGAAAATCCGAAATCATGACAAATCTGTGTACAAATTGTGGGAGCCGCAGAAAAAGAGAAAGCCACTGTAAGATTAATGTGAGCGAGTAAGGAAGCGTGGTTTCGTTTGCATTTCATTACCAGCGAGGAGATAGCATCGATCGTTAGCTCCCGCATCTACGCGTGACAACATCATAAACAGTGGAGCAATCTATTCAGCAGTCATCCATTAACTCGCTTGAATCCAATTCAGTACGCTTCACACTGAACGCAGCGCATTAAAGCGTAAATGCCCCTCGGAGCTCACGACCGTGAGAAACTATTATTTTCAGTGTGCTTCGTGAAACTACGCAGCTTCAAAGGCAAAAACAACCTACAGGGCAAGCACTGACTTTTGTCACATTGCCAAAAATTTAGACAACTAACAGATAAATGAATTATTAATTTGAGGTTCCGCTATAGCCTCCCAAGACCCCGCGTACAAAATTTTGTACAAATTCCAAAATTAATTATGAACTTTAACTTAATGTTAAAAAGTTCCTAATTCAAAAACATTAAAGCGTTAGCCTGGGCCTTAGGAGGATAGTGTTTCGGAAAGGCTCCATGCATCGCAAAAACATACCCAACATTGCACGGCTAAGGCCTTCATTTCGCAACTAAGGTTTCAATTTCCGTTTGATACCAATCCTACCAAAAGCTATTTCAATGTGTACATAGTATTAATTTTTATTGTAATGGTCAATTCATAAAACTATTATTACAGTACTTACTTATTTGCAAACGACTTAAAAATAAAATAAAATCACAGAAACGTATCAAAACTTTGCCCTTTAGGCAGGGTGCCCATCACACAGGCAGCATTCCCGCGTTGAATAGCAATCGCTATTCTTTGAGCGAGAAAGCTGCCTGCGCGAGGGTCACCCGTTGCGTCCCTCAACCGCTTGCTGATCTCCTAATGTACATAGTTGTTATTCTAGAACCAATTGAGACTTTTATTTGGTGATTGTTTCTGCTTAGAGTCAACGCTTACAAATGTTATTTTCGTATGTTTTTAGGGTTCCGAACCAATAAGGTAAAAAAGGAACCCTCATTTTTTTAGTTTTTTATTTATTACATTTATAAAAGAAAATACATTTTGAAAATCTAACAGTGTCGTTAAACCCTATCGGGTTTGTATCGACACAGCAATTCGGGAACAGTGATTAGATTCAATTTTAGTAATTAATTTATACAGGAAGGTAGCACTAAATATGCGTTGGTACAATAATTCCCACCCGGGTAAAAACACCGTTCCTCATGCCAATATGTATGCCATTCGCAACCTGTTAGGCATTATATTTTCATTTCATGGTGCGACTCGGTCCGTCTGTCTGTTACAACGTTAAATATATCAGAAACTACTTTTGCTATCAATTTGAAATTTGAAATAATTGTAGACAAAGCTGATCCACGTTTTGGGAAAATTAAATATTTTAATATGTATTTTCATTATCTATGAAAAAAGACGGATATGGGGGGCCAAACAAAGTCTAAGTAGTCATTAGGCCAAGTAGGGTGTCAAATGAATTTTAGGTCTTTAGTTGTACATTCTTAAACAATTTTTATTTTTATTTACCAGTGAATCAATTTTGATTTAGATGATGATAGCGGCTAACAAAATACACCTATATACTCCAAATTCCACACAAATACACCATATTTTTTGAGTAAAATGCCTGTGATATACAGACAAACGAACATGACGCAACTATAAGGGTTCCGTTTTGCCATTTCGGCTACGGAACCCGAAAAGTTTACATTATTGTAAGTAGAAAAATGTAACAGACTATAGCAGAACAAACACGTGTATAACAGATAGGTTATCTTTCTTTAAATCATCAATTTCGATCAACTGGGGCACCACGGACTGTCTTGCCAGAGGAGTGCGGGGCGCTTCTCTCGTCACGCCGCGCTTAAAGAAAGAAAGAAAGATACATTTATTCACTGACACACAGAACACGCATATTAAAGAAAAAAAACGCACATAAAATATGTAACAAGTGTGTCTCTGCGGCGGTGAACCGGACACTGGCTCAGCATTAACGATGTCATCCGACAGCCTCTTGCCAGCGTGAATGTAGCGGCGGCGGTACTCGAGCCAGTCGGAAACGCCAGAGACGACGGCAAGAGACCGGATGGGATGACACTAATTCCGTGGAAGATGGGACGGGTGCTAGCACAGATCTAAATATACACTAGATAATTTAAACTCCTCAATCTGTATGAAAACCAACCGTGTCACTATTTTTCTACCTACTGTGACGTCACAAGGGCGAATTAGTGATGCGAATTCCCCGTTGTCCGCACAAAATCGGTTCAAAGGCGACACCACTAATCGATTCACATGAATGACATCGATTTTCTGACAGACGAATGATATAGACAGACGAATGATGTAGACAGACGAATGATTTATAAACGTATTAAGTATACGTTCAAAGGATAAACATGTCACATACATGAACTCTCTACCCGCAGATATTACCCTCCATTTTTAAAGCTGTCGTGTAAAATTAGGTCATATTTCGAGTTTGTTTGTATCAATAACTAGTAAATTGGCGTCTTTAAAATGGTAAATATCATTCGTCTGTCCGATATCGATTAAAATCGATCATCGAAATAATGTTGTAGAACGAACAACACTAGTTGCTAGATTTGACAGACGAATGATAAGTTCCCTTGTACCACGAACTCAAAGCGATTCGCGATAGTATCGCTTGTTCTGATATTCATCGTCTCTTAACACAGAATATCAGATTAAACTCTCAAAGCAAACGCGGCAATGTAATGTGAACATAGTTTACTTACCGATAATCTATAGTTACTTAGGTACAGTCTTGGAATCATACCTCGGAATACTTACTCAGAATACGAAAAAAACTATTTTATTCTGTGTTTTTAGTATTTTTTGTTATAGCGGCAACAGAAATGCATCAGTGAGATACAGCCTGGTGACAGGCAGATGGACGGACGGACGGACAGACGGACAGCGGAGTCTTAGTAGCGTTTTACTCTTTGAGTACGGAACCCTAAAAATAGATTTAAAATGAATTTATGCATAATATAATTTGAAAATAACTTACGTGTGATAGGAAAAATGTCCTTGCGTTTGGGTGCTTCCAATATTTGGACTATTGCACTTTAATACCATGCAAAAAGGCATTTTCTTAATTTTCACGGACAACCGGCTACCACAACAGACGCGCGCGGAATGTCAGTAGCGACGGCCAACTCGGAGACCTACTCCGAGTTCGGACACGCCAAGTAGATGCATTGGCGTGATCTAGTGTATATTTAGATCTGTGGGTGCTAGTGTGGGACGCGACCTGCGTAGACACACTGGCTCCACAGCGGTACCACAAATAAGGCCGGCAGAGGCTGCTGAAGCGAACAAAAGGCGCAAATATAGGGGCCTCGATACAAACTACAACTTTGTTGCTTTTGGTGTCGAGACTGTCGAGACCCTTGGTCCGTAGGGCCCAGCCGCACATGAACTCTACCGTGATTTAGCAAAACGGTTGGTGGACGTCACAGGGGATAGAAGAGCTGGCAGCTTCCTCGCCCAACGCATACCTAAGCATTGCTATTCAGCGACGAAATACTGTCAGCGTCCTGTACCTTGCCATAGGAGCCCATTTTAGAATTCGATTTTAAGTTTTATTACTTACAACTGTATTTATATTTTAGGCTAGCTTATTTTATTTATTTAGAGTAAATTTTCAATGTTATGTAAGACATAGTAACTAATTGGTTCTTAATAAACGTGATATTGTTATTATTTCTTCTTGAAATACCTAGTAGTTGATTCTGAAAATACCTTCTTCCAAATAAAACAAAATAGTACATTGTTTAACAAGGGGCGTAAGTGGAATATTGCAAACAAGAGTCTATCAGAAGCCCGGCGCCGCAGGCCCGTCTTACGCCCGTGTTATGCACAATGTTTTTCATCACATTTGCAAGGAAATAAATAACTACAAAAAACAGAAAAATCTATGGTTCATACAAGCGCACCAATCAAAAATTGACGAAATTGACAACTTCACTTCCAGATCAGTGCGAGTGGTTCGCGCAGCTTCAATATTTCAACCAGAGCATTACTCTTGCAGCGCGTGGCCTCCCAGATTTTTTTTCAACCAATCACAGAGCAGAATTCTTGTAGCGCGCGGCCATCTAGATTTGCTTAAACCAATCAGATCACACACAAGCCAATACTCCCTTGGGAGCTGTAAAATACACACAATTTAGGCCATATACAGGCATGGAATAACACCATTTATGAGCAAATGTGATGAAAAATATTTTTCATAGCATTTGCCCTTAATTGAGTTCAAGTAAAAAATTGCTTAATACTTATTCGGAATTTTTCGTTGTGCCCACTCAGTAACGCTTCGTGTAGTGTTAATCGTACTTAGCTAATACCATGTCACGCCGACAACATTGTTCCTTTGTGTTCATAGCATCTATCTATACATATAATAAAGCTGAAGAGGGTAGAAAGTCTGTACATGGAAGATATTCGAAAAAAAATTGGCTAGGGATACTTAAAATCGATAACAGAACACGTTCCAACAGTTTTTAGAATTTTTGTCTGTTTGTCTGTTTATCTGTTTGTCTGTTTATGTGACCGCGCATCACGTGAAAACGGCTGAACCGATTAAGATGAAATTTGGTATAGAGATAGTTTGAGTCCTGGGGAAGGACTAAGGGTAGTTTTTATTCTGGAAATCAACCGATAAGGGGATGAAATGGGGGATGGAAATTTGTATAGAGCTACTTAAACCGCTGTACCGATTTGGATAAAATTTGGTATATAATTAGTTTGAGTCCCGGGAAAGGTTAAAAGATAGGTTTTATCCCGAAAATCTTCCCTTTAGGGGGTAAAATGGAGGGGTGAAAATGTGGATGTAACCCATTTTGATAAAATTTAGTTTAGAGGTAGTTTAAGTTCTGGGAAAGGACATTGGATAGTTTTTATTCCGGAAATCTTCCCCTAAGGGGGTGAAATGGGGGGTGAAATTTTGAATGGACTCCGTTTAGACCAAATTTGGTATAGATATAGTTCGAGTCCCGGAGAATGACAATGGATAACTTGAATCCCGAAAATCATCCCCCAAGGGGATGAAATAGGGATAAAAATTTGGATGAATCCCATTTAGTTAAAATTTAGTATAGAGATAGAAGGAGTCCCAGGGAAGGACAATGCATAGTTTTTATCCTGAAATATCATCTCCTGAGGGGGTGAAATGAGGGGTGAAAATTTGGATAGAACCGATTTAGATGAAATTTGGTATGGAGATAGTTAAGAAATAAAATAAAATATTTAAATTACAAATCAGTTTATTTAGTCCTACGGTTTAGTAGAAAAGGTCCTTACGGCCGTGTGATATGAAAATATGCAAAATAATTCTGAAAAAAGCCTACATGCATCTATTATGGTGAGGCGGGTCATAGAAACCAATTTTGCGGTGGAGTCTATTTTGTAAAAAAAGGCGTTCGGAGTAAGCTAATATATAAAATCATGCAACTCGGCCATTATGACCCTTTCCTTCATACAATCCATACTAATATTACAAATGCGAAAGTAACTCTGTCTGTCTGTTACCTTTTCATGCTTAAACCGCTGAACTGATTGAGATGTAATTTGGTATAGAGATACTTTGAATTCCGGAGCCTTCCCAAAGAGTCCTTACTAAAGATAGTTTTTATCTGGAAATTCATCACCTAAGGGGGTGAAAAAAGGGGAGAAAGTTACGATATAAAGAGTTCCGCGCGGACGAAGTCGCGGGCAAAAGCTAGTACTATATATTGTGCAAAATTCTAAGATCGCACTCAATACCATTTAGAATTCCAGCGCTGGAATTACGTGACATTGCTGGTTTATTTGATTCGTCAGAGAGAAAAAAGCTAAGTGGCACCACAAGGACGACTACATTTTGCTATAAATTGCTCGGGGCTAGAAATAAAACCTAAAGGAGCTGACACATAAATTACAGACCTCTCCCAATTGAATTTCACTGTATGTTTTCTTTATGTGAATAGGCAAAAAAGTATTGCGGGACCGATCGACAATGTAAAGAATATAAGTGAAATTTTTTAACAAGCGTAATCTACCGTTGTTAGGTATATCTATACTAATATTAGATTGAGATAAAGTTTCACGCCTAAATGGGCATAACTAGTTAACGAGTAACATTCGATTAACTTAAAAAATGTGCTTGGAAAGACAAACAAATTCGGACGACGCAACCGCATCCTTTAGTTGGCGCGCGCGTGTCATATAACAAAGATAGAATAGACGGGCAATTACGAAACCCTACTTTGCAAGTAGCCCGGCACGCACTTGGCCGTTTTATAACTTATTTTTAAAATCATTTAGTGTTACAATTTTGGGTTTAGATGTATGTACCTAGGTATATACAAAAATACTTCGTATGTGAACGATGATATTTGGTACTTGCACCAACTTTTTATCTATGCGTGGGTTAGTTTTTTAAACAGTGAAAATTTAAACAAGACTTAAACGATTCACCTGGCATCGCCATTACGTTAAACAAATACCTATTGATAATTGACGTTTCGTAAAAATCACAAGATCCTACACAGAAACTGGTAGCGCGGCTTTACCGAGAAATGAATCTTAATATGTAGGTAAATAACGAATGATTATTCAACTCCTAGGGTATTTACACTGATATTATAAAGAGGTACCGTAAAAAGGGGTGAGTTGGGTCAAAATTGAGATTCGAAATGTGGCACGTTGATTATTATCAGGGCCCGGAATTTCGCGTGTGACTTTTGACAAGTCTTAGGGAGAGAACACCAATGTTTATCGATGGTATCGATAAATCGAGAGTTTTTTATTTGTGTCTTTATACAATATTACCTCAAACTTTCCGATGATAGGTACGTACTCTTTTCAACGGTCAATGATGAAATAACTTCGAAATATCGGAAAGTTTAATCCGTTTAATTTGCTTTATTGAAATGAGTATAATAATGAAAACCTTTATATTTTATAACGAGAACAAATTACTCATCCCTCTGAGACTACAAAACGTGCTTGCAAGTGTTATTTAATTTAGATAAATTAACCTCAATGATAGAGTGAGTGTAATAACTGATCTATCGATATATCGATAAAAATCAGTGCTCCCTCCCTTACATGTATCAGTAGTCGCACGCAAGATTCCGGGCCCTAATTATTATACATAAAAAATATTCCGGCCGTATTAGTTTTAGTTTTTTAATGATTATGAAAATAGTGGGAAATCCCACCTCAACCCGTAGTGGAGTTATGGGGATAGCAATGGGGTGAGCTGGGTATATGTATGGGGAAAACTTTCTGATTGAGAATTTCGGATTATCTTGCCTCGATCCGCGTTCCGTCCCACTCTCCGCTCATATTTATCGCTCCTCTACTCCTCTTCCGCATGATCGCTTCCCGCAACCCTGGTTCCACACCAGGCCACATATCTTTCACTTCTAGAGACTCCACTTTTTTGATTGTTATAATTTGGCTACTCCGTGTTGCCGCAAGGTAAAAAAATATATAATAATAATCTTTATTTCATTACAACAGAAGTTATTGGTACAAAGAAGTGTGGTTGAAACTAGTCACATAGTTATCTTTTGTAATTTAAATTATTGGTGCAGAATGAAGTCCTTTACTTCCCGTACTAGTTAAAAACTGTATCACGGTGAAGTAAGATTCGTCAACCCACATCAATATAGGTATATAACTGATATACAGTAATGTATTTACAATATGCGACAAGTTACTTATTTTCTTCTATTACATTAAATTTATGCAGTCGGTCATAAATTTATACAATTTGATGGTATGTTAAATAACCAACAATGTAGGTAGATAGATAATTATTTAGAGTTGGCCGAGCTACATTAAAGTAGTCCATTCAAAAGCAACTCCACCGTCCAAGGGCTAAGAATCCAATTCCAATGTCAAAAATATGTTTAATGTATAATAAAATTACTTTTAGGGCAGCCAGAAAATCAAAGTAGCAACTGAAAATATTCGCGTCCTATCTACCCACTCAATCCCTTAGTACCCCATTGTACGGTAGTTTGTTTTTTTTTTGTAGCTTTATATGTAATAGGAGTAATAGGACTAATGGATAAGCTCTGGAACTACTCATCCGCTTTCACTAATTCTTTCATCAGCATCTTATCTATTCTTATCCAGGTGAGGGCTCTTTCGGATGCACTTCGACCCAGTGGGATCTTTTGTGCATTTTTTGCCCTCCCCTTTAAGCCTGCTCCCAGGCATGCTCCATCATTTCCACAAAACGGATGATGCAGTTCACCTGGAGCACCTTGAATTCCTTTGGTTGCGGATAGCTGTCACCAAAGTAATTCATTCTTTGTCTGGCAAGGGCATGACATTCACACAATAAGTGTTACATAGTCTCATCCTCCTCGCCACACACTCTACAGTCTAAACTATCCGCTAGTACCATCTTGGCCAAGATATCCTTGACCCCGAAGTGACCTGTGATTGTGAACACCCCAGATATAATTCTGAGTTGCTTCCTACTGGATTTCCAGAGTTTTCTGGTCCAGCCCGAGTCCATCGGGATGGGCATTCCCTATATTTTATCCCGTGGCTCCGCTTGCGTTCTTTTTAGGTACCTACTATAACACGGGTGGAGCTCTCAGGCCAGTAGTACAGTCGCCATCACATACATCGGAGCAAACAAGCAGCTGACAAACATCGGAACACACCTCTATTTTCAAGGCATTAGGGTGCAAGTGCCGATATTTTTGAACACCTATAGTGTACCTACCGACGTATGTGATGGCGACTGTAGGTACAGTCGCCATCACATACATCGGAGCAAACAAGCACGTCACAAACATCGGAACACACCTCTATTTTCAAGGGTGCATGTGCCGATATTTTTGAACACCTATAGTGTATGTGATGGCGACTGTACCTACCTACTAAAAATCACATTTTTTTCGGAAGTATCTTTTCTGTTTATTTCCTTTCGCGCTTTAACCGCTTAAGCGCTCGTTACCGTCTGAGCCCAAATGACGGACATAAGGATAGGTAGGTACCTACTTACCTTGGAAATAATCTTCTGAGAAAATGAGGGGATTGAAAAATTGTGGAAGAACGAGTCCGTTCGTAAGGCGACGTACGGAAAAAAAGATGGAAACAATCGAGTGACGACCCTACTTTTCCCACAACACAATTTTATCACCACAAAGTTTTGGTTTTATGAAACTGTTCGAAATCTACCACTTTATGTTCGATATTAGTATACTCTTAATTAATTACCTAATAGGTACCTACAGACGAATGCTGTCAGTTATCGCTTATCGCCGACAATCTGCACACACTTGTCATAGTGATGCGCATGGATTCATCTCTAAGTGCGTCTGACATTGCATCGCATCCATCTAATACCTTAGTTATCACAGGGTTAAGATATAACAGTAGACACATACGTACTACTTTCAACCTGAGGGGTGATCATGATCACGTAACTTTTCGAAGGTACGTTAGGAAAACTCAACAGTCATTTTCCTATACAAAAAGTGACATTTAGATCTACCTGACGTAACACGTACAATGCGTTACATAATCCACCAGCTAGCCCCTATTTCTTAAGGCGTCGTATGTTCATAGTCTTCTCACCCTCTCACTGAACATAAGCGTGACCAAGATGGAGGCGCGGATATCATGTTTTTTTATTTTTATTTTTTGTACGTTTAAATAAATAATAAGTAATCACTAAATTCCCTCAAACATGATATTTCCGATTTTTAGTAGCAATTTTAATATGTTTAGCTTTTGTGCATAATTTTTACGAATGTTTAAGTGTATTTTAGACCTATCGGCTCGTGATTTTTTTTATGGAGCGAAAATTGCTTAATCGTGTTTCGAATCACTGATCTCCCTGTAGAAAAGCCTCAAGATTACTATTCGTATTTTATTTTTACCATATTATTATAAACAGACGCATTATATTGTTTCAAAAACTCTGTTCGTTTAACTTCGCTAAACCTAGTGTTAGTTATAAGCAAATTATAATTCAATGTATTCGAATGAACTTCAAATGTTTACAAATGATGACACTGGGCGTCAGTATTGCCACGATTAAATTATCCTGAAAGTGTGCAACATCATTTTGCCAGAACGTAAACGAGCCGCCAGTGTCATCATTCAATCATTCGTTGTAGCGGGAGCGTTAAACCGCTCTCTTTCTCTTGTGAAACTGGAATGAATAAACAACTAATCGTACTTCGATTATTATTTAAATTTTCTAAATTAACAATTCAGAAGTGTTCGTTATATTAATGTTCACGAGCTTATGCCGCTTCGTATCCTAAAATGAGTGGTCGATCTGATTGACTGAGGACCGGGGGACGACGAACCTCTGGAAAGTGAAGATGTGAAAAAAAAACAACTGTTTCTGGGCTGATATTAAATAGTGTTAGCTCTCAGCGACCATCTTTATTTGTAGTCACCCAGAACTGTACAGCGAATTGTCATTGTCAGATGACAATAATCAAGTTGACGAGATAGGTGCAAATGAGTACCAATAGGTCCGCTTTATTCTGGTAGTGGCTTTCGGGCTGTCAAAGCCCTTATATCACTGCGACCATCGCTGATCTATTGTGATTATTATTATTATTCTGGTAATGGAATAGGTCCGCTTACTCATACTCATAATTTATTTATAATAAAAAATTACAAGTCAACATAATACGTATTAAAATAAGCTTAGGATATTAACCCATTCACGGCCACGCTAATCTCGTAGCGCTACGCCGTAGTCCGTATCAGCTTAAACCTCGTATGTAGCGAAAACCGCTCGTAGCGCTCTGACGCATATGTGTCGTCATGGGCCCTGAAAGTGTTAACATAGCTATAAATTATATTATTTTATTTTTGAAACTGACAAGACTAGGGGCATCTATTATGCTTATTGGTAATTTATTATACACATACAGAAAGGCCCATTATGTGTATGGTTTTAGCCATTTTGACCAGCCTTCGAGGCACCGGTGCCAGTTTGTGACCATAACGCGTGACGCGATCACTTCAATCTACCGTCTAGGATATTTGTCCAGGTTTTCCCTAATAATTAGACGGCTATTTGTAGTATTAATAGGCTTGGCAAGGTAAGAATGCCTAAGTCTATGAAATATGACTCATGCCATGGACTCGCGCCATCGCTCTCACAGCTCTTTTTTGCAGCCGGAAAACACGCTGCCAGTCAGCCGCGCGTCCCCACAACTCGAGTCCGTACTGTATAATAGACTGTATGCTGGCAAAGTAACCGTCGCGGACAGCATGTAGTGGGAGTGTGTAGCTAGTCTGTAGACATATCTGTAGATAAGAATAGGACCGACCTTTAACCTTATAGAAACCCAGCGTTACGATAACACACTTTTGTATCATTTTCCACTAAGGATTTCATGATATATTCTCAATGACGAAATTTCCTGCCATAAAAAAACCTTTTATTTAAATAATTTTCTGAGAATGAAGGTATGGAATTTGTGAAATTTCGTATGAATTTTTCAATTATGAATATAATATGCTTGAACATCAAATCAGTTCAGCATTATTAGTACCAAGGTACCAACGCTCATGAAAGCCGCTGATAAAGTTACCTCAAATTAATACCTGATATTCAGTAATATAACGTACCTACTACGTTACGTACTAGTATGTATGTACATTACTGTTCGTACACTTCGCTGGGAAATCCTCGTGTTAGTTAGCATTTACACTAGGATCTCACAACTAAGTAATGAATTATTAATAGAATATACAGTCTAGGCATGTAGCGAGGCATACCTGATAATGGCAGACAATGTTACCTAAGTTGAACTTACGCATGTGTGTTCTTGTATGTACATACTTAGTTTAATTTGAAATTTCTATTAAATATATCGTCGTCCAGTACCCATAACACAAGCCTTATTGAGCTGACTATGGGACTAGTTCGATTTGTGTAAGATTGTACCCTAATATTGTATTTTAAAAAGAAAAAATATGACATCCCAATTTAAGATTGATTATGGTACAATGAGGTTTAATTTAGTTCATTTAAATTATCTACTTGTACCTATGTACGTTGGATTGATTTAGTTATAAATGGTCTGTGCTGACTCTACAAATACTCTATACAGTCTCAGGAGGGCAAGGGCAATGCATCTACCTGCCTACATTGCATGTAATGTGCATCAAAGCATGCATGACGTGGCATGTTTGAAGCATGCGTCAGAATCCTGAGATCGGTAATGTGGCACCTAGATCTAAAAGCTGCGTTTTCATAATTATATTTGACACCAAATGGGTACTTTCCTGGGTAAAAGATATATAATTCTATTAGCGCGTCACATTATGCTAAAAATTGTAGGCCTTCTTTATCGTTTTTTTGTATGATATACAAAATAAAAATATTTTTCCAATATTTTTAGACAATCTAACCGACGGACCAAATCGTTTTTTTAGGAAAGTAGTCAATTGTCAAGAATACGAAATGTCAAATAATATGAAAACACAGCTTCGCACATTTCTAATGAAGAAAAACTCCCTTTAATGAAGAAAAAATTTACGATCACATGGACGCATCTGTCAGCCATAATAATACGTCGGGTACACACATAACACTTACCCTTGTTCTGTTAACACGACTGCATCTAGATGGGGACGTCCCGGACCTATTCAGTCTTTCTCAATCGGAGTCTTCAAAACTATTCTAGTTCATCCGCACCAATGAAATGTAGCGAGGAGTGAGAGAGAAGGGCGCCTTTTCTTATAAGTCCCTATAAGGAATACGGCGACACGGTCACATGTGGCGTGTGACTTTTATGTGCTCTTCGTGGACACTTGGACTCATTTTATTTGAGGACATGACCTAAGTAATATTCGCTCGAAGAATATCAGTTTATTGAAATTCTGTAGGAACTTATACAGAGGTGTGTAATCAGTGCAAACGTTTCGTCAAATAGGTATCTAGATTTAAGTTTCATTTCTTCATTATTATTGTCTCTTAGGGGTTGATTGAATATACTAGTAGTATCTTTAATTAATTACCTACAAAACGTGTTGTATCTAAATATAAGTTTCATTTATTCACTACTAGCTGTTGCCCGCGACTTCGTCCGCGTATAACATGTTATCGTCTAAATGTTTGTTAAAGGAATGAATTAAAAAAAAAAAAACATTGAAATTAATTTTCTACCTAGACTTTTAGAAAACAATCTAAAACCGAAGTTACAAATCTCTTACTTTCAAAATCTCTTGCTCTCTATACAAACTAAGAACTCCCTCTCTGAACCCTCATAGTAAACAGTCTGAAACCGTAGTTACAAATTTCTTACTTTAAAAATGTCTTGCTCTCTATACAAAGTTCGAACCCCCTTTTAACCTTCTTAGGCGATGAATTAAAAAAACGCTGAAATAAGTTTTGTAGTCTAAACAGGCTAAGATCGCAGTTACAAATATCATACTTTAAAATTTTCTTGCTCTCCATACAAACTTTGAACGCTTTTCAGGGAAAAATTAAAAATAAAACACTCGGTTTTTTTATTGTAATAGGTAAGTATTTTTTCTACAAACTATCTAGTCTCTAGCTAAAAAAAAGTGTTTCCCATACGAACCTTGCACCCCTTTATAACCCCTTAAGAAGTGAAATTTTCCAAAACGCTGGCAGTAGGTATTTTTTTGTATTTTAATAAGTAGGTACTTAATCTTTCAACAGAGTTTTAAGTTTCTACCTAAAAAAAAATTTTCCTACACAAACATTGCACCTCTTAGCGGGTGGAAATTTTCAAACCACTGAAAGTAATTTACCTATATATTTGTATTCTAATAAATAATCTTTCTACACAATTTCAAGTCTCAAGCTCAAAAAAAAGTTTCCTTCATACAATTTTTCACCTGTTTTAATCACCCTTAGGGGTGGAATTTTCCAAAACGCTGAAAGTTCTTTATTTGTATTGTAATAAGTAATCTTTCAGCAAAGGTTTGTCGCTTGCGATCTTTTTAAAAAGGTTTGAGATTCTAGCTCAAAAAAATCCCGTTTACCAACATTGTACCCCTTTTTCATACCCTTAGGGGTGGAATTTTCCAAAACGCTGTTTTTTTATTTGTATTGTAATAAGTAATCTTTCTACAAACTTTTAAGCTTCTATCTCAAAAAGAAGTTTCGCTCATACAAACTTTGCAACCCTTTTTAACCCCCTAACAGGCTGAATTTTCCAAAACGCTGGCAGTACCTTATTTGTATTCTAATAAGGAAGCTTTCTACAACGTATTGAGTCTCTTGCTAAAATAATAAAGTTTCCCCCATACAAAATTTGCACCCCTTGTTACCCTCTTAGGGGCAGAATTTTCCTAAACGTTGAAAGTATTTTATTAGTATTCTATTAAGTAATATTTATACAAAATTTTAAGTCTCTAGCTATAAAAAATTAAGTTTCCCCCATACAAACTTTGCACCCCTATTTGACCCCTTTAGGGGTAGAATTTCCAAAAATCTCTTCTTATCCGTTGCCTACGTTGTATAAGGTAGTTCTGGTATAAATTTCAACTCTCTAGCCCCAGTAGTTTCGGCTGTGCGTTGATGAGTGAGTGGGTGAGTCAGTCAGGGCATTTATATGTAATAGGTATAGATAGATAGAAGATGACGAAAATCCCATTCAAATATCTCAAAACCGTTTTAATGTCGCTTGTTAGAGTGAGAAAACGATCGGGGACTGTGACGTCAAGATCCTCGAGTGTCATAGTAAAAAACAATCGTTTCATTTGAAGGTGCGTTTTGTGAAAAAGGGACAGAACATACAACTTTGGAACTTAGTGATTACCTATTTACATATATACCTAACCTCTTGCGTTGAATTTTTCTCTATTATCCTTTTTTCGAGAAAATACATTATGATTATTTTATTTAGTGTCTACCTACAGCCGGGGGTCCGCTGCACCAATGTTTTCCATGTTTTTAAACATCTAACATGTTTTCAGTCAGGTTCGGCAAACAAATAGGGTTTTGTTTTGATTGGCAAAACATGTTTGACGTTTAAAAACCCACGAAAACATGGCGCAGCGGACGCGGCTTACGGGGTGTAGTTTCTATTCCTGAGCTATAACCACGAACTTCGGAATTCGAAAATATTCGGGTATCTCTATCTCTATCGCACTAACAACACTCGAGTGACAGGGATGCAGTTATACGAACTTCGAGTTTCGGTTTTCGTGGTAGCGCCGTAGGCACTTTGGCAGAATGCGCAAAGAACGCGTGCCATTGCCATTCAAAAAAAACAAATTCGTGTTAATTATATTGTTCAAATTTGTTAATACTTTTTTTGAAATTACGCCATTATGCGACATTTGCGCATATAAGTTCTCATATCACAATCGAATATTTTTTTATGGTTTAACTTTTGGCATGTGTATCGTAAAGGTCTATCGTAGACTGGATTTAAATTATTAATAAGTGAAAGGCAAAGCAATTCCGCCATTTTGACGAAAATTTGACGTTTATTATAGCGGACAGTTGGAGCAACGTTTGATTTCAATAAAAATAAATAAAAAATTAAATGAATTCGTATATTTCGGAAAATTAATTAATTGTCGCAGTCGGATAAAAACTATCCTAAGTTGCAGCTAGAATAATAATGTACCTATATAAAATGTTTCATATTTTTCCGTTCATGGGATGCTGAGAACATTCGTACCACACAAAGCTTAGTTTCAAACTGGCTGATTCTTTTTTTAATTTAGAGATTTATTATAAGTGGAGATTATGTTATCTTATGAGTTGAATATACTCTTTATAATTACGTACAAAAAAAATATTATGATTTTATTAATTGCATTTGGGGCACATTGCACGTAGAACCGATCCCGGGGCGGAAAGGTTCTCGAGTGGTGACCACGTACCGGAAGGCGAGGCGTGGGAAGGCGGACTGATGACCTGGTAAGGCGGGAGTCCGATGGATGCGGGTGGCGCAGGACCGGTCATGTTGGCACTCTTTGGGGGAGGCCTATGTCCAGCATTGGACATCTTTCAGCTGATATGATGATGATGATGATTAATTGACGATGAAGAAATAATAAGTGTGTAATGATCAAACCCATCGATAAAAATAAACAAAATAAATGTGGATAAAAAGGTAACGTAGAAACAATAACCAATATATTGTATTGGTCCCCAAATAAACGAATCCTCGCGTATTTAAAGAAACATCGAAATTTCATTTATTTCTTCTGCCGGTAGTACCAACATAAAGCAAAGCGGGCTTCCCAAATTGAATCTATCGGGTCACTTAGTTCAGGAGAGGTAGTTGAGCGATCGATCGGATACCACTACCCTTTGCACATAGCTTGGGAAGCGCACTTGGGCCCTAGATCACACTTGAATAAGAAATGTGCTAGTTAAATGTTGAATACATTACGCTTTAAGAGACGATAATGCAGAAGAGTACCTAATTGCTGAGTCGCATTCGAAGCCGCTCGGAGAAGAGCAGAGTATCTATCAACCATTAATTATTGTGATGTTTCAAGTCAGAATTTATTTACTGAACATCTGTTCCGACTCTAAAATTTTGTTTTCTCAAACATGCTCGGAAATGTATGCGTTAAGGTGAAGCAGCTTCAGAAAAGTACCAAAATGGGCTTGGAAATTCTTACTTCATTACGCGAAAACTACATAAAATGTAACGGTTTCTTATTTAAATGCTATTTGAAGATATTTGCTACAATTTTATAATGCCCAACACACGATTTGATTAATTTGCCTCGATGGATTAGGCTCGCAAAGTTAGCTCTGATTGCGCGTTTTTCGGTAGGTCGAGTTGACTAAAAACCAGAACCATTTTTTTGCTAGTCAATGTTCAGTATTTATTTTTGTATCCTTTTATTCCTTATTATATATTTGACAACGTAGTAGGCTGATTTTATTTTTAATTAACGTAAATTAGTAACATTAAGCACATAAATATAAAATCTCGCTCAAAACGGATGCGCGTAAGTCATTCGTTTGAATTTTAGTAGGCAGATGGCCAAGCGGCCTCGGGCTGGGCGGACGTCTGTCGCGATTTTATGCATTTTGACAACTGTAAAATTCGCTAGTTTAATACCAGCTGTTAGAAAATAATACGTTTTCAGGGAGAATTAATAGGGTGTCATGTGGGTGGATAAACGTTTAAAATAGATTTTCGGTAATTTTTACAATTTGTTCTAATTTAAAACACAAAAGTTCGTTCACAAACCCTACCATTACAACCCGATTTTTCATATTTCTCATCTTAAGGGCCCGTTATTAATGAAAGAAGTTCGAATACGTTTCTTTAGTATGTGGAATATTTTTTTATCACACAGGTCACATTGTCTAGTATACACCGTATGTGCGTAACATCTCGCTGCCCCAATATTATAGGGTCCTATGTTACATTGTCGGGGTACTTCAATTTAGACCTAGTGTCACTCTGACGAACTTCAAATTTCAAGTTGATTAAAGTGCAACATAGAACCCTATAATATTGGGGCAGCAATCTGTCATATAGAAAGATTTGACATTTGGCATTTACGCTGTCTTAGGACTTAGATATATCGTTTTCAATAAAATAATAATATATTAAATACAATGAAAATCGTATAGTGTACAAACTATAACGATTATGATAGTATATTGTGATCCGCTGTAATAATGACGCCATCCAGTTAAATCCTCTGCAGTTGCAACCAATTGAATGTGGAAAGAGATTGTCAGAATATTTATACCTACTCGGAATCTGCAAGCATGATGTAATTTGTGTTTATTGTGGTCAAATCAAGACGGATTATTGTCACCCAATTGGATACAGTTCTTCAAGATACCTCTTAACTACACTTCAACTCCAAGTTTTTAACACATTCACTGCCCAGAATCTCTACGCACTACGCTCCTAACCGATGCCTACGGCGTAGGCGCCCGCTAAGCGGTTTCATGGCAGACCTGAGTGAGAGTTTGAAAGTCAAGTGAGGAAGAAGAAGTAGTAAATAATTGTAATAATTAATATGCCTAAACAGTAAAGTATTCCATTGCATAATATATAGATTTGCATCATATTGTTGCCTAACATATTTTTTTACCTACAAATAATGAAGTAGGATGATTTCATTGTATGATGTAATTTACATTGAATGATATACTTTTTATTCTTGTGGTATAAAACATTCCTACTAATGAAGAATTTGTTTCATTTTCTTTACCTACTCTGAGGCTAAGGAATTCACTAGAACAGACATATTTAGATTAAGTATGCTGTAGTAAACAACGTATGCTCGCTTTAAAGCTTTATGGGAAGGATATAATGATGTGACGGATCTTGCCAATGAGAATACAATTAGGTAGCTAAAATCGACTTCCGAGCTATGTTTACAATTTGGCACCTTATTCCTTTGTGATAAGGCGAAAAAGAAAAATATTCTATATATCATCATCATTATCATATCAGCCGAAAAACGTCCACTGATGGACATATGCCTCCCCCAAAGAGTGCCAAAATGACCGGTCCTGCGCCACCCATTCTATATATAGTAGTATAGAATATATAATTTTTTCGCCTTACCAGCTAAGTCTCATATCTGGGAAATTCTTTTTCTCTATTTTCACCCAAGCAGAGCTCAGGTTTATATGTATGTATGTGATACATACATATATAGTATAAAATGGCATATCATTTGTAATCCTATGCGTACAAAAGAAATATGAGTAAATAAAATACATTACTTACAAGCAGGAATCGAAATCGAGGGGCCATCCAGGAAGTACGGCAGTCAGTACAATTATCAAAGAATTATTATTAGTACCATTTTTTTACACCAAGTATTTTGCAAACAAACACACGGTTTGCGAGATATCGAAGCCTATGGACGGTTGCTACTAAAGAGGATTCACACATTGGAGGATGCTTAGGGTTCATTTGAATTAACTCACAGATATTCACTAGTTAACGATATAATATTGCTTACCTATATTATTCTTTGTAGATATAGGTCAGTAGAAATCGACACAAAATAGGCTTAAATCGCAAGGGCATGGTTTTTCGGTATATTGAACCGATATATAGTTAGGATAGTGTGAACACGAAATTTTGGTTTAAAAGTCATAAACTATGCTACTTTGACCATCAAGATGTAGTACACTTTAAAAGATAAATAAATTTAAAACAATTTGAGTTAAGCCACAGGTCTATAAACTCAAGCGATGGCCCTTCAAATATAGTATATTTTCCCGAAGATTGTCAATTTTAAGTCATGGTCCCGTCCGGATCAAAATATTGGCAAAATCCCTCGTCCAATGAGAAAAATTGTTGGATATAAAGTTTTGTTGATATGTAATTATCTTTCATACAAAGTAATACAAACCCTCTATAAATTCTGTAAGACTACACGCACAATCTTGAAAATACGAAAAAAAGGTAAAGTGGCTTTTTTGAAGAATTGAGTGCACAAGGCCTTCGAGAGACCTATAGTTTGTGTGAAAGTAGCCAAGTATCAATAGAAAAAGCAATAAATAATCATCATCATATCAGCCGAAAGACGTCAACTGCTGTACACAGGCCTCCCTCAAAGATTGCCACAATGACCGGTTCTGCGCCACCCGCATCCAGCAGACTCCCGCGACCTTCACCAGGTCATCAGTCCGGTCCCCACTTGAGAACCTTTCTGCCCCATCGGCCATCGGTTCGACGCGATTTAGGTTTAGATTTATTTCTTTCGAGATAAAAATTACAATATAGGTCCTTATCACGATCGTCAATAATAAGTTATAAAAATAAAATAATATTCAAAATGTTAATACACAAAGTGGAAATTGTATCTCCAATTAAGGATTGTCATTTAACAACTAAAAGACACTTACTATTGAACAGAAATAAACAATGTCAATTTATGCATTAGGTACCTAAATTTAAAATTTGAATATTCAACATAAATGTTACACAATAAATAATATCAAATGTGCAATATGGCGGCGCCAATACCTACACATTACTATTAATTTTACTCATTTACTTTATTTATTTTTAATATACAACCACACATTTTTGAACGCATCCTATTACACTCCATACCTGGCAACTTTCCTTCACCCCCACCCCAAACCACAGTGCACTAAAAATACCCGTCGCGCGCGCGCTAACGCTCAATCAAAAACTATTGAAAAAACTCAAAAATCCTACAAGTGTGCATACAAAAACCACAAGTGATTACCGAAGTACAAGTGTTTACTGTGAAATAACAAAATTCTTTCTTGTATGCTGAAACACGAACGCAATAATGGATTGCCGGCTGGCGCCGATTAAAAGGTTTGTCCCGCCGCACCACATGTGCCCCGCCTTCTGCCTTTTAAAAGCAATACGGAGGGCTATAAATCATGTAAAAACGATAATTACTTTTTAATTTACAGACTTCTTTTGGTTTGTTTCAGCTAGAAGCTTTTCTTCAGGTTCTTCCACGCTTTCTTCCTCAGGTTCTTTCAGTTTTTTGAGTTCGTGTTGTGCCTGGGCTTTCTCAAGATCGTTCTTGTCATCGCCTATCGAAATTAAAGCGATGATTTCGAATAATTTTCCTGAGCAAATTAAGCATAGAACTGAGCATTTGAGCTTAGCTCTCTGGTAGTTGGTGGCAAATGTGCATGCAAAGCCCTTTGAATACCTATACATTTGTCAGTATAGTAACACCAAATGTCTCATTATTTGATAATCAATTTTTACCTATTTTAGTGTTTTCGAGATTGTGATTGAATTATTAGTCTCACAGACCTCTCTATGTTTTAATGAAAGCAAATTAAATTGAGTTTAACTTTATTACTAATATTTTTTTCTCATAGCGCGAGGGATTTATGATTATGTTTTGGTCCAGACAGGGCAATTTAAAATCGACGAAGTTCGGAAAAAATATATAATTTTCGAAGGGCAATAGCTTCGTCCCCTTAGAGCTTACAGATTTGCAGTTTAATTCAAATAAAATTGTTGTAATAGGGAACTTGCATCTTTTTATTTTATTGCGAAAATCAAATGTATAATTTAGCATTAAAACAACTGTAGCACTGAAACTTTCTTATGATTTATTTTTCTGATTTTATATGCATTTGAAATCTGCACGCGCCGGCACCCCCCGAAAACGCTCTATATTAAACTGGCTTATGCTATGTCGTCACATTATATATTCTCGGCGCGTTTACTATGGAGTAAGTCATTAATTTACAATTATCTCCACAACATTTGCGTTTACCTAAGTCAATACTTGTCATACAAAATATCATTTTCTGTGCCAATTCAATATTTTGTGTAACTGTTATGTTATTTTATCGAAACAATAATAATTTTTTTTCGTCATTTTAACGTGAGATAAAACTAATACAATCGTTTTTTTTTTCTTCTGTATGATATTTCTACGTATATCCGCATCAATTGAGTGCAATTTATTTGAAATTGAAGTCCCATGCAAGTTCCCCATTTTAATCAACTTTAAAATTCAGGCGTAAAAGTCCTAAAATTTCGCAGTTTTACGCGTGTCGCGCAACTGGCACAAGCTTTTCGAAGTCGCAAATTTGTGTTTACACTACCCTAATTGATCCATAAAACAAAACCAAATAAGTTACTGACAAAATTAACCTACATACAAACAGGTGAAGTTAATATAAAGCTTGTAAAAACCAAAACTACATCGTGCTTTGCGATTTTAATGTCGAATTCTATAGTCCTAACAACGCATCGCTTTGAACCAGGTTCATTGGATGTGGTACTGGAGAGCACCGAAAAGTTTTTATGATCTTCATGAATATACAAATGACTTCCACATAGCACTAACAAATTACTATAATTATGTTATTAGTGTCTACCCTTTGATGTAGGTATCACCATCACCTGCGACTACATTACTCACTTTCGGTTTGCTGTAGACACTACTTACCGTACATCACAATCATAGAGGCACCAGGGGGTGTCAGTGACAGTGATTAAAGAGTACTAAATACGTATTAATATATGTAGGTACGAGTTTATTAGGTCTATTTAGTATAATTATATTCTGGCCTGATATTGGTTTACGGGTATACCTAATACATTGGTGTTACACTTTCATAATAACACTAACACAGCAGCAGAAACCGAATGTATAATTATGTTTTAGGACGGTATTTTATACTTAGTATTATTTGTAGTACCTACTATTTTGCATTCTCACACTATAAAACTAAGGAGCAAAATAAGGATTACCTAATATAGATACCTACCCAGTAACGTACAAATAGGTACGTACCAACAAGGCTCGATCATTCTGACTCACGTGATCGCTTAATGGCCCCTCTATTGGGATAAGTTGAGACTTGAGAATTAAATTAAATTATCAAATTTAATTATCCATCCAGGCTCAAGCCCCCCAAAAAGCCAGCTCGATCTGAGTCCTTACCATAATGTAACCCCTTTTGTCAAGCAATGTTCATAAATTTTCGCTTGCTTATTTTCATGAAATTTTGCACCTTAGCGAAGACCGAATAGAGTTGCTATGACATTGCTAATCTAAAGACTAATCTAATGACTTATCAATAGTACATATTTGATATACCAAAATGTACCTAAGAAACATACGCAGAATCATCGCAGAATAAGAAAATGTCAACAAGTCTGACATTATTCAATAAGATGTTTTGACAATTTCACTTTCTGTATGGAGGTTGGTGACTGATTTAAATGTATAATATCACGAAAGCAAAAAAATACCGAGGTCAGTGACCTGTCACAGTAAAGTGAGATAGTGTGCGTGAAATGTAGCGGTGTGTGTTTCTGGGGAGAATTACGATAATGTTGCGCCGCCTAGTAGGTTTTTAGTGTCGCGTATGTAGCTTCACCCGAGATGCCTCACCTTAATATCACGAAATGAAGACATGAAGTTTATTTTTAAGGCTCCCTACATTGCTTAGTTTGGTACTGTGGGGTTAGTTCCAGAAGTGAGAAAAACTATGTAATTGCTATAATAAGATTTATTCAATCAGCACACCTTAGTCGTTAACAATCACTTTCATAACCGTCCGTACTATCCGGCTGCCGCCAACGTAATGATCGTGCGCTGGGGGCCGATTTTTGACTTTCGACCGCTCGAAAATAAAATAAATGTAAATACGATTTTAGTGACAAAATTGCAGGCACTAACTTTCTACCGATAGAATTGAATACGAGTGGTCAATACCACTCGCTTTTCAATTTTCTATCGCTATTTCAAAACAGCATTTTGTAATTTTTGTCCGTTTTCGAGTGAAAGATTCGAGCGCTCGAAAGTCAAAAATCGGTCCCCTGATCTTGCCGCTCGACTATCACTCGGTAACCGTTAAACCACACCAGAGGGCGCTCTATCGGAAATAGTCAAATCAAGAACTTCGGTTTATCGAGAAATAGTTAAGTGGCTTACATGTAGTCATTTATACACTTAAATTATATAATAATAATATTATACATGTCATCATCAAGCTAACAGTACTAGGTCGATTTGTGTAAGACTGTCCGCAAATATTTATTTATTTATTTATTTATTTATTTTTTCTTCTTGGCCTCAGGACAAGAAGTAATGTATGAAATCCCTAACTAAAACCATTATTGTCCGCTACCCTAACTTTTTTGCTTACTAATATTAAACTGACAAAGGAAAAATTACATACTGCCAAGAACCACTAGACTCTGTAAGCATACTTGCGACGTAAAAAACATGGTGCTCGAACGGCTTGTTCAAATGGCATGTTTAAAAAATAAATAATTGTTTTAATTGATTACCTAGTATTTATTTTAATTTTATTATTTCCTCACATCGTTTGAGAAAAGCACTATACAATCCTCGGCCGGAACAGGGATTGCTGGACTCGTTGTATCCAATCTCTACACCAAACTCGTCCAGCAATCCCTTACTTCACGGCCTCTGCAGTAATGTAGGTACTATTAGTTTAAAGCATCACGTGCGCATAGCCATTCAAGACTCTTCTGCAAACAGGCGCGGCTCAAAAGGGGATTCAAGTTTTGTGTTACTTTATTCGAGTAGGTACGAGTTTATTTATTCGTTACCCATATCATAAATCCTCTAGAATGTGTTCGGAAACCATATAACAATGACCACCATTATTGCAACCAGTAACGTAACATCAGCGTTTTATCTGTGCCAGTGTTTCTTAATGTATGAAAAATCATAATAACATCAATAATAGATGTTATTATGGAAATCTGGTCTGGTGGTGGGGTGGTGTCAGGTCTGGTGGATTTGGTCATGATTTGAAATCTAGTCGGCCATGGCGGTGCAATGGCGGTTATTCTAATGGTTCCCGAACACATCATTGAGGATTTATAAGATGTGGGTAGATAAAGTAGTGTATGTAACTGTACATAATTAGGCATTAAAACACTCGTGTGATCCTACTATGAAACTCGCTGGCGCTCGTTTCATAAACCCACACTCGTATAACAATATATATATATGTAGTATGTTAATAAACTTTTTCTACGAGTCAACGGAAATAATAATTTATTAAACAAACTTGGTATCTATTGAAAATCGCCCTGCTGAAATGAAGCACAGCAGCTTAGTAATTTTGCGCGTTGATGTTTTCACAGTTATCTTATACAGCTCCTGGATTCATAAGATGACTGCTGGCGGTTATCTTATGAAACCATACGAACTCCGTGACGAGCTCGTTGAGCTCCAGGATTAAAAAGTATGTGATCTTAGTTTCGTGTACGAAATCTTAATTCAAAGATTAAAGTCGACGAGTAGAAAAAAAAGTATATGACACTATTCCCCTTTTTATTCGACTTACCTTCATAAAATGGAAACATGTTTACAAAACTGATTCGGTCGTACATCAGAATTTATTTATTTATGACAGCTGTCATGAATATTATAAGGTGAATCCGGCGATAAATTTTCATATTCATATTTTATACATCGAATTGAACGTAGGTATTGGCTGGGATCGTTTCAATTGGGTGTAGATAGTGCATGGAATACTAACCAAATTGTAATTGTCCGCCTTTTGCAAACATTTTTCAGGAGCGATAATATAGGATTTCATAGACAGAGTCCTAGCGAATACCCGAAAGGCATAGAGGTAAATTAACCTGACTAAATTGAGAAGTATTAGAGACTTTACATCCTTGAAATCACATGTCCTATCCTATATAGGATTCGGAAAACTCCGAAAATCGGGTAATTCCGATAATTTCTACCAATCTAGTAGTATTTTTTTAGGAGGGTAACTCCGTATAAAAAAGGATTATATACATTGTGTCAGAACTATGTAAGACTCACTTTTGTAGATCATTCGGAATACCTAACCCGATTTTCGGAGTTACCCGAATGCGCATACTTTAGTCGTTTATATCCGTGATGATCCTATATGCGTTTATATCAGTTTCAATTGTGTTTTGACATTTTTGGTGACTAAAAAAAGGCCTATACGCGATGTTACTCTACTCGTCCCCACTTGTTTTATTGTCTATGCCTACATATTTGTCACTCGTTTGTGTATGTGTGTCTGAACTGTCTGTGTCCCTGAATAGGTACTTATATTATTTCTCTATGGTCATGAGCGGTTCTCCATAGCTGTTATAAACATCATTAAGCTGAAAGACCTAGATTAAAATTCCAGACATTACCACATGACATCACGATCCAGGTCAATCTTAACGACAATTAGAATCAGCTTGTTGCATCCTTCCGCAAGTACACCCTATACAGCAGTGATTAGTAGTAATAAAATGTCCGTATTAAGGAAAACACTTGTCGACTGCCGCTGTTTATTTCCCCCTTATCGAATTAGGGAGGAGTTTCTGAGAAATTACATTAACAGGCAAGAGGGCGAAGGAATTCCGGCTTAATGGCGATGTCGGCGACTCGTCCCTTGCCGTCACTTTGCCAAGCCGATAAAACGGGCTTGGTGCACTCTAGAGTCGCCAAAGAGCTCGCAACAAAACAAAAGAGTTTAAAAAGCATGCCATTACTTTTAGCACCATTGGTGCTCAGGACTAACGGCTCTCGGGGAATATATTATAATCAACCATATATGTATAATGTACTGTAGAGATCAGTTGTTAATGCATTTATTTAAGAACCTATTAATTACAAATATACTTTTACAATGAAATGTCAACTTATAGGATCCACAGCGCAGGTTTCGTCATTCCACAGATAAAGGATCCACCACAGGTTTCGTCATTCCACAGATAAAGGATCCACTACAGGTTTCGTCAGTACACAACAGCTACAACTCACCATCCGCAACACGCATCGTCAACTGTAGAGATTATATATCTAAACTCTACAGTGCTGGCTGGCTATACAGCACTATTCTCACTTCAAATGGAGCTGTCTGGAAGCTTATAAATACAAGAAGATTCGAAGGCATTATACAGTTGCCTTCGAGGTTTTGGCCTCTGGGCGACAACAACGCAACTCATACCTCTCGCAGCGTATTTTAATAAAAGCAAGTTCATAACTCCCCCACGTGTTTGTTATTCTACCACTGCGCTGACTTTCTCTGCAGTTCCTTATCCCCAGCTTAGTTTAACCACAAAATTAATTTCGTTTATATGTGTGAATTTAGTAATAAGTTTTAGTTTGTAGTACCTACCCATTGCTTGTATTATTTTCATTGTATTTTTATTTAAAATTAAACTGTTACACTGTGTGAATAAATATTATATTTGAAAATTAAAATGTAATAATTTATTCGTGACAAAACTTAAAATACTGTATGATCTATAAATCTATAATATACTAAGCAGTTTGTCACAAAATGGTCTCGCCGCAGCATAATGACCATTAGTGGTATTTGTATACTTACGCAATATCATCCAGATACCAGAAAATTGACAATATTCAAATAATAAATTAAAACGTAATAAGAATTTAAATTTATTATTGTATCTAAATATTTCATAAATTGATGATTTTAATACCAATATCTAGACAAAGTTAACTTTATTTGACCTTTAGGAATGTATAAAAAACACGGTGTTTTTGTTTGTTGTGTGTTATGTTTCAACCCCTCAGCCGCAAATCTGTGGTCGTGTGTAGGGACCAATACCGCAAACATCCGCAAATTGGTAATGTTAATAATAAACATATTTTTGTACAGTCGATGAATTTCTTAAGGCGACGTGAGCTCCAAAAACTGATTTTTAAAAAATCGTAGCTCTTGTTTTTTTATAATACGGCTGCCTTAAGTTTAATTAGCAATCTTGAGGCCTTTCTCGAGGGAAATCAGCTATTCGAATCCTGAGTTTTTGACTTTCGCTCGATAGAAAAAAATCACGAACATAGGTTCACTATACACTTAAAAAAATCGTAACAAATTATGCACGATAGCTAAACATATTGAAATTGGTTCTAAAAATCGGCAATGTCACGTTTAAGGGAAATCAGCTATTACTTTTTTATTTATTAAAACGCACAAAAAATATAATTAAATAATTTACTTTGAAAACAAAGTTTTAACCGACGAAAAATCAATCATCCCCTATTTTCGTACCCTTAGGGTAGGTTTTTTTTTTTCCAAATTTATATGGGACTAACTTTGGGTTATACCCTTTCCAATAAAAAAGAATTATCAAAATCGAACTATTCTGTAAAAAGTTATGCGTGGTCATACATAAAAAAATATATATATACGCGTCGAATTGAGAACCTCCTCCATTTTTTTCGTCGGTTGAAAACATGATATCCGCGCTACCAAACACGCACTTCCATCTCGCTCACGCTTATGCTCAGTGAGAGGGAGAGAAGACCACGAACCTACGTCCCCTTAACGTTATCTGTGCGGTACGAATCACTTGATTTAGTGAACACGTCTTCACACACTGGTCAGATTTCCTGTAACTTTAGAAGAATTCAGTTATCATCATTTTCAGCCTGTAATCGCCCACTGCTGAGCATAAGCCTCTCTTCGCGTACGCCACTTATCCCTTTCCCGTGCTAGTCTCATCCAGAAATAACCCGCGGTCTTTTTAGGGTTCCGTACTCATAGAGTAAAACGGCTCCGCTGTCCGTCTGTCTGTATGTCCGTCTGTCACCAGGCTGTATCTCATGAACGGTGATAGTTAGACAGTTGAAATTTTCACTGATGATGTATTTCTGTTGCCGCTATAACAACAAATACTAAAAACAGTTTTTTTTTTTCTTTTACAATCTTACATAAATTGACCTTGTCCCAAACAAAGCAAAGCTAGTACTATGGTTACTATACGACGATAAACATACTTATATAGATAACATCCATGACTCAGGAACAAATATTTGTTCTCATCACACAAATAAATGCCCTTACCGGGATTCGAACCCGGGACCTCCGGCTTCGTAGGCAGGATCACTACAAACTAGGCTACAGGGGGCTCCCATACAACAAACGTGATTTTTTTGCCTTTTTCATAGATAATGGTACGGAACCCTTCGTGCGTGAGTCCGACTCGCACTTGGCCGGTTTTTTATTTTAACATCGTCAACTCATCGAGCTGGTGGACGACCGACGCTTCTTTTTCCTGTAAGGCTTGATTTCCTCCTACGCTGATGTCGGTCGCTGACGTCGGTCGGGCGTACGAATATACACCATGTTCTATGGGACACCGCACAACGACGCTGACTGAAATACCAGCGTACAGCGTACATTCGTACGCCCGACTGACGTCAGCGTAGGAGGAAATCAAACCTAAGTGGCCACCAATCCGTTAACGTTTTGGTCCACCCACCTGCGCTGCCTGTATTCACAGTCACCAGCATTAATATCCGCCACAAAAAAGGGGCCATGTTACACATACGAGTACACAGTATGTGTGTGTTGACATCTATGTGCGCTTTGTTGTCGCAGATATTGATGCTATAACATCCTCTATTTACTACTTCGGCATTAAGTAAGGTTATAAATTGTCTAGATACGAAAAAAAATCATTGCTATTTCTGAAAGCCTACATGGGAGCAGCAAACGCCCACTTTAGTACAGTTACTAGCCACGTTACGGGAGTCCTATACAAAATATAGGCTTCAGTGCTCAGACGTGTATCAAATTGACAAGGAAATTTCAGATGAAAAATTTATTTGTAATATACAAATTTAAAAAACCTTTTAGACAAGCGAACCGCGTCTTTAGTAAATCGAACAAAAAGTTCATCATTATTTATTTCCCGGGCACCTTTCTGTTGTACCAGTTTTCGTGTCTTCCGATGCGTCCTTTGTATCTCAGAGCCGTCCCTCTAACTAGGTCTATAGGTACCACTTGGTTATTATCGGCAACACTAGTCAACATGCGTAAAGTGCCTACGCTAATTTTATTATATTTATAACTACGTATCTCTCGCAGGAGCAAGACGCAAGCTAACCATATGCGGTCCAGGCAATATCAGCAATAATGTCAGTCCTTCGTTCTGTACCCTTGTTTCCTTCACTCCAAACACTGCCCATATTAAATGCCATTACTTAATGTCATCATTACTGGTATAATGTCTGGACTGCAATATTTTCATTATGTTGTGATTGAGATTAAAGCCGTGTTCAAACTTACCAGTGCCTATTCCAAAAATAAAAAATGCCTCAAGTCGCTCTGCTACCAAATTCAATCTAGATATCGTTCGTAACAATCGTAACTGAACATTTATTCGCATCGACGACGTATACATAAGATATTCGTGTATCATATGTTGAAGCGCACTCGTTCTTCCACGTGTGTTTTGCCGTGTGTGAAAGCGAGAGCGGAAGATAAGTGTAATACCAATATCATATCAATACGTCAAGTTAGATAGACGTCCTGAGCCGCAATTATTCCATGCCTGCCTTTGAGGTGACATAATCAGTTCGTAGATGTGCTACGGTGTAGCGCCTCGTAGCACTCCATTGCATTGGAAATGCATAGAGATCAAGCTTGCTTTGCATTCATGACGTATGTGTACACGAGTAACTGAATTTGACACGATAAGAGGGTATTATCGCATTGCGCGTACGTTCATGACTACTAATTGGTTTTGGGACAATTTTGGTGTTGGTTGGAATTGGAACACTTTCATTTTTAGGGTTCTGTACTCAAAGAGTAAAACGGAACCCTATTACTAAGACTCCGCTGTCCGTCCGTCCGTCCGTCCGTCTGTCTTTCACCAGGCTGTATCTCACTGATACCGTGATAGTTCCAGCTGAAATTTTCACAGATGATGTATTTCTGTTGTCGCTATACACAGAATATAATAGTTTTTCATAGATAATGGTACGGAACCCTTCGTGCGCGAGTCCGACTCGCACTTGGCCGGTGTTTTACTGTTTTTTACTCTACCTACTCACTCGTTAATAGTTACATTGGTAAACAATAACGATAGAGCACTTAGCGTCGCGTCAGAAGCGATAAGTTTTTACTCATAAAGCTCAGAATTTTGCTCAAAAAGCTTGGCTCAAAGCAATTTTAAAGCACCCGTATCTTAGTGCGCTTTAACTTACTCAAAAAGGCAACAAAAATCAACAAATGACAACACTTCGGCGCATACCCCTCTTCAGCTTTTAAACAGCGGAGGAGTCTAAGCGTCCCGCCCGATTCACACCAGCTCGCTAAAATATACATAGAAATTAGGGCATCAAAACATAGAGCACTTGGGAATAAAGGTCGCTTCAGCTTAACTACTAAAATAAGTGACGTGCCACGGCAGCTGAGGATTATTTCAGACACTTTATTTTTGTATAAGGACATGTAAAAGTGTCTCAATCTTATTTTTAATAATAACGTACCTAAATAGATTCATTCCAAATTAGATTTGCTGTCACGATCCCCTAGCGTTTTCTCACTAACAAGCAACATTGAAACGGTTGTAGCACTTGTAGCTTCGTAATTTTTTGAGATATTTGAATGGGATTTTCGTCATTAGGCATATTTTTTTGTTTTCTTTCTTTTGAAGTTATAATAAATTTTGAGTCTACACCCGTATTACATTTTCATGTACAGTGGCGGAATGAAAAGGTTGACCAGTTTTCAAATCAAATAATTTACGCGTTGCAAGCACATGTTACCTTTTTGAACTGTGTATCAGACGAGTGTTGTATTGAAAATTATGTTCAACTGTTTGACAACAAAGTTCAAATTTACTTAGACGAATTTTCCTTGACTATTAATAGTTGAACTAAAACTTTTTTATTAGTTTCATCTTGCCATTACGTTGTGTCAAGTTTGATAAATCTAATGATGAGATCCTCTTCGTTTAAAATTATTAAAACTTTAGATGTGAGTAACAGGTTCTGTCAATGTCATCATTGCTATTTCTTGTATACGTTTTTTTTCTTTTTTTAACTCGGTTTGCAGAATTCAAAGAGGTCAATTCTCATAGTGGACGTATCTGTAGGCCATGTAGTGGAAATGACATTCATTATGACGGAATGTGTCTGACACTCGGTCGATAAAGCAAATACTGATAACTTATACCGAGCAAGCAAAAACAGATCTTAAGGTGGTCAACCTTTTCATTCCGCGACTGTACTTATGTATATGTTCACCGTTAGATTGTGAAAATCGTCAGTTTATAATCTTACCCGTTATATTGTAAACTGACAGAATATTGTGAACTGCCAATATTGTTCATAATTTTACGCATTCATTTTCGTTAGTTTATAAACTAACAATGTCATATCGTCAAATTGTGAACTGAATCAAATTTGCCTGATTCGGAACGCAACCAGTGCGCTGTTTGGTTAAACGAGTTATTCCACTTGCATCAGTTTCCACTTACGTCAGAACATGATTGTTTTTTTTATGTTATTCAGACATTTTATTCCATTTATTTCGGCATCCAGCAGTGTCGACGGAGCCCCGCTGCGCGGGGCTCCTGTTTCTGGGCGATTTGCCCTTCGGGCAAATGAAGATACCTAACAAACCTAACCTACCTAGTCTTTGTGTACGTAGCGTACTGATCCAGACTGTTCGCATATTATATATTTTAAGTTTATCAGTGATTACGTCATTTTAAATGTGGCATTCACGTGTTCAATTTCAATATTTTCTTGTCATAAATAAGCATCCACGTAAACCTCCAGCCGCTCAAGTTTCAACACGTTTGAGAGTTATCCACCACCTCAATGGTATTTAAAAGTACAGTCAAGTGTGAAAATATGGGCGCATACTACTTACTCATAAATATGTCCCACCGCTCTTATGACAGCGGATTAAGTTTTCGGTACATATTTATGAGAGGATTAAATCGATACATATTTTTGCACTTGACTGTATCATTCTAAATTGGCACTGAGTACTGAGTCGTATTTGTTTTATTTCGTTCGATTTTAAAACAAACCAACTTCTATTATATTATAATAATATTTAATTTTTAGAGTCGATTCAAATTGAAGGGATGAAAAAATGAAAATGAAAAAAAAAATGAAAAAAAAGTTTATTTAGGTTATAAAAGTAAATTAACAGATAGCAAAGGTTGGAGCCTCCTATTAAGCAAGTAATTTTGCTTGTGTCAGGAGACACCGCTCTTCCAAAAAACAAGAAGTGGTACATAACCCATAATAAAGGTACTTAATATAATATAATATAATTTATATCTATTTATTTACTTAATTTAAAAGTAGGAATATATGTGTGTTGAACATATTTTAGCTATGTAATTGTATTTTAAATCTAAGAAAAATGTGTGTGTGTGTGTTTGTGGGTGTCGTGTGTGTGTACAGGTGTGTGTGTGTGTGTATGTGTGTATTGTGTGCGTGTATGTATGTGTGGGTGTGTGTGTGTGTGTGTGTGAGGGTTTTATGTAGTCTTACTATAGAGTTAACAATGTACAGTTTCCGCATAGATAAAAGACCACAATCCTTGTAGAGCTTAGTGGTGGGATACAAGAATGGTTTCGAAAATGTAACTTTTAGTAAGCATCTCTGAGCTCTCTCGACTTCTAGGAATTTGGTCTTACTTGCGCCGCCCCAACTAGATATGCAGTAGGACATGATCGATTGTGCTAGAGTAGAGTACAGTGACTTCAGTAACTTTGTGGAGGCCACATTTCTGAGCACCAGGGGTGTTTACCCGAGCAGGGATGTTTACAAAAACAACATTCTGCTAAAATATTATTTCTTTAAACAATATTTTCAATTTACTATGAAGGCGTACGGCCATAGAGTTACACTTGCATCTTGGATTCCATTAATAATAATAATCGGTTATCTTTTCTAAAATATGAAGAATTACTTCGTCACTTATGCTGTTTTTGTAAAATTATTGGCAGTTATTTTATTCTGGTGCAAAAACAAATTACAGTCCTATAGTAATCATTAATTGAATTTACGAAATCTGTTTTATCTCCACTTATAATAAATCTCTAAATTAAAAAAAGAATCAGCCAGTTTGAAACTAAGCTTTGCGCGGTTCGAATGTTCTCAGCATCCCATGCACGGAAAAATATGAAACATTTTATATAGGTACATTATTATTCTAGCTGCAACTTAGGATAGTTTTTATCCGACTGCGACAGTTAATTAATTTTCCGAAATATACGACTTCATTTAATTTTTCATTTATTTTTATTGAAATCAAACGCTGCTCCAACTGTCAGCTATAAGAACCGTCAAATTTTCGTCAAAATGGCGGAATTGCTTTGCCTTTCACTTATTAATAATTTAAATCCCGTCTACGATAGACCTTTACGAGACAAATGCTAAAATATAAACCATAAAAAAATATTCGATTCTGATATGAGAACTTATATGCGCAAATGTCGTTTTATGTCGTAATTTCAATAAATGAAATCAACAAATTTGAACAATATAATTAACACGAATTTGTTTTTTTTGAATGACAATGGCACGCGCTCGGCGCATTCAGCCAAAGTACCTGCGGCGCTACCACGAAAACCGATACTCAATGTTCATATATTTGCATCCCTGTCACTCGAGTATGGTTAGTGCGATAGAGATAGAGATATCCGAATATTTTCGAATTCCGAAGTTCGTGGTTATAGCTCAGGAATCGAAAATATGGTAAATAATCATAATGTATTTTCTCGAAAAAGAATTTAAAATAAATATAGTCAAATGGAGAAAAAAACAAAGCAAGAGGTTATATAGGTAATGATTAAGTTATAAGAGTCCAAAGTTTTAAGAGGGGGTATGTTCTGTCCCTTTTCCGCAAAACGCACCTTCATATGAAACGATTGTTTTTTACTATGACGCTCGAGTATATTGACGTCACAGTCCCTCATCGTTTTCTCACTCTAACAAGCGACATTAAAACGGATGTAGCTTCATAATTTTTTGAGATATTTGAATTGGAGTTTCATTATCTTCTATCTATTTATCTCCACTTATAATAAATCTCTAAATTAAAAAAAGAATCAGCCAGTTTGAAACTAAGCTTTCTGGGGTACGAATGTTCTCAGCATCCCATGGACGGAAAAATATGAAACATTTTATATAGGTACATTATTATTCCAGCTGCAACTTAGGATAGTTTTTATCCGACTGCGACAATTAATTTATTTTCCGTAATATACGACTTCATTTAATTTTTCATTTATTATTCTTAAAGTATATCGCCGCCACATCTGACAGCTAAAAGAAACGTCAAAATCACAGACTAATAAGAAATACTACGGATAAAATGGCGGAATTTCTTTGCCTTTCTTTCGACTATTAATAATTTTAATCCCGTCTACGATATACATTGACGAGACACATAGGTACCAAAAGCAAATATAAAATTAATCGATTTTGATATGCGAACTTATATGCGCAAATGTCGAATTAAGGCGTATTTTCTACAAATTCGAACAATATAAACTTAGTTTTTTTGAATGGCACGCGCGCGCGCTCTTTGCGTATTCAGCCAAACCAAGAAAACCGAAACTGTCATTTATTAGTGCGATAGAGATAGAGATACCCGAATCTGTCAAATCATGCGATTTTGCTATTAAGAAAAGGTGATAAGGTAGATATTTGCTGATAGGGTCGAATGGATTTATCCAATTTTGAATTTAAGCGATACAAATTCGAACAATATAAACTTGGTTTTTTTGAATGGCACGCGCGCGCGCTCTTTGCGTATTCAGCCAAACCACGAAAACCGAAACTCGAAGTTCGTATATCTGCATTCCTGTCACTTGTTAGTGCGATAGAGATAGAGATACCCGAATATTTTCGAATTCCGAAGTTCGTGGTTTAAAAGAAAATACGGATGTCGTATACATCTAAATTAATATTTTATGTGTGAATATGGTTAAAATTATTTGGAAATACTATTTTTGTTATTGTTTTAGTATATTTGACTAGCTTTAAGTTTAATATTGTACGTCCGAAATGGGCAAGCTGTTGGACTTTATTTTTCACGCTACACCTCTATTTGGAAGACAAGCGGAAAGAACCCATACTATCCATACTAATAATCCATACTTCCATATTAATATTATAAATGCGAAAGTGTGTCTGTCTGTCTGTTACCTCTTCACGCCTAAACCGCTGAACCGATTTAGATGAAATTTGGTATACAGATAGTTTGAGCCCCGGGGAAGGATAAAGGGTAGTTTTTATATCTGAGGGGCTGAAATTGGGGGTGGAAATTTGTATGGAGCTACTTAAACCGCTGCACCGATTTAGATGAAATTTGGTATATAAATAGTTTGAGTCCCGGGGAAGGACATATAATAGGTTTTATCCCGGAAATCATCCCCTAAGGGTTATCTATTTTGATGAAATTTGGTGTAGATATAGGTTAAGTCCTGGGAAAGGACATGGAATAGTTTTTACCCCAGAAATCATCCCCTAAGGGGGTGAAAGGGGGGGGGGGGGTGAAAATTTGGATGTAATCTATTTTGATGAAATTTGGTGTAGATATAGGTTAAGTCCTGGGAAAGGACATGGAATTGTTTTTACCCCAGAAATCATCCCCTAAGGGGATGAAATTAGGGGTAAAAATTTGGATGGAACCCATTTTAATACAATTTGGTATAGAGATAGCTTGAGTCCTGGGAAAGGACATAGGATAGTTTTAATTCCGGAAATCACTCCCTAAGGGGGTGAAATGGGGGGTGAAAATTTGGATGAATCCCGTTTAGATGAAATTTGGTATAAAGGGCGTTTGAGTCCCGAATAATGACATTAGATAGTTTTTATCCCGAAAATCATTCCCTAAGGGTATGAAATAGGGGGTGAAAGTTTGGATAAAATCCATGTACCTAGAAGAATTTTGGTATAGAGATAATTTGAGACCCTTCGAAGGATATAGAATAGTTTTTGCCTCGGAAATCATCCCTTAAGATGGTAAGTAGAAGTTTGTTTGCATTATATTTTCTAAGTTCTACGCGGACAAAGTCGCGGGCAACAGCTAGTTATTAATAAATGTATTCCATTTAAATTATCCATATTATGTATAACAGAATGTACTCATTATTGTACTATAAGTTCCGTAGAGCTGAGTAATTCCATTTTACAGATATAAAGGGGTAATTTTGGGCAAACGGGTCTCTACTGCACAATTGTAGCATCTTCACAGACGAACATAATAGTATGATTATGTTCGTCTGTGAAGACGCTACAGTAACTCGATTCCATAAAATATGTCATTTAGGTTATTTTAGTAAGCATTGCTTCAATTTCATTGCCATTTTTTCCTGTATGGTGGCCAGCTAGAATATTGTGCCATGTTTTATTTAAAAATATTTTACTTGAAAACAAAGAACAATTTCCTACCCGCCTCGGCTGACCGCAAAAGCGCTTTTACAAGCCACTTATAATAATGTTGAATATAACAAGGAAGCCGAAATTCAAGTCATAAATCAAAGTAGGATTTTCAGCTCGAGTTCCTGTCTGGCTAGGCTAGCCTATTACACTATTCACAAGTCATAAGTTTAAATTGTTACCTACCTGGGCGCGCGGCCTACTTTAATTAAGTCTATCGTCAGCGCTTAGCAGACAATTTGACTAGACTAGTTCATCAAATAGTCCAGTATTCAGCCTGCAATTACCGTCCTAACTCAATATTCGCAGTCGGAATCTTCAGGTGGTCTGAGCAAACTTTGCTCATTGTCGGTGAGGGATCGTTTACTGTAGTCCAGTCTGGTGTCGATGGCTGCAAACAATCAACATTAAGTGTATATTGTTTGCTCTTTTTTATTTACGTCTCGTATTAAAGTAGTATAAGAAACGGAATCCACACAGGCTAGCGCTGGTAATCATTGCTTATTATTTCTTATAGGAGATATTTAATGTAGATGTTTGAAATTTAAGCCTTATGCTCAACAGTGGGATGTATAATAAGCTGAAGATAAAACGATACTTATCGTAAATCAGTCTAATGTTTTTATATGGGCACTAAATATGTTTTTAATAGTTCAAAGCAATGTTAGTTTTGGCTCAATAACAACTTCATAGAACCTAGTTAAATATTCATTTACCATACACAAGCAAAGTAAACACATCGTACAGAATAGTTGTCCAACAACAGCCCGAAGCCGTGCTCCAAATCAGAATCGCATCAAAAACTAGTCCGAAAACAACAACATCAGGTCAACTATGTTTAGAGAAACGATTGAGAACGCGATTACGGAGCCGAGAGCATGAATATTCATTGTCCAGATGTTCGGTTCCATCAGATAGGCATGTACGAGCGAGGACCGGGTATGCCCCAGCGTATTCGAAACCAATCAAGTCTGTAGCCACCTCACTCACGGCTCCACGTGTTATCAACAATAGGGCATAGGACGTGTGAACGCTGATATAACGTCACTGTCTCCGCAAACACAAGGCGCGCACGCTCATATATACGTTACCCGTTGCTTGCATGCGAAATAAAGCGTTATTTCCACACATACGGGAATCGGTTGTGTCGAATGAAATAGTGTCGCGGTTGGGATAACATACTCATGTTGCGGCAAAGTTATTCAGGATTTTACATTTAGCACTAAAACTAGGTTTACAAATGAAATCAATAGTAAAGTAGTAGTCAGACTGTAATGAGAGTTCGTAAATTTCATGTAGGTACGGATTTTTTTATAAATCGCGGGTACGTTGATTGTTATATGATTAAATGATCGAGATTTCGTTGTTTTTTACTAGAATATCGTAAAGTTAATTCAATTTGTAATATTATCTTTTCCTGGGTTTGTTAGAATTGAAGGGTTTTACCAGATTTTATTTTTGTTTTGCATAAATGCCAATAGAAACAAAAAAATTGTGTTGCCTTTTAGCACGGTTTTGCGTGCTTTTTTGGACACATGCGATATATGCGTGCATTGACGAAAAACCGTGATAAAAAAAATGTGATATATATGATGGTTTACAATAATCGCACAAAAAATCGTTGGTAATGTTGGTAAGTCTGGGCGTTTTCACTAAAATGTGCGACTTTTATTCGCGGAATTTAGAATTTTTATAAAATCATGAGCACTCTCCCCAATAAAGAATAAAAGAGTTTTTTACGAGAATAGTTATGTCTTGCCTGTGATCACAACAGGCTGCGTTCAAGTAGTGTTTTTTTAATTATCTACTATAATTTTGCTGGGTTTTTCTCTTTTTACTCCTGTTAGTTTTCGTTAGAAAGTAGAGTTTTATTGTATGTGTAAGAGTACGTAAACCAGAAACCATACGTATCATTCTGATTGAATAAATTAATCGCTCGTCTCTTGAATCACTTGAATGAATGTGCTGTTTTTTCCAAAATTATTGTGCTACTCGGACTTTTGATATACGAACGTTCTTTTAGATCGGAGTGCTCTGGCAACACTACAAAACTAGAGAAGAAATAGCTAGATGAGAACATTTCTTGAACAGACACATCTTATAAGCTTTTCCTAATATAAATAGAAACAGTAAAATAAAGGCGGTTAAATGTAATAATAGTGAAATAAACGTGCAATTTAAGAAATACGAGCTTCAAAAAAGATTTATAAGGAACGTTCCCGGGGTGTCGTAATTCACAAAGAGCCGCGCGAGTCTTGGAAATTTTATATTATTTTGTTAAGATGCACTATCAAATACAGTGAAGACGCAACGAACTTATTGCATTTGTTGCCAACTGAGTATTTTACGATGGCTTGGATGAAATCGCTTGAAAATTACCTTTCGTGTTTTAAGCCCGTTTTACCTGACTGCAGTAGGTACCTACTGGTTATGTTTTTCGAGTGTATGTGTGAAGCGTGTGTTTGTTTGTATGCAAGATGCATGTACGGCTATTAGTGACATGGGTTGGCCTATAATGTTAAAAAATCAGTCGAGATGTTTGCAATTCTTTTGATTTCATTTATTTCAAATAGTTTTCCCGCACATACTCATTCCACTTTAGCTTTATTACAACGTAATTTAATTTTGCCTAATCTAATAACTTCTAGATCTCACAATAACTGAGTGATAAATTGCCTAAATCGAATGCCTATTATAATCGACTTCAAAAAAGGAGGAGGTTTATATGTTCCACTGTATTTTTTTTATGTAAGTTCACCGATTGCTCCGTCAATTGAGGACCGATTTCCAAAATTTTTTTTTTCGAAAGAATTTGCTCCTGACGTGGTTCTATAGTCACCAAGTCAGGATCTGATGATGGATTCCAGGGAAATTGAGAGCATCCCTCAAATTTTATAGGCACGCGTGTATTAGTCATTTCCGTATTTTCTATTATAACTCGTGTATTTACCCTCGTAAATCGCAATTTTGGTGAACTGAAACTGATGATGAAGACCACAGATGACTTATGTGTTAGCTTGACGATGACATGTATAATATTTTTATATAACTTAAGTGTAGAAATTACTAAATGTAAGCCACTTAACTATTTCTCGATAAACCGAAGTTGTTGATTTGACTATTTCCGATCGAGCATCCGTCGCTGGCTGACACCGTTCGATAAAATGAGACGACGCGCTTATCCTATCACTTATCGCGTGATAATGCACGCCATCCATGCTACGGGGCCTGGACGGATAGCATGGATGGCCTTATCACGCGATAAGTGATAGGATAGAGCTGCCGTCCCTGGCTGACACCGTTCGATATAATGAGACGACACGCTTATCCTATCACTTATCGCGTGATAACGCCATCCATGCTACGGGGCCAGGTGTGGTTTAACGGTTACCGAGTGATAGTCGAGCAGCAGGATCGGCTCACGATCACGATTACGTTGGCGGCAGCCGGATAGTACGGACGGTTATGAAAGTGATTGTATACAACTATACTTCGTTTTTTTTGCATTAGAGAGACCTTTGCAGAACGAGATATAAGGTTTTTTATCGGGCACACTCTGCGGATCGAACAGTGAATACGAGTTAATAAATATCACGTATTTATTATCATTTTTTAGTAATACATACATTACTCAGTGTTGTGAACAGATAAGAAACATAATATTAGTTAATTTATATTCTAAGATGAAAAGATAAGCATTTCAATAAATTGCGTTTGAATTTTTTCATGGAAAGGTTGTACATTAAAAAACCTAAAGAGGCAGAGTTCTCACACAATGGTCTATTTTTAAACGTCACTGTCACTATCTGTACTTCTGTCATGTGGGTTTTTCATTCGAGTTCATATTGTTGTCGGTTGAGTCGGTTGTGATTTCTATTGCTGTAAGCTTACTTAAAGATTGTTGTTATCGTTTTTGTTGAATTTTGTTATTAGTTGTTGATCTATTTAGATATTTTGTTTTGTTGGTGCACATTTACAATGTATGAAGCCGAGGCTGGCCCGAGTGGGCTACTGAAGTCGCAGCCGGTTCCGGCTAATGTTTTTTCATCTCCAAAGAAGAAAAGGCAAAAGCAGAATCCTCTGACTGCCAGTGAAAAGCGGAAGCGGGTGGTGAATATTTACAAATTAATGTCAGAAATATGCCATAGAAAGGAGTATCCCACTAAATCAGACCGCGTGAAAAAGACTGCCGAAACTGCTGGCATATCGTTGGCTACGGTATACAACATTTTAAAAGAAAATATATAGCGTTCAGCTATCGGTAAATATCAAATGATATCTACTCGTATGTAGGTACATAAGTTCCGAGAAATTCAGTGGTATCGGTCGAAATCGAAGAAGGAAGGTTTACGACCACTGCTTCTGTGTTTACCCGTTTGACAGATAATTCTAATCTTAAAAAAAACGAAGTATAAAGTGTGCTGATTGAATAAATCTTATTATAGCAATTACATAGTTTTTCTCACTTTTGGAACTAACCCCACATATGGAACTCCTCAAAGATGTAAAATACCTCAAAAATTCTGACATGATTCCGTTGAAGTAGCAACGAATAAATAAATAAAATAAATAAACATTTGCGGACAACTCAACACACACAAGTGTGAACTCCTCAAATATTATCAGCCCACAGATAGCGACTTGGGTTTTTTCTGTAATAATCAAAGCATTTGCTCTCGCCTGCCTGCCTGCCTGCCTACAAAATCAAAATCAATTATTTATTCTGCAAATAGGCCACAAGGGCACTTTTACATGTCAAATGGTATTCTACTACTATAATATAATATCAACTAACAACTACTATAATATCAACAATCTTACACAATAATCATTTAAAAATTGCAGATTTTAACCAATTAGTAGGGTACCTAAACGGTTAACAAACTACATAAATGTCACTAAATAAAAACTACAAAAATCCAAAATTGTAAAATATTATCAATTACATTCGATATAAGGTCTGTATCAGAATTAACAATAAGTTTATGATATTAATTTAGTACCCCAGTTAGTTAGTGTTCCTCATAAATCTTTTTTGAAGCCCGTATTTATTAAATTGCACGTTTATTTCACAATTATTACATTTAGCAGCATTTATTTTACTGTTACTATTTATATCAGGAAAAGCTTATACGATGTGTCTGTTCAAGAAATGTTCTCATATAGCCAGGGTAAGTATTTCTTCTCTAGTTTTGTAGTGTTGCCAAAGCACTCCGATCTAAAAGCACTAATTAAAACAATTAGCTTGATTCAAAAAATCGTAGCTATGGTTTAATTTTACGAATTTCCGGTTCAAGTCATATCAAAGACGGTGAGTCGAACCATTTTGTAATATTTACTGCTGAGAGGAATCTACAAAGCTCTTAGACTACTCGCAGAATTTATATAAAGACCAGTTTTAATTGCACCACCGAATACCCATATATGAGCTACAATTCTATGGATCAAATTACATTAGCGACTAGCTGTCAATCAATTCAATGGCGCCTTATATATATAGGGCTTAGAAACGCAATGTTAGGCCCATCTGGCAATTTTGTCTTCTCATCAATTCCGTCAAATTCTCATTAGAAAACGTGAGACGGCGCTAGCTAATGACAGGTTACTACTCTTTTCAAGAAGCGTCAAATAGCTTTGTTTAAATTACGACCGTATATGTCAGACCTAATAAAGTTCATTTTTGCAGAATGTTGAGATATTTTTTACTGACAATTCGTAAGTACCTATCAGATGTTTTTGCAATCCATATGTGATTCGATAGTTATGCTTTTATAGTCTGAGATTTTGTGAATATCAGATATTTATATTCGGTCTGATCCGATATTTATGCAGTTACAGGCAAATTATTATTATGCGGGCTGTAAATCATCACATATCTTTAAAGGCGATATTTCGTCATATATGTATAATTATTTACCATAGTCATACTCATATATTTATGCTGGTGACTGTACATATCCGTTCACCCTTGACCGTGTATAGTTTTGGACTTCTGATTTGTTCACATGTATATGATATTTAAGTGTGTATATAATATCGACCTCTGCTTTATTCACAAGTATATAAACATGTGCACATATATTTATGGCTGCGTGTTTGTCTACATACCTTTCATTGTACAGATATTTATTAACGTATCAGCGTACAGAAGTTAATGACTCGATAAATGTAGGTATATGTACATATTTCTGATCGAATTGTCGCATGAATACCTTTGGCTAATAGATAGTACAGATATATTTGAAGCTCTGGGAACGTACATATACTTATGATAGATAGATAGATAGATTCAGATATGCCCTTGACTGTACCTGAATGAAATAGAATTTCATTGCATTCAGCGCATTTAACTGGAGTTATACAGAACTTGCAATGTGCCGAGTTACTAACAGCTACAGCGCGAACAGTACCTATCCAGAATAACTAACAAGAGTAACTTGAATTTAAACAAATATTTGGGATGAAGTTTGTTTTTCGTTTTCGTTTGTTCGGAGATCTTTGTTCATCAAGACATACTTTCCTTTCCTGTTCACATACTTTGAGAGAATCATCACGGTAATAAAAAAATGTTCCTAAGATTTTCGGCATATGCATTTGTAGTGTTATGTTATGCTCAAGTTTCACAATCCCAAGCCAGGGAAATATTATCTTGTGTTGTCGCTTATTTATTCAAAATAAAATAAAAATGTTTATTCAGCAAATAGGCCACACGGGCACTTTTACAAGTCAAACTGTATATGTATAAACCTCAGAGCATAGAATACTAGAGAGAGGACAAGCCCCCGGCGGCCGTGTCGCAGCTGTATGCTCAATGGGCATACTCTGCCATACTGTGCACGCGTGCTGATCGCAGAGAATATTACGTTTTTTCCCAAAATGTCTGATAATGATGCGCGTTTATTTTCAAACAAGCGTGTAGGTATACAAGTGTGTGTGTTTTAGATGTGTGCGTGCTTTGTCTTGTCAATTACTTGGGCGTTGTGTGGGTTAATGAACTTGCGACAGGCGTACTCTATACAAATCGGCGGGCATGTCCGATCTCCTTATATTCATACATCTGTGGTATAGACTTATATTATATCATTCATAATAAAATTAACTAGTTACATCAAAGTTTACATGTCAAAAACAATAAGAGCTCTTGAGCGATTTATAATGATTAGGATTGGGAGGTCACATCTCAAATTCTGCGGAATGCTGAAACGTTCTGGTATAAATTATTGTTGGCTAAGAACAACTTGTACAAAATATTATTGTGAAAACTTAAATGCGTACTAACTAATTTGACAAGATATGGGAAGAAGAAATACATAGCCTTTAGAAGCATTTGCAATGTTTACATCTCAACTTCACATCTCAATATTGTTCTAATTTACAATACCCATCCTATTCTCCTGAAAATAAGGCTGTTTTTCCACTTAATAGGGTGGAGAAGGTAAGCTCAATCTGCATTTTCCCAAAGTAACGTTAAATGAGTTTTGAATAAATCAACACGGTCTAACTTAAACACCCGACGGCTGCACAGCAAAATATACTTTGAGTAGTGTTGCTTAAGTAGTTTTAGGTAAAGCCGCATAATTTAATAGAATATAACCCAAACGAGTAAGTGAAGTTGGTTTCAACCGCTGCTGTGTTCCGAAGTGTTAAGAAATATTGACACTTCAAAAACTAATAAAATGTAATTTTTTTTTTTTATAGAGACAAATAGTTGTACATAAACGTTATCAGACATGGATTAGTATGAAATAGACCTATAGTTTCCTAAATGTATGATAAAAACAATACGTGGCTAATGCACAATGAGAACCAAATGTTCTTCAACATTTTTAATTTTAATATTTTTTTTATGTGACATTATGGTCCAACATGTCCCCACTAGATCGGGCCTTGACATACAATGCAGTACAAATACCTATTGACTTTGGAAACTGATATTTTGTTATCATAGGAAATTATAAAAATACTAAGGTAAGGTCGTCGTCGTCGTCGTCGTCGTCGTGGGCAGTAGTCCTCACGCTGGCCCAGTGCGGGTTGAAAGCTATTAAAATTATTGCCAAGAAAGAATCAGAGCCAGAAACACTATTTTGTATCATGGTCATAATTATCTCTAGTAATCGGAAGTAGTGAATTAGTATGAAATGTGCAGGTATACATGTTGAAAATGAAAATGAAAAAAGTTTATTTAGGTTATAAAAGTAAATTAACAGATAGCAAAGGTTGGAGCCTCCTATTAAGCAAGTAATTTTGTTTTGGACATATTTTAGCTATGTAATTGTATTATAAATCTAAGAAAAATGTGTGTGTGTGTGTTTGTGGGTGTCGTGTGTGTGTACGAGTATGTTGTTAGGGGAAAATACTTCACTTTCGGATACCGGCGCCATATTTTAGTATGTTGTTAGGCATGTCTCCTGAATTCCAAAACTGCCGAGAGACAATCTCTAAGGAGTCAAGTTCCCCTGTAATGACGTCGTCAAAAACATCGCGGCCGCACATGGAAAAGTGTAAATTACACCCAAACCATACAACGTACATGCAAATGTGGGGTACCAAATGAAAGCTGAATAAATTGTCAATAGTTTATTGATATATTATATTTCAATGTATACTCTAGTTTAAGTACTATTAGCAAAAGTGTACAAAAATCAAGAAAAAATCTAAGTACTTTCAGAATTTGCGGCAAAGCTAGAATAGATACACGAATGTAATGTAGCAAACAAATGATATCTAGTATTTCACCTTTGCATAATAGTTTTTTGTTTAAAAACATGAGCAGAATTGGGATAATTGTGCTCAAAAAACCAACAACGCAAAGCGAGTTTTCCCTACAAGATCAAATTTTATCGAAATTACTATTTTCCAAAAACCAGCACGAACTTATAGTATATAGTTAGACATGTTGTGTGCACCGCAAAACTGCAAAGAAACAGTCTCTAAAGTGTCTAGGTCATTAGTAATGACATAATATTCATTTCCGCGGAGGTTTTTTTTTAAAGTGAGATTTTTACCTGAACCTTGTAATATATATAAACGTGTGTAATATCACGTAAAAGTTAAACAAAAATGCTATAATTCTCGCTAATGTTAGGGTTCCATATATCCTTAAATTTAAAAGAAATATGCAAAATAGTAGACAAGAAAAGTGAAAAGCCCCCAGCTTCCACTTTTTGAAAAGTCTAAATTAAACCCAACCTTCCTGAATGCAAATGTGATATTATATGAAAGCTAATAAAATATGCTATATCTCGTTAATAATAAGTTTCAGAGCAATTTAAATTCCCGAAAATCGAATGTTAGCAGGCTTTTCACTTTTCTTCTCTACAATTTTGCAAATACCTCTTTAATTTATGGATATATGGAATAACAATATTGGCAAGAATTATAGCATATTTGTTTAGCTTTTAGATTATATAACACATGTTTATATTTATTACATGTTTCAGGTACAATTCCCACTTTTCAGAAAGCCTCCGCCGCAATGAAGATTAATGTCATTACTGATGAACTAGACACTTTAGAGACTCTCTCTCTGCAGTTTTGCGGTGCACATAACATGTCTTACAGTATACTAGAAGTTTGTGCTTGCTGGTTTCTGGCAAATAGTAATTTCGATAAAATTTATCTTGTAGGGAAAACTCGCTTTGCGTTGTTGGTTTTTTGAGCACAATTTTCTCAATTTTACTCTTGCCTTAAAATAAAAAACTAAAATGTAAATCTGAAATACTAGATATCATTTGTGTAGTACATTATATTCATGTATCTTTTCTACTTTTGCCGCAAAGTCTGAAAGTCCTAAGATTTTTCTTTGATTTTTTTATACTTTTGCTAATAGTATTTAAACTAGCATCTCGTATATTGAAATATAATGTACCAATAAAGTATACATACACTTTGGTCAATTACACAGTTAGACAATAAATAAAAAGGTACAATAAGTGTTAATAATAAATTATTAACTTAGTCAAAGAGCCCGCCCCGAGCCCGCCGATAAAGTATTGACAATTTATTCAGCTTTCATTTGGTACTACCCCACATGTGTATGTACGTTGCATGGTTTGGGTGTGATTTAAACTTTTCCAAGCGCGACCGCGGCGTTTTTGATGACGTCATTACTGGGGTGACAAACTCCTTAGAGATTGTCTCCCGTCAGTTTTGGAATCCAGGGGACATGCCTAACAACATACTAAAATATGGAACCGGTATCCAAAAGTGAAGTATTTGTTCGACAGGATCCCCTAACAACACGCACTAATATGTATTATACGCCATAAATGCACAACAGTGAATCTCCAAAGTAGCTAGTTGTATCAGTACAGGAGGTTTGGTACTTCGTATAATTTCTGGCAAGCAGGATCTCTCTAGATTTGAATTTAAATGATTCGATTTTCCGTACCGACGGTTCACACTTCTGCTAGAATATAAAGTCTCTGACATGAGGGCAGACGGCATGCACCTACTTATTGAATTACATTGAGGAAACGTTGTAGACATTGAGAAATAGTTCCAACGAAAGAAATCCATGGCTCTGAATGATTATCATTTATATACATGTTTTTGCTCAGTACGTTTTTTATTACATAAACGCAACGTTTCAAAAAAACTGCGCTGCAAAAATTTAATGTGAAAATTTGAAAAACGCCAACGCTTTGAGCAAGATTCGAACCTGCAACCTATACGTAACACACCTAAGTATCAAAGATGCCATAATAGGGAACTTGCATCTTTTTATTTTATTACGAATATCAAAAGTATAATCCAGCATTAAAACAACTGTAGCGCTAAAACTTTCTTATGATTTATTTTTCTGATGTTAATTTGAAATATGCAAGTTCCCCATTACTCATAATTGCAACATTTTCAACCCTGCGCAGAACGATTTTAGAGACAAACCGTGGTAATTTTAATTCAGAATGAAATTGTCAACTTATTTTTATCGGCATAATTCGAAGTTCACGTTACAAATGGCTCCTCTTCGCACTAATTGGTAACGCCTAATTGGTAGTCCCTGCAGAAAAATTACTTTCATCAACGAGCGAAGAGTTTCATAATTACTGCAATTAGGACCATTGCGGCGTTTTGTTCAAACGAGGCGCAGGGGAAGGGCGGACGTGTCACGTATACAAAAATGTATTTTTTATAAAAATTCACGGCAGCCGAGAATGTGGCCCGTTCAGAGAAGATTGCTGGATACTAAAAGGCCTGGCCTGTCATACCTTATCTGGCGCCCCGTACGTAGGCACCCTTCTTGCTTAACAATAAGATAAGGCCTAGATCTCTCAAACGTCGCTATTTAAGACCATCATTTTGAAAGCAAATAATTAATTTGTCTATTTAAATACCCAGTAAAGATATTTTTTGTTTGCATAACATATAATACCTTAATCAAATAACGCAATAATGTCGCGTGTAGATAGGTTATACCTAAATTCGTTTAATAGCTCGGTTATAAGTTAGAATCACTGTTTCTGTAAAAGCCTAGTGCAAATAAAGCACTTTGATGCGTCTTCCTGGATATATGCACATGTTCGCCGCTGTCGGCTTCCGGCTCCGTTAAAAGCCACTAATCCATTTGCCTTTCATGCCAGTACGGAAAATGCACAGATATTGCGAGAAAAATATTCAGAATGTATGAAAACAGAACCAATGTAAATTGAATGTGATGGTTACTTTACCGGCCGCTGGGCGCACGCTGTCTGTTTTGAAAAAAAATACTAACCAGTAAAAAGCATTAATAAAAAAATACATCAGACAAGAGTAAATTCTACTTTACTTATATAGAAAAGCATTAAAATCGTTACGCAGTTTTCGCAGGTGTTCTTTCCGCGAGAATTTAACCTTCGTACAGCGAACCGCGTATCGAAATTTATAATCGATCAGCTGTAAAGAGCCGGATGAAATAAGATTCTAAAAACCATTATCAGGGGATCTCCCTTTTGTATTCAGCCCCCGCGATCCACTTACAGCCGAGGCAGGGCGATGACAGTTTACGGGATCCAATATAGGACGTATTTATTATTCACTGTGCTTCCATATTTCATGACGTTGGCGTTCTCCGCTAACTTAAAACGAGTAAATGATGCCGGCTAGACGTAGATCTAATCTCGCGTTGGAAGCACCGTGCCACCGACACGCACCCAGATAAATAGGGCGCTTTGCATTATGTATAAGTTTTCGTCAACGGAACTAAACTTCTTACATGCATGCCATAGTCTAAAATATACAGTGTGTGAAAGCTTTGCTCAACACATTATGCTTTTTGCAGTTTACTCTTCTTTTAACGTACCGGAAAAGAAGATAAATGGTGAAGGTTTTTGATATAGAGGAATTTTGTTTAATAATACGGAAAAAAATAGAAATGGCTGAAAAAAGGAGAAAAACTCGCAAACGACGTCCTCTTATTTCAATTACGTGAAATAAAAAGTAGCTACCAAGTTGTATTAGAAACGGGACTAAAGGCTGGCAAGGAATAGTGAAAAATAGAGCCCATAAGAGCTCTTACGAATCCACAGAGCAATTCTTCAGCTGAGGTGGCAGGATCGTGGTTCCAACTCGGAAGAACATGGCTGATATAGAATGTCTGCTTACTAGGGGCATAAATAAATAAAAGGTGAAATTTTAATCGTCACGAACTTACGAAATTTCATTCCCGCATAGTGTGCGGGAATATTGTACTGAAATCCATTCCGCACGGGCAGGTGCAGGCCGGCGCTGCCCGTGCTGGCATCGACCACTTCCCGTGTTTATGTTCAACCATATAAGTTTCTGTCAAAATTTTTTTTGGGCACAAGCTTTAACTGCCGATTGTACTTTTCTGCATACCATCATCAAGTAGATACTCATTGAGACTATTCTAACGAGCCCAAACTCGATGGGGTTCCTATGGCCACCTTCCAGCTCCAGCATCAGATCAGCTCCAAGTCATCATAATTTTGCATGTCATGCGATATACATATGCTTGCAAAATTTCAGCTCAATCGGTTAACGGGGAGTGTCTGAAAAATGGATTGCAAATTTTGACGGACAACTTACATACTCGTACTTACATATTTACATACATACGAACAGTGCAAGTTAATCACGTCCGGCTCCAAAATTAATATATTTTTTTGGATATTATAGTTGCCTTGGACGTCTGAGTGGTTAGAGCTTGTAAATATAAGGGCAATTGCGTTGGTGTGGGCATCTTGTACCTGCGTATGGTACCTCCGAGACTGGCTAAAGCAATATCTCAGTTAGCTTAGGATAAACTTGAAGCACCTGCTCTACTTTTACTCAAGCAGCACCTCCTGCCTGGCACCTACTGGACAGTACCCACGATACAAAGAAGTCCTAAAACGCAACCCATCTGCCACTGGCATATCATGTCGAGGTCGTGAGAGGAACTTGCTACTCAGAGATCGGACTGGCGACTTCTGTCAATACGGGTATTAATGACTTCGAACGCGCCCATTCTCGAAGATTTGGACGCCAAACGCCAGCTCCATTAAACTCATCAAAATCCCTCCTACGCTTACGATTACAACTCTAGCAGACAGCTCCACTACCTCTTGCGGCGTTACGTTAAACATTCAAAGGCTTTGCGAATAACGTTCGTGCCCATGCACGTAATGTTTCCCGACTCTGGATTAATTTTGTCAGGATGTCGCCGTTGACGGACATGTCTGGGAGGACATGACCATCATCATCATCATCATCAATGCACTTTTTTAATTGCATATAATTGTCAACGGGACTGGGAAGTAAGGTATTTTACGTTCTAGTAAACCGTTTTATACCTCAAAAAATCAAAGGTGCAACAAAAATATTTGCGATTACAAAGTTTGAAACGACCTCCCATTTCAGAGAAAGAGGTACCTTACTTGAGAACTTGATATAAATAGTTCGAGCAACACATTGAATCAATGCCAATTATAATAATATAATTTATATATCATATCATTGGCATGCGGAGTGACGAACCAATTTGACCAGGTGTGAACCAAAAAGTTTGAAATGCGGAACATATTAATTATCCTTACAAAGAGACTAGTTGTAAGAAAGGTTTTTTTGAATAAAAACCCTTAAAGGAAGTGGAAATGTGGAGGGAATATTGCATACCTACAATAATATCACATCCGAGAGCGGACAAACTCACGGAGAGAACAGACCTAGCAGCCTACAAAAGCTTAGTACCGCAAATTTAAAACACGGACAACCCCTATTAAAACAAACAAGTATATGAAATACTACGGATATTTTTAATCGCTCCCTTCCAAAAAGATTTCCGGTTTCCTGCAGAAAATAAACAAACATCCAAGGAACGCGTAGACTCAGCTTTCGCTACAGGAAGCCCGTACGGCGCACTATCCAAACAACGATAAAAAAATACGAAAACAGCGAACATTTCGTAAACAAACTCTGTTTTAACATGTGTGCCTTTACATTAAAACCCGGTATGAAAAACAAATACCTCTTGCACCCTGTTTCCTTTATACATACGATTTATTTTTAATGCCGTTTTTCACTTGGTTACATAATTAAAATGTCAAAAAGGATACTTTACGTTGGTCAACCGCTTTTGGCACAGTGTTGTCTATACTTCCATTGAAAGTTAAATGCTACTTTTTACTCAACTACGGAAAACCCTGCACAAACCGAAACAGTCTTCAGATAAATTATCCCGCGCGCAAAAAAAATAGAAACGTTGTTTTTTGTTTGTTTTTCATGTGACTAAGATGGAAGACGACCGCACAGCAGAGTAGGTACTATGCATCATAATAATCATAAAGCCTCATTTTTCTTGATACATGATTTAAACAGCGTTTGTAGGCGAGGGACTTCGCCTTTTGTGACGAAACGAGAGCTCTTACCTACTGGTACAATCGAGTTGCTTAATTTCAAACCCGGGTAAATCCATCTGTCACATCATGCGATTTTGCTATTAAGAAAATGTGATAAGGTAGATATTTGCTGATAGGGTCGAATGGATTTATCCGATTTTGAATTTAAGCGACACAATCCGAAATCGACATTTTATCCCGCATTTGTGGCATGAAAACTGAGCGTCCGTTTATAGAAAACCTTTACACGGTTATTCTTCTTTGTCTTTGGTGATGGTTTTAAGTACGGTTTCTGTCAATTTCCTCCCATTTGCTATTTTTGTGAATTGTGTGTGGTTTTAGGGTACCGGACCAAAAAGGTCAAAACGGAACCCTTATGGTGCGACTCCGTCCGTCTGTCTGTCTGTCACAAAGTTAAATATCTCAGGAACTACTAATGCTATCAATTTGAAATTTGGAATAGTTAGTTAGTTAGTTATACTGGGCGTTTTCCGCAAGTCGACATCCATTGTGCCTATGTTGCGTGAAACGGCGGTGTGGCGCTACTCTAACCACCCCAGCTCGTCTAAAAAGTTGGCGAGTGCCTTGGTGTTGCTGACTGCGTCCCGTAGTGTGTTTGGAGAACCTAGGTGCTTCATTCTGTATACTTCTACCTCCTTGCAGTCCAGTAGTATATGTTTAGTCGTTTCTTCTGCCTTCATGCACACTCTGCACATGGGGCTGTCTGTGATACCTAAGTTATAGAGGTGTCTGTTCAAGGTGTTGTGTCCTGTTATTATACAAACTTACTATCTTGCGCAGTTGTTTTCTATGTGTCCTTAGTAGTGTAGTTGTGAGTTTGTAGTCGCGTTTCGACAGAATCTCTTTGGTCTGTCTGCATGTGTCTATCACCTCCCATGCAGTATCTTTGGTGTAGGTCTTTAGTGTGTTGGTCCAGTTGATTGTATAATGTAGCTTTGTGGCAGGGGCAATGTTGGCTCCGGACCGTATGCCGTTGTTTCTGAGCCTTTCCTGGCCAGTTCATTTGGAATAGTTATAAACAAAGCTAATTTACGTGTATGGAAAATGAAAAATGTAAATATTTATTTTTATTTATATAAAAATGGACGGATAAGAGGGGGGGCAAAAATTAAAAATGTAGTTAGTAGGCCAAATGGGGTATCATATGAAAGGGTTGGAATTGCACATTCTAAAACAGTTTTTCTTTGTTTTTCTATAGAGGTAAAATTTTGATTTACAAAGGAAAATGTAGAAAAAAATACCATTTCTTTATCTCCGAAGTTTACCGAGCGGATAATTTGAAAATATAATATATAATTGATATGTAAACCCGAAGCGAATCACTGGCTTTCAAGTCACTGGCCAGTCCTATTTTGAAAGTCAGACGCTCATACTCTGGTATCACTGTTAATCTTTCACAACAACCTACTGTATAATTACCACTACTACAACAAAGAGTCATACATGTGTCTAGGTTAAGAAAGTAAGCAATAAAGATTATTTTATTATATTATATTATATTAACGTAAATATTACCGGAAAAGTATAACGAGACCTCTATCTAGCGTATCTTTTTTTTTTATTAGTACTTTTGTGTTGAAATTTTTTTCTTCAAATTTGTATGGAAGTATTCTGAAAGTACCTTCTAGCAAATAAAAAAAGAAATTATCGGACTTGGTTCACTTTTCTTCAATCAAGAATCAAGTGATAAAGAATTATCTCTGAAAAACCAACATAGATTTTTTTCTTAATAAAGCGTGGTGAAAGTTTGTACGGAACCCTCGGTGCGCGAGACACACTCGCACTTGACCGGTTTAATTTTACTAAGATTTCCGACAGTTTTCTGCCATGCGCTACTATTAAAGTGAAATTCACGCAACCCCTGAATCATGTAGCATAGAATAGTCAAAAGTAGTGCGTTGCGATTGCAACTTTAGCACGGCATGATCTTACGAGGCAAATTCATTCTTTCCATGGGTTTTGTATAAGCCATCTCAAGCATCTGTAGTTGTAAATTGGTAATTATATAACCCAAGAAATTGTATGTCGGTCACGGTCAGGGGGGTAATCACGTAACGTTCCGAACGCGCGTCGGTACAATTTAACTGTCAATTTTCCATATAAAAAGTGACATTTAGACCTACCCGACGTTCGTACAATGCGTTACGTGATCGACCTGCGTATGTGCAAATATATTTTAGAGTAGGTACTAGATAAACAAAGGTTTAATCAGTCGATACGAACGTAACGAAAGGATTATTTATTTAAACTTTATGCACAAACAAAAAAGTACAGAAGGCGGACTTAATGCCTTAAGGCATTCTCTACCAGTCAACAGCAGGGCTAAACAGAAAAGCTTATCTCGAATTCGTTTAATTATTTTCAATTAATCATCGCCATCATAAATTTAAGAGCCAAGATTTTCTCTGCTAATGTTTTGTGTTGAGCTCCTGATACGGCATTACATTGCCCGGCTCGGCCTTCCTCTTTAGGTCTGTCCACACTGGACGCATGCTCAGTCCTAGCGTGCGCGCTCAGTGTGGAAGCCGACCGAGCGCATGCGGCCGAGCATGCGAGCGGCTCGCCCGGCTCGGAGAGCCGCTCAGCTGAGCATGCGTCCAGTGTGGACACACGTTTTCTCTCATTCCTCCTATATTCCCCTCATTTATAGTTATAATTGTTGTGCTGTATTCCCACATCTACTTTCAATTATGTTAAGTAGACATCCTTTCTCTCCCATCAATTTCAATACCTACTAGTTTTATTTTTTTGTATAGTTCGAGCGAACTCAATCTTTCTCCGTCGTGTTGGGTTAGTGTCCAAGTCTGGCGTCCATACAACGCTATGCTCCAGATATAAGTCTTAATAAATCGCTTCCGGATATTTTGAGATAACTTCAATTTTAATATATGTTTTTGTCCCATATTTTGTGGGGTCTCTCTTTTCTTTTCTTTCCGTCTTTGGGATAGCAGACTGTGACCTATTTAGCCCACTTGTCTTTTGGGTCTCTTAGGATGTGATTTTAACGGCCTCCGTAGCCCAGTGGGTAGTGACTCTGCCTACGAAGCTGGAGGTCCCGGGTTCGAATCCCGGTCAGGGCATTTATTTGTGTGTTTATCACGAATATTTGTTCCTGAGTTATGGATGTTATATATGTATATAAGTATCTATATGTATTTATCTATTATTTATATCATCGCCTAGTACCCACAACACAAGCCTTACTGAGCTTACCGTGGGCCTAGGTTGATTTGTGTAAGATTGTCCCATAAGTATGTAGGCTTCAGTTTCCCGTATATTATTTAGCTAATCTTGTCATTCTTTTTGATTTTTAGTCTTTACTCCATATTGTGTTGACATACTTTCAATGTTTGTAATTAGAATTACCAAACCAAACTACATTAAAATGTACAAGTTCTGTAACAAAAAACCGAAGCTTACAAACTTCAGTTTTCAATCTCAAACTATACCTACCAAGTTTGCACCCATGTCTACAATCAAGCTAGAAGCTCGGCAACAATTTGCGTGGAGGTGGGTGCATAAGCCACTTCGCCCCCTTCGTCTTGTCTTCCGACGTAGACAAGTTTCCACTGCGAACAAGCAGCTAACTAGCAAGGCTATGTAACTAAAGATAATGTACTCAATTCGTCTAGTATTCAAGCTCGTTGAAATCGGAGAATTTGGACGGCGCCGCTTGATTTCGCAGTTCGAGTTAATGAAGATTAGATCTTGTTAATAAGTTTCCATAGCGATTGTTTCGCAGATAGATGGTTATAGTTACGGAAACCATTTAAGTGATGCTTTTTATTTTATATATGTGGGAAGTATCTGCGTAACTTGCGAGTGTGGGGTCAAATACGGAATATTATACAAATACCAATTCGTAACTGGAGATACGTAAATTCTGTCCTTATGTGATTTACTTATTTAAGACATATTTTGCAAAGAGACAAAATCAAGTCTAGTTTCTTTAAACGTCGTACTACATACTTCAAATAAGAAATAAAAGATGTACAGACGTCAAAAAGGTTGCACAAACACACTCGGCTCGAAAGTATTTGAGAATGCCAAAGCTTAAAGAAAAAGCAACACGACATCGCACCGCCAAAGATCTCAGTGAGTAAGTGAAGTCATCGCTTCCAGCAGGCTGTGAGTAAGCTCCATCCATTGATAGATATTACTTCCTCCTCCACTCGCGGTAAAGACCTAGTGGCTGCCGAGTACACCGTTCGACGGGGGCAAACTGAATTAGGGACGTTTTTCTCCATTTTATATCTCTCGCCCACCAAGGAGCGACGAAGTGGTGAATTATTGGACTTACTTTATTTTATAAAACGATTTCGTCTCGAAGAGATTTCTGTTTACTTTGCCACAAAACGCTTTTCACGTTCCAGCCGCATTAAATTGATATAAATTGATAGTGAAATCGATTTCCATTCATTGGCTTTTATTGCCATATTCGTACTAGAAGGGAATTAATAAGGAGAACGCTGTACGAGTCTTTGATGTGATATGTAGTATATTATGTATATTTCGAAGTCCCGTGTTATTATTGGACAGGATAAAGTTGGTGTATTTTCTTGCGTGTGTAATTTTGTGGTGTTTCCTTTTCATTAACTTTCCACGCACAATATTGCAGGCAGGCCATAAACTCGGACGAAGGTGCTCAGTAACAGCGAGACGCAATGTAGTTTCACCCTCGTCCGTCGGCCTCCGACTAATGAGACTTGCGGAAATATTATACTTTTAATGAAATGAGACAACTTGCGGACATGCAATTAAACATCTAATATTGAAGTATTTTAACTCTAATAATGCCATGAAAATGCTGTAATTACGAGCGCTGTGCGCAAATTCCGCTTTAATTTGTAGACTTCACATACCTGGAAAGGGTATTTTATTACACCGCCGTCTCATTGACAGCAATATCCCTACCCTATACCATCATCTATATCATCATCATATCAGCCGAAAGATATCCACTTCTGGACATAGGCATCCCCCAAAGAGTGCCAAAATGACCGGTCCTGCGGACTCCCGCGACCTTTTGACGCGCATCAGGTAGATCTAAATGTCACTTTTTATTTGGAAAAATGACCGTTAAATTGTCCTAACGCGTGTTCAAAACGTTACGTGATTACAGTCATCAGTCCACCTTGTGGGAGGCTGCCTTCCGGTACGTGCAATCTGCCCTATACATGCAGGCTAGTTATTATTGTTATTATTATGAGCCCGTAGTGTCCCACTGCTGGGCAAAGGTCTCCCCCCACCTTTACCAATGCTGCCGATTCTGAGCAGTATCTGACCATTCTTTTAAAAAGAAGTCTAGCTCGTCTCCCCATAGCACTATGGTCTCGTAGAAGGCCAAATCTCCAGCAAATTGCTAACGACCAGGCTTTAATTTATCTATGCTTTATTACTTACTAATAGCTATACATCCCGTGCCTATAAATCGTTTTTTAACTTCTTGAAATAATCACTATTACTTTCTGAAGGGTGCATATCTACCGCGCGTAATTAGGCTTCAAAGCCTTTATAAGACATCAAAGTGAAAGTTTGTTTACGATTATTCCTCTTTATTGTTCGTTTGTTATCACAGTATCGTTATGGAAGTTGTTGATAAAGGTTGTAATATTATTATTTGTATTTTTGTTACATATTTAAACAACAAATGTTGAGTTATTTGGGGTCTACGTGACCTTAAATTGTAAATAAAATATTTAATTACGACTACTTACGAATATTTCATAAAGCTTTAACTATTTTTGGAAGATTCCGGAAGGTTGATTTTATATTCGTTGATTTGCTTATTTACATTACATTACTGCAGACACCGGGAAAGAAGGGCTTGCCGGGTGATTAGGTACCTATAGACCGACCGACCGTAGGGAGGCCAGATAGTGATACGAAGCTGGCAAGCCCTTTTCACAGCCAGGCATGTATATGTATATTGTATAGTGCTTTTCACAAACTTGCAATGAAATAAATAAAAAAAACTCCACGAAATCAAACAATTCTTCATGGCTAAACTGATGCTGCGCCACACATTGCGGAGTGAAAATGAAAAAAAAAATGTTCCCGGCCTAGGCCTACAATTTTGTATGAAATTCCTTTACCGTTCTCTCGAGTGGTTCCGCCCGAAACGTGATACTCCCTTAACGCACGTCATGACGACATTACATTGCATGTTTGAGAAATAGTACATTACATCAGAGGCCGGGAAAACACGCCGAGGCATGTATAGTGCTTTTCTCAAATATGCAATGAAATAAATAAATAAATTAAAATCAGCTGTTCGTAAGACCTGCCGCCATCTTTGACGCTGTCTATATGAGGTTGGACGTTGAAAGTTACTTTGCAGGCCTAGGCCTGAAAAGTTACATGAAATCCCATTTCAGGCCGCCTCGAGATGCTGCGCCCGTAGATTATACTTCCGAGTTTATTATAAGGAACGTAAAGATAATATTTCATTGCATGTTTGAGAAAAGTATATTTATGAAGTTAGTTTTGTTAGTTATTTTACCAGCCGTACTTTGCCGGATCCTAGGAGCCCTCTACAAAAGTCGTAGCACATGCTACAAGATTGAGCTAACTGTGTTAAAATATTAACAACTGTTTATAAACAAATTTTCGTTTTCTTCCAGGTACTTTTTTCCACTGCACGGTTTCGAGGATGTACTTATTCGAACAGTGGCATATTGCTTGCTACTGGTTCGGAAGCAGAAAAAATACGCCTTATTCTCAAATTAGTTATATGTATAACTGGTGCCCGAGGATGCTGAAAACGAAGGTGTAGTAAAAAAACACGATGCTGTGGAAAATAATGTTACGCAAATAAAAAAATATTGGAAGAAAGATAACAGAAAGTCAACTTGCCTAAAACAATGGTGTCTAGTTCAAGCCGAGCGGTATGGAACTAGCAAACTTTAAAGTATTAATACATTGTAAATATGTGTATTTGTTTTAATGGTATACAACGGAATGAAATACAAGAAAGGGCGACCATCCATAGCGGCGCACAGTGGGCCACGCTACGCACGACTACGTTTGTGGCAATCACGGTCGAGAATTGGCGTAGTTTCGCCCGTTTCGTGGGTCCGTGGGCCTGCGTGTGCCACTGTGGATGGTCGCCCTTAAGGATGATAGTGTACGCAACAATACAACACCTCAACGAATATTCAACAAATTGTCTTGGGCTAAGGGACATTCATCTGGATATAACGTGTATTTCAGGCCAAAACGTCTCCGTGCCATTCAGTGGCGACCTTGGCTCACAGTGCATTTGGCATGCGGCAGATATGACCACTAGTCCCACTTCAACTTGGCTGACTTCCCGAGCTACATCTACTATTAGAGTTTTGGAGCGCAGCGTTAGTGGCGATGGAATTATTTACTAGAGGCAATATGTTATAAAACAATTTTTCAATACTTAAGACGGTGGACGTAGAACTATTATTTATTATGTGATGATGGCAAATACGCTTAAGGCATGTTTGATGGTGATAAGATACCGTAGCCTCCGGCCAATTATGACTCCAGAACAACAACAGTTAATAGCACAACAATCAATCATGTCATATTTATCTATTTAATATATAGTATGTATAAAATAATCAATTTCTTTTTGTTTTTCTTTTTATTCGTTTTGTACTTACATGTGTCTCAGTTTGCCTATATGTCATCTCCACTCAATTGCTCAAAGGTTATCTGGAAGAAATCCCTGTTGAAAGCTGACCCCCAGACTGTACCTAGAACACAAGTAGCGATGTTGTTATGACTGCGGTCTTCTGTAAGGTGGAGGTACTTCCCCAATCGGGCTGCTCTAAACTGTCCAGTTAAATTTTGGCAAATATTATGCTTGACATGCATAGTATTATTTTTTTAATATTGCACATGATTTTTAGACCATTGTGAAGGTTGTCGAATACCTGACGTTCTTATTTTTATTTTGTTGTTAATATTTATATATCATCCTATATCTCATATGATATTCTTAGATTTAACTAACAAATATCGAATGCAAACAGAAAACACAACCGCGTAAACATCAAAGTCCAAACGCGGCGCGGAGCCGTGAATATCGTAAAATTACACTTTGCACTCTATATATCAGTTTTATTTTGCAGTTGAGCGCAAAGGCAATGTTTTAACGCATTTTTATACCGAATATAGCGGAAATAATGAACCGTACCGCGCGGGCGTCGAATGAATTAAAACTAATGGAACAGTTAATTTCTCATGAGGATAAAGCGCCCGGCCGAACTCAGCCGTACAGATTCTGTTGCTCTCGCTTTGCTCACACTCTCGCGCTTTTCATTCCCTTTTTTTTATCACAGCAGCTTTAAACCACGCTCGCTCCACAAATACAGATGCAATCGCTGTAAAGCTAGCAATCTTGCTTTTGTTACCTCTAACAAATTATTTTATTTGGTCCGTAAACCAAGCGGTGGATAAGCGTACTTTATGAGATAGGTACCAGCGCCGTGGTAATAAAATAAAGCATTACGAGTCTTACATACTGACATTACCTACTTACATACAGGACGGGAAAGATTTAAGTATCCTATTTAATTTTATTTCGTACTAACTTAAACTTTTTAAATTAGTGTCAACAAGTAGCTACGCTACGAGTGCCCGCCGGCTTCCAACGGGTGCTTCAAGATGTATTTATTATTTTTCATCACACTTGCTCGTAAAAGGTGTATTATTGGCAGGTGTATAGAGCAGCTACAACCGATTTACCTCCCGTGGAAGCTATGGATTTTTATAACTCCCGAGGGAGTTATGAGCTTGTGTGTGATCTGATTGGTTAAAGCAAATCTAGGTGGCCGCGCGCTACAAGAATTCTGCTCTGTGATTGTTTGAAATAAAAATCTAGTAGGCCATGCGCTGCAAGAATCTTGTGTGTGATCTGATTGGTTAAAGCAAATCTAGGTGGCCGCGCGCTACAAGAATTCTGCTATGTAATTGGTTGAAATAAAAATCTAGTAGGCCATGCGCTGCAAGAATACTGTTCTGTGATTGGTTGAAATATTGAAGCTGCGCGCGCGCCACTCGCACTGATCTGGAAGTGAAATTGTCATTTTCGTAAATTTTTCATTGGTGCGCTTTTATGAAACATAAATTTCTTTTGTAGTTATTTATTTGCTCGCAAATATGATGAAAAACATTCAGTATACACGGGCGTAAGAATATTGCAAACTCGAGTCATCAAAAGTCCGTCGCCGAAGGCGGAGGGCTTTTGATGACTCGAGTTTACTCTCGTTTGCAATATTCCACTTACGCCCCTCGTTAAGCAATGTACTATTATTTACCTACACCTACTTGCTCTGCTACTGCTCGGAAAGGCCTTTTTGTATGTTTGATATCTATTGAGAAAATCGCTTTTTATCCACATGTGAAGAAAGTAGACGTAGAACGTTAAAAGTACTATGACGTAGAACGTTAATTTTACGAACGTTATTTTTGAGTTTTTGTATATTATTTTATTACATATTTATTTTTTACTTATTTTTGCTTTTTTTTTTGCTTTTTTTGAACTTTTTTTACTCTTTTAAACTTTTTTTTACTTTCTTTTACTTTTTTTTTTTACTTTTTTTTTACCCTATTTCTTATTTTCCTCGCTGTAGTGAGGTGAAAAGATTTGTGTTATACACGGGTGAAAAGTTATTTTACGTCTCGTGTGTTGAAACACTCGCTACGCTCAGGATTCTATTTTTGAACCACTCGCTTCGCTCGTGGTCAATCATAGAGTCCTTTCGCTAGCTCGTGTTTCAAATGAACACTCGCAGGTAAAATACAACTTTCCCCCCTTGTATAACAATAGTAGATTGTTAACCAAGGGTTGAAAGTGACTCATTACACCCGAGATATTTCTGGCGCTCGAACGAAGTGAGAGCGCCAATAGTTCGAGGGTGAAATGGGTAATTTCACCCGAGTTAAACACTCTACTTTTCATTTCGACTGTGAGGAAAATTAATTATTCGATTTTAGATATTTTTTTTTTTATTTTTTATTTATTTATTAATTACAAGACAACTATGAGGTCCACTGGTGTTATTTATTCTTAGTCTAGGTTAGTACTTAATGGTAAAATAAATAAAATAAATAAATAAAATTGATTTATTTCAGGCAAAGACCCATATTTTAACACAAGGAAACAAAAGCAATAATAATAATAAAACAATCGACACAAACACTTACTTAATATTACATATTTGCATATTTGCAACACTGGGCAAAGATCATTACCTTATTTGGCCAGTGATGATCTTTACCCAGTGTTTTGTCATCGGGCAGTCCAGGCGCTCAGCAAACATATTCAGGATGGTGTTAGTACTGCCGCGCACTCTGCTCAACAGAGACGCAACTCTCTTCCTTCTGATGGCGTGGAAGCCATCAGTGTGCGCCTCTGCGAACATACCCGACGCGCTACAGTGTCGCGGCAGTTTCATCAGCATCCTGAATACGTTATTATATTGGACCCTGAGCGTATTGTACGTGCGCTGCGTATGACTCACCCACAGGCTGCTGGTGTAGAAGGTCTGGCAATAAGCCCTATACAATGTGACTTTAACTTCTTTCGTGCACCGAGCAAACCTGCGGGCTATCATGTTGCCTCTTACGGCCAAGGCCCTCCTCTCTCTCTCTATATCCGTATCATCTCTAAGTCCGGCGTGACCATATGCCCCAGATATTTAAACTGGTCTGCCACCTTTAGAGCAACGCCGCCCAACACTACCGGAGGCACAACTGTCGGGTTATATTTACTTGTTTTAAATATAACAACTTCACTCTTTTTAGAGTTGTACCTCAGGCCATGTTGCTCTGCATAGCTCTCGCATTTGCTTACCAGCTGCCTTATTGCATTGATGGAGGGACCCAGCAGCACCATGTCATCAGCGTAGCTAATGTTATTGACACTGACACCGTCAATATGACATCCCACATGCGTACTGCTGAGCTCCTCGATCAACTGGTTAACATAAAGGTTGAACAGAATAGGCGACGACAGCCCCCCTTGTCTGACACCACACTGAAGCTTATACTCTTCGGACATTGTATTCATCCATCTCACATGATTGACCTGGTTACCATACCAGTATTTTAAAAGTGTAACACATTCTGCTGGCACGGTCGTACGGCTTAGTTTTTGCCACAACAGATGGTAGGCAACCAGGTCAAACGCCTTGGACAGGTCCAAGAAGCAGGCATAAACCGGTGTTTTCCTGTCCTTGTAGTACCCGACAGCCCGCTTAAGACACACAATCGCCGTTTCCGTGGACAAACCGGGTCTAAACCCAAATTGTGCATCATGCAGTTTTATGTGAACTTTAAGCTGTTCATTAAGCAGGCTATCGAGCACCTTAGAGGCAATAGTAGCTAGTGATATGGGTCTATAGTTTGTGATGTCAGACACGTCCCCCGTTCTGTTCTTGGGTATAGGTACAACAACCGTCCTCATGAGATGATCCGGCAGATACGCATGTCGCAGGCACAACGTAAAGAACATAGCCAACACGCGAGGAAGATGGACCCCAGCATATTTGAGATGTTCAATGCTGAGACCATCGTGCCCCGGAGACTTACCGCGCTGCATAGCCTTAATGACCACTGCCACATCTTTGGCAGATATTCTAACGGTACTGCCTCCCACAATGGTCCCACCATCAAAAACCTCCTGCGGTCCACTTACAAGAGGTGATTTTACTGTGAACAGCTCTCTAAAGTTGTTGGCTATGTCCTTCGAATCAACCACGCCACCGATGCTCACAGGGACCCCGGGTCCTACGTTAAGTTTCTTGGTGTTCTTCCAGAAGCCTTTGAAGTCCTTCGCCGCATGGTTCATTGCTAGGATGTCTGCTTTTATTTGAGCCTGCCTATCCTGACACCATTGCAGCTTGGACTTAAAAAGCCGCCTACTCTGACACATGACTTCATAGATAGGGCCCGAGGAGGGCTTCCCAGCTTCTACCCACGTTAGGAATTTTTGCCGCGCCTCCCTGTGAGCACAAGCTACGTGTCTATTCCACCCCACAATATATCCCTTCTTCCTTTTACATTTATTTTTCTTGCTTGACCGCCTGGCTGCGTTGGTAATAATATCAATTATTTCACTATACAATTTAAAAGGGATTTGGTACGTTCAGTAAGTATTTTTGTCAAGGGACAATCAAACTTACCAGCTATCATTTTCAGGATACTGTTGCTGCTACCGCGCACTCTATTCAGGAGAGAAGCAGACTTTTTGCGCCAAACGGCGTCAAAACCGTCTGTACGCGCCTCGGCAAACATAAAAGACGCACTGCAGAAGCGCGGCAGCCGCAACAGCGCCCTGAAGGCATTATTAAATTGGATGCGCAGAGCATTGTATGCCTTTTGGGTATACTTGAACCACAGACTTGCCGAGTACAGTGATGTGCAATACGCTTTGAACAGCGTTATTTTCACGGTATCTGTACATCGAGCAAATCTGCGGGCCAACATGTTCGCCCGGACTGACAACGCCCTGCGCTCCCTCTCCATATCTAAATCGTCCTTAAGGTCATCAGTTACCAAATGCCCAAGATACTTAAAGAAGAAGACACGTTTAAGAGTGATATTATTAAGTATTAAAGGTGGAACAAAACTTGGGCACTTGGTTCCCGCCTTAAAGACCATATATTCTGTTTTAGACACATTGTAAGTCAAACCATGAGATGATGCATATGACTCACAGATTGCAACTAGTTTTCTAAGTGCGCCGATTGAAGGAGCCAGGAGAGCCATGTCATCCGCGTAACTGATGTTATTGATGTAACTGATGATATACCTAAGTAAAATAATTAAAACTATATCCAACCTCTAACCTCTTTGCACTGGCCACTTGCCACGGCCTACTCGATTGTAATCGAGTAGGCCGCGACGCAACTAATCTAGAGGGCCATGCCGACACGTGAAAAAACAAACAAAACAAAAACAAACAGAACAAAAAGAAAAAAAAACGAACAAAAAACAAAACAAACTTACAAAAAAACTGAAACAAACAAACAAACAACAAATTTACTAGATTTTATGGTATTTTTACAATACGCAAAAATTACTTTCCACCCTAGGGGAGAAAACGCTATTTTCCACCCGGCTATATGCCCATGAAAAGTCAACTTTCAGAACAGGAGAGATGAAAATAACTATTTCCTCAGCGGGTCAAACAAATATAATAATATCTATTTGAAATTTCGAACACGTCACCCCTACATTAATACAGTCGATATTGGTCAACCTCGACATTTCGGGGAGTTTGATGAAATTTGGTACGAATGTTCGTTGGAGGCCCTGTTTTCGTCTCCCAAAAGTCCCCGGGTCAGGACCTTGTAGAACGGCCGCTATCTTGGGAAATGTACTCCATTCGTAAGAAATTCAGGTTTTGTTCGAAAACTACGTACTATGAAAACATGGTCTACAGCAACATTAAAGCTGAGTAAATTCTGCACAAGCCTGTAGTACACAACCTTGACGAGAAAACGTGTCTTCGTGGAGAAAAATGCATCCGTTAAATGCATAGCTTTCCGAACGTTGGCCAGCCGAGTCGGATTCGCCGATTGATCTTTTTTTCTAAATCCGACCTACCTAACTGTATAGTTTGTCCTGGGTAATCGTTTACAACTTCGAGCATAAAGCGTCCAAAGGAGTTAGAGCCAAGTCAGGCGTTCTTATTAATCTTTATTTGCTTGCTAAATTAAATTCTGCAACTTGGGTATCACACAACTTTACTGCATTTACTAATTTTGCATAGATACCTAAAACTATGTAAGTGTGATTGACAAGTCACAAAATTTTATTAAGCAAGCAAATAAAGATTAATCAGAATGCCTGGCTTGGCTCTACGAAACATCTCACCACTTTTAACTGTGGAAGAGTTTCGAGACTTGGCCTATTTTTTACATGGAATGTTGTCTATGGGATCTCATTTCTTTTTTAGACTTTGTATGGGAATGTTATTTTACCAACCGCAAATAACGTATGTATAGTTTTGCAGGAAAAAACTGCAAAAGTAACTTTGTAATCGCATGTTGTTGTATAGGATTACAAACTTACTTATTCAATGTGTATATCTCTGAAACGTGACTGAAATTGCAATATTTTTAGGTTTTTCATGAATTATTAGGCTAAAACTAATTACGTTTGAAATTTGGAGCTTGTGGGTCTGCTAGAAGTACCTTAGAATTATGTTGATCATCTAACTAACGAACTTTGACGGACTATTGTCTTATCGTTCTTAAACTAAATGTTCAAATTGAATGTTATTGACATTATATGTAAGTAATATTATGCCCTACATGTTACTGAAAATTCAGGGTTCTAGCTTAAGCCAGCACAAAATTACAGGATGTTGAAAATGGGCTGAATGGTTTCGAGAAAAGGATGGTACGGCCGTGGCTCTTTGTTTTGCTCTACTTGGCGGGGGCACGGAAACAAATGTTTTTATTAACTATAGCAAAAATTATATTTGTAAAATGTCTTCTTCAGTTGTTTAATATTACGCGTAACCTAAATGTCTGAGGAGGAACTGGCTTTTAGAATAAGTGTAAAAAAATAAAAAAATCTATTACGTTTTATTTTTAGTATGTGACTTTGATGACATATATTATGACGACGCCATGGATTCTAGAACCACGGTATGCTACCAAAAGTCTCAAGCTTAATTAGATACTGTTTGCGACAGAGATAAACATAAAAGCCCTGCCATGAATAAAAAAGATATAACTAAAAAAAACAATACATACATACATATTAAAAATTTTCACAGCCGCTTTTTTTCGCTTGGCACATAATCCGCCGAATACACTGTACATTTAACTCTTATTTCGATTTAGTATTTGCTATAAGTATCAAGTATTATTATGATATTATATAATGGGTTTGATTTAATATTTGGGGACAATCTTACACAAATCGACCTAGTCCCAAACTAAGCAAAGCTTGTACTATGGGTACCAGCCCCCCTATTCTGTAACTTGTTTTAAGCTCACCTCAACGCTCACCCACAATTATACCTTGACACCGCGATGCGTAGTAATTAAGCGAAGGTAGAGGTCTAGTTTCGTAACGCGTGACCAGCGGGGTGAGCCGCATTAACGCGTAGCGAATAACAGCCCTAAACGTATGCGGAATGAAATTTGGAAAGTTCAATTTTCTAATTCTATGTTCACTTAAATAAAAAAGCATGGTTATCTCCACTTCTCCACAAGGGGGGCCGGGCGGCGGCAAGCGGCGCGCCGGCCGGCTGCTCAAGCGCTGGGCGGACGACATCCGCGCCGTCGCCGGCGCCGACTGGGTGCGCGCCGCACAGGATAGGGAGAAGTGGCCACAGTTGGAGGAGGCCTTTACCCGAAAGGGGTTCCTTAATTGAATTGGGATAGACTTATAAAAAACAAATCAATACATACATAAAAATAAGTAACATTCTCTAGTCACTGAAAATAGTCAAATCAATAACTTTTATAATTAAACTCTAGCTTAAATAATTATCAAATTCAGTCACAATTATTTAAATTATTTATTTACTGTACGTACTTACTAATTTTTTATTTTTTATTATTATTATTATTTTTTTAAATGTCTTAGTGACCTTCAATTTAATAATGAATTGTAATGTAATTTTATCCCAATTTTATTTTATTTTTATTTTATTTTATTGAATATTTTTTAATTTAATTTATTTGTAACTTAATTATGTAAATTAATTTGAATAATGTTTATTTGTAAATTGTATTCTATTGAACTGCAAATCAACTTACAAATTACTAGAAAATAAGAATAAAATGCATGATGATGAGGAACTTAACTTTTATGGTGGATAAAATAAAGGCTTTTGTTATTTTATTTTATTTTATTATCTCCGCTTATAGTAAATCTCTAAATTAAAAAAAGAATCAGCCAGTTTGAAACTAAGCTTTGTGTGTTACGAATGTTCTCAGCATCCCATGAACGGAAAAATATGAAACATTTTATACAGGTATCTACATTATTATTCTAGCTGCAACTTAGGATAGTTTTTATCCGATTGCGGCAATTAATAAATTTTCCGAACTATACGACTTCATTAATTTTTCATTTATTATTCTTAAAGTATATCGCCGCCACATCTGTCAGTTTTATGAAACGTCAAAATGGCGGATTGCTATTCCTTAATTTCACCTTTAATAATTAACCAAGAGGTAAAGCATAAGAAATTAATCGATTCTGATATGAGAACTTATATGCGCAAATGTCGTATTAAGGCGTAATTTCCATAAATGTATCAACAAATTCGAACAATATAAGTAACACAAATGATTTTTTTTAATGGCACGCGCGCGCTCTCTTTGCGCATTCAGCCAAACCACGCAAACCAAAACTTGAAGTTCGTATATCTGCATTCCTCTCACTCGAGTAATGTTAGTGCGATAGAGATAGAGATACCTGAATATTTTCGAATTCTGAAGTTCGTGGTTTAAAAGAAAATACGGATGTCGGATAGATCGAAAATAGGGATGTAAACACTGTAGACACAAAATAAAATAATCGCAATGTTGTATTTTCTCGAAAAGGGACTTAAAATGAAGTCAAATGGAGAATAAAACAACGCAAGAGGTTATTTAAGTAGTCACTAAGTTATAAGTGTCCAAAGTTTTAAGAAGGGGTATGTTCTGTCCTTTTTCCGCAAAACGCACCTTCATATGAAACGATTGTTTTACTATGAGTACTATGACGCTCGAGACGTTACGGTCCCGATCGTTTTCTCACTCTAACAAGCGATATTAAAACGGTTGTAGCTTCGTAATTTTTTGAGATGTTTGAACGGGTTTTTCGTTTCTTCTTTCTTTTTAAGTAATAATACATTTTGAGTATTTGGAAGACAAGCGGAAAGAGTACCTAAATTAATCTGTATATTAAGGACTAGAGATTTATTATAAGTGGAGATGAGTCATTTGAAGAAATAGATACCTACAGAAAAAAACAGTACGGATTGACAGCAAAAAGTATATGTCCTGAATGGCTCACTCACTCACTCACTCATCTACTCACAGCCGAAACTACTGGGCCTAGAGAGTTGAAATTTACACCAGAACTACCTTATACAACGTAGGCAACGGATAAAAAGTGATTTTCGGAAATCATACCCCTAAGGGGGTTAGAAAGGGGTGCAATTTTTGTATGGGGGAAACTTAATTTCTTGAGCAAGAGCCTTAAAACTTTATAGAAAGATTACTTATTATAATACAAATAAAGTTCTTTTAGCGTTTTGAAAAATTTCGCCCCTAAGGAGGTTAAGAAGGGTTGCAAAGTTTGTATGTGGGAAACTCCTTTTTGAGATAGAAGCTTAAAAGGTTTTAGGAAGATTACTTATTACGATACAAATAAAGTTTTTTAGCGTTTTGGAAAATTCCACTCCTAAGGGGATGAAAAAGGGGTGCAATGTTGGTAAAGGGGATTTTTTGGAGCTAGAATCTCAAAACTTTTTAGAAAGATTACTTACATAATAAAAATTAAAGATATGTGATTTATTGTAACTTCGATCTTAGCCTGTTTAGATTACCAAAATTATTTCAGCGTTTTTTGAAATTCTTCACCCATAGGGGATTATAAGGGCATTCAAAGTTTGTATGGAGAGCAAGACATTTTAAAAGTAATTAAGGGATTTGTAACTTCGGGTTTAGACAAAACAAACATGCTAAAATACTACACAACTTATTTCAGCGTTTTTTTTTATTCATCGTATAATATAGAGCAAGATATTTTTAAAGTAAGAAATATGTAACTACGGTTTCAGCCTGTTTACTATGACTATGAGGGTTCAAAAGGGGTTCTAAGTGTGTATAGAGAGCAAGCCATTTTGAAGGTAAGAGATTTGTAACTTCGGTTTTAGACTGTTTACCTACTAAAAGACTAGGCACAAAACTAATTTCAATGTTTTTTTTTTAATTCATTCCTTAAACAAACTTTTAGACGATGACATGTTATACGCGGATGAAGTCGCGGGCAACAGCTAGTTTTTATAAATATAAATGTTTATTAATAATGTATTTAACAAAGTTCAATGCAAAAATAATTTACTTCAATGCGAGGCGATTTACGGCAGTTTTGTGGTTCTTTATCCATCGCTGTCGAAAATACAGATGTTGGCATTATTTTAGTTCCAATTTTATCCACCTTAATTAAACTTTTATAGGAAACTTCGTATGCTCGACATATTGGTCCTTACCTATGATATTGGCGTTTTTTTCACAGATATTATTTTGTACGTAATTTATTCATTTCTATTGCAACTTCCAAATTATTTTTTAATTTCATTATTAGACTATGTAACAAAGGTTTTAAATACAAAAAGTAGGTTTGAATTTTTTATTTAGTGTTTCAAATTAAAGCTTGAAAACCGCCCTTTTCATGTGCTGCCGGTTAAAGTGTTTCAATTACGTATAGTTTTATGATGCGAACTATTTTTAAGGAATGAAGATATGTGTAAAGTAGCTTAAATGTTTTCTATATTCCTATCAAAATTTAGTTTGCTTTGAATTTGACATTGCTGAATAATCCGCAAAATTCAATGTATGAAAATGACAGTTTTCATAAAATTCTCCATACACACCGCCAATTTCATAGGTAAGGACCTAATATTTCACCTTCTCGTCTGTTGGACCATTGGTGTTCTCAAAATAAAACTTAGATTGCCACGAATTTCCATTTGAAGTGACATATATGATTCGTCACCCATAAATCCCATAACGCAAAAACCGCTAGTTTTTGAATTTTTTGACCAAATGACGTAGCCGCATTTTCTGAGTAAGTTTATGATTTTCGGAGACAGTGGGTTTAACTTTTCTTGAACGTTTGAAGATACCCATGTCTTTAAGATATGTTTAATTACAGTTTTGCCGTCATATTTTATTTTCCACTGAGCTCTCAAGTAAGTAAGATTTTGCGACTCGTTCGGACGTCTTTTCTTTAATCGAGCCCCCTCAGAAAACTGGCTGAAGCTGGAATGTTTCCCTGAACCAGGCCTTCTAGTATTATTTTTTCTCAAAGAAAAGGACACAAAAATAATATAAACAGAGTTTCAGCTCTCACCATTTGCACAAAATGTTCCACTAGGTATCTTCAGTTTCGGCCGTAGGGAATGTGTACTGTAGAAATTACAAACAGTTTCGCGACGTCGTTCTTCTCGATTTACCGTAATTTCAAGAAAAAAAATCCAATACCCATGAAACTTACCAGATTGATTGACAGATATGTAGACTTTAAATTAACCGTAAGGCGCAATTGCTGTCTCGATTTTTAAAACATTTTCCTAATTTCATTCCGCATACGTTTTTTTATATTGTGTGTCTCATTGCTGGTCAAAGGCCTCTTCCCGTGATCTCCATCCGTCCCTACTAGATGCCTGTCCACATGCGTTACTCCCACTTTTTTTTCCTCACTTACAGTCAAGTGCAAAAATATGTATCGAATTAATCCTCTCATAATGTAGGTACCGAAACGTTAATACGCTGATAATAAATTATAATGAGAGTTATGGGGACATATTTATTCACCCATATTTCTGTGTGGTGAAGTTCTGCCTCATTCAGCTCATTGCAAATTCACACTTTCCTTATCGGTAATTTTCCTTTCACATCGTAGTTTCTACATGCTTTGTTGTCGTTCGTCATCTACGTGGGTACCAACTGACTCGTTCCGGACTTCCGCCGTGAATCAAATAGAATGACATTCAATACAACTCACTGCACGTGCCTTTGAATCAAAATGTTGTGTTCTAAGCATAAGATACGTTGTAACTTAACTTAAAAAGCGGACGCCTCTTTTCAACGCCTTTTACTGGAAAGAGATGGATCATCATAATAATTATGATGATTTATACATTATTATAGATATATCAATATCATTTGACTCAAATCACCATGCAAGTATTTGCACTCGCACGGCAAAATTGTAGTTAGCTACAAAAGAGCGAAAATGAATCTTAATTTGAATCTTTCCAATGCTAGTGGTTTAAAACATTATACATATTGTCCAGTGTGCGACGATAGCTTTCGAAATGAGATTACCTCTATCGCAATATCGTTAGTGTAGGTACTCAAATTTTTTTAAGCAGGTACATGCGTGGTGACTGCGAACGTGTTAAAGTAACGTTCATGACTTTGACAGCGTAAGCTTCATCAACTACTAATCGTCGTTTTGGTGCTTGCAACATTAGCTTTGAAAGGGTAAAAGTTAAAAAACTTATTAGTCCATGTGCAGAGAATAGGAACTTTATTGGTTTTTCCTATATTTTTGTATACCTACTCGTAATTTGAGATCCAAGTTTTACGAGCGAAACCATTACTAAAGCATAACGTCACCGAAGGTTTCATCTACATGGTCCAGCAGTGCCGGATATTACTTCATTCTAAGCAGACAAGACGACGGACACTTCCTGTCATATATATGACAAGATAAATTATGTATGACATGAATATCTCAGATCCTCCCTGGACTACGTTATAACTCAAGCCTTTAATAAAAAGTGGGTTAGTAGGCTGGGAACCTTCATCTATGAACCCGTTAAGTGATGTGATGACCGAGTCTACCTACTTTGTCGGTACTTCGGTAGTCTTAAAAAAGACTAGTATTCAAGTTATTATTGTAAATTCCACAATTTTATATTAATTTGTAAAATGTGCGGGTAAACTGATTTAGTGTTATGTAATATGTTTATCTTGAATGCAAGCGTTTTTAACAAAAAACTTTATTTTATTAAAATATTGATAAAGAAAAATAAAGTAGGTATGCGTTTTTTTTTCATATACGCATTTCACGCAAAATTCCGAATTTTTTGATCTCTCCCCATGTCACGTTTGGCTTAGGTAAGTTTGCTTCTATTTGTCATTTAGTTCCTTTTTTTCATGTTTCTGTTCTGATTGTGACAAAGCATGACATTGACATTTAGTTTTTTAGAGATCGGAAAAAATTTCGTCATTGCTCGCAATAATGTGGACATGACTCCAAAATTAATCAAAACGTTAATTAATTTCTTACTTGATATATAAATTGATTCCTTGTCAATAAATACAAAAGTTTGTTAAAGAATAGATTTATTTAAGATAAATTAGAGATATATCATTCGTATATCAAACGGAACGTTAAGGCTGTGTACGAACGGTGAAAATGAATTGGCTCACTTGCCGCGTCGCCGATAGTGAGGGAGGGCTGTCAAAGACTAAAAATAAAATAATAATGTTTTGCCCATTTATTTCTTGCATTCAATACAAAGATATATACATTTATAATATTTATATTCTTCATACATTATTTATCTCTAAAATAATAAATCTCACAATTTGGGCGAATTTAATACACCAAGACCGCCAGGCCACCTTTTATTGGCTTTGCTGCAACCCACAGTAATGCAAAATCTTGTTGCTTTATTTTTAAACATTTTAATACTGTTTAATTAAATTAAATAATGCAATGAATGGCGTTACGTTACCATGCAACGTAACAAATAGAATAGTTTACTTTAAAAACAAAGTTTTAACCGACTTCAATTCGGTACTCCGCCAAGCCACATGAACATTTCCACATTTATTTTCCAATTTACCACATGAACTGATTTCCTAGAGCAAATACGTTGATTATTAGAGAAAAAACCAAATCGCTGTATGTGGGCCGATAATATTTGAGGACTTCCGTCAATTCCTGAAGGATCTCAGAATCACCTTTGGCACTTCTTTGTTTGCTATTTCAACGGAATGATATCAGAATCGGTGACGTACTTTTATAGTTTGAAGTACATCATTGAGAAGTTCCACAAGCCATCTGTGGTCTTCATCATCACTTCCACTTCACCAAATTTATGATTTCCAGATGAAAATACACGAGTTATAATAGAAAACACCGAAATGACTACATATTTGAGCCTTATATATTTGAGGAGTTCCCTCAATTCCTCATGGTTCCCATTATTCAACTGAAGTTTTGAAAACAATGGGACCAACCTGAAAGATGACCATATACTTTCAATTAAAAAAAATAATGGTACGAATCGGTCCATAAATAACGAAGTTCTGAGGTAACACAAATAAAAAAAAAAAAAAATGCAACCGAATTGAGAACCTCCTTTTTTTTAAGTCGGTCAAAAATAATCAGTATTTTTTCAAAATTTTCTGTATTCAGTATATTTCTTTTTATGTAAAATACAAATATAAATCAATACAGCCAATACTAATTTACATGCATAGTTCTTAGTGCATTGAACCATCAACTTAGTACCTAATGTAGAAAGGTTACCTTGATTATCGTTGCATTGAAATTTACGAATAAGAGCGATTAAACCATTTCGCAACATTCATCCAATTTTGATGAATCGATTTGTTTCAAGAGAAACTTCAAACACTTTTCCTTAGAGTTTAAATAACAGCGGTATAAACAAATTTCTTTATTCCCTGCAGAAAATGAAAATATTTTTAATTTAGTATCTACCTTCATATTTGTTTGAATTTATATCACTATAAATACGCATTTAATATACCACTTTCACGTCGTATTATATTAATATCTATTTTCGCCATTAATTCGTTTTTAAACTGGCGTTATTCAGTACCCATCAGTAAAGAACATGCCATTATTTAATTTTGCTGCCGTTGAGGTACCTTCTATACGCACGTAATTTAGGTACGGCAATTACGACTGTAATTTGGCAACTATATCTTTATATATATGAAGCGCGGAGGTTTTATATCTATGAAGAACTAGAAAACATCTTCCTCTGAAATAATAATCATAGCAGGATATTTACTATGTACCTAGTAGTTGTTGGGTATTATTTCTAGTGTGAATAATCAATCGTGTCAGTTTAAAATCGTAACGTCTTTATTATATAAAAATATTTACGAAAACGATAACAACTTTAAATAATTATAAGCACGTACCTACCTATAAACTATTATCTCCGAAAATTCAAATATTATTTCAAGAAATAATGAATTAACATTTTGATTAATTTTGGAGTCATGTCCACATTATTGCGAGCAAAGACGTAAATTTATCCGATCTTTTGTTTATTATTGAATACATACCTACCTGCATATTCTTAATTTTAACAAACAGGTGTCTTTTTTTTACATTAAATTTCAATGACATGCTGATAGAATCATTACCTATACCTATACGCCATATACACAATGGCTAATGCGTTGACGAACCATAGAACTATTATCACGTTTATAAATAATAACTCACTTTTTGTACGAGTATATTATGCGACTTTCAATCATATGCCAATAGACATTTTACTTATTTTGTTTAGCGTTAAAACGTTAAATCGCATTTTTGCGTAGGTATACGTTAAGCTTCAAGCCCTGGATATATTTATTAATTATTCAAAATCTCTTTGGGTAAATACATCTTTTTACAGACATTTTCTCTTTTCAGGTATCAACAGTATTTTATATTTATTTTCTTTTTATTGAAATGAAATAAAATAGGTGACGCTTCATTTAAAAAAGTGTAGGAATTCTAACGGTTTGATATCAAGTATATTTACTCGTTGTACAATAGCACGAATTACATATTACTCGTGTAAAATAATAGGTACTTATTAAAACTGAAGGTTTCATGTGATTGATTAATTCTCCTCGCAGTAGAGGTATTCATTAGCGCAAACGATCCCGAAAGAATAACGATAGCGTCGATTGTGAACGTGATAGCAACCCAACACTGGTGTACGTAATAATAAGGGCCAGCAATAAGTCAGCAACAATTATTCCAGTCAAAATCAATCCACGATATTAATTTTCCCGGCCTCATAAGCAACGCCTGAGCAGACAAATAACTCCGAAACTATTGTAATATTCCGAGCACGTCCCACCCCGAAACTATGGAGAACTGAGGCTGGAGATACAAAGCTACGCAACTAGTTAACTTATTTTCTTTCGCGTGTCGGTTTTTGAAGACGTATCTGCAATGCACCTCTGACTCAAGATGCCTTTGAGTGAGTAAACAAGTTAGCCCTCGTTGCAAAGTTCTATGTTATGTCAAGTGAAGCGAAGAATTTAAATTTATCGTACCTTTGCCGACTGCCACTGCCGAGCACTTCAAAGTTTGCTAGTAACACATACCTATAAGAAAGCACATACCTATAAGAGAGGCAACCTTAAATAGGTGAATGCAGTTCGATCACTTATGCGTATAGGTACATATTACGTTTTCAATTTAAATTTTCCTTAACACGTTCGCAGTTCTCGTAAAAAATCTGTCGAGTAGATTGGCAGTATTTGTACATTTTTGCGAGTGACTACCCGTGTTCAATGGTAATTCGAACCATGGAAATACGTTATTAGACGTTATCAGCTACTTATTATAAAGTGTCAAAATTGTTTTTTTTAAACACAAAGAATAGGTTCTCAGATTCGGCATAAATACAGGAATTATTAGTTTTAAAAACGGTATATATGTATGTCCGGATGTCCCACTGTCTCGCTCTCCGGCTGTTTCTGCTGCCGCTTCTCCTCTACAGGTAGCTTTTGTCAACCGATTCTCGTTAAGTTGTATATAAAAAATCGGATTATTATGATGAAATAAAAACCGGCCAAGTGCGAGTCGGACTCGCGCACGAAGGGTTCCGTACCATTATCTATAAAAATATTTTTATTCTGTTTTTAGTATTTGTTGTTATAGCGGCAACAGAAATACATCATCAGTGAAAATTTCAACTGGAACTATCACGGTATCAGTGAGAAACAGCCTGGTGACAGATAGACGGACAACGGAGTCTTAGTAATAGGGTCCCGTTTTACTCTTTGAGTACGGAACCCTAAAAAAGACAGGCTCGCTAGTTGTACAGTTCACAGAGCCACTCGTTTTATATTTTAATTTAGCTTCAAAAATAAAATGAAAATTTTGGTCTGAAACTTGGCAGGTTACCGCGAGAAAGCCTAGCGTAGCCAGCGTAGGGCTCGCTCGGATAACATAACGCGTATAAATGGAACAACCAACCAAATGAAAACCCGTCACGTCACACGCTTCAGAACGCGAGTAGGTCTATTACCTTTCTAAAAGGGGTCCATACTATTACTTATTCTGTGGTCAATCTGAGAAGTAGGTACCTAAATGCTTCCTCATTACTTATTATGTGGTTAATCTGAGAAGGAAGTCAAGTATTTCACTAAGTAGGTAGATGCATGTCGCATACCAATCTGATTTCAATGTTCAATGTTTCCTCATTACTTATTCTGTAGTCAATCTGAGAAGAAGGTAAGTAATTCACTAAGTAGGTTAGATGCATTTCGCATACCAATCTGATTTCAATTTTCAATGTTTCTTCCCTAGCTCGCGTCTAAGTCTATAGGTAGGTGCACGTTATTATAAATACAAAACCTTGACTCTGTTTGAAAAAAATGGTACGCGAAACTTACTTACGTCTCAAATTGTCTCTAGGTAAAAAACCTAACCGCCGCGCCCTTTTCGCGAAGCAAAATGATTTAGGTACCTACTACATAAGCACACCTACGTCTAATTTGGGAACTTCGCTACGCAATTTAGGTATATAGGACCAGAGTTGGGCATTCAAGAATAAAATCATGAATAGAATAAGAATAACGCGTGAATAAAATCACGTTGATTTTATCCCCGTAAAAGTTATTCCAAATAAATTTCGTCGGGAATACTTCTCGGGAATTAAAATTGAATGAAGATAACTTATTCTTATTCAAATAAAACTAATCCTGATTTTTTATTTTAAATAATATTCCATGAATACGAATGTAGTTCGGATCGGATTCGGATACTCGGGGCCCTTGGGGGTAAACACAGCGCATTTGGTATCGGTATAGAGGCACTCGGTTGATGTATAGAACATAACTCTTGAAAAAATGAAAATGAAAATGAAAATGTTTTATTTCATAGATTGCTAGGTTCATTGAAAATAAGGTTAACTCGAGGATATACAAGTACCCGTTGAGGAGTTCCACTGTCCACCTCCTGACTCCATCATCAGACCATCATCACCAAGTATATAATATGTAGAACTCGACAAAACAAACCAAATGAGCCCACACACGAGGATATACAAAGTAGCCGTTGAGGAGTTCCACTATCCACCTCCTGACTCCATCATCAGACCATCGTCACCAAGTGTTATGAATAGAACTCGTCAAAACAAACCAAACAAACCCAAACTCGATGGGTATACAAGTAGCCATTGAGGAGTTCCACTATCCACCTCCTGACTCCATCATCAGACCACCGTCACCAAGTATAATGTATAGAACTCATCAAAACAAACCAAATGAGCACACACTCGAGGATATACAAGTAGCCGTTGAGGAGTTCCACTATCCACCTCCTAACTCCATCATCACACCATCGTCACCAAGTTTAACGTATATAACTCATCAAAACAAACCAAATGAGCCCTCACTCGAGGATATACAAGTAGCCGTTGAGGAGTTCCACAATCCACCTCCTGACTCCATTATCAGACCATCGTCACCAAGTATAATTTATGGAACTCATCAAAACAAACCAAATGAGCCCACACTCGAGGATATACAAGTAGCCGTTGAGGAGTTCCACTATCCACCTCCTGACTCCATCATCAGACCATCGTCACCAAGTATAATGTATAGAACTCATCAAAACAAACCAAATGAACCCAAACTTGTCTTAAAATCCATTGCGTGAAAAAAACGTTACAAAATTTTACCGACGATATACCTACCACAAAGTTAGCTTTTATTTAAATAACGTTTGATTTAAATAAAATGTTAGTTAGAATAACCCCATTTGTGGAATAATTATTTCGTATTTCATTCCTTATTTAAGATAAAAGTTGCGTGAATTATTCCCGTTCAATTTATTCCGGAATAACGACCGCATGAATTTATTCTTATTAGAATAAGAATAAGATTATTTTGGAACAACAACAGGCATATACATCATATAAGGCTTGGATCTAAAGAAGGAATCTAGTGTTGCTTCAAAAAAGGAGTCCACTCAGCATGAGTCGAGACACACAGTGCAACGACGCTGATTTTCAGTGGATCCGTTAAACTAAAACTAACTTATTAACCTATATAAGAGATATTAACCTAAGAATATACATACTGTACGGTATACAGAGATAGCCCACACTATGTCCAGCGAAAACCAAACCCTGAGTTGAGTTTCAGAGTTCAATTTATATTCCCATCGATTGGAATAAGAATAAAAATTCTGTTCTTATTCTTATTCAAGATAACTTGTGACAGAAAGAGATATATCATTCGTTGTCCTTGTCATAGTTCCACTTTTTTTTGTTGTTCACGAAGTAATAAATTATGTATGAATATTATTTTTTATTGAGTTTATGTAAATCTATGCATTCATATATTATATTGTTTAGGAAATGTATTTTCATTAGTTAGATCTACCTAACCTTTATTTTTTTTTTGCACCTATGGAATGGCTATTAATGAAATGTTTTTATAATTTTAATGAATAATTTACATATTTATATTGATAGTTATATAGATATTAAGAAAGTTAATGAATGTTGAAATGTGATAATTTAATATTGTACGCCCGAAATGGGCAAACTATTGGACTTTTTATTTAAGGTGTAATCTATTTTTTACACAGTTTTGGACAATAAATGAATCTTATCTTATCTTATCTATAAGCTTTTCTGTTTAGCCCTGCGGTTGACTGGTAGAGAATGCCTTAAGGCATTAAGTCCGCCTTTTGTACTTTTTATTTGTGCAATAAAGTTTAAATAACGCGTGCCTATAAAATATGAGGATTGCCCTCAATTTTGTCTGGGATCAGATCCTGACTTGGTGACAATGGGACCACCTCAGAAGTAGGTATACACTTACGAATAAAAAAATAATTTTGGAAATCAGACCACAATTGGCAAACATTAAAAAAATTAAAAACATAATATTATAGTGCAACCCCTTTTTTAAAGTCGGTTAAAAACGAGTGTGTTTTTATTATAAATAAAGTAGGTAAATTGATTATTGTACAACCATTTTCAACTTTAAATGAATGTAACGATATATCGATAAATGTTGTCTATGATTTCGAATTTACGCTCGATCTTCAAAAGTAAGTATTTCGTCACTTAGACCGTAATTTGGATTTACCGCCCACTACGCGGGCACTTCTTGGCCAGGGAGTGACGTAAAACTGTGTACTTACCTAGGGCGGTGAAACGCAGATCGCAGTTATTTGACGCCCGAGCCGAAGTGTGGTAATCTCTTTTGGGCTTTTTTACGTTTGGCAATTTTACCTGCCAACCGTGCAACCTAACCTGCTGTTTGTTTATAGAGGTACAAGGTCAGTTTACTTTTATTTATTTATTCGTATGGCATGGGTACAGTTCTTTACAAACTTATATTAAGACCATCGTGGGTTAGGATTACAACTGTATGTTGCTGCGAGGCTAGTTTTGGTTATTTGGTTTAAAAAATGAGATAACCGTACCGTCTTTACGAAGATCTCACGGTTCTAATACAATGATTTGCCATACGATAAATACATAAATATGAAATAAAATCACCGGCATATTATTTCGTCTGTCGGGCAAAAGGGCGACATGCCCACGTCCACGACAGTTCAATAGGAGCCGAGCCGGCACGTCTCAAAGGCTTTCTTCGCCTCCTGCCTTTTAGGTGGAACTGTCGAAGCCAATCATTCTTACATCGCCTAACTTCTATACGCTTCATCGAATCGCGGAAAAGACTATTTGAGTTCTGTAACTAAGAGATAACTAAGGTTATATTTTTGTAGGTAAATTTCTGTACCTAGCCTGCTACTTCGGCCGCGATGCGGTTGACTTGTCTTGTCCGTCATTCCCTAACAACTAATCACAGTAAAACAGACTTACACCTCCAGGAGTAGGTACCTAACTACGCCATATAATCGTTTTAAAAGCGTAAGGCTCATGAATAGTACCTAAATCTGAAAAAAGGATAGTAGAGAGGGACAATTTTGCATGTAAATTTTACCAGTTGGTACGCAACAATTCGCATTTTTACATTAGTTTATTAGTGTTTTTTTATATTGTTACTGACCAAAAATATGGATGTGTATCCGTCCGAAAGAAATAGTTTGAAATTGAATTTTTACTAACGATTAATTTCATGCCTACCTACGAGAAGCACAATTTTGCGAGCGTATCCCAAAATTGCATAGGTAGGTAAGGTACTAATGAACCTACCACTAATCATTAAGTATTAACAGACGATCGAACGGTGCGGTGGACCGAGAGGGACACAACTATCTGAAAGAATAAGAGAGACACTTGTCTCCTATTCTTTCAGATAGTTGTGTCCCTCTCGGTCCACCTCACCGTTCGATCGTCTGTTTGCACGCTAGGTGCATGCCTACATGTGAATGTCGCTACTCGGTAGGGAATTCCGCCATTTTGTTCTAAAAATTATAGGTTACGAACCTTAGCGCAAGAAGGTACGTAGGTTCTTAGGCCGCGGACTGGACGCTAGCGGGGGTGCCAGTTAATGTACGGCCCAATAATTGGCGTCCACTATATCTCTTTCTCCTTTTAACTCATGAAAAAAGAGAGAGAGAAAGATAGATGGACGCGTATTATCGGGCTGTACCTACATTAACCGGCACCGCTAGCGGGCAGCGGGGCGGCGAGCGGCTGCCCGTGCCCATTCCCATTAAGTACATTATACATTGAAGTCGCTCGAATGTATGAACTGCCGCTCCTCGCCCCGCTCGGTGCTATCTGGCGTAGTCAGCGGCATAAGTCCTTTAAATTAAAATGGATTAATTTATTATGCCTGATACCAAAACAAATAGGTATCTTTTCATAGATTTAATAAGTATTGCTTCTTTCGCTTACCTTTTCCAACCTGAGCTCAGGAGTTCTTGTACTTCTTATAGATGGACCATGATCACGGAATAAATTTAATAATGATGAAGCTTTTAAGTCCAAGGTCATTGCTCTTTCCTGCTACCATTCGAAAAAAATTCAGTGATGAAAAAATGCTAAATACCCCCTACTTTTGTTAGTCTCTTATTATGGAAACCACGAAAACCAAGTTTCCGCAGTCCAAAGTTATGCACTATTTTCCATTGCATTAGGTACCCAAGTATAACTTCACAGTCCAGGTTATAAAAACTTATTTTAGTTTCGACATCATGTAGAACACTAATTTAAGGACACCTTTTTCACAATATTTTTCACTATCACAAGAAACCTAAGAGAATATAAACATAGGTAGCATGAAAGCGTATCGTTTCAAATGCCAAGCAACCGCCATCGACAATCGGACATTTTGTCGGAAGTAAATAAAAATAAGCACGTTTCCTTCCGCATTTTGCTTACTTCCGTTCAAATACATTGCCTTATAATCGTAGCAAACGTATGTTTGTATCAGTTACAGTTGAATAATGAGTTATTGAATTAACGAATTTTAATAGCATTGCACCCATGGGGGAATGTACGATTTACTATTAAAAGTATTAAAGTAAAAGATGAATAATATCGATGATAAGATGATGTTAAGCCGTATCCAGACGAGCGAAATCGGCAGATCGCCGAGACGAGAAAGGTCAAAGAAAATCTAATACGGAGTGATGATGATGTAGTCCCGGCCAATTTCGGCCTCAGCGACTGCGCTGGTATGCTGTTGACGGTCGTGTGCTCGCATGTGACTTACCTATGTAGCCAATCTTCTTCGTGAAAGTCCTCGCACATTGCGGGCATGTGGGCTTTGAGTATTAAGCCCACTGTAGATGTCATACACAGGCGACCCCCTCCGGCAAAGTACATTGGTCAACTGGTCAACCACGTTATATAAAACTACTTAAAGTCGCTGCATCGCCATTTTGTATCGATCCGTGTCGCGTGACGTTTCTCTCGAAAAATGGTGAATTGTGCAGTATTATCATATACAAGGCGATCTGACAGCTCAAACTCGCAACAAGTTGGCGGAGTGCGTGGGCTGGTAGACCTCCTCGAGGTGCACCCTGGGAGGGGGGGGGGGATAACCGCTCAGTTGCGCGTTCTGCTGTCTTCCCTCTGCATATGCGTTGCCGTATGCTTATACAAGGACGTCGGTATGCGCCTTTATATCTGGAATGAAAAAAGCTGCGTCCGCTGCGCCAATGTTTTTAAACATCTAACATGATATTATCCGTCAGATTCGGCCACAGAACATTAATAAGCTTTAGTACACATTATCTGGTTTCGGCAAACAAATAGGGTATTGTTTTGATTCGCAAATCATTTTTGACATTTAAAAACGGTGCCGGTTAATGTACGGCCATGATAATGCAAGAGCATGATAATGTACAGCCCAATAATTTGCGACCAATGTACGTGTATTATCGGGCCGTACATTATCATGGCCGTGCATTATTACTCTGATGGGATCTATACATGTCATGATTTGTCAGCCCCAATTTGTCAGCCTGGCTAGCACGCTAATCGGACATATATTTACGTTCGGACGTATTACTTTACGATTGTGCCCATTTTTACGTTACTTAGCTAAAATGGTAATTTCGCAGCATAAATTAATGGCATAGCGTAAAATCGTAGATAGAGGATATATAGAATAGATGGCGTCCTAACGTATACCCAAAAGGGACGATGGTAAATTATCCATACTAAATTAAGAAGTATCAGAAGCTAATACACTCTTGACGTCTAATGTAATTTATAATTTAGTCGGTTATTATATCGGTGACGTCATGGTGGTGTCAGTTTCAATACACATTTTGACAGGTGTGGTGGCAAACAAGCTGGTGGCAAACAAAAAATCCGTAAACGCGATGAGGGACAGAAAATATCACTGTATCTCGTTCCCACTTGCGGTATTGCCTATGCATACATCTTTGTCACTCATGTGTGTATGTGTGGGTGACTCCCTCTATCTATTCTACCTCTATGCGTAAAATATACGTAGCAAAATTATTATTACATTCATTTCATTCGTTCAATAGTAGTATATGGTTAGACGCCCTTTATAATACTACCTAATTAAAAAGTAATGACAAGCACTGCACAGTTAACTAAACAGTTGTGCTCCTGTATTAAGTTGTGTTATAATAGATCCCACCAAAAACATTACATATGAAGTGACTGCCAAGACTCGCTAGCTCATATAGTTTTCAGCCTTAAAAAGATATCAGATCATAAACAGCGCCAAGCTTCCTACTCCACACGGCGTAACCTACCACTACCAGCCACGCTCTAAAAATTGTACATCTTGCCTAAAAAGTATAGCTTTGTTGGGCACATCCCGGTCGCCGCATAGACTTTCGCGCTGAATGAATTTATAAGCTACATTAATAAGCGACGGGTCTATACTTTTTAGCCAAGATATATAATTTTAAGACCGTGGCTTGTCGCTCTTTATGATCTGATATCTTTTATAAGGCTGAAAACTATATTTTATTTTATTTTATTTATTTATTTATTCTCAATAAAACAACAATGGCAAGTACATTCCTTTCTGCTTCGCCAAACTGAATATGAGCTAGCGAGTCTTGGCTGTCACTTTAAATGTAATGTTTTTGGTGGGATCTCATTCCTTTTTGTAAGATAATTTCTAAAGAAGTGTATAGGAAAACCCATACAAACTTCCATCCCCTAATTTAAAGGATAGGGGGTGATTTACTAAAAATCCTGAAACACGTATTTTATTATTTATAATAAGGACTCCCTATTTCAATTTTCAGACCTCTAGCATCCAAATTTGCGGAAGTCTCATACAAAATTGCATCCCCTAGTTTAAGGGGTTGGGGGGTAAAAATATGTTTTTTGAATTGTTTTGTGAATTGTGTACTAATACTAGCTTATATACCAAATTTCAGCTTTCTAGGACTTCAGGAAGTACCCTAGAGGTTTTGATGATCAACGTGAGTGACGAAATCGGCGTTTTGTAGATATCAACAGAATCTAAATTACAACAGCAATGCAATTGAAACTTTATATGTTTAATAAGTTTACTATTGACATCATATCCCGAGAATGTTGTTTGTCTGGTATAATCCAAACACAAGTTATGAGGGTTCAAAAAAAGGACGAAAGGCTTCGAGAAAAGATAGGTAGTGCCTGCCCTTGCGCTACGCTTGGCTCGTCTTGGCGGGGGCACTGCCGTGCCCCCAGATTTTTGTTTTTATTTACTTTACTCCCGCTTCACGAAAAGTTTTACGTTGTGGTTTAAAGTGATGATGCGAGTACCATAACACATGTAAGATTTTAATAGAATCAATAATATTTGTAGGTTTGTGTAATATATTTTATTAGAACACAAGCAAATAATCTTAATAATTGCTTTATTTATAGGTAATCAGTAATCATACTCTCGCTGAAATTCAAAATGCTTCATCATTATTTTAGGGGATGATATGAGTTTTGAAACTGAAAGCGTATTGTGTTGTGACAAAAATCGGAGAAATCCTGCGAAAATTATAAAATATTGTTTTCATAGTGTTAAAATGTATCCGGGGTCTTGAGTGACCTAAATAAAATTTCATCCGTCAACGTTTCATACCGTCACGTTTTATGTGCCAAAATCAAGAGCATGTTAGCATTTGACGTAAAACAAATGGTTTTATGTGCAAGACATATAAATGGTCACAATTAACGTAGATGATGGTATAGCATGTTAGCTCATGACGGTAAAATTTTATACGTCGGTTGTGGACATAAAACATGTGCATAAAAGTCGTCATTTTGCTAGTGTGCTAGCTGGGCTGAGGGACACAAGTGAACCCTAACCTAACCGACCTAAGGCAGAGTTTGATTTTGACAGGTAGTAAACAGGCTTTAAGCCTGCATCACACTGGCGCGGCCTGCGGTGGCGGACCATAGTAAATTTGACAGCTACTGAAAAGTTTTCTATTGTTTGCCGCGGCCAGGCCCAAAGACTACAATATACATACTGAGATAGACAGGCAACTCGACCAAATTGAGAAGGCATTTAATGCTTGCGTATACAGGCGCCATCTCTTCTGCGATACTTAAAACTTTTCTTTGAATGTACAAAACATACAAAAAGTGCGTCGGTCGCAGGGTTTGAACCTCGGCTCATCGACTCCAAAAAACCGCCGTCTGTACCCCTAGGCTACTGATGTCTTATGACAATACGGCGAATTTTGAAATACCTTGACAGCCTAGCCTAGCAATCGCTAGAGCTTCAGAGAGTTCGCCACCTATCTAGTAGGTGACACTATTTTCAATAAGAAACTGAATTTGCATTAAGTTCTAAGTTCGCATAGCATGGCCAGGCCGCGCCAGTCTGTGAGAGGCCTAAAGCCTGCATCACACTGGCGCGGCTTGCGGTGGCGGACCATTACATAGTAAATTTGACAGCTAATGACAAGTTTTCTATTGTCCGCCGCGGCCAGACCGCGCCAGTCTTTGAGAGACCTTAAAAACCACAAAAAACATGGCGCAGCGGACGCGGCTTAGAAACGTTTGAAAACAACGTTCAAATAATCATGGAATTGAAAAATTAAGTATACTGCCTTTACAATCAAAAACAATATCGATATTATTTCGTAAACCTTTTAACATATTGTAATCTGATAATGAGAATAACAGAAGAGAATAATAACTACTTAAAGCAAAATAAGGTGTGCTAGAATGCCTTTTTCGTTTCTAAAGATTGTATTATAAACGTGCCTGTCAGACGTCAAAAATACATTTGACACTGACACTACTGACAGGTAACCAAATCTCACTGCTGTTGAGTGTTGACTGGGTTTTTCTGTGAATTATTTAATCACAGAATTCAACAGACCTTGTATTGTGTTGCGTGACTAAATCAAGCATTCAGGCTACTTGATGTGGCTAGGGAAAAATTGATCAGTTATTAACATCCTGGTAGCGAAATAAGACCAAGACGCGCAGCTATTTTCAAGGTAAGTGTTACTTTCAGTATAGTAAACTACTTTAAACTGCCTTATGTTTAATCAAGTAGTGTATTTTATTACCATTTTAAAATATTGATTGCACTGTAGGAGATTTATTGGCTAAGGAAAAAAATCTCGCTTGAATTTCAGTTATTTCTATCAATGACGCACGTCCACAGAATTTAATAGCTAATGTCAAGGGTACAGATAACATCTCCCAATTTACTATGTATCAACAAAATAAGCGAATGGCTATAGAAATCTATCCTGACAGAAAGTATTCAGACTTCTTAAAAGTCTCATGACCTCATGAGGTCTAAAATCAACATACCTTATGCAATCTAAGAATATTTTATATTTATATAAAACTAGAATTTTCCCGCTACTTAATCCGCGTGAACTTTCGTATCAACTTCAATCCCCAATTTGGGATTAAAATTATCCTATATTTTGAACAACCTGTGTGCCAAATTTCATCAGAATCTCTTAGGCTGTGATTGAGTTACTTAAAATGTGATTGAGTTACAAACATCCCAACATAATTATAATATACTAAACAGGATGAGGATAAAGAGAAAAAAAGGTTAACTCAGTTTTATGTAGAAAGTTATAATAATATAATATAATAATAAATATTTGCGGACAATCTTACACAAATCAACCTAGTCCCAAACTAAGCAAAGCTTGTACTATGGGTACTAGACGACAATATACATACTTATACAGAGAAATAAATACTTAAATACATAGAAAACATCCATGACTCAGGAACAAATATTCGTGCTCATCACACAAGTAAATGCCCTTACCGGGATTCGAACCCAGGACCTCTTGCTTCGTAGGCAGGGTCACTACCAACTAGGCTAAATCGGTCGTCAAATTGACAAAAAATTGAGCATTGTAAACAGATGAAATCTAGTTACTCATATTTTATTTACTGATTTAGAAATATAGGAATGACATAATAATACAGCATTTGCCATTAGTGTACAGTCAAGCGTAGAATTATATATGGGTTATCATATCAGCCGAAAGATGTCCACTGCTGGACATAGGCCTCCCCCAAAGAGTGCCAAAGTGATCAGTTGTGCGCCACCCGCATCCAGCGGACTCCCGCAACCCTTACCAGGTCATCAGTCCACCTTGTGGGTACGTGTACTGTATATGTACTCACAATGTGTCTTCCATAATATGGGTTCATACAACTTACTCATAAATATATCCCATCACTCTTATGTCATCGGATTAAGGTTTTGGTACATTAATGAAAGGATTAAATCTTGTTATTTTGATAGATTAGTATTATAGATTGCCTGAATGATTGCATAAATGTATAGCCTGGTATGTGGAATGAACTAGAAGAATCTTGTATGATCAAGGAGGTGTTGATGTCTTGTAGGTAGGTATACAATTCAAGCTCAATTGAAATTGATGTATCCTGCCATTATTTATTAGATGCTCTAAATATAAAGAATCACTGCATCTGATTGTGTGAAGATGATAGGGTAATGATATGTGAATGTGAATGAGTTTTAATTTCTCTTCTGCAAGTCTTAAAACAGCTTAAGAGCTGGTTGTTTCAAACTGTTGGTAAAAATAAGTTACATTCTTTTTGTATGCAAAGTTGGACAATTCTATATGAGATGACAGCTGCCAGTGCCTTATTTAATGTTTACCGGTAAAGTTTGGTTAATGCAACCCGCCTTAGGTGATGTAAGTAAATGTGTGTATTAAAAGGAACACTAAACACATTTCGGTAATCTGTGTTGCGGGGAACATTGCACGTAAAACCGATGGCCGTTAGGGCGGAAAGGTTCTCGAGTGGCGACCACGTACCGTAGGCGCAGCGTGGGTTGACAAGATGGACTGATAACCTGGTAAAGGTCGCGGGTGTCCGCTGGATGCGGGTGGCGCAGGACCGGTCAATGTGGCACTCTTTGGGGTAGGCCTATGTCCAGCAGTAGACGTCTTTCGGTTGATATGATGATGAATCTGTGATATTCATCATCATATGTTGTAATTCAAAACGGGCTGATAAATTTAGATATTATCAAAAACAGGAACCGATCTCAAATTTTGATATGTGATTTTACCCTTCGTTCACACGGTATACCGAATACGAACGAGACGGCGCTATTTATGTACATACATACAGTCTGTGAGTTCGTGGCATAAGAACGTGTAAGCAAGCCAGTACAGGTCCATTTACATGGTGCAACAACTCGCATGCGATTTTCATTACATTGCGGGGCTGCGGGCTAATTACGCCGACTTCAATTCATAATTCATTTATAATGAATAAATGAATTGTGTGAAGTCAATCAAACCCAGCAATGTAATAAAATAAAGATGTTGCACCATGTAAATGGCCCTTAAGTGCTCACGGATTGTACATAAAGTGTCCGCACACGACATATTATTATATGGTATTGGAAACGGAAACCGTATAAGATCTAGTTTATGGACGAAGACACATATGGCACGAACAACATGTGCTCCTTTACTTTGCCGTATGTTAACATTGATAATGATAACTAATGTTTGCGAGTTATTCCGCGCCGCGTAACGCTGCGCTTTTTCATATAAACGACGCCTCAATTCGAAAAACCTAAATAATGAAGAAGTTTGCTACAATTTACGTTTTTCTATGTAAAGACGGTGCCAGCACCATTTATTTTATTCGGCTCATTGAATTTCTTCACGTTGCACTTTAAGGTCATAAACTCATAACCATAACTATTCTTCTATACTTATATTATAAAGAGGAAAAGTATGTGAGACTGTTGCTTTGTAAGTTTATAAGTTTGTTAGTTTGTATGTTTTGGGTAATCTCCAGAACCGCTTATCCGATTTCAAGAATTATTTCACCTGCGTCTAGATTTAACTTTGTTGGATGATGGTTATAGGCTATATTTTATCCCGCGGGTTTGCCTGCGTTCTTTGCAATACGCGGGCGAAGCCGCGCGGGCAGCTAGTATATTGTATTATAAGATATCATTGGCAGAAGGAGCTTGAATTGTTATACTTGAAAGACTTTAAATTCGGCTGTAGACATAATCCGTTTCCATATTTCACGCATGACGTACAACCACCATAAAAGCGTCGGATTCCGTGAAGGAACACTTCCTTTGGACTCTGCTAACCTAGTACCCCGGCGAAGCAATTATGGCCGAACGCCAGCTACAGCCCGCTAATATCGTGCAGAGTCAAACGGGTATAAGTCACGTTTCAACAGAATGCCCAAAATCCGGTGCAATATTCCAAAATATAACTGCAAGCGATAGCTGCGGCGTGGCGGAAGTTTATGCTTTATGACAACAACGTTGGTATACGGTTTGTCGTACACAGACTATCGCAAGTGCGTGCTATTGGGTTGGCACTAGGGAATCGGGTGTGTGCTAACTATTCACTAACATTTTATCTCGGTTGAGCTTATCCCTGATATAACTTGACCCTGATTCATAATAACTATCCGTAACCGGAGGACGGACTTAGACTAAACCGCATCTCGTGTTAGTGGTTGGTACGTTGTGAATAACAGATTGCAGTGCTCCCATTAGAATGCGATACGTATCATTGCAGTTTGAGATCTATCAGAGAAACATTTCGGAGCATTTGTCGACGTTTCGGTGCAAATGCTAAAAAATGCAAACCCTCTACCGCATTTCGGTTCCATTAGAATGATTTTTTTAATGGACAACACTAAAAGTAACTAGATACGTTAGTACCCCTTAAGGTCATAATTTGTTTTTTGCCAGAAGCCAAAACAATTACTTAAACTGACCTCTAAAGAAAAACATTTAGGTCTTTAATTCTTTATTTACCTACTATTTACCTCCGCCAAATCAAACAATTCATTATTAAACGACATAATCAAGTTAAAATTAAGGTAGCTCATCTAAAATCTCATAGAAGCAACTCAGATCAATAATGTAACAAGTATAAATAAAACCTCACAAATGTTGATATTTCTCGACATTGGTCTAAAAAAGTCTTTTCACTTCTCATGCTTGCAAAGTTCGCCTTTGTGTTGGATGTATGCTGTACAAAATGCCACTTTTATGCTCTAGTGCACAAAGTAAAATTGTTAAGACTAAGATAATCGAGCCTAACAGCCACACGCACAATAAAACTTCGTACAGTCCGTGATCTCTTACTTAGAAGAGGATTCGTGCTACTATCGGCGCTAACTCGCGAAGGTGATACTGCTGTTCTGCTTTCTCATAAACTCATAAATCTTTTTAGGGTTCCGTACTCAAAGAGTAAAATCCATTACTAAGACTCCGCTTTCCGTCTATCTGTCTGTCTGTCTGTCTGTCCGTCTAGCTGTCACCAGGCTGTATCTCAACAACAGTGATAGTTTGACAGCTGAATTTTTTACAGATCATGTATTTCTGTTGCCGCTATAACAACAAATACTAAAAACCAGACTAAATAAATATTTTTTTATATATATTTTTCTATTACATTCTTACACAAATCGGCTACATGATGGTCCCAAATTAAGCAAAGCTTGTAATAAAACCATATAAAAAAACAGAAGTCAATTATTATAAAAAACGTATAAAACCATTAAATTACTTGGCAGTAGGTATGAAGTGCCTAGGTAAGTCTAATATCACGCGTCGAAAATTAAACATAACAACTTTAAAAAGTAAAGTGGCGGGAATGAACTATTATTTTATAAAATTTTGTAAATATTTGTTATTTTCTCGCAATTGAAGTGAAAACCAGTGTGTAAAATTCGACCATAAATGAGCCATTTTATCCCTCTGTACCCTTATTGTGAGATACAATCGTAACCTAACGTTACGTTACTAATACGAGACCGAATAAACGCGCTTCGAATAGATTTCGATCTCGCTACGGTATTCTTCGATTCGACCCGTCAAACTTGTAACTCACACTGCCGTTGGACTACGAAACCAACTGCAAAACGTTAGGCACTTTGCGTTTAGTTTTCGATGCGTAATTTAACGTTCGATTCGTACTACCAATGAGTACCCTTATTGTGAGATACAATCGTAACCTAACGTTACGTAACTAATACGAGATCGAATAAACGCGCTTCGAATAGATTTCGATCTCGCTACGGTATTCTTCGATTCGACCCGTCAAACTTGTAACTCACACTGCCGTTGGACTACGAAACCAACTGCAAACGTTAGGCATTTTGCGTTTAGTTTTCGATGCGTAATTTAACGTTCGATTCGTACTACCAATCGGTAGTGTGAGACATTTCGAATCGAAGAATACCGTCGCGACTGTAGTTTACTATTTCACTTGCAAAATGGCCCGTGATATCGTATTATTCCGTCAAGAGTTACCGTAGATCCGATCGAAATTTATCTCAAATTAAAGAACTTATAAAAATAAGGGTTTTGAATTGACAACATATATCCGCAAAATTCGGATTGTCGCGTATTTTGTATTTAAAAATGCAAATAAATGGCCCCCGCGCCGCCATATTGTACGTCTTCGGAGCACTGTGATGACCATAGATGCGACTATCGATTATTTCTGCCATACCCGGACGAAGAATACGAGGTGCGGGTGTACGCTAGGTTCAAGCAAGCAACAGACGACCGTCTGTGGTCTGACCCAAAATCTATATTCGTACACACGAAGTCCATAGTCGAATGCGCGTGTGAAAGGCCCCCTAAACCAACTACAGCAATCTCGTTTGAATCAGTTTCATGTGACATTTGTACATATGCAGGAGAGAATTTAACGTTAAAAAGCGGCCAAGTGCGAGTCGGACTCGCACATGAAGGGTTCCGTGAAATAAATTGCGGTTTACGATTTATGACGTATTAAAAAAAAACTACTTATTAGATCTCGTTCAAACCAATTTTCGGTGGAAGTTTACATGGTAATGTACATCATATATTTTTTTTAGTTTTATCATTCTCTTATTATAGAAGTTACAGGGGGGGGGGACACACATTTTACCACTTTGGAAGTGTCTCTCGCGCAAACTATTCAGTTTAGAAAAAAATGATGTTAGAAACCTCAATATAGTTTTTGAAGACCTATCCATAGATACCCCACACTGGGGTATGGGTTTGATGAAAAAAAATTTTTTGAGTTTCAGTTCTGAGTATGGGGACCCCTAAAACTTAATGTTTTTTTTCGATTTTTGTGTGAAAATCTTAATGCGGTTCACAGAATACATCTACTTACCAAGTTTCAACAGTATAGCTCTTATAGTTTCGGAAAAAAGTGGCTGTGACATACGGACGGACAGACAGACAGACAGACGGACGGACATGACGAATCTATCAGGGTTCCGTTTTTTGCCATTTGGCTACGGAACCCTAAAAAGGAAATTGCAAGATATGAAACAGAAACTTGCTAAAATAAAAAAGTTATCAAAATATATACAAATGCGTAAAGAACTCTATGACAGTGATTGAATACGAGTAGGTACTTGCATTTTGCGAGAAACATTTCAATACCCAACGGTGTCATACAAACACACTGTTAACCAAGGTAAACCACCGTAGTCTATGGATGAATGTCACTCCAGGGCACCCTTTATTGATTCTAATTTGAATACTTGTTGGAATGTTTGCCGCAGAATACAGTGCTTGTCCGCCAGCCCGCCTGTGGGTAGTTCCGTTCTCTGAAACGGTATGTTTAGAAGTTTAGATCATTCAAAAATCGGTGTACTCGTCTTTTTCTAGAAGCGCGTTTCAAGAAGTTACAAGTCTAAATTGACAACACCTGAATTTTAAGTTTCTAACCCAGTTTCTTGTGGTGGGCTCGATCGACCCGGGTCCCCCCTATACACCGTGGGCGTTAATAACCCGAAATATTTTAACCACGCATTCCTTAGGTCATTAGGCGCAAAAAATGTTAGATGAACCCCAGTCAAATCCTGCTTAGTTTTGAAGATATTATCATTTTCATGTAAACTATTTATTGTGATTAGTAAAGTGCATTAAGCTCTTTTTATGGAGACGTTGCTACCGATGTTGCCAAGTTTCGAGTCGTTATTGACATACATCAAAGTGACAGCCACCACTCACTAAATTCATTCTTTTTTGGAGAAATAATTGTTACCATTTTATTAAAAGGGATGATTTCCACCCAGGAAGCGATACTTATCCAAATTTTATTTACAAAAACCGAAAAAAATACAGAAATTTTTTTTTTTTGCTGAATTTGGATTGGATTCATATAACATTTTTTACTCCTAATGAACTCCGGAATGCGTGGTTAAAATCTTTCGGGTTATTAACGCTTTGATTTTTAAGAAATATTGCTTACGTTAAAAGTTATTAGCATCTAAAATAATCTATAATATATTTGTTACTTAAAAACGTTGTCTATCGTTTTATTTTTTAAATTAATCTTAACTGATTTACTAAAAAAAGAAAACGTACAGACATAGATTAAAGTGTACTTAATCCAATAATACCAAAATTGTTTAATTTCATAAAGGTTTAGGGAGATAAACACGTTATCACCCGAAACAATATTTCAACAAGGAAATGTAGGGAATTGCCTCCAGGACTTGCAACTCTCTCTATCGCACGATACGGGTCGGGAGGCACAGCGGTGTGAAACAGATAGCATTTTTTTAAATACCTACTCGCGCCGCGTATCGGCACTTCACAATCCTCTTAAACCAAGGTTAGAGTTTTTTTTGTTCATTGCAAATTTGAAAAAAAATCACTGTATATAGCTTAGCATGAAAAGGGATTGCCACTCGTATCTCGGTCGTCTATACCTAATTTACCGGCAATCCCTATTTCCCCGGCCTCTGCAGTAATGTACCGTATATCTTCTGTCTTCGCCTGTCAGGCCTAACTTCGCCTAAAAAACCGTTTAAATTTCTACCTCAGATCATAGAAAGATTGTCCGGTACCGCTGTCCTTATGGAGATGTTTGCGTTTCCACTACTTGCACAATATTGTAATTTAGGGTGGGCCAAAATTTTTTGTACTTTAGAAAATTTAATGAACATAAAACCATGAAAGTAAATTTCCTGATCATTTATTTTTTGTGAACAACATCTAATGCAATTTATTTTTTGCAAATAACATCTAAGAGATGACCCCCATTTCGTCGCTGGCACTCCTGCAAACGACTACGCAGATTTTGAGAAACTCGCTGACACATGCTGCGAGGGATCTCGGCTATCTCATCGCGGATGTTTTACTTGAGTTTGGATATTGTAAAAAAGGAACCCTTTTGGTGCGACTCTGTCCGTCTGTCACAACGTTAAATATCTCAGGAACTACTTAAGCTATCAATTTGGAACAATGGAACAACTGTTAAAAGGGTTAAGACACGTGTACATATGGATAATGAAAAAAAAAAATATATATTATTATTTTCTGTTTAAATGACGAATATGGGGGTTAAAAAATCAAAGTCTAGTAAATAGATCGAGTGGGGTATCGTTAAATTTTGATTTATTAAGGAAAATGTAGAAAAAATACCCCCCCCCCCCCCATAAATAATACAGGAAAAATAAAACAATATCTCTATCTAGCTTATTTTTTTTTAATCATCAAAAATAATTTCTTAATTAGATTTGTAATTTACTGTATGAAATTTTATGCCTTCAAATTCGTATCAGATTATCGTTAAAGCCCCTTCTTTCAAAAAAAAAAAATAATTGAAATCGGTACGCGTGATGAAAAGTTATCGCTGATAAACAAATATAGGTACCTACTAATGTATTGTAAGTTGTAAGTACCAAAATGCAGAAGGCGCTTTGCAACGGTAACTTCTACTATGAGCTGTTTAAAGATTGTTCAAGAATGAATGGGGTCCTGACATGACGGGTATGGTGTATGAAAGTTTGTACGGAACCCTCGGTGCGCGAGTCAGACTCGTACTTGACCGGTTTTTTTTTAACTCAGAACTCGACTTAATAAATATCCACGCACGAAAAAAAATGCGGGAGTGAGATCCGGGCTTCCTCCTAAATAGGCGGCGAACTGTTTCATACAAATTGTTGCTTTTATAAAACAGTTTTACACAAAAAGCTCATTGTTGATCAGTAAAACGCGTCATTGCAAATAAAACTGCATAAAGTAATGTCAAATTTCCCTCCACTCAAAAACTATAGAATTTGTTATTATACAAGTCAGTATTGCTATTTACAAAAATTTATGGCCCACGGCCCACCCTATATTACGTTCATGCACACATCCGTCTAGCCCCCCTATTCTATAACTTGTTTTAAGCTCACCTCAACGCTCACCCACAATTATACCTTGACACCGCGATGCGTAGTAATTAAGCGAAGGTAGAGGTCTAGTTTCGTAACGGGTGACCGGCGGGGTGAGCCGCATTAACGCGTAGCAAATAACAGCCCAGTTGTCTACTAGCGTTCTAATCCTCTGGTTGGTACGCACACCAAATTGCAGGAATACACCCGTACATGTTAACAACAGCGTCGGTGAATTCCTAATAGGGATTGACACTTGTATCAAATAATGCAGTTATCGATAAAATCATGTGATGAGAATGTTACACAACAAACAAAATACTGTTTATTACAGAAACACGGCTTGTTAATTTTCAAAAAAAAAATATTTATAAATCGGTTCATTGGTTTAAGCGTGAAGAGGTACCTGACAGATAGACAGACGTACGTTAACTAATGTTGTTATATAAAACATGAACACCCATGATATTATATAAATGTGTGTGACAAAGAAACATCCTAAAATAAGTTAAATTCAGTGACCGTTACTCAATTTATAATGAACAATTTCGTGGAAACATCTTACATAGTCTATCTGTAGACTTTTACGAATTTCACTTTGGTACCTATTTAAAAAGAAACTTTAATTAAAACCGTTCGTAATAACAATAACATCGATAATATTGCATGCACACTGCTACCGCCCTACGCCGCGCACTCGAAGCTGCGTAACGTAAGGTGTTTGCACTAGCAGGTCGAAGCTTTTAGGGTGAATTTTACAAAGAGAATTCCAAAATTTTAAAAATACTTTAAAAATAGAAATACTAGTTTAAAATTGCATTTACTAGTGGTATGTTATTCTACATGTCTTGTAGTTTTGTTTATTACTGCGAGTTTTGCAACAAAACACGCTACAGACCGGCATTTTGTAAAAAATCCGGAGCTCTAGCGTGAGCAACGGTCGCCGCGCAAATGAGTCAGCGCTTAGAGCGGTGTGCGCGTATATGATCAATTTGATCATATATAGGCGACACGCACCACGCCCGCATGCCATATCTCCTTCTTCTCTTTCTTTCATTTGGTTCCCCACATGTGTATGTATGTACGTTGCATGGTTTGGGTGTAATTTACACTCTTCCAAGCGCGGCTGCGGCGTTTTTGATGACGTCATTACAGGGGAGATCGACTTCTTAGAAATTGTCTCCCGGCAGTTTAGGAATCCAGGTGCCGGTATCCGAAACTGAAGTATTTTCCCCTAATAGTTAGGCTGGCGAGCATTTCGGTCATTTGCACACGTTTCACGTCGAGGTAGATTGCAGTTTAAATCATTACGAATTGATTTGGTCCAATCAATTAAGGTCCTATGTTGCTGCGTTTTCGCGTTACAGCGGATTGAAGTTGCTTAAAAAAATCGGGGTATTAAATCATTTGCACATGTATGCCTCTGGAGTTCATAGTCACAATCATCTTGGAAACGAAGAAAATCGAAGAGGCAGACATTCAGCACTCTGCATTATCATGGGACGGAGTTGTAAAAATGTAAAAAAAAAGCTCTACTAAGTCATTTGCACGCGGTTCTCATTCCCATTCGATTCACTATGACTCCGTGGATTCGAAAAAAAATGTGGCAAACACTTTGCTCACTGATTTTCAGCTGTAGGTATAACTGTTTGAAATTCACGGAATCAAGGGAGTTAGGAGGTCAGTCATTTTTACAAGCTTTATATTAACTTGCACTGTTAGTATGTAAGTAAGTATGTAAATATGTAAGTTGTCCGTCAAAATTTGCAATCCATTTTTCAGTCACTTCCTGTTATCCAATAGGGAAAATTACTGCAATATTCTGCCGCCAGGGCAGCACTACCACTAATAGTAAATCAGTATAGAAATATAGGGATTCACACACATGCACAATTGATTGTAAAATGAGTGACAAGGATGCTTGCATAGACAATACCGCAAGTGGGAACGAGATACAATGTCAACGCTGCTAGTGTCGCCACCTACGAAGAGTTTTGCGTAATGTTCCCTATTGAGCTGAAATTTTGCAAGCATATGTATATTGCATGACAATGCAATATTATGATGACTTAGAGCTGATCTGATGCTGGAGCTGGAAGGTGGCCATAGGAACTCCGCAATAAAACGACACACCCCCATCGAGTTTGGGCTCGTTAGAATCGTCTCAATGAGTACTTGATGATGGTATGCAGAAAAGTACAGTCGGCAGTAAAAGCTTGTACCAAAAATGAAATTTTTGACAGAAACTTATTAGATTTAAATGCACAAAAGCACGTGCCTTTAACGTAGATGAACTTTGGAACCACAATACTAAAATGGTCTTCGTACTCGAACTTTTCAATGACATACTCCGGTAGTGCGTTTCGGAACGTTTTTAAAAAAAAAACTAGAATGAAGGCGGGATGTGGTCTTGTCTGTAGCATTTTGATCAATTCAATTTATACCTGATTGGTATGGCGCGAGCGTCGGGTTAAAAAAAAAATGGGCAGGCCATTTGATTTTTTTTTTTGGAATATCAGAGGCCTGAACGTCTGCCTCATCGACTTTCTTGGTTTTCATAAGGAATTCAAACATCAGTCCAAGAGGCAGACGTGTGCGCATAATATAGCACACCTTTTTTTTTTACATTTTTGGAGCACGGTCAATCGGGTCAATAGACAACGCAGAGGCAACATGTAAGCAGACTATTTTTCCGTGGTTCTTCTCATTGTTTTTGATCGAACAATTCAAATCTGCCAAGTGTGCACTTCATATACAGTTTTTTAATCATAAAAATAAATTAAAAAATTTAATACCACAAAAGTTAGAGCCCTTTTCGATTATTTGTGTTTCCAGGATGACTGTGATCATCAGCCCCAGAAGCAGACGATGTGCGCATAATATAGCACACCTTTTTTTTAATTACATTTTTGAAACGCTGTAAATTTACAACGCAGCGCCACCATGGTGACAGGCAAGGTCCTTGATGTTCCTTAGGGCATAAATATCACAATATCACGTCTGCCTTGTGTGCTGATCATATCGAAATTTTGCTCGCCAGCTCCCTAACTATAACAACATGCACTATCGGGTTTCTCGGAGTAAACGAATTCTGTCAGAAATGAGACCACGTGAGATTTCTCATCGAAATCGTTAGCGCGGTTTTCGGGACAAAGAAATCAAATCTTGCTAGATAATATTTAGTATAGGATAGACATCGTTTCGTTTATTCAAGGTCAATTCTGAGTTATGGATGTTATATATGTTTATAAGTATCTATATGTATGTATCTAATATATATATCATCGCCTAGTACCCACAACACAAGCCTTATTGAGCTTACCGTTGGGCCTAGGTTAATTTGTGTAAGATTGTCCCGTAATATTTATTATTATTTATTTCTTTCCCGCTCACGGGACGATGATGTCCCGGACCTTTGGGAGGCGTGCGTGGGGCTAGGTACCTACAAAGTACCAACTGAGCCAACACGTAGAGGCCCTTTTGACAATTTAATGAAATGCAAGGAGTACACCGAGCGGATGCTGTCCCTGCCCGTGTCATGGGACGCACACAGAGACAGCACCCGCTGGGGTGTATAGGGACTATTGCTGTTGATGGAATCTAAAGAAAATTTGGTTATTGGGTGAAAATGATGGACTAGTGGCTGGGCTATTGGGTGAAACATCGGACGCCTGCCCAATAAACTGTCTCACTTTTTATCTCTGGCAGACGGTGACTCGCCAACTGCTAGATGGGCCCCTATTAATAGCGACATTAAAAAATGGCCTAAGGGCAACACCAGTCAGAAAGGCTGGGGGGGGGGGGGGGTAGAGAGGTGGCACTGGACTTTAAACATATAGCCAACTCGCCACTTAGGTGTCCACATCTACCCTCGAGCAACAGCTCTTGCGACTCCACTCTGGACAGCCAGTTAAGGCAAGCCAGAGGTGGGGGGCCTGTCCAACCAACCACCCGATCGGCTCAGCCTGACCACAGGACACCCCCAGGAGCACTCAGGTACGTAGGGTCGCTACTCCCTAACAGCCCGCCACAAGCTGCCTTACGTTGACTGATTGCACCAGATATCTGGTGGGCGATGGGGCCGTCACATCCCTACGCCTTTTATTATTTATTTATTATTATTATTATTCAATTTGAACTTTCCTGAGCCACGTTTAAAATAATTCTAATAATAAGAAGTTGCCCGTAGCGACGACAAATACGTACATTTAACATTTATTCACAGAAATAGCATCCAGTAAGATATATCAGCTTTTGCAATAGCTCCTTGACTTTATGAAATTGACATTGTGGTTACGAGTTCGGGGTCTTAGTATTATTAACCTTTATCAAGGTGGCATGGCGTTTACTGTATGTATAATATCGCTGTATTTCCTCTAGATATCAGCAATTTGAACGCGTTTTATTTTGCATATAATGTTACTGTAAATTAGGTAAGTAGGTACGTAACTAGCTATATATACATAATATATAACATTCTTGGTCTTATAAGTTTTAGTCGATATGTGTGTGTGTGTGTGTGTGTGTGTTATGTGATCCCTTTCATGGTCACATGGTCTGTTGTGCTTTTATTTTGTTAAATCTTCATTATGAACTATCAAAGTAACATCATGTAAGTAAGTATGTACGAAATACCTTGCAATTAGTTTCATAGAGTCAATTTTACACGGTCCCCAGTGGGAACCCTATTTGGACGATAGTACATATACCTACTTTAAAGTGTCTATATAAGTAGTATTAGGGTGATTATCCAACAGACCAGAGCTGTGCGGAGATGCTTTTTTTTATATTACACCTTCGCAACACCTATAGCTGTCAAATATATGAAACTATTACATACAAAATACGAACATTAATTTGGGACTCACTGTGGGTGACAGTCCTGTCATATTGTATAGGAATCCAAAGTGGCGAAATGGCTTAATAAATAAAGAACGCGACCGTATAAACTGTTCTTTCTATTAAAAGCGATTGTAAGCAAACGTACATAAATAAGTATAATACTACTGTTATGCGGTCGACGATAGCACAAGCGCTCTATCTCTGTATCCTAATGAACATCTCAAGGATGTTTACATCATTCGATAAACAACCGGTTTTTCGCACGCCATAAGAAAACGAACCATTAAATTGAGACGGAATCTGGTCTCACGCTTTTATGCATCTGTTGTGATGAAGAATATTTTTATTTTAAGGATATTTTTAGAGCCTGAGTTATTGTCGTTATGGGTGACGTTCAGCAGAAATATCTACTCAGATTTAGGTATATGCTAGAAAATTATCTCAGTATGCCTTTTTCTGTTGACAATGAAGTCTTGTGGAGATCCTTTGAGCACTTCGTTTCGGTATCTGAATTTGTTGCTGAATGTAATGCGGCCATTACACTTCGTCGCTCGCCGCATGCTGCATGCAGCGACCGCAAAAGTGTAAAGGCCTCCACACACCGGTCGAGTGCACGGGCCCGCGGCGGGCCCGCGCACGCGACCGGTGTGTGGAGGCCTTAAATACCACGTAAAGGGGCAAATACACTGCGTCGTTCACCTAATGCGGCGACCGCATTAGGTGAACAACGATGTGTAATTGCCGCATTAGTAAGCCGAAATTAATAATATTCTATTACACGAAATATTATACGTAAGTACACGGAGAGCTGGAAAAGTTTTATACAAACTCACACTCAGTACATATAATACAGTCGATATTGTTCAACCTCGAAATTTCGGGGAGTTTGGGAGGCTAAGCTAACAAGAGTGGCCCCCGCAAGGAATTTGGTTGTAATTTGAGGTGCAGTAGTGGCAGGACCTATATCAGCCTTCGATCTTCTTTTGTTTCAGACTTATTCACGAAAATGTCAAAAAATCAAGGTAATTTTTGAACTGCTATTTTAGCTAAACCAAGCAAGCGAGAGTAACCAAATAAATTCAGAATTAAGGAGCATAAAATGGGGTTCATAATGCATATTTTTACAGACATTCATATCCTTGAACTTGGTTCAAAAAAACTTGGTTCAAAAAAGATAGCGGTTAACCCATATGGTCCCTAAAGTTGAAATTTTAAGACATGTAAACAGAGGTTTCGGTGAGTGTGTGTAGTGAACTTGACTACTGTCACTTCCATTTTGCCCCATTTTTGCCCTAAAATATGTTCTGACCATCAAATTATGAAGTTTCAGTAATCAATAATGTTAAATGTAATAGTGTATAGCACTGGCGTGTTACAGACCCAACTACTGATGTCATGTTTATTGAAATCCGCCCGATAAATTAAGTGCTAGAAGAAAAGTTGTGATTTCGGATTTGGTCTCCACTCACGCCCGCCATATTGTTTTTTTTTTAAACTTGATGGGCGCCAACACGGTGTCAGCATTAAGAGAAATCTAACACCACCTCATTTTTTGGAATTCATCAAGCATCTTGACCTGGAGGTGGTAGCAAACAATCACTACTTAACGAGAAATAAATCCATTACCATTCTTTTGGGTTTAGCCGTAGTCGGATAAAATGTTATTATTAATGTAGTTCATAATCAAAGTGCATTTGAAATTCTCCCGAGCTCCAAATTTGGAGAATCTTCCCTGGAAGGACATTGAGGGAAAATATTACATGTGGATGCATTTTTCTCCACGAAGACACGTTTTCTCGTCAAGGTTGTGTACTACAGGCTCGTGCAGAATTTATTCAGCTTTAATGTTGCTGTAGACCATGTTTTCATAGAGTAAGTATGTAGTTTTCGAACAAAACTTGAATTTCTTACGAATGGAGTACATTTCCCAAGATAGCGGCCGTTCTACAAGGTCCTGACCCGGGGACTTTTGTGAGACGAAAACAGGGCTTCTAACGAACATTCGTACCAAATTTCATCAAACTGCCCGAAATTTCGAGGTTGAACAATATCGACTGTATTAATATACATATCATATGCACACTACACCATTGTCAAAAATATGCACATTTGCACCTTAATTCTATTGTTATAAGGCGAACAACGTACACATCGTTGACATCGACTACACATATATATATTGCTGTCTGAATTATCCATCAGGCAGAACATAAGCTTGTTTGCCACCAAGAATGCATTTTCCTGAAGTCAAACTGCATTATAATAGTACATTATGATACAAGTGTGCTAAGTTGGTCATTACACTCGAGTCGGTTTTTAAGCCTGAGCCGAAGGCGAAGGCTTAATGCAGACGAGAAGTGTAATGACCAATGCTCACGTGTTTCATACGACGTTTTTCAACACATTTGCGAGGAAGAAAAAAAAAAAAAAAAATGAAAATGTTAAAAGATATGTAATGAAAAGGCACTAGTGCGATAATGTAATGTAAAAGTCACGGCATGGGTAATATTCTGCATTATTTTGCTAATATTTAAAAAGATATGTAATGAAAAGGCACTAGTGCGATAATGTAATGTAAAAGGCACGGCATGGGTAATATTCTGCATTATCAGTGTAAATACGCTGTAATAAGACCTACTTTACGAGCAGGTGTGTTGAAAATATTTTTTTTATCAGTGTAAATACGCTGTAATAAGACCTACTTTACGAGCAGGTGTGTTGAAAATATTTTTTCAACACACCTGCTCGTAAAGTAGGTCTTATTACAGCGTATTTACACTGATAATGCAGAATATTACCCATGCCGTGCCTTTTACATTACATTATCGCACTAGTGCCTTTTCATTACATATCTTTTTAAATATTAGCAAAATAATGCAGAATATTACCCATGCCGTGACTTTTACATTACATTATCGCACTAGTGCCTTTTCATTACATATCTTTTAACATTTTCATTTTTTTTTTTTTTCCTCGCAAATGTGTTGAAAAACGTCGTATGAAACACGTGAGCATTGGTCATTACACTTCTCGTCTCCATTAAGCCTTTGCCTTCGGCTCAGGCTTAAAAACCGACTCGAGTGTAATGACCAACATAGCACACTTGTATCATAATGTACTATTATGTAATAACTAATAATAATAATGCATTACCGGGAGTCGCTAGTGCTATGAACTTAACTTATGAGTAATACATACGAGTATGATCTCATTTAGTTTTACAAATTACCAAGTAAACAGTGTTATCAAGTTCTGACGGTCATTCATAAACAATAAGCGATTTTGTTGTTCGTTAGCGGCCAAAGTGCTATCGTCAGTTTAGTGTATACATAATTCAGTCGTAAATTGGCCGTCCTTGCTGTAGTACGACAGGTCAGTGTTTCCTGTTATCTGCCGAATCCGCATGTAAGTTGAAATGTTATATCGCTTGCATTTTATATAATATCACGCTGTGCGACGGTGCATAAATTCTCACGTTCTACCCACGAGTCTCGAGTCCAATATTCTTTCAATCTAGTCAAACAGTATAGATACCTGTTCGGTTTTATATTCCATGTAATATACGTAGTCCTCCCGTAGCTGGGAATCTGTGCAAAGCGCACCCGACTCCAGCTCGAGCGCATTTTATCTGCCGTCACCGTCCCACGGGCATGAAGTGTGAACACGCCGGATATTTCCGCCGATATAAATCCCTGTAAGCGACACCCTTACTTACACCCGCGGCGTGCAATCCCTGAATTTGTGGAGACCGGCTGCCATGCACCGCGTCTAGAATTTGAACGCGCTGAATCCTCCCGGTCGGCCGCATAGCCGAGCGTCACGTACTCGCATTTGATTCCACATTATATCACTAGACTGGTCCTAAAAAGGACAATTTACTTAGTAAAACGGCAGTTTGTTTCACGACCGGGTGAAGCTGAAAAAACAATCTGAAACAGACAAAAGGTATCAAAAAACTATTATGCGAATAGACAATGGATGAAGGTGCGGTTAGAGGTATGGCCGGACGGCCGGTGAAGTGCGGAGGTGACAGGCGAGGCGAGCCGTTAACGCCGCCGTTACAGGCTCAAGTGATATATGAGCTGCGAAGTGGCTCGGTGCCGCTGTCACTTCGCGTTCCGCCGCCACACCGCACCCGCAAAAAGATAAAAAGGATTCCGAAATACGATTCACAAGTGGGCTGCCGGAAATGGGTAGAAAGTTACCGAGCACGGCTTTATGTCGGGCAATATATCTCCCGTATCGCTTCACATCCAATTTCTGCTGTATGGCATGTAATATCCCCGGGGGGTCCTTTTAATTTTTAGTCCGACGTCCTTTTTAATCAGCACGAAGCCATTAATTCTAATAGCGACGCCACTAATCATCCCCGAGCCAGCGAGTCGCCGGAGCAAACATGGAAGAAAATTGTGTGAAATCCTGAGCTTAGGTTCGTGTGGGTAAAGTGTTAGTCGCGTGTCTATGTCTACCCTTAGCCTGACCCGCGTGACCTTCATTGACCTGTGACATTAGGGGCGCCCCGTGCCGCTGCTGGCTCACTTTGCTTTCCATCAATGACAAATTCATTGCCATCGATCCCTTTTGTTTCGTAGTTACTCATGCGGAAAAGTACACTATTATTTTCAGGAGTAGCTTTCTCGGCGAGTTGGGCGTTTTGTTGAGCCATAAATAAACTAAATATCATGTGACAAAGTTTTCAATAAAGTGAAGTATTTGTGAGGATATTCGCAAAGCGTTTTGCACACTGCGGTCCACAGTTGGTAACGAGCTTAAGCGAAGCGGTCTCGAGCGAAATTGTTTGAGGAAAGGTGTCATAAAGTTGCAACTGACGGACGGGTGCGCTAATATTACTGCTGAGTGTTGAAATGTGCGACTGCACTTATGCATTTTGTACTTGTTGGCACGTGATACTCTTCTCGTTCACTATTGTTTCAATTTAGCTTCGTTATCATTTGTTCCAAATTTGTAGGATGTATAAAATCGAGTTTTGTAGGGCGCTGTTGAGTAATAAAATGTTAAGAGGAGGCTGGTAAAGAGGTGACTATGACAATAGAATGGCTCAAAATTGTAGAGGTGATGCTTTTGTGGCAATTTTACTTAAACACGATGTAACGAAAAGGTAACGTAAATTTTAACCGGAAGCCGGCTAAATTCACCTAAATAGCTACCTAACCTAAACTATTATACTTACTTCTAAGTCGTATTTTTCTTTGAATCCAAATAAATTTAACATCAGTCAATTATTACTTAATATAAAATTACAATAATTGTTCCGTGCGATTCCAAACTACGTTAAACAATACACAGATACATTAACATATTCTTCACATCTTATTAATTATTTTAATTTTAGCTATGTGCCCTGCTAAATATTCAAATACTTATTGAAATTTATGATATTGTATATGTTGGGTTGTTTCTATGAATTATAGTTTTTTTACTTTAAGGGATAATTATAAATAGGTAGGCACTTGTCATGAATTTAAATTCAATGAACGCGTTGACGAAAACCTTATGTCCGATTAGTGAATTAATCCGATGCCAGAATTTGTACCTTATGACACTACTTCCCGTACTAAAAGGCACCTGAATTTTGTATGCATGATAGTATTGATAGTAGTACTTATTTAGTATTAAGCTCAAAGTTTTTGTACGCCTATTGGAACAAAATGTCCCAGAAGAACAAAATGTCCCAGAAAAATACATTAGAATAATAAAAAAAGTATACGCAAACAGCACCGCAAAAATTAAATTAGAGAGAATAGGAGAAGAATTCCCAATAAAGAGGGGAGTCCGGCAGGGGGATCCTCTATCACCTAAGATATTTATAGCCGTACTTGAAAGTGTGTTTAGACGTATGAACTGGGAGAACTATGGGCTAAATATTAATGGAAGAAAACTTAACCACTTAAGGTTTGCAGATGATCTTATACTAATTACAGATAATCCTACAGAACTGCGATATATGTTAGAAGAACTTGACATTCAAAGCAAACGGGTCGGTCTATCCATGAATATGTCTAAAACAAAGCTGATGACAAATAATAGTAATGAAGAGCAAATCATAATAAACGGAAGCACCATTGAGTATGTCAAGGAATATGTATATCTTGGGCAGATAATATCACCCTTAGACCAAATAAGTAAAGAAATTGAAAAAAGAACCTCAAACGCATGGAAGAAGTTTTGGTCACTAAAAGAAGTTATGAAGGCAAAGGAAATACCAACAAGTCAAAAATTTAGGGTTCTTGACTCCTGCATTATACCGGTGATAACTTATGGATGCCAAACTTGGGCAATTACAAAAAAGCACTACCAAAAACTTGCTACATGTCAAAACCACATGGAAAGGAGCGTGCTAAATATAAAACTTAAAGATAGAGTTAAATTATCGGTAATTAAAGCCAAATCAAAGAGCAAAAGCATTGGTAAGATAGTGAAGCAACAAAAGTGGCGCTGGACAGGCCACATGATAAGACAAAACTTAGGTAAATGGACAAAAGAAATAGTTGAGTGGTACCCAAGAGGAAATAAAAGAAAAAGAGGAAGACCCATTCTAAGATGGTCAGATGACCTTAAAAAGATTGGTGGAGGAGTGTGGCTGCGGGACGCAAGGGATCGCGAGGCGTGGAAAGCTTTGGAGGAGGCCTATGTCGGAAGACAAGTTGAGGTTGTCGATGGAAATAGTTAGAAGTAGAAGTAAATAATAAGTAAAGTATGTAGTTTAAGTTTTCTTGAAAATTGTTAAACCTCAGCAATAAAGGCTATTTTTATTTTTATTTATTTTTTATTTATTGGCAAAACATAGTGAAACCGGCCAAGTGCGAGTCGGACTCGCGCACGAAGGGTTCCGTACCATTATCTATTAAAAAAAATATTCTCCGTTTTTAGTATTTGTTGTTATAGCGGCAACAGAAATACATCATCTGTGAAAATTTCAGCTGGAACTATCACGGTATGAGTGAGATACAGCCTGGTGACAGATAGACGGACAGCGGAGTCTTAGTAATAGGGTCCCGTTTTACTCTTTGAGTACGAAAACTACGAAACCCTAAAAAAAGACAACCACTGTAATTACCTATGTTTACAAATAAAACACTTACTTACTTACATACCTACTTACTAATACTTTGACAATATATTAACTGTTTGTAGTAAATGAATCATCTTGGTCGCTGCAGCCATATGTCCATAACAAGTTAGTTAGTGCGCTGACTAACTTGTTATAGATATTAACCAATACGATTTTTTTACAGCATTTTATCCTTTTCCTTCCTTTATGATTCAATACCCATTGTACTTATTTAGGAAATTAAACCACCACACCACACACACTACAGACCACATTATTCACCCTATTACCCTTTATACACATATATAATTATGTAGTTATAATCACGCCTGATTCCTGGAGCGGTATTAGGCAAATTAATTAATTAATTTATTGAAATCAGGCAACAAAGGCCCATATTACAAACACCTTAAAGATTAACATACACATCAATATTCACGGATTTCCAATTGCACAATCTTGACAAATCCCTCTTGCTTTCATGACTCGTCATGCATGCTCGTTGGTTTAGGGGACCTTTAAAAGCATACCTGTGCTAACTCGGGGCACCTATACTAAAGTGATGTAGCAAAATATTTTATCGACAAAAAAATATATCGATGTTACTGTCAACATCTAAATGTTATTCGACATAAATAAATATTATTTATTTTCTCTTCATTTTTAAATAAAAACAAACAAATTTAAACGTGTATTTATTTGTTTATTTTAAAATAGTTTTCATAGTAGGTATACAATTTTTTTTTCCATAGTCGTCGGTAGTAAAGATTGCCGTCAAGATGAAAATATCCACTTTAAGTCATATACGTTCTCTCAACGTCCACAGTGGCCAACGGGGCATCTTATCTTATCTTACAATATTTATATTTACTTTTGAGTCAAAATAAAACAGATATGATATGTGTTCAGATATAATATCGAACCTTTTCATAGTAATCGAGAAATTTCAATGAGCACATGTACCTACCTATTAATATATATCGACATCTTTTTTATCGATATCAAATCCCTAAAACTTGCCCCGAGTTAGCACAGGTATGTTTATAAGGCTGAAATATTGCGTTGCGTGCCATCTTTGTGATGTTTACATAGTATCTACCTTCTTATAATGTACCTATATCTACCTTATTAATGCAGTAGGTGTGTTACTTGTAAATGTAATTTTAATTTAGGTAGGTACCTAAATTCAGAAAATAGTGACCGCAAGTGTGTCATCATCATCAATTAATTCCGAAATATAAGTACGGTCAGCATCACAAGGGGCTTAACACCTTTGTACTGTGTCGCATTCAATGTCACGTTAAACTGCCATATGAAGTTGTCAAACAAGTGAAAACGACAAGGTACTTCGGTGTTCAGCAACTTATGAAGCCGACTGTACATTAATTATTGCGAGACAGGTTTTTGGTAGCGCAGTCTTCCGGATTTTTTCCGCGAAAGATCGCATAGAGATATTGGCCATGTTTATGATGAGGTAAATGGGAAGGTATGTGTAAGGCTACTAAGTACAGGCAGGGGTATTAACATACGTACATAAATAAGGACATAAATATCTGTACAGGACTCTATTGTCAATGTCATAAAGGCGAACTTTGCGGTCCGGAGTGACCGGAGTCGGCAATAGCCTCCTAGCGCCCATGGGCCTACTGGAAGGACACAATTTTGGGTTGGAATAGAGTTGCATTTGTTTTGTTTTGGTCTTCTCTTGAAACAAAAGAAATTCAACTCTATTTCTTTTATTAGTTTGATTCAAAATTCAATGTCATTTTGTGTTGTATGGTGGGCGCCACGAGGGGAAGCTGTACCGAGTCAGTACAGATTTTTTACTGTGCTGTACGAATGATTCGTGTTAATATAATTCCGCACAGTAAGTATATCGACAAGTAAAGAAATTTAGGCTCGGAGCAGGCGCGGCTCACTCGCGATTTGTGTTTATCGCTACAAGTATGCCAGTCGCCCCTTCGAAGGGCTCTATTCAGTGGCTGGTACAGGACGCTCGCACGGGTCGCAGCGCGTTGCATGCGATAGAACGGGATGGCCACATTTAGGCACGTTTGGCATACCTAAACAGGGAATTTGTTAACAGAGAACCTTCTGTACTATTACTTATTCTGTGCTCGGTGTCGAAACTACCGTACCTATCTATACAGATACCGCAACGCTAAGTGAGCCTGTGGCCTAAGACATAACTTGTTACTAAATTTTCCAAGCTTTCAGAAATTCGTCTTCATCTCATTGTCAGACAGTAAACATCTACTGGTGATAAACTTTCGTCCAACGATTACAACAATTATCGGTTCCTTACCATCCCCATATAATGGACTCCTGTAACCATCCGATCTTCGGTCTATTTTGTTGGAAGCCTACCCACGATGCGTTTACATCTGTTCCACGAACAATAAGTGCTGTATGTTGCCACAAAACTTTAACAAATCTACGAGCAATGTTGCTCATATTGGTTGTGCTGCGGGTCACGTCATTTCCGATTCGACCCAACGCAAAATCTCCAACCGTTGGCCTTCATTGGCAAACTAAACGTAATCCATTTGTGCTTAAATTGGCTATTCGTAGTCTAGCTCTGGACTATCTATCGATAGGTAAATTAATATTTAAGTAAACAACGGTGGGAGATAAACTCTCGCGTTTGGGTATAAGTAACTTAACCTAGGGTATAATATATCTTAAGCATTAAGGCTTCCTCAAACAATTCTCATCCAATGGACTCCTGAATGATCTTCGGTTTATCTTGTTGGAAGCCTACCCAAGTGATGTGTGTCGCCATGTTAGTTACATTGGTTATACTGCGAGTGACAATTTCTGATTCGATCCCACCCAAAAACTCCTACCGTTGGCCTTTTCATAGTAGTCAAGGCTATTATTTCAAGGCTAATGATGTGATTCTATCGTATTTCTATCTATATGCAAATAAATATTAAAGTAAATAACCGTGCTCTCGTTTGGATTAAGTAGATACATAACCTAGGGTATATCAAGAAGTCTCGGAGTATCGCCAAGTTTTCTCTAGCCGGTTTCCTCAACGTATTTTCTGTAGTCCGAGCCGGCACTTTTTCACTTTCTCGGGTGCATTAATTAGTGCTGTAATTACAGAATTAAGAACGCTGACTTTATCTTTCTTTCTTTCTTTATTATATTTAGCTTCTTAATAATTAAAACGTTTCTTGTTTCAGATTAAACATGGATTGGAGGACGGGTCTCCTGGTCTTAGCATGCGTTTTCTACGCTGATAGTTTTTCAAGTAAGTGAGTTTTTTTATACCACGTCGGTGGCAAATAAGTGTACGCCTACGGCCGCCTAATGATAAGCCGACAACGTAGCCTATTGACGCTTGTCACGTGCGCGTTGTCACCCTATATTGATTCAAGTAAATTTAGTTATTAAGCTCCGTCGTGAACATGTGTATTTGTGTGTCTATCTGTGAATCGTAATAGCTCCCAATTGGATTACCCGTTTTAAGTGCGGTTTCGAATGGAAGGTCTTGTCTGTAGAGATGGTTCTTTCATAACATAACTATGTTTTTGTGTCGGGGTTTTTTAAAGATGTTGTTATTCATGTGGTTTTCCTCGTTTTCACGTTTGATAATACGGAGCTTAACATAACCTGCAATGGCACGGAAGTTATCGCTATGCGATTCACAACTTGTCTCGAAGCATCTCACCACTCGTCTTTTGTATAACTTGAGCCTGAGATTCGTGACATCTGTGCGTAATCGGATATCAAACTTATACTATAGTTCCCCCGAGGCTGTAAGCGCTGTGAATACCATCTGTGTTCTCGAGCGGCGTAGAGTGAACGTGACCTTTATAACTTCAACTGATTAAATCGGATAGGCATGCAGACACGTCATACTCGGCAGAGTCATTATTCTTTAATCTATTCTATGTTAGTGATAGTTGATGACTCGCCGAACGCGGGCTTCGGTGACAGCCACCGGCGCCACCGCTGTCGCTCGCAGGCACGTCTCCCGTGTCGCGAGATCCCCGCAAGATATGGCTCGGATCCATTACCTAATGCACACATAAAACGAGCAACCCGACGCCTCGAAAGTAGCAAAACAATGAGTTATGATCCGACCTTATGATGCTCTTTTTATTTGTTTTTATTGCCTCTAAACTCGCACTTGCCGAGTCGCAAATTCCGTGCCACCAAAGAATTCCTCACATTTCTCGCTCTTAGCTTAAAATGTTTTCGGGGTAGAGTTTTTTCTCCCGCTTTTGTGTTGTTCGGTTGAATACGTTTTATTACTTTTACAATTCACAATAATGTAATTTTTATTCGAGATAAATTTCGGTTTCTTGCCGCATTAAGTTGCAAACAATTTTTCATGACGTTTGCTCGTAAAGGGCTTCATAACGCGCAGGCATATATATGGGTAGGTACGAGTACTATAGCCAAATTACGCCCATAGGCGTAATAGTACCTAATAAAATAAAAAATAAAAATATTATTACTTCAATAAAACATGTTTAACAAAATTATTTGAAATTATAACATTGTAAGTAATGTAGTTATTTAGTTTCAAATATGTTTAATAGTGATATTACATCGTGGATCTATGCCGAAGGCCTTTGGCTTACTTTAGTACATTACTTACCTAGGGCGGTTAAACAAAGAATGTCTCAGATCGCAGGTATTTGACGCCCGAGCCGAAGGCAAGGGCGATAAATATGCGCTCTGAGGCTTTCTTTATTACCGCCCGTGGTTAGTACAACATTTTACGTCTCTATCTGGCCAGGAAGCGGGGTTTTCCGCACGCCTAGCGTGCGGTAATTCCTACTTTATGGCCAGGTATGACGTAAAATATATAACTTAATAGAGCTAATACAAAATAAAAAACGTGGCGTGAAAACTTATTGGAATACTTCCTCTCTGTTTGACCACGGTCATTCATATTTCAAGAAGGGAAAATCCCATTCACCACTTCGAAAATGTTGGCAATGTTTTAGTCTCGGGATTTATCAGAAACAATATACGTTCGTATTTCAGAAACAGTTTTTTTAACAACTAGTATTAGGAATGTCTCATAGCCACTTATTAAGTTTAAAAATAGTTTGTTTCTCAATTTGCTGTTCTTTGGTACATACGTGTGTACATACATACGCGGTATATCGCTAATTAAAAATATTAAGATATTTATAGTTTAAACAAGCACTTTCGATATATGTTTTTTAAATTGTTATATTGGACGCGACTTTTCCCTGCACCCTAATCGACATATTGATGAAAACAGTTTTGAATTCGATTGAGTTTGAATACTGCTAATTTTACTTTATCCACGGTTCCGGTCGTTCCGCAAATTCAAACAGCAAAATAATTGTTTCATTATCATATATTTAAGAGCTAGCTAGTCGATGGAGATTCTGTTCGCTTCTCTGACAATGTCTTGAGCTCCTGATACGACATACCATTAACCTTATCTTTGGTTTGGTCGATTAACACACATCTTGATTTCCGCTACCTCTCATTCCTTCTATCTTCGCTTCAATTGTGATTTTGATGTAATTGGCATCGTCCCCAATGCTCAATTCCCAATTTCTCACTCCAGTTCTCAATCGTCATCCTCAACAGCTGGGGAGTTTCAAAATGCGCAGATTAAGGCTAAAGTGATGTTTACTTAGTTTGGGACTAGGCACAGTGTTTTTTTTACCCAAAAAAGTGACATCCTCTGTTTGTTGATTATTTCTGCTCAGTAGATCATTACAAACCTACGACAAGCATACCCAGAGGTCAATTTTGTATAATTGATTTTTATAAAAATCTAGAAGTTTTCCGGACTTTGAAGGTCAAATTGGTGGAAATAATTCATACAAAAAAAACTACACGTAATAGAGTTGTGCTTGTATAGATGGTTTATAAAGTAACCCTAGGCGTATATATTCCCGTTTTTATTTAACCGAAACTTATAATAGAATCTTTAAAAACCGTGTTTTTAACGAAATCAGGTTTTATTTTTTTACAACTTTTCTAGCCCAAAGTAGAACCTCTGTTTGGTACAGATCGATGCCTTAAACTAAGGTGTATGCCCAACAAAAATACTACATTCAAGTCGGGCCTAGGTTAGGAGAAATCGATTTTTATGTATGGAGGTCAGATTCCCGAATTTAAGGTTATCACATAAAGGTCAAATCACTTGGTGATTTCCGATATGTTTTATATTGAACAAAACCACAACATAAGGTAAATTGGAGTTTTATTTACTTAATTTAACAATAACATTATTCAAATAAATTTTCTTCTTTGTCTAAGATTATCGTATCAACATTTGAATCTCCATAGTCGTCCTGAGAACACGTTAGCTCTGGTTCATTTTCATCTGTGTGCCAGGTGCTTTCTTCAATTCAACCCCCTTAGGGTTAATATTTCGCCTATTCTGTAGAATAGGCGAAATATTGTATGACCCTAATAAAAAAGTACATAGGCGATGGATTATCGATAAAACAAAATCCCCGCGTCCCCTTAGAATAAGATAGTCTGTAAGCTCACAACATCAACAAAACCCGTAATCTGTTTGTATAAATTTATTGCGAATAAATAGAACACAGCAAACACAGATCCATTAGGACATAAGTTAGCTGACTCATCCCTTCACGGCCCACCGGCCACAGGGACACTTATGTAGTACACAAAGTAGGCAAATAAATGATATTCTGATTCTGATTCTGATTTTGATTCCAGGTGCTTTCTTCGTCAACAGCCTTTAGTTGATTTCGCACAGCAGCTGGCAAAGGAACACTTTTCGAATTTTTTTGTCTACGGTGGAGGCGAAGCAGTGAGATTGCCGGATCTGATGACTCTAATGCCCGATGAAAGAGAATTTTTTTTCCTATCCATTTTCCGGCAATGATGCTCTCTGTCTCTACGCCAGAATGTATTCCTGGATTCGGCTGCTTGTTCAGAAAGCATACCTACCGGGAGGGGATTGGAATCGATGATCTGTTGACCGTGCACTAATATTTTATGAATAGTCACCGTCATCGGATGCTAATTATACATTGCGACATATTTTTCTGCAACTGCCCTACAATAGGTTCCAAACTTGGTGGAGTCTATAAGGCAACTCACAATTAATTGTCACTAGGATTGTGTACACGTCGTCTAAGAGCCAAGAATCAAGTCCTAATATATCTGCCAACATATACCTATATTTATCTGATTCAGGCAGTTCGAGCAGTATTGCCATCGTTGGTGGTGCCTGCATTAGGCCTTACCACGTCGACCAACAAACCCATCTTGCTCCTAATTTCGGCCTGGAGACGCTTTTTTCGTTCTTGTACCTACTATGCGACTCTCTGCTGTGTTTTGATTGATTATCCATTTCTGCACAGCCGGATCGTTCTTATATCTTACACAAATCAACCTAGTCCCACGGTAAGCTCATAAGGCTTGTGTTGTGTGTATCCGAGAATCCGAGATGCAATAAAAATTCGAGAATACGTATAATCGAAAAGTGTTTTAATGTTGTATTAACCGTTAGTATTATATATTTAAGATAGAAAAGAGGCAAACCTATTATGTCACAAAGGTCAAAATGGTGACAACCCTAATAAACATTTTTAAAAATCGTTTTCTCCAAACCTAGGCCTGACTTGAACGTAGTATTTTTAAGGGGCATACACCTTAGTATAAGGCATCGATCTGTACCAAACAGAGGTTCTACTTCGGACTACAAAAGTTGGAAAAAAATAAAACCTGATTTCGGTAAAAACACGGTTTTTGAAGATTCTATTACAAGTTTTGCTTAAGTAAAAACGGGAATATATACGCCTAGGGTAACTTTATAAACCTTCAATACAAGCACAACTCTATTACGTGTAGTTTTTTTTTTATGAATTATTTTCGCTAATTTGACCTTAAAGGTCAGGAAAACTTCTAGATTTAAAAAAAAATCTATTATACAAATTGGACCTCTGGGTATGCTTGTCGTAGGTTTGTAATGATCTACTGAGCAGAAATAATCAACAAACAGAGGATGTCACTTTTTTGGGTCAAAAAAAAACACTGTGCTAGGTAATGTGTAAGATTGTCCGCAAATATTTATTTATTTATTTAAATCACGTCTAACCGTCGGTTTTTATGCGATTGACATTGACTATCGGTTTTGTTACTACCCGTACCTAATTGTCCGTTTAAGTGGACAAAAATAATGAATATGCTAGGGCAGACTAGATTTGGATTTATTTTTTGGGCTAGATTTGGATTTGGTAGTAGGCTACCAAATCCAAATCTCTTTACTTGTTCTTCCTTCTGTATATAATATGTATTCTTATAGCTTCCATTCGCCGCCCCACCACATTTCAAATAGACTCAATCTCTCTTTCGTAGAACGCTATACTCCAGATGGAGGTCTTAATAAACCGTTTCCTGAAGTTTCTAGAAATCTCTGCTCTAAAGATGTGGTTTTAGCATTGAATGCTATCTTTGCCATAGCTATTCGTTAATTAATCGTAACCGGACGATAATTATAATCTATATCCATCCTAAGGCCTGTTGTACACTTGTAAGTTCTTACGTAAGTTCAGTACAAACTCTGCTCACGTAAGTCGTATGTAAGCAATATTTAACTGAACTTACGTAAGTAACTTACAGGTATAAAGGCCGCCTAAGGGTACTAAATAGTGATGAGACTCAGCAAACTTACACATTTTACCTCTGTATAATAATGGTGTAAATGGAATGGTGTTAAGCAAGCAAAAAACATATAATAGTTATTTATGATACAAGTGCGGAAAGTAAGATCGTGTCGATCAAAAACACTCCCTGACGGTCGTGTTTTTGGTCATCGCCACTCGTTGGGTATTACCTATCCGCCCGCACGTGTATCATACAACATTTTACAATGCATCATGCAAGGAAATAAAAAAAATATGCATAAAAGATGAAATTTTAACTGTCACGAACTCACGAAATCTCATTCCCGCATAGTATGCGGGAATATTGTACTGAAATTCATTCCCGCACGGGCTGGTCCAGCGCGGCGACACCATGCTGGCATCGACCACTTCCCGTGTTTATGTTCAACCATATAAAGGGGCACATTCAGAGCAAGTGCATTGTAAATAACTATTATTGGCTTCTTTGTTTCAGAGTATGGACGCACGTGTAAAGACATAGGGTGCCTCAACAGCGAAGTATGCGTTCTGGCGGAAGATCCCTGCTCTTTCGGACACACGAGAGACTGCGGCACCTACCCAACATGCAAGAGGAAGACGGCGGTCCAAGGTACTATACATTTATACTTTTTAAGAGGGCCCAGAGATGGCGCTGCATTTCGAACTTTGTTGCTTTTACGATAATATTAACGTTTTACATTTTAAACTATGTTTAAAAAATTCCCACTGTATAACTACGAAAATGTTTCGCGAGTGGTGTTTGTGGCACCTATCTCCTCATGTAATAGCTGTAAGTCTTGCTTTTATTGATGTTAACAATCGTTGGTGAACCTTGAATAAATAAATAAATAAAGAGGAGAAGATAGATAAAAAAGCACTACGGATAACATATTAGGTTTGAAAAATGTTGAATTTGACCACCTATCACAGCACAACACCAACACATATTAGTTAATATCCGTATTTATTTCTGGACTGAAATACTTTTAGAGGACGAATGTCAATATTATGCAAACAAGTTAAGATACATGTTTGACAGGCAGTACGTGATCGATATAGCGCCTAGGCCTGAAAGAGATTTAAAGAAACCATCCCTAAGTGTACGGCCTGAGTGTCCGCTTGAAGCGAAGCGTGGCCTGCGTTTTGCATTTGCTTAACATGCACGCCGCGCGCCCTACCCCCTCTGCCCGCCCAACTCGAGTGGGTAGGGCTTGGCTAAAAACCCATTTTTTGGGATAACATTAATTTAAAAAAATCTTCAGTCGACAAACTTCAGACGAAACAACATAACCTCGAATCAACTGTAGGTTACCAATTAATTATTTCATATGCTTTGAAGTGTCTATTATAAATATTATAATAAACAGTCCCAAATTGAATACGTACAAACATCCCACATACATCATATAGTGACTATATTTCCTGCACGATAATTGTCGTGTTAATCATCATAGATAAATAATCCGTTTGCATCACAAATAATGTAACTCATATTCATTAAGCTAGTTTAGGCTTTAGGTAAATTTGAAGTGTTGAATAAATGCAGTTTACTGTACCTACATGTAATGTACATGTAAATTATTTCAGGTTCAAACGCAGAACCGCAGCCGCCAGTGCCTAAACCAACGCCGGCGAGGCCTCAGTATCCCCCGAGGGACTCGGACTCTGCACCGAACTACGCTCCCCCGGCCCCGCCCGCCGGCGGGTCCCCCTACGGTGGCTCTCCGTACGGCGGCTCCTCGCCTTACGGTGGTAGCTCCAACAATGGGGGACAAGGGGGCTCACCTTATGGCGGAGGCGGCTCCCCCTATGGAAGCAATACAAACGGAGGCGGTTCTCCCTACGGGAGCAATACAAACGGAGGCGGCTCTCCCTACGGGAGCAATACAAACGGAGGCGGCTCTCCCTACGGAAGCAACACTAACGGAGGAAGCAACTACCCAGGCGGCTCGCCGTATGGCAACACAAACGGAGGTTACCCTGGAGGCTCGCCTTACGGAGGTGGCTCGAACGGAGGAAGTTCACCATATGGTGGATCGAACAACAGAGGAGGTAATTCACCATATGGTGGCTCGAGCTCTGGAGGGTCAAGCGGCTCTGGCGGAACTTTGGACAGCATTTTCAATACGCTTAACAAGTATGCCAGCGGCGGACAAGGAGGCTCAGGCAGTGGCGGCAGCGGTGGCAGTAGCGGCAGTGGTGGCTTGTCCAACATCTTCGGCAGCATTCTCGGCAATCTCTCTAAAAATGGAGGCATAAACAACTTGTTCAACACCAGACCGATCATGGAAAATCCTAACTATGCCTCTCCTAATTCTAGAAGTTCTAACTCTAACTATCCATCATCAGGATACCCGCAGAATAACCAACCGGCCCAGAACAGGAACTATGGGCAGTCGCACGCCAAGCGTAACGCGGCCTCCACATACAAGCCCGCGACCTATGGCTGGAATCTTGGGTAAATAACACATTTTTCAACACACCTGCTCGTAAAGTAGGTCTTATTACAGCGTATTTACACTGATAATGCAGAATATTACCCATGCCGTGCCTTTTACATTACATTATCGCACTAGTGCCTTTTCATTACATATCTTTTTAAATATTAGCAAAATAATGCAGAATATTACCCATGCCGTGACTTTTACATTACATTATCGCACTAGTGTCTTTTCATTACATATCTTTTAACATTTTCATTTTTTTTTTTTTTTTTTTCTCGCAAATGTGTTGAAAAACGTCGTATGAAACACGTGAGCATTGGTCATTACACTTCTCGTCTCCATTAAGCCTTCGCCTTCGGCTCAGGCTTAAAAACCGACTCGAGTGTAATGACCAACTTAGCACACTTGTATCATAATGTACTATTATAACACTGATTGGGTGGAGTTTTAAACCATTAATTTACTATGCTTAGCTTCATACTTTTTTTTGGTCACAATTTTGAACTAACATTTTTTTAATGTACATTCCACTAATAATGTTTTGGGCAACATCCGCAAAGAGCATACATATGTTGGAAGAGGCAATAAATAGGCGATGTAAAAAGAAAGTTAGCTGTGCAAAACTTCAGGCGTTTTCTATTTTGGGTTTCATGCTTTGCTTTCGAAGTTATATCGCTTCTCTAAATATACTCACTCAATGATTGAGCCAAATCTTGTGAAATCTAAAATTGAATTATTTGCTCTGTGATTAACAATAAATTTATCTCATTGTATTAATTACTATTGTACGCCCGCAAAATTGTAATCGATGGCAAATAATTAAACTAAATGTATATAGTTATATTTAGCTACCTCACTAACCCTTTAACCTCTACTCAAGACCGCATATAATTCTCAAATTGCATGGGTTTTAATGCATTCGGATGAAATTAACTCACAAATAACTACACACTGTCACAATATACGACTGTGCCTTCGGTGAAAGGGCAGAGCAATAACAGAACTTAACACCAAAAGTTACCAATATTAAGATAATTTTGTAAACTAATAAGAATCTCTTTAATACTAATTATTACTTTATAACGAGGCTACAGGTGGAAATCTGGAATCTAAAGATATATTACTGGTCATATTTCAAAGAAAAATGGATTTTTATGACTTCATCTAATGTGCTAATGCCGGTGGCGAGAAATGAAGATGAATATGAATAACGTTACTTAGCAGCTGCTCTGCATGGACTCACAGACAAGGCTTGGAGTATTAATACTATTCACACATTTCTTGGTACAGTACAGAGGCTGAATATATAGGTAACAATTAGTTGGTAAAATAACGCGAAAGCACATGCACATTTTTATTGTTTTTGTAAATATTTTGCTATGACTTTAGTTGCAAAAACATTATTTTGTATTATGCGAGTACGTTTCAAGAGTGTTGACTTTAATTATCAAACAAAGCGTTAATTAATAGATCAATGCTATTTCATCATATCGAACAAAAATGACATTTAAGTCAAACTGATAGACGTCATATTTAAATATACCTACGTTTGATAAATAACCTTCAGATCACTTGATACGTGACACAAAAAATAATATTAGTAAGGTAGTTTTATCACCCATACTCTATAAGCTTTAGTAGTTCGTAGTTGCTTTAAGTGCCATTCTAATTAATTGTATTATCTGATTTCAGTGTGGTACTGCTCTTGTCATACCTGACACAGAAATACTTCTACAGTATGACGCGGGGTTGAAAAAAACCTAGTTCTTTGCTAATTAGATACTAATATAATTATACAAATCGTAAAAAAAGATTGTGTAATACGGTCTCCATATTTTAATGTAAGTGCTAATATATATTTTTAAGCTGTTTTACCTTGATTGTGATCTGAACTATGCTGTACCTTTATAATTATGCCTTAAGAGTCCCGGGCAAGCTCGGCCGAATTTCACCTTCCCATACAAACGGAATTTCGTTCTCATTTTAAACCTACGTGTTGGATTGTAACGAAACTTTGCACATACAATGACATGAGGTATATCTAGGTCTGTAATTAGTTTATATGGTTCCAGTTTATAAAACAAACGACATACAGCAAAAACAAGTTTTGTATGAAAAACTTAAATTAGCTGTATTTATTTTACAATGGTATCTGAAGCTACATAAACTAATTACAGACCTGGATATACCTTAACTTATTCTAAGTACAAAGTTTCAGAGAAAACTAGCTAGTCGTTTTAAAATGAGAGCGTAAACTAAGTTTGTATGGACAACCGAGCTTGCCGGGGACCCTTAACCCCTCACTCGCCACATTCTATGTCTATGCTTATTATATATCCGTGACGCTGTTCTGAGTGCTTGCATTTGAAAGTTATTCCAAGCCTAATGATATAACAGTGATTGAAAAACATTTATAATAAGATTAAATTTATATTAAGTACGGGATATATTAAGCATTTTATGTCTAGTGACGTAACAGCACAGGGGCAGAAATAATAGTCGTCCATTACTGGTGCAGTCAGGCCCCTATTTCACCAAATCGACAATTGTCGCCTGACAATGTTAATTCGACTTACATGGCTGCGTCGACGGGTTAAGGTGGTGTACGTGGAATTGTCATGGTCAGGTGACAATTGTCAAGATGGTTAAATAGGGTCCATGTGTCATATCTGTAACTGGTGCCACAATACTTCCAATTGCATTTTTATTGTACCTGTCAACCTTTTGTTAAAGAAATAAACATTTTATTTAAAATAATAACCTTTATTCATTTCTCAATACACCTAAGACTAGATCTATTACATTTTTGTAGATAATCTCGAAAGGATTTAATGCATAAGGAATGTAAGTATAATATGCATTTAATATAACCATAGATGTATGAATATAAGGAGATCGGACATGCCGGCCGATTTGTATAGAGTGAGCCTGTCGCAAGTACATTAACCCACACAAAGCCCAAGTAATTGACAAGACAAAGCACGCACACATCTAAAACACACACACTTGTATACCTACGCTCTTATTGGACAATACACGCGCATCATATCAGGCATTTTGGGAAGAAACGGAATATTCTCTGCGATCAGCACGCGTGCACAGTATGGCAGAGTATGCCCATTGAGCTAACAACTGCGACGCGGCCGCCGGCGGCTTGTCCTCGCTAGTATTCTATGCTCTGAGAATATAACACTAGGTTGGGGCGTACCAGTTTTCGTACATTTGTTCTACTCGACACCATTAGAACGACACCACCGGTGGTGTCGTTTGGAATCACAATTCCGTTTAATTAATACCACCGACTATTAGAGATGTGGCCAAAAAAATCATTAAAGCGTATTTTAAGTCCGTGACAACAATTATAGACGCGTTAGAGAAATAGTTACATATAAACCTGTGCATCAATTCATTAAATAATAACATGAAATTGTCTTCTTTGGTTTTTAGCGGTATCACAAGCTAACCACATCACTAGGATAGTGTCGAACGGAATAGTGATTCCAAACGCCACCACCGGTGGTGTCGATTGGAACAAACGCTTTCGTATTATACATTTATTATTCGACTAGAAATCAAGCCATATAAACTCAATAAGACATTCGGTTTGTTTATGTGCACTTTAAAATGTAGGTATGTACAGCACGGCTTGTACAAGTCCGCGCGTGAGATAAATAACCTGTATTTTTCTTAGTGTTCTTATTAGACAGACGGATATAATATGTCCATCATTAGACGCCTACTTTTTTAGAAAAAACAGCAATAAGTATGTTATAAAAGAAATTTAATTTGGAAACACATTCCCCAACCTAATATATCTAGCAGTGGCGGCGCGCCAGAATTGTCACTGGACAATCCGGAGCATAAAAAAAGGGCAGATTTTTGATGATTTACGAGTTTGTTAATATATAGCAAGAAATTGTAGGCAAGCCGGTGGGAATCGGCTTGTATGGGCGCTCCGCCACTAATATCTAGCTGCCAACTTATGTCAAAATTGACAATATCCAACCCCCAAATCCTAATCTCACCAAGTTACCAGTATACATTAATATCTTTATTCCCACTACCTAAGATATCAAAAACCCTCAACAACAACAAATGTGAACAATAGTCAGCTACAACAATATATCTACTAGTGGGCCTAATTCCATGTCATGACCATGACATGTCCCTGGCATATCATAGGGATATCCCAAGGAAATAAAAGCGATATCCTAAGGACATCTCTATTGTCCCGACAATTGAATAACGTATTTTTGAGTTTTAGTAGATATTTTTGTTGCTGTCTGGACTTATAAGTAATAACTTATCACTTAGAAATATGTTATCATTTAATTGCAATGATTTATTATTATTATATAAACATAAAACTCTTTATCAGTGGGGAATATGATTGGTATTAACTTTTAACCTTTAATACAAGATACAATCTCAATTCTGGGAATCTCATTCATATGTGCTATTTTACTTTGTCAATAAGGATGATTTTTAAATGCAACTAAGCCAATATCGAATCAATACCTACTAACAATTATTTCGGTACACAAATGTCACTGATTTCTCCTATCCAGATTTTTTTCTATATGGTGATATTATGAATAATTTCTGTACGGATATAAAGATATAAAAACTCAAAATACTTGAGCAATCTCATAAAAACTATTATACCATCACAAAAATATAAGATGGGTCAACAATTTTTTCTAATTGTTATTCGACAGTTTTGTCAAACAGAACAATCAATGAGCTAAAAGAAAAAGGTGGTTGACCCAAATATGTCTTTAAATCTCATTTAATACAACTTCATTCTATTTTTTTTTCTGATCTATTGTCAACTTTCTCTTGTATTTTCTTGGGCCGGCGCGATTTGTGCATTTGATTTTGCACAAGACCCAATATAAGGAATGCGAGCCACACTCCGTACCAGTAGTGGTACATGGATGAATAGTATATCCAGATTCGATCAAACGTAAGCAGAAGGAACGCGGCTGCTTGATAGGACTCGGAATGGGACCTTAGGAACCACATAACGAATCCTATAATCTTCTTTTTCTGGAAAAGAAAAGCACATGAGATTTTTAAATTATCATTTTGGAATAAGGCACTACGGCACGGGGGGACAATCTGTTGCTCGCGTCCGCAGTATTTACCTACTACACCCCGTGCCCCGCGGGTGGTGCTAAATGAGCGACACTTTCGGCGAAATAAAAATATTACATGGATATTCGCCTATTCTACAGATCGCCATACGATTAAGGTGGTTCGATTGCCATACAAAGCGTTATTTGACATTCGCAGGCCAACGGCGTGTTATTTTAAGAAACTTATGTAACAAACTTTCATCATTTGGCTTCCCATTTGCGCCAAATTTCCCTTTTCCTAGAATAAACTTGTATAAACTAGATTAATTTGAGAAAAATAGTTTTCCCAAAATATCACGTCCCAAACCAATTTCTCAAATTAATGTAGTTTATACAAGTTTATTCTAGGAAAGGGGGAATTTGGCGCAAATGGGAAGACAATTTATGAAAGTTTGTTACATAAGTTTCTTAAAATATCACGCCGTTAGCCTGCGAATGTCAAATAACGTTTTGTATGGCAATCGAACCACCTTAAATAAAAGGCACTATCAACCCTCACACTCCATTGTAGCGTTCGCAAACCAAACTCATGATCATCATCATCATCATCACTTAAGAGCCTTGCTCTTGTCGGTGGAGTAACCGCCACTTTTCTCTGTTCATTGCCAGCCTCTTGACTTCCTCATATGACTCGACATCAGCTTATCTTTTATTTGGCTAAAATATGATAGCCTAAGCCTTCCTCTGCTTCTCTGGCCTTCAATGTTACCCTCCAGGATGTTGGAAGAAACTGTCGTGCCGTATAAGGTGGCCCACCATCTTGCCTCTCCTATTTCTAATACATCCTAGAAAACATCTTTTCTCATCTACCATCCTAAAAACTTATTTGTTTGTCTTTCTCATTTTGGAATATGAAACTCATGATAGACGCCATAAAATATGTGAGACTCGCTCCGTTTGGCCGCGTAAGTGTGAAAGAGATAGTGGTGATAACAAACGCCGACGCTACTATTATTTGTGTGACAGCGTACGCTATGACAACTACTCCTTTTCGTTAGGAAGTTATGTTAAAACGTAACGCTATGAAAGAGTGGTAGTGTTGAACGGGTTTAACCCTTTGACGGGCACAAAGGCGTCCGGTTTTTAATATAATTGAACTCTATCACATAGAAATAAAGTTCATTCATGGTGGGAATATATTTCACTCTACAAAGGGTATTTTTATAAATTAAAACATTTCTGTTCTTACCAATCCAGTTGCTTCCTTGTAATAAAGCTTGTAGTAAATATCTTCAGCCATCAAATAGAAGGGACAAGCATAAATGCAGAAGAAATACCCAGCATGGAATCCATGCCATATCACCGACACAAACAGTGCCGCGTGTATCCTGGAAAAAGCAACTGTAATTAGAGAAGAGCAATGGTACATTATTGTCGAAGCATGGACGCAGGCAATAGCAGGCTGAGTATTACTTTTAAACGGACGAGCTTGCTTTGCGAATCTGAGGAAGTGCACCGCGAACGTTCCTAATAGTTACCACCAGAGGCGCTGTTCGCGTTGCCATACAAATTGAAACTAAACGCAAACGCGTCTGAAAATGTATTGTATCGATAAAACGTATACAGAAGCCCATAAGCCAAGAGATCCTGGGAAGGAAATGGCGATGATGAATGAGGGATAATTGCGCAGTATCGTCTTACTTGAGTTGTTTAACAGGGAATCTCTTGTAGACAACCATCGCGACCCAGTACTGCACGGCCTTGTTCCACACCTTCATGGAGTCGCGCAGGGTCGCCACGCTCTCGCAGCCCCACACGTCCATGGACTCCATCGTTCTGAAGTCGTATTGGGCTTTCTTTGCTTCCTCCTCGGTCCTGCCGAGGAATATATCAGTGATCACATCAGGTAATTTGTTGAAAAATAAAAAAATAAAAATGAAAAGCGGTGGCGGTTTCGACGCTTGGGAGCCTGTGCGTTTACGCTTCGCGAGAAGAGAGTATTACATTTGTTAGTCAAATTATTGTATTTATATTGGAATGTCTGGATGAGACGTAAAGCTCGCTGAAGAGTTAAATATTGGATTGGACGCTTTTATTGGAACATACTGAAGATTTTATTACTGGATTTGACTTCATGAATTGGCTCGATTTGATGACATGCATTGAAGATAACTGAAGACATTTTTTGGACTAGACACACCTGTTTGAAACTACTGAAGACGTTACTACTAGATTTGACTAACTGAAATTATATATACTAAAGACGACGCAGTATGGCCCATGCTCTTACCATGTCCGAATAGACGAAAAAAAAAGAGTAGGAAGGGTTAAAACGTCCATGCACTCCCATACATCGCCATATGATTTTATATGATCGCCCAAAACTAGTAAACAAAAAATCTGCCGCTGTCAAAGAAAAAAATTGTTGCAGTCTATTGGGTTTCGGAATAGTACATTATTGCAGAGGCCGGGAAATTGCAATTCGTGGATAAGTTGATTTTGTCGGATGAAGCGAGCGAAGCGAAGCATTTTCTGACATATTTGAATGGGATTTTCGTCATTAGGCATATTTTTTTGCCTTCTTTCTTTTGAAGAAATAATAAATTTTGAGTCTACTCCCCAATTCAGTGGGGTCGCCTTGCGTTTGCCATACTCTAGTCACAGGTAACCAGCAAATGAAAGATAAGCATACATTTGTTTCAGTTTCAAATATCCAACGGTAGGTCCATGTCCAGTCCGATTTTTCCCTTGCACCGGATAAGCTCCCACACCAGCCGAAGTACAAACACTCTCTGCCAGAGTCATGCCGGCGTAAATACGTTGGCGGAACGCGGCAAACAGTACCCAGGGGTACATCATTCTGTAGATGAAGTTTCTGCTGTTATGATCATCAGTCAGGATATACTGAAAATAAAAGATAATTAAAAGTGGTTAACATTGCGAAAATATATGGTTAAACTTAACCTATTCATTACAGTGTTAAATCGCACTTAGACGACATCGTCAACACCATCCTGCCAGCGGTACGAAAGGGACGCATGAGTACCTTATAGTTACAATACAAGCATAATAACACGCTCAAAATGAACTACACCGACCCTTACTTCCTTGACATTAGAGTTCATTTGTAGATCATTTTGAGCACTAGGACCGCTTAGCAACTTCTGCTGCTGACTGTACCTGTATCGCAATCGATACCTATACGTTAAAAGTCGATAAATGTGAAGTCGCTATGACAGCTCAAATATGGCACGAAAATTCCGGTCTCTGGTTATAATTAACTTCCATCTCACTCAGACATCTGCATCCCTCTTGTCTGACCAAATTAGAAAGGTAAGGTTCCAGAGGAATTTCCTCCCACGAACGGCGGCTGTGGAAACTCACGCGGTTTTCCCAAGCAACTACATTATAGGGTTCTTCAAGAAAGGAGTGTACCTACAGGTTTTCAATAGTAAATTGTTTAACAAGGAGCGTATGAGGAATATTGCAAACGAGAGTCTATCAAAAGCCCGACGCCGTAGGCGGAGGGGTTTTGATGACTCGAGTTTGCAATATTCTTACGCCCGTGTTATACACAATGTTTTTCATCACATTTGCGAGGAAATAAATAACCACAAAAGACAGAAAAACCTATGTTTTATACAAGCGCACCAATCAAATGTTGACGAAATTGACAACTTCACTTCCAGGTCAGTGCGAGTGGAGGGCGTAGCTTCAATATTTCAACCAATCACAGAGCCTGCTCGATTTTATTTTCAACCAATCACAGAGCAGAATTCTTGTCGCGAGCGGCCGTCCAGGTTTGCTTAACCAATCAGATCACACACAAGCTCATTACTCCCTTGGGACCATTATTTCCCGCGGGAACAATTTAGGCCCTTGTCCTTCTGTATACAGGCATGGAATAACACCATTTATGAGCAAGTGTGATGAAAAATAAATAATAATAAATATAGTAAACTGAATAGCTTGTGTTATGGATACTAGACGACGATATATTGAATAGATATAAATACTTAAATGCATAGAAAACATCCAAGAGTCAGAAACAAATATTCATGCTCATCACACAAATATTTGTCGTTACCGGGATTCGAAACCGGGACCTTTAGCTTTGAGAGTTGTTGAGTTGAGAGTTGGTTGAGTTGATAGTTGTTGAGTTGAGAGTTGGTTGAGTTGATAGTTGTTGAGTTGGTTGAGTTGAGAGTTGTTGAGTTGGTTGGGTTGGGTTGAGTTGAGTTGTTGTTGAGTTGAGTAGAGTTGGTTTTAAAGAGTTGGCAACACGCCTGCGAGTCCCCTGGAACTGCAGCTGTAACCACTTACCATCAGGCGGGCCATACGCTTGTTTGCCGTGGCACAAAAAAGCCCACACTCCCAAAGTAAGCGATGGATGGAGCTGTCTATATCTCTATTTGTGTCTATGGCATCATAGCTCTCAAATGGACCAACCAATTTAAGTGTGTTTTTTGTTTGTTTTTGTTATAAGTTTGACGTGACGTGTGTGTGTGTGTGTGTGTGTGTGTGTGTGTGTGTGTGTGTGTGTGTGTGTGTGTGCGCGTGTGCGCGTGTGCGTGTGCGTGTGCGTGTGCGTGTGCGTGTGCGTGTGCGTGCGCGTGCGCGTGCGCGTGCGCGTGCGCGTCTGCGTGTGTGTGTGTGTGTGTGTGTGTGTGTGTGTGTGTGGCATCGTAGCTCCTAAACGAATGGACCGATTTGAATGCGGTTTTTTTGTTGGAAAGCTGACGTGATCGAGATGGTTCTTTGCTAAGTTTCAACAAAATCGTTTTTGAGATATTGAACTTTGAAATGAAAATGTCGGTGGTTTTTCAACTTTTTTAAGTTGTAGTTCTTTAATGAATCCATGTGTCGGGGACACAGTTGACATCAATCTATCTCACAATATGCTAGAATTTACATGAATGTCTCCGTACTGAATGGGTCAAAGTATTGTCTACTTGTAGATCTAACTATACCTACCTCCAATGGCCAAATATTAGACAGAGCCAAGTACAGTGATATGTACAAGGGCACCATCTTCAATGTGTTGATTGTAGCACTCAGGCAGTCTGCATACTTTCTGTATGGTAAGTTGAAATAATCGTCAAAGGTTCTGTATCTATAGTAAGGTCCTGAAAATAATTAAATGGATTTACTGGATGAGAGAATAGAATCATGTTGTGTAAAACCGGGTTGTATCAGTAGTAGAGTGCTGGAAACATGCACATTGTGTACTCTGGAGTATTAGTGCTAGCATAAGAAACATATGGGATGTAATACTAATTATTCCACGGCTAAACTCACGTATTAAATGTCACTACGGGCGACATGTTTCGAACTCTTCTGAGTGTTGTCGCGGCAGTGTCGCTTAAAGCACGCACTGCCCGCGTGCGTCCACGGGCCGCGCGGCGGTCGGAGCGCGCGCGGGCATTGCGTTAAGCGACACTGCGCTCCGATCGCCGCGCGGCCCGTGGACGCGACGCACGGGCAGTTTTGCGCTGGAGTGGTTATGTAAGGTTGCGGCAGGAGATCGTCTCCAGCGACACTGCTGCGACAAAATTCATCCTGAAGAAGAACTCCAGAAGAGTTCGAAACATGTCGCCCATAGTTCCTATACTATTAAACGAGCAATATTTGTATATATATTTGCAATCACGTTCTCGGAAACGGCTCTAACGATTTCGATGTAATTTGGAATACAGGGGTTTACGGGGGCGACAAATCGATCTAGATAGGTGTCATGTCCGGGAAAATTCGTTTTCTCCGTATTTTCACCATTTCGAGCTCGGTGGCCCAGGGACTGACATTTAATACGTGAGTTAAATGGTGGATTTGTAAGTATTATTAAAACAATTATTAAACATGTCTCACGAAGGTTTAAATTCCATATGTTTCTAAGTACTCCAACTGACAACTGGCCAGACCTTATTAATTTACTAAACTGAACTAAATGTTGCCACTGTAGCCGAGCAGTAAGGCAAGTGACTTTCAATCTGGATATCGTGAACTCGAACCCCAGTTCGTACCACTGGATTTTTACAAAAAACTGAACCACCATAGAACCTTGTCACAATTAACGAACATACGCACGATCATATAACGTTAATATGTTAGTTAATTGTAACAAGGTTCTATGCTGGGTCAGGATTCAATTTTGTCGATAGTACGAAACATCATTTGATCATTGCGAGGAAACCGGTCTAATCCCAATAAGGTCTAGTTTTCCCTCTCGGTTGGAAGGTCAGATGGCAGTCGCTTTCGTAAAAGTAGTGCCTATGCCAAATCTTGAGATTAGGTGTCAAAGTGGACCCTGGGCTTCTTTAGGCACAACCGGGAAAACAAACAAAAGCTCTAGAAGGTTAATGAATTAAATTTAGCCAATGTCCATCTGGAAGGTACATTTCCGAAGGCCCACCATACAATACAAAAAGGCATTGAAATGTTGATCAACTTAAGCAGGAAATACCTACAGTTGAAGGGCGTTTTCAGTCAAATGCGCGACTTTTACTTTTTTTCTCAGAATTTAGATTTTTTGACTTTTCCTGTTAAGAATTATGAGCACTTAATCCCAATAAAAAAAAAATGTCCCCAATTTTCCTTACTTTTTTTTAGGATTCCACTATGTGACGGACTGACGGTCCATACAGAATGTATAACTTCACGTTGTGGAATAAAAAACTGAGGACATTTGTTTTCTTTATCAGGATCAAGAGTGCTCATGATTCTGAACAGGAAAAATAAAAATTTTGAGAAAAAGTAAAAGTCGCACATTTCAGTAAAAATGCCCCGAATTTCTTTTTATTCAAAAAACGACTGAAACAAGACAAACGTAACTCTGAAGAGCAATGGATAATGATTTAAATTCCTTTACGGGAATATTGACGCTTAAGAATCAATACTGTCTAACTAACATTTTTGACGTTTTTTTACCTTTTAATGCAGTTAGGTGCAGAAAAAAAAACGAATAGCATGCCATGCTTCCTGTAAAATTGTATTTTTGTTACTTAGACGGCATTGATTCTTAAGCGTCAATATGTCCTTTCAGTAGGCCAATGGGCCTCCGGGTTCTGGTGAGTACACCTTTCGTACAAACTCACAGACATCATTATAATTATCATTAGTAAATAATACATATAGATGTGGTATAATACATATAGATCATTTCCATGAACAATTAGGTATATTCATGGAAATAATCTTTATGGGGGCATTTATTAGGTCAAGCTTATCATAGTTATCAGACATTTAAGGCGACGTGAGCTCCAAAAACTGTTTTTTTTAAATCATAGCTCTTGTTTGGGTTATAATATGGCTGCCTTAAATTCGTTCGATCGAAAAAAATCACAAACATTGGTCTAAAATACACTTAAAAAAATCATAACAAATTATGCACAACAGTTAAACATATTAAAATTAGTTCTAAAAATCGGCAATGTCATGTTTGAGGGAAATCAGCTATTACTTTTTTATTTATTAAAACGCACAAAAAATTAAAATTAAAAAACATGATATCCGCGCTTCCAAACACGCACTTCCATCTCGCTCACGCTTATGCTCAGTGAGAGGGAGAGAAGACCACGAACCTACGTCCCCTTAAGTGTCAATTCATGTTTGGTCTTTTGAATATAAAATAAAGCATACCTGTAAGCAACCCCACATAGCTGAATGAATAATGGAATAAGTCTTCCAAATTAGGGTTAATAAGTTCTAAAAATTCATCATCTATTTCGGTCTCACTCTTTACTTCTGTTTTGCTTTCTTCTTTATTTTTATTTGCCTTTCTTGTTGCTAACCAAGATCCATTGATTTCAAATGCGATTCCAACAACTCGGAGAACAATTATCATTTCAATCAAATTGGTTTGGCCCGATGAGAGTGGAAAACCAAATTTATCAGATAGTCGGAAGAAAAACAGGTAGCCGAACATGAAGAAAAATGTTGCGACATGGCAATACCTGAAACAAATACAATATATAACTGCAGTTTAGGTACATCCTAAAGCCCATGGGCCTACTTGAAGGACTTATTCTCTAAAAGGAATTTAAACCATTTTGGGTTGGAATAGAGTTGCATTTGTTACGTTATGGTATTTTTTTAAACAAACGAAATTTAACTCTATTTCTTACAGTAGTTGATTCCAATTTCAATGTCAGTTTGTGTCGTATGGTGGGCCTTAGGAGAATAAGCAATTAACATTTTCACTGCCAGGAACCTGCCTAGCCGGCCCTATGCCGTTAACGCTTTCCGCTACATATGGGGAAAACCACGATATCGGCTACGAGCGTAGCAATTCTTGACAGCGAATGTGTTAATATGTTTGTCAAAAACTAAGATTTAAGGTCATTTACATAGAATATGAAAATTCTCCTATATTTTTTTTTATAAATACCTACTAACTGGTAACTTGCCAAACCGGTTTAATAAGTTATTCGACTTTCACGCTAATAATACATCCCAGGCGCCTCTGAGTAAAATTAAATTAACAAAGAACATAACTTTAAAAACACTTACTTGACAGTTGTCAGTTTAATGGCTATTATTCCAAGGATAGCTGATAGAATGGGATGTATAGAATTGTATCCCGAAACAATAACAATCAGAAGAAATCCGAGGCAAGTCCCAGCCCACTTCTTTGCTCTTATTGAATTAATGGACCGATAATATGGTCCTACAAAGACACTGAATAATAGAAGCGATAAATAAATAATATCATTTTTGTTCTTAGCCAAAAAGGCCCACATCGTAACTCAGTATTTATCTTTGAAACTTTTATGAAATATGACTGGAACAAAAATTACAGAAAGAAAATAGCAATAGCAATGAAATGGAATTAGAATGACATTAAAATGACAGTGACAGTTCTATTCCAATTCCAATTCTTCCAATCATGCATCAGTCTAAGCAGACTTACGTTAGGATCAACCACATGGTTTTGCATAGGAGCCTTGCTAGCCAAGAGATAGAACCGTGAGGATGGTGCTTTACAATAAATGACAATACTTGTTTGAACATAAATATGCATTAATTGAATACATTTACGTCCCTTATTATATACCGTATCTTCTTCTTTGGGCAACTCTGAGCTACGTTTAGTTGGCCTAAGCTGCAACCACACAGTCCTTCATGACATACATATTCATAGATTCATAATATATTCTCTTTGCTCGCTTTATCTCATCATGACTGCATGACCATCAAGCAGGACCTAGTGGATGTAGCTTTACATTCGCAATTAAGTGGAATGCATAAAACCTATTCAAGGCAACTTTAAAACTGCAAGTTGACTATTGACAGCTAACAAATTTGACAATGACATTTATACTAAACGTCACGTTGTGTATTGATTGATTTTTCATCTGAGAGGTCAATTTCAATTTCCAATGTTTTCAACTCAATGAAAATGCAATTTATTTTTCATTTACGCACCAATTTAAAACATTAAGCCACCAACAATGAATGAAGAAGACAGGCAGGCGCTCATCCAAAGGTTTAACATTAAGATTGGAGATGATATTAATAACTTGGCAAACGCATATGAGTTAGAAAATGAATTTGTGGCAAAGCGAGACAAGTTACAAAGCTCTGTATGTTTGTTTTGATATCTTAATCTGTATATCTATGCATAATATATAATTATTTAACATTTGAGTACAGTTTGGTTAGACAAAAACGCATCTAAAAACTTTTTTACCTATTGTTACCTTATGGCACTTTTAGCTCCAGGCATCGAACACTGAAGTCCCTACGAAAGTAAAAACATCCATTGATAAAGCAAGGAAAAAGCCCAGTCAAATAACAGAGCTCAAAGTCAAAAATGAAGAACTCCAGAATAAAGTAGACAAGTTTCTGGCTAAAACAGAACCTTTGCGCAGTGAACTTAAGACAAGGTTTGCAGCTATCAATAAACTAGAGAAGGTGCTGTCCTACTTGAAGACATATGAAGAAGTAGATGACTTGTGGTATGTTTTTTTATTATCTTTTAAGTTGTGTGCTTAAAACACAAATCCGTGCCAAAACATTTGAACCTATTGTTGCATAGACATTACAATTATTTATAATTTACTTTAAAAACAAAGTTTTAACCAACTTCAATTCAATACTCCGTCAAGCCACATGAACATTTCCACATTTCTTTTCTAATTTACCACATGAACTGATTTCCTAGAGCAAAAACATTGATTATTAGAGAAAAAACCAAATTATGTGGGCCAATAATATTTGAGGACTTCCGTCGATCCCTCAAGCATCTCAGAATCACCTTTGGCACTTCATTGTTTTCTATTTAGATGGAATGATATCAGAATATGTGACATACTTTTATAGTTTGAAGTACTTCATTGAGAAGTTCTACAAGCCATCTGTGGTCTTCATCATCACTTCCACTTCACCAAATTTATGATTTCCGGAAGTAAATGCACAAGTTATAATAGAAAATACCGAAATTACTACAGGCATGCATAATATATTTGAGGAGTTCCCTCAATACCTCATGGTTTCCATGATCCAACTGGAGTTTTGAAAGCAATGGGACCAACCTGGAAGCATATGCTTTCAAAAGAATGGTATAAATCGGTTCATAAATGACGGAGGTAACACACAATAAAAAAATATATAAAAAAACTAATTGAGAACCTCCTCCTTTTCAACTGACGAAAAAAACGGACGAGGTTCGCAAGTCGACGCGTATATATATATATTTTTTTATGTATGGCCATGCATAACTTTTTACAGAATAGTTCGATTTTGATAATTATTTTTTTATTGGAAAGGGTATAACCCCGAAGTTGGTCCCATATAAATTTGGAAAACCTTAAGGGTAGGAAAATAGGGGACGATTGATTTTTCGTCCGTTAAAACTTTGTTTTTAAAGTAAATTATTTTTGAAGTCCGTTCAAAATAGGTGTCATAATGACATCACTTTGGCGAATTAAATTCTAAGTCCCAGGCCCCTTTTTGTCTTATCATAATTTTAATCTATTTCTCTTTCCTCTACTTACCTGTAACCCATGTCTTGATGTCTAAATTCAGTATGTCATGATAAGATTGATTGTGTATCAATTGTGGTTGATTGAAGTCACACATCAAACAGCCTGGTAGCATGATCATGTTAATGCCAGGCATAGAGCATGTAAATGCAAGATGATCAAATGTTTTATGTCCAACATTAATACAATCATGCTAGCTAGGCAGGCGGTTCAATAAAGCAAAAGTTTAAATGTTTTTGTTATAGCCGCCAATTGACTAGCTGCAATGAAGACGAACAAAGTGTCCTGCTGTATGCAGCTCTCAAAGAGCTGTGCTTGCAATACCAGGATGGCCACAGAGGCACTTACGTCAAGGATTACACACATTACTGGCATAATATACTCAAGGATAAATTGACTAAGTATGCTGTTTATTTTAACATTAATTGAATTTTTTGTTGTCTTTTTATTTTAACATTAATTGAATTTTTTTGCACACGTCTCAAAGCAAGTTCTGCATAAAAAAATTATCGAGCCATTCTCAAGAATATGATCAATTTTGTATAATATACATATCCATAGGTCACCGGTTCAGACCAGGTTCGAAGGACCATAAAGATGGACGGGACAGACAGTCTCGCACATTATTGAGATAATAGTTGATAATGATAACACTGTTTTCTGCCGACATTATGGTTTATTTATAACGTAATAAAATTATACAATATGCAGGCTTAATGTGAATACACTTCGCGGCGGTCGGACATGTACAGTCACCCGCATATATAAATATATGATGGAACAAATGCCGCAAAAATATCTGATGACAACTCTTTTCCTAGAGCCGTAAGAGCGTGTCAGATATTTTTGCGGCCTTTGATTCATCATATATTGATGCCGGTGAGTGTACTCACTAACTTAAAAGAAATGAAGTAAAATGGTGACGGGCAGAATGCACACCTTTGTTCCCTACAGTTATACATCCTCAATCTAGAATATTTCCCATGGAGACATTAGAGAAACCATTCCTGAAAATGACACAACACTTCCGTAAGTGGGCCAATCTCCGAGCGCTTGAACCGCTCGGTTCTAACGTCATTGTCAAGATTATTTTAGCAGAGGTAAAACATACCGTGGAAATTTATAGTATTTTATGCAACTGTTTTATAAGAAGGGTCTTAAAATGCGAGTGGCGTGAGTTGCGATGCGAGCCTTGGCGAGCATCGCAATTAAAGACGCCACGAGCGTTTTTAGACCAGTTATAAACCGTTGCATACAATACTTTTTCTACGACAAATTTTAAATAAATAGCAGACTACAAATTAGTTAGCCTTTTCGGGCAGCAAGTTTTCTATTCGTACTTTTGCTACTCACGCAATTTCTTCAGGAGTGCAGTTATTAATTGCTTCGACCATTTTAAAAGGAACGTACACTTTTATCTTCACAAACACGAATAGGTACAATCTTAATATTCTAGGAATAACAGTTTATCATCTTTCATCTTTTCATTTTGATTTGAACTGTATATATTTTGGTGGGAAATCGGAAATGTGACACTTCTTGTTTATGGTTTGTTTTGTTTTTAATTTGTTTGCATTTGCCATCCGAACCAAACCTAATCCGGACCCGGACCGAATTCGAACTTTATTTTCATAAATAATACCAAGAATTTATAAAACATGTAATTTAACACACATTAGATGATGATTTATTATTATTGTAGTAAATAATGTATAATATACAAATGTTAAATCGTAAATAATAGTCTTTATGCAACTGTTGTATAAGAAGGGTCTTAAAAGGCGAGTGGCGTGGGTTAAATAAAAGACGCCACGAGCGTTTTTAGACCAGTTATACACCGTTGCATACAATACTTTTTCTACGACAAATTTTAAATAAATAGCAGACTACAGAATAGTTAAACTTTTCAGGCAGCAAGTTTTCTATTCGTACTTTTTCTACTCACGCAATTTCTTCAGGAGTGCAGTTATTAATTTCTTCGACCATTTTAAAAGGAACGTACACTTTTGTCTTCACAAACACGAATAAAATCTTAATAGTTTAGGACTAATAGTTTATCATCTTTCGTCTTTTCATTTTGAACTGTATTTTGGTGGGAAATCGGAAATGTTACAGCTCTTGCTTATGGTTTGTTTTTTTTTAATTTGTTTGCACTTGCCATCCGAACCAAACCGAATCCGGACCCGGACCGAATTCGAACTGTTTATTTTTATAAATAATACCAAGAATTTATAAAACATGTAATTTAACACACAATAGATGATGATTTATTATTATTGTAGTAAATAATTTATAATATACAAATGTTAAATCGTAAATAAATACTTTTACTTCGAAATATTTGTTTATTAAGTTGGCACCACTGCAATATAGCGGCCGATTTAAAAAAGTTTAACAGTGCTTTTATGAAAAATGTGTGAACCAAAAAAGTACGCTAAACAGTGCGTTTTTGGGCCATAGAGCATAGAGTTTTGCGACGACTTATTAGTGGTGTCATTGTATTTGAGCTAAAGCCTATATAAATGACAGATAACGGTACAGGAGTAGAAAAAAACTTTTATTTCGAAATATTTGTTTATTAAGTTGGCACCACTGCAATATAGCGGCCGATTTAAAAAAGTTTAACAGTGCTTTTATGAAAAATGTATGAACCAAAAAAGTACGCTAAACAGTGCGTTTTTGGGCCATAGAGCATAGAGTTTTTCGACGACTTATTAGTGGTGTCATTATATTTGAGCTACAGCCTATATAAATGGCAGATAACGGTACAGGAGTAGAAAAAATTAAAAACGATTCAGCACCGGTATTGGCTTACGGCTTTATAGAAAGTGGACTCTGATATTCGTCTTTTTTAATAGTATTTGCTGGCGACGACAATGACGAAAAGGAAACGTCTTAAAAACGCTGAGTATTCGCCCAAGTGTTGTGTCAGATAATAGCCATTAGGTGTGTCCTCACTGGACGCATGCTCAGCCGAGTGGCTCGGGCGAGCCCCTCGCATGCTCGGCCGCATGCGCCCGGTCGAATTTGCTCGCCGAGCGACGTCCACACTGAGCGCGCACGCTTGGCCGAATACACAGTAGTCTATTCAAATAGCAACTCTACCGTCCAAGGTAGGACATTCCTATTCCAATATCAGTTTTGTAAAACGGCGGCTACATTAAATAATGTAAATCATAAGTGTTACAGACTTTTGTCTGTGCTGAATGCTGCATTTTATCTGTGCAGCGTGGACTCAAGCTATATTCATTGTATACACACTACTTGTACTTACTTGAACTACTTGTTGGCTTTCAGGCAGTATGAAGATGTACTAAAGTTGCTAAAATGGCCGGTGGTAATGAGACCGGACAACTCTCCGCTGCCTAAAGACGTGATGGTCAAGTTTAATGGCCTGACCAAGTTCTTGTTCCTCATTGAAGAGCCGGATGATGAACAGGCCAGAATCCAGGCAGGAGACTTTAGCTTAGGTATTATCAATTTATTGAATAACTGGACTGATCTTTATTTATTTATTTAAACTTTATTGCACAAACAAAAGGCAGAATGAATGCCTTAATAAAGGCATTCTCTATAGGTCAACCACAGGGCTAAACTAAAAAGCTTATACATAAGTAGTTGACTAAAAGTAATTTTTATTTATCTGCTTTAAATACACCACTTGATAAAGTTATCTTTCTGTATCTTGTGTGTCCATCTAGTGTGCTGTCCTCCATAAATATGTTTTATCTGTATCTGCAATACCTACAATTTAATGTTAAAGCGAATTTGCCTGAAGCTTGCTCAAGTTCCGTCAATATTATCATAATTTAGTTTTGAACTTGCATGTTACCAATGTGTAGCAATTTTTAAGAAGTTGGGCAAGTTTTTATGCATTTAGTAACAAATATAATCGGAGTTAAGAATAAAACTGGAACTGGCACATTATAATTTTTTTGTTTTACTTGTTTGATTATGTTCTTACATTTTTTTAATTTAACATCAGTAATCGAAGTAATCATAACAGTACAAGTAAAACTACTATTTTTAAAATGTTCCAGTACCATCCGCGAACGACGATATATGCCTTCTTTCAGCAGAAAATCCGTGTTTGCCCGTGAAGATACTGCTGCGGCCGCTTAAGAAGAGATTCACATTCCACTTCACCGGGTCTCGTCAGACGGCGCGTATTGACCGGCCCGAGTGGTTCCTCACTCAAACGCTCACTTGGATCAAGGATCACCAGGGCTTTGTGAAGACCAACGTGCAGCCAGTTGCTGACAAACTGCAAATGAGGCATATAAAGACTGTCGTAAGTTTTGCTGGTCATGGTTTTTCTTAACCAAGTATGATATTTTATGTACATTTTTCCCCCCTTTATCCTCTAGACAACAAAAATTATAAAGCCGATTAGAAGCGCACGTTGATTTTTATCAAAGTAGCAGAAATAACTCACCCATCTACCTAATCCGAAACAATTGCGCGTTTACATCGGTTCAGTAGTCCTTCCATTCCTGTTAATATTATGCTTAATTCTTATTCTTAAGGCCCCAGTACACAATGGCCTGTGATGGGCCATGCTTTGCAATGCACAACTGTAGGCCACGATAACTTGGTGTTCACACAATGGCGCATGGCTCATTGCTGCCTGGCAAAACACTTGCGATGAACGTGGAATCCTTCACTATCCTGGTCAGCGGTCGGTGACGAACTAAGCAATGGGCGATTGTGTGAACACCACAGGCCACGCTACGCCACGATTTCTTTGAAGTGTGCCCAAAAAACCGACAACATCCCAATTGCGCGCCACGATTGACAATTGTCCGCCACTATATACCATTACCCCCTGTACACAATGGCGATCGCCTGAAGTGGGCCAGCATACGCCATTGTGTCCTGGGGCCTTTACAGTAGGATAAACATAAATACCTATATCAACAGGATGAATTCAACGCCGGTCTCATCTCATTTGCTGCCGAGCGGCTTCACAGCGTGCTCGGCATGTACCACGCACACGGAGTCAAGGAAAAACGGGCAGACATGGATGCTGCGTTCGCGCACGCCGTCGACGAAGCATTAGGGTTCCATAGGGAGCTGATGCTCATCACGGGGCACGAGGTCAACAGTGTGCTGTCTGTGCTGACGAAGGCGGAGATATTCGTGAGGTGGCTGTCGGTTGAAAAGAAATGTGAGTGTGCGGTTGTCTATCTAGCCTTTGTTTCTCCGACACGGCCCCCTGCGGCGCTACCACGAAAATCGAAACTCAAAGTTCGTGTACACATCCCTGTCACTCGAGTATTGTAAGAGCGATAGAGATGGATTTCAAAGTTCGTGGTTATTAGCTCTGGCATCATTTGTTACTTTGTTTCACATAATAAGTAAGTTACTCTATTGAATGACTGGCTTTTAGAGTCTGACCAGCGAGTCGTGTCACAACAAAACTTATAACTGACAGCTTATTTTGTAGGTAAATTTTTTGCCACGTAAAGAATTTGAAACAAGCATAAGAAGTTCAAAAAACTGTATTCTGACTACGGAAAAGTAACTATAAAAACTGTTTTTCCGTAGCATAATTTCGAATCGATTGATATCTCTTCATCAAAATCGGATCAGAATCTTAAACGCTACAGTGGAATACAAACATTGACTGCTTAAATATGGATTCCTGTCGGCTCTGTAGTACTCGGGCAAAAAAATGCTCGTAACACCACTCGCTACTCAGACTCTAAACAAAATTTTGCATTACAGACGCATTATCCAAGATGGATGACACGGTAGACAACGAGACGTGGATCGACCCCATAGCCGGCGGCATGGGCGCTGCCGTCGGCACCGTTCTGTGGGTGCCGCGGGGCGCCGATTGGTTTATATCGCTCCTGAAGACTATTGAAGACCGGTATGCTGTGCTGCCACAGCCTGGACACCGGTGAGTACCATTTAAAAAAAGTATCTGTCCATCTTTTTATTTATGGCGCAAGTAATTATAAGGTATTTGTTTTGTGTTGCCTTCCAGGAGGTAACTCATGTAAAGGTTCCGACGGAAGACCAGCGCTGGCCTTCTAGGTTAGCACCATGCTGAGTCGGGGCCTTTTCGTGGACCATGCTATTTTTACGTTCTGTGTTTTGTTTTTTACACCCATTGTTTTGTCCACGAATAAATGTTTTCTTTCTTTCTTTCTTTCTTTCTAATTATAGCCAACTGTACTTTTCTGTATACCGTCATCAACTACTCGTTGAGACGATTCTAACGAGCCCAAACTCAACGGGGTTACGTCTGTTAAGTCCTGAATTCCCATGGCCACCTTCTGTCTCCATCATCAGATCAGCTCGATGGTAGGTACCATAATATTAAATTGTCATCCAAACTATACTTAAACCCAAAATTTCAGCTCATTCGAAGATATCTGCTTCAAAATTGAGTTGCAAGATTCCAGCTGGACAAACATAGTTAGTTACATACATTGCAAGTTAAATAAAAGCTTGTCAAAAAGAATACTACATAATTTACTCGTAACAGAGATTCTATGGTCGGTGGTTCGAGACCGAGATAAGTAGAGTCCTCGGTAACGGATAACGGATGAGTAAACAAGTACTTATACGTATCGCGACGAATCTTGATCCTTGTGACAGCTGTCATCTCCGTACAATTTATAACCTTAAAACGTAAATTTGTACTGAAATGACAGTTGTCATAGGGATCAAGATTCGCCGCGATACGTATAAGTTGTGTAAGTTTTCTGGTCAAGTGCTTTCTACTTTTTAACCCCCGACGGAAAAAGAACTTTGAACTTGTTTGTCAACTTTTTCTAAGTTGTAGTTATCATATAAAATAGCGGCTTGGGCTGAAAAATAATTATACAGCTTCCATATTTCGGGCAAAATGTACTATGGAATGGATAGTCACATTTAGAACGCGATCACAGTGAAATCTCATCGTCTTTGTACGCAGACTGCAGTTCCTGGAACTCCAGCTGGAGCTGATCGAAGAATGGCGCGTGCGTCTGACACAGCTTATGAGTGCAGCTTTGGGCGTAGTCCCTGTAGGCGCGTTCCTGGCCCGCGCCGGGCCCGACCCCGTCACCGCCGTCGTCAACGCGGCGCACCACGCGCGCACCGTGCTGCTGCAGTGGGCACACTGTCTGGTATGTACAAGCAGCTCCAGCCGGACTCTCGCGCTCGAATTTGAACATCCTCAAATTAATATTAATTTGTCGCGGCGTTTATCGTTGAAGCTTTTTTTATACACCTATCTACGGTGTGTTCCGCTTCAACAAAGCTACAATACGCCGTTATTACGGTTTTGTTGTAGCGTTCCACTGTATTCACCTGGGGATAATACACCGGAGTAAGGTGTAGGTATGTGTGGTATGGTATTTATTATAATTTAGTGAGAAGGCGTTCGATATCACCGCCCGTGATGTATGTTGTGTTTCCACTATGACGCCTGAAGGTAAACATTACAAAGACGTGGTCATCAAGATGTTTCCTGTGGCTTGACGAAGCGGGAATAACGTGCAGTACCATACTACTATTAGTAAACTATAGACTATTATATCAACGATTAGGTCGTCATGTTTGTCGCTCTAATCGTTGGTAGGGCTCCCTCGCTCACTCACTTCTGCGTCGGTGCACTTGTGCCGCTATAAGCCCCGCCCACATCGAGACACTTGCCTGATTTTCTACTTAGTGCAAGTTAGGGGTAGGTGTCGATAAGGCACTTCAAAATGCGGAAGACCAGCGCTGGCTGTAAAGCTAGCAACATGCTGAGCAGGGTTCATTTCGAGACAAAGTGTGTTTTATATTATTTCTTTTGTATGTGTTTTTTTGTTGTCACGAATAAATACTTGAATTTGATTTTTTTTTTTAATTTTGCGCGCTACCATTTTGTTACCTTTGCTACACCTATATAATCATCATGCTCCTAGCGTTTTTCCCGGTTGTCCTAAAGGAGCCCGGGCTCCGCTTTGGCACCTAATCCCAAGATTTAGCTTAGGATACTAGTTTTACGAAAGCGACTGTTACCTGACCTTCCAACCCAGAGGGAAAACTAGACATTATTGGGATTAGACCAGTTTCGTCATGTCTTCCTTCACCGAAAAGCCACTATTCATCATCATCATATCAGCCGAAAGACGTCCACTGCTGGACATAGGCCTCCCTCAAAGAGTGCCAAAGTGAACGGTCCCGCGCCACCCGCATCCAGCGGACTACCGCGACCTTTACCAGGTCATCAGTCCACCTTGTGGGGGGCCTACCCACTCCGCGCCTTCACGAAAAGCCACTATTAAATTATATAAAATGATATTTCGAAACAACCAGCCAGTGTTTGAACCCACGAACTCCAGATTGAAAGCCGCGTCCCTTACCGCTTGGATATAGTGGCTTAGTACACCTATAAAATATTGGGTATTAATTTATTCTCTTTCAGCACTACCTTCAACTGCACTACTACCGTCGTCAGTTCCAACACTTCACCCAGCAACAGCACCACGACGAGTCAAAGTCGTCTACATCCAGCTCCGACGATGACGACTCAGACGAATCAGACGATGACAACGGTGATGAACAAACGTCTGGTATGTTATATATTTGTGCTAAGATTTTTCATTTTTGAAATAAACTTTTAATTCTAGTAATCTCCTATAATTGTTAATCTGTTTCGACCTCAAAGTGTAGTTGTGTTAGAAAAGCAGTTGGTACTCCAAATAAATAAATTGTAAAAAATCTATGACGACGTTCAGAATCCGTCATCAAATAAATTTATGATACTTCAAGAATTCTCTTAACTGGGTTGAGTTGAGGGTGATTTTGAAATATTCGTTTTCTACTTTATAGATGATGAAGCATTGTCATTGAAAGATGTAGAACAGAAAGCGAAAAATCTAGCTCTAGACGAAGTGACACGTCGCACTTCCATGATGCCTGAGCTGAGCGAGTTTGATATCGTAAGTCTTACTAGTACTCTTTCTCCACAGTATCACTGCCCTGAGGCGTTTGCGATGGCTTGGGCTTGTGCAAAGCACGGACTGTTCTCGTTTGTCCAGGCAGATTATGTTGAGTCAAGTTGCATTCGAAAAGCGCAATGTAGGACGCCCCATAATACGCTTCAAGGACTGCGTGAAACGCGACACGGTCGTATTTAACATCGAAAATAAAAAATAAAAAATTATAAGCTATATATATTTAAGACTATTCTAAGGACTTATTAGGAACCAACCAAATGAAAAGTAATGTGTTGCTCTGAAAAACAAAGGTTTATTTAAATCGGTAACAAAAGTTAAAGTACGTACTTTATAGCACTAAATACACAAATATCATACCTGAAAAACAAAGAAACGACATTTAAAGTCCATTTATTGGCTTGTCGATTCCCACTTTGCACATTGTAATTATAAAATAACTCATTTAAACATCTTCAGTTCATAACCTCACAAATCACAAGCGTCATCTTCAAAACAATCCCTGTTTCACCGACAGGTCGCTCCTGGCGGTGACAGCGCCATCTTTTGACATTTGAAAGAACGACTTCTGTTTTACCGACGACCATAGGCTGCACATCGATACAAAAACAAAATAAAGAAATCTCATTTCTTTATATATATATATTTAACGTATATAAAAGATTAAATGATCCATAAATTGCCCAGCATTGCATGATTTCCCAGCACTTGGGAAAATCTTGCTGGCAACCGCGACGAGTGGAGGAAAAAAGCCGGGAAATCTACGTTGGTACAGTCACGGACTTTAATCGTTGAGCCATTTAGAGCTCACTTTATACCTTACTGGCTTACTTGGGGTTATCCCGGTTGCAGCCTTCAGGAGCCCGGAGTCCGCGCGCCAACTAATCCCTAGTACTCAGCTAGTTTATGCGGTAGCGAATGCCATCTGACCTTTCAGCTCAGAGGGGAAACTGAACCTTATTGAAATTTAGCCTTGAAGTGTGTGAACGACTTGACTTAATAGAAGTCCTCAAGCCGCATGCTTCGAGCAGTCAATCCACTAGAATGCGGTTGCCATTCGCCGAAAAGTAGGATCTTAATTAAATAGTGAACTAGCGCGTATAGCACGCAAATTCGATAAACATAGCCGAAAAAGCAATTGTGCGATTAATAAGGACGGTATACATACATACATACATACAATCACGCCTTTATCCCTAAAAGGGGTAGGCAGAGCACATGAAACTTGTGTTCCAGTGCCACTTTTAGCATAAATGTGGGTATAAAAGATCGACAAAATGTGATGTCGCAGTGATAGGTTGCTAGCCCATCGCCCACAACACACTTCAACCCTGTTCCCTTAGTCGACTCTTACGACACCCACGGGAAGAAAGGGGGTGGTGCTATTCTAACCCGACACCACACGGGTTCCCGACACCACACGGGTAAGGACGGTATGATCTGGGTTATTTTCCTGTTAAATATCGGGATTATTAGACAGGGGACCTTTTGTATACTCGAATATATCATCTCAGGTCATCCGTTAGTACCCACTATATTATGTGTTTATACCACTATATTATATTGTGTGTTTTCCTTCTAGACATCGCCTATAGCCAACCTAGCGGTGACCGAGCCGCTCTCCAACGACGAATCCGAGGAAGCGGGCGTGTTCGCCGAGGCGCCGGCGCTGCTGGCGCGCCTGCGCGACGCCGGGCTCGCCGCGCTCGGCGAGCACGCGCTGCTCGAGTTCCGTGCCGCCATGCGTGACTACCGCCGCCAGAAGTGAGTCTAGACACAGCCGACCTAGCGGGGAGGATGTTCGCCGAGGCGCCGGCGCTGCTGGCGCGCCTGCGCGACGCCGGGCTCGCCGCGCTCGGCGAGCACGCGCTGCTCGAGTTCCGTGCCGCCATGCGTGACTACCGCCGCCAGAAGTGAGTCTAGACACAGCCGACCTAGCGGGGAGGATGTTCGCCGAGGCGCCGGCGCTGCTGGCGCGCCTGCGCGACGCCGGGCTCGCCGCGCTCGGCGAGCACGCGCTGCTCGAGTTCCGTGCCGCCATGCGTGACTACCGCCGCCAGAAGTGAGTCTAGACACAGCCGACCTAGCGGAGAGGATGTTCGCCGAGGCGCCGGCGCTGCTGGCGCGCCTGCGCGACGCCGGGCTCGCCGCGCTCGGCGAGCACGCGCTGCTCGAGTTCCGTGCCGCCATGCGTGACTACCGCCGCCAGAAGTGAGTCTAGACACAGCCGACCTAGCGGGGAGGATGTTCGCCGAGGCGCCGGCGCTGCTGGCGCGCCTGCGCGACGCCGGGCTCGCCGCGCTCGGCGAGCACGCGCTGCTCGAGTTCCGTGCCGCCATGCGTGACTACCGCCGCCAGAAGTGAGTCTAGACACAGCCGACCTAGCGGAGAGGATGTTCGCCGAGGCGCCGGCGCTGCTGGCGCGCCTGCGCGACGCCGGGCTCGCCGCGCTCGGCGAGCACGCGCTGCTCGAGTTCCGTGCCGCCATGCGTGACTACCGCCGCCAGAAGTGAGTCTAGACACAGCCGACCTAGCGGAGAGGATGTTCGCCGAGGCGCCGGCGCTGCTGGCGCGCCTGCGCGACGCCGGGCTCGCCGCGCTCGGCGAGCACGCGCTGCTCGAGTTCCGTGCCGCCATGCGTGACTACCGCCGCCAGAAGTGAGTCTAGACACAGCCGACCTAGCGGAGAGGATGTTCGCCGAGGCGCCGGCGCTGCTGGCGCGCCTGCGCGACGCCGGGCTCGCCGCGCTCGGCGAGCACGCGCTGCTCGAGTTCCGTGCCGCCATGCGTGACTACCGCCGCCAGAAGTGAGTCTAGACACAGCCGACCTAGCGGAGAGGATGTTCGCCGAGGCGCCGGCGCTGCTGGCGCGCCTGCGCGACGCCGGGCTCGCCGCGCTCGGCGAGCACGCGCTGCTCGAGTTCCGTGCCGCCATGCGTGACTACCGCCGCCAGAAGTGAGTCTAGACACAGCCGACCTAGCGGGGAGGATGTTCGCCGAGGCGCCGGCGCTGCTGGCGCGCCTGCGCGACGCCGGGCTCGCCGCGCTCGGCGAGCACGCGCTGCTCGAGTTCCGTGCCGCCATGCGTGACTACCGCCGCCAGAAGTGAGTCTAGACACAGCCGACCTAGCGGAGAGGATGTTCGCCGAGGCGCCGGCGCTGCTGGCGCGCCTGCGCGACGCCGGGCTCGCCGCGCTCGGCGAGCACGCGCTGCTCGAGTTCCGTGCCGCCATGCGTGACTACCGCCGCCAGAAGTGAGTCTAGACACAGCCGACCTAGCGGAGAGGATGTTCGCCGAGGCGCCGGCGCTGCTGGCGCGCCTGCGCGACGCCGGGCTCGCCGCGCTCGGCGAGCACGCGCTGCTCGAGTTCCGTGCCGCCATGCGTGACTACCGCCGCCAGAAGTGAGTCTAGACACAGCCGACCTAGCGGGGAGGATGTTCGCCGAGGCGCCGGCGCTGCTGGCGCGCCTGCGCGACGCCGGGCTCGCCGCGCTCGGCGAGCACGCGCTGCTCGAGTTCCGTGCCGCCATGCGTGACTACCGCCGCCAGAAGTGAGTCTAGACACAGCCGACCTAGCGGGGAGGATGTTCGCCGAGGCGCCGGCGCTGCTGGCGCGCCTGCGCGACGCCGGGATCGCCGCGCTCGGCGAGCACGCGCTGCTCGAGTTCCGTGCCGCCATGCGTGACTACCGCCGCCAGAAGTGAGTCTAGACACAGCCGACCTAGCGGGGAGGATGTTCGCCGAGGCGCCGGCGCTGCTGGCGCGCCTGCGCGACGCCGGGCTCGCCGCGCTCGGCGAGCACGCGCTGCTCGAGTTCCGTGCCGCCATGCGTGACTACCGCCGCCAGAAGTGAGTCTAGACACAGCCGACCTAGCGGGGAGGATGTTCGCCGAGGCGCCGGCGCTGCTGGCGCGCCTGCGCGACGCCGGGCTCGCCGCGCTCGGCGAGCACGCGCTGCTCGAGTTCCGTGCCGCCATGCGTGACTACCGCCGCCAGAAGTGAGTCTAGACACAGCCGACCTAGCGGGGAGGATGTTCGCCGAGGCGCCGGCGCTGCTGGCGCGCCTGCGCGACGCCGGGCTCGCCGCGCTCGGCGAGCACGCGCTGCTCGAGTTCCGTGCCGCCATGCGTGACTACCGCCGCCAGAAGTGAGTCTAGACACAGCCGACCTAGCGGAGAGGATGTTCGCCGAGGCGCCGGCGCTGCTGGCGCGCCTGCGCGACGCCGGGCTCGCCGCGCTCGGCGAGCACGCGCTGCTCGAGTTCCGTGCCGCCATGCGTGACTACCGCCGCCAGAAGTGAGTCTAGACACAGCCGACCTAGCGGGGAGGATGTTCGCCGAGGCGCCGGCGCTGCTGGCGCGCCTGCGCGACGCCGGGCTCGCCGCGCTCGGCGAGCACGCGCTGCTCGAGTTCCGTGCCGCCATGCGTGACTACCGCCGCCAGAAGTGAGTCTAGACACAGCCGACCTAGCGGAGAGGATGTTCGCCGAGGCGCCGGCGCTGCTGGCGCGCCTGCGCGACGCCGGGCTCGCCGCGCTCGGCGAGCACGCGCTGCTCGAGTTCCGTGCCGCCATGCGTGACTACCGCCGCCAGAAGTGAGTCTAGACACAGCCGACCTAGCGGAGAGGATGTTCGCCGAGGCGCCGGCGCTGCTGGCGCGCCTGCGCGACGCCGGGCTCGCCGCGCTCGGCGAGCACGCGCTGCTCGAGTTCCGTGCCGCCATGCGTGACTACCGCCGCCAGAAGTGAGTCTAGACACAGCCGACCTAGCGGGGAGGATGTTCGCCGAGGCGCCGGCGCTGCTGGCGCGCCTGCGCGACGCCGGGCTCGCCGCGCTCGGCGAGCACGCGCTGCTCGAGTTCCGTGCCGCCATGCGTGACTACCGCCGCCAGAAGTGAGTCTAGACACAGCCGACCTAGCGGGGAGGATGTTCGCCGAGGCGCCGGCGCTGCTGGCGCGCCTGCGCGACGCCGGGATCGCCGCGCTCGGCGAGCACGCGCTGCTCGAGTTCCGTGCCGCCATGCGTGACTACCGCCGCCAGAAGTGAGTCTAGACACAGCCGACCTAGCGGGGAGGATGTTCGCCGAGGCGCCGGCGCTGCTGGCGCGCCTGCGCGACGCCGGGCTCGCCGCGCTCGGCGAGCACGCGCTGCTCGAGTTCCGTGCCGCCATGCGTGATTACCGCCGCCAGAAGTGAGTCTAGACACAGCCGACCTAGCGGGGAGGATGTTCGCCGAGGCGCCGGCGCTGCTGGCGCGCCTGCGCGACGCCGGGCTCGCCGCGCTCGGCGAGCACGCGCTGCTCGAGTTCCGTGCCGCCATGCGTGACTACCGCCGCCAGAAGTGAGTCTAGACACAGCCGACCTAGCGGGGAGGATGTTCGCCGAGGCGCCGGCGCTGCTGGCGCGCCTGCGCGACGCCGGGCTCGCCGCGCTCGGCGAGCACGCGCTGCTCGAGTTCCGTGCCGCCATGCGTGACTACCGCCGCCAGAAGTGAGTCTAGACACAGCCGACCTAGCGGAGAGGATGTTCGCCGAGGCGCCGGCGCTGCTGGCGCGCCTGCGCGACGCCGGGCTCGCCGCGCTCGGCGAGCACGCGCTGCTCGAGTTCCGTGCCGCCATGCGTGACTACCGCCGCCAGAAGTGAGTCTAGACACAGCCGACCTAGCGGGGAGGATGTTCGCCGAGGCGCCGGCGCTGCTGGCGCGCCTGCGCGACGCCGGGCTCGCCGCGCTCGGCGAGCACGCGCTGCTCGAGTTCCGTGCCGCCATGCGTGACTACCGCCGCCAGAAGTGAGTCTAGACACAGCCGACCTAGCGGGGAGGATGTTCGCCGAGGCGCCGGCGCTGCTGGCGCGCCTGCGCGACGCCGGGATCGCCGCGCTCGGCGAGCACGCGCTGCTAGAGTTCCGTGCCGCCATGCGTGACTACCGCCGCCAGAAGTGAGTCTAGACACAGCCGACCTAGCGGGGAGGATGTTCGCCGAGGCGCCGGCGCTGCTGGCGCGCCTGCGCGACGCCGGGCTCGCCGCGCTCGGCGAGCACGCGCTGCTCGAGTTCCGTGCCGCCATGCGTGACTACCGCCGCCAGAAGTGAGTCTAGACACAGCCGACCTAGCGGGGAGGATGTTCGCCGAGGCGCCGGCGCTGCTGGCGCGCCTGCGCGACGCCGGGCTCGCCGCGCTCGGCGAGCACGCGCTGCTCGAGTTCCGTGCCGCCATGCGTGACTACCGCCGCCAGAAGTGAGTCTAGACACAGCCGACCTAGCGGGGAGGATGTTCGCCGAGGCGCCGGCGCTGCTGGCGCGCCTGCGCGACGCCGGGCTCGCCGCGCTCGGCGAGCACGCGCTGCTCGAGTTCCGTGCCGCCATGCGTGACTACCGCCGCCAGAAGTGAGTCTAGACACAGCCGACCTAGCGGGGAGGATGTTCGCCGAGGCGCCGGCGCTGCTGGCGCGCCTGCGCGACGCCGGGCTCGCCGCGCTCGGCGAGCACGCGCTGCTCGAGTTCCGTGCCGCCATGCGTGACTACCGCCGCCAGAAGTGAGTCTAGACTAGGTCGCCAGAGATCCCAAGGTTGTGTTGAGTGAGAGACCCTCATACGTCTCTAGCTATCAGCAGTATCAACACAACGTGTACTCTCTGTCCACAATCTGTCTTCTTCACCCAAAGATTGACTAGTAGAGAATGATTACGGCATGAAGTCAGCCTTTCGTACGATAAGTTTGTGCTATAAAAATTTGATAATTCATAAATAAATGTATCCTCATATCAATAATGAGTCGGCAAGGCGCTTAGATTCTTGACGGACAACTTACATACTTACATATTTATTCTTTATTCATTTGTAAAGCCATGTACATTGCAATTAAGGTGTTACATTCAGTATTCAGGTCAGACCATGACGCCCTGTATTTACATACATAGGAACAGTGCAAGTTAATATAAAGCTTGTAAAACATGCTTAATCACTGCTTTTGTTTCAGATGGCACGCGATGATGGTAGTAGAGGAAATCGCCCTGTGCGTATCAACGCCGCTGTGCCGGCCGCTGTCCGAGTTGTGTACGCGCCTCAACAACGCCACGGGCAAGTTGGCCCCGGTGCTGGCCGTGAGGTTCAGAGGATTCCTGGCCGAGAATGTGGACCAGTACATATTCGAGGTGAGTGAAGCTAATGTGATTTTCAGAGCACTTGAGATGTTGGTGGAGATACTTCCCATGTGTTCTGTAGAACTGTGAACTACAAGGCCTCGGTTCAGTTCAGTTCAATCACTTGCAAAAAGTGTGGGTTCTATAAGGACTAAATATTGGGACCCGGTGGTAGGAGAGATAGCGCTATGCGTATCAACTGTTACAACTTGCCCCGGTGTTGGCCGTGTGGTTCAGAGGATTCCTGGGATAGCGTGTAGAGTATATCTTTGAGTTAATGTAAATTAAGGCTGCAGGCGGTGTTCTATTCTTTCATTGACACATGAGAAGCACAGACAATACTAATGGCGATCAAAGTCTATTTATTTTCACCAGTAACTAAAAAACCTTTGGGTCAGTTAGGCCTGTCCCTCTTGCAACTTCGACTAAGGCCGGTGAAAGCCGACTTTCACGCACCTCCGAGATGCAAATTCACCTGAATGCGGCAGAAACCGCCGTACACTGACACTTGACAACACGTAGCATTTAGGTGGCACCTGACAGTACGAACGGATTAGTGATGTGACAATGTTTTTCCTGCATGTGTGGAGAAAGCAAGAAAACAATAATTAGAAAGAATATATTTACTCGTATTCCTTTAAACTTGTCACATTACAAATCCGTTCGTACTGTCAGATGCCACCTAAATACTAAGAATTGTGCGATGTGTAGTGATAACTAGAACTAGCTCAATGTGGTTTAACTCTTAAAATAGTGTTTGTGGTGTACGTGGCATTTATATGTTGGTATTGCAGGAGGTGGTGCTAGAGAGCTGGTTCAACACGGGCGGCACCATCCAGTTCACGCACGACGTGAAGCGAAACCTCGTGCCCGCGTTCGCGCCGCCCAACAAGAGCGCCTCGCAGACCAATCTGCTGCCCAAGTGAGTTCACGCGTTGCCTTGTTGTCAAATTTGATTACATTATTTTGTACAGTGAAGGTCACCTATATGTATATACCTTAAGTTGCAAAAATATGTAGACAACAACCTCACTTCCGTAGTAATAAGGTATGTAATTCTGTATACATATGTCTGTAACTTTGTGGTGTATACCTATTGGTGACCTTGACTGTACATAGGCCTTCGTCTCTCGCACTTACAAACTTGCTAGTAAGGGACGATAATGCTAGCTAGACTAAAGCGGCAATTACACTTCGTCGTTCGCCGCATGCTGCATGCGGCGACCGCAAAAGTGTAAAGAAGACGTTAGTCGGCCGCATTCGGCGATCGACAGCTGCCAACGGACGGACATTAGGCGGACAGACTAGTGTAAAGATGACGTTTGTTGGCCTAAGTAGTTTAAAATGAATTCGGCGACCGCATTAGGTGAACGACGCAGTGTAATTGGCGCTTAAGTTCGCCTTTGTACAAATATTTTTTTTGGCTGCTATGTACTTGTGGTTTTTTGTGTGCAATAAAGTTTTTACAACTACTACTAACAGTGTACGAGGGCTGCCTTTTAAGTTCTGTCGTTTGCAAACCTCCCGTGATTGCATAAAAAAGAACTAGTGTCATCTTAAAATATTTGAATTTAGAATTCGAAAACAAAAGAATGACTCGAAACCGGCCCAACCGTTTTAGTACAGCGTTCGTTCAAAGTTGACAAGTCAGTTGTGAAATTGAAAATTTCGAAGGAAAATTTACGTGCGATAATTTTTTGCAACTTCAAAAGGGGCTTAACGCGACTTCAGTGCTTCGAAGAGTTGACTACGGTTTTCAATGATAAAGCACCATGCCTCCGGACTGTGGAACGCTGGTATTTAGAATTTCAACGTGGTTGCTCTAGTCTTGGTGATAGACATCGTGAAGGTCGACCAAAAACAGCCGTAACCCAGGAGAACATTGATGCTGTACGGCAACTGATCGTCGAAGATCGCCATGCGACATACCTTGAGATAAAAGCTTCCTTAAGTATTTCAGGGACCAGTGTTCACAGTATTGCATGATCACTCAGGCGTAAAAAAGTTGATCTCACGCTGGATACCACATTTACTCAGTGAAGACCAAAAAACGGCTCGCGTTCGATGGTGTCGCAAAACTCTGCGGCAATTCAACCGAGGAAACTCGAAACATGTTTACGACATTATCAGTGGTGACGAATCTTGGATATATGCCTACGATCCCGATTCTAAACAGCAGTCGACTGTTTGGGTGTTCCAAGATGAGCCAAAACCAAACCAAAGTAATACGCTCACGGAGCACTTCGAAAAAAATGGTCGCCACGTTTGTGGCGAAAAGTGGCCACGTTGCCACCATCGTGCTCGAGGATCGTAAAACGGTTAATGCTGACTGGTATACCACTGTCTGTTTACCAGAAGTCATCGGCGAGTTTCGAAAAAATAACCCAAGACGTCGTATAAGACTGCACCACGATAATGCGAGCTCGCACACCGCCCGGCAAACAATTGCGTTTTTAAAAGAGCAAAATGTCGAAATTCTGGAACACCCGCCGTACAGTCCAGACTTAAGCCCTAACGATTTTTTTACTTTTCCAAAAATAAAGCAACGACTTCGTGGTCAACAGTACCAGACGCCTGAAGAAGCGGTTGAGGCATACAAAACGGCCATTTTGGAGACCCCGACTTCGGACAGACAGACCCGATAAGTGTTTCGAAAACTGGTTCGATCGAATGAAAAAGTGTACTACATATCACGTTGATTACTTTGAAAAACAATAAATACCATTTAACACTTAAATTTTCTTTAGTTTTTCCAAACGACACAACTTAAAGGGCAGCCCTCGTAGTAATCACCGGAAAAGGTTAAGGCTAGGGCTTTCTTTTCTAATCGGCACCGAGACTGCAAGCCCTAGTCAAGGAATTTGATTCGCGTACCGTTTCGCTGATTTCTTGCTTGAAAGGTATGTCCATCTTAAGGTTTATATTCGCTTCAGCAAGCGAAAGTGTTTTGCATAATTAAAATGACGCATGTTCGGGTGAAAGGTATGCAAACTTTAACCTTAGGTATGCATCAGTAGATTTATTTCACGTTCTCGATCTGTCTTCTCTGAATAAAAACCTATTTGTAGTTTCGTATTTAAAATAGAAAAAAAAATTCTTCGGCGACGTCAAATTGGTGACCTAGGTCAAATTTTAATGACAAACTAAAACTCGTGTATAACTTTGAAAATGCATCGAGTAAATCATGCAGAACGAAGAAGCGAAATAATTACATTGCATGATCAGGGCCATGGCATTCACGATGGATGGATGGTCATTAAATATATCCCGAACAACTGTGAGACTATGGATCGTTGAAGAATGAAGAAGAAGGCCATACAGAAGACCGACGCCGTTTTAACAAAGCTTCAAAGTGATTGACGGCTGAACAAATTATTGAGATTCGGCAACGTTATGAAGAACATCCTTTCATTCTAACGAGATATTTTGCTGATCGGTTTGACGTTTGCTTACGCACAGTTCGAAATTATCTTCACGGTATCGGTATTCACCACAGGCGACACGCGAGAAAATTAGCATCGACTGAAGCAAACAAAACTTCAAGAGCTAATTTTGCACGAAGCTACCAAAATTTTGACTCGAGCACTGTGATATTCACAGAAAAACCTTTCGTTCTTCCCAAAACGGACGTTTGAGTTTATGGAGATACGACAGGACGCGGTATACAGAAAAACACAACAGGTTTTTACAACATCCCGAACCGAGCGTCAGGTCGTAAAAGTGTAAATATGTGGGGGTGAATATCTTCTGCGGGGGTGCGCGAGCTTGCCCAGTTGCCTTCGCGAGCTAATGCTTAATGTTCGCTTCCCACAGACCACCGAAGTGTGGCGACGCTGGTGGGTTAAAGCAGAACTCGATATTTTCGTGAGAGGCCGCGTCTTGCATTAGAGGTAACAATGCATTGTAGGCACCTACGAAATTGGTACCTCGGTCACAATGGATAACTTGGCAACGACCACGACGAGCGATGAATCGACGTGGGGCGGCAAGGAAAGCTTCGCTTGTCAATCCGATTACAAGTTCAATGTGAACTGCCTTCGTTAGGGTTAAGTTACTGAAAAGTTACTCCAGTTATGTATGCTCTAAGATTTAGGCTTAAGATGGTACGCGAATCAAATTCCTTGACTGTACGTGCGGTATGCGAATTACATATTTCGGTTTAAAGAAGCTGTCAGATTTCTTTTGGTCTTCTATGACGTTCTTTCGTTGCAGCCTATAACCGACAAGTGTATTTTTTGCTAAGAAGTGGGAAAACCAATAAGACTTACAAGACATACAAGTCTCATTACATATGTCATGTTGTAGTTTTTATACTGTGCCTGTATGGTGTGACAATAAGGTTGGCAATAAACATAATACTCGCAATACACAGTGTACCATTCCCAACCCGGCAAACGTTTCAGACTGCTCGAATCTTGCACACTCCTCAACATGGAGTACGACGAGGCGCGGCGCCTGCGCGCCCTGCTGCGCGCGCCGGACGCGGGCGCGGGCGCGGGCGCGGCGGCTCTGCGCGCGCGCGGCGTGCGCCACGTGCCGGCCGCGCGCGCGCGCCAGCTGCTCGACCAGCGCACCGACCTCAGCGACGCGCCCGAGCGCTCCGTCATGGATCTCTTCTGAGACCACGAGGGGGGAGGGCTTTAAACGTACCGGTATGGTTGAGCCGTTTTCAACTGAGCTCATGTCATGAATCGCCTTTGTTCTGAGCTTATGAATAGACATTGTTTGCGAACGCGTGCCAAACTTTGCAAAAAAAATGTTAGCACCACGTAAAATGTTCATTGAAAAATTAACTCTATCTTCTTTTTTAGGGTTCAAAGAGTAAAACGGGACCCTATTACTAACAATATACTTCTTATAAATATATTACTTAAACTAACATAGTTTTAATATAATTTGTGTGTTTTTATGTTACTAACAACTATCGAGTCTTTTGTATTCCGAAATAAATATTTTATTATTATTATGTATGTCTTTCCCGCTCACGGGACAATGATGTCCCGGACCTTTGGGAGGCGTGCGTGGGGCTAGGTACCTACAAAGTACAAACTACAACACGTAGAGGCCCTTTTGACAATTTAATGAAATGCAAGGAGTACTTATTATTATTACTAAGACTCCGCTGTCCGTCCGTCCGTCCGTCCGTCTGTCTGTCACCAGGCTGTATCTCACTGATACCGTGGTAGTTCCAGCGGAAATCTTCACAGATGATGTATTTCTGTTGCCGCTATAACAACAAATACTAAAAACACAGAATAAATGAAATTTTTGACAGAAACTTATTCATATTTTAGTTCATTATACAATGAATATTTTATGTGGCGCTAACCTTTTTGATTGCAAGAAATGGCACGCGTCCGACCACACAGTCGTATTGTTAGACTTGAATGCTATTGTTCTGAAGATAAGAAGATATTATCAGTCCAGCTCAGAAAATGCTAACAGTACGGAGGTGCCGATGGTGAAGACCGCTTTTGTTTCTTATAGCCAGGCATCGTAGACCGTACGGTCCCATTAGATTGGTGTAGAATGATAGTTGCATCTTGCCGCTATTTGTAAACACCGTGTTTTAGTGTAGATTTAGGTGGAATGGTATAGTTCAAATTGATTTCCTCTGTCTGTACTATCATCTCTATTTGTACTATCATGTTGGTATGTATTAAATTGTATGTAATTTCTGTAATCTATTTGTTCTTTAACATTTGTAGTGGTATGTAAGTCATGGCTAGGGTCAATTGAGGAACAATTGATCACAATAATATATTTTTTCGAATTATTAGAAATAAGCAGCACAAGTGTTAAAAAACATCCTGTTAATTATAGCCAATTTCGTATTTTCATGAAAACATCATAATATGATATTTCTGTTACGTATGTACATACGTAACGATTTCAATTTAACTAAACAAAAACACGGTGTAGGTTTTACGTCATGGCAACGCTGACTATACTCTGTTCGAAAACGCAACTATTTGCGATATGACTAAAAAATAATTCAGTTATTATTATTAAAAAAATTACATTCCAGGCATCTACGTTTAAAAAAGCGGTATCACTAAGTCGGCATCACAAAGATAGTGTTATTTTATTCTGTACGAATGTTGATATGCGAAGCTGTACGGCGGCAAATCATAACTTTTGTTTGCTTTCATCATCATCATATCAGCCGAAAGACGTCCACTGCTGGACATAGGCCTCCCCCAAAGAGTGCTAAAGTGACCGGTCCTGCGCCACCCGCATCCAGCAGACTCCCGCGACCTTTACCAGGTCCTTGTGTTTGCTTTACTAACAATAATTCAGTAAGTGGTTAACTCACTCAAGCTGTACTTAAAAAAGTTATCATAAAAGAGGATTTTGTTTTATCTGGCCTCAATTTATGTACGATCAAAGGTTTAAAAGGTCCAAAAGTGCTACTCGTAAACATTCAATTTCCTCGTCTCTACAAACGTTATTCATAAATAATGCAGTTTGGTGAAACGCTGTGAATATTGTGAGATGACAAGCGATAAACAATAAACTTGAGTGTTAGCGAGTTAAAAAAAACCGGCCAAGTGCGAGTCGGACTCGCGCACGAAGGGTTCCGCACCATTATCTATAAAAAATCTATTTTATTCTGTGCTTTTAGCATTTGTTGTTATAGCGGCAACAGAAATACATCATCTGTGAAAATTTTCAGTTGGAACTATCACGGTATCAGTGAGATACAGCCTGGTGACAGACGGACGGACGGACGGACAGCGGAGTCTTAGTAATAGGGTCCCGTTTTACTCTTTGAGTACGGAACCCTAAAAAGCAGCACAGATAATCTATTGCTCTTCTGGATTTAATCGATCCAAGAAAACAGAGCTCAAGTAAAATATCGGGCCCGTGTCAAGAAGCTTTAGGGCGAGTTGCACCAACTTACGTATATAGACCGATCAACGTTAAACATGGCGTAGGCAGCTGTCATTTTAAGAATCTTGTCAAACTTTCCATGCGACATCAGATTTAAAAAAAGCGGCCAAGTGCGAGTCGGACTCGCACATGAAGGGTTCCGTTAAATAAATTGCTTTTTACGATTTATGACGTATTAAAAAAAAAATTCTTGCTAGATCTCGTTCAAACCAATTTTCGTTGGTAGTTTGCATGGTAATGTACATCATATATTTTTTTTAGTTTAATCATTCTCTTATTTTAGAAGTTACAGGGGGGGGGGGACACATTTTACCACTTTGGAAGTGTCTCTAAAAAAATGATGTTAGAAACCTCAATATCATTTTTGAAGACCTATCCATACATACCCCACACGTATGGGTTTGATGAAAAAAAATCAAATGAGTATCAGTTCTTAGTATGGGGAACCCCAAAATTTATTGTTTTTTTTTTCTATTTTTGTGTGAAAATCTTAATGCGGTTTACAGAATACACCTACTTACCAAGTTTCATCAGTATAGCTCTTATAGTTTCGAGAAAAAGTGGCTGTGACATACGGACGGACAGACATACAGACATGACGAATCTATAAGGGTTCCGTTTTTTGCCATTTGGCTACGGAACCCTAAAAACCACCGCTTGCGACTACAGACGGTTTGGTACAACCCACCCTAAATCGCCTGATTCATGCGTCATGTTCTTGTAATTGTGTGTTTGATTGCGAAATAAAAGGTTTGTTATGTTTGGGCCTTAATTAATAATATACTATTTAGGGTCGAAAATTAGCTATTTTTAGGGTTCTGTACTCAAAGAGTAAAACGGGACCCTATTACAGTTGCCATCACATACATAGGTACACTATAGGTGTTCAAAAATATCGGCACATGCACCCTAATGTCTTGACAATAGAGGTGTGTTCCGATGTTTGTGACGTGCTTGTTTGCTCCGATGTATGTGATGGCGACTGTACCTACTAAGATTCCGCTGTCCGTCTGTCTGTATGTCTGTCTGTCACCAGGCTGTATCTCACTGATACCGTGATAGTTCCAGTTGAAATTTTCACAGATGATGTACCTATATCTGTTGCCGCTATAACAACAAATACTAAAAACAATAAAATAAATATTTTTATAGATAAGTAATGGTACGGAACCCTTCGTGCGCGAGTCCGACTAGCACTTGGCCGGTTTTTAATATTACGGAGTCGTTCCAGGGTATGACTAAAAGTCATGTTTCATTGAAACTAGTGGCAATTCGCCAATTTGTTTAATTTATCTTACTTATAAAAGGCCGCCGAAACAAGCTGTAGGTGTCGTGATCAACACGACGTATACGGAAAGTTTTAATATATTTTTGCTACCGAATTTTTATACAAATGTAATTAAAAATTACACAAATTTATATGTATGTTATAGTTTTTCTTAGATTTTATATATAAGTTATCTATTGAAGAATTGAAACGATTGTTAATATTCGATGACTGAAGGGATAAAGCCTCTCCTCCATGTATGTGAATAAGTAAATGTTTAAGCAACTCCTTGGATGTCAAATATTAACCCTTTCGCTGCCACAGAAAAAATGCGAGGTGGCACCCCCACCGCCACGCAAGTCTATTGTTTTTGGACTCAAAATCGGTAAAAAGTGGGTGGCAACGGTGACAAACTTGAGTTCAGTCGCCATCACATACATCGGGACAAACAAGCACGTCACAAACATCGGAACACACCTCTATTTTCAAGGCATTAGAGTGCATGTGCCGATATTTTTGAACACATAGAGTGTACCTATGTATGTGATGGCGACTGTTCAAGTCAGTGGCGGCGAATGAGTTAATCGAAACGTTAAATGTCGTATCAATGTTATATCCGTGAGCACAACCATGTTAACAGATAGTCAATACAGCTCAACAATTTTATTGATCTTTTGTAACAATCAAGACGTTTTGTATTCAATCATCATCATATCAGCTGAAAGACGTCCACTGCTGGACATAGGCCTCCCCCAAAGAGTGCCAAAAAGACCGGTCCTGCGCCACCCGGATCCAGCAGACTCCCGCGACCTTTACCAGGTCCTCAGTCCACCTTGCCTACCCACGCCTCGCCTTCCGGTACGTGGTCGCCACTCAAGAACCTTTCCGCCCCAACGGCCATCGGTTCTACGTGCAATGTGCCCCGCCCACTGCCACTTAAGTTTAGCGATTCGAAGGGCTATATCGGTTACCTTGGTTCTGCTGCGGATAGCCTCATTTCTGATGCGATCACGCAGAGAAACTCCCAACATAGCCCTCTCCATTGCCCTTTGGGTGACTTTGAGCCTTCTTATGAGACCCATTGTAAGCGACCACGTTTCCGTGCCATATGTCATCACTGGCAACACACACTCGTCTTGAGACACTGAGGAATATTGGACGAAAATATGTGCCGTAGCTTCCCGAACGCTGCCCAGCCGAGTCGGATTCGACGATTGACCTTTTTCTCGAAGTTGGACCTACCTAACTGGACAGTCTGTCCTAGGTATACATAAACGTCTACAACTTCTAGCGTAAAGTGTCCGATTGTAATGGGAGTTGGTACTACAAGGGATTTGACATGATCTTCGTCTTATCCATGTTCATTCTTAGACCAACTCGCTCGGAAGCTTTACTGAAGTCATCGAGCATCGTACTTAAGTCCTCCATGGTCTCAGCCAAGACTACTATATCGTCCGCAAACCGAAGGTGAGTGATGTACTCGCCGTTGATGTTGATGCCTAGCCTTCTCCAGTCCAGAGTCTTGAAAACATCCTCCAGTGCAGTGGTAAACAGTTTTGGAGAAATAACATCTCCTTGCCTGACTCCCCGCTGTCCTAAAATATATGTGCAAGTACGCTCGTTTATGCTGTTAGTCTAAATCCACATTGAAATGTCATTTCTTTGCACATCATGCGACGAACAGTGCATTGTAAATTCGCTATAATCACTCGATGTTGCATATCAAATCATATATAATCTAACCATTATCTAACAATATCGTATTAAATGTAAGATTAGGGGCCTATTTATTTAACTTTTACTACACATGGAAGTGTATTTCTTGTTAAAGGAGTTGAATGGAAATTCACATTTGGGATAAGTACAAGAGTTATAATTTGTTTTAGAATTTTATACATTACACAAACAAATAACAATAATAAATCGAAAAGTTCAATTTATTCAATGTTCCAGCATAATTTCATGTTTCAAGTGGTCATTATAAGTCGTAAGTGAAGTCTAATACCTACATATATCAACAGTTAATGCGCTTAATCATATTTCATTGCAATATAAAATGTAGGTAATAACTTATACTTTAAATGGCATAAATTCCTGTGGCAACTACCTATGCAATCATTTCACCATAATACGCTTTACATTATGATATACATACATATAATAATAGATTGTTAAGACTCATATTCAGTGGAAAATCCTTTTTACCGTTTAGAATTTAGATAAACATAACATATATAAAGTATCTGGCGTTGGACAAGTTTTCATCTGGAATTTACGAACTACATATATAATCGTCGGGTGACAAGCAAAAGTCACTACCAAAACTGTCACTGCTCTTCAAAACCTCGTATCTCGGTACGTAGTCCATATCGAGATACGACCTTTGATTTAAGTAGGTACCTATTTGTTACTTAGTGAGTTTTGCTTGTCACCCGACGATATTATTGTAGGTACTTTGTGTGGGGCAAACTATGTTGTACATTCATTCACTGTACCCACCTGCATAGCTAACATGATCGTAAAAGCATTCGTCCCTTACTAACAAGTTTGTAAGAATGCTAGCTAGGCACGAATTTATTTAATCGTACCCTCTTTTAATGCACTCTGTAACAATTTAATGTTAATGTTGACATTAAGGTGTTAATAAATCGAGGAACATTTATAACAGATATTTTATTTATGTAGGTATAAACATACCTACATCCTAAATGATGCATTTTTAGAATACTTACGGCCGTGTTCATAAACGTTCAACAAGCCTATTTTAACTAAAATGGCGTTAAAATTCGTTTGCCTTTATCTGTCACTTTGTACTTGTGTTCGTAAGAAAGGGACAAAGCACATTTTATTTAGCAGAGGCATTTGAAATTTTATGAATAAGTGCGTTAATCTCCAATATAATATAGGTAGGTACTTAAAAGAAAAAATCCTCTTCAGTACATAATACTTATGATGCTGATTGTACTTATGCCACAATCTTTATGATCTTATTTAACAGATAGTAGAGGTAATTATAACTAAATGATAATGAGATAAACTGACTACCAACTAATATTTTTACTCTCGCTGAAAACATGACACTGCCTACTTATGTATAGCGAATAGCGATGATTTCATCATACGTTTTATCAATATACTCCAGGCAAAATACGGTTTTGAAAAACAATAATTCATAATAGTGTTTTATTTGTTTATTTAATTTTAAAACGTTATTATAAAGAGGCTTTATTCAAGAATCCAACAAACTTTCCATCCGGAAGTATTTATATAAATTAAAAAAAACATTAATTGTTTTTTTTTTATTTATCTTGAATGTTATAGAGCAAATGTAAATAAACCAAAATGAAGATAAAACCATTTATTAATATTTTTTCTGACTTTTCAGGAGCTACAGTTAAGTTATAATTTTTTTGATGTCTGGAATTTTGTTGGATTTTGTCGCTAGGTAACTATTTAATTGATAATATATCCATTACGAGATGTACATATAAAAATCAGCTATTATAAATTATTTCCAAGTTTGACATTTTTTCTATACAAGTTGTCAGTTCATTGCCTGGACTAATATTGCGACTTCATTTTGAAATGTGGGGAGACCCCGTAATTACAACTACCTATTTATCCAGGTACTTATTGACACAACTATGGTCTTTATGTACGCGCTTAGGTATAGGTACCCTTAAGGCCTGGTCTTCCAATTTGACTATAGTGGTCAACGATGTAATATATAAAAGAGGTAGATAGCTTCTATTCCTCTCACTGAGCATAAGCGTGAGCGAGATAGAAGTACGTGTTCGGAAGCGCGGATATCATGTTTTTTAATTTTATTTTTTTGTGCGTTTTAATAAATAAAAAAGTAATAGCTAAGTTCCAATTTGAATATGTTTAGCTGTTGTGCATAATTTGTTACGAAATTTTTAAGTGTATTTTAGACCTATGTTCGAGATTTATTTATATCGAGCGAAAGTCATAAACTCAGGATTCGAATAGCTGGTTGTCCCTCGAGAAAGGCCTCAAGATTGCTAATTAAATGTAAGGCAGGGCTGTATTTATAATCCAAACAAGAGCTACGACGTTTTAAAAATCTGTTTTTTGAGCTCACGTCGCCTTGCCACACTAAAATTGAGTCAATTGCACCAACTTGCCTCAGTTTCGCGTCATCAATGGGAACGTAAACGTTTCTCAGCTGTCAGATCTTCCTGGCCATTTTTAAACAGGGAATTTCGTATAGACAACATATCTACCTCTTTTTTTATTAGGGTTCCGTACTCAAAGAGTAAAACGGGACCCTATTACTAAGAATTCGCTGTCCGTCCGTCCGTCCGTCTGTCTGTCACCAGGCTGTATCTCAAGAACCGTGATAGCTAGAGAGTTAAAATTTTCACAGAATACGTATTTCTGCTGCCGGCCGCTATAACAACAAATACTAAAAACAAAATAAAATATTTTCCCATACAAAAAACGTGATTTTTTGTTGTTTTTATAGATAATCTGTCACCAGGCTGTATCTCAAGAACCGTGATAGCTAGAAAGTTGAAATTTTCACAGATTATGTATTTTTGTTGCCGCTATAACAACAAATACTAAAAACAAAATAAAATATTTTTTTAAGGGGGGCTCCCAAACAACAAACGCGATTTTTTTTGCCGTTTTTAGGGTTCCGTACTCAAAGAGTAAAACGGGACCCTATTACTAAGACTTCGCTGTCCGTCCGTCCGTCCGTCCGTCCGTCCGTCCGTCTGTCTGTCACCAGGCTGTATCTCAAGAACCGTGATAGCTAGAGAGTTGAAATTTTCACAGATTATGTATTTCTGTTGCCGCTATAACAACAAATACTAAAAACAATCATACAAAAAATGTTTTTTTTTTTTTTTTACGTTGGGGTAATGCCTTTACGCATCCCGCCCGCCACGGGGAAGGGGCAGGGCGGGTATGACGGACTAACCGCGGCAAAAGCCTTGGACTACCGTCTAAAACCCCAACGATTACCAGCTCCGCCTTAAGAAAGGATCGCTTTCCGCATTCGACCGCGTACGTCCCGACGGGCGGCCTACAGGGTAGCGGGCCGCAGACATTGCGCGCCAGGTCAGCGCATTCAATCCAGTGGGATTGATTTTTGCAGGGTATCCCCCGAACCCCGCACCATCCCACTACGGCGGAGGAGGCAGTAAATGCGCGTAGCGCCTGGCTCTGCCTCCCGCCCGTCGCCGGCGGAGCGGATCCGCGAGGGGATCATTCTCGCGTGCCCGCTCCGCGGCCTCTTGCTGCGACATAACCTGGTCACTGAAGGAGGCCATCGCCTTCCATGCTTCCTTATTGTCAAACATGGCCCTAATAACACCCGACAATGAGAGGTCCGACCGCGTCACTGCTTCTAACGCAGCCCGTTGGGGCCTCCACGCAATGCATTCTTCTAAAGTGTGACGCGCCGTGTCCACAGGCGCGCCACACTCATGGCAGCAAGGGGAGGATTCCCTCCCTATGCGATGCAGATACTTACCAAAGCAGCCATGACCGTCAAACATGCCTACTTTGCCCGCTTTTTTCGGAAAAACACGAATTTCTAATTTTTTAATATGGTAGGATAATTGTTTTTTTTGCTTAACGAATCAGTCGTAGTAATACGCATGTATTACTACGACTGAGGAGATTTTTTTTTTAATCAACATCTTTTCCAAATTTTTATCGAATTTGATCGCGGGTAAAGTTATCTGGACTTTAGCCAATATCACAGAATAAGTAATAGTACAAGTCCAATATTGCCCATGTCAATTATTGCCGTAACTATAGCTCTTACGACGTTGAGACAAGGATCAGTGCAAGATCTTAGGCAATTTTGGCGTTCAATTTTATCATTCTAGTATTATGTATGAAAACTCGTGAGAAATATGGGTGGGCAATGTTACATAGACATTTTGCTCTCATAGTCGCATTAAGCAGTTTGAAACTGTTAGGGTTGTCACTTTTGGCTTAATCTGTGTAGTAGTGGTTTTTTGTGCCGTTCTTTCACACGACCACAAAATAAAATAGATTATTTCAACAAAAAACAACTTTTATTCAAAGCATTTATGTATGAAAAAAAATAACAGTGCTTTGGCTTTTTTTTTACTCGTAGCCTTAAATAATTCTTTATTCGTCGTCATTGATATGTGTAACCAGATTAAACGATTTACATGCCCCTACCGGGATTTGAACCCAGGATCTTCAGCTTCCTAGGCAGGGTCACTAAGCTAAACCGGTCGTCAAACCATACAACAAAACGTATATGGATACTACTTACTTCCTACTAAAACCCGACAGATTAATAGAAATATAATTTACCGTACCTACATCCCAAATAAATTAAATACATAACCTTCCTTTACTAGCGCAATCAGGTAAACAGGCTGAAGGTGACAACCCTGAGCCTTTTTTGAGGCTGGGCAATGTTTACACACTAGGTTGGCAAAACACTAGATAACATTGCCCAGCATCATAACTTTTGTGGTAAGAAGTTTATAGATTAAATAATAATAAAAATAATCTACAGTTGTTATTTTATTACAAGTAGAAGATTCACTAACCTAAGGCTTCCCCTTTCGTAGAAAAAAAAAATCAAACTTCCGCAAGAATTGGCCCGCCAAATCACGCCCTTATTCGACGAGTTCCGACTTCCGACACGTTACTTAATGGAGTTAGACGCAAATGTGATTCGTAGTGAAATGGCAAAAACGGAACCCTTATAGATTCGTCATGTCTGTCTGTCTGTCTGTCCGTCCGAATGTCACAGCCACTTTTTTCCGAAACTATTAGAGCTATACGGTTGAAACTTGGTAAGTAGATGTATTCTGTGAACCGCATTAAGATTTTCACACAAAAATCGAAAAAAACATTAAATTTTGGGGGTTCCCCATACTCAGAACTGAACCCCAAAAAAAAATTTTTCATTTAACCCATACGTGTTCTTATCTATGGATAGGTCTTCAAAAATGATATTGAGGTTTCTAAGATAATTTTTTTCTAAACTGAATAGTTTGCGCGAGAGACACTTCCAAAGTGGTAAAATGTGTGCCCCCCCCCCCTGTAACTTCTAAAATAAGAGAATGATAAAACTAAAAAAAATATATGATGTACTTTACCATGCAACCTTCCACCGAAAATTGGTTTGAGCGAAATCTAGTAAACAGTTTTTTTTTATTACGTCATAAATCGTAAACCGCAATTTATTTTACGGAACCCTTCATGTGCGAGTCCGACTCGCACTTGGCCGCTTTTTTAGTAACTGCAGGTCAAAAAAATTGTTTTGACCTCTAGTATGCGTGTGCCAAATGGCTAAACTGTAGATCGATTTGCGGTTTTTTTAATCGTACGGCTTACACTATATCTCCATACCAAATATCATCTAAATCGGTTTAGAGTGAAAAGCTTAAAGATAGACAGAAAGAGTTACTTTCGGATTTATAATATTAGTATGGATATAGTTTTATATAGTAAATAGATAGTATAGTACCGATGGTGGATGTGCGTTTTACTGGTCAAGCAAAAAGTGGTAGGTACACAATTTCACATTACCATGTTTTACAACTTACGACCTCATTACCTACGCTGGTAAAATTATTCCTCCCAAGCGCCTTAAATAATGTTTTAGACTGTACATATAAACTCGCATAGGCATAAATAATAATTGACAATGGCCGTGTTCGTTACTGCGCAAGTAGGTACCTATTGACTTCTCCACATTTTAATGGCGGCATAATTTAGTTCGCGACTCGGTGACCAAATTACTTGAGGAATTAAGATAAATGACCGGTGCAACCTTGTCATCATTGCATGATATCATTGATTTGTGTGCGTGTTAGCATAACAGTGGTATCTTATTAATTAAGACAATGGTAACACAGCCATTGGTGTTGTAGTTGGTAATGCTGTGTTTAAACCTGATTGTTTAACTTTTCAAACCACCGTTAGCGCAAGGGGACAGTGTCGCCAGCGATGTTGAATGAAGTGGCACACCATTGCCAGATTTCACCCGACGTGTCGTGGTACTAAGAAATGTGTCGCGCGTCGTTGCCAGATAGGTATGTCAAGCGAAGTCGTCCGATTTAACTAGTTTGACGTGGCAGGACATTTCGTCGGGTGACAAGCAAAACTCACTAAGTAACAAATACCTACTTAAATCAAAGGTCGTATCTCGATATCGACTACGTGCCGAGATACGAGGTTTTGAAGAGCAGTGACAGTTTTGGTAGTGACTTTTGCTTGTCACCTGACGAATTTTGTTCCCGTAAGTGTATCGCTTGTGTTATTCGATTGCCGTTGTGTGTGGCTTTGTAGTGTAGTATAATGTATACCTACACGCTCGCATGTTCATCACTCGTACCTACATCGCGCGGCTATATAAAGCTACCATTTCGTGAACAGTCTAAAGAACTCCCGACAGCTTCAGGAGCTAAGCTAAGTTGCATACCTAATCTAGTTGTTTAAAGTGCTCTGAAAGAAGAACCTTAGACAGCTTTGCGCTAAAAGCCCATGTTTCGCGGAGAACGCACAGAAAGATGTTATCCCGCAGGTTTGTACGTTGTAGTACCTACAGAAGTAAAATTGACACTATTTAAAGCTTTTTGTCAAACTTTCTATATAGCTACGTGCGGCCTGTGGGCTAATTTTTCGCAGCGGGCGTACGGCGCACTGCGCGTCCAGTATAATGATGCTATTAGGATATTTAGGATGCTGTTTGGGTCGCCGCGGTATTGAAGCTCCTCAGCGATTTTTGCTGAGGCGCAAACAGACAGATTTTTTGCCATCATGAGGAAGTGATGCGCGTCACTCCTCGCCCGCAGCCGTGACAGCACTAACAGTGTCCTAGTCAGTAGTAGGTACTAATTGTAGTATTCACTAGATAAGTATATAAGTTATTGTAGGTATTACTTAACCCTATGGACTTCTAGTCTGGAACAAATAAATATACTATATAATATAGGTAGTTATTATACTTAGTTATTTTCTCGACTAACTCGTATTTTCCAGGTCTCCATAGAACTTGATTCCCAACGACTTGCCTATTCTTAAGAGGAATTAAGCCGAACTGGCACCGGTTTTAGAAATGTAATGATGCCATTGCATCTGATCAGCTGTGTCATCCTCCTAGCGTTATTCCCGGTTGTGCCCCAAAAGGAGCGCGGGGCATGCATCAACTGTGTACGGATCTTTAATTACCGACCTCCAAACATTCCTCGCTTTCATGATTAGATTTTCTAACTTGCATCGCTTGTCACAGCGATTAAAGTCAAACGAGGCAGAACGTCAATAGCAGTAAAATAAAATTGCAATTTTTGGTGCATGTCGAACAGACGTTTTATAGAACCCATGATTACTATACCTAAGTATTTTGTGTCCGTCGTTTCGGAAACGTGTTTCCTGCCGTTATACCTAATGGTATTACCCAGACTTAACCTGGGTATACTGTACATTTATCGACGCGTTAAAACCCGTCTTCAGAACTTGTTTAGCTCTTGAGGAAAACTTACGTTTTTAGCTAATTTCCTTAAGTAATTTAGAATCGAGCATTTACTCGTATAAATCGTGCCTGATTTGAATCTGAATAACGAAGAATACGATCTTAATAAGTATTTGCCCACTTATAGCAAATTTCGAGACGATGCATGTATACACCACAAAGTTACAGAAATATGTATACAGACCTTATTACTACGGAAGTAAGGTTGTCGTATACATATTTTTGCAACTTTGGGTATATACATATTGGTGACCTTGACTGTACCTACCTATCCACCTTAATGAAATATAACATTTATGAACCAGTATTAAGTAAGTATCTGAATTCGTCAATATCACTCGCATATCTAGTTATATCATAATGATTGTTCTTAAGTTGTTGTATGTACAGTCAAGTTCGAAATTACTAGTATGTGCCCGGACAACGTGGTCAATAATAATATGTGACCACATATTTATTTGTTAAGAGCATAAGGTTGCTCTGATCAAAATCAAAATATTATTTTTGTAAATAGGTCACAGGGGCACTTTTACAAGTCAAAATGTGTATACCTATCCATTTTCTCTAATGGCCGTACTAGTATTCATAAACGATCATCAAACCGTTTTTAGCTAAAATGCCGTTAAAATGAGATTGTCTTTATCTGTCACTTTGACATTTGTGTTCGTAAGAAAGGGACAAAACTCGTTTTATTTATCAGAAGCATTTTGTTTCATGAACTTTTATGAATAACGGGGTAAAGATCTAACTAAATAACCTAGGTAACTAATTAGGTCAAAAACAACGTGAGAATAAGAAAATACAATCCATATTGTTTAGATATAGATATAATAAGGCATACCTAATTAAATCTGATAGGTATCCACAGACATGTACAAATTCTGTGAGAGTCAAAAACTAAATTGTACAATACTTAATACAATCAGATGACAGTACCTACTGAATAAACAGCTACCTAACAATAAGAGTTCATTTGTGTCGTTCCCGGGCTGTAGATACCGCTTCGTCGATTATATAGGCCGTGGACTCCGGGGCCCTATTTCACCATCTTGACAATTGTCACCTGACATTGACAATTCCACGTACATTGCTGAGTCAATAAGCTGTCCAGCAACCACCTTAACCTGTCGACGCAGCCATGTTATTGTCAGGCGACAATTGTCGATTTGGTGAAATAGGGGCTGGGTGACGCTCTACGCGACAAAACGAAAGCACCCAATTTTAGGGATGCTTAAAATTTGTCCTTATTGCTAAACGGATTCATCATATCAGCCGAAAGACGGCCACTGCTGGACCTCCCCCAAAGAGTGCCACAATGGCCGGTCCTGCGCCACCCGCATCCAGCGGACTCCCGCGACCTTTACCAGGTCATCAGTCCACCTTGCGGGGAGCCTACCCACGCCGCGCCGCGCCGGTACGTGGTCGCCACTCGAGAACCTTTCCGCCCCAACGGCCATCGGTTCTACGTGCAATGTGCCCCGCCCACTGCCACTTAAGTTTAGCAATTCGGAAGGCTATATCTGTTACCTTGGTTCTGCTGCGGATAGCCTCATTTCTGATGCGATCCCGCAGAGAAACTCCCAGCATAATAGCCCTCTCCATTGCCCTTTGAGTGACTTTGAGCCTTCTTATGAGGCCCATAGTAAGCGACCACGTTTCCGTGCCATATGTCATCCCTGGCAACACACACTGGTCAAAGACTCTCGTCTTGAGACACTGCGGAATATTGGACGAAAAGATGTGCCTTCGTGTAGCTTCCCGAATGCTGCCCGAGTCGGATTCGAGGATTGACCTCTTCCTCGAAGTAAACAGATTAGCGGAACATAATTTACCGTCACATAACATTATATAAAAAAGTTAGCCATTGACAACAATGTCGTGAATTCGTGACAAAATGTAGCCGGCTACGATTAGATATGGTCTAGTCTAGGCAATGGAAACTAACATACATTTTGAGATGATATATGTTACATTCTTAGTTTCCGCAAATTGTTGAAGAATCCGAAATGTTTTTAAAATATTACTGGATTTGACAGTGATATAACCATGTCATGATGCAGTTAGTACATAAATTAGACAGACACATTATGACAAGGTCCAAACCTACGACCTACCATAAATTGTGCAAGTTATGTATAACAGGGCTTTGGGACCTCCAGTGGCTTAGAAACAGCGCCACATGTTCATGGTGCCGAATGCCGGCAAAAAAGTCTGTATAATTAATGAACCTGCTCACAAAATTTTACCAGAATCGTTTGAGAAATGCGACCTGTAGAGGAGAACGGACAGACACTGGACGCCGCGACAGATTAAACGATTTCTGGTACAAGCTGAAGCATAGAACTTCGTTCGCGTCGCTCGCTCCTTCGATAAGACTTCAGAGGGCAGCGCTGGACAATGTGCTCCATCATGCATCCATTCATCGCCACACTCGAGTTGTATGCTGTTGCTGTACAATAATCACACTGTAACTTTCCGATGTAACTAACAAATTGGTGACGATATCATTAAATATTCCGATCCATCGTCGCATATTGACTCAAGTGATGTCCATTACTTCAATCGTATCGGTCGATATAAATGCCCACATATACAGAGTGTATTATTCAAACGGGGCAGTGAGGGAAAATCGGAACCTACAAGAGATGATGATGATGAATCACACGGCCGGGAATTAACCCGGTCAAATCTGTCTTAAAATCGGAGTTCGTTTTCTTGCGTAATTTAATAATTACCAATTGGTGCTAAGGAACCCTGAATCTAACATCACAGGAAAATGCCGTATTTCATAGTTTTAGTTTAGAAATGGATCTCCCCATACTATAGTATCCTCAAACCAAACGGACGACTGTACGTCTAGCAGAACTTGCTGCTAAGTCGTGTCGCGCGCGACTCAGCGACTCCAGTACGTCTAGCACAACTTGCTGCTAAGTCGTGTCGCGCGCGACTCAGCGACTCCAGTACGTCTAGCACAACTTGCTGCTAAGTCGTGTCGCGCGCGACTCAGCGACTCCAGTACGTCTAGCACAACTTGCTGCTAAGTCGTGTCGCGCGCGACTCAGCGACTCCAGTACGTCTAGCACAACTTGCTGCTAAGTCGTGTCGCGCGCGACTCAGCGACTCCTGTCTCACTCGTATTGTGCAAATTAGAAAAAGGCGGGTAGATTATCGCTTGTTGTGTCAGTTGTGCTAGCCCCCCAGCGGGGCTAGCACAACTGACACAACAAGCGCGACGCGAGTCGAGAGAATCTACCCACCTCTTTCTAATTTGCACAATACGAGTGAGACAGGAGTCGCTGAGTCGCGCGCGACACGACTTAGCAGCAAGTTGTGCTAGACGTACTGTCTCACTCGTATTGTGCAAATTAGAAAAGAGGCGGGTGGATTCTCTCGACTCGCGTCGCGCTTGTTGTGTCAGTTGTGCTAGCCCCGCTGAGCCAATACGAGCCAATACGATCCCAGTCGTCTATTTGGTTTGAGGATAAGTAGAATAGGCCATGACGGTTAGTATGGAAATGAGACGACTGAAACTACACGAAATAGGTAACTTTGAAGTTTGATTTATTTGTTTTCATTATATGCACCAATATTTTTAAAATTGCAATAAAAATTCCATAGTACTTAGGTACTTGGTGAGTTCTGAGCCTACCGCGAAAGGCATTCGAAGTTTTCCTTCTCTGTCAGACTTGAGAGTTCGTACGTAAGTGCGACAGAGAGGGAAAACTTCGAAAACCGTTGGCGGTAGGACCTCTGTTTGTACGGGGAGATCCATTTCTGTACATAAAACTAAGACATATACGGGATTTTCCTGTGGTCGTTGATCTATACATGGTTCCTTAGCAACAATTGATCCTTACATTCAACACTATTAAATTACGCAAAAAAACGAACTTCGATGAAAAATGAACTTCGATTATTAGACTGATTTGATCGTGTTCGATTCCCGGCCGTGAATGAGGCTTTTTTGAAAATCTTTGAATGCAGTTTTTATTTTTTTTTCTAAAATCGGTCTCGTGACTCTTAAGAGCAAATTTCCTTATCTCTTGAAGTTTCAGATTTTCCCTCACTGCCCCGTTTGAATATTATACCCTGTATGTACAGTCGCCATCACATACACAGGTACACTATAGGTGTTCAAAAATATCGCCACATGCACCCTAATGCCTTGAAAATAGTTTTGCTCCGATGTATCTGATGGTGACTGTACCTAGTACCTACGATTTTTATCAATTATTAGGGAAGCTTTTTGCCCAGCTTGTTCTTGGTCAAATGTAGAAGCGCAGAGGGCAGTGTAGGTATATGACACAAAACTTTCCTGGCTCGTAGATTTAATAGTGCAAACACCTTGAGATATACATCAGAAGTTCAACAATAAATAAGTATCAGCGTCTAAACGCTGATACCTATTTATTTTTGTAGGCTAATGTCCATGTGACAACCAAGTCATGATAAAGTTCTGTTGCATTTAGCAAAGCGTCCCAGGGACGCCAAATAGATGACGACCACCATACATTTACCAAAATTAAGCAGCAATAATTTACATTCACCCAAAAAAAAGATGACTTCCAATATTGTACTTCACCTAATTTGCTCTTTTCATAACGTGACGCTCGCCACATTGATTAAGTAAATGACTTTACTCGATCCAGGTACAGTCGCCATCACATACATCGGTACACTATAGGTGTTCAAAAATATCGGCACATGCACCCTAATGCCTTGAAAATAGAGGTGTGTTCCGATGTTTGTGACGTGCTTGTTTGCTCCGATGTATGTGATGGCGACTGTACCTTAATAACTGTCTCCAGTTTTGGGATGCACGTAACCTGCTTAAAAATACAGTAAAAACTTGAACTGGTTTTCCAGAAACAACGTTTAAAACAAGTTTTATCGCGCGTCCTACATGTTTTAACCGACTTTAAAACAGGAGGAGGTTATAGTGTTCCACTGTATGTATTTTTTTAATGCATGTTCGCCGATTGCTCTGTCAGTTGTGGAATTTGCGGACCAATTTTCAAAATTATTTTATTATTCGAAAGAGTATACTCCCGAGGTGGTCCCAGTGTCACCAAGTCAGGATGTGATGATCCCAGGTAAATTGAGAGCAACCCTCAAATTTTATAGGCACGCGTTTGTGTAGTGATTTGGGTATTTTTTATTATAACTCGTGTATTTACCCTCGGAAATCGCAATTTTGGTGAAGTGGAACTGATGATGAAGACCACAGATGACTTATGGAACTCCTCAATGATGTAAAATACGTCAAAGATTCTGACATGATTCAGAACCGGATTTTGAACCGGTTTAAAAAAAAAGGAGGTTCTCAGTTTGACCCGTATGTTTGTATGTATGTATGTTTGTCCGCGATTATCTCGCGTTTGGCTGAACCGATTTCGATGCGGTTTTCAGAAAAGTATTTGTCACATTCTGGAGAAGGTTTTAGTAGACAACAAATGGATACCACGTAAAGTCATCCGCATGGATTTTTTATGCAAGTAAGTACAGCGTTCTTTGTTTGGCACCTACTTCAAAAACTAAGTAAATACAGAGATAATTATTAATTTTCTTATTATTAGGTAGGTAATAACTAATAATATTTTTTGGCAGAAATTATCTTTAGGTACGGATTAGGGATTGGATAATGATAGGGGTGGGGTATATGAAATTATTTTGTGCTTTTCAGTGGGTTAAGTTTTAATTTTTTCAAGTAAATTATTAAACTGATCTTTTTTATGGATTCCGTTAGCCAAGCCTGGAAGAGCTCGGCTGCTCCTAGAAGATTCTTGAATTACAATATACCTACTTACTTAGTTATTATCAATTTATCAGACCAGTCAAGTGGTCAGTAAGTTCTTCCTTAATGCGATACAGTATCCATTTCGATCCCTCTTAATCCTTAGATATCTATAACAGGAGAAAATAACACGAGAGATTTGTTTACGAACTTTATAAGATACCTAAGTACCAACTTATTAAAATAAAACAAGATGTTAGGACATTTTTGTGACCTTCCTCGTACAATCAGCAAATAAATAATGGTGAAGACTAAACCAAAAACTTCTGTCAAAATGTTAATATTACAATAAAGATTAAACTAACATAGATCCTTAAATATTATGACTATGCCTAAGTACCTACATAGTTACCAAATTATTTTACAATAGCTTCTGCCCGCGACTCCGTCCACGTGGCACTCGTTTATATCGTAGCTCTTAAACTTTTACCCCCCATTTCACCACCTTAGGGGATGGTTTCCGGGATAAAACTATCCTATGTCCTTCCCTGGGATTTAACCTATCTCCATACCATCATCTCAATCGGTTTAGCTGTTTAAGCGTGAAGAGGTAACACACAGACAGAAACACTTTCGCATTTATAATATTGGTATGGATGCAATAGTTCGTTTAAAAATCCCCAGGCTTCATTTAATTTAACCTTAGTTGGAAAATATAAAATAATGGAGGCCAGCCGAAACGACAACCTACAAAATAGTATGATAGTATTTTTCACAATCGTGTTATAATAGAGAGCTTTTTAGTCGAGTACCGTGTTTAGGCCACGAAGCTTGCTGAGTGGCCTAAGTAAGGTACGAGATTAAAAAGCTTGATTATAACACTATTGTGAACAATACTTTTTGTACGAGTTCATTAAGGCGCTCTTATTAGACGATATTTAGGTATTTGCGGAGGTGAGGCAGACGGAGCGGGAGACGCGCGTCCCGCGCACCCCGCTAACGGGCTTATTCTGTTGGCATCCGTATTCGGCTCGTTTTTGCGGATCATACGATCAAATGTTTGTCTTCTTGAATAATTGTTTTATTTTTCAAATCTTGGTTGATTTGTGTAAGATTGTCCCCAAATATTTATTGTTTATTTATTTATTTAAATCTATTTTTTTTAAGAAAATAAGGAATAATAGGTAGTTACAGTTCTTAAGTACATCGTAGTATGATGACATCAATTATGGACACTTACTTTCCAAAGATATGTTAGTACAGATTTCTTCATCATCAATCCACCTATCGTTTTCCCAGTTCCTATGTGGGTGCTTCCGTTTTCCAAATACGTAGAACTGATAAAATAATAGTACATCTTCACTTCCTAAGGGTGAACGTCACCAATTATGGATTATACTAATATATTACAGGTTTTTTAAACCGAAATAAAATCGATTACTTCTAGGTAAAGTTATAGCGCCGGTTAACACCCGCTTAAGAAACCATCAAAAATAATAAACAAATAGCTATGTTCATCTATTTATCTCCTGGCAAATTATATTATTAGTTATTACCATGTATGTCTTTCCCGCTCACGGGACAATGATGTCCCGGACCTTTGGGAGGCATGCGTGGGGCTAGGTACCTACAAAGTACCAACGGAGCCAACACGTAGAGACCCTTTTGACAATTTAATGAAATGCAAGGAGTATTATTACCATAATTATTACCTTTGTTACATAAGTATCACTGACTGATCAAAAACTGGATAATTAGACCACTGTTAGTCAGAAGAGCATTTTATTATACAGGGTGGTTATTTTAAGACCAGCAAGTTCTTCAGTACGTGACTATGTCTATTAAAAAATGTAATTTGACCAAACATCATATAAAAATAACAAATTCAATTTGTCTCTTAAATACCTAAAAGTGTTATGTCACTGCGCTCGCGCGGCGCGTGCTGCCTACCATGCTACCTCGACCAGCGGCCACACCGCGATGGACCTTGATACTCTCAACAAGCCAACAAGATTGGACTTATACTTGGCTGTATACTCCAGGCAAAATATGGTTTAGGAAATCATTAATTTATAATGGCGTTTTTTTGTATATTTCATTTTTAATCGTTATTCTTAGATGCTTTACACAAGAATCCAACAAATTTTCCAACCGGAAGTAATTATATAAATTAAGCTTTAATTGTCTTTTTTTGTTTGATTTATATTGAATTTTTTAAAGCAAATGTAAATTTAGGTAAAAGCCTCCTCGATCTCATGCCATTTTTTTCGGTCTTTAGCCAACTGCATCCAGCTAGGTCCGGCGACCTTAGTTATGTCATTGGTCCAACGTCTTCGTCGTCTACCTTTCCTTCTTTTGCCTTTCGGCCCTGACCAGTTTGTTGCTTCCAGTGCCCTTCTTTTCTCCTAATATCTGGCGATATATGGTTTTTACCCGAATGGGGTCCATATAAGAAAGAAAAAATGGCATAAATCTAATAGATTTAGTAAATATGTACTAACACAAACAATATGGAATAAATAAAGCTTAAATAAATATATATATATATATAAACTAGCTGTTGCCCGCGTCTTCGCCCACGTATAACATGTTATCGTCTAAATGTTTGTTTAAGAAATTTAAATGTTTGTTTAATAAAAAAAAACATTGAAATTAGTTTTGTACAGTCAGCATCAAATAGTTAATAGCAGCCTAGGTAACCAAATATATCGCAACACGTCTTTGTTACTATAGGTGTAAGGATGTGTTACGATATATTTGGCTACTTTGGCTGCTACTAACTATATGACGCTGACTGTACCTAGTCTTTAAGTAAACAGTCTAAAACCGAAGAAACAAATCTCTTTTTATTTGAAAATGTCTTGCTCTCTATACAAACTTAGAACCCTCTTCGAACTCTCATAGTAAATAGTCTGAAACCGAAGTTACAAATTTCTAACTTCAAAAATGTCTTGCTCTCTATACATAATTCGAACCCCCTTTTAACCTTCTCAAGTGATTAATAATTAAAAAACCGAGGTTACAAATCCCTTACTTTAAAAATGTCTTGCTCTCCATACAAACTAGAAGAACTGTATATCCTAGAAGTAGGTATTTTTGTCAAGACCAATCCAAGCATGTTCAGTAACGTTTCAGAAGGCCGCAGATTTCCGACACGTAAACAATACAAACAAAAATTGAAAACTTTGCAGGGGTAGCAACAACACAGCGCTAATCAGAGGCGGAATCTTGGGAATGGCACTAAACATTTTCAATAACATTCCAGACCGAATTAAACACTGGATATTAATAAATTTAAAAGACAATTGACTTCAGATCCAGATTCAGATTTGTTTATTATCATAATTTTACAATTGAAATCATAGTACAATGAATACAATAAAATACAATAGATGTGTACAGTTGTGTACAGAATTGTTATTATTTGTAAATAGTTTAATAATACTCATACTCATAGCATAATGCTATTACATAAAATAGAGAAAGAAAACATAATACAAATATGACGTTAATATTTGTATTGTATTAAGCTTTTAAGATCTTGTTATTTAGTCATTTGAAAGAAATTCTTGTAAACTATACAGTGTTTTTTCAAGCAATAGTTGTTTTACATGGAAGTGAAAAGAGTTGTCGTTCGTTATGGTTTTAAGGTTTGAAGGTAGCCGGTTAAAAAGTATTTGTCCTATTAACTTCGGAAGTTTTGTGCCATTCTAAGTCTGGGCGAGGTTGTTTTGAAGTGGATACTTCTTTGCTCGCGTTCTTGTATAGGGGTACAGTTCAAAATGTATCACGTAACTTCCGGATTAACTTTTTGTAGAGAAGCCTAATCTGATTTCAAATAATTGTTTGTTACATGTTTTAATCCTTCTTTATTTGCTATTAGTTGTTAATCACAAAATGTTATTTAGTTTATGTGACGGGCATGAAAACTATGCTGAAATGACCGCCATTTTCAATGCCTTGCGAGTCAAACGAGCTACGTCAGTCAATGTTGCTATATATACCGATTTATCTGTGCTTATACAGATTTAAGTGAATTAATGCAGATATATATTTTACGGGGACAACCAACAAATAAGTATCCACTTAAACTTAATTAACGGTTGTATCTCGGACACAACGCGCTTCTTTTTAAGTTATTCGCATTTCTCATTGATCTCGAACTATTTTCACCTCTCCTTTGAAATTCATTTGGATAACGTTTAACATACATCAAAACTTCCAATATATAAGTTGAAACTGATGTTAAGATACTAAGTTTTCTTAAATGTTCGCGACACGTGTATCTGTCCTTTGCATACGGAAGTTCTCTAATTGCACGTTTCTGGATCTTTAGGATGCGCTCATAATCCGTACTGTTGCCCCAAAGCATTATCCCGTATGAAAGTTGAGAGTATATGTACGCATAATACAGCTCTTTTGAGCAACTTTCTGACACAAGTGGTCTTAAATGTCTTAGAACATAGATCCCTCTTGCTAACTTACTGTATAATGTACCTATGTGATCTTTCCATGACATTATTGGATCAATCATTTCAATCAATAGATCAATATTTGATTGAAAAGTGTTATTATACCTTTAAAGATTACTTAAACGACCCTACGACATAACATGATTCCATTCCAGACATTCCTTAGTTATAGTATTTTTAGTGAGAGTTTTTTACATGTATTTGAAGTATTTAACACCAATCACTGTATTGACATTTTTTTTTAATTTTTATAAATATATTAGCTGGCTGAAATATTTTGTAAACCTACATTGTGGGTAATGCACAGAAGTCTTATATTTTGTATACCAACAATACTTGTAAAAGTTGTAACCTTTGTTTAACAAAATAAATTTAATTGAATTGAAAGTACTTAATTTGTATTCTAATAAGTAATCTTTATGCAAAAATTTAAGTCTCTAGCTCTAAAAATAAAGTTTCCCCCATACAAACTTTGCACCCCTATTTACCCCCTTTAGGGGTGGAATTTCCAAAAATCCTTCTTAGCGTTGCCTACGTTGTAAAAGGTAGTTCTGGTGAAAATTTCAACTCTCTAGTCTTAGTAGTTTCGGCTGTGCGTTGATGAGTGAGTGAGTGAGTGAGTCATATCAATAACTCCATACCGACAAAAGGTATGTTCACTTAGATAACGTCACATTTATTTGCTTTAGTGGGCTTATTTTTAAAGGGGCGTGGCGGGGGAGGCTTTCTTGGTAGTTATTTGGAGAAACAGCGGTGGCAGAGTGAGTGCGAGATGTGAAACGGCATACTTTAGTGTTTTGTGATGGGTATCATGTGCACAAACAGCTGGCAAAGTTTTGCAGCTGTATAGGGGAACACCCTGTAGTACTTTGTACCTGACTGCCTCAGAAGGAAGTTTATGTTTTTCGAGCGTATGTATCATCATATCAGCCGAAAGACGTCCACTGCTGGACATAGGCCTCCCCCAAAGAGTGCCACAATAGCCGGTCCTGCGCCACCCGCATCCAGCGAACTCCCGCGACCTTTACCAGGTCATTAGTCCACCTTGTGGGGGGCCTAACCACGCCGCGCCTTCCGGTACGTGGTTGCCACTAGAGAACCTTTCCGCCCCAACGGCCATCGGTTCTACGTGCAATGTACCCCGCCCACTGATACTTAAGTTTAGCGATTCGGAGGGCTATATCGGTTACCGTGGTTCTGCTGCGGATAGCCTCATTTCTGATGCGATCGCGCAGAAAAACTCCCAGCATAGCCATCTCCATCGCCCTTTGAGTGACTTTGAGCCTTCTTATGAGGCCTATAGTAAGCGACCACGTTTCCGTTCCATATGTCATCACTGGCAACACACACTGGTCAAAGACTCTCGTCTTGAGACACTGCGGAATATTGGACGAAAAGATGTGCCGTAGCGTATGTATGCATGTATGTCTATGACGAAGATGAGGAAGGGCCGTGGCCTGCTGCTGGTGGAGTGGCAGGGTCTTTTTCCGCACTCGTTTTTAATAGAATCTACTAAACAGCAAGTAAATATACTTCAGTTCACCAACTCGTTTAGGACTTTAGTCTAGGTAGTCGCTATCCGGCGCAATAGCCCTAAATGCTTTTGATATATTTCTGTATGAATAAATAAATCTATTATTCGTACAGTCCATAATTGGTACCATTACCCCCCCAACCATGTGCTCGTGTCCGAATCCGATTTACACCCGACTACTTACTACCTAACAGTTCTAAATACGTATTCAGGATAACTGAAGATTTTTATTGACATCTTGTCAATATGCTCCAGCTACCTATTAATACGTTTTAGGTGCGGATGTAGAAACGCTTTAATGTAGTAAATATCGCATACCTTATATTTGTTATTCTATCATTTCGAATGTGTTCTCCAGCATGTATTAGCGTTTCCTATTCCTTTATATATTTTTATTTACCTTGATAACTCGAAATAATTACTGCAAAAAGGCGTATTTGCGTGCCAGGTAAACATTCACAGGTCCGTCGTCGGCAGTGGCCACGGGCGTACTAAATTGTACTCGCCACCGCGCATGCATGACGCGGACACCCGGTTTTTCAGACAAATTACCAAATGTATTGAATTATCAAACATATTGAAATTCTAAGAAGCCGGTAGATAGATCTACCAAAAAGCTACCTATCACAACAAATTTCATTGTAATATTCCAAATAACTTTTGAGATATTTCGAGTTTGGTGGTAAAAAAGCACTGTTTTGAAAGGCAAAATCTATCGAGGTTTTTGTAAGCAATCGTGATTTTACGAAGTACGAACATAGCCAATGAACTGAAGATATACATATCAAAAATTTGGATCTCTAGCAATAGTACAAGTATACTAATAATCGGTATGGAAAAGGCACTTTTTCGATGCGCAGCTGCATACAGCGCCTTAAAATTAATTTTCTACGAGTCAACTGAACTAATTAAACAAACTCGATACTGTTGAAACGAAGTGCAGCCTATCGCTCGTACGCTCGTTGATATCTTAAAAGACATCAACGAGCGTACGACATCAACGAGTAAACTCAATAATCAAAGCGATTCTATTGGTCCAATTCATTACAGTTCGGTAAAGCAGCCACGTGATTGGTCGAATTTATTTTAGTTCTATTTTCAATTTTTTTTCGGTTGTCTAGATCTAGAGCGTATCGAAACAGTTATTTCGGTTGTTTCGGAAGCAACAGACTATTCAACGATGAAAAGAGTGACGTTGCAGTATTCTCTATGAAATCTTAATACACATATTTTAATCGTCGAGTACAAAAAATATTTTATTCAATAGAGTCGACTCATGTATTACCTATAGGTACGTATTTTCGCTTAACCACTTCTCCTTGGACCATCGAGTATGTATCGATCTTAGTTCAATCATAGTGAAATAAAATTAAATATAAAGTTATTAGATGATCAAAAAAATTGTTTGGTGAGAACCATGTTATGTTCTATTGAGTTTTTGTTTTTAGTGCAAAACAGCAAGATTTTGTCTGGGTCAATTTATTTAAACCTGAAAGTAAGTCATTCATTTGACGATCCTCTCAGTTTGTTTCAAGTCAGGGTTTTAATTAAGATATTTGCTGGTTGACTGTACACAACAAGGTTGTACGCATGCAGACAATCTGAGAGTTAATTGACTCGAGGAGCACGACAAAGCTGGTTGTGTGTTGCTGATAACATGGAACTGAATTGTGCCAATCATGTAAGTACATATTATTAATAACTTATGTAAAAATGTAGGTGCCTTAGTTTGTCTAGCCATCACGTGCCAATAAGACAGTGTACTGTGATCTGCTAGCATAATACTTGGAAGTTCGAAGTCCGTAAAATATTGCGAAATAGGTTCGAAGAAGAATTTCTTCTGAAGATTTCGGACACAGAAGGAAACAATACCCACGTATTGCTAATCGAATAAATCAGTTTAAATAATTAAATCTGCTGGTTTGACAACCGAACCGTTCAACTCTGCAAGATGATACGGTGATAGTATTCAGCATTGATTGGCCGAAAAATTAGAAAGAGTGTTACCTAACCCATTAAAAACTCTCACCGGCGAAGCGAAAATATTTTAGGATTAGAAATGTGATCAAGTGTATATATAACCGAGTAACTTTGTTACCTGAAAGTACGGGGGGTAGTTTGCATCAAATCCGTTAGTTCTGATTGTTTGCAGACTTGCTTATTATTATTATTATTATATTTATTTATTTCAGACTATTAGTCCATAGGGTTAGGTAATACAATAACTTATATATCTATTGTTAGTACTACAATTAATGAGACACAACAAAACATTACACAACATTTACATTAAAACTTTCGCGGCTGTACGGCCACAGGTGCGTGTAGTTGCACGTACCTGTCTACCAGAGGCGAGTCCCACCGCTGAGCCAACGTACTTAGGATACTGTTAGTGCTTATGATGTTGGCCAAGAATTTTTCAATTTTTGACAAAGTTGCGTTCGGCGCTCGGTCGGGGTCACAAACTTGGATTATTCATTGGGCCAACATCATATAAACAAGTATGCAAAAAATCACAACTACCGGATTTGACGCATGCTCTGGATGTAAAAAGTTACTGGATTAGTATAATATATACTTTACAAATTGTTAACTACTTAGACAAATATTTCAGTCTAATAATACCAAGATATAACAAAAACTTTCCGAAGGAGAGAGCAATGATGGTTTGATGGAAAAGAACGTAAGTAGGGACCTATTTACAGGCGTTATCTCCACTTATAATAAATCTCTAAATTAAAAAAAGAATCGGCCAGTTTGAAACTAAGCTTTGTGTGGTACGAATGTTCACAGCATCCCATGAACGGAAAAATATGAAACATTTTATATAGGTACATTATTATTCTAGCTGCAACTTAGGATAGTTTTTATCCGACTGCGACAATTAATTAATTTTCCGAAATATACGACTTCATTTAATTTTTCATTTATTTTTATTGAAATCAAACGTTGCTCTAACTGTCAGCTATAAGAAACGTCAAATTTTCGGCAAAATGGCGGAATTGCTTTGCCTTTCACTTATTAATAATTTAAATCCAGTCTACGATAGACCTTTACGATACACATGCCAAAAGTTAAACCATAAAAAAATATTCGATTGTGATATGAGAATTTATACGCGCAAATATCGCATTATGGCGTAATTTCAAAAAATGTATTAACAAATTTGAACAATATAATTAACACGAATTTGGTTTTATTGAATGGCAATGGCACGCGCTCTTTGCGCATTCTGCCAAAGTGCCTGCGGCGCTACCACGAAAACCGAAACTCGAAGTTCGTATAACTGCATCCCTGTCACTCGTGTAATGTTAGTGCGATAGAGATAGAGATACCCGAATATTTTCGAATTCCGAAGTTCGTGGTTATAGCTCAGGAATCGAAACTACACCCCGTAAGCCGCGTCCGCTGCGTCATGCTTTCTAGGTTTTTAAACGTCAAACATGTTTTGCCAATCAAAACAAAACCCTATTTGTTAGCCGAACCTGACGGAAAACATGTTAGATGTTTAAAAACATGGAAAACATTGGTGCAGCGGACCCGGCTGTAGGTAGACACTAAATAAAATAATCATAATGTATTTTCTCGAAAAAAGGATAATAGAGAAAAAATCAACGCAAGAGGTTATATGTATAGGTAATCACTAAGTTCCAAAGTTGTATGTTCTGTCCCTTTTCCACAAAACGTACCTTCATATGAAACGATTGTTTTTTACTATGACGCTCGAGGATATTGACGTCACAGTCCCCGATCGTTTTATCACTCTAACAAGCGACATTAAAACGGTTTTGAGATATTTGAATGGGATTTTCGTCATCTTCTATCTATCTATACCTACATATAAATGCCCTGACTGACTCATCAACGCACAGCCGAAACTACTGGGGCTAGAGAGTTGAAATTTACATCAGAACTACCTTTTAGAACGTAGGCAACGGATAAGAAGGGATCTTTGGAAATTCTACCCCTAAAGGGGTCAAATAGGGGTGCAAAGTTTGTATGGGGGAAACTTTATTTTTTGTGCTAGAGACTTAAAATTTTGTATAAATATTACTTATTAGAATACAAATAAAATACTTTCAACGTAAAGGAAAATTCTGCCCCTAAGGGGGTAAACAAGGGGTGCAAATTTTGTATGAGCGAAACTTCTTTTTGAGATAAGCTTAAAAGTTTGTAGAAAGATTACTTATTACAATACAAATAAAAAAAACTGCATTTTGGAAAACTCCACCCCTAATGGTATGAAAAAGGGGTACAATGTTGGTAAAGGGGATTTTTTTGAGCAATAATCTCAAACCTTTTCAAAAAGATTACATACTTAATAAAATAAAATAAAATACTTTCAGCGTTATAGAAAATGCAACGTTTGTAAATATATTTTTATAGCAAGCGACAAACCTTTGTTGAAAGATTACTTATTACAATACAAATAAAGAACTTTCAGCGGTTTGGAAAATTTCACCCCTAAGGGTGATTAAAACAGGTGAAAACTTGTATGGAGGAAACTTTTTTTTTTGAGCTAGAGACTTGAAATTGTGTAGAAAGATTATTTATTAGAATACAAATATATAGGTAAATTACTTTCAGTGGTTTGAAAATTTCTACCCGCTAAGATGGGGATAAAGAGGTGCAATGTTTGTAAAGGAAAACTTTTTTTTAGGTAGAAACTTAAAACTGTGTAGAAAGATTAAGTACCTACTTATTAAAATACAAAAAAATACCTACTGCCAGCGTTTTGGAAAATTTCACCCCTTAAGGGGTTAAAAAAGGGTGCAAGGTTCGTATACGAAACACTTTTTTTTAGCTAGAGACTAGATAGTTAGTAGAAAAAATACTTACCTATTACAATAAAAAATACCGAGTGTTTTATTTTTATTTTTTCCCTGAAAAGCGTTCAAAGTTTGTATGGAGGGCAAGAAAATTTTTAAGTATGATATTTGTAACTTCGATCTTAGCCTGTTTAGACTGCAAAACTTATTTTAGAATTTTTTGAAATATATCCCCTAAAGGGGATTATAAGGGTGTTCAAAGTTTGTATGTAGAGCAAGATATTTTTAAAGTAAGGGATTTGTAACTTCGGTTTTAGACTGTTTGCTAAAATACTACAAAACTTATTTCAGCGTTTTTTTAATTCATCGCCTAAGAAGGTTAAAAGGGGGTTCGAACTTTGTATAGAGAGCAAGACATTTTTAAAGTAAGAAATTTGTAACTACGGTTTCAGACTGTTTACTATGAGGGTTCAGAGAGGGTTCTTAGTTTGTATAGAGAGCAAGAGATTTTAAAGGTAAGAGATTTGTAACTTCGGTTTTAGATTGTTTTCTAAAAGACTAGGTAGAAAATTAATTTAAATGTTTTTTTTTTTATTCATTCCTTCAACAAACAATTATACGATAATATGTTATACGAGGGTCAAACTGAAAGTTCTTAGAAAATCAAAAACTGAGCAATCAAGCAAATTATATCTTTTCAAAATAGCCTCCCTTCACATCAATACATCGCTGCATTCGATAGAACCACTGAGAAAAGCACTTTGCCCACTCGTCCTTAGGGGTCTCTTCGACGGCCTTTTGAAACGCAGCCACTGCTTCGTCGGCGTCCATAAAACGTTTTCCTCGAAGTTTTTCTTTAATTTTTGGGAATAAATAAAAATCACAAGGTGCAAGGTCGGGGCTATAAGGTGGGTGGACCCAGTAATTCCACGTTTGCCGTCGCCAAATAGTCGATCGTTTGCTTGGCGGTGTGCGATGAGGCGTTGTCGTGGTGAAGCAGGATCCTACTGCGAGGCCGTTTTTCTCGAACTTTTTCCAAGACAAGTGGTAAACAATTGTTAGTGTACCACTTCGCAGTAACTGTTTTTTGATCCTCTAAAATAATTGTTGCGTAATGACCAGTCCTTCCGAAGAACGAGGCCACCATCTTTTTTCCCACACTTCGACCTCTCTTCACTTTAGTAGGCAACTCCTCGGAAGGAAACACCCACTCAGCAGACTGTCTTTTAGTTTCAGGATCATAACAGTAAATCCAGCTTTCGTCACCCGTAACTACGTCGAACACAGCATTTGAGTCACCTCCGTTGAATCTTTGACCCATTTCACGGCACCAATCAACACGACGGACTTTTTGGGCTTCTGTCAAATTATGAGGTATCCACCGGGCACAAAGCTTCCTCACCGCTAAATGTTCATGGAGGATTTTGTGGACTTGACTCATACCAATGGCTAAGCTTGTACGAATCTGCTGATAGGTTACTCTTTTGTCAGTCTCTATCATACGCCGCACAACACTGATGTTATCTTCAGTAGTCGCCGTAGAAGGCCGGCCCTCACGCAGATCATCAGTGAGATCAGTGCGGCCACGTTTAAATTCATTAAACCAGTTGTAAATAGTAGCACGAGATGGGGCTTCATCGTGAAAGGCCAATCGAAGTCTATCATAACTTTCTTGTTGACTTAAATTACATCGAAAGTCGTAAAAAATCATTGCTCGAAAATTTTCTCGCGTTAAATTAATGCTCACGTAGTACACACAATTTTCAATTTGCCGCCAAATCGTAAAACAAATGACAATCGAGTGGAATTCGTACACAAAAATATTAAGAAAGAGTTCCATTTTCAAATTTTGAACTTATTTTTTTATTATATTTATTACAAGTGGCCAGTTCTAAAGACTTTCAGTGTCGCCCTCGTACGCGGACGAAGTCGCGGGCAACAGCTAGTTTTACTATAAATCAAAACAAATGAATGAAAGCCACCATCATTATCATCATATCGGCCGAAATACGTCCACTGCTGGACATAGGCCACCCTCAAAGAGTGCTTCAATGACCGATCCTGCACCAACCGCATCCAGCGGACTGCGCATCAGCATCTGAAGCGCAGTACCGACCGATATGATGATGATGATGATGATGATGGTGATGGCACTTGAGGAAGTGGCAGTGGGTCGGGCACATTGCATGTAGAACCGTTGGCTGTTGGGGGAGGAAAGGTTTTCGAGTGGCGAGCACTTACCGGCAGAGGCAGCGTGGGTAGATCCCTCATCAAGTGATGCAATTGATATAAACAATTAAATCCATAGGAGAACATGTGTAGTCTAGTAAGTAGTGAGTATACAAAAACATACAAGTACCTACATGCAAGTTGGAAACCACTTGGAATCCTTCAATTATCTTGGACTGTTCAAATAATACTTAAGTACTAGGTATACACGTGTCTCATTCAGTGCAGGCATGGTTACTGTGAAGTAGACAGATATTATATAGTATATAAACTACCTCGAGTACCTATTTATTTTGAACAGACATCTCCACTGTCAATGGCTTCTCAATGTTTATCTGTCACTATTAGTAGTGTGTACGTAGGTATAGTAACAAGTAGACGTTAACGTGATTTAGTGCGTCTACAGTTACTTTCACGTAAGACTTGGTTTTACATTAGACACAACAATGAAGAATATAAGTAATTTTCTTACATACTTATCTAATTGGGTACTGCTTGGCAATAATTATCCTTTTATAAGTCAGGTGAACTCGGTTAGCCTTATTTAGTGATACAAGTGTGCACTCTAGTGTTTATCTACTTTTCCCGTGATATTACTGTTTATTTGACAAATCGGAAACACCCCAAAATTCGTGTGTGGAGTTGGTGAAGCTGGCGTATCTACTGTTCCCATTGGTACAAGTTGCAGTCGCAATGCAGCCCGTCTGTGTTGGCCCTAATAGGTAAATGACGCCAAAAATACATATTTCCGATAAAAAAAACACGTGATTTATACGCAAAAAAATGCTCAACATGATCAACACAGACCTCATTCCTCATAACACTAGAGTCGTGTGTAGCACATCCTATGTCTTTCTGCTGTTGACTGTACGTGAACTGGCGTTGAGAAGCGTGATTGCCGTCGGCTACAAAAACCTTAGGTAGGTACTTACTTACAGTTCAAATAAAGATAGTAATTATTTACCACGGAGAAAAATATTAAAACTACGTTATCATGAATGAGGTAAGAGCATTCAATCTTCGTAATTAGAGTATCATAGACATATTTACGTTCTGCTACTTTTTGTTGTCACCAGTCTAATAGCTTGGTTTAGGTGTTCCTAAAGCTACGGTACCCTAGTGCAGGGGTCGGCAAACCGCGGCTCGCGAGCCGCAAGCAGCTCTTTGAAGGGACATTTGCGGCTCTTCGAGGACCCCTCATAAAGATAGGTTCGAGGAAATGTGAGATCGAACATGGCGTAATTGGCTCTTTACGGTTCTTAAAATATATTTTTTTTACTAAAATTGGCTCTTTGACCCCGGGCTGTTTTGGGCACAACCGGGAAATCGCTAAGAGGATGATGACTAATAAATAACCTAAAACCAGTGGCGGATCCAGGAATTTGGTCCTTAGATCCCCTCGTGCAACTTTCAAGCCAAGGTTCCCAATTCCTATTAAAGAGAAATTGGATTCTCTGTATTTTTTTGGGGGGGCTATGTCTGTTCTGACACACTCTTACGCCTCTATGAAAGGAGTAATTTGATGTCAAATATTGTTAAGCCACGTCACGTCAAATAATATTGCAGGATGACTGGACACAAATAGTGTTTCAATAAACATAGCCGTGTTTGTCTGCTTCGCGTGTGACCCTGGCTCTATTGAAAGTCAGGGTGCCGTTATTGTCAGGCGATGAATTTAGAGTTACATACTTATGTCTATCGAGTCATCAAATCAAACCATGCAACTGATACCTAAATTGATCCCACTTCCTAGTTAACTAGTGACAATATTATTCAGAGCAATGACGCGGAGATTGAATCAGCATTTAATTATCTATATAGGCGGTACACACTTTCAGGCAACAGCTGTTTCAAATTTCGGCTCAGTTCGGGTTGCTCAAGGCGGTTCCACAACACTTCGCGGGAGCTCAAATACTGCGAGCTATCCGGTTGCCTCTTGAATACTGCAACTACGCGTCATTGCTATAACTATTTCAATTCATTTATTCAGGGACCAACATGGATCATTATTGTTAGTAATAAAATAATACTTAGCTTAATATTAGTAACTACAAAAATAATAGAATAGCACACATAGTCAATTTAAAACAATAATAATACAATTTATAATTTAGGCCAGAATGAAATTTACATTAAAGGTAAGTAGCTAAGTACAGTCAATTAAAATAATATGTATATGTCAAATTCAAATTAAAAAATGTACAGGATGTCAAGTTAAAAAATTAATTACTCATTTAAATCATCAAAATGTCAAATGTTATGCGACCTCGTAGTTAACATGTGTGTTTGTGTGCATCATACAGCAGTGGTTTAGATACCCACAGTCCATCCGTTCAGCGATCATTTTCAGGATGCTGTTGGCACTGGCCCGTACCCTACGCACCAGGGATGTACATCGCTTGCGAATAGTAGTGTGGAAACAGTCCACCCTCGCCTCTGCGAACATCCCTGACGCGCTGCAATATCGGGGCAGCCCCATCAGCATCCTGAATGCGTTATTAAATTGAACACGAAGAGCACTGTATTGTGTCTGAGTATAGTTCGCCCACAGGCCGCTGGTATATAAGGACGTGCAGTAGGCCCTGAAAAGGGTTAACTTGACCTGTCTCGAGCATCCAGCAAACCTGCGAGCGATCATGTTAGCTCTCACAGACAATGCTCTTCGTTCCCGCTCAATGTCTGTACAGTCTTTAAGGTCAGAGGTCACGATATGGCCCAGATACTTAAACTGTGATACCACAGTCAGTATCCTGCCATTTAGTTTTATCGGTGGAACATCCTGTGGACTTTTATTCTTAACCTTAAAGACCATACATTCGCTTTTCAACACATTGTATTGCAGACCGTGACTCATAGCGTACCGTTCACAGATGCCTATCAGTTTCGTAAGTCCGCATGGAGAGGCACTCAGCAGCACCATATCATCTGCGTAACTGATGTTATTTACGCACACTCCGTCAATATGGCAACCGATGCGGGCGCTGCTGAGCTCCTCTATAAGTTCGTTTACATACAGGTTGAAGAGCTTAGGCGAGGTTAGTCCTCCTTGCCTTACTCCACACTTCAGCCTGTATGCATCCGAATACGCCCCTGCCCATCTTACGACATTGGATTGGTTATGGTACCAGAATTTGAGAGTGCTATTCAGGTCAGCTGGCACGCCAGAGTTATTCAATTTCTGCCAGAGGATGTCGTAATTCACCATATCGAATGCCTTAGATAGGTCAAGGTAGCATGCGTATACATTTGTCTGTCGGTCCGTGTAGTACTTGACAGTATGCTTAAGACCCAAAATTGCAGTTTCTGTGGATAATTCCGGCTTAAATCCAAATTGATTATCGTGTAATTTAAGATATTTGTCAATGTGGGAGTTAAGCATACTGTCAAACACCTTGGCTATAATGGTAGCCAGTGAAATAGGTCTATAATTTGTTTTGTCGCTAATGTCACCGGTTTTGTTTTTCACTATGGGCACCACCACAGTCTCCATCATGTCCGACGGCAGGTACGAGTGCCCTACACAGAATGTGTACAACATAGCCAGAACTCTTGGCAGATGCGGGCCGGCATGCTGGAGGTGCTCAATGCTAAGGCCATCGTGACCAGGAGACTTACCCCGTGTCATACATTTAATAGCTTTTAAAACATCTTTTGCTATAAACTTGGTGATCATCTCCTGACCACGCGACCCTGCATCTGACACCCCCGTTGACTGTGGTAGTGGTGATTCGACTTGGAAATGGTTTTGAAACATGTCGTCTGTTTTGAAACATGTTGTCGTGTCTACACCTCATCTATACTACCTACGTATTAACTAGTAATGTACAGTAAAAAAAAAAAAAAAATAGTGTGTCAGACTGCCGGAACAAACTGTCGTAAATGCGGACACTCCTGACAAAAGCACCAAATTTTTTTCAGGTAGGTACTAATTAGATAGGTACATAGCTTTAACTTTTTGATAGGAACCAACTCCTCCGACGGCCATCTTTTTTTTGTGGGGGTCATTTTGAATTATAGGTATATTATAACTATCTCGGGTTCTAAATCACTTAGAATCACAAACTTGGTGTCTAAGTATACATATTTGTGGTCAAGGAATTTAACTAGATATTTATGTTTTAAGGTCGAATTTCCAAAGGATACCAAATGGAATCCTGTTACTAAGCCTCCGCTGTGGGTCCGTCTATATGCGTGTCAGTAATAGCTAGACTGTTAAAATTTTCACAAAGTTTGTATTTTTATTGTTGTTATAACTAAAATTAATAAAAATAAAAAAATACTAAAAATTAAACAGAGTTCTCATACATTAAAAGTCATTTTAAGGCGTTTTTTTTCTCGCCAATTACAAACGATCTATCTCTAGAACCGTAATAGATAGACACTTCAAATTTCCGCAGACTATGTATGACTATATCTACAATAATTACACATAACAAAAGTATAATAAAATTAACAGTCTAGCTATTCCTGACACGCAGACAGACGGACCTACAGCGGAGGCTTGGTAACGAGTTCCGTATGGTATCCTTCGGGAACTCGACCCTAAAATAGTACATTATGATACAAGTAAGGTGTGTCCTCGGCTCTATTATCACGCTCACCTGCGGTTCGCGTGACAATTCCGCCTCTGATGTAATGATCAAAGCTCACGCGTGTCATACGACGTTTTTCAACACATTTGCGAGGAAAAAATCCTTTTCATAAAATGAACATGTTACAGGCTCCTAAGTTGTTTCCTTTAGTTATTGATGACAACAGGTTTTTACTCACATATTTGTACATCTCCAAGAATGTACAGTGGCGTCAATTCTAAGTATTTATCACTTTTCTATTCACTACGAGTCAACATTTTTAACAATAACCAAACACGCATCATCAATGTTTACAAATATTTGTAAAATTACCTATAATGGCGCGCAACTATTTTTTTTTCGTGAAGTTCGCGCAGTGCGCCCGCAGCGAGGCTTAGATGAAATCTCTAAACAGCCAATACAAAATAAAATAAATTATCAATATAAATTCATGTAAAATGTTATCAAAAGTAAATAGTTTTACTAAATGAAACGTTTCTATATCATATCCAACAAGAAATAATCAATTAATCCACAAGAAGGATTTAATTTGTTTAGTCGAGTAAGAATCCATTTGCCGAGAATTAAAAACAAACCTGTATAACCCGGTCAATTTAAGATTGCGCCGAGTCCATACATACACCTTGCTGCAAGGTGCCAACGTGTCTTAATCGGGATATAAACATAATGACACGAGTGTCGTAAATCGTAATGTTATTAAACACGCGTGTTTAATACCCAGGATTATGAGCCCAAAAGCGGCACAATAAGAGGCACGTTATGAGCAAATGTGTTGAAATAGTACATTACTTACCTTTTTTTTTTTTACTTGGGGAAATGCCTTTACGCATCCCACCTAGCCGAGGAACTAGGATGGGTATGACGGGCTCCCGGGCACCCCCCGGACTACCGTCTAAAACCACCAAGGTATGCCCTCTCTGCCGTGTAGTAGGGGCGTCATGGGATCGCGAACATTTCACCACGACGCCCCTCGGCAACAGCCGCAGCTGCCCTCACTACTGAGGCAAAAGACCCCCCCTCCCGTCGTAAGCGTGCAGGGCGACACCACACGCTTCCCGACCCGACCAAAGGACCTCTGCGCCGGGAGAGGATGATAGACCTCGGATTCACCCTCTCAGGTCCCCTTGTAACTTTTTATAGAGGTTTTCTCCCTCGCAGCCACAACTCGGCCCCGGCCTGACGGTTGCAGCCCGCGCGCCTAACATGAATCCTCTGATAGCAGAGGATTTGTCAGGGTTCCGGGTCCGTTATTTATTATAGAGGCAAACGGCAATGGCCTCTCCCTCAAGCCGCACCTGGGGAATCTTGCGATTCCCTGGGCGGAACCCCCCAACCCCCCCGTGTCGGGTTATTGGTAACACCAGCAAGCGATAACTTAAGGGTTCACTAAATTATCACTTGCCGTTGTCTCCAGAGCGCACCGGCCAAGACACTACCCATTCCTGCGGATCAACCGAATCAAGAGGAATCGGTAGAGTCCAGACACTCGAGGAGGTTACCCGACCTAGCACCCCAGTACATTACTTACCTAGGGCTAAACAAAGAATGTCTCAGATCGCAGGTATTTGTCGCCCGAGCCGAAGGCAAGGGCGATAAATATGCGCTCTGAGGCTTTCTTTATTACCGCCCGTGGTGAGTACAAAATTTTACGTCTCTATCTGGCCAGGAAGTGGGGTTTTCCGCACGCATAGCGTGCGGTAATTCCTACTTTATGGCCAGGTATGACGTAAAATATTTAGTTGAATTCCCTGACCCCAAATATGTATATTTAGACACCACGTTTGTGATTCTAAGTGATTTAGAACCAGTGATATCTACTTATAATATACCTATAATTCAAAATGACCCCCATAAAAAAAAGATGGCCGACGGAGGAGTTGGTTCCTATCAAAAACTTAAAGCTTACCTAACTAGTACCTGAAAAAAATTTGGTGCTTTTGTCCAGCGTATCCACATTTTCACTCGAAACTGCCCTACTAGTAGGATATATTGACACAGCAGACCTACAGGTGATTTAGTTTAGCTACAGTGTGGTAGTAGCCCTTATGTAGTATGTATGTAGAGCCATCCTGGAGACGAGGTATATTACCCACGCTGATTTGTAATTTTAGTTGAAATTCCGAACTAGCAGAGTCTTTTTTACACGATTACGTAAATTAATTTAATAGAAAATGGAAGTAGTTAACATGTAAATCGACGGCTGATGCTTCATTAAGAGCAAAGATTAAATAGGATAGGGAGACGTTACCATTGCGAGTGGTTGAGATTACTTGAGATATCTGTGCGTGAAAGTATGAATCCTCATAATCATAATACAGTCAAAGAATTTAATTTCCTACCCATTTAGGACTATTTCAAAGTGACACTGTAAATAAAATCATAAGAAGTCTCTTACGTTTTGATTGATTACGTCACTTTGACAAAGTCCAAAGTGGGTAGGAAATTAAATTCTTTGACTGTACATGTCACACCGCTTGCAGGACGTACGTGTTCATGGTTCAAGTGATGTAACATAAATTATACATATTAGGTATGAGACATTTTCGCTTACGCATCTGGTGCGCGAGGGCCTTTAACGGCACGGGTTAACTCCCGGTCTATTCCATTAGTTGACGCGTTTCAAGATTTCTCTGTGCTTTGATCTGTGTATCGCTGCTCGATCAAAAGTGCTTTATCTATCTACAGAACAACCACACACAAACGGAGGTGGATCCGAAGACCAAGCCGCCGCCGCAACCACCGCCAACCGACGAGCCCATCAAATTCGTGAGGCACTATGACAAGGAACCCTACGACTTCGTCTCTGCACGACATCTACCGAAACCCACCAAGTGAGTTCTCGGTTCTATCTCGTAGTTTTCTATAGGTGCCACTAGCTACCCGCCCGGCTTCGCCCGCGTATTGCAAACGACGCAGGTAAACCCGCTGGATATAATTGACTTTCAAAACAAAGTTTTAACCGACTTCAAATCAGTAGCCAAATAGCTTCAAGTTTGCCTATAAAATTTGAAAAGTTCCCTCGATTTCTCCAGGATCCCATCATCAGAACTGGATTTTGGTGACAACGGGACCAATCTAGAAGTATATGCTTTCAAACAAAGAAAGAATTTTTCAAATCGGTTCATAAATTACGGAGTTATCGCGTAACATACACACATAAAAAAAAAACATTCAGACGAATTGAGAACCTCCTGTTTTGAAGTCGGTTAAAAACATAGCCTACGCCAATATACAATATGGGATACTAGGATTATTGCGTCGCTATATAACAGTTAAGAGGGCGCTCGTTTTTTGGTCAGGAATAAGCGAGAATGACGGATTTTTGACGTTGTAATTCTAAGAAACGGAGAGCTTTTTCTAGATCCTAATTACTTATTTGCATAGGTAAACTCCTCATATTGGTCCTAGCCGCCTCCAATTTACGAAGAACTGAATACTTTAACCGAAAATACCCGATTACCGACAGTAGTTTTCTGAAGAGAGCGCAGAGTCATAAGTTTGGGCCCCTAATACTCCATGATGTTATATGAGAACCTACTTGTTTTTTTCTATTTTCACTAGCGTAATATGTTGCCATTGCGCCTAGCCGCCTCGAATTTTCCTTATTCTGCACGTATATATATGTAAACTGTTCTCAATTACACCATATTTGTCAACAAAATCGTACTGAAAACTCAAGGATTTTCTCATTATTGTTGAATAATTTTTGTATTGAATCTTACAAAACATTAAAGTTCATGCTTGTACCAACAAGATCCAGTCCAAAAAATATAACTTTTGTCAAAATTTATATTTATAAATAATTATTCAAAACTAGTATAAATTTACCGTCGCGCGGGAATTTATCTCAGTACCGGCTGAATAGCCCTCCGAGACAGACGTGTAGTGTGTTTATTTGTGGCTATTCACGAAGCTAACCGGCCACTCTTCAGATAAAATAATATTATTTTGATCTCCGACTAGGCATAGTTGTTACCAACCTCGGGGTCAAACTATACTGGGGATACATTCGTGAGGCTAATCGAGACAAGTTATGAATTGCATAGCTGCCATATATGACGTAGTGTAGCGAAAAGGCTCAAACCCACCGGATACGTAACATTTAAAATTGAACCTTCTACCTAAAACAAAAGTCATACATTTCAATGGTGATGTCTTGTGGGTTGGATCCTTTTGTCTAAACAACGCGTTCTATAGTCAATTATTATTGTACGAGTGATCGTGATACTTGATATATTTAATTTATTTACTTGTTACTATCAGTCCACCTTGTTAGTATGTATGTATCAACGGCCTCCGTAGCCCAGTGGGTAGTGACTCTGCCTACGAAGCTGGAGGTCCCGGGTTCGAATCCCGGTCAGGGCATTTATTTGTGTGTTTATCACGAATATTTGTTCCTGAGTTATGGATGTTATATATGTATATAAGTATCTATATGTATTTATCTATTACATATATCATCGCCTAGTACCCACAACACAAGCCTTACTGAGCTTACCGTGGGCCTAGGTTGATTTGTGTAAGATTGTCCCATAATATTTATTTATTATTTATTTATTATTTATGTATGTATGGGAGTTTGGGTGAAATCTTCAAATTAGGTACAATTGCGTATCTTCGGTGACATAATATCATAGAGCTGGTCTGATGATGGAGTCGGAAGGTGGCCATAGCAACTCCTAAACTCAACAAGATAAAGCCATCGAATTTGGGCTCATTTATTTGGTCATGGCACGGCAAGACTTTGGTGCTGGATGATTTCCAGAGTCTGATGCTGATGATGGAGTCGGAAGGTGGCCATAGCAACTCCTAAACTCAACAAGATAAAGCCATCGAATTTGGGCTCATTTATTTGGTCATGGCACGGCAAGACTTTGGTGCTGGATGATTTCCAGAGTCTGATGATGGAGCTATAAGGTGGTCATGGAACTCCTAAACTAAACTGGATAAACCCATCTAGTTTGAGCTCATCTGTTTTGTCTTGGTAAACACTTTGGTGATGGATGATTTCCAGGATCTGATGATGGAAGGTGGTCATGGGAACTCCTTAACTAAAATAGATAGACCTATCTTGTTTGGGTTTGTGTGATTTGTCTGTACAAGTACCCACGAACCAGCGACATAATATGCAGGGTTATTGAAAATAACAAGATGAATAAAAAACTTTTCTGATGCGATCGCGCAGAGAAACTCCCAGCATAGCATAGCATAGGCTCAAAGTCACTCAAAGGGCAATGGAGAGCCATTGCCCTTTGAGTGACTTTGAGCCTTCTTATGAGGCCTTTAGTAAGCGACCACGTTTCCGTGCCATATGTCATCACTGGCAACACACACTGGTCAAAGACTCTCGTCTTGAGACACTGCGGAATATTGGACGAAAAGATGTGCCGTAGCTTCCCGAATGCTGCCCAGCCGAGTCGGATTCGACGATTGACCTTCCCTTCGACATTTCCGAGTATCACTCTTTATTTCGAAATAAATGTTTAAAAAACCGGCCAAGTGCGAGTCGGACTCGCGCACGAAGGGTACCGTACCATTATCTATATCTTTAAACGGCAAAAAATTTGTTGTATAGGAACCCCCTGTAGCCTAGTTAGTAACTTGGTAGTGACTCTGCCTACGAAGCTGGAGGTCCCGGGTTTGAATCCCGGTAAGGGCATTTATTTGTGTGATGAGCACAAATATTTGTTCCTGAGTCATGGATGTTTTCTATGTATTTAAGTATTTATTTATCTATGTAAGTATGTTTATCGTTGTCTAGTACCCATAGTACAAGCTTTGCTTAGTTTGGGGCAAGATCGATTTGTGTAAGATTGTAAAAGAAAAAGAAACAGATAAAAACTAAAATAAAAATAAAATTATGTATTCTGTTTTTTAGTATTTTTTGTTATAAATAGCGACAACAGAAATACATCACATTTCAAATCTCTATCTATCACGGTTCATGAGATACAGCCTGGTGACAGACGGACAGACAGACGGACAGCGGAGTCTTAGTAATAGGGTCCCGTTTTACTCTTTGAGTACGGAATCCTAAAAAGTGATAGGTTTTATGCTCAGAACATAAAAAAAGGGAGAAGTGCCGTATTGCTTAATTTTAACCAAAACCGATGTCCCCAGTTTTCTCCCACCGCAGCGCCCACAGGCACACACATTGAACCGTGTAAAAACAAAGACTCGGGCGTTGCCAGTGAGTCTACGGCAACATGCAAACAAGGGCTGTGATTGGCTTAAACGCACTACACTAGGGGGGCGACAAACGTTAAAATTATGTTTTATCGACATTGATATTAAAATTAATATTATGTTAAGATATTGATGGGCAACAACTTCAACGACATGGTAAGTTTATGTGGTGGTATTTAAACTTCTAGCTACAAGTTTAAATAACACGGGTTGTTAACTTACCATAAATCGCAAAAGTAAAAAATATTGACGAATACCTACAGAGTAACATAAACGGCTTTTTATAAGTTCGTGTTCACATACATTTAAAACTCTGGTCACATCGATATTTTTGACCTGTAGGTACCAGGCCGATCCGACTCGCATTTTGGCGCGAAATAATATGTCCATTACTCATATTACGAGATTTAAGGCTAAGGGCGCGTATCCACCAAAGATGTGCGAAGATGTGTTACCATACATTTTACACCTAGGTTTCAAGCAAGCGAGGTGTCAAATATTCGAAAAGTGTACGGCTCTTATTAAGTGGTTGGAAACATTTTTCTTGAAAATGTTACGAACACATTAACTCTTCTCTGTACAGGAAACCAGTTAGGACCTCTGCCAGTAGCATCTATCCATTTTTTTAGTACCTACTCGGATTCTTTGGAAAACTGTAATAAGAAACCGAGATTTCTTCTTCAATTATCACATTTCAAATGAAAGTAAAAAATACTCATTTAAAATAATTTATTAGTAATAATATCACATTTAAAGTTGTTCTGAAGCCATTTGCAACTAAATTATATACTTGTACATACAATTTTAATATGTCTATTTACCGTTCATACTGCAACTTAGTGAAAATCTTATTAGTAGGTACCGTAAACATTTTGTGCCTTTTATATAATAAAAATAAAAATACTTTATTTCAGACCTAGTGATCCATAGTGTGTTAGTAACATGTGACTTAATACTAAATTGGTTAGTAACAGCATAAAAATATTCTTAAATAATAAATTGGGCAACGCCCTTAATCTGTCCAATCCAATAAGATAGGATTGGACAGTCAAACCTCCACGATATTGCCTTTAGTATGCTGTTGGCGCTTGCTCTCACCCTGTCTAATAGCGATGCTATCTTTTTGCGCATGATCGCCTGAAACCCGTCTACACGGGCTTCGGCGAACATGCCCGAGGCACTACACCTCCTCGGCAGCCCCAGCAACATTCTAAATGCATTATTGTATTGCACGCGCAGGGCGCTATAGGCTCGCTTTGTATACCTAACCCACAGGCTGCTCGAGTAAAAAGATTGTGTATACGCTTTAAAAAGCGTTATCTTTACTTCGTATGAACATCGAGCAAACCTGCGAGCAAGCATATTACTACGAACCGCTAACGCCCTGCGCTCTCTCTCAATATCCATATCATCTTTCAGGTCGCTCGTGATAATATGTCCCAGGTACTTGACCTTATCCACGACCAACAGCTGACTACCGCTTAGCCAGATAGGTGGTACATTATAGGGCTTAATTTTCCCTGCCGTAAAAATCATGACCTCACTTTTAGTGGGGTTGTACACAAGCCCATGTGCCCGGGCATACGCCTCGCAGGTAGCCAGGAGATGTTCGATGGCTACAATAGAAGGGCCAAGCAGCACCATATCATCGGCATAGCTTACGTTGTTAATACAAGTGCTCCCCACGTAGCAACCAGCATGCATGCTGCTAAGCCCCTCTATCAACCCATTTATATACAAATTAAATAGTTTCGGAGACGTAATCTTATTAGTATGTTATTAGTTACCTTTAAGATAGGCACCCAACCAAAACAAGTAATTAAATAAAATAAAACAGCGAAAGTAGTCGAAATAAAATAACTAGTATGATATCGTACTTCTATTTTATCGATTACGCGTAAATTGTAACTGCACTTTGGCACCGCTCTAGTTTGCGACGCCAAGCAGCGGCCGTACCACTAAAAAAATCAAGCATCGTCCATATCCATAGTGGTTTAATACATTGCGCCGTGGTTTACTGTATTGAACGTTCAATGTACAACGCATAGAACAAAAATATGCTTTTTCGTTCGATATGTTAGTTCGATTTCCGAGAAATGATGCGGCGTTGCGTTTATTTATTAAAATATTAGTTTTTACTGACTTAAGTGAAAATACTAATACTCACATGTGGTGCGTGACTCCACCATTCATGTAGGTTTTAGTTTCATTCCTATTTTTGCATGTAACCACGCTACAATTCGGCATTTTGAGTAAACGTGGAAAAACATTTCAGATTCACGGCAAATTGCGACTAACATGCGGTGGGCAGTGACATGCCCATTTGGCCATGTCGCACCGACACACGCCAAGGCCTCGTCTCATATCTATTCCTTTTTATCATCTGAGGTTTTAGGCTTTTGAATAAAATCACGCATTAATTAATTGTATTCTAGACAAAAAGCTGTGTTTGTATAATTTATAATTTTCAGTTCCTTTGGTAAGAAACGGACATAGCAATTTCTATGAAGGGCAGTTTTTTTTTACTGTCCATTACAAAAAAAATTTTCTTCAAGAAATGAATACGTAAGTACCCAGTAATTTCCTAGTAGGGGGTCTACTGGTATAATTTCACTACACTACTATATATAAATAAGACTCAGATAACATGCAAACTATTAATATCCGTAAAACAAATTATTATTCTTATTACTGACAACTTTAAAACTCGTTAGTTTATTTTATACTAAAAAAACGAAACTAAATATACTTTGTCATATCATAGTATTTTAATACAAATAGAAAACTTGTGCTCAAAAATCAAATACTTACTTTATTCAAGTTGTCTAACTTCGCTAACATGATGTTCTAGAACATCATGTTAGCGAAGTAATACTTACCACTTTTTAGTGCAAGTATCAATATCGGTCACGGAGTGAATTCCAACGGTGCGCTATACAGATATTTGCATCGGCAAGCTCCGCGGTTAGTTCTATCCCGATCGCACTTACATATAGCTAGAAAGGGACGGCACCCGCGGCTGGTGCGATCTCGCTGTGCATGTGGGGGTTAGGTACGTTTGTGTGGGTGGTAGTAGTATTTACACACACAAACGCACTACGCGTGTCAAAATACCGAATTCTGAGCGAGCGCTTTTTTGAAGAGCACTCTTAAAATGACAGGGTTTTACGGAGGGCTAGGAATCAAATTGGTTGACCGTACCTTGTCGTTTTCACTTGTTTGACAACTTTATATGGCAGTTTAACATGCCGTTTAATGCGACTCGGTACAAAGGTGATAAGCCCGGTTCACATGGTTGCGTTCACATTTCTCTGATGAAGGCTTTCCTTCTATACTAATGTTGAATTTACTGGTTACAGTGTCCTTGAATCAACTGGTCATCTAATAAAAGGATGCCTTGGTGGTGGAATACTAGGCATACACGAAGCGTATATGAAAGCCGGGTTATGGACTTCGCTGGTGCTGACTGTAATTTACGGATGTTATATCACGTACTGTGTACATGTAAGTATAATTATTACAAGCTTTTACTTAACGCCACATACTAGTACTTACATGTATGTTAGAAATAAAGTTGGGTTGGAAGGTAGGTGGTAGTTGCTTTCGTAGAACTAGCACCTATCTACGCCAAATCTTGAGATTAGATGTCAAAGCGGACCCCGGGGGTCCTTTAGGGGACCTACAGCCTTGAAAACCTAGGATGATGATGGTTAATTAACTCTTCGTGTGATGGGTGATTTATTTTAACTACATATTTAAACATGTGCACCTAACCTAAATCGTCATTTTCAGATTCTAGTGAAATCAGCGCAAGTGCTCTACAGAAGACTGCATGTCACGACACTATCGTACCCCGACGTGGCTGAGGCTTCCATGCAAATTGGCCCTTTCCCCACTCTGAGGAAATACAGTAAGTGGTTCAGGTACGACATGATGCTTTCAATTAAACAATTAAAGTATTAGGTATAATAAAGGAAACATGCTTTTATTTCCTTGACTTGACCATACTGACTGAGACGAGACACGCTTACGAGCGATCTCTCGCACCCTTACAAGCAGGGCTCGTCGACTCGGACGCGAGCCGTTGCCGTAGCAGAGCTATAACCACGAACTTCGAATCTCGAACTTCGTATATCTCCGTCTCTATCGCACTTATGGTTTATGGTACTCGAGCGACAGAGACGGAGATATACGAAGTTCGAGATTCGAAGTTCGTGGTAGTGCCGCAGATACTCACGTGGATTTGTCCATGGACGAGTCGCCAGCAACAAATCGGGGCACGTGGTGAATGGTTAGGCTTTACTATTACAGTGGGCAGTCTGAACTGTGGCCCGTTTACCGAAGCTACAAGCTCATCATCGTCATCATATCAGCCGAAAAACGTCCACTGCTGGACTTAGGCCTCCCCCAAGGAGTGCCAAAGTGACCGCGTCCTGCGCCACCCGCATCCCACAAGTTACACGTCTTAAACTGCCCGCGCGGCTCCGGCCGCGTCTTATTACAAAGAACGTAGGCAGAGCCGAAAGATAAAATATGCTATGTCCATCGTAAAGGTCCATTCTACCCCCTTACATACAAAGTTACAAAATCACGGGTCGCCAGTACTGTCGACTCAACTTGACTCTCTGTAGGTATGGAGAGCCGAGCGACCGATGACCCTTAAGTTTCAGAATTGTCTTGGCAAAATAATTAGTTAATATTAATTACAGGTACGCGGTGGACACAGTTATCTGCATTGATCTGTTTGGGGCCTGCTGCGTATACCAGATCATCATAGCGAAGACAATTCTCCAAATCGCAGAAGGCGCAGATGATGACATAAACAGGCTGCGATTGTACGTGTTGGCCCTACTGGTACCAATACTACTGTTGTGCATGATAACCACATTGAAATATTTGGCACCTTTTACGTTGCTGGCTGACGTGTTCATTGGTAAGTCTTCTATCGCTCTCTAAAAGTTCGTATAACACTACGATCCCTATCACTATCGTATTTTCTCGTTGGAGCAAAACAGATTATGGAGATATATAAACTTCGATTTTGGATTTTGAGCAACTATGTTGTACTATGAACGGTTCAGGATGATATCAAACTCATCGAAAATATACCGTAAAAGGGGGTGAGTTGGGTCAAAAGAGACATTCAAACCTCGGTTATAACTTATAATGTTTTTTACATGTGTCACGTTGATTTATATACATAAAAAATATTCCGGCTGTAATTAATTTTAGTTTTTAAATGATTATCTATCTTTTAATTTCATAATCTTAACAATAAACACAAAAATAGTGGGAAATCCCACCTCACCCCGTAGTGAAGTTAGAGGGGATAACAATGGGGTGAGCTGGGAAAATGTATGGGTAAAACTTTCGGATTGTGAATTTCGGATTATCTTGCCTCGATCCGCGTTTCGTCCCACTCTCCGCTCATATTTATCGCTCCTCTTGCACATGATCGCTACCCGCAATTCTGGTTCCACTCCAGGCATATCTTTCACCTCTCACTTCTACAGACTCCACTTTATTTAAATGTTATAATTTGGCTACTCCGTGTTGCCGCAAGATGCTTATCTTGTATAAAATTATAATAAAATTAACTACTTTTAGAGCAACCTGAGTCAGACAATCCAAGTGGCAACTGAAAATATTCGCATCCCTACTGCCTCCTCAATCCCTATTCACCCCGTTTTACGGTACCTAATAAAAATTGGTAACACGCAAGAAACTGAAACAAGGATATTAATAATATTACAATATTTAGGTATTTCTAAAATTATAAACGAGAATAGTATAGTTTCTCACTATTTTTTTACCATAATATACTTACACTTACACCTACCTGCCTGCGAAATGTTACATACTTATAATAAGTATTATGTCACAATTTATGCAGTACCATGAAACAAAAATATAAATAGAGTTTAACCATGATTTATATATAGGTACATTATTGGAAAGAATAACATGGTAATAAATCCATTGTAGAGTCACAAAAGGTGATTCCTGCCACGAAAGGGCCTTATCCCCTTGTCCCTTCGTAACGTGACATATACAATCTAAGTAATTACTCGTATGTTTCAGTGGTATGCGTAGTAGCGACGGTATACTACAGCATGCGTGATCCCCCGCCCATCAAAACCGTCCCAGGGTGGAAAGACGGCTTGGGCTTGTTCGAGTTCAGTGGCATCGCAATCTTCAGTATGGAGGGCATCGGGGTCTCGCTGCCTATTGAGAACAACATGAAAGAACCGCTTAAGTTTTCTAAGGTCCTTTGCGCGAGTAAGTACAACACTATCACTTTCTGACCTCATATCAGTTGAAAGAGGTGCACTGCTGGGAATAGGCGGAGGCCAAAGAGTGCCACAATGACCGGTCCTTCCTGCGCCACCCGCATCCAGCGGACTCCCGCGACCTTTACCAGGTCATCAGTCCACCATGTGGGGGGGGGGGGGTCTACCCACGCTGTGCCTACCGGCGCCTCCTTTCTATGTATTACCTCCCACCCTTACCCTCACATTCTACATATTTAAGTATTTATATTTATTAAAAATACTCAACGTCGTCTAGTACCCATGACAAGCCTTAGTGAGCTTTCCTACTATGAGGCTAGCTCGAGTTGTGTAAGATTGTCTCCTAATGTTTATTAAAAGTCCCCTAACTAATACTTTAAATCAGTAATTCAAAGAAGATCCAATCGCAGAGAACAATTTGTTCGTCTCTCATTTTTCAGACTACTCCAGTCCAGTTACATATAGTGTGCAGGTATAGGTATCAATCATTATTTTATATTGCTAATAGGATCGGTAGAAAACGATTATTAAATTAAAATAAGTATTTTGCTCATTGTGCAGTTAGTTGTATTTTGTTTTATTTACAGGTATGTGCGTAGTGGTATCATTTCTGATCTTAGTTGGATTTTTCGGCTATTGGGGATTTGGAGACATGTCTGAATCTCCAGTAACTCTTAACTTCCCTGTAGATAGCGTGTAAGTACTCATTTCTTTTTTATTTTTTTTATTGAATTAACTGCACAACACCACCTCAAACTTCCATTTGTGTTCCACCCCCATTTCACCTTCCTAATAGTAGACGATTTGAGGATAAAATGTGTCTTAGGTCTCCGTCGGATAAACAAACTATCGGCAAGCCTAACTGTAAGCGGAAATCCCGTAACCTATCTGTGTTGGCCTACCAACTCTGAGGGAAATCGGACCTATCAAATGGCAGTCGCTTTCGTATAATGCTGGCACCTCACTTGGCGTTGCGTGGGTGCCTCTCTTTCATTTGCCGTAGGCAGGAAAAAGATGCAACACGAATATTTGTGCAACAACAGCGAAGAGAAGTGCCAGCATTACTATTAGTGCCTACACCAAATCTTGGGATTAGGTGCCACAGCGGACCCCGGGCTCGTTTAGGGTACTTACCTAAAACCGGGGAACCGCTAGAAGGACGATGAGACTTGCTGTCTTATCCCTTCGCACTGTCAACAGTAAGAGACAAATCAAGTCAATTCAAAATTCATCGTCTTTGTACAAATCATAAATGGCTGTGTGGTCTCACATACGGACTGAAGAGTCAATGTAGGTATTGGGTTCGATCCCAGCGCCCGGCAGCACTTTCTGTAAAATAATTTTAGAATTCCTAGTGATAAATTTCCAAATCGCGAAAAGCATGGAAGTTTCTAGAAACAGACTAATATTGGGACTGGATTTTGGTTAATTTTAATGTTGAAAAATGTTGTTTATGATTATGATATTCATATTAGCATACATTTTTTTTTTTTATTTATTAAATCAGTATCTTTTAATTTACAAGGTATGCCCATTCATAGCCACTATCGAAAACCTTGGTAGGTTTATATAATAGCGGGCGAAACATATATTTGTAAAATATGTCGAAAAGTTAGAACGAAGCTAGGTGGTTAAAATCTTTTACCAATATGAATATGATCATGACAATGTTATTTTACAGGTTCCCCATGGTTCTGAAGTGTCTCATGGGCATTATGATATTCATAACCTTCGCGCTGAACTTCTGGGCGCCATTCAACCTCGTGTGGCACTATGTGTCCCAGAAACATGATCCGAAGAGGCATTGGATGTGGGAGCGAGTGTACCGGGCGGGGTTCATTGTCGTCATCAGCGCTATTGCTATTGGCTTCCCTAATATTGGAAATTTGATGGGCTTGGTAAGTATTGTTGGTCTGCCTTGTTGATGATGATGCTGTGGAGGGACGCCTGGCCGGAAACAGGCGGGCAGTCGATCTCTCCTCGCGTTCATTCAGCCCAATTCCCTAAGGTTGGAGCTTAAGGTGCTGTCCTGGCGGCGTTGGTCTGCTTTTGTAAATTATATAATACTAGCTTCTGCCCGCGACTTCGTTAATAAAAACTATCCTTTATTTTAATCCAGGCTATAAACTATCTTCGTGCAAAATTTCATCCAAATCGATTGAGCCGTTTAAGCGTGATTGAGTAACAAACATTCAAACATCTAAACCAGGGGTCGGCAACCTTTTAGCAACCAAGGGCCATGTAGGAGCTAAAAAAAAATACGCGGGCCGCACTAATTATTTGTGACTTTAGCAGGCAATTCCAAAATTCTGAATTAAACGACCTTTTACATACAGAACAGCCAGAGAGGCTCGCGGGCCCGCAAGCAAGGGCCTCGCGGGCCGCCTGTTGCCGACCGCTGATCTAAACATCCAAACTTTTGCATTTATAATATTAATAGGACTAGCTGCCTGCGCGGCTTCGCCCGCGTATTGCAAAGAACTCAGGAAAACCCGCGGGATAAAATACAGCCTTTAACTATTATTATTATTTGATTTGTGGGCCTTAATATGCCGCTTCGACCAGCAAGTGATCTATTGTGGCAGTCCTTTCTTTAGTGTTCACCGTTAAGGCCCGTTGGCTCCAGGAAATTCCAGATTATTTTGGCAGTGACATGTTGTACTTACCTCTTCTGGGTGCACGATGTGCCGCCCTAGGTAGCTGTCCCGTACAAACGCGCGTATATCTCTGTCATTAGAGTTATCTTTGCAATTTTAACTGGAATAACCATAATTTGACTCTATCGTCGCAGAAAAAGAAACTCTAAAACTTACCAATTTTCTGAAAATTCGTGTTCGTACGGGACAACGGTGGACTTTTCCGTGGAATGCTCTTTTTGTGCATGAGTGGTCCGCAGGAGCAGAGAATGTGCATTGATGTCTCCACTGTCTCCTGGCAGAACCTGCAGGTTGCGTTTGCCTTTAACTATCCAGAGGCGCTAGTATAAGTTTACGTTTAGTCACAAACTGTATGGTAACGCGAACAGCGCAGGTGGTAATGGTAACTATTAGGAACTACGCGTTGCCATACAAATTCAAACTAAACGCAAACGCGTTCGAAAACGTATATGTATCGATAAAACTTGTACTAGAGCTACAGAAAGTCCATTCTACACGTACCTAGGTGAAAAAATTGTAGAAATCGGATAAGTGATTCCGGAGATTACTCAATACAATACAAGGCTACAATCTCACTGACTTTTCTTCTTTATAGTATTAGTAGGTACACTCAGATAATTATTATTTTACTAACCCCCGACGCAAAAAGAGGGGTGTTATATGTTTGACGCGTCTGTGTGTATGTGTATATGTGTGTCTGTAGCATCGTAGCTCCTAAACGAATGGACCGATTATAATGCAGTATTTTTGTCTGAAACCTGACGTAGTCGAGATGGTTCTTAGCTATACGTTTTAACAAAATCGGTTTAGCCGTTTTTGAGATATTAAGCTTTGAAATTGAAATGAAGTTGTGGTTCATTTCAAAGTCCAATATGTCAAAAACGAATTAATTTTGTTGAAACGTAGCTAAGAACTATCTCGATCACGTCAGCTTTCGGATAAGAAAACCCGTATTAAAATCGGTCCATTTGTTTAGGAGCTACGATGCCACAGACAGACACACAGACGCACATACACACAGATACGTCAAACTTATAACATCCCTCTTTTTGCGTCGGGGGTTAAAAAAAGGCGAGTGTAAGTAGGTACCTACAACTTTCCGTAAAATGGCTCGTTTATAGACTCGACTGTGTACCTATTTCTTGTACAAGAGAATGGCTTCTGCAACAACCCGCCTATTTTTTAAATCAAGAAATTTACCGCAGAAATTTATTAACCATGTAATTTTATTTACAGCTGGGTGCCTTTTGCCTGTCAAATATGGGCTTCATCTTCCCCGCTGTCATCGAACTCTTGGTGATTTGGGAGGATCCCGGTTTAGGAAAATACAGATGGCGCCTATGGAAAAACGTTGTAGTGATCATGATAGGTGTACTCTTCTTCTTTGCCGGAACCTATTCCAACTTAAGAGGATTAATATCAAATTTAAAATAAATTTAAAACCGACTAGTTAAAATGAATTTGTTAGGTATATAATAGGTCGCCTAGTGTCTGCTATACAGCCACAACTCAAAATTAAAACACATTTGAGATGTGGCTCTATTGCACAGTGCAATACGGAAATGAAGACAACTAAAAAAAATATGGTGCACCCTTAAGTGGTTAACGGCAACATATTTGTATTATTCTGAACGATTTACGGTTCAAAATTGAATTTATTTATAGAGTTATCAAATGGTCAGATTGTTCAACTTCGATTCGAAATATTCGTAAGCCCTCGTGGTCTCCAAAATAACTCAAACTGCTCAGGACAATTTTCTTTGTCTGTTTTTCCTGAGATTCGTGACCACATTGGGTGAGATTATTTAAAGTGGCCATTTTAGAAAACTGTAATGGGAATTAGAAACTTCTGCCATTGACGGTAGAGTTGCTTTTGGTATACACTACTTGACTTGAATTGACGACCGCCTTAGCCTAGTTAGTAGTGACCCTGCCTACGAAGCAAGAGGTCCTGGGCTCGAATCCCGGTAAGGGCATTTATTTGTATGATGAGCACGAATATTTGTTCCTGAGTCATGGATGTTTTCTATGTATTTAAGTATTTATTTCTCTATATAAGTATCTATATCGTCGTCTAGTACCCATAGTACAAGCTTTGCTTAGTTTGGGACTAGGTTGATTTGTGTAAGATTGTCCGCAAATATTTATTTATTTATTATTTATTTACTTTGATAAAATTCGGCCAACTCAAATAATCTCAAGTATTCCTACGAACATTCTCCAGTGATCCGGTCATAACATGTGTCAACTGCCTTATCCATATGCTCTATTAATGACCACTTTTTAGACGAGCTGGGGTGGTTAGAGTAGCGCCACACCGCCGTTTCACGCAAAATAGGCACAATGGATGTCGACTTGCGGAAAACGCCCAGTATAACTAACTAACTAACTAATGACCACATAACTACAACTTCAAAAAAGTTGAAAACCTCCCGACATTTTCATTTCAAAGTTATAAGTAAATATCTCAAAAACGGCTGAACCGATTTTGTTGAAACGTAGCTAAGAACCTCGACCACGTCAGCTTTCGGATAAAAAAACCACATTCAAATTGGTCCATTCGTTTAGGAGCTACGATGCCACAGACAGACACACACACACACAGACACACAGACAGACAGACTCACAGACACGTCAAACTTATCAAACTAATAACACACCTCTTTTTCCGTCGGGGGTTAAAAAATAGGTAGGTTAGAGCTTGCTCTTGAGATACCTGCCTTGTGATAGCACTGGAGCTATTAAACTCAAGTATTTTTTATAAGCAGAGCAATTTGCTGCTAGGTTCCAGTAGGTATTTAGATACTACTATACCCTATTCCATTAAGAATAGAAAAATCGTGCGTTAATCGTTATTCGATTTCAAGAAAAACCATTTTTAAACAAATCATTGGTATTGATATGTTTGAGAAGCACTTATTACTGATCGAGATAAATAAAACTATAGTATCCGCAGAATTAAGTGGCGAGTTGGGCAATAAAAGTAACAATGAAACCTGTTTGTGCATAATAATAGCATGATTCTAATATTTTATGACCCTGCTCGCCACATAATTCTGCGGATACTATAGTACAATATTTCCCCGTGATATCCGAGAGAATCGAAGAAACGAAGGCGAACTTGTCCGTTAAAATTATAATGTTTATATTAATGGAGCGAGGTATAGCTTCAGTACTTTAAATAAGTAAACGCACACTGTAAATTTCTTATCTACCAGATTAAAACGTGAGGTGCAATAATTAGATGTCAGGCGCAGCAAACGTGAACGCTGCGCTCTGAGATTTCAAATTGTGATAACACGATCAAATACAATTACAAGTCGTTAAGTTTTAAGTCTCAGACATACTAGGATTAAACGTTATACAAATAAAACTTTTTTTAAGCCTAAGCGTTTTTTTTTTATTTTTATTCATGCAACATAATACATTTAGTTAAAGCAATGACGCGTTGTTGCAGTATACAAGAGGCAACCGGATGGCTCACGGTATGTATTTGAGCTCCTGAAGTCTTGTAGAACCGAACTGAGCCAAGTTGGCCTGGGGTGGAACGGAAAATAGGGGTGCAAAAAATTGGCGGACCAGGAAATTCATTATACCATAAACAGCTTACACACTTCCAGGCAATCGTTTTTTTCGGCCAGAGGCCAATTTGGCTCAGGGTTGCACACGGGTGGTTCTACAACACTTCGGGGGCTCAAATACCGCGAGCCATCCGTTTGCCTCTTGGATACTGCAACTAGGTAGGTACGCGTCATTGCTGCTATGAATAATTCGCAATCGAAACCCAGGATCATACATATTTTCGAATACCGTGAGTATTAGGTACCTGCCTAATCAAAATATGTCCAGGGAGACATATTTTTTTGCCTTCTTTCTTTTGGAGTTATTATAAATTTTGAGTCTACACCTCTATTACCTATGTACTAAGCAGTCTTCTTCTTGGCCGATACGTTCTTGTCAGGCCTTTCACAGACTGTAGCGGCCTGGCCGCGGCGGTCAATAGTAAACTTGTCATTAGCTGTCAAATTTACTATTGACCGCCACCGCAGGCCGCGCCATTGTGTTGCAGGCCTCAGAACGGTCGTGGTCATTATGAGTGGCGAGCAGATGTCACTCGCTTCACAATTTCTTGCCATTTCGATCTATTCTCGGCCTTCCTGGTACACTCATACAATTGACCGCCTACAGCAGAGTTGATCTGGTCTGCCCATCGCAGGATTCGCAGGTGATCTTCCGCGCGGTCGGGTACCCTCCACTCTGCCTAGCGCTATGTAGCAGTACCAAGACGCAAAAGCGTTGTTTTTGTTTGGCTTTTTCCTCACTTATTATAAGTATAATTAATTACGCGTCTTCTCCGTTAGCCCTAAGAATTTCATACCTACTTAATTTCACTAGCCCTAATGTTGTGAACCCTAAAAACGCAAACACAAATATTAATTTTTCCTAATTATAATTAGCCCTAATGTCAGTATCCCGAATTTTCATAATGTCAAATTTCTCATGACTGAATTCTCACTAACATTAATTTTATTTAACCGATTTTTCCTAGATCTAATATTCCTATGCCTAATAATGACTTTATTATCTATGTCTCTATGTATAATCACAAACCCGAATCTTCATTTTGCCTAACAAGTTTAGCCCTAAAGTCAGTATCCCGAATTTTCATATTGTCTAATGTGACGGGATTCTCAGTAATAGGTAGGTACTAATTTTATTTCACCGATTTTTTTCTTTTGCGTATAAAGTCGGTTCTAGCCATAGATAACCTTCGTCGGCCGCTGCCGCGGCACGCTCGCTTCGCTCGCTCAGCTCGCGCGCTGTAGGGTCACAGTTCTTTCAAACACTCCTCCTCGCTTCGCTCGTCGTCGCACCTAAACCGACCTGCCTTAGAGTAGAATGGATGGGTAGGTAATCCGATGTAATTTTGATTCCAGAAAAAAGTTTAAGTCACTTATTGACTTACTGGCACAGTTAATTGACCGGATTTTCCCTTGTTAGACCTAACTAATTTAGCCCTTAATGCTTCTATTGACCTGGGTCGTTCTTCTTTTCGACCGACAATAGCCTCGCCTTCGTCACAGAATAAGTAATCCTTCGTCTTATTACGGCGTCGGATTGGAGTAAGTGTTGATTGATGGTTACGGTTTTATAATGGTCAAATGAACGTTCATATTATTTTATTAATTAATATTATTTAATATTTCACTTTCTCTAACCAGCATTGTTTTATACATTTGTTTTTCGTAGAACACAGAAACAGAGTGGTAAACCGAAATGTGGTCCCCACTGAAAGATAGCTATACATTATTAAAAAGAAAACCAACATTAAATATATATATTGGTCGGAAAGGAAACTTTAATTAGTCAGAATGAAGAAACACATGCATTTTTTTATCGCACCCCTAAACCACAATTTTTCATTGCTCAAAAACAAAAAAAACGGAAAAACGTCGGTTCGTTGTCGGTAAAAAAGAAGAACGACCCAGTACCTAATGTTTCATTAGACCTTATAGATTTTTTTCATCAATAGTAGGTAGTAATAGTTTTTAACATTATTATATTCAAAGAAAACCCGATAAGTTCACTGTTTCGAAGAAAAATGCATTAGGTCTAGTGAAACATTAGAGCAAAAGTTAATAGGTCAAGTAACAGGATAGTTGTGATGAAATTAGGTGAAGTGTTCATTAAACATTAAGTAACCATTAGGCACATTAATCATTAGGCTTAAGTAGGTAGAAATCATTAGGAAAAATTATTATTTTCCAATATATTAGCATACTTGATGTTTAGTATTAGGAAATATTAGGAGGTATGAAATTAGGCCCAGCGAACAATTATGCCATAGGTACAAGATTAGTTATCGGAATATTACGGCTAATTAAAATTTTATCGAACGTTGGTAGGTGTAATGAAAAAAAAAAAAAATATACAAAAAAAAAAAAAAAATACTATTGGAAAAGTATAAAATGCAAAAGAGAGACCTTCATCTCGTTTTTATAGACTTGGAGAAGGCCTTTGACCGAATACCGCGTCAGCTGATCTGGCAAGCACTTAGAGCCCAACTGATACCAGAGGCGTACATAAGTATCATCCAGGACATGTATAATGACGTATCTACTCAAGTAGTTTCGCCAGCGGGTACGAGCAAGAGTTTTAACGTTAACGTAGGTGTCCACCAGGGATCAACTCTCAGCCCCTTGCTTTTCAACATCACCATGGATTACATCACGAGAGACCTGCAAAAGCCGGCTCCATGGACTGTGCTGTACGCTGACGATATAATCCTAATCGAAGAAACACTAGCGGATCTACAGAGAAACCTAAACGAATGGCAAAAAGCCTTAGAAAGCAAGGGACTACGTGTGAGCCGTCAGAAAACTGAATATATGTACTGCAACTTTTCCAACACCAATATCTGCAACCAAGCGACGCCGACCATAGGAGGATCTCCTTTAAATAGCGTGGAGGAGTTTAAATACTTAGGGTCCATGCTTAACACCAAAGCAAACACAGACAGAGACATAGACCACAGAATTAAGATAGGCTGGCTGAAATGGAGATCGCTTTCGGGAGTTCTCTGCGACGCGAAGATGCCAATAAAAGTAAAAGGCACGGTATACAAACGCGCGGTAAGACCTGCCTTGCTCTACGGTTCTGAGTGTTGGGCCATAAGAAATTGTGACGAACACAAAATGCACGTCACTGAAATGAAAATGCTTCGATGTGCGGGTGGCGTTACCAGGCTTGACAGAATCAGAAATGAGTATGTCCGTGGAACATTCAAGGTTGCAGAAATACACCAAAAAATGCGCGAAAACCGCCTGCGCTGGTACGGACATGTAATGCGCCGCAGTGATGACCACATGACCAGAAGAGTATTAGCCATCCAGGAGGGGAAAAGAGGAAGAGGGCGCCCACCAACAACCTGGCTAAAGACCATCCATAACGACATGACAAGGTTAGGCATAACGACGAAATTGACGCAGAACCGTAATGATTGGAGGAAGAGTATCAGGAGGGCTGACCCCGAATAGGGATAAAGCAAGGATTGATGATGTTGGTAGGTGTAATGAAATTAGCACTAAAAATATTAGGATGGGGGGTGGGGGATATATTAGGTAAGTATTAGGTAGTAGGTAGGTAGTTAGGGGGTAAGGATCTGTTATTCTCTCACTGTCACTATTGTTTTAAGTTACTGTGTATTATTTAAGCTGATGATCTTCCTACGAGTATATAAACAAATACCTACAGAAACTAGTACAATGTACCTACTCAAATGACGGTAGTCAAGACTGACTTCAAATCTGTCGGGAATGGGGAATGGATGAAAATTTTAGAAATGCCTGATTATTTTTTTGGTGATAGGAATAACCTTCCTTAGCACCAGAAAAAAGTTGCAGACTTGTCAGCTGCGTCAATTATTTTTGAAAAATATAAACAGTTTCCTCACTTACGTTTTGTGGTTAGGACGGCGAATGAGACACTTTCCTTGATCCGTCTCATATTACAAAAAATATTTTAAATATCTGACCCTGGCAATGACCAATATATATAGATGCTGCAGCTGTCAATATCATTGCCAGTGTCAGTTTACCACTGATTTTTATGATATTTTTATGTAATATGAGACGGATCAAGGAAATTGTCTCATTCGCCGTCCTAACCACAAAACGTAAGTGAGGAAACTGTTTATATTTTAAAAAAAATATTGACGCATCTGAAAAGTCTGCAACTTTTTTCTGGTGCTAAGGAAGGTTATTCCTAACACCAAAAAATAAATCAGGCGTTTCTACAATGTTCATCCATTCCCCATTAAGAGGGCGCTCGTTTTTTGGTCAGGAATAAGCGAGAATGACGGATTTTTGACGTTGTAATTCTAAGAAACGGAGAGCTTTTTCTAGATCCTGATTACTTATTTGCATAGGTAAACTCCTCATATTGGTCCTAGCCGCCTCCAATTTACGAATAACTGAATACTTTAACCGAAAATACCCGATTACCGACAGTAGTTTTCTGAAGAGAGCGCATAGTCATAAGTTTGAGCCCCTAATACTCCATGATGTTATATGAGAACCTACTTGTTTTTTTCTATTTTCACTAGCGTAATATGTTGCCATTGCTCCTAGCCGCCTCGAATTTTCCTTATTCTGCACGTATATATATGTAAACTGTTCTCAATTACACCATATTTGTCAACAAAATTGTACTGAAAACTCAAGGATTTTCTCATTATTGTTGAATAATTTTTGTATTGAATCTTACACAACATTAAAGTTCATGCTTGTACCAACAAGATCCAGTCCAAAAAATATAACTTTTGTCAAAATTTATATTTATAAATAATTATTCAAAACTAGTATAAATTTACCGTCGCGCGGGAATTTATCTCAGTACCGGCTGAATAGCCCTCCGAGACAGACGTGTAGTGTGTTTATTTGTGGCTATTCACGAAGCTAACCGGCCACTCTTCAGATAAAATAATATTATTTTGATCTCCGACTAGGCATAGTTGTTACCAACCTCGGGGTCAAACTATACTGGGGATACATTCGTGAGGCTAATCGAGACAAGTTATGAATTGCATAGCTGCCATATATGACGTAGTGTAGCGAAAAGGCTCAAACCCACCGGATACGTAACATTTAAAATTGAACCTTCTCTCTATAACAAAAGTCATACATTTCAATGGTGATGTCTTGTGGGTTGGATCCTTTTGTCTAAACTACGCGTTCTATAGTCAATTATTATTGTACGAGTGATCGTGATACTTGATAGATTTAATTTATTTACTTGTTACTATCAGTCCACCTTGTTAGTATGTATGTATGTATGGGAGTTTGGGTGAAATCTTCAAATTAGGTACAATTGCGTATCTTCGGTGACATAATATCATAGAGCTGGTCTGATGATGGAGTCGGAAGGTGGCCATAGCAACTCCTAAACTCAACAAGATAAAGCCATCGAATTTGGGCTCATTTATTTGGTCATGGCACGGCAAGACTTTGGTGCTGGATGATTTCCAGAGTCTGATGATGGAGCTATAAGGTGGTCATGGAACTCCTAAACTAAACTAGATAAACCCATCTAGTTTGAGCTCATCTGTTTTGTCTTGGTAAACACTATGGTGATGGATGATTTCCAGGATCTGATGATGGAAGGTGGTCATGGGAACTCCTTAACTAAAATAGATAGACCTATCTTGTTTGGGTTTGTGTGATTTGTCTGTACAAGTACCCACGAACCAGCGACATAATATGCAGGGTTATTGAAAATAACAAGATGAATAAAAAACTTTTTAAAAAACAAGCTTATATGGCGTTTGTTAAGTACAGCACGATCCTACCTTGCATTTAGTAATTATTTTCGTTTATATATAACTAGCTGTTGCCCGCGACTTCGTCCGCGTAGAACTTTTTATCGTCTTAGAAAATGATTTCTCTCAATACAAAATTTGAACCCTCTTTTAGGGGATAATTAAAAAAAAAGTTGATGTTCATTTTCTAGTTTGTGAACAAACAGTCTAAAACCAAAGTTAAAAATCTCATACTTTAAAAATGCCTTGAAATACTCAAACTTTGAACCAATTTTAACACTCTTAGGGGATGAATTTGGAAAAACTCTGAAATCAGTTTTGTAGTCTTTTAACGTACAGAATAAGACCGAAGTTAAAAATCTCTTACTCACACTTTAAAATTTTATTGCTCGCCATTTAAAATTTGAACCCCCTTTTAAACCCCCTTAGAGGTTGAATTTTTCTAATCGCTGAAAGAACTTTTTTCGTAAACTTTTAAGTCTCTAGCTCAAAAAAAGTGTTGCCCATACAAAGCTTTCTTAACCCCCTTAGGGGTGGAATTTTCTAAAACTCTGAAAGTACTTTATTATTAATTTTAATAAGTAACATTTTGAATAGTTTTAAGTCTAGTAAAAAAAAAAGTTTTTCCCACACAACACTGGCTACCCTTCTTAAGGATCTTAAGGATCCCCTTAGGGATGGAGTTTTCTAAAACGCTGAAAGTTCTTTTTTAGTATTCTAATAAGTAATCTTTTTGCAAAGTTTTAAGTCTAATTAACTCAAAAAAAAGTGTTGCCCATGCAAAGCTTGCTCTCCTTTTTAACCCTATTAGGGGTGGAATTTTCTAAAACGATTTGTGTTCTTTTTTCGTATTTTAATAAGTAATCTTTCTACAAAGTTTCATGTCTCTAACTCAAAAACATAAACTTTCCCTGATAAAAACTTTGCACCCCTTTTTATCCCCCTTAGGGATAGATTTTTTCAAAACGCTGAAAGTCTTTTTTTTTGTATTTTTATAAGTAATCTTTCTACAAAGTTTTAAGTGTCTAGCTCAGAAAAAGTGTTCCCCATACAAACCTTGCACCCTTTTTTAACCCCCTTAGGGAATTATTTTTGTAAAACGCCGAATGTAGTATTTTTCATGTTCTAATAAGTAATTTTTCGTCAAAATTTTAAGTCTCTATTAAAAAAAATATGTTTTTCCCATACAAACTTTGCACCCTATTTTACCCCCTTAGGGGTGAAATTTTCCAAAACGCTGAAAGTACTTTCTTTGTATTTAAATATTCTTTCTACAAAGTTTTAGGACTCTAGCTAAAAAAAATAGTTTCCCACATACAAACTTTGCACCCCTATTTTAGCCCCCTATTTTTAGGGGTAGAATTTTCTAAAACGCTGAAAGTACTTAATTTGTATTCTGATGACTAATCTTTCTACAAAGTTTTAAGTCTCTATTTAAAAAAAATATTGTTTCCCCCATACAAAATTTGCACCCCTATTTTACCCCCTTAGGGGTAGATTTTTTTAAAACACTGAATCTAGGTACTTTATTTGTATTCTAATGAATAATTTCTCTACAAAGTTTTAAGTCTCTATTTAAAAAAAAGTAGTTTTTCCCATACAAACTTTGCACTCTATTTTACCCCTTTAGGGGTAGAATTTTCTAAAACCCTGAAAGTTCTTTATTTGTATTTTAATGACTGATCTTTCTACAAAGTTTTAAGTCTCTATTTAAAAAAAAAATGTTTCCCCCATACAAACTTTGCATTCCTATTTTACCCCCGTAGGGGTGGAATTTTCCAAAACGCTGAAAGTGTTTCATTTGTATTCTAATAACTAATTTTTCTACAAAGTTTAAGTCTATAGCTCAAAAAAAAAAGGTTCTCCCATACAAACTTTGCACCCCCATTTTACCCCCTTAGGGGTAGAATTTTGAAAAATCCCTTTTTATCCCTAGCCCACGTTATAAAAGCAACATACTGTGCAAAAATCAACTCTCTAAGATTAGTAGTTTCGGCTGTGCGTTGATGAGTGAGTGAGTGAGTGATTAAGTGAATAAGTCAGTCAGGACATAGGCATTTATTATGTATAAATAGATAGAAGATAATGAAACTCCCATTCAAATATCTCAAAAAATTATGAAGCTACATCCGTTTTAATGTCGTTTGTTAGAGTGAGAAAACGATGAGGGACTGTGACGTCAATATACTCGAGCGTCATAGTAAAAAACAATCGTTTCATATGAAGGTGCGTTTTGCGGAAAAGGGACAGAACATACCCCCTCTTAAAACTTTGGACTCTTATAACTTAATCATTACATATATAACCTCTTGCTTTGTTTTTTTCTCCATTTGACTATATTTATTTTAAATTCTTTTTCGAGAAAATACATTATGATTATTTACCATATTTTCGATTCCTGAGCTATAACCACGAACTTCGGAATTCGAAAATATTCGGGTATCTCTATCTCTATCGCACTAACCATACTCGAGTGACAGTATCGGTTTTCGTGGTAGCGCCGCAGGTACTTTGGCTGAATGCGCCGAGCGCGTGCCATTGTCATTCAAAAAAAACAAATTCGTGTTAATTATATTGTTCAAATTTGTTGATTTCATTTATTGAAATTACGACATAAAACGACATTTGCGCATATAAGTTCTCATATCAGAATCGAATATTTTTTTATGGTTTATATTTTAGCATTTGTCTCGTAAAGGTCTATCGTAGACGGGATTTAAATTATTTTATTAATAAGTGAAAGGCAAAGCAATTCCGCCATTTTGACGAAAATTTGACGGTTCTTATAGCTGACAGTTGGAGCAGCGTTTGATTTCAATAAAAATAAATGAGAAATTAAATGAAGTCGTATATTTCGGAAAATTAATTAACTGTCGCAGTCGGATAAAAACTATCCTAAGTTGCAGCTAGAATAATAATGTACCTATATAAAATGTTTCATATTTTTCCGTTCATGGGATGCTGAGAACATTCGAACCGCGCAAAGCTTAGTTTCAAACTGGCTGATTCTTTTTTTAATTTAGAGATTTATTATAAGTGGAGATAATAACACACACCGGGGGTTTACACTGGAAAGGAAGATTTTTACGTGGTTTTATTACATTTCTGAGTCATCATCATCATCATCATCATATCAGCCGAAAGACGTTCACTGCTGGACATACGCCTCCCCCAAAGAGTGCCACAATGGCCGGTCCTGCGCCACCCTCATCCAGCGGACTCCCGCGACCTTTACCAGGTCATCAGTCCACCTTGCGGGGGGCCTACCCACGCTGTGCCTTCCGGTACGTGGTTGCCACTCGAGAACCTTTCCGCCCCAACGGCCATCGGTTCTACGTGCAATGTGCCCCGCCCACTGCCACTTAAGTTAAGCAATTCGGAGGGCTTTATCAGTTACCTTGGTTCTGCTGCGGATAGCCTCATTTCTGATGCGATCGCGCAGAGAAACTCCCAGCATAGCATAGCATAGGCTCAAAGTCACTCAAAGGGCAATGGAGAGCCATTGCCCTTTGAGTGACTTTGAGCCTTCTTATAAGGCCTTTAGTAAGCGACCACGTTTCCGTGCCATATGTCATCACTGGCAACACACACTGGTCAAAGACTCTCGTCTTGAGACACTGCGGAATATTGGACGAAAAGATGTGCCGTGCCGTAGCTTCCCGAATGCTGCCCAGCCGAGTCGGATTCGAAGGGTACCGTACCATTATCTATATCTTTAAACGGCAAAAAATGTGTTGTATAGGAACCCCCTGTAGCCTAGTTAGTAACTTGGTAGTGACTCTGCCTACGAAGCTGGAGGTCCCGGGTTTGAATCCCGGTAAGGGCATTTATTTGTGTGATGAGCACAAATATTTGTTCTTGAGTCATGGATGTTTTCTATGTATTTAAGTATTTATTTATCTATGTAAGTATGTTTATCGTTGTCTAGTACCCATAGTACAAGCTTTGCTTAGTTTGGGGCAAGGTCGATTTGTGTAAGATTGTAAAAGAAAAAGAAACAGATAAAAACTAAAATAAAAATAAAATTATGTATTCTGTTTTTTAGTATTTTTTGTTATAAATAGCGACAACAGAAATACATCACATTTCAAATCTCTATCTATCACGGTTCATGAGATACAGCCTGGTGACAGACGGACAGACAGACGGACAGCGGAGTCTTAGTAATAGGGTCCCATTTTACTCTTTGAGTACGGAATCCTAAAAAGTGACATAGGTTTTATGCTCAGAACATAAAAAAAGGGAGAAGTGCCGTACTGCTTAATTTCAACCAAAACCGATGTCCCCAGTTTTCTCCCAACGCAGCGCCCACAGGCACACACATTGAAACGTGTAAAAACAAAGCCTCGGGCGTTGCCAGTGAGTCTACGGCAACATGCAAACAAGGGCTGTGATTGGCTTAAACGCACTACACTAGGGGGGCGACAAACGTTAAAATTATGTTTTATCGACATTGATATTAAAATTAATATTATGTTAAGATATTGATGGGTAACAACTTCAACGACATGGTAAGTTTATGTGGTGGTATTTAAACTTCTAGCTACAAGTTTAAATAACACGGGTTGTTAACTTACCATAAATCGCAAAAGTAAAAAATATTGACGAATACCTACAGAGTAACATAAACGGCTTTTTATAAGTTCGTGTTCACATACATTTAAAACTCTGGTCACATCGATATTTTTGACCTGTAGGTACCAGGCCGATCCGACTCGCATTTTGGCGCGAAATAATATGTCCATTACTCATATTACGAGATTTAAGGCTAAGGGCGAGTATCCACCAAAGATGTGCGAAGATGTGTTACCATACATTTTACACCTAGGTTTCAAGCAAGCGAGGTGTCAAATATTCGAAAAGTGTACGGCTCTTATTAAGTGGTTGGAAACATTTTTCTTGAAAATGTTACGAACACATTAACTCTTCTCTGTACAGGAAACCAGTTAGGACCTCTGCCAGTAGCATCTATCCATTTTTTTAGTACCTACTCGGATTCTTTGGAAAACTGTAATAAGAAACCGAGATTTCTTCTTCAACTATCACATTTCAAATGAAAGTAAAAAATACTCATTTAAAATAAATTATTGGTAATAATATCACATTTAAAGTTGTTCTGAAGCCATTTGCAACTAAATTATATACAATTTTAATATGTCTATTTACCGTTTACTGCAACTTAGTGAAAATCTTATTAGTAGGTACCGTAAACATTTTGTGCCTTTTAATCTTATTAGTATGTTATTAGTTACCTTTAAGATAGGCACCCAACCAAAACAAGTAATTAAATAAAATAAAACAGCGAAAGTAGTCGAAATAAAATAACTAGTATAATATCGTACTTCTATTTTATCGATTACGCGTAAATTGTAACTGCACTTTGGCACCGCTCTAGTTTGCGACGCCAAGCAGCGGCCGTACCACTAAAAAAATCAAGCATCGTCCATATCCATAGTGGTTTAATACATTGCGCCGTGGTTTACTGTATTGAACGTTCAATGTACAACGCATAGAACAAAAATATGCTTTTTCGTTCGATATGTTAGTTCGATCCCGAGAAATGATGCAGCGTTGCGTTTATTTATTAAAATATTAGTTTTTACTGACTTAAGTGAAAATACTAATACTCACATGTGGTGCGTGACTCCACCATTCATGTAGGTTTTAGTTTCATTCCTATTTTTGCATGTAACCACGCTACAATTCGGCATTTTGAGTAAACGTGGAAAAACATTTCAGATTCACGGCAAATTGCGACTAACATGCGGTGGGCAGTGACATGCCCATTTGGCCATGTCGCACCGACACGCGCCAAGCCCCCGTTTCATATCTATTCCTTTTTATCATCTGAGGTTTTAGGCTTTTGAATAACACGCATTAATTAATTGTATTCTAGATAAAAAGCTGTGTTTGTATAATTTATAATTTTCAGTTCCTTTGGTAAGAAACGGACATAGCAATTTCTATGAAGGGCAGTTTTTTTTTACTGTCCATAACAAAAAAAAATTTCTTCAAGAAATGAATACGTAAGTACCCAGTAATTTCCTAGTAGAGGGTCTACTGGTATAATTTCACTACATTACTATATATAAATAAGACTCAGATAACATGCAAACTATTAATATCCGTAAATAAATTATTATTCTTATTACTGACAACTTTAAAACTCGTTAGTTTATTTTATACTAAAAAAACGAAACTAAATATACTTTGTCATATCATAGTATTTTAACTTGCGCTCAAAAATCAAATACTAACTTTATTCAAATTATCTAACTTCGCTAACATGATGTTCTAGAACATCATGTTAGCGAAGTAATACTTACCACTTTTTAGTGCAAGTATCAATATCGGTCACGGAGTGAATTCCAACGGTGCGCTATACAGATATTTGCATCGGCAAGCTCCGCGGTTAGTTCTATCCCGATTGCACTTACATATAGCTAGAAAGGGACGGCACCCGCGGCTGGTGCGATCTCGCTGTGCATGTGGGGGTTAGGTACGTTTGTGTGGGTGGTAGTAGTATTTACACACACAAACGCACTACGCGTGTCAAAATACCGAATTCTGAGCGAGCGCTTTTTTGAAGAGCACTCTTAAGTTGGTATACCTAGTTAGGTATAATCAATTTATCGCCGATGAACTCAATATTCTTGGATTACTACACATTTTATTGGCGACGCTTTGTCATCATCAATCTCCCACTTCTGGACATATACGACTTACGTATAGGTATGCATTCTTTTATATAATTAAATTAAACTGCGAAAAGTATTTACAAGATGACGCACAGCGTGCGTCTACTTAATAGATCTATGTGCCCGTATGGCAAAAGGATATAGCTTAAAATTTTCAATTTTAGAGGCCCTAGCACGATAGGATTTATCGTTGACGTTTCAGTACGTTTTCACCGTAAAACGTGACGTTAAAACCTATCGACCTAGGGCCCCAGGAGTGATAATAATGTAAACTTTGTGAAGTACTAGCGTTTAAATGTTAAATCTACTTATCATACTATTGACTTGGAGTTTTCATTCTACATTTCTGCGGATTTCCATTCCCAATACATAGTAAGTATGTATGTATGTAGTTACTATAATACATATTTATTGTAAATAAATTTCTGTCAAAAATATCATTTTTGGTACAAGCTTTTACTGCCGACTGTACTTTTTTCTGCATACCATTATCAAGTACTCATTGAGACGATTCTAACGAGCCCAAACTCGATGGAGCTGTGTCGTTTTATTGCGGAGTTCCTATGGCCACCTTCCAGCTCCAGCATCAGATCAGCTCCAAGTCATCATAATATTGCATTGTCATGCGATATACATATGCTTGCAAAATTTCAGCTCAATTGGATAACGGGAAGTGACTGAAAAATGGATTGCAAATTTTGACGGACAACTTACATATTTACATACATACGAACAGTGCAAGTTAATATAAAACTTGTAAAAAAGAATAAGTATGAGTAGGTACTAAAGATACAAAGTATTACCTACATCCAGTTACCTATCGCAAAAACTCAATTTCATTTCCTAACTAATCGTTTATCTGGATTTTTATGTGGGCATAATAGTAGTTTATGTGACTGTACATAATGAAGGGCATCAAACACGAGTGTGGGTTTATGAAACGAGCCGCAGGCGAGTTTCATAATAACATCACACGAGTGTTTTAATGCCTAATTATGTACAGTTACATACACTACTTTATCTATCCACATATCATAAGCCTCCATGATGCATTCAGGAGCCGCATATTATGACCGGCATCGCGGCGTTGTTTTCTGGCAGCTGTCATAGTATTTTTTTTAATTCAGAGACAAACTAGAGTCGGCGCCAACTATCATATCGTTCGATATCTTACTTAAGTGCGACATTTGTCAAATTTGTATGCAAATTGTATTGTATGGGTATCTATGGATAGGTCTTCAAAAATGATATTAAGGTTTCTAATATCATTTTTTTCTAAACTTAATAGTTTGCGCGAGAGACACTTCCAAAGTGGTAAAATGTGTCGTCCCCCCCCCCCCCCCCTGTAACTTCTAAAATAAGAGAATGATAAACCTTAAAAAAATATATGATGTACATTACCATGCAAACTTCCACCGAAAATTGGTTTGAACGAGATCTAGTAAGTAGTTTTTTTTAATACGTCATAAATCGTAAACCGCAATTTATTTTACGGAACCCTTCATGTACGAGTTCGCTTTTTTTATGATTATTATAATGCATCTAACCTAACGAGTTGTACACGGTTAAAACAAAAACAAAAAATTGGCTTTTTTCCGAAATTAAAATTTGGACAAAAGATACAATTTGGAAATTTAATGAAATTATTGCGATAGGATACCTACCCCATATCCATAATTATAGGAGCACAATCGTATATCATAAAAATGCTGAACATATTTTCAATGATGATGATGGTATCTACTTATCTAAGTACAACGAAAATAAAGACAGGTAATAAGAGTTATGCAGTTTTGCCCGGCAGGCACTGAAATGCTAAGGTAAACAAAACAAGTCTTAAGTAGCATGAACTTTAATCAGTACTTTATCGATAATGAAACGGCTTACTCTATCTATAGGTACGGTACCTACAAAACCCATACATTATATCGTCGATCTCATGACAAAAACTAGTAAGTTCAAAAAAGGCATTTTAGAGATGGGTTCATTAGACACCTACGTTTCACATTTCCATTAATAAATTCCAATTTTATTTCGACGTGTTTTAGGCGCTGATTGCGCGCGCGCGCGCCGTGCTTATGTTTTATTTACTAGGTAACGCCAACAAACCTTTGTAACAGGAAAGAAATATATTTTTCATTTAATTTCATTTTTATTTACAAAACGTTATGGGTATTACCCCTATTTATACCCCACAAAGTTTTTACTTGGAACTCTTGGATACAACTCAATAGAAGTAAGGCGTAACAACAACAACTCATCATGGCCTGTCGCATATTGCGCGCTCAGTCAAACTCAGACTGCATGGAACTCGTAGGTAGACTGTAAATATATACGTTCCAGATGTTCCTAGGGTCAGCTTGAGACCGCAGGTGCGCCCACTGCTGGCGGTGCCGGCGGCTCGGACGGTGTCGCGCAGAAACTCTTCTCTCCTCCGCGCAATTACACTACCCAATGCGCTCTTGACCACAGAACCTCAATGTGACTTGTTTGCTTGGAGATGTGTGGCGTGAATGACTTAGGTTTTGTGAGATTATGGATGATAGGAAACCTAGTAGCTGTCTGTGAATTTTGTGATACGTTGTCCTTCCGATATTTATCTTGTCTATGTAACATATATGTACACTCAAGAGCAAAAGTTTCAGGTCATATTTACTAAAATAGTGCAAGGTTGTACAGCTTTTTAATCCTGTCATGATCTTTATTGAATTGTACGTACCTACAGTCAGCCAATTTGATTCCTACCGTTTGATTTGAACCTTGCCGTTGTAAATCCTAATACGGGTTACTAGGATTATTGCGTTGCTATGTAGCAGTTAATAAAATGACAGGGTTCTACGGTGGCCTAGGAATCAAATTGGTTGACCGTACATCTTAACTGCACTTGAAATAACATTAAAAAAAACACTTTTCCAGGTTTAAATCGGACTCGTAAAAACCCATGAAAAAAAACAACGTTAACGGAGCGAGTTTGATATTTTTATGATAGGATCCCGGAAATTGCTAATACATTTGGGTATTACGAAGAATAGTATATTATGTAAATAAGAGTAGTGTAACATATAAAAAAAAACCTATTGCTGTTATTTAATTTAGGGTGACCAGAAACTTTTGCTCTTGAGTGTAGTTTAGTTTAGTTCCACCGATAAGAGCTCTTAAATAATGATTATGGTGTAACACTGTAATAGTGTGTAAACATATTTGTAATAAATACATAAATTAGGCAACGTGTGGTTGGGTGCCACCGTCGTCGTAGTAAAAAAAGAAAAGTACATACATACACTAATTGTCTCACAAAGTCACCAAAAATTACTCACTCAACTTATGCTTATAGTTATACATATTGTACTACTTTATTTATAGAGAATTAATTAAACACTTAATCAAGCAATACCATTATACGTACGTTTGTATTCGCATTCCCATATATGACATAGGTACTCTAACGAATTGTAGCGTTGGATCAAGATTCTTTGGTCGCTTATAACTAGTTATAACTCGCGTAGTGCAGCGAGAAAGACGTGAGACATTTTTTACCTACTTTAAAAACAAAGTTTAAACCAACTTCAATTCAGTACTTCGCCAAGAACGGCAACCACATAGGAACCTACATGAAAATTTCCACATTTCCTTTCCAATTCTCCACATGAACTGCTTTCCGAGAGCAAATGCGTTGATTATTACAGAAAAAATCAAAGTGCTATACTATGTCTTATACATATATATGTGGGCTGATAATATTTGAGGAGTTCCATCGATTCCTCAAGGATCTCAGAATTAACACTCCATTAGTTGCTAAGTACTTCAACGGAATCATGTCAGAATCTTTGACGTACTTTACATCTTTGAGGAGTTCCATAAGTCATCTGTGGTCTTCTTCATCAGTTCTACTTCACCAAAATTGCAATTTCCGAGGGTAAATACACGAGTTATAATAAAAAATACCGAAATCACTAAGTACAACACGCGTGCCTATAAAATTCAAAAAAAATCATCAGATCCTGACTTAGTGACAATGGGATTATGGGACCACCTCGGGAGTATACTTACTCTTTTGAATAAAAAAATAATTTTGGAAATCGGTCCACAATTGACAGTGAAATCGGCGAACATGTCACGAATAAAATAGTTATTTGTTATACAAGGGTGCAAAGTTGTATTTTACCCGCGAGTGTGGAATTGAAACACGGGCAAGCGAAAGGATTCTATAGTTGAACCGCGAGCGAAGAGAGTGGTTCTAAAATAGAATCCTGAGCGTAGCGAGTGTTTCAACACACGAGAAGTAAAATACATTTGCACCCGTGTGTAACACAAAACTTTTCACCTCACTGTAGCGAGGAAAGTGCAACATGCAAAACAACTTTATTTAATTTAGGTAAATCATAAATTTGCACCCTTGTATAAAAAAAATATAACAAATAACTATTCTTTTTTGAATTTTGGTCAAGTGCGAGTCGAATTTTAGTTTTCCCATACATTTTGAGACCCAGCGCCTGATGAAGGCAACAAGCAATTCTGAAACGTTTTTTTGTATGAGAGCCCCCTTAAATATTTATTTGATTGCGTTTTTTAGTATTCGTTGTTATAACGGCAACAGAAATACATCATCTGTGAAAATTTCAACTATCACGGTTCATGAGATACGCTCCAAGCTCAAATTACTTTGCCCACTAGCGATTTTGCTCACTGGTTATAAAGGATAAACGACGGTTTTCCGAGGCAGTGAGGGGAAAAAATATATGTACCTATACATATATACAGTGGAACATATACCTAACCTCCTCCTTTTTTGAAGTCGGTTAAAATCACGATTATTAATCACGGTTTCCTAAACGTGGTAAAATGTGTTGCTCTTTTATTACGAATTACAAACATTAGTAACTAGGTACGTTATTATTTATAGGCATGTTTACACCTGGGTGAATAGGTAGGTATTCATTCAGCGTTTTTACAGCGTTTTTTGTCATTATTATCTCTTATCTCAGCAGATAATGTCAAAAAAAAAAACAATGATCAGAATAAATTTTGGTTCAAAACGTTTAAATGACCGGTGATGAATATTAATTGATCAAATTTCTGGACGTTTGTCGTCATTTTTATGGCGATAATAATAATAATCGTGAGGTGGTATATAACGACTTTAGGACCGAGCGTTTCAAACCGCCGGTGATTCATCCACCTGCTTGTGTAGAAGACAACCAGGATTATATTACCTCTTTTTAGGGTTCCGTACTCAAAGAGTAAAATGGGACCCTATTACTAAGACTCCGCTGTCCGTCCGTCCGTCCGTCCGTCCGTCCGTCTGTCTGTCACCAGGCTGTATCTCACTGATACCGTGATAGTTCCAGTTGAAATTTTCACAGACCTATTTATGTTGCCGCTATAACAACAAATACTAAAAACAGAATAAAATCAATATTCTATTGATAATGGTACGGAACCCTTCGTGCGCGAGTCCGACTCGCACTTGGCCGGTTTTTTTTATTTAAAGTTATATACTTTCCGGTTTCTAACTCGTACATACGCAAATCAGCATTACCAATCGATGACACGGCAAAAACCAATAACAGCAGCAATGTCGACCACGCACCGTTAGTTGAATTAAACGAGTCATGGTGTAAACAGCAAAATGATTAAAATATTCATAATAGTTATTGTTTTCGTAACGGGGTATCAGTGTAAAGCAACATCAGAGGAAGTAAGTTAATTGTGCCGTTTTACTTGCACGTATTTTTACATTCGGCTCATCCCCAAAACTGATACATTTTCAAGATCAATAAAATGGAAATAGTTTGTAGGTATACAATTTTGTTGTATACAACTCTTACGCAAAGTGTTAGGTTCCCCGATTTCATTGGTCTTGAGTGCATCTACACCAAGTTTTTTGAACATACTGTACTAGTAATTAAATTAACTATTAGGTACCTATTTCATTATTCACACTGTTAAAGTACTTAGGTAATAAAATAGAAGTATGCCAGACGATCATCTCACGAACGTGTTCATCAACTCAACTTCCTACAAATACCTACGCCTAAGTTTTATATTTAACAACTTAGTTATATACATCAAGTTTATGATATTTTACTTTAATAATTTACTTTAAAAACAAAGTTTAAACCGACTTCAATTCAGTACTTCGCCAAGCCACATGGTACCTACATGAAAATGTCCACATTTCCTTTACCACATGAACTGCTTTCCCAGAGCAAATGCGTTGATTATTACAGTAAAAACCCAAATCGCTATGTGGGGGCTGATAATATTTGAGGAGTTCCGTCGATTCCTCAAGGATCTCAGAATTAACACTTCATTAGTTAATACTTCAATGGAATCATGTCAGATTTTTTGACGTACCTACTTTACATCTTTGAGGAGTTCCATAAGTCATCTGTGGTCTTCATTATCAGTTCCACTTCACCAAAATTACGATTTCCGAGGGTAAATACACGCCTTATAATAGAAAATACCGAAATCACTACACGCGTGCCTATAAAATTTGAGGGTTGCCCCCAATTTCCCTGGAATACCATCATCAAATCCTGACTTGGTGACAATGAGCCCACTTCAGGAGTATACTCTTTCGATTAAAAAAAGAATTTTGTAAATCGGTCCACAATTGACGGAGAAATCGGCGAACATACATTACATCTTTGACGAGTTCCATAAGTCATCTGTGGTCTTAATCATCAGTTCCACTTAACCAAAATTGCGATTTTCGAGGGTAAATACACGAGTTATAATAGAAAATACCGAAATCACTACACGCGTGCCTACAAAATTTGAGGGTTGCCATCAGTTTTCCTGGGATCCCATCATCATAAATCACTACACGCGTGCTTATAAAATTCGTAAACAAGAAGTTGATTTCAAATACCTATGTCATTTGTTCAATTTAGGTACTAGCTTATTTTCTTCTGTAGAAATCCAATCATAGAATAATTAAAATGTAATCAAATTACTGTTTTACTCAGGTCCTAGTTCGAAATAGTCCAGAAGAACGTCTAGCTGATATATCCGATAATGCAGCGAGCAAATCAGCCAAATCAGAAAATACACAAGAGTTGTCGAAAGAAGCATCAGCAATAGAAGAAGAAAGAACAGCTAATTCTGAAAGTTCTGAAGGAACAGAAGAACGCAAAGCTTCAGATTCGGAAAACACTGGAGAAAGGCATGCAAGATCTACTGAAGAAAGTAGGTTAGCAAATGTTGATGATGGACGTGTTACGACCAAAACCATTGTAAATGAACACGAAGCACTTAGAGCAGCTGGTTCCGACTCATCTGAAGCTTCATCTAAAACAGGCTCTAATGAGAGTAATGGTAATAAGCCTTCAATAACTTCAAGAAAATCTGAAGAAAATTATAGCGAAATTAGGTCCGATACACAAGAATCAAAATCAGGATCTATAGAATCGAAAACAGCTGAAAGAAATGATGTATCGCATATTATTAATAAAGAGATAAGGCAAGCTAGTGAAGAAGAAAGCATAGACTCGCCTAGTTCTCGAAGTTCGAGCGAAAATAATTCTAAATCCGCATCCACAGAAAGTGAGAACTCTAAAATAGCATCTGCCGAATCAAAAAACTCTGGTGAAGTGGCCCAGATAAGAACAGCAAATCGAGAAGAGGATATACGAAGTTCCTCGGACGCAGATCAAGATGACGCTAGATCAGGTTCCGACACAGACGTGGGGGTTGAAGCTCTAGTCAGGTCTGATATAGCAGCTTTAGCTGACCCCGCTACAGCTGCCAGGCGGATGCTTGACCAAAATTCTAACCTTCGATATGACTCAATTAAAACACCCGATTTGCCTGAAACATCAGATACCAGAATGGCACCACAAGAACACATACCATTGCCAGTACATCAGGTCCATAGTAATTATTTCGGTAATTCATTCACAAAATAATATTTATCTATTACTCTGTCATTATAGTCTTAACATTTATTAAAAGTTAACTGGCAGCTGTAACGATTAATAGTAACTTTACTGCAAAGGCTGGGAAGGTAGGGATTGCCGACCGAGCGACCGAGCGTGTTATAGACGAATGTTAATAGGTACGTGTCAGTCAGGCAATCCCTAGTTCCGGTAGAGGTATTATGTACAGATGTACTTAGTGAATAATCCATTCCCAACGTATTTGTCATGCTAAATACAGTCAGCTTTAGTACCTAGCCATCAAGACGGCGTAGGGGAAGGTTAGGTTAAGATTTTTATTATTTCAAGTTTATTTTCAGTTCTTTTAATAGTCATGCCTAAAGCACTTTGGGTTGGGAAAGAGTGACGTTGCAGTATTCTCTATGAAATCTTAATACACATATTTTAATCGTCGAGTACAAAAACATCTTTTTGTGATATAAGTACTTCAAACTCGTGGTTTAACATTTGTCACTGATAAATAAAACACCATATTTATTTAAAGTCACATATAACACAAATAGAATAATTCAAGACATGTAGCGCGTCGGCATCATTCGGAAGTAATCGTGTGTTCCGAGTTTTCACAATGGGGATGGATTATTCACTAAATCTGTACAGCGATTTTATCAAAAAAAAATGCTTGGAAATTTTAAAATTATCAAAAAAAGCTAGTCAAATTCTGATAAGTATCAAAACTGCTGCGTGACCAGGCGCCGCCACGTCCTCCGTCGCGGGGGAGCCAGCGACGGCGGGCATCCGCTGCGAGCGTACAGCGAGTGCGCTTGCAATTCCCTATACAAATACCATTACCGACACCAACGGCAATAAAAGCACAAACGATTTTTATTAAGTGAAAAGTCTACCCATTGTAGATTCGAATAGATTCCTAATCGGACACTAACTGGAGTAGTTAGGTAACTATATAAAATAACGATAGATCTTAGGCTGTTAAAATGCGCATGCGGTTTAATAATTTCTCTTTTGTTTACTCGTAGTATAGTAAAGTAAAAAGTAAGATTTATGACTTAAAACATTCTACTAATGCATTAACAGATTTAACATTGGTTTTCAGGTAGCAGTCGATCCAGTCAATCTCAATATCCTTATTCTCCCTTAGACAGCTCATCTCCTCTTTCATTCCTACCCTTCTCCTTTTCTAAGGAATCTCCACCAATTCCATCACAATTGCCTCAATTACTTCCACCTCAAAGTCCTATTGAAACGCATCGTCTCAACCCTTTGCCACCGATGGACCCAAATCAACCATTTAGAATGCTGCCTCCACTTACGTCACTTGATCGTATGGGACTATTCAAATCGCTGCCTCCACTTCAACCGTTGGAGCTGAATAAATCATTTCGACCGCTTCCACCACTACGACCTCTGGAAACAATTGAACAATTTAAGTCAATGCCACATTTTCCACCTCTGGAACCGTTTGGGCCATTTAGGTCCCTGCCGCCACTTCCACCTCTGGAACCGATATTTAAATCACAGCAACCATTTTCATCGATAGGCCGTAAAGAATTGCCAGAACCATCCTTCGATTCACCAAACCAAAATTGGCCACCTCAACAACCTTTTCAAAATTTGTTAAATTCAATGGCAAACTTGCCACAGTTTAAACCTTCACTAAACATGTTTTCGATGTCACGTCAAGCAGAGACTGAAGAATCGCCACGGATGCCTGGATCCTTTTCTAGAAGCTGGAACACGTTTGACACCGCGCCTATGACATACAGAAGTGCAGTTTCATTCCAACACTCCTCCCAATAAAGTTAAGGAAAGAAAAGGGTTATCGGATGCTGAGAAACGGTATCCCGTTTAGGTTAAGACATTAATACATAAAAAATATCGATTCACAATAAAGAGGCATCTTGATGAAACCCACATTATGTTAAGGACAACGTAGAATAGAAACCTGATACCTAGAAGAACAGATGCATGAATAAAAACATCCATCTCGGCAAATAAAGTTCTCATAAACGTGGTCTCACCCCATTGTCAAAATTTTTGAAACCCTTGCAATAAGTACTTAGATAAGAGACCATATGATGTAGGTAATGCCTTCTTCAGGTTCAGTACATATCAGATAAGTGTATATTTTGCATTTGTATTGGTACTTTTCTTTCATTTATGTTTTAGCACCAATTAAAAGTCAGTGTTAGTGCTGAGATTGACGAGTTAATTTTTTTTTTGCATTCCAATTGTGGATTGTTTATATCTTTGTTTGGGTAATAAGTGTTTTTGCTTTGAATTACTTATTCTATTTTATTCAAGACTTGCAGCAGATTGTTATCGTTTTCGTGACGTTTTGGGCCATTTGAGCCTATCGTGCTTTGAGGCAACAAGATTACCTATAGGCTATAGGTACCTAGTTTTTTGACCCTTGCAATACTACTAGAGAACACTGAATTTTGTTATATCTGGTAATGTTGATCTAAGTTCTTCTTTATTTACTTATTATTTTTTCGGTAGTTTCGTTTTATATCTTTTACACTAATAGTTAATAATCATAATGTTTTTTGTTTTTACCATAGGTATTAGGTAATCAAAATGAATTTGTTTGAGCGCGATTTGGATTCGCGTAACAAAGGTTTTCGTATCTACAATCTAGAATTGTTACCCTGGATGATTTCAATTCAATATCGGAATTGATTACCTACGTACTAGCTATTTGTTTTGCGAGCTCAAGTCACAAATGACCGATTAATATATTTATTATTGTATTGTAGGTATAACGGGTAGGTATTTATAAGCTTATAAGTACCTACCCGTTGCATCGTATGTAGTGTGCTAGCACACTACATACGATGCAAATTGTCACAACAACTGACGGAATCACCGCTATATCGAGTTAGTTAGAACGAAAGGTATAAGGTCAGTGCGGCCAATTCCGTCTGCGGGGTATTTCCGTACATCGGCTTTTGCGGCAATTCTAACCACAATACGCACTAGCCGACTCGATCGATAAAGCACCGACTGTATTTGCTACCAACTGTCAAAAACAGATGGCGCTATGTAGGCAGCACATGCAATAAAATGACCTTGAAATTTTCGTTGAGCTCCGAAGTCAAAACACGAGTTCGGAGCGTTGCTCCTTTTTTTGAAATTGCGATCAGAAAATCCGGATTACGGTTTAGTAAGTATGTTTATTATATTTTTCGTTAATCAGGCTTATTGGTAGTTTGATCCATTTTACATTATCGTTACTTGTTGTGAAACTACAGGTTGTTAAAAATGTATAATTCCTCAACTCTCAAGTGGGATAAAGCCGCCCGGTATGAATTGGTCAAAACCGTCATATGCCGGAATATCCCCATTTCATATATTGCCAACCTTTTTTAAATTTACGAATTTATGTGTCGATTATATTTTCTAAAAATGCAGAGGTGATCGAGATCTACGTATCAAAATTATGCATTTTTATTCTAGAATTGTAAGCTGATTCGACTTGTAAAGGCAAAATTGCACCATTTCGCACAGGTCGTTGTTTTAATTAAAAAGTAGACTTCAATAAAAGGTTATTATTACTTCTGATTTTCAAAATAGGCCGGAATAGCCCCACAAAAATAATTTTGGCCATAAAATTAAAAATAAACCTTAAGTTTAATTCGCTAAGGTTTAGTTTCGATCAAAAGTACATTTACATTTGCTTACTTGACGTACAGATTTGTAATACGTCCTGGTACACGAAAAGTAACTGCTAGACGGGAAAGCCCCAAAACCTAGGGGAAATTCGTCTGCTGACATGTTTTCAAAAAAAAATCATATTTAAATAACCTGAAGTATTAGTTAGCTATTTAACACAAATATCCTCAAAAAGTTAAATAAATGCTTAACCTATTATAAGTATCAAGTTTATTAAAAAGTGAATAATAACTTAGTTATGGCCAACCAAATTGAACTTATACAAAAATACGACGGTTTTGCCCTCATTGACCTTAGTTTAAATAATATGAACTGAGCTCATGAATCGGCGCGTGCAATATTTTGCAAAAAAAAGATTACCAGCACGTAAAACGTTCATTTAATAATTAACTCTATCCTCGTATATAAAGGATTCAAAATGAAGAGCAGTGATGGTGATGGCATTTTTGTGCAATTGGATATATTGATCAACGCTTCGTGAAAATACTGTTTAAAATAATGCTGAACTAAGAAAATAAATGTAATTTTAAAAATAAAATATTTGAATAAGTATCTTTTTTTTAAAGCAGGTTGTTCCGAAAACACTTGAGGTACCTAATTTAGAAGTAGGGTAAAATAAAATGTTCACACGCTCGCGTGCGTTAGTACGCATGTTGGAATTGGAGTCGTCAACGATCAAAAATGCTCAAAGAGAGAAATTTTGCTCTTTCTGGAGGGTTACCAGGGGGAACCAACAATATGAGACCCCAAGAATAAAAATTACGAAGAAAAAACATCTCCCATGTTTGTGTATGACAACTTGACAAGCATGCCCGCGAGCGTGTGAATAAGTAGCTTGCTTGGCCCGCAAGTGCACGGGCTGCATGCCAGTGTGAACACTGTGAACGTACCATAAAAGCCCAAAGTGCGGTAAATACTAGGATTTACCGGTAAAATCCAAAATTTTACAACATGGATTGGTAATAGTCCGAAATGCTTTAAAATTTCGTTAATTTCGGACTTTTACCAATGGCTTTTGATAAATGTTATGATTTACCAACATGGGTTGGTAAATGTAAAGAATTTATTAAAAAACTGGCCAAGTGCGAGTCGGACTCGCGCACATAGTGTTCCGTACCATTATCAATAAAAATATTTATTTTATTTTGTTTTTAGTATTTGTTGTTATAGCGGCAACAGAAATACATAATCTGTGAAAATTTCAACTCTTTAGCTATCACGGTTCTTGAGATACAGCCTGGTGACAGACAGACGGACGGACGGACGGACAGCGAAGTCTTAGTTATATTCAAAATAGGCACAATGGATGTCGACTTGCGGAAAACGCCCAGTATAACTAACTAACTTAGTAATAGGGTCCCGGTTTACTCTTTGAGTACCTACGGAACCCTAGTCCCGTTTTACTCTTTGAGTACGGAACCTAAAAAAACGAGATTTCTGACTTTTACCAATGACGATTAACCTTTTACCTCCGGACATCGGATTACCTGCGTATTCTACTTTAAGGCAGGTCAGTGTAGATACGACGACGAGCGAAGAGAGGAGGAGTGTTAAGCCTCTGCTAGACGGTCGCAACCGGATGGAGAAGAGGCAACCGGGTGGCTCGCGGTATTTGAGCTCCCGAAGTGTTGTAGAACCGCCCTGTGCAATCCAAAATGAGCCAACTGGCACTGGGGCGGAATTATAAAAAATGTATGAAATAAAAAAAAATTGTCGCGAGGCAGCCGATCGAATATTTTCTATTTGCAAAATACAAAATACATTACTGTTAAATTTTGCCAACATTACCAGTCAAGTTTCAAATTAACAAACTAAAGATGCGATTGATTTTGATGTGTTTAGTGAAGTGTTAATAAAACAACAAGAATACAAGATTAACAAAACGACTGCCAACTTATTATGTAACATACCTAGGGTCGTTTCGCCGGTAACGCGACCACCACCGGTTAGCGACCACTTGACGGACTAGGCTGCTTCAATTAAAGATATTAACATTTCTACAAACCCAACAGAAAAAGAATAACTTATTAACTATTCTTGAATAGTATCAGAATAAGAATATATACAATTTAAAACCAAAAGCTCAATCCAAAGCAAGAAAAAATAACCTCAATTCACACATTGCTTCCGTGGAGTGTTGACATGCAGTGAATCTGTGAAAAAAATAACGCGACAGTTGGCGCGAAAACTTTAGTTACGTCACTTAATTATATTATTATGCTGAAATTGGTTAATTGATCGTTTAAATGATTTAGCTGTTGTAATAATTTCGTTGAAATTCGGCATATTTAAAAATAGATTTAAATAAAGTGGGGTGGTCGCGTACCCAAATACATAATTACCAAAGAAGTCGGATAGCGACCACATCGTTTTCTTTTTCTTTCCTTATGGATTCTTATGCGGCGGCACCCGCGATTTTTAGCTTGGCTAGCCAATTGAGTCGGTATTTAAGCCGCGCCAATCCATGCTATGTCCATAGTATATAATAATATATAATTATATATTATATTATATAGTAGTCTACTCCGATGTAGAAAGCTTATTATCAGAAAACGACAGATAAAACTCATTATATACCGACATATTTAGATCCACACCCATACGCGCGCACACACCACACACATAGTCACGCACACACACACACACACACACACACACACACACACACACACACACACACACACACACACACACACACACACACAAACACTGCTTTAGTATTTAAAATAAACAATTAGTATTAGTTTTAGGAGATTTACTCCTCTTATATTATATTATTATTTAAACATGTTCTGTGCACTTCTGTACGTTTAAAGTTACACTATGGAAGAGCGGTGTCTCTTGACACAGGTATCTCGATACTTAAAAAGAGACACCAACCTGTATTTAGTTAAGCTATGTTAAGTTACTGAATAAACTATTTTTCATTTTCATTTTTCATTTTTCAATTTATATGAGATGGTTATGTTATAAATTCGAAAGTGTGTATGTCTGTCTGTCTGTTATCTCTTCACGCTTAAACCGATGGACCGATTTTGATGAAATTTGGTATGGAGATAGTTTGAGTCCCGGGAAGAGACATACCTAGGATAGTTTTTATCCCCGAAATAATCCCCTAAGGGGGTGAAAGTTTGTATGGAGCTACGATATAAACGATTTCCACGCGGATGGAGTCGTGGGCAGACGTTAGTGTAAGTAAAATATAATCTAAAAGTTAAATAAAAGCTTGTAAAAAGGTGGCATTTAGATACCTACTATGAATGACATGTGTGACTGTAATAGCAATATATATAATAGCACCATGGTGTGAGCGAGATGGCGCGCTTTTTTCGATTCTATTCTTCATTGACACAGCAATGTAAAGTAGATTTAGAAGAGTAACACTAAATAAAATGACCTATAATGATGAAGTTTCTCGAAAAAGGATTAAATGTAATGTCAAATGGAGAAAAAAAGAGCAGGGGATTAAGTAATTACAAAGTTATAGTACCTATCCAAAGTTTTAAGAGGGGGTAGGTATATTCTATCCCTTTTCCGCAAAACGCACCTTCAGCATATGAAACGATTGTCATTTACTATGCCGCTCGGGGATTGTGACGTCACGATCCACTAGCGTTTTCTCTCTCTAACAAGCAATATTAAAACGGTTGTAGCTTCGTATTTTTGGAGATATATGAATGGGATTTTCGTCACTTAGGCTTATTATTTTGCCTTCTTTTTTTTTGAGTAATAATAAATGGTTAGTCTACACTCCTATTTATAGTGGTATAAGGGCAGTTAGGTAGGTCAAACTTTGAGAAAGAGGTCAATCGTCGAATCCGACTCGTCTGGGTAGCGTTCGGGAAGCTACGCTATGGCTTTTCGTCCAATATTCCGCAGTGTCTCAAGGCGAGAGTCTTTGATCAGTGTGTGTTGCCAGTGATGACGTATGGCACTGAAACGTGGTCGCCTACTATGGGCCTCATAAGAAGGCTCAAAGTCACCAAAAGGGCAATGGAGAGGGCTATGCTGGGAGTTTATATGCGTGATCGCATCAGAAATGAGGCTATCCGCAACATAACCAAGGTAGGTAACCGATATAGCCATCCGAATCGCTAAAGTTAAGTGGCAGTGGGCGGGGCATATTGCACGGAGAACCGATGGCCGTTGGGGCGGAAAGGTTCTCGAATGGCGACCATGTACACACAAGGTGGACTGATGACCTAGTAAATATCGCAGGAATCGGCTGGATGCGGGTGGCGCAAAACCGGTCATTGTGGCACTCTTTGGGGGAGGCCTATGTCTAGCAGTGGACGTCTTTCGACTGATATGATGATGATGATGATAAATCGTTTTATTAACTACTTAAACACTATTTGCAAGAGTGGTCGCCAACTAGCTAACAGGTGGTCGCAAACCGACTAAAGCGGTCGCTATCCAGCGAATTCGCTATTTTGAAACCTTTTCCATATTTTTTTCTAATCTATGGATGATAGTGCTATATTTTATTGTAGGTTTCAAAACTTGACTACACTCAGAACCTATACGAATACCATATATTATGTGTGTACATTGAATAGGTATACATTTACTAATCTAAAGTGAGCAACTCGGCTAAGTGGTCGCTAACCGGCGAAACGACCCTACTTACAATAAAATTTATGGCAAATATATGAAATGAAATTATAGTGTTGGATTTGATGTCTTAATGTTAAAAAACGCGGACGTACAAAATTTTTGCGCAACAATTTTCTTGAACTTTGTTTGAAACAGTAACAGACTAGGTAGCAAACCAACTAATTTGATAAATTTTATAATAGGTATTCATAATTATCGTTTAGTGTCTAGACGGTATGTCCCCCCTTTTTTGTATTTAAATACTTTTCGTAAACTAAACTCCAAAGTAACACAACACTAATACCTAACATTAATAGTATTTTATGCAACTGTTGTATAAGAAGGGTATTAAAAGGCGAGTGGCGTGGGTGGCGATGCGAGCCTTGGCGAGCATCGCAATTAAAGACGCCACGAGCGTTTTTAGACCGGTTATACACCGTTGCATACAATACTTTTTCTACGACAAATTTTAAATAAATAGCAGACTAAAGAATAGGGAACATTACTGCCATGTTCTGCCGCCAGAGGCAGCACTACCACTAATAGTAAAACAGTATAGGAATGTAGGGATTCACACACACATGCACAATTGATTGTCAAATGGGTGACAAGGATGCTTGCATAGACAATACCGCAAGTGGGAACGAGATACAATGTCAACGCTGCTAGTGTCGCCACCTACGAAGAGTTTTGCGTAATGTGCCCTATAGTTAAAGTTTTCAGGCAGCAAGTTTTCTATTCTTACTTTTGCTACTCACGCTTTTTTCAGGGGTGCAGTTATTAATTTCTTTGGCCATTTTAAATGGAACGTACACTGTTGTCTTTACAAACACGAATAAAATCTTAATAGTTTAGGACTAATAGTTTATCATCTTTCGTCTTTTCATTTTGAACTGTATTTTGGTGGGAAATCAGAAATGTGACAGCTCTTGCTTATGGTTTGTTTTGTTTTTAATTTGTTTGCACTTGCCATCCGAACCAAACCGAATCCGGACCCGGACGGAATCGAACTGTTTATTTTTATAAATAATACCAAGAATTTATAAAACATGTAATTTAACACACAATAGATGATGATTTATTATTATTGTAGTAAATAATTTATAATATATAAATGTTAAATCGTAAATAAATACTTTTATTTCGAAATATTTGTTTATGAAGTTGGCACCACTGCAGTATAGCGGCCGATTTAAAAAAAAGTTAAACAGTACTTTTATGAAAAATGTATGAACCAAAAAAGTACGCTTAACAGTGCGTTTTTGGGCCATAGAGCATAGAGTTTTTCGACGACTTATTAGTGGTGTCATTGTATTTGAGCTACAGCCTATATAAATGACCGATAACGGTACAGGAGTAGAAAAAAATAATAAATCGCTTATAAAATGAAATCTTGTGTCTATATGCTCGGTTCTATTTTAGTGGACCGGATTCAATGCCAATTTTTGGCCAGATTGTGAATCATTGTAAATAGTGACAACAGTTGACTCACCAGTTAATTCGAACATCAACCGCGCCAAGCTCATGAATTCGCTCTTACTAGACGCGCCTACGCCTGCCTAAGCGACATGGTGAGTTAAGGGTGGCATTCCACTCGTCAAATCTCTATCCAAGATCTTTGATCAAATGTATTTGCGTCTCACATTTTGCTTGAAGTGTGAGTAAGACGCAATGCACTTTGGACAAAGATCTTGGTCGAGTAGAATACCACCCTAAGAACTGTACGTATAACAGAAATTCAGAGTTGACAAAGGTGTATTATACAGAATGATTTAGGGGTCGTGTAGAAGACCAAAAGCGAATAAGATGGTCATACTCAGTCATACCCACGAAATCGTAAAAAAATAAGAGCCAATTAAGATTTAACTTTGAGTTAACTGTGAGCTAATTGAGAGTTAATGTATGGAACAGCTGACAGTACAACGGAAGTAGGAGATAGCATGTTGAGTCCGTCATAGCAAAAGCACAGATAGAAAACTTGTCACTTGTCAGAACTTGTCAGATTTGATGCTGAATTTGAGCAGTTGGACGTCATTCATCTTTTTGTTCCTAGTTGCGCTACACTGATATAAAGTACCATAAATGTATCTTGATATAATATGTAAACTTTACTTTTTTAAACTGAAGGTCACTGGTTAATTTATTATTTATTTTAGATTACAAAATGTTTTATTACCTAGTTTACGTTTGACTGAAAAGTTGTAAAAATGTCTATGTGATCTTGTTTCTGAACGTCCCCTTTTTTGTTACGAAGTGTCACTGTCATTGTCACATTTTATAAATATCAGAATTTTTACATAGAATGCATACAAAGTTAGATTGCTAGTACTTTTACCATTTCTTTAAAATAATTATTGAGGTTTACAAGATCACTATGGGTAAACGTTACCACTGCGAATATTGCGACAAAACGATGGTGGATACGCCTGCTATCGTGAAAACGCACAATAAAGGGATTGTGCATCAGAAACTTGTTCAAGAACATTATCAACAGTTTAAAGGTAATCATTTAATCGACTTAACAAATTTGTGGATAACATCTGATTATCTGGATTGATTATCGGGTTTTGCACATAGAGTTGTAGTTACCTTTCAGATTTTGCTGTGGCGTAATTGGTTAAGGTATTTCCTACAATGTTTTATTTAGTCATTGAAGAATTTAGGGTGTAGCAAAGGGGACGCAGGACTATGACACTTTTTTTTAATGATTTCATGATACAGAATATGCAAAAATAAACGTGTTTTACTTGAAAAAAAATCTCTAAAATAAAAAATGGCTAAGATATTGGACCTCAAAATTTGTTTTCGTAACTCAAGAGTTTCGACTATTTTTAGGCAGTTTTTCCTCCCGGCATCAGGAGCTCCCTAATGAACCTAACCTATATCTATGTTTCGCGAAAGCGATGGGTCTAATATCTCAGCCATTTTTTATTTATAAATAAATAAATAAATATTTGCGGACAATCTTACACACATCAACCTAGTCCCAAACTAAGCAAAGCTTGTACTATGGGTACTAGACGACGATATATATACCTATATAGAGAAATAAATACTTAAATAGATAGAAAAACATCCATGACTCAGGAACAAATATTCGTTCTCATCACACAAATAAATGCCCTTACCGGGATTCGAACCCAGGACCTCTTGCTTCGTAGGCAGGGTCACTACCAACTAGGCTAAAGCGGTCGTGACAAAGCGGATTTGACAGAAAAGTGTTTCGAATAATACATGCTTCTTTTGGCGTATTCTAAACGATAGAACCATATAAAATGATGTGTCATAATTATGTCCCATCAACGATTTTTTGTTACACTCTAACCAAATTGGTTGTTCTCTATAATAATATGCTATCGCAAACTCTTTGATATTAGACCTAATTGGAAATCAAATACTTATATAAAGCCCAACCAGAATAAAATTATGCGACAATGGTCAATAGAGACGCTGTTTGGTCATCACTATAACTGTCAAGTAAAGGGTGAACACTATTAAATTGTCCCAAGTCGAACATGCTACAGAAGAGAAAATAAAAATCCAAAGTGTTTAAAACTCTTTATATGACTAATTTTATGTAACGTAAAATCAATAAAAAATATATTATGACTATTTTAACAACAACGAGAAAATTCCCGGACTTTACTTTTGATGTGATTCATCAACTTTGCACAGAATCATCGGTTAATAATTTTGTGCATTTAACCCATTTTCTTTGAAAATCAGGCAATGAAGTGGCAGGTTGGCAAGTTTTTCGCAGTTTAGTTTTTATATTAGCCCAATATTTTTCAATGGGGCGAAGTTCGGGACAGTTTGGTGGGTTACTCTCCTTAGGCACTACCTTGACTGAATTCGCCTTATACCATTCCAAAGTTCGAGACGAATATTGACAACTTGCTAAATCTGGCCAAAACAATGTTGAGGAAGTGTGCTTCTTCATGAATGGTAACAGTCTCTTTTTCAAGCATTCTGATATATAAAAATCGGTGTTAATTGTCCCGGTAGTTATAAATGGTGAGCTCCTCATGCCGCACTGGCATATAGCTTGCCAAACTAGGTATTTCTTAGCAAATTTTTCTACTGGGATAACCTTTTCCGATTCGTCGAGATTCGAAATGTCACGAGAGGAATAGTACTGGTTACCTGGTAAAGACTTGAAGTCTGCCTTGACATAGGTTTCACCATCAATAATTAGGCAACATTTTTACAGTTTTTTTTTAAATAAAATCATACAATTTAGACAAATAAACCACTTGGCTTACAGTTACAGCTTTTTCAATTTGGCAGATCCGTTACGAATCGGGCCTTACGTTGTAATGCCGCATTCTTTTTTTGGACGTTTGCTTGACTTGTTCCTACTTTTTTTTGGAAACATTCGATTTTCTGGTGGGTTGACCCTCACGACGCTTTCTATCTATAGTTTCACCTTGTTTTATATTTTTAGGGTCCGTTGAACCGTCCTTCCTCCGCGTAGTTCGACAAGATTTTGCCAGATCTAAAGTTGATAAATGAGGATTTTTACTAAATTCTTGCAAAATTAATTCGCGAACATTTTTTTCGTGTAACGCCATTTTCATATATAGAAAACAAATAAACGTTTTATGCTTGTCTAATATTTCACGAGCCTTCTAAATTTAAAATTTTAAAAGAATATTTAAAAAAAGTTTGATGCAGCACGCTAGCAAAGTAAAAATGTAGGCGACAATTTAATAGTGTTCACCCTTTAGTTGGAACAAATTTACAGTTTGATTAAAATTTCGCAATATTGAGATCCTCACATAGTTCTAAGTTTGAACATAAGTTAGTGTGCATATTGTCTGAGACCTCTGTCTATGAACGGCAGAACAATTCCGTTCTCCTCCGAGGTCAAGTATCTGGGCGTTACAATCAACCAGAAACTGTCCTGGAATCCGCACGTTAACGGAATTTTGCAGAAGGCTAAAGTAGCCCTCTCAATCTGCTGTAGTTTAGCGGGGAATAGATGGGGTCTAAAACCCAAAATTGCCCTGTGGCTATACATTTCCATTGTGAGGCCGATGGTGTCATACGCCTCTGTGGTCTGGTATAGGAAAACGACACAGAAAACAACAATAACTAAGCTCAGCAGTCTGCAACGGACTGCTTGCATTATCGTTACTGGAGCCATGTCAACCTCTCCAACAGCTGCTCTGGAAGCCGTGCTGAACCTGCCGCCCCTGGACCTCCACTTGGAAAAGGAGGCAAAGTCCAGCATGCTCAGAGTAGCGTCCGTAAGGAAAGGCGACTGGCTATCCACAGCCTTGAGAACACTCAAGGACTCAGTATACGATATCCCTGTTTTAGGGATGCCACTTGACACAATGCCCCCAAAACTTTGCACGCAGATAAACTACTCTGTGGAACTCCTAAGGAGAGAGGACTGGTTGAACAGCCTCATAGATTGGAAACCAGGTAGCCTGAAGTGGTACACTGATGGCTCCAAATCCGGATCGGAGGTAGGATGCGGAATATATGGAGAGGCACCCAGGGCAGCGATCAGTCAGAACCTGGGTAAGCACACTTCTATATTCCAGGCAGACGTATACGCCATTCTAGAATGTGCGACAACGAATCTGCAAAGCGCCTTCCTTAATCATACTATTTATATCCACTCGGATAGCCAGGCGGCTCTCTTGGTTCTTACCTCTAACGTTACAACGTCGAGGCTGGTCGAGAACTGCCGGGAACTTATTGAATGACCTGGGTACCAAAAACAAGGTAATTTTACGTTGGGCCCCAGGGCATGCAGGCATCGAGGGAAATGAAAAGGCTGATGAGCTTGCACAAGCGGGGGCGAAGGGAACACACTGCGGACCAGAGCCGTTCTGTGGTATCCCTAAAAGTCTAACCAAGCTCACTCTAAAAGCCTATTGTTTCTACAAGACCATTCAAGCCTGGAGAGCTAACCCAGGACTGAAACATTCCAAGGCACTTATTAGAGCCTTTAGCAAAAAGGCGTCTTCTGACGCCTTGGCGCTAAGTAGGAACCGTCTACGCATGCTGATCAGGGTGCTTACTGGGCACTGCCGCCTAAATAAGCACATGCAAACGATAGGACTGTGTGACACAAGGCAGTGCAGATTCTGCTTTGAAGCAGAGGAGACGCTTACACACATCCTAACCGATTGCCCTTGCCTCATGCGCAGTCGTAACTCCTTCCTGGGCAAACACATCATGTGCCCGGAGGAGATCAAATTTCTTGAGTTCAACAAAATCCTGCAATTCTTCGAGTTTGCAGGACTTGACCAAGAATTGTAGTAAGTGGCGATCACAATAGATCAGCGATGGTCGCAGTGATATAAGGGCTTTGACAGCCCGAAAGCCACTACCAGAATAATAATAATAATAGTGTGCATATAAAGGCTCCTTTAGGGGCACAACCGGGAATAATAACGCTAGGAGGATGATGATGATAAAGGCTGTCCCAAAAAGAACGCAAGATTTTCCATACATTATGTATAAATCTTCCGTTTTTTTTGGGACAACCTATATATACAAACAATACAAACGGGTATTGTAATATATTTCTGTATGTTTGATTGATTACAGATCCAGAGACTTTACTGTCAGAGGAGAGTGTCAAAAGGCCATGTGTCCGATTTGTGAGAGGAGACTGTCAATTTGGTAGCATCTGCCGATATTCCCACTACTCGCAAGAACAAATACAAATGCTGAAGGAAATTGGTAAACATCATATTTATGCTAATATTTATAGACAATATAGGTATATGAAGCAATGTGTAACCCTTTTCAACATTGAAAAATGTCAGTATTACTCATTCTCATTAAGATATACATTTAACATACAGACATGTGGTTGCCAAAAGGGTTAAATTACATTAACAAGTTTAATTATATACTTTGCTGATTTCAATATTGACAGTGTAACAACTACCATATCATATTCAAATATGTTTAGGAATTAATTTAATGTAACGATACCGATACCGATATATCGGCCGATATATCGGCCGATATAACAGTTTAAAAAGCGCGCGAAATGTATGATGAATGTTTTCTTTGATTTTGATTTGTCATTTTTTGTTATTTTTAATTTAAAAAAATTGTCACACTACAAAATCGAGTGTCTATATATAACATACTTAACATAAGTAAGTTTTATGCATATGAAATACATCATTATTTATTTACTGGGTTTATTAACTACTTAGCCACCGATATCGGTAGGTATCGGTATCGCCGATTATTTACTTCAAAAATCGGTATCGTATCGACAAAATCATGTATCGTTACATCCCTAGGAATTTCTATACATTCTGAAAATGTACTTTAAAAATTAATAAATAAATAAAAATAAAACAAAGATTTAAGGGGGGCTCCAATACAACAAACGTGATTTTTTTGCCGTTTTTATACATAATGGTACGGAACCCTTCGTGCGCGAGTCCGACTCGCACTTGGCCGGTTTTTTTTTTAATGTTGTGTGGCAATAAATTAGGTATTATTCTTAAGACAATAGTGCTAAATAGCTATTGCTCTAAGTCCTGTAAGAGTACATTCAATTGATACAGTCGACTACAAAGAGTATTATTATGGCCAAGTATTTTTTACTAGCTTTCTATTAACTTGCAATGTACGTACCTATGTAACTATGGATGTTGCATGTAACTATAATGTTTATTCGGGTGTAATCTTGCAACTCAATTTTGAAGCAGATATCTTCAACCAATTGCGCTGAAATTTTGGGTAAAGGTATAGTTTGGATGACAATTCAATATTATGGTACCATCAAGCTGATCTGATGATGGAGACAGAAGGTGGCCATGGGAATTCAGTACTTAACTGATGTAACCCCGTTGAGTTTGGACTCCTAAGAATCATCTAAATTAGTAGTTGACGATGATGACGGTTTCTGTATGTATATACAGAAAAGTATAGTCAGCAATAAAAGCTTGTACCAAAAATTAAATTTTTGACAGAAACTTATTTCACAGTACATTTTTCTATGATAGTTTAACATTGTATCCATTCTTATCTTGCAGTTGCATCAAAGAAACAAAAAGCTATAAATGCTTTTCAACCATCTCTTGAAGATCTCTATCTAAAGCTGCAAACCGAAAAATCATCAAAACCTAATGAATCTGACAACACTATACTATGTGACAAAAATGGTTTAACTCATGTTCTTCCCTGGACTTATAATGAGATATTTGATAATTACGTGATGTTACCACCGAGTGTCAAACGAGTTAAATTGGAAGAATTCTACAACTCCGATGATAACGAGTGGGGATAACAAAATGCTCTCTATATGGTATGTGAATACTGCCCATTTTAGAACTACATGAATGACATGTAATTTTGTCGCACAATGTGGTTTTAGGGCCTATGCACACCGCGTTTTTTAAACGCGCCGTTGACGCGCGTTTGTATCGAATCACGATAACGCGATAAATCGACGACGCGCGTCGACGGCCCTTACGTCGCCTGCTAAACTAGGTATTTGAGATGACCCTTGGGTAGGACATCCCCTATCCCTTATCGTCTGTGGGCAGCGTCTGTCATAGATGAATTATCGAGAACATGGAATTGTTGCAAACGGTACAACCACTACAAATGCATGTAGTGGTTGTACCGTTTGCAACAAAAGGAGAATAATTTTCTCTTAATTTTTCTTCACAATTTGACACTGACATTATTTTGGTATTTACTTCTTCAATATATAACAAACCTCTTTTTATGCTGATAGTACGAGAAAAATAAAATTCAAATATAGCATGCCTGTAAACATACAATACTACTACATATGCAATTCCATGCTCCCGTTAATTTATCTATACCAGCGATCTACAGTTCTTGTGAACATTGACCAGTAGCATATAGTGTGCGCAGGGTACGGGCTAGTGCCAACAGCATCCTGAAAATGATCGCTGAGCGGATGGACTGTGTGTACCTAAACCATTGCTGCATGATACACACAAACACAAATGTTAATTATAATAATTGAACCACATGACATTGAATTAAATTAAAAATTAGACATCTTTACTATACATTATGAATATGAATTAGTTTCTTTAATATACCTATGATAGCTGACAATAATAATAATAATGACTTAATTTTTTACAATTTCTTTATTTGAATGTTATGTGTATGTATTACTGTGTTATTGAATTTTTATAATCATTACTAATATTAGCTTAAGTACCTACTAACAACAATGATCCCAGTTGGTCTATTAATAAATGAATTTAATTTAATTTAATATAGTGATATCCATTGTTTGTGGTCATCATAACTTGTATGTACAATAATTTATCATGGGTAATCGATTTAGGACGGTTCAAAAACCAATTATTAACCCTCGACGCAAAACGAGAGGTGTTATAAGTTATAAGTTTGACGTGTCTGTGTGTCTGCGTGTGTGTGTGTCTGTCTGTGGCTTCGTAGCTCCTAATCGAATGGACCGATTTGAATGCGGTTTTTTTTATCCGAAAGCTGATGTGATCGAGATGGTTCTTAGGTTACGTTTCAATAAAATCGGCTTAGCCGTTTTTGAGAAATAGAACTTTGAAATTAAAATGTTCGGGTGTTTTTCAACTTTTCTAAATTGTAGTAATGCGTATCGCGGCGAATCTTGATCCCTATGACAGCTGTCATCTCAGTGCAATTTTACGTTTTTAGGTTTTTTTCCGTATTGTGGCTTTTTGCTGCTTAGGCACTTTGCCAATGTCAAGTGGGGGAAGATTTGGCTTTACGGTTCCGTGGAGTGCAACTAATAATTTTGCCCCAGGGACTAATCGTACAAAAATAAAATATTTGAATAATGATAATATTGATAATAAGTGGGTAAAAGAGTGCTTATAGATCTTAGAATAATAACGCCTAGAATTATAGTTTCATACGGCTGACGCGCCAAGCGTGAGGCATAAAATGGATTCATGTAGTTGTGATCAACTCGTATTCACACGCGCCAATACGCAGGCAAACGCACCAATTTTGTTCCATTGATCGGCGTACTACGCCATTTATGGCTGAGTTTTGGTGGCCTCACCGTTGCGCGTGAACTGCGTTTCTAGGCGTTATTATTCTAACTAGATATACATAAATAGTTAAAGTTTGATATTATTTTTATCTATAAAATAAGCCAAAGCCTTGGCCACTTTGGGCTCGAAACTAGCCAAGAGAATTTTAACATTGGTAGGGAGTTGGACTTTAAGTTTTTAGGTTATAAATTATACGGAAATGACAGCTGTCATAGGGATCAAGATTCGCCGCGATACGTATAGGTTACCTAATTACTAAACAAATGATCAAGCAAAAAATATTATTCTATTCATATAATGACTGTTTAGTGATTAGTTTAATGAAAACATTTTAATTTTATGTATTTATCAATACAATACTAAAGAATATGCCTTCTGGAAGTTCTGGAAAACATCTTCCTTGCGATTGGTGGTTTCCTCGGTCTATAGTATTCTATTTGCGGGTAGTTAATGAATCGAAACTCATCTGGTACTTCATATCTTATAGTTGCGTACTGAAAAGGTTATTTAACTATGTAATACATTTACTTCTTTTCCATTGGTCACGTTAAAAAGCCTCAGCTCATAAACACGTGTATCGTAGGTATCGTGAAAAAATATCAATGACAATGTATGAAAATATTTGAAATGGATTGACTGCGAAGACTGTCATTCAGTCACTTTGAACCTTCTTGCATAGACCATAAGGTGAATATTTGAGCGCATCAGTTTATTACAAATAGCCATCTCAAATACATTCAGTTATAGTTGTTATTTTCTAAGCCGTCCGTTCTGCAGTGCGGCGTTCTTTAGTGCGGAACGGACGGCTTAGAAAATAACAACTATACACCTACTGTGACAGGTTAGAAGCAAAGCATTTTAAATCGCAGTTCTATTTATTATAGTATTTTAAAAGCCATACCTGTTTTATGTTTAATATTATAAAAAAAGCAAGGACAATAATGTACAATTCCATTGTTTCGTGGAATCTAAATCAATTTAAGTGTAGCTATAAAACTTTTATGCTGTAAACTTGGTTTATTTCTTGCATTCAATTGCATATTCCACTTTAGATTTACAGAGTCAAAAACGACTGAGCATGGTAGAAAAAAACAAGGTACTTAGGTCACTCCCGACGATGTATCTTGCGTACGTCACAAATGATGTCATTGTGCAAAGTTGGCACACAAACGTTAGGGCTCATCCATTATTTACATCACAAGTATATTATGGGGAGAGAGGGGTCTACTTAGTGTGGCATGTTTTGACCTTTTGACAAGGAAGGAGTCCCAAATTTCGTGACGTCACATACAAAATATTTATAAAATGTAAAACTTCAATTGTAAACAAGAAAAAAATCTTTTTTCTAAGTACATTACTTGTATTTTTTTGGAATTTTATAAGTACATGTTTGGGAAAAAAGTGTCACTTGTGTCTTAATTTCAGTATTTAATTTCACGGTTATTAACAATTTTGAAGTACCTAAAGGTGCTGGTCTGGCTATTATTTTTCTAAATTGAAAATTGCTAAATATGTGACGTCACACCAGGGGGGAGGGGGTAGCCAAATGTGACGTGTGGCAATTAGGGGGGAGGGGTCAAAAAGTCATGAAATTCGTGTGACGTAATTAATGGATGAGCCCTTACCATTAAATGACATCTTCTATACAAACAAGGAGCTCTGTTAATGCATGATTAGTATATAAAAAAAACAGTTTAACTATTATTTGGGGGTGAAAAGACTACTGTAAACAGTTAGTAGTTTAACGTAAATATCTATTGAAAGCACGTAAGTGAAGTAATGAATGTTACTTGGGTAATTTACTTTCACACATTGACAACACACGGTTAGTCCGACATTTTTGAGATGCTGATGACGTAGACAAGCGTTTTTCAAAAAAAGTGTACAAAACTTCTTTTTTTTTCAGAATTCGAATTTTTTTGGTTTTTCTTACTCATAAAAGTTTATACTATCGATCCTCATACAAGAAAAAAAGTGTCCCAGATTTTACTATGTAATTTTTTTCTTCCAGTGCGTCACGCACGACCATATTAGTACATTACTTACCTAGGGCGGTTAAACAAAGAATGTCTCAGATCGCAGGTATTTGACGCCCGAGCCGAAGGCAAGGGCGATAAATATGCGCTCTGAGGCTTTCTTTATTACCGCCCGTGGTGAGTACAAAATTTTACGTCTCTATCTGGCCAGGAAGTGGGGTTTTGCGCACGCATAGCGTGCGGTAATTCCTACTTTATGACCAGGTATGACGTAAAAATAAAAAAAGACTGTATACAAAAATGTGACGATCTGGAATGGAATATTTAGGACACTTTTTTTCTTGTATGAGGATCGATAGTATCAAAGATTCTGAGTAAGAAAAACAAAAAAAAATTAATCTTGAAAAAAAAGTTGTTTTGTACACTTTTTTTGAAAAACGCTCAGAAAAGATACGCTGACATCACGAGCTGTCAGGGGCATGACTTACCTTGTTTTTCTCTTACAATGTAACTGAGATTGTTTTTTCGCCATGCCGCAATACGTATCACTTCATTGGGTTTATAAGTCTTCCATTTGATGTTAAAACAACTTGCCTAGTATTGACAGACATACCTATTTTTGACTTGAGGAAATCTCACACGTTAATACATTTTATCTCGTTAAATATGGTGATGAAATTAATTAATTAATTAATTCCACATTTAAACGCTTTATATACCTATGTAGAAAGAAGAGTGTTTAAAATCAATAAAAAACCAATTAATTCAAGCATCACTTTTATTTAACAAATTATATTTTTCTTGTACTTTAATTTTTATTCTAATATCTTGTCTTTTTAGATCCACACAAATCAGTCATATTGTATAAAATAATAGGTACAGTCAAAGAATTTAATTTCCTACCCATTTAGGACTATTTCAAAGTGACACTGTAAATAAAATCATAAGAAGTCTCTTACGTTTTGATTGATTACGTCACTTTGACAAAGTCCAAAGTGGGTAGGAAATTAAATTCTTTGACTGTACATAAAAAATGACACAAATGCACTTTTAGGGAATATAGAAATACCTTTAATGGAATATGTTCACAGCCTTCTTTCGTCAATTTACTTATGTTGTTTAACAATACAACAATTTTAACATGTGAACAAAACCGAATATATTCAAAAGTGCCTTTGTTAATTTCATGTAAAACGTATTTAAACGACATAATGCTGTTGTTATTTTACTTATAATCTCAGCATAATAACTCATATATAGCTGTTAAACAAAATATCCATGTATCTCAGTAATTAATACACTTACTTAATACTTAGTCCAAGTTCTATTGCAACCTTAATTCATAATACTTTTCATAGTAATCAAAAATGATCTTAGATTTAACACATATTTTACGCATGTAATATATTTAACAGTCCTTAAAACATAACTTACAACATATATATACAACAATCGAGAAGGTCTGAACAGTAATTTAAGTCGTAATCACTATTTAAAGGCCTCCACACATCGAACGCGGGGCGCGGTTGACGCGGTTATATTCACACCGCAGGCGGGCGGCGCATCGCGCGCGTGTCTAACTAACGCGGTATTAACCCGCGCTGCGCCCGACCCGCGCCGCGCACGACCCGCGCCTCGATCCGCGTTCGCCAATGTGTGGAATTGTGGATGCTTGATACCCTTCTTGTCCCGGCCCGATCACAAGCAGTAAAAATTGCCACTAAATACCTATTTTATAAACTCACAAAGAAATGATTTAAATTAATAATAAATACTTCATAGTCCGCCTTTCACTTCCGAAAAGAAAACATTCAACACACTCAAGCATTGTCTTAATAATATATGTACGAGCTACGCGTTTTATTATGTTAAAGCCTGAATTTTATAGTTCAATTGAATCTACTCGTATTTTAACTTCGCAACGATAAGCATAAAACTTTGACGATGGTTTGATTTGTAAGTACTATATCTTGCATGCTTTATTTAATAGTTTAGGTCTGCATGGTTTAAATTACTATCACACTACACTGGCTGTGGATTTTTCAATTATTTCTCGCATATCTACTATATGTAGGTAGGTACGCAATATTAGGATAAATCCCTAAAACCCCATTATTTGTTATTAATCCTACGTTTAGGTAGGTACATACAAATAATATAGGTACGAAAAACGATCTTTTATTACTTATAAAAAATCAATATTAAAAACATGAAATAAAAATTTCAAAGAATCGATATACCCAATAGTCCACTTGTTCATATTGTCACAACACGATTTTAATGTCGATGGCCGCCAAAAAATAAATAACTAGGTATTTAATCGTCTTTTATCGACATTGCCTGGTCCTGGTTTGTCGACTGAGAGCCGTGCATTCACAAGTGAATCCCATTTTCTCCAACAATAGTACCTAGATTGTTGTTTTAGTTTATTTCTCACCATAAACCTTTTGTCACAACCTCACATGTATATTCTGCCCATATACTCTGCTTCAATGCACTACAATTTGATCTCCGCGTTAACGGAGCGCGCCACCTCGGCCTCCTGCTGCTTGCGAGGGTCCTGGCCTGTGGCGTTCCACCACTGCTCGTCCCCGGAGGCCCAAGCCACGAACACAAGGTTCGTCACGATGAACACGGCGAGGGTTATCCAGAATACGAGGCGCCATTGGACTAAGGTGCTCTGAAAGAAACGTGGTTGTTAGTATAATCGCTGATTATCCATTCCAAAATAAGTCGACACTTAAGGTACTTAATACGAGTATAACTTAACCTTAAGTATCGGTCTTCCTGTTCGTGATGTGTAATTGAATTTAAATTGAGGAATTTAGTATTTCAATAGGTCCTCATCCATTACCGCGCAGAATTGCAGTTTTACCCACGTGGAGGTATCAAAAGGCTTAAACCCAGATCTTAGAGGCTACTCCTACCCACTAAACAATAGCAACGTTATACCTTAATGCCTTGATCGTAACGCTTTTAATATTTTACTGTTGGAGCTCCCTCACTTCACGAAGTTATTTACTTTCCTATACGAGGTTAAATTAGTAAACCAACTGAATAAGAGTCTGGTGGCCGATGCACAATAGATTCAGTAGGATTTGGTTGTAGTAATAGTACCCATCGGCGACAAGTGTTTCTACAAAGCTCTTGAATATACTGGCAATTCTTTCGACAAAATGCAATTCTAGAAACTTACATCAGGCGTCAGAAGTCCCACCAAATACGGTGCAATAATGCCCGTGATCGCGCCAATCCCGTTCACAATAGCCATGATAGTGCCCGCGTAGTTGGAGCTCAGGTCCAGCGCGTTGACCTTCATGCCGGGGTAGAAGGCGCCCATGAGCGCCATGGAGGCCGTGAACAGGACGACCACGGCGGTGGCGTCGCAGCCCGAGTATGATGCTAGGATCATGCAGATTCCAGGGCCCACGGACGCTGTGGATTTTAGATCATTTTGAGCAACGGTTCATTGGATGAATTTGGCATACTTGTATCTGTACAGAATATGTTTAAATATCGTCGATTCAGGAATAACGTAACCCTAAGAACTCAGTTATCCATCCATTTGCCACCTTCTGAAAACGCAATAAAGATGGATGCAGTACTTGCGATAATCCAAGCGATGAACGTTCCTGCTTATGTATTACCTACTCAGATAAAAAAATATGACTGTGTAGGTAGTAGGTACACCGTATTTTGAAGTGGATCAATGCGTTTACGCATTCCGCCTGGCTGGAGAACCAAGCCGGGTAGGACGGTACCCGGGGACCGCCCGGACTACCGTCTAAAACCCCACAAAAACTAAGTAGGCTTTAACAATAGAAAATGTTGCTGATCTGAACGATTATTCCTTCCTCCCTTCACGGTATACCTATCTTAGTATAATTACTGTTAAAATACTCACCGATTGTAGTAAACGTCTTCCTCGCATTAGTGACCGTCATCCATTTCCTCTTGACAATCTTGTCGCACATCCACCCGAACATGATGGAGGACACCCACATGACGGCGTACGGCAGAGCTGCCAGGGTGCCCGTGCGGTGGATGTCGAACTTCAGGACACCCGTCATGTACTTCGGCAGGTCGGTCACCATCGTGAAATAGCCGTAGTCGTGGCCGATCTAGAACAAAGTCAAAGTCATTATCCTTCAATTTAGGCATGTTAGAGCGGTTACACACGGCAACTTTTGCAGGGTTACTAACGGTATCGATACAGCACGACTATCACAGGACGGCCCGCGTACTGTATAGCGGCGAGATACTATTCCATCTCTTTCTAATTAGAACATTAAGAAAGAGACGGATAGTCTATGTCGGCGCGACACGAGTTATTTTAGTTCTATTTTCAATTTTTTTTCGTTTGTCTGGAGCGTATCGAAACAGTTATTTCGATTGTTTCGACAGTAACATGGACTACAACTATGAAAAGAGTGACGTTGCAGTATTCTCTATGAAATCTTAATACACAGATTTTAATCGACGAGTACAAAAACAATTTATGGTAACCTATCGCAATCACTAAATTTCCTTTCCCAACTGTATCGATTGTCCGAATTATCATTTCGGCAAAAAGCCAATTAGGTATCTCGAAAACAAAAGCTTTTCAAACTTTTCGCGTAATAGAACGGTATAACCCATTAGGTTAGGTTTGTTTTATAATCATCCTGAAAATGTCATCGTTTCAGAGAAAAACGGCTTTTAGGACAAATGAAAATTCGGACAAACGATACAGTTGGGAAACCATTTTTAACCGACTTCAAAAAAGGAGGAGGTTCTCAAATCGTCTGTATGTTTTTTTGTTTTTTTTTATGTGTGTATGTTACGCGATAACTCCGTAATTTATGAACCGATTTGAAAAATTATTTCTTTGATTGAAAGCATATACTTCCAGATTGGTCCCGTTGTCACCAAAATCCAGTTCTGATGATGGGATCCTGGAGAAATCGAGGGAACTCTTCAAATTTTATAGGCAAACTTGAAGCTATTTGGCGACTGATTTGAAGTCGTTTAAAACTTTGTTTTGAAAGTCAATTATTAGTGATTCAAATAGGTCTGTAACCAGAATTTATCATTCCAATTTCAATATCACAGAACATGTTGAATCGGGTGAAATGAAAACTCGTTTTCGATATCGGCAACTTGATTTACCTCTATGTTGTTACTACCTACTGGAACTGTTGTTTCGACACCAGATAATAAAAATCTAATAGAAATCTGCCTACGTTATCATTTTCATCAGGCACCATAAGTCTTGGCTTGGCTTCCCGTTGATAGGTAGTAGGATTTCTAGATCAGATCAGGCACCATTAGTCTTGGCTTAGCTTCCCGTTGATAGCTAGTAGGATTTCTAGATCAGACTGGAGGCTTAATAGGGGACTTACCTAGTAAGCTAATATGTTCGTTCGAACTTAGCTGATTTAAAGAATATTATGTATAAGTAGCCCTTCTCAAAAAAAAAACAAGTATTATATATATATAGTATATTAATACCTAGTAATTGTAGAACAACACGGTTTGCGACTGTCATCAGTTAGTTATGCAATAGATACTCGTAATAGATACTTACCTGACAATTATTACTTTCCTACACCATAATGTTTTGCAAATGTAATGCATAAGTACCTACATATTCACTGCTGTAATTAATGGGCTAGAATGGCTGAAGGCAATAAAAGTTTAATGTCACAAGTGCATTAACACTTTGAGTTCCTATCTATTTAGTCAGGTGCAAATTTAAGTGTTAAGTGAGTGATAATGTCTTGTAGCAAGACGAATAACCTTTAATAACGATGTATTTAAGTTTCACTATGACATTTGGCTTCACCATCGTGTAAAGCAAACCAATCAATTTTATCTATCATTTTGAACCTTAACATACAAATAATAGAGTCGACATACGGTAGACCAATTTCTTGGCTGACTACTATGCACACTCAATATTAATAAGCTACTCTGTTGCGTTATTTTCATAAACGTAGGGCGAAGGGTCTCACTCGGTGAGTGTTTTTAGCTAGGAGCAGTCTTCATAAAGGAACCATGCTTTTGGTAACTCACCTGGGCACACACGAGAGCCCACAACGGCACGGACATGAAGATGGCCTTCCAAGGGATGGCAGATGGTTGACTGGCACGGTGGCTACCCAGAGCCTCTTCCAAATATTTCTTCTCTTTATCCGAAATGAATGGGTGGGACTCAGGGTCGTTATAGCAGAGCAGCGACTGTAAAAATATTTAATGATTTCAATTTTGATTGTTTTGTTAATTAATAATTTTCAAGTGTTCACATTCTGGTAGGTAGATACAGTCGCCATTACATACATCGGAGCAAACAAGCAGCTCACAAACATCGGAACACACCTCTATTTTCAAGGCATTAGGGTGCATGTGCCGATATTTTTGAACACCTATAGTGTACCTATGTATGTGATGGCGACTGTACCTTCCGAGTTGCTATGTATCCGTGGCATGTCTGAATAAGAAGTATTTGTTCCGTCTTCTCGAAGCCCTGGATGTGATGAAAGACAGTGTAGGTACTATCACCACAATACCTTCTCTTTCAAGCATGTTAACTATGAACAAACCTTCCCAATTCCCACAAATGTAGACAAATTCTCCCAATAATTTACCGCCACAGGTTACCTATCTATGCTATAACGAGAGTTTATGTATTGCAATCTTCCTCATTGTTTGTTTTCTTGGCCTATTTCCTTAGAGATGTTAATAACAAATTGTACGTAATGTTCTCATTCTTACCCATAAAATGAACCACAGTATGCTAATAGCACCGAAGAGGTAGAACACCGAGTGCCAGTCGCCAGTCTCCTTCATGATAAGTCCCGAAAGGTATGTGCCGGCTATATTGCCGATTTGCGCTCCGCCAAACACTAGTGAGCCCATCCGGCCTCGCTCAGTGACGGGTGCCCAACGAGCCAGCATAGCGTTTAAGGCTGGGAACGTGGTACCCTGAAAAGGACAAAATGATTTTTTGAAAATTATGTGGATCATAATCAGATTTTGGCTTTAATTTGTATGTTTTCCTGGTACGAAGGACCCATAAGACAGTAATATATTCCGGAGTAAAAGGGGCTCTTCAATTGAAGCTCCTTCTTCTAACATTGCACACGTTGCATAAAAATCCTTACCTCTCCCAATCCTTCCAGCACCCTCAACACTATAAGTCCCGTGGCTCCGCCCATGGTCACCGCCCATGGCGTCAGGAGGGTGAAGACAGCTGTGCTCAGAACACCGAAGCCCAGCGAATATTTGCCCCCGAACCGTTCGGCTAGCATACCTCCAGGTAAGTGCGTCACTATGTAACCGTAGTAGAATGCGCTGAGTATTATGCCTTGGGTTTCTTCGTCCCAGTCGAAACCCGATAAATCCTGAAAAAGGTAAGTGAATAATGACTATTTGCTTGTTTTTATTCATTCACTAGAATTTTTGAATACAGTAGGAAGGTACAGTCACGGACTTTGAAACATGAACGGTATTGTATTTTGTCATGATGAGAATAAGGTATAAATTGGTCATGTTTCACTGTCCTTGACGGTACCTAAGTACCTACGTTCAATTAATCCACTTATTGTGAAGGTAACTACTTAATAATCGATAACCGTAAAGTGAAATGTCCTAGTTTCCCAGACGGTCATAGCTCAATTAGCAGTGATGACACATCGAAGAAGGCATCTATCATTAAGCAGGATCCAACACATATTAACCTTTCGATGTCATGCCCTTGCCAGACAAAGAATGAACTACTTTGGTAACGGTTACCCGCAACCAAAGGAATTCAAGGTGCTCCCGACGAACTGCATCATCCGCTTTGTGGAAATGATGGAGCAAGCCTGGGAGCAGGTAGGTATAAAGGAGAGGGCAAATGCACAAAAGATCCCACTGGGTCGAAGTGCATCCGAAAGGGCCCTCACCTAGATAAGATAAGATAAGATAACCTTTCGATACGCAGTGACTCCCTAGCGACTATACGTAACGACGCTAGCCCATATAATACCTACATATCAAAAGTTAGTGCGCTAGGAAGGGCCGTCTGTCCTTTTTGGCCACTCTGGGTATAAAGTGTCTGATGTATGATCTCTATGAGGCCTATCTAAGTTCCTGTTGTAGTGTTTTCAAGCGCTCTCTGTTGCACTTAACTGTCGTGATTGGCGCAACAGAGAGCGAAACTGGGATGTCCCGTTCCCGTTGCCTAGCGCCGCTCGCACGCAGCAATTAAGTGTTTTGAAATAAATATGTACTAGTTCACGCCTAATTATCCCACTACACAGGTTTACAGGGCCCCCAATAGGATAAAGGCCTTGCTGCTGATGTTAAGTATATCCAGGAGTTTAACCTTAGAAATAAACATCAACAAGGCAAGAGACCTTCCTCAGGCAATAAGTTTGCCTGAGGAAGGTCTCTTGCCTTTAAGCAAAACCTTAAGTGTACTCGTACTCACACTAGGATCGGACGTGGTTTCTGCAACCTCAGCCGGGCACGACCCCTCTTTGTAGTCGCCGGTGGCGGCCCGCCGCCGCACCATCTGCGTGATCGCGATGTTGAGGCACACCCGCATAGTGTACGCGTTTGCCACCGCCAGGAAACCCATCACGGCCATCACCCATCGCTGCGGTACCACGAAAACTGGAACAGAAAACGTTTTGTAAGGAGCGTGCTTATTGGTCGAGAGGATAAGGAGCAGAACGTTCTTTTAGCTAGGCTGGCTAGACTTCTAAGTAGGTAGTGAGCATTCATATCACTGACAATAGTGACAGGGTAGACATCTACATTGCCCGCAGTAAATGCGAAAGTGTGTCAGTATCGTAGCTTCTATAAAATACCTTGGCATAATATTGGACCAAAGGTTATCTTGGTATCGTTAAGATTTTAAAACATGTCGCTTCTCTTAAAGCAACTGTAAGTATATATCGTTAGCTCAATCAATAATGTCATACTGCATACCAATATGAGGAGGTGCTAGTAAATCTAGATTTATTGAAGTGAAAGGAAAGGAAAGTTTACTCGGTTATTTTCAAAAAGCCCTTCAGGTATCCTACTACTGAACTGTACAAAGAATGTGAGTTACTATCCATGCGTAAACTATACAGGGTGACTCCTAAGTCGTGAACTGAAATATTGTTTTCAAGTCCTAACCTAAGTACCTCACTGCTGCCTAGAGTGATTATTAGGGCAGCATAATTATTTCAACGATGAAAATTTTATTTCTATGTTATTTCAGCATACTTAACTCTTGATCACCCTACAGGTTTTTGACACATTCATCATGAAAAATCACTACCACCAAAAGAAAATGTGATCGAGACTGGAAATGCTTTTAACGATTAAAAATAACGTTAAATGTTAATTCCTAGTAGAACCAGATATTCTAAATCGCCATACTGAAGTGCATTGGAAACTAGTATTTCGGTTCAGGACTTAGGAATCATCCTGTATATTGTACAGTCGCCATCACATACATCGGAGCAAACAAGCAGCTCACAAACATCGGAACACACCTTTATCTTCAAGGCATTAGGGTGCATGTGCCGATATTTTTTAACACCTATAGTGTACCGATGTATGTGATAGCGACTGTACTTAGTGTCGTAAAAACATTCCTATTAGGTAATTTCAAACAAATTAAAGACTCGTTGCCCGTCGATACTTGACTTACATTAACCTAGTATGCACTTATTTAGGAGTAACCTAGTGTTCACTGGCTCAAGGATATTTTTTATGGTACTCACTTAGTTCTTGGCTAATTCTAAGACCTTGGCTGAATATTGCAAAATAACTACCTTCCATAATAAAGACAGTGAAAAGTAGGGTACCGTTTTTAAGCTGTTTAACCGACAAATCGACAGAAGACAAGACCTTGAATTTACTGGACGTGACTTTACAGTGTCGTAACTCGTAAATAAGCATCGATAATCACTAGAAAGTGACAGTAAAACCCGGCAAAAACTGGGTATCATTAGTGTAATATTAAAGTAATCAAAACAGATGCAAGCTAAGTGTTGTAATTAATTAGGTATAACTACCTACGTGATTGTAAGATCATTTAGAACGAAATCGCGACCTTCAAACAAGACTTCCACGTTCCGTCTTCCTGTTGTAAAATATACATAATTACTTATGACTCTGATTGTAGCAAATCTAACCATTCCTTATTACCTATTCGTTGAGCATTAATATACATGGATATCATCATAATCATTTCAGCTGGAAGACGTCCACTGGAGGAAGGCCTCCTCCAAGGATTTCCGCAACGACCGGTCTTGCGTTGCCCTAAGTATACCTAAGTAGATATAGATACCTTTAATCCTTTCATATGACTTTAGTCATTTAAATCCTGGTCTTAAAATAAGGTTGCATTATCTTTTGTATAAATGACTTCCGAATGGCGTTAGGCTACCTATACACGACGAAATATTTGTGCCATGCCCTTATCATTGTTTTCGTAATGACTCCGACAAGAATGCATTCAGCAAACATTTGGTCAAGTGTTGCTGGCTTGGAATTCATGCCGGTTAAAGCACTCTAACTAAAGGAAAGACAAGTGTATTGTATTGTTTGTATCCTGGAATTCTATTTGATACGTAGGTACGAGGTGGTAACTTTCTTATATTATGTAGGTAAGTATAAGTAATTCTAGTGCAGCCTTATGCATGTCGAAATCAGGCCCTGTCGGTCCTAGATTGGGTTTCTCACAGCTAGTCAAATTCACCCATTCGATTCTCTCTCTTACGTCTCACCACCATAATAAATCCGTCGACTAGGGAATATATGATTCCTATTCATAATCTTTCATGTCTAGCACAATGGGGAACTTGCATGGTGGGACTTCAATTTCGAATAAATTGCACTCAAACGATGCGGATATACGTAGAGATATCATACAAAAGAAAAAAAACGATTGTATTGTATTCTCACGTTAAAATTAAGATAATATTTTTTTTTGTTGATAAAAGATCTTTACCAGTTACACAGAATATTAAATTAGAAATTATATTTTGTACAATAACTATAGACTTAAACGCATATTTTGTGGAGATAATTGCAAATTAATGACTTACCCACTCGCTTCACTACGGGTACTCTATGTAGTACCCAACGTCAAAAAACGCTCGCTTCACCCGTGCTAGAGGCCAAAATACCGTTGATTCACCGCGGTTTTTGGCGGTCGAAATCGGTTGGTCACCCATTATTGTATACTATTTTTTGACGCGTCTTTCAATATCTGAGACATATACTCTTACGTTTTTTTTGTTGGTAATGAAATAGGCTATTAATATAAATTATTTAATTACAGTACATAAGTAATTTTGATATTTAAAATAGGGGACAAAATCCAAAAACACCAAAATTTTACGATCACCTTAGTTAAAAAATAGTTATACAAAAATACGGTAACATTAAAAGTAATGATTTTGATACCAAAATTTTCTTTCATATATATGTATTTATAAAATCAGTAAGTAGTTTTAACTTGAAATCACAATATAAAATGTAATTTTAAGGGATTCCATTATAGCACCGACTTCGCTTACGCGCAGGTGTCGCGCCACATTTGAATCGTGTACTTTGATTGGTATCTGTACTCTTAATATAGAACCTGGACTAAAAATATTAACTTTACAAGAAAGCTTGGTCTTATTTTAAAGTTAAATTACCAAAACATAACTCATAGACTCTATCTACATCTTTAAAAATGCTTTATACAATATTTCTTCCCTTCACTTGAAACTGCACCTGTAATGCCGTTGTTTCGAGCTTCACTACGAAACATTTTAGTATGGAGGTAGTATAATATTTTGGGTTTTTCTGTGAACTAATATGTTTTCTCGTTGCTTAATTGTTTAAAACCTACCTTAATAAACGTTAAAATAGCAAAAATTTGAAAATTGTGCACCACTAAGTAATGAACTGGACATTGTAGTGTCCAACGTTAATTTGATTGATTAAAGTATAAGGCAAGAGCCACGCCGGCTCGATTGTACCGTGACTTCTAAATGTATGCAATCGAGTAGAATTGAAACGTCTATCTGTGATTCTAAAATATCTAACAATGTCTAAGCAAATAGGCTGTACAATCAATTAATGACAAAAATAACATTCGTCGGCTGGATAATAATCATACAAAAAAAAGTTGCATGTGTGGCACCAATAATAGAAATCAGATTCCAGCAAAAACCTTATTATTTCATGATTTATAACAACGAAATGAGGTACTGAGTAGGGAGTATTAGTACTACGCCTACAACCAAAACATTTTATGTCACGTTTTATAAAATGCGTGGATAAAATGCCATGGCCACTTTATATTATGTTCCTAAAAGCAATAAAAATCCGTTCTAACGAAGAAATTATCGACGTCCAGCAGGATAGGCATTTTCGTGAAACAGCGCAATTTATATAGATTTTACGTACATTTTAAAGATGCTTAATTTTAGAAAAATACACTACAACAAAGAACACATAATTAAATTTTCAAATACTTTTGATTTGATTGAATTTAAGATTATGTACCTTCCTAAAGTGAAAATGCAATATAAAAAACCTATCATAGCTCCAGTGTGCCTCCGTCCTAAGGTATATCACCTACATTCACCGTGGGTACTGTAATGACCAAATCTCAAAACCTCTTCCACACCGTATTTAAAAAAGAGTAATCCTTCAAATATGAATAAGTATTCGGTGAAATAAATGTAAAAATACCTTAACCACACCTGAAACATTAGTTTCATGCAATAACAGCACTTTAAATATTAATATATAAGTAGAAAAGTCACTTTTCCATGCCGGCCCCAATGGAAGGTTGAAGAGAACCCAATTTGATGTAAGAAAATGAAATAGAATTACTTACATTTGCGCAGAAATATAACTTTTAAATCACACACATAATGTTTTAGCATCAGTTTAAACCTAGATCTTCCTAAAAATGCACCTTTACCCTCCAAAATACAATAAAAACTGGTGGAGTACTCGCGCACTGACCACGTGCCTTGGACGACGATCTTTGTTCAGAGTTTGCTTGAATACTATAAATAAACCATACGCAGGCGCCATCTTAGGGAAAAAGAAGGGTAACTTTTTCAAGAAAAGGATAGAAACGTTTATTTGCCGTTTTATTCTTAAATAAGAGTAGGTTAGATATAAATTTGTGAGCTCCGCCTATTCACTCTGGCGTGGGCACTGTAGTGTCCAAGGTGAAGCGACGTCCAAATAGCGTTGGGTACTGTAATACCCAGGGTGAAGCGACGGACCATGGCGTGAACCGGCGGGTAAAGCGAGTGGTTACTCCATTGTTTAACAAACGCGCCGAGAATATATGCTGTGACGTCATAGCATAAGCCCGTTTAATACAGAGCGTTTTCGGGGGGTGTAGGGCGCGTGCAGGTTTCAAATGCATATAAATAAAATAAAATAAATCATAAGAAAGTTTTAATGATACAGTTGTTTTAATTCTGGATTATACTTTTGATTTTCGTAATAAAATAAAAAGATCCAAGTTTAAGTGCACAGACCCGTGGTAAGCATGATGTTTAAATTAAATGTTGTGTGAACCAGCTATAAAATTCCCCGTAGCTCGGTTCCACTCACACTCCAGATTCGGTTGAAATCGCCTCAACTAATCTCACTGGAGCGCAAACTATTAGAGTAGGTATTCCAGTGTTAAAACCGCCAAGCGTGGTCCTACCGGAGGTTTCTCTTGGATTTTTTTCCAGGCTAGGTACTCTCTCCCACCGCGCATTCCGTTCGTTTGACTGGGCTGAATGGATGAATTTGGCGGCGGAGTCCTGTTCGCCTGTCTGTGGCAGTCATACATTACATTACATATTATATGGATCAGCTGCGGGCGGAATTCAGCATGTAGGTAGGTAGGTAGGTATGTAGCGGGCCTAAAGGTTGTTTTTTTACTTAGGTTTAAAAAAACGATGTTTGAATCATATGTGAGTAAAACATAATATTTTGTGTTATGTTATGCACTGGTGGCGAAAAAGGCCGTAGTCTGTGAATCGGTCAGTAGCCTCTACGAGGATCTCGTCCGATCCGTTCGCAATCTGTTCGTCCGGTATATGTAATCAATTAATCATTAATCAACTTAGATAAACATCAATCTACTCGTATTATTACTTTTGCAGGATTTAGTGACTATGGATTTGTATTAATGAGACGAGTAGGTAGTAGGTACCTATTGTAAAGTATCAGGTATGGTTGTTTTGTTGTTATATGTAGGTACTTATTGATGTCATTATTTTCAAAGTAGGTACCTACAGTGAAATCATATAAAAATAAAACCGGCCAAGTGCGAGTCGGACTCGCGCACGAAGGGTTCCGTAAGTACCATTATCTATAAAAACTGCAAAATAATCACGTTTGCTGATTGAAAAAAACATTTAAAAAAAAATAAAAAAAAAACTGTTTTTAGTATTTGTTGTTATAGCGGCAACAGAAATACATCATCTGTGGAAATTTTAACTGTCTAACTAAGTATCACGGTTCATGAGTTACGACCTGGTGACAGACGGACAGACAGACAGACAGACAGACAGACAGACGGACAGCGGAGTCTTAGTAATAGGGTCCCGTTTTACTCTTTGAGTACCTACGGAATCCTAAAAGTAACATTTTAAATAAGACTTAGGTAGCAGCATTGGCCTATATGAATATGTAAGTAATAAAGGCAATTTGTGAGAGTCGTGTAAAGATCAAAAATGATTATTATACTGTGTATGTCTCTATATCAAGCCTAAACCATACTGGTAGAAATTTAAAAACGACCATTCAATTTACGACAAAGATAACGACTTAATTTACGAGTTGACAATACCAGCTAGTGGCTTTGTCATGATTTTTTTCAGAGGCATATTTACACGCCATCCCGTGTCAACGGCTAAGTGCACCCGAGACTCTTTTAATGACACTGATTCAGTCGAACAATGACCACGGATACGTGGAATCAAAGGACGTCTGGGTAATTGTTGTCATTCCTCCGCAAGCCAGCGAGCCGTGACGGGCCCTACAATGACTAGGTCTGGACGGAACTAGATTTTCATAGGCCACAGAGTGCGAATGGCGTGATAACCGGCCAAGTGCGAGTTGGACTCGCGCACGAAGGGTTCCGTACCATTATCTATAAAAACGGCAACAGAAATACATAATCTGTGAAAATTTCCAATCTAGCTATCACGGTTCTTGAGATACAGCCTGGTGACAGACAGACGGACGGACGGACAGCGAAGTCTTAGTAATAGGGTCCCGTTTTACTCTTTGAGTACGGAACCCTAAAAAAGGTAGCAAATGAGTTGTCAATTTCAAAATTCGTACCTATACTTTGTTAACACAATGTTTCCTTTGGGATCATCAAATTCCGACTAAGTAATATCAATTGTTTGATATCCTATACTCATATATGCATACCAATTTCATCTTACCTATAAGGAAAGTCTACACGGAACTCAGTCACCAGGAAACATGCAGTACTTAATAACGAGTACCGAGTGTCGTCTTCCTACGTTTTTAAAATATGCATAACGTTTACATTAGGTACCTACCATACCATAGGTACCATGGAGGTCGCTGTTGTTCTACGTCCGTAACAAGTCCGTAGGAATAACCCTAGAAACCCTACACGTAACCTCCGGGTGGTGCTAAAAGAACAACAAACTCGACACCTGCACTGTTCATTCTGAACCTCGCAGCGCACTCTGGAACTCTATTAGCGACATCTATACGAAATACGAATACATATATGTACCAGTGTGTAACCGCCATACGATAAATAAATAAATAGGTAGGTACCATATTTTCGACTATCCACAACGCCAAGACCGTATTTCTCATATACTTTGGACACATCTCACGACGTGCCTTGGATAGCCTGGAGAGGATTATTATGATGGGCAAAGTTGAGGGCCACGGGACTCGGGGCAACCACCCGCTAGATGGGGCACACAAATCACTGCATCTACATTAGTACGAAGCCACACATGAATGGGTGATAGGATAGGAGCCTATGGAGGAGTCTAGTCAGCAAGAACATGGTGTCACGATCGAGGAGGAAACGACGAATGATGATGTGACGTACCTGATATTCAATTCAATTAGTATGAGCCGTTCCGGCTGTCGCCAGCGGGGGTCCGTGGGGGGTTTGACCCTCGTTTTTACGTGCTCTAGTTGTAGTTAGTCCCATACAACTATAATGATCCACTCAGAAAACTGGTTCGAATGGCAGCGTGAAAAACATTTTCAAGTAGCCAATTGTAACAGCGTTTAGGTTCTCACCGCGATACCGACGGTCGGCTTCACGACACTTAAGTAATTATCGGCTCGTGTTAACTCAGTGTTTCTATTGACACACTAATTGTTAATCGCCTCTCCACCTGACTTGAATAAACGACACGTAACACTGACATGCGCTTTCGACTCGCCGCGTGTTTTAGAGAGATTCTGTTTTCCTAAGTCCTTCTTATGGTGGTGAAAAAGAAAACTATATATTTATGTACTTACTCTTAGAACAGGTGAAGTTAAAAGATATTTGTGATGAATATAATGACACCATATCAAAATCCATTGGGCCGTCATTATTGTCATCAAGGCAGAGTGTAAAGCGTTGCCAAATACACTTATTACTTGCACCCAAAAAACAAGGCACTTACCGAAAAACGGGGTTACATTGATTCATTTTTAAATTTGTATGAATAATCTAATTCCGTCAGTTTAATGCAAAAAAAATCCCGAGGGACTACATTATGGGGCTCTTCAAGAATGGAGTGTATATATTCTTAAAGGGTCAGCAATGCGCAATTGGCACTCCTGGAGTTGCAAGCGTGCGTAGGCTACGGCGACCGCTTACCATCAGGTGAGTCGTTAGCGTGTACCACCGAGGTGGTATAAAAAAACTGGAAAATAATACGACTAATATTGCAGTGGCAGTGGGCGGGACACATTGCACGTAGAACCGATGGCCTTTGGGGCGGAAAGGTTCTCGAGTGGCGACCACGTACTGGAAGGCGCGGCGTGGGTAGGCCCCCCCACAAGATGGATTGATGACCTGGTAAAGGTCGCGGGACTCGCGGGAGTCCGCTGGATGCGGGTGGCGCAGGACGTCACTTTGGCACTCTTTGGGAGAGGCCTATGTCCAGCATTGGACGTCTTTCGGCTGATATGGTGATGATGATGAATATTTTTGGAGAAAAAAGAGGTCACTTTGAGTGTCTCTGACCCTTAGAAGTAAAATGCAAAAACATAACAATTTTATTTACGTATACCTACTATCAAAATACCCCATAAGTCGTAATCTATGAGATTCTTATATTTTCGTGGTATGCAAATGTGGAGTATAACGGCAATGTCAGGCCATTAAATATTTAGACAATAAACTTCATGCTATGCACGTCATCGGCACACAAATACCTACCTACGGTTTTATTATTTCCGTTTCTTCGAACAGAATACTGATTGAATGAAATAGAGTATTGGTGCTGGCGTATTTTCGTTACGTTCGTTGAGACGAAGAGACCTAGGTACAATCAATATTTTATTTATAAACTCTTGTGTTGATTAGCTACGATAAGTATATAAAGAAATAAGACATTTATTCACTATACAAAAGACAGACAGAGACAAGGGAGTAGACATCAATACAATTGACACAAATTAGACTAGACGTGTTCCTGCCAGGAACTTCCTGGTTCCTTGTTAATATATGTGGTCTTCATCATCACTTCCACTTCACCAAATTTATGATTTCCGGGTGTAAATACACGAGTTATAATAGAAAATACCGAAATTACTACACGCGTGCCTAATATATTATGTTATCATATTAAGCGCGCAGCCGTGTTACGCCGTAGCAAGCTTTTGTTCGTAGGTTGCTTACTACCCTGAGAACTTTACGGTTCTATGAAAACACAACAATATATCGATATCAGCCATATTTTTACACCAAAAAATAGGTTGCGTAATTTGACTACATATTCATTAATAATCCACCTAAATTTAATACCGATACGGTAAAAAATAATGAAAAGTAATCTTCATAAATTCCGTAAAAATCAGGCGAAAATGGTATAAACTTTATTTACTTTATAATTGACTACGTCAATATACGTTCTTTGGGATACGCGCATAATCCACTTATTTTTGTTAATGAATAAACCTTTCTAAAGGCCAGATGAAATTCAATATTATCTCAAGGTCGTAAATATTAAATGCCGTTATTTCCTGATGCATATATTTTTGTATTCAGGTAGTAAGTCTCAACATTTGTGTATTCAAACATGTTTTCATTATAAAAATACTGATAGCATTTTTGCTTGCGGGTTGCGGGTTCAAAAAAAATCCTAACTTCCGGTCCATAGAATTATTCATTCCAATAGTAAAAGTTGTTTAAAATAATATTTAAAAGCCGTATACAAATAATTAGCCTGATATTAAATTATTTCCAAAAAAACCGTAATTTTCTCAGGTTCAAATCAGGGTAGGTACCTATACGCCACAAGTAGCGGAACATCTGTGGTAGCAGATTGACGCATATTTGCAGTCATACAAAGGGAACTAGGTACTTACCTACTTTCTAAGTCCCACTTTGCTCTAGTTTTTCATTGAAAACTAGTCATCATCATCCTATGATCCTCTTAGATTTTAAATAAGTAAGTACATATATGACTATTCATATACTTACTTATTTAATAACTAGCTGTTGCCCGCGACTTCGTCCGCGTAGAACTTTTTATCGTCTTAGAAAATGATTTCTCTCAATACAAAATTTGAACCCTCTTTTAGGGGATAATTAAAAAAAAAGTTGATGTTCATTTTCTAGTTTGTGAACAAACAGTCTAAAACCAAAGTTAAAAATGTCATACTTTAAAAATGCCTTGAAATACTCAAACTTTGAACCAATTTTAACACTCTTAGGGGATGAATTTGGAAAAACTCTGAAATCAGTTTTGTAGTCTTTTAACGTACAGAATAAGACCGAAGTTAAAAATCTCTTACTCACACTTTAAAATTTTATTGCTCGCCATTTAAAATTTGAACCCCCTTTTAAACCCCCTTAGAGGTTGAATTTTTCTAATCGCTGAAAGAACTTTTTTCGTAAACTTTTAAGTCTCTAGCTCAAAAAAAGTGTTGCCCATACAAAGCTTTCTTAACCCCCTTAGGGGTGGAATTTTCTAAAACTCTGAAAGTACTTTATTATTAATTTTAATAAGTAACATTTTGAATAGTTTTAAGTCTAGTAAAAAAAAAAGTTTTTCCCACACAACACTGGCTACCCTTCTTAAGGATCTTAAGGATCCCCTTAGGGATGGAGTTTTCTAAAACGCTGAAAGTTCTTTTTTAGTATTCTAATAAGTAATCTTTTTGCGAAGTTTTAAGTCTAACTCAAAAAAAAGTGTTGCCCATGCAAAGCTTGCTCTCCTTTTTAACCCTATTAGGGGTGGAATTTTCTAAAACGATTTGTGTTCTTTTTTTGTATTTTAATAAGTAATCTTTCTACAAAGTTTCAAGTCTCTAACTCAAAAACATAAACTTTCCCTGATAAAAACTTTGCACCCCTTTTTATCCCCCTTAGGGATAGATTTTTTCAAAACGCTGAAAGTCTTTTTTTTGTATTTTTATAAGTAATCTTTCTACAAAGTTTTAAGTGTCTAGCTCAGAAAAAGTGTTCCCCATACAAACCTTGCACCCTTTTTTAACCCCCTTAGGGAATGATTTTTGTAAAACGCCGAATGTAGTATTTTTCATGTTCTAATAAGTAATTTTTTGTCAAAATTTTAAGTCTCTATTAAAAAAAAATATGTTTTTCCCATACAAACTTTGCACCTTATTTTACCCCCTTAGGGGTGAAATTTTCCAAAACGCTGAAAGTACTTTCTTTGTATTTAAATAATCTTTCTACAAAGTTTTAGGACTCTAGCTAAAAAAATAGTTTCCCACATACAAACTTCGCACCCCTATTTTAGCCCCCTATTTTTAGGGGTAGAATTTTCTAAAACGCTCAAAGTACTTAATTTGTATTCTGATGACTAATCTTTCTACAAAGTTTTAAGTCTCTATTTAAAAAAAATATTGTTTCCCCCATACAAAATTTGCACCCCTATTTTACCCCCTTAGGGGTAGATTTTTTTAAAACACTGAATCTAGGTACTTTATTTGTATTCTAATGAATAATTTCTCTACAAAGTTTTGAGTCTCTATTAAAAAAAAAGTAGTTTTTCCCATACAAACTTTGCACTCTATTTTACCCCTTTAGGGGAAGAATTTTCTAAAACCCTGAAAGTTCTTTATTTGTATTCTAATGACTGATCTTTCTACAAAGTTTTAAGTCTCTATTTAAAAAAAAAATGTTTCCCCCATACAAACCTTGCACCCCTATTTTACCCCCGTAGGGGTGGAATTTTCCAAAACGCTGAAAGTGTTTCATTTGTATTCTAATAACTAATTTTTCTACAAAGTTTAAGTCTATAGCTCAAAAAAAAAAGGTTCTCCCATACAAACTTTGCACCCCCATTTTACCCCCTTAGGGGTAGAATTTTCAAAAATCCCTTTTTATCCTTAGCCCACGTTATAAAAGCAACATACTGTGCAAAAATCAACTCTCTAAGATTAGTAGTTTCGGCTGTGCGTTGATGAGTGAGTGAGTGAGTGATTGAGTGAATAAGTCAGTCAGGACATAGGCATTTATTATGTATAAATAGATAGAAGCTAATGAAACTCCCATTCAAATATCTCAAAAAATTATGAAGCTACATCCGTTTTAATGTCGCTTGTTAGAGTGAGAAAACGATGAGGATCTGTGACGTCAATATACTCGAGCGTCATAGTAAAAAACAATCGTTTCATATGAAGGTGCGTTTTGCGGAAAAGGGACAGAACATACCCCCTCTTAAAACTTTGGACTCTTATAACTTAATCATTACCTATATAACCTCTTGCTTTGTTTTTTTCTCCATTTGACTATATTTATTTTAAATTCTTTTTCGAGAAAATACATTATGATTATTTACCATATTTTCGATTCCTGAGCTATAACCACGAACTTCGGAATTCGAAAATATTCGGGTATCTCTATCTCTATCGCACTAACCATACTCGAGTGACAGGGATGCAAATATATGAACATTGAGTATCGGTTTTCGTGGTAGCGCCGCAGGTACTTTGGCTGAATGCGCCGAGCGCGTGCCATTTTCATAAAAAAAAAACAAATTCGTGTTAATTATATTGTTCAAATTTGTTGATTTCATTTATTGAAATTACGACATAAAACGACATTTGCGCATATAAGTTCTCATATCAGAAACGAATATTTTTTTATGATTTATATTTTAGCATTTGTCTCGTAAAGGTCTATCGTAGACGGGATTTAAATTATTAATAAGTGAAAGGCAAAGCAATTCCGCCATTTTGACGAAAATTTGACGGTTCTTATAGCTGACAGTTGGAGCAGCGTTTGATTTCAATAAAAATAAATGAAAAATTAAATGAAGTCGTATATTTCGGAAAATTAATTAACTGTCGCAGTCGGATAAAAACTATCCTAAGTTGCAGCTAGAATAATAATGTACCTATATAAAATGTTTCATATTTTTCCGTTCATGGGATGCTGAGAACATTCGAACCGCGCAAAGCTTAGTTTCAAACTGGCTGATTCTTTTTTTAATTTAGAGATTTATTATAAGTGGAGATGACTTATTGCACTACCAGTGCGCACAACCTTTTCCGCTTTGCCTTAAGGTTTGACTGGTAAAGAATGCCATATCGCATTAAGTCTCACTTTTGTACGATAAGTTTTTCTTTTGTGTAATAAAGTTTAAATAAATAAATAAAATTATCCTTCCTACTGTCCATCAGTTCCTGCCACACATCGGCTTTACATCAGAATTCAACTTGCAAAATGCAACTAATCGGATGCGAACATCATTCGTATTACTCCACCGCGCAAAAACCAGGACCATAAGACACGTTCCTGCCGAGGACTACTAAAATTGGCATTGGAATTGAGAAACTCGTTAGAAGTAATGGTTTTTACCGTGTAGGTACGCGCAGATCTCAGATTTCTATTGAACCCGCCGATGCATTCCGGCGACACAGTAAAACATCATCCATCAGTAGATACCGTTAACTGTACGTAGTAGTGATATTGATATCAGGTGACTTTTATAATAATTATAATTCCATTTTAACGCTGTTAAAACCTATGGATTTTTTCGCCACGTGTGCTAGTAGACATAGGCCGTTTTAATTTTTTTAGGGTTCCGTAGACAAAATGGCAAAACGGAACCCTTATGGTTTCGTCATGTCCGTCTGTCGGTCTGTCTGTCCGTATGTCACAGGCATTATACTCGAAAACTATAAGGTATATTTCAATAAAATTTGGAGGATAGGTGTATTTTGTTATACAACGCTACATAGTTCTGTAATGAAATTACTAAAAGCATATTTTTTTAGGGGTGCACTTCATACAAAAAATATATATAATTGTAAGAACACGTGTGGAACATCAATTGATAGATTAGACCTTTCAAAATAAATATAAGGTTTTTCAGTATTTTTTTTTATTTAGTCTATATAGTCAGAGATAATCGCCGCAGAATAATATGTATGTAGAGTCTGACCAGCGAGTCGTGACAGTGAAAAATGGCGGCAAATTAAAAAAAAACGCATGCTGGTAACACGAAATGTATGGAGCCGTCATAAGTACTTATAACTGACAGTTTATTTCATAGGTAAAATTGTTGCCATATAAATAATTTGATATAAATGCTACTGTCACGACTCGCTGGTCAGACTCTAGTACCTAAATAAAAAAAACATAATTCAATCGAAATCTCGGGATTATGTGCCAAAGCGAACCCTGGGATCCTTTAGGGTATGTACCTATACCTAATCGGGAAAACGTTACCAGGAGGATTTTTTACTTTATTATAGTATCGTAATTTTTTACACGCATACATTTTCGCACAGAGCGGGCGGCTCCAGTGTTCTGATATAAATAAACAGTGTACTGATGTTACTATCTCTACTGTGACGATATCGTACGAGTCTCGTCGGCCAATGGCAAACCTGGACCAGTCCCTTCGGTAGCAGACAGGCTGGCTGGTGAACGCGGCTCTACATGGCTAAACGACGCAGAGGAATCTGGTTCCCAATGCATATACGCCCTTCTACTGGCTTGTATTTGGCACTCTAGCAATATAGGTACTTAAAAGTATTCCAGTAACTCATAAAATTACTGTATAATGCAATAATGTAGTTTAACGAAGCTTTTTGGTTATTGGAATGAACCCTCTACCAGATTCGCTATAAAAGTAGAAACACCAACTGATTGTGATTGGCAACTAAATTGTGTGTGTACACCATATTTTGCAAGGATTGTCTCCGAAGGTCGATATTTGGCAGGAATGGCAGATCATTTGTATTTGATCGCCGAAGAAAAAGGGACATTTAGAATATGCAACTTTAAATCGATAAACTTAATATCCCATTTGCTAACTTAATACTTACATCGTGAAATTAAAATAACGATTACAAAAAGTTAGGAACCGACAACATTATCGTAGAAAGTAATTAACAGAAACAACAAGGAACCAGTATTGTTCAGTCGACAAGTAGAGGCAATGAGAGAATCTAATTAATACCTTAATCAAACGGAACTTCATTAGTGGCAGAAAACCTGTCTTACTAGAACCAGGGGCTCGCCGACGAGTAATCTATAGCTATCCATCCATCTATCTTTGCATTAGCCAATGCAATCTCATATACAAACGCGATTTATTTATTTATTAACCAAAGATATAAAAAAACATATCCCTGCAAAACTGTTTAAACTGTTTGCCTGCAGGTAAGAGTCTCGTTTATGTTTAATTAGTTGTTGCCCGCGACTTCGTCCGCGTAGAACTTATACTTAGAAAATATAATGCAAACAAACTTCTACTTACCATCTTAAGGGATGATTTCCGAGGCAAAAACTATTCTATATCCTTCGAAGGGTCTCAAATTATCTCTATACCAAATTTCATCTAGGTACATGGATTTTATCCAAACTTTCACCCCCTATTTCATACCCTTAGGGAATGATTTTCGGGATAAAAACTATCTAATGTCATTCTTCGGGACTCAAACGACCTTTATACCAAATTTCATCTAAACGGGATTCATCCAAATTTTCACCCCCATTTACCCTTAGGGAGTGATTTCCGGAATTAAAACTATCCTATGTCCTTTCTTAGGACTCAAGCTATCTCTTTACCAAATTGTATTAAAATGGGTTCCATCCGAATTTTTACCCCTAACTTCACCCCCTTAGGGGATGATTTCTGGGGTAAAAACTATCCCATGTCCTTTCCCAGGACTTAACCTATATCTACACCAAATTTCATCAAAATAGATTACATCCAAATTCCCCCCCCCCCCCCCCCCCCCCCTTTTCACCCCCTTAGGGGATGATTTCCGGGATAAAACCTATCCTTTGACCTTCCTCGGGACTCAAACTAATTATATACAAAATTTCATCTAAATCGGTGCAGCGGTTTAAGTAGCTCCATACAAATTTCCACCCCCAATTTCAGCCCCTCAGATATAAAAACTACCCTTTGTCCTTCCCCGGGGCTCAAACTATCTGCATACCAAATTTCATCTAAATCGGTTCAGCGGTTTAGGCGTGAAGAGGTAACAGACAGACAGACAAACTTTCGCATTTATAATATTAATATGGAAGTATGGATTATTAGTATGGATAGTATGGGTTCTTTCCGCTTGTCTTCCAAATAGAGGTGTAGCTGTAGACTCACTTCAAAAGAAAGAAGAAACGAAAAACTCATTCAAATATCTCAAAAAAATACGATGCTACAACCGTTTTAATGTCGCTTGTTAGAGTGAGAAAACGATCAGGGACCGTGATGTCACGATCCTCGAGCGTCATAGTAAAAAACAATCGTTTCATTATAAAGGTGCGTTTTGCGGAAAAGAGACGCAACAAACCCTCTCTTAAAACTTTATACACTTATAACTTAGTGATTACCTCTTGCGTTGTTTTTCGAGATAATACAACATTATGATTATTTTGTTTAGTGTCTACATCCCTATTTTCGATAAGATAAGATAAAATAAGAATTCTTTATTGTCAGAACTGTGTACATTTAGTTGTTTTGGGTAAAATAAAGTCCAACAGCTTGCCCATTTCGGACGTACAATATTAAACTTAAAGCTAGTCAAATATACTAAAACAATAACAACAATATAGTATTTCCAAAAAAAATTAACCATATTTACACATAAAATATTAATATAGATCTATCCGACATCCATATTTTCTTTTAAACCACGAACTTCGGAATTCGAAAATATTCGGGTATTTCTATCTCTATCGCACTAACAAATGACAGGAATGCAGATATACGAACTTCGAGTTTCGGTTTTCGCTGTTTGGCTGAATACGCAAAGAGCGCGCGCGTGCCATTCAAAAAAACCAAGTTTATATTGTTCGAATTTGTTGTTACATTTGTGGAAATTACGCCTTAATTCGACATTTGCGCATATAAGTTCGCATATCAAAATCGATTAATTTTATATTTGCTTTTGATACCTATGTGTCTCGTCAAGGTATATCATAGACGGGGTTAAAATTATTAATAGGCGAAAGAAAGGCAAAGCAATTCCGCCATTTTGTCCGTAGTATTTCTTATTAGTCTGTGATTTTGACGTTTCTTTTAGCTGACAGATGTGGCGGCGATATACTTTAAGAATAATAAATGAAAAATTAAATGAAGTCGTATATTACGGAAAATTAATTAATTGTCGCAGTCGGATAAAAACTATCCTAAGTTGCAGCTGGAATAATAATGTACCTATATAAAATGTTTCATATTTTTCCGTCCATGGGATGCTGAGAACATTCGAACCGCGCAAAGCTTAGTTTCAAACTGGCTGATTCTTTTTTTAATTTAGAGATTTATTATAAGTGGAGATAACTAGGTACTTATACCTACTTGTAGGACTCGAACAGAAATAATGATGTTGAATTGTAGAAATGCCTAATTTAAAGATTTGTTTATGTAATAACATTGAAAAAATTGTGACTTTTTATATCTTTTTCAAACTTCAATACTTAATGACGGGATATTGAATGAATCTATTAAACTTGCCAACAATGCGTAAGCACATGCGCGCATACAATGAACACATGGATTTGTAGCACCGTACAATGCGTAATTAATTTTCCGAATGCACGTGTGTACCCTAACTGAGCACTAATTATAACTGTAATTTTTGAAGATGATAATGACTGTTGACATGTCCTAATGCTTGATCGAAATGTTACGCAGTTACCCTGCTGAGCACTGCTTCCGTGAAAACAAGTTTACGCCCCTTTGACTAACTAAATCATGTCCGAAGACTTTTAGAAACTTGAAGGACTTATGGCCTGGGATGCCGTAAAATAATGAAATGTATTCAATCAGTTCGTATCATCGTTTTGTTTCAGTGCAGTAGATGCCAACTGCAGTATCATCTCATCAAAATTTGAGCGTGAATGAATAACATCTCCACGATTGAGCCCTTTTGTACGGAGGTGATATTTTATGGTAGGCGCGTGCCGAGAGTGGCTTCGTCTTCAGCTCTTTGGATGCTCAGATCATCCCGCTATGTGGATTGTGTTAGAAAGAGCACCGGGTTACGAAGCCAATCATCGGGTGTGTTAGACAGATGAGTTCTTTTGTTTATTACTTACCTATATATTCAGTTGAAGCAAATAATTTGGTACCTACCTAGGTGTTCCGTCGAAGTAAGTACGAAAGTGACACCTACACGCCAAGTATTTTTGTATAAGAGTGTGCAACTGTGCATATGAACGTTAGTTGAAAGCATGAAGGTAACTTTGACAGCGCACGCCATAACACCTAAGTGTGCACGACAATACGCAACGCTTTCAGGTGTTCTTGGCGTCCAAAGTTTCACCCGATCCCTATTATAATTTTGATCGCTAACTTTTCGTAGATGATAGGGATGAGGATTGAGGAGGTAATATATACCAGTCACATCACAACCTAGTGAATTAGCTCAGAGTCAGAATCACAGCTGCACGGGGTTCGCCTAATGGCAGAGAGTCGGCAGGCTGCCGGGCCCCTTTCTCCGCACTCGATAAATCAACGGCCTAGTGTTTATAATGACTGAGCTACCTCACATCTAGCTCGTTATTGCGGTGCCACTAAATTAGTGATGTGCCGGGGAATATTCCCGAGAGCAGGAATATTCCCTTGTTCCTGGGAATATTCCCCAACCAGGGGAATATTGAAATACAAATGGGCTAATTGAAATTGTAATAAAAACCTGACGTGACGACCTGCACGACAGATAAAATGTCTTTGGACGAAAACTGCATTTTTGTATTAATTTTGACTCTTCATCTTTATTAACATTTAATAAGTGTGAATATTTTCCTATTATGTATTTGTACATATTTGATTTGTGACGTTAACGGATTGGTGGCCAATTACAGGAAAAAGAAGCGCTGGTCGTCCACCAGCTCGATGGGTTGATGACATAAAAAAGACCGCGTGTCATTCCTGGATGAGACTAGCACGGGACCGGGATAAGTGGCGTACTCGAAGACTCCGCTTCTTTCCGGGAATACTCTCATTGTTCCCGGGAATATTGCCAGGAACACTGGGCATTTACTTTTGCGGATTAATTACACTGTTTAATCAGTTTAATGTCTTCGTAAAAAAACCAAGTGCCTACGTTTTCATGGACTCCCTGATAGCAAAATATATAAACATACACAATTTCAAAATTCCCCTATATTTCCTTGTACCTATAGGAATATTCCTGAGAATGTTCCCGGGAATATTTCCACCTAGGGAATAATCCCGGGCACGGCACATCACTACACTACACTACATATTTAAACACTCGGTGTGGTCGTGGTCCGCAATTACCTACTGACGCGGCGCGGTAATGCCTGAGTTGCATATTACTGCTCCTATTTAATTACAGAATTAATCTGCTCGCAATAATTTGTTTCGATTTGGTTTACTGGTGTAGCACAGTAATGATATCCCAATGATTCATGTCAATACGATTAAAGCTGTTCAGTCGACACGGCGCGCAGCGTTCAGTAGGTATCGGTATAAAAACACTATGATCGCAAATAATTCATCCCTTGATAAAATTTTCAAAGAATATAGAGAGTGTAAAGTCATCGTTTATCAAGTTGTTTCGTTTCGTAGTAGAGCGATGTCTCTGTCCAACCTTATTTTTGTAATCGATTAACGAATTGGAATCCACGGACCGTACCAACTCATTTCACACTTGAGAGACCCAATGGAAGATAATTAAAGTTCTAAAACTCAATGGAAGTTGAAAAACTAGTTTATGACATTTAAATAAAAATAAATAAAACCGGCCAAGTGCGAGTCGGACTCGCGCAGGAAGGGTTCCGTACCATTATCTATAAAAATGGCAAAAAAATCACGTATTGGGAGAACAAAAAAAACAGTTTTTTAGTATTTGTTGTTATAGCGGCAACAGAAATACATCATCATCATCATGTGTGAAAATTACAACTGTCTAACTATCACGGTTCATGAGATACAGCCTGGGGCCTATTTCATAAAACTTTACAAGCGTACAATTTGACAAAATTGTCAACTTTTACGTCAAATTGTACGCTTGTAAAGTTTTATGAAATAGGCCCCTGGTGACAGATGGGCAGACAGACAAACAGACAGACGGACAGCGGCAGCGGAGTCTTAGTAATAGGGTCCCGTTTTACACTTTGAGTACGGAACCCAAAAGTAGTAAAAAGTAGAATAAAATGTAAATGGGTATTGTATACACATACGCTAACTTTGGCGATAAAACCACTATTTAGTAGTATCTCATTTAGTAGATCATAAAATTTTCTTATAAATTGCGTTCTTGAAAACGGCACGCGGTTTTGATGAAATACTTCTGTCACGATTTTTATAAATTTATTGGTTTGCGAGCGCGGTAAAAGCGGCGTAGCTAGAACTTTTTGAAATTCGTTTGTCCGAGCAGAGCTCAGTACCTACAGTATTAGGTACTCGTAATAGTGGTGGCTGCTTTCTTTCATTTCATAAGTAGTACATTTTTAAAGTTTGGTAAAATTCCGTGGTTCAATTTTGCAAAAACCATAACTACCTTCTGTCCCTACTGACATGCCGAAATTGGTCGTAATTGAATAGGCATGATCCCATTTATTCTCAGGAATGGAATATAGGAATACCTAATACACGACTCCCAGACATGTTCACAATGACTAATCAGATGCTATGGCATGGTGTGTCATGCACAACCTTGCGTTCTGAAGCGATGTCTGTCACAATGCTTACAATGCAACAAATGGGTATTGTAGCTTTTGGTCCATGCAATTTCTGCTAACTATATCTAGATATGTAGATATATATACCCGTAGGTATAATTTTGTTCAAAAATAAGCCTATTCCTTGCTTATCGATAGAAGTGAATTTAAAAACAGATTAATGAAGGTACAGCCAGGAGCAGAAGTTGCTAAGCGGTCCTAGCGCTCAAAATGATCTACACACAGACTCTTATGTCACGGGAATAAGGATCTGTGTAGGTCATTTTGAGCGTGTTATTTTGCTCGATGCTGACTGTACTAGGCACAGATCGAGGTCGGCGGTCGATAGAGGACCAACCACTTAAAATAGTTTGCCACCTTTTGACGGATCTGTTAGGTATCTTTTGTTTATCGCGTGATACCTGTATGAATAATGCTTCAGCTCGTCGTTACCGCGTCGTGGTTGAGGGCTGCAAAATGTGAGGGCTGTTTTATCTACAGAATACGACATAAACGTAACAATAATGTTCGTAAATACAATTAATTATGCATTCAGTTTATGTCTGACGTAGCCGTTATACTTTTAATTTTGATACAATTATAGTCACGTGCCCCTCCACTCTAGTTCCTACAACGTGACTGCGATCAACGCGATCGATGTAATGACATTGATACCTGTCAAAAGTTGTTAATTGTGTGTGATTCATCCAGGCGTTGTTGTGTCTCAGAGATCAACAATGTGATGTGATGTGCAAAGCAATTCAAGACTGCGTGGCATGAGCCGAACTCTGAAGCTCTACTAAACTTTATGCATTGCGTTGGGGTCGGTTTGATATTTTTCGCTCGCGCACCGTCTACGAGCGCGCACTAAAAAATAAAAATAACAGATTCCAATTCAACATGTTCAGTTGCATAAAGCTCCTGAGCTCAAATGGATACACACTTTTAGTGATAGTACATTACTGCAGACGCCGGGAAAGAAAGGCTTGTCGGGTGAGTATAGGTAGAAGCCGGAAATTTTTCACGGCCAGGCATGTATAGTCTCAAATTTGCAGTGAAATAAATAAATAAAAACTCCTCAAATCAAACTAATTTTGATGACTGAATGCCGTGATGCTGTGCTACAAATAGTAGAATGAAAATTAAAAAAAACTTACTTCCCGGCCTAGGCCTTCAATTTTGAATGAAATTCCTTTACAGCTCTTTCGAGTTGTTCCGCCCGAAACGTGATACTTTGAAGCCAGTAGCCCTAGTATAAGTTTTATCGTTACAATACGTTTTCGAACGCGTTAGCGTTTTGTTTCAATTTGTATGACAACGCGTAGTTCCTAATAGTTACCACCAGAGGCGCTGTTCGCGTTGCCATACATATTGAAACTAAACGCAAACGCGTTCGAAAACGTATTGTATCGTTAAAACTTATACTAGAGCCTCTGATATAACCCACGTAATGACGACATTTCATTGCATGTATGAGAAAAAATATATTAAGTATTCTGAACTCAAAAGTTGGACAATGGAGGCAATGGAATGGAGGGTGATTAGAGGCCTAGCCTAGGCCGGCAATGAAACAGTCTTCTGCTTTTACTCGGCGCACGGCCGCTGCGATGCGTTGTTATGGTTATGAGTTATGACACTTATGACCAAGACTTAAAACATAAAAGTGAATGAATGGGCTGAATGAAATCTTGCAGTTTAATAAAGCTACGTATGTAGTTACTCCGCTCTTTGTTGCTACGTTAGGGAATGCGTTGATGCACCGTCCGCCCGGTCGGAGGGGGACCGGACGGGTGTGTGGGGTATGTAATTAGGTATAGATAGTACTATGTATGATGCGTGGTGAAGAAAATATTTAGGTTACCATAAATACCATAATAAAAGTAGGTAATAAGTAAGTCGCTTTTGAAGCTTTATGTATATAAGAGTTGCTGATCAAAAATGTAATAGAATCGTGAAACTATTATTTTCTTAGCAATAATTTTTCGCAAGCATAGGTACTGAAAATAGCTATCATACTATTAAATAAACAAAGTAAACTGGTTTGCCAATACATCATGTAATTATGCAAAAACTTTCACTGACCTAACTTTAATGTTGTAGTAGACACTTACTTGTTACCTACTCTATATTTAATTAGTCTCTTCATTGTATTTTAAGTATTCAACCTTCTTTGATGTCGTTATCGAAGCCTGGTGATGCCTGAGATTGAGGTTTCTTTATTTATAAGGCGTCTGGGTCTTTGAAATTATTTATGTTTTTCTATTGCTATACTTTAAAAAAAGTTCAAGTTCAGGAAAGTCTGCTTTGCCAGTCGAATGTACCTAATACGATACGCAGTAAATTTTGAACAATTCATTTGGATGATTTTACGCTTCTTTACAAGTGCTGTGACCTCTTGTCCCCTAGACGTGATACAATGAATAAATTATTATTTGGTTCCTGGTTTGGGTCATGCAGTTCTATAATTATTTATCTATAGGTATAGGGATGAATGTTGGTATAAGTACCTAGTCTACCTGCGAAGCTAGCCCTGGGTTAGAATACCTATTTTTAATCCCAATGAGAACATATCGTTCGGAGTCTTAAATGTTTTTTATGTATGGTGCGAATAATTTCTAACCGATTTAAAAAAAGGAGGAGGTTCTCAATTCGTCTGTATGTTTTTTTTTATGTGTGTATGTTACGCGATAACTCCGTAATTTATGAACTGATTTGAAATGAAATGAAATGAAATGAAAATTTTATTGATAACAATTGTTATAGGTCATTTTACAGTAGAATAGATATGCTCTAATTATAAATACCTAATTAGGTTTTAGGTATGTACATACATTTATTCATAATGGTTGTTATTTATTATATTATACATTGTTCTATTTATATTAATAAATTATTTCAATGTCATATGGTCAATGGTATGTTGAAAAATTCATCATATTGGTAAAACATATTTTCTAAAAGCCACTTTTTTAAACTGGATTTAAATCTTGCAGTGGAAGGTGCACTTCTGATGCTATCTGGCAGACGATTGTAAACGGAAATTTGAAAAATTATTTCTTTGTTTGAAAGCATATACTTCCAGATTGGTCCCGTTGTCACCAAAATCCAGTTCTGATGATGGGATCCTGGAGAAATCGAGGGAACTCTTCAAATTTTATAGGCAAACATGAAGTTATTTGTTTGATTTGAAGTCGGTTAAAACTTTGTTTTGAAAGTCAATTATTCTAGAACGAAATCACTTCTCTTTGTACTTGGCTCTGGCACAAAGAGAAGATAAAGCCTTTGTCATTCATTGTTGAGTATAACCGCTAATTGTTTATGTTGTGTTGTATTAATTAATTATGATGCAGTTACCTACTAATATAAAGGTTTTAATACCGATATTGATATGTGTTTTAATTGGAACCTTGCCACTTTAACAATAGAGTCACTATCCGAGTAAAGTATTTAATAAACATTGGCTTTTCATTTCGAAGCGTTTGTGGCACGTGTTGTATTATTGTAAGTATTGTAATTAAATGTTGTATTGTACCGATGATTCTTAAGATAATATCCGTTCTGTATGTTTTTTTTAATGTATGTTCACCGATTTCTCCGTCAATTGTGGACCGATTTCCAAATTTCTTTTTTTAATCGAAAGAGTATACCTACTCCTGAGGTGGTCCCATTGTCACCAAGTCCGGATCTCATGATGGGATCCTAGGGAAATTGAGGGCAACCATCAAATTGTATATAAGGCACGCGTGTAGTACATTTGGTATTTTCTATTATATTTATAACTCGTATATTATTTACCCTCGGAAACCGCAATTTTGGTGAAGTGGAACTGATGATGAATACCACAGATGACTTATGGAACTCCTCAATGATGTAAAGTACGTCACAGATTCTGACATGATTCCGTTGAAGTACTACAACTAATGAATGAAGTGTTAATTCTGAGATCCTTGAGGAACCGACGGAACTCCTCAAATATTATCAGCCCACAGATAGCGACTTGGATTTTTTCTGTAATAATGAACACATTTGCTCTCGGAGAGCAGCTCATTGTAGTAAATTGGAAAGGAAATGTGGAAATTTTCATGTAAGTAGGTACCTATGTGGTTTGGCGAACTACTGAATTGAAGTCGGTTTAAACTTTGTTTTTGAAGTAAATTTCACAGTAAGTTTCACAAACACGTGACTGTATTAGAGAGACACTAGCCATAAACGATCATCTGCAACGATACTGTATCGCGTTTATATCACTGCGGTCAGTAACTGCTTTAAGATATTATTTTAAGACTAAGCGTAGACCGATTTGTGTCAGTTTATTTATAATGGGGAATTTGCATGGGACTTCAATTTCGAATAAATTGCACTCAATCGATGCGGATATACGTAGAGATATCATTATTAATTATATCTCAAGTTTAAATGACGAAAAAATGTTTCGATTAAAAAACATAACAGTTACACAGAATATTAAATTAGAAATAATAATTTGCATGACAAGTATAGACTAAAACGCAAATTTTGTGCAAATTAATGACTTACTCCATAGTAAACGCGCCGAGAATATAATTATATGCTGTGACGTCATAGCATAAGCCCGTTTAATATAGAGCGTTTTCGGGGGGTGCCGGCGCGTGCAGATTTCAAATGCATATAACACAGAAAATAAATCATAGTTGTTTTAATGCTACAGTTGTTTTAATGCTGGATTATACTTTTGATTTTCGCAATAAAATGAAAAGATGCAAGTTCCGTATTACATATTTTTTTGGTTTCGTTGGTATTACCTACCTAAGTACCTACACTAACTCACGCACATACACATACACACCTGTGATATCTGCTTTAGGTATTCATGTACGCTGACGATGTGGCTGTTGTCGTACACGCACCTACACAATATGAGCTGGAAAACAGACTGAACTTGACTGCCACAACACTGACAAACTGGTTTGGACGTAATGGGCTGATCTTAAATGCGAGCAAGACTCACTATATCAGCTTCGATCTCTCTGGCCGAACACCGAAGCAGCTCTCAGTGACAGCCAACGGCATAGCCATCAATCAAGTGGCGAGCTCAACATTTCTCGGCTTTGAGGTAGATAGCTGCCTTACCTGGGGCGGTCATATAGACAAAATGTGCAGCAAACTTGCTACTGCATGTTTTGTATTAAAAAGACTAGAACGTACGCTTCCAGCTGATATGGTCCGAAGCTGCTACTTTGCCTCAGTACACGCGTACCTCCAGTACGGAGTTGAGCTTTGGGCGGGAGCTGCTGATTGGGAAAGGGTGTTCCGACTCCAAAAACGAGCCGTGCGGGCGATAGCGCGTATTCCTCAAAGTACGTCGGCAAGACCCCTCTTTAAGTCACTGCAAATACTGACGCTGCCCTCACTACTTATTATGCAAATGGCATTAAGTGCACGTGAAGTAGTCGACGCCAACCCCAGCCACGAAACCCCGCGTAGGTATCCAGTCCGCAGCGCGCGCGCCGGAAAGTTACCACTCGTGTCGCACAGGCTGGCGAAATCAAATAAACTTACGCATATCATGAGCCGTAAGATTTACAATCATCTCCCGCGTGAAGTTGTCGGTGCTCATAGTGCAGCCATTTTTAAAACTAAACTTAAAATATGGCTTCTTGAGCAGACGTTCTACGACCATAAGGAATTATTTATCAGAAGTAGCTGTTAAGTTAAACCTACGGTTTATAAATATTATTTTGTTTTGTAAATGTTTCCACATAGCTATTGTGTGCTGATAATTTGACATGTAATTTTATATTATCAATAAATTATTATGATTATGATTATGATGATTATGGTATATAAATTTAGTTATTATGGATGGAGTGAAAGTCCTGTCTGATGAGATCACTAAATAGGTTATTATAATTGCCCGATGGAGTTGGCTATACAAGTAAATCTTTTGTTTAGCGTCTACGGTGCGGTACTTTCAGTCATAACAATCCTGTCTACCTTTTATTCATATAATGATAACAGCTGATTTTCCACCAGAACTATAGGTGGTATAGCTTTGTTTTCATAACGAGGTTTAATTTTTAAGACCCGATGAAAACAAGGGGTGTAATAAGTTTAACTGTCTGTGTTCCTGTGGCATCGTATATCCCAAAAAGATGAACCTATTTGACAACAGTTTTTTTTTCGAAAGTTTTGTCTGTCGAGATAATCGAGATGGTTCTTGTGTCGGAGGCGGAGGTATTTTAAATTATTAAAGTATTATTGGTATGAATCCCCCACAAGGTGGACTGATGACCTGGTAAAGGTCGCGGGAGTCCGCTGGATGCGGGTGGCGCAGCAGTGGACGTATTTCGGCTGATATGATGATGATGATGATGATGAAGGTATGAATGGGCTTTTATTGCCTGAACATAACTGATTTTGATTTGGTTTTAAACCTTTACCTACACCCTGTTTTCTGAATTTCGTCGAACTATGTAAAGCTGATTGAAACTAAAAATAGGTACTTAAAATTGGTAAAAATCTACGGATTAAGTAAATTAATTACTTATTATCTATTATATGTATTAAACGGAAATTTTGTGTTCTCGCCAATTATAACATCTCTTCGCAACGCCGATGGAAAAGCTTAATAATGTCTGCGGTCTTCCACAAGGGTGAGGTATTTCCTCTGTTAGACTGCCTCAAGTATCAACTATGGGCTTCCACAATGGTGAGGTATTTCCTCTGTTAGACTGCCTCAAGTATCAGCTATGGGCTTCCACAAGGGTGATGTAATTCCTCTGTTAGACTGTCTCAAGTATCAGCTATGGGCTTCCACAAGGGTGAGGTAATTCCTCTGTTAGACTGCGTCAAGTATCAACTATGGGCTTCAACAAGGTTGAGGTATTTCCTCTGTTAGACTGCCTCAAGTATCAGCTATGAGTTTCCACTAGGGTGAGGTATTTCCTCTGTTAGACTGCCTCAAGTATCAACTATGGGCTTCCACAAGGGTGAGGCATTTCCTCTGTTAGACTGCCTCAAGTATCAGCTAATGGGCTTTACTTTAAAACCTTTAGAAAGGATTGTCGCAAAATGCTAAATAAGCGGTTATTAACTATTATTCACAAATATATAATATGTTGAAAAAAAAACCTGATTTAATTGGGCTTAGTAAATGAATGATCGTACTCATAAAATTATTTTTAAGTTTAGGTACCTCCTGTTGCGTTAAATATTTCCATATCCCCCATTTATCAAATGTTAATATTTTATAATACCTTATTGTATTTGGGCCAATCAACTATTTTTTGTTGCTCATTGCCATGGTAACGTCTCCTGGGTCACTCTTAAAAACTATGATTTTATGGGGTTTAACACTTAACACGTGTTGTTGTTATATTGGCAAACCCATTACATGGTGGAGCATCTCCTTAGCATGAATGTACATAGGTATACAATTTTTTCTAAGAAACTCTGTCACTGTTGTATCCTGGCTTACCGGGACAAAATAACAACAAGAAAAAGTTAGTATACTTACCCATATTACCCATTTACAGTATCATTCAAATTTCGGCCATGATTAGTGGAGGGAATTATTTTTCCCACGGTTTCAACCCCGGAGCGTACCTAAGCACAATTTGCAAATGCCTTTTAAATATCCCGTGCATATTGCTGGAGTGAAACATATCATACTAATATCTTATTCTCTGAAAAAGAGGTCCAGAGGCGAGTCGTCATAACATTGGTTAAAGGGCATAAAATTACTAAAGTTGAACTATTGAATATCATATATATCAATATATTATTATAAAACAAACAATTATAATCCAGTAACTGATAAAGGTAAATTAGAAATATATGATATGTATAGGTAGGTATCCTTCACACCTCAATTAAATTAAAGTAGGTAATTAAAGGTAAACTAGGTCAATCTTTCTGTCATCATGTCGGTCACATTTCTTAGTCATTCTAAGTCATAACGACTACTTACTATGTTATGTTTAAACAAAAACAAGCGAATTGTGCTATTTTAATGCAATAATTAAACTTATTTTATCTTATTTAAGAATCTTGAAAATCATTAAGCAACATGACAATGATGTTATTGTGACGGCATGGTCATGACAGCAGGTAAATTATTCAGTCTTCTGAAAACTGTCCCTATTTTTGCATATGAAAATGAAAAATATTTATTGGGTTAGCTTAACAGGTTTAGGTATAACATTAGGACCTCCTAGTAAGTAAGCATTTACCTGAATCAGGAGGACCCGCTCTTCCAGAATATCTTTACTTAGGTACTTATTAATTTATTCCACCGAAATAATTAAAAAAACAGCATCCAAATTATCATCCAAATGGGAAAAACCTTACTCACAAATAATTTTCTGGCTAAAAGTTAAAATTCAAATATCACTCATACGAGCTGTCTCCATGAGAGTGACAGGCACCAGAAGACACATCAAAGCCTTCGATTGCGAAGACGGAGCAGGAATTCTAAACTAGGCAAGATTTAACAACCAACCTCCCCCTCCGCCCCATCTTTTCTTTTTGTCATTGCCGTCGTCACCCCTTGTTTGTACATTTTCTTTATGAATAAAATATATAAATACAAATTATTAATAACTTCATTTTTTTATACATGCATTTAGATTACAATTAATTGACTTTGAGTGTGTTATGTACGTAAGAGAAAAATAAATTAATTAAATGTGTGTTTAGGAACTATTGCACTACTATATAAAAAGCTACAATGTCTAACACGACAAAACACAAAAAGAATTAGGCTTCAGTCGCTCTTACAGCTCTACAATAGGGTTGTGAGAAATATTTTTGCACGACTTGTCCTGACAAATATTTGTACATGTGTTTGCACCTACACACCAACTCATTAAAATATTTTCAACACTTACACTTCGATAAAACCAAGTGCCAGCCGGTCAACATGTTGATAGTTCAATTCAAAACAGTAAACACAAAAATCACTAAGTCTCTGTCCGCATCACTGTCCAATCACCACACAAAAACACAGTAAAACAAAATTTATATTTCGAATAACATTCACCTTCGTGTTTTACTATTTAACAAATTTAAAATTTGTTCATGTTTGATTCAAAAATAAGATTATTCAAATTTGGAATGCGTCCGTTGGGGCGGCGCGGGAGTGGTAGACATTCAGCCGTCATACGCGCGTGCGACTCGGTTCGTAATAGGCGCGAGCGCGGAGTCTTCGCTCCTATATAGCGCGGCTGTCCACGAGGCGACTTGACGAGCAAAAGTCGAAGTAGGTAGGTAGCTCAGTTCAGTTGACCGAAATTTAACTGCCATGATGTAACGTTTTTCCGAATGATGTTCCGTAGATGATCCCTTGTATATTTATCTTGCTCGTCAGGCTGTCGTTAGCTACCATTACAATATGTATGTAATACTACGTTGAATATTTTTTTATGTATTTTGATATGATTGCATATTTTGTTTGCAAAACAGAATAAGTTCGATATGGTCAAACAATATTAAATCTGACTTTATTGATTTCGAAGGCAAAGTCATGTACCTACTTAATTATATCTACTTACTTTCGTAAAATTGGCTGAGAGAGGAAACTATACTTCGTTTTTTTTAAGATTAGAATTATCTGTCAAACGGGTAAACACAGAAGCAGTGGTCGTAAACCTTCCTTCTTCGATTTCGACCACTGAATTTCCCGGAACTTATGTACCTACATATACGAGTACATATCATTTGATGTTTACCGATAGCTGAACGCATATATTTTCTTTTAAAATGTTATATACCGTAGCCAACGATATGCCAGCAGTCTCGGCAGTCTTTTTCACACGGTCTGATTTAGTGAGATACTCCTTTCTATGGCACATTTCTGACACTAATTTGTAAATATTCACCACCCACTTCCGCTTTTAACTGGCAGTCAGAGGATTCTGCGTTTGCCTTTTCTTCTTTGGAGATGAAAAAACATTAGCCGGAACCAGTTGCGACTTCTGTAGCCCACTCGGGCCAGCCTCGGCTTCATACATTGTAAATGTGCACCAACGAACAAAATATCTAAATAGATCAACAACTAATAACAAAATTCAACAAAAACGATAACAACAATCTTTAAGTAAGCTTACAGCAATAGAAATCACAACCGACTCAACCGACAACAATATGAACTCGAATGAAAAACCCACATGAGTGAAATACAGTGACAGTGACGTTTAAAAATAGACCATTGTGTGAGAACTCTGCCTCTTTAGGTTTTTTAATGTACAACCTTTCCATGAAAAATTGCAAACGCTATTTATTAAAATTCTTATCTTTTCATCTTAGAATATAAATTAACTAATATTATGTTTCTTATCTGTTCACAACACTGAGTAATGTATGTATTACTAAAACATAATTATAAATACGTGATATTATTTATTAACTCGTATTCACTGTTTGATCCGCAGAGTGTGCCCGATAAAAAACCTTTTATCTCGTTCTGCAAAGGTCTCTCTAATGCTAAAAAAAACGAAGTATAGGAATAGAAATAGAAAAACTTTATTGTTTAACCGTGTTACATAGATGATATTGAATGCAAGTGTTAGGTCCCAACGGTTACCCATTTCGGCTGTACAGTCAGCATCAAAAGTAACTACGCAATCGAACACGTCAAATATTTTTATTCCCTTTTAATAAAGACTTTTGACGTCTTCGTTTGCGTAGCTACGTTTGATGCTGGCTGTAGGGTCGTTTCGCCGGTTGGCGACCACTTAGCCGAGTTGCTCACTTTAGATTAGTAAATGTATACCTATTCAATGTACACACATAATGGATGGTATTCGTATAGGTTCTGAGTATAGTCAAGTTTTGAAACCTACAATAAAATATAGCACTTTCATCCATAGATTAGGAAAAAATATGGAAAAGGTTTCAAAATAGCGAATTCGCTGGATAGCGACCGCTTTAGGCGGTTTGCGACCACCTGTTAGCTAGTTGGCGACCACTCTTGCAAATAGTGTTTAAGTAGTTAATAAAACGATGCATCATCATCATCATCATATCAGTCGAAAGACGTCCATTGCTGGACATTGGCCTCCCCCAAAGAGTGCCATAATGACCGGTTCTGCGGTCCATCGGATTCCTGCGATCTTTACCAGGCCATCAGTCAACTTGTGGGGGGCCTACCCACGCCGCGCCTTCCGGTACGTGGTCGCCACTCGAGAACCTTTCCGCCTCAACGGCCATCGGTTCTACGTGCAATGTGCCCCGCCCACTGCCACTGAACTTTAGCGGCTTAGGGCTATATCGATTACCTTGGTTATGCTGCGGATAGCCTCATTTCTGATGTGATCACGCAGAGAATCTCCGAGCATAGACCTCTCTCCATTGCCCTTTGGGTGACTTTGAGCCTTCTTATGATGCTTCTTATGATTTCTGAAGCGATCACGTTTCAGTGCCACACGTCATCACTGGCAACACGCACTGGTCAAAGACTCTCGTCTTCAGACACTGCGGAATATTAGACGAAAAGATGTGCCATAGCGTAGCTTCCCGAACGCTGCCCAGCCGAGTCGGATTCGACGATTGACCTCTTTCTCAAAGTTGGTCCTACCTGACCTGACTGCCCTTATACTACTACAAATTGTTACTCTTCTAAATCTACTCTACATTGCTTGTCAATGCATAATATAATCGAAAACGGCGCGCCATCTCGCTCACACCATAGTGCTATTATATATATTGCTATTACAGTCACACATGTCGTTTATAGTAGGTATCTCAATGCCACCATTTTACAAGCTTTTATGTAACTTTTAGATTAAATTCTACTTACCTACACTAGCTTCTGCCCACGACTCCGTTCGTGTGTCTCGTTTATATCGTAGCTCCATACAAAATTTCAACCCCTATTTCAGCCTCTTAGGGGATTATTTCGGGGATAAAAACTATCCTACGTCTTTTCCCGGGACACAAACTATCTCCATACCAAATTTCATCAAAATCGGTCCATCGGTTTAAGCGTGAAGAGGTAACAGACAGACAGACACACTTTCGCATTTGTAATATAACCATATCATATAATCATATGAATTATTCATTTTATAATTATATATTATTATTATATTACATATAGGTACCTACATAGACATAGCATGGATTGGCGCGTCTTAAATACCGACACAATTGGCTTGCCAAGCTAAATATCGCGGGTGCCGCAAGAATCCATAAAGAAAGAAAAAGAAAAACGATGTGGTCGCTATCCGACTTCTTTGGTAATAATTTTTTTGGGTACGCGACCACCCCATTTTATTTAAATCTATTTTTATAATATGCCGAATTTCAACGAAATTATTACAATAGCTAAATCATTTAAGCAATCAAGTAACTAATTTCAGCATAATAATAAAATTAAGTGACGTAACTAAAGTTTTCGCGCCAACTGTCGCGTTATTTTTTTTACAGATTCACTGCACGTCAACACTTTTCGGAAGCAATGTGTGAAATGTGTGAATTGAGGTTATTTTTTCTTGCTTTGGATTAAGCTTTGGGTTTTAAAGTGTATTTATTCTTATTCTGACACTTTTCAAGAATAGTTAATAACTAATTATTTTTCTGTTGGGTTTGTAGAAATGTTAATATCTTTAATTGAAGCAGCCTAGTCCGTCAAGTGGTCGCTAACCGAAGGTGGTCGCGTTACCGGCGAAACGACCCTACAATATTTTTTTTAAACTAAGGAAACCAAAACGAATATATTATACAATCTTTTTCTGTGATACGAAAAATCAAAAAAATATTTTAATGAATAGAAACCTTTCTTACTTACTTAATCATGTTTTTAAATTACGTTTAAATTGTATGTCATCCAACATTTTTAATTCATTAGGAAGCTGATTAAATACTCGAATGGCATTAATGGCACTAATGAATGTGCTTTTGTCGTAAGTTTTATTTTTTACCAAAGGCAATGTTAAATTGTACCTATATTGACTACGTAGATTATCGCGTTCGGAGGCTAATGTTGTAAAGTAATCTTAGTTACTTTTAGTTACAGAGCTCATAAATATAAATACTAGTTAATATTAGAAAGCCTTGCTCTTTAAAAACATTTCGGAGTGATTATTTATATAGATATTCGGGTAGATATATGTACCTACGCCAAAGTTTGCATTTATTTCGTATTCCTATAAAAAATATTTATTTTAACTACCTACATATTTACTAGTTGCGTTGTGAGACTTGTGAGCTGTAGAACTCGTGAGCCTGTTTTTTTTTTATTTTGAAAAACTGAATGGACAACAAAAAACTGTACCTACCTACTAAAATAATAAATAAAAAACAACTAAAAAACTACACAACTAATAAAAAACTGTACTTAGGTGTACCTATTATTGAAGCTGCTCGCAAAATTTGACGATACGAGGATCGGTTGAGAAACGCGACCGTACGGCTAACGTGAGTTTCAATCGTAACCTTACGATAAGTAAGTACATACATACGAGATCGAATAAACGCGCTTCGAATAGATTTCGATCTCGCTTCGGTATTCTTCGATTCGACCCGTCAAACTTGTAACTCACACTGCATGCCGTTGGACTACGAAACCAACTGCAAAACGTTAGGCACTTTGCGTTTAGTTTTCGATGCGTAATTTAACGTTCGATTCGTACTACCAATCGGTAGTGTGAGACATTTCGAATCGAAGAATACCGTCGTGACTGTAGTTTACTATTTCACTTGCAAAATGGCCCGTGATATCGTATTATTCCGTCAAGAGTTACCGTAGATCCGATCGAAATTTATCTCAAATTAAAGAACTTATAAAAATAAGGGTTTTGAATTGACAACATATATCCGCAAAATTCGGATTGTCGCGTATATTGTATTTAAAAATGCAAATAAATGGCCCCCGCGCCGCCATATTGTATCGACAGTCGACACTGTCGACGTCGCGATGCGCGTATTCTGTAATGTCATAAGCGACAAACATTTAAATTAAAACGATAAATGCTAGTGATATAAGGTTAAATATTGGAAAATCGATTAAACTATACGAACGAACGTGAAGTCGATCGCGAATTAAGTAATGTATAAGTGACTCACGTTACAGTTTGGATTTTTAGTTCTATGAGTGACCACCAGGGGCGGTGTATAGACTTTTCATACTAAATCTTGACGATAGGCGGTAGCGTCGATAGTAAACGCGACTCACTTCAATCCCACGCTAAGGGTGCAGCCCCCCTTAACTTGTTTTAAGCTCACCTCAACGCTCACCCATAATTATACCTTGACACCGCGATCCGTAGTAAGTAAGCGGAGGTAGAGGTCTAGTTTCGTAACGGGTGACCGGCGGGGTGAGCCGCATTAACGCGTACCTATTAGCGAATAACAGCCCTGTAGAGGAGAACAGCCGGACATACGAATAAATATTCGCCCAAGCTGAAACGGATAAATTCTCTAAAACTTAATATGTTATTCATCATAAGTCATAACTGATTCATACGGCATTGTAATTAACAACATATAATTATTTATGTACATGTGAGGTATTTATATTTACGTAGGTATCACCTATATTATAAATAACTTAAGTACAGTCTGTAAGCATTTTGAAAAAGATTCGGGGTTATATTTCTCTCTCACTTGCTCTTACATGTTTTTATAGCGAAATATAGAGTACTCGAAAAGCTGTAAGTTAACGGTTAACGTTACCACCAAAAAAGTTCAAATTGGTGTTTTCTGTTCCGGATGATTAAGAAAATTGATAAATAATGGGACCACCTCGGGAGTACACGGTGACGGAGAAATCTGCGAGCATACATTAAAAAAAATACATACAGTGGAACATATATAACTTCCTCCTTTTTTGAAGTCGGTTAAAAATAGTACCGGCAGACATAATTGAACTGGAAAAAGAACCTTTTAAAAAATATTTACGAAGATACTCGTTGAAAAATGTTACTACTCTACTCAGGATTGTATGAATGACACACATGTATAATTTATAATCTAACTAGCGACCCGCCCCGGCTTTGCAAGATTTATATGTATGTAAATAATAATAACATGCATGTATTATACATATAAACCTTCCTCTTGAATCACTCTATCTATTTAAAAAAAAACCGCATCAAAATCCGTTGCGTAGTTATAAAGATTTAAGCACAGACAGGGAAAGACAGACAGACAGACAGCGGAAAGCGACTTTGTTTTATACTATGTAGTGATTGACATTGTTAAAGTACTTATATTTATTATGCTCGTGTTTAATGATTATTTTATTAATTTGTAATTTCTTTGACATTGATAAGTATTGATTTGAATATTGGTTTGTATGCAAACCGGCAAAACATAGAGATTTATGTATACTTATTATGTATCCACTTTTGTGTTACTTATGTTTCACTTCACAAATAAAAATCTGAATCCGGTTTTACATGGAGCAGTCAAATAAGTTAATTACATTAATTACATAAACGATCTTACTTAACAAGCGCGAAAGGTCAAGTTTAGTGTCTAAGACCCCTGCAGTTCGGAGTAGTTGTAGTTCATGTCCTACTTTCACTGCAGTTTGAAAGAAATGATCCAGTAACATAGATTGCAATTAATAACCATCATTAGCAGCTCTGTCATATATTTTTTGTAGGTCGGTGTACAGTAAGCATCAAAAGTAGTACGCAATCGAATCCGTTAAAAGTTCTTATTCCCTTTTAATAAAGACTTTTGACGTCTTCGATTGCGTAGCTGCTTTTGATGCTGACTGTACCACGTCGGTGGCAAACGTGCGTAGTGTACGGTATGACCCGCCTAATACTCCAGGCAAAATACGGTTTTGAAACATTCATAATAGCGTTTTATTTGTTTATTTAATTTTAAAACGTTATTCTAAGATGCTTTATTCAAGAATCCAACAATTATAAAAAACATAATTGTTGTTTTTTTATTATTTATCTTGAATATTATAGAGCAAATGTAAATGCACCAAAATAAAGATTAAACCATTTACGTCATACCTGGCCATAAAGTAGGAATTACCGCACGCTATGCGTGCGGAAAACCCCACTTCCTGGCCAGATAGAGACGTAAAATGTTGTACTTACCACGGGCGGTAATAAAGAAAGCCTCAGAGCGCATATTTATCGCCCTTGCCTTCGGCTCGGGCGTCAAATACCTGCGATCTGAGACATTCTTTGTTTAACCGCCCTAGGTAAGTAATGTACAATTATTAATATTTTTTCTGACTTTTCAGAACTTATCATTTTTTTGATGTCTGAAATTTTGTTGGATTTTGTCGCTAGGTAACTATATAGTCCTGGCAATGAACTGACAACTTGTATGGAAAAAAAATCAAATTTGGAAATAATTTATAATAGCAGATTTTTTCTTTGTAATGGATATATTATCAATTAAATGGTTACCTAGCGACAAAATCAACCACAAAAGACATCAAAAAAATGATAACTTAACTAGCTTTTGAAAAGTCAGAAAAAATACGAATAAATGGTTTTATCTTTATTTTGGTTCATTTACATTTGCTCTATAATATTTAAGATAAATAATAAAAAAAAAACAGTTAATGCTTTATTTAAATCTATTTAAATACTTCCGGGTAGAAAGTTTGTTGGATTCTCAAGAATCTTAGATAAAGCATCTTAGAATAATGTTTTGAAATTATATAAAGAAAAAAAACGCTATTATAAATTAATGTTTTTCAAAACCGTATTTTGCCTGGAGTAATAATAATAAGTCTACGGACGCTTGCAACTCCAGCAGCAGACACAATGAGTGTAAAAATGTGTTCTTGAAGTTTGAACTATTGCGTAAGTAGGCACAATAGGGAACTTGCATCTTAATATTTTATTACGAAAAACAAAAGTATAATCCAGCATTAAAACAACTGTAGCATTAAAACTTTGTTATGATTTATTTTTCTGATGTTATATGCTATTGAAATCTGCGCGCGCCGGCACCCCCCGAAAACGCTCTATACTAAACGGGCTTATGCTATGACGTCACAGGATAGCCTTTACTATGGAGTAAGTCATTAATTTGCGATTATCACCACAAAATTTACGTTTAAGTCTATACTTGTCATACAAAATATCATTTCTAATTTAATATTTTATGTAACTGTTACGTTTAATTTTTGTCATTTTAACGTTAGGTAAAACTAATAAAATAGTTTTTTTTTTTCTTTTTTTTTCTTTTGTATGATAGCTCTACGTATATCCGCATCGATTGAGTGCAATTTATTCGAAATTGAAGTCCCATGCAAGTTCCCCATTTGGGAGGATTTGTACATACTCGTATATAGTCTAGGTTCAGGTAGTTTATGTTAGGTTTAGTTAGCCTGTAAGTTTTCTTTCTGTTCCTTGTTTTTAATTTTTATTCTTGTAATATAAATTCCATTGCAAAAATATGATCCATCCAAACTATCCAATGTCACCAACAAATTAAACTACTTGAATATGATGTATATACTGCGTGCCTTGTTAGCACAGCCGCCGTAGTGACACGTAATACGCCAATTATCATGACTCAAAGTATTGTAATTAATAATTACAAAAAAATATCGTCATTCGGGAAGTTTTCGTACCTTCTGTCTTCATCATCAGATCAGCTCGCTGATACCATAGTATTGAACTGTCATCCAAATTATATTAGTAGGTACCCAAAATTTCAGCTCAATCGAATAACGGCAAGTGACTGAAAAATGGATGGCAAATTTTGACGGACAACTTACATACTTTACGTCATACCTGGCCATAAAGTAGGAATTACCGCACGCTATGCGTGCGGAAAACCCCACTTCCTGGCCAGATAGAGACGTAAAATTTTGTACTCACCACGGGCGGTAATAAAGAAAGCCTCAGAGCGCATATTTATCGCCCTTGCCTTCGGCTCGGGCGTCAATTACCTGCGATCGGAGACATTCTTTGTTTAACCGCCCTAGGTAAGTAATGTACTATTACATACATACGAACAGGTCAAGTTAATATAAAGCTTATAAAAAAAAGTAAATAGCGTTTATTCAAATGAACACGTCATAGCTGTTACGTTACGGCAACTTTTAACCTGCCTCACTAACATTGCATAACATTTAGCATTCTAAACAACCCCTTATTTGCACAAGCAACACAAACGCACATCGCGACAAGCGCATATCTAAATGAATCTTAGTTTCTTCACAGTAATGGGTAGAACGCAAATCTAAATAAAAATGTATTGATTCATTAGAAATTTAAGCAATATAGTAGTCAATGTAGCGTCACTTGGGAACAGTTAATCACAGAAAAAACGGATTCAAACTTTCAGATAGCAATGTTATTGGCCAACTTGCTCAAGTCTGCAATTTTGCCGATTGTAAGTAAACAATATTATGTTTACTTACAATCGGCAAAATTCTGCCGCTAGAGTGCAGTACTAGCACAAACCGTAAACCAGTAGAGGAAGATAGACACATGCACAATTGATTGTCAAATGAGTGACAAGGATGCATGCATAGACAATACCGCAAGTGGGACCGAGATACAATACATTGCCAACTCTGCTAGTGTCGCCCCCTAACGCGGAGTTTTGCCTAATGTTCCCTATTCGTGAAATAAATAAATAGGTATTAGCGGACAATCTTACACGAGTCGAACTACATTATATCGACCGACCGTAGGACCACGAAAATAACTTTTTTGCAGTAATTATTATGATTAACACTTAATTAGTACCTACGTGCGTATACATATTTATGGCGCGAACTTTAACTCACAGCTTACTCATGTTTAGAGATATTTTAGAAAACATTCTTGCTATTAAATAGGTAGGTATGGCGATTAAACAGTCTTCCATTTAATTTAAACCGTGTCCTGTGCCTGTTGAATATACTTACATTGAATAAACACCGCGTAGTCTTCACAACTTCATAAGTGTCAAAAAATGCAAAACAAGCCCTTGTACCCTTTTGATAAGACTTAAAATGGAATGACAACTAGATGTGTTGGGAGGCAAACGTGAATGCGTGAAATGAGTCCCATGACACTGCGCAGGTGTTTCGATTCGAGTGAAATCTCATGCCGCGCGTGAACACACCTTTGGTGGAAACTTCCACGAGTGTGGATTGAAACAATAATAATTTGAACACGCAGTAATAAACCATAAATTATGTACTTAAGGCGCTGTCAACACCTAAAACTCGCACACTGTCTATTTGTATCGGAGTAAGCGAGAGCGAGTGTTACTTGAGCGGCCAGGTTTTAGACGAAAATAATGAATAAATATTGAAATAAAAAAAAGTGTGGATTATTTGTGAAATATGGCTCGTCTACGGTTTAGGTATGAATATGTGGACTTCGTGTTTTTAATTGCAGACCCATACGTCAAAAAAATAAGGACATAGAACCGTTTAAGATGATTTTAAGACCAATCTTTGCAATTATTTTCTATCGAGCCGATTTCATCCAATTATGTTTCGAGTCCGTCTACGGTCTTGGAAATATGATGAATATTAACTTATATTTTTTTTGATGTGCTAGAACAAATAGTTTTTCTTATACAACTGCTCAAATAATATCAATTTCAACAAATTTGGTCTTGTCAGCCTCTTAATGAAAACACCTGGAAAAATAGTTTAACTATAGTAGGTATAGTATACATACAGTATACACGAATCCATTTGATACAATATTTATTATGTGAAAACACTAAAAATCAGACAGAAAATAGCTAAAATGTATAGCAGAAAATAATAGAATCATTGAACTATAACATAGGTACAGTTAAAAATACAAATTAGAAGCTGAAACATTTATTTAGATCGAGAAAAATAACAATAATATAATACCCTGAGAACTTTACGGTTTCGTTCTATGAAAACACAACAATATATCGATATCAGCCATATTTTTACACCAAAAAATAGGTTGGGTAATTTGACTAAATATTCATTAATAATACACCTAAATTTAATACCGATACGGTAAAAAATAATGAAAAGTAATCTTCATAAATTCCGTAAAAATCAGGCGAAAATGAAACTTTCTTTACTTGATAATTGACTACGTCTATATACGTTCTTTGGGATACGCGCATAATCCACTTATTTTTGTTAATGAATAAACCTTTCTATAGGCCAGATGAAATTCAATATTATCTCAAGGTCGTAAATATTTAATTCAAATGCCATTATTTCCTGATGCATATATTTTTGGATTCAGGTAGTAGGTAAGTCTCCAAATTTGTGTACTTAAACATGTTTTCATTATAAAAATACTGATAGCATTTTTGCTTGCGTAATAATTTTTTTTCCTAACTTCCGGTCCATAGAATTATTGATTTCAATAGTAAAAGTTGTTTAAAATAACATAAAAGCCGTATACAAATAATTTGCCTGATATTGAATTATTTCCAAAAAAACCGTTATTTTCTCGGGGTATAACATAACAACTCCGCTTGCGACCATAGGTACCTACTTGTACTATTACTTATTCTGTGCCATATATAGGCCACAGTGTCTGCTTATCAACACGTGCCATTACACAGGCGTTATGCTAGTTTGCCTACAATAAGGTATTAAAAAAATCGTCTCAATTAAAAGTTCTAGAAATTAAGTCAGGTAAACGCGGAAATCATACAAGGTCCTGACACTATCAGTAATAAACGACTGTCGGTCTGTCATTCCTTCGTTATTTCCCGTTGATTCCTTTAAGCCTCTCTCAGACTGGCGTGGCGTGCAGTGGCGGCCAATAGTAAATTTGGCAATAACTATCAAGTTTTACTATTGACCGCGACCGCAGACCGCGCCAGTGTGATTCAAGCTTTATTCCAATACTAAATACACTGTCAATAGCAATGTCACTTGAAAATAATGTCATAATTAATAGTCTCTGGATCGCAATATACTCGTAGTTACAATTATGTGAAACAATAAAATACTTTTCGCTCGACAACAATGGAGCTTGATTAAAAATTGTGGAAAGAGCGCACACGCCAAATAAGAGACGCAAAAGGAAACTCGAAGAAAGACGTATTCAGTGCGGCGCATCATTATCCAAAAAAAAAATGGGTGAGGGACCCGACGAACGTTTTGGACACAGATTTGGTTTGGAAGTATATAGCCGGCTAATTGCACATTGAAAACAAATTTTAATACAAAACAGTCTGGTCAATGATCTCAGACTCTATTAGCTAAAACACACTCGCGGTCAAAGAAACCGGGTCAGTACGAAAATCTGTAATATCTCCTAAAACAATAAAGCTGGGGACATGAATTAATATGCAGATATGCTGTTTATTAAGTTATTTATGCGTTCTTGCGGGATATTGTCCCATTCTTCCACTAACGCCTGTTTCAGGTCTCTAAGTGTACCTGGGTGTCGGGGTTTCGAGCTCTTACACGCCTCCCAAGCTCGTCCCATACGTGCTCAATCGGATTTAAGTCCGGACTCCTCGAGGGCCAGTTCATACAGTTGATACCAACCTCCAAAAAATAATCTCTGACAATTTGAGCTGTGTGTGGCCTGGCGTTGTCATGCATAAACATAGAATTTCCACCCATAGTAACTACTTAAATATGGGCCAACATGCTCATTAAGAATCTCTTCTACATATCTTGCACTCGTTAATGATCCATTTTCTATTAAAACTCCGTGTGACTCTCTGAAGAGATTGCAGCCCAAACCATAACTGACCCACCGCCGAACGCCACTTTTTCCTCAAAACATGCTGGAATAAAACGTTCACCAGGCCGTCTGTAAACTCTTTGCCGCATAAATTAGAGCATAAATCTGGATTCATCGGAAAACAAAATTCTTGCCCAATCTTCGTCACCCCAGTGATCGCGGGCATAAAGTCGTCTTGCTTTTCGATGTATTCTTTCAAGTTTTGGGCCATTGGCCGGCCTATGTGGGGTCAAATTGGCTTCTTTGAGCCGCCGCCTGACAGTCCGCTCGCTGATGCCGTCCCTTCGGGTCTCTAAAAGCTGATTTTTCACTTCAACTGCTGTGAGGTGCCGATTTCGGAGCATGGTTGTAACACTTGTAACAATAGCTTTAGTACATCTTGTTTTGCCAGTTCCTGGTCTTCTAAGGTTCTGCCCAGTTTGTAGGTAACGTTGGAGGGCTCGCTGCACTGTAGAAAGTGACACACCTGTTCTTCTCGCTGTATACCTCTGACTTCTTCCTTCTTCTAACATAGTGATGATACGAGTACATTCATCTCGTGTTAGCGGCATGATAGACATTCAAGAATGACCACAAAATAAAACAATGACAGCCTTTTATCATAGTTCTTTGACAGATTGAAAACAATTTCAAATAAGTACCTAATTGGTTTTTTTTTTCAATTAAACCTTTTTCCAGTTACTATATACGTAGAACATTGAAGGTAGGATTTAGTAGGATATTAAATTCTCTATAAAACAGAGTTAGTTTCATGCAGATACGACCAACGATATACAAAATATTGAGGTTTTCGTCACTGACCCGGTTTCTTTGACCGCGAGTGTAGTAGATTGGTCTCAAAGGAGCAAAATTATACATTAACGAAGGCGGTATATTGCATCCTGAGTGAAACGAACGATTCTACAATACAAGCCTGAGCGTAGCGAGGGATTCTAAGGATGAATCTTGAGCGTATAGAGGGATACCTACAAGTGTTTACACCCAATATGGAAATAATTGTACTACCGAGTTGCACATACTGCTTTTCACACCTTCTATGAGGAAAAGTGAAATCCCTCGTGAAAAGGTGTTTTGTCTACTAGTAAATCAACCGCAAATTTAGCCCTGTTTAACTAAATTAGGTTTGACGGACGTTTATGAACAAGGGATTTTTAAGACTTCGATTTCATTTGAAAGGAACGTATCGGTAAAGTAAGAGCTTTTCACGTAAAGAGGCGAAACTAACTATTTTGCCGACTCTACTTAAATTATGACTCCTGCAATATAAACCTCTACATATTTTCAGCTTAATTAATTTGTACTATACCTTTAATTTTAAAATATTATATTGGGACCAAACCTACATCTTTTTGGTCTTCATATCTGGGGGCACTGCGAAGCGCAAGGGCCAAGGGCACTACCTACCTTTTCTCGAAGCACTTCGTCGTTTTTTTCTCGAAGCGCTTTGTTGTTTTTTGGATCTCTCATAACTTGGGTTTGGATTACACCAGATAAACAAAATTCTCCGGATATGATGTCAATAGTGGACTTATTAAACATATGAAGTTTTAATTACATAGGGCTTATACTTTATATTTTATTGATATCTAATAAACTTTCTGAAGTCCTAGAAACCTGAAATTTGGTATGTGAGCTAATAGTATTAGTACTTAAACAACAAAAAAATCCTAAAAATTGGAACTTTTAGAGGGATGGAATTTTGTATGAGACTTCCGCAAATTTTGATGCTATAGGGGTCTGAAAATTGATATAGGGACTCCTTGTTAAAAATAATAAAATACGTATTTCAAGATTTTTAGTAAACCATCCCCCACCAATTAAATTAGGGGATGGAAGCTTGTATGGGTTTTCCTATCCACTTCTTTAGAAATTACCTTACAAAAGGGTCATTGTCAGTCACAAAAACAAAAATCATCTTTCCGGTGGTCAATAGTTAAGGGCTTTACGCTCACATATAATATGTTTTTATCACATAGAATTATAAAAGGGGCAACGCCGTTTATGCGGATTCAGAGCTCAACCAAAAATTAGGCTTTATAGCCCTTAAGGTGGTTCGATTGCCATACAAAACGTTATTTGACATTCGCAGGCTAACGGCGTGATATTTTAAGAAACTTATGTAACAAACTTTCATCAATTGGCTTCCCATTTGCGCCAAATTCCCCCTTTCCTAGAATAAACTTGTATAAACTAGATTAATTTGAGAAATTGGTTTGTCACGTGATATTTTGGGAAAACTATTTTTCTCAAATTAATCTAGTTTATAGAAGTTTATTCTAGGAAAGGGCGAATTTGGCGCAAATGGGAAGCCAATTGATGAAAGTTTGTTACATAAGTTTCTTAAAATATCACGCCGTTAGCCTGCGAATGTCAAATAACGCTTTGTATGGCAATCGAACCACCTTAACTTTGGCAATGTCCACCGAAAAGACGCGAACCTAAATCTGACAATGACCCAAAAAGGAATGAGCTCCCACTAAAAACATGACATGTATAATGATTGCCAAGACTCCCTAGCTCATGTAGCTTAATCGCATGTGGCGCCAAACGTCCTACTCCACACGGCTGAACTCTACCAGCCACGCTCTACAAATTCTACATCTTGGCTAAAAAGTATAGCTTTGTTGGGCACATCCCGGTCGCCGCATAGACTCTCGCGCGTGCATACGGTACGAATTTAGGATGATATTAATAAGCGACGTCTATACTTTTAAGTCAAGAAATAGAATTTTTAGAGCGTGGCTGAAACGGTAAAAATTAAAACAAGACGAAAACAATACACTTGACTTCACCATTATTACCTTTAACAAATATTGATAATTGACGTTTCGTAGAAATCACAAGTACCTATCACAAAATCCTAAACATACCATAAACACGGCTATACCGAGAAATGGATCTTATGTACATAACGAATCGTTGTTCAACTCCTCGTGTATGTATAGGTACTAATATTATTTATAAATGCGAAAGTTTAGATGTTTGGAGGTTTGTTACTAAATCACGCAAAAATTGCTGAACGGATTAAGATGAATCTTAGTATACAAATAGATAAAGTAATTAAGTATATAGAATACTTTTTTTAGGGTTCCGGATCAAAAAGGTAAAAACGGAACCCTTATGGTGCGACTCCGTCCGTCTGTCTGTCTGACTGTCACAAAGTTAAATATCTCAGGAACTACTTACGCTATCAATTTGAAATTGTAAACAAAGCTAATCTACGTGTATGGAAAATGAACAATTTAAATATATATTTTTATGTCTATAAAAAAGGACGCATAAGAGGGGGGGCAAAAATTTAAAGTCTAGTTAGTAGGCCAAGTGGGGTATCATATGAAAGAGCTTGAATTGTGCATCCCAAAACAGTTTTTCTTTTTTTTCTATAATGGTAAAATTTTGATTTACAAAGGAAAATGTAGAAAAAAATACCATTCCCCCCCTTTATCTCCGAAGTTTACCGAGCGAAAATTTTAAAAATGATATATATCATTAATATTAACGTAAATATTACCGGAAATGTATAACGAGACCTCTATCTAGCGTATCTTTGTTTTATTCTTCAAAAATCATTTAATATTTAAGTTTGTAATTGAATGCTTTTGTGTTGATTTTTTTTCCTTCTAATTTGTATGGAAGTCTTCTGATAGTTCTTTCTAGCAAATAAAAAAAATATCGGAATTGGTTCACTTGAAAAAAAAATATCCCTGAAATACCAACATAGATTTTTTCTTAATAAAGCGCGGTGAAAGTTTGTACGGAACCCTTGGTGTTCGAACCAGACTCGCACTCGACCCGTTTTTTTTTATCCTAGTAGAAGTCCAACAAAAGGAAGTCCGTACGGTTTCAGATAAATTTCCTCCCTCGGACGCTCCGGTTTTGGAATGAGCTCCCTGATGCCGAGGTTTTTCCGAGGGACTGCAGTATGGGGTTCTTCAAAAAAGGAGTATATAAATTCTTAAAGGGTCGGCAACGCGCAGGTAACACCCCTGGAGTTGCATGCGTCCATAGGCTACGGTAACAACTTACCATCAGGTGGGCTGTAAGCTTGTTTGCCACCGACGTGGTATAAAAAAAAAGTCAACGAGAACGAAGCCGCGGGTAGATGCTAGTAGAGACATAAAGTTTGTGAGTTTTTAGCTTTGTATGTAATTGTAATGGGTAGGGTTAGTATTTCTTCGGAACTATACATACATAGAATAGAATACTTAGATTTATTTATTTCAGACATTGTTTTTGTTCATCCATATATTGTTAGTATAATCTTTAGATACTTATATTAGTATTCGCATCTAAGGATACAAAGTACACACACTAAGACACACATACACACACATACTTACACATACATACACACATACTAATTGTATTACACTTACAAATACTAAGCACCTATTATTATTTTTATGCCGCGCTCCCCTTGCGTTCTTGTGATACGCGGGCGCAGCCGCGCGGGCAGCCAGTATATTATGTTACCCTTTAACGCCGAGTGAATGACTTGCGGGTAAGCATGTTTAAATAATAATCATACATGTTGATAAATTTCTATATAATACATCAAATACGTTGTTAGAAAAAAGTTGACCAAGTGTGAACCGGATTCGCGCATTTAATTATGCAAAACCATACTAGGTACAGAAACGGCTGATAGGTTGGTAGTATAGTTACATTTTTTTTTTGTCAACGACGGTGGCAAACAAAACAAGCTTACGGCCTGCCTGATGGTAAGCAGGTACCGTAGCCTATGGACACTTGTGACTCCAGAAGAATCATAAGCGCGTTGCCGACCCTTTATTCACTTGAGGATTCGCTGTGTTGGCAGATAGAGACATGCAGGTCCCTCACTCCCAACACAACGCACCCTGTTCATTTAAAAAATACCCAGCAAAGGTACTTATGGACAGGAAGTCAAAAAAAGTTTTTGACGAAAATGTGGTTTTGGGACCAACATTTCTTGCCCAATGTAGGTCTGTTTAGTCCTCAACAAGACGATTAAAATTAGCCCTAACACGACGTGATCTGCGGATTGGATCGATGGAAGCCGATAACGACATTTCTTTATGTTAAAGGTTACTACTGTGTAGGAGAGTTCAGTAGTATGAGACCAAACATCGGTTTAAACACTACATTTTACATGACTAGCGACTTATTTTTACTTACCTGTATATATCGGCCATTGGAATTAAAAGCTATTTACACATTTGTAATACTCATGGGATCTACAAACCATACAATTATCACTTCTGATTTGTCGTATCCAATTTCTGACAAATTGTGGCAATTTAGGGATACCATTTCGTAAAAATAATATTGCCATAACAAAGCACTGTGTCATGATTGTGTTATTACTTATTTTTCCTAAGGTATCGCTATACGCAGTAAGATGCTAACGTGATGATAAAAGAAAAATAAAACTATCAAAGCGTGGCTCAAATCGACTGTAAAATGTGTTTTTATAGCACCTTTAAAACACAAACTTTATAATAAATGCGAGTAAAATTTGTAGAAAGACTAATTACAATAATATTTTAAATAGTTTAATTCAAAATTATCTGCCTGAAAACTTGGCTGATCATAAAATCTTTCCATGGTCAAATTGTGTTGGTTGTCCACATGCATACAATTTGTCAGTACAACTCGTTTGACACTTTTGACAGTTGCATCAGCAGTCCAACATGACGATAGCAATTAGTCAGATTCTGATAAATTGGGGCTGACAAATCATTACATGTATATACCCCATCATACCGTACTACGGGGTATGCACAGGCCTCTTCTCATAGACGAAAAGCAATGGACAATAAGGAGACGCTACACGGGCCGATATCGGCAGGACTGCATGCAGGCCGCCGCGTGATTCGGCCCGTGTGGATACGTGTCGGAAGCACGGCCGCCAGCCAAATCAAGGTCACTCCATACTAGATGTTCTAAAAAAAAAAAAAAAATAAAGTAATAAAAAGTAATAAAAGTTTTATTTGGCATATTTTCTTACATTAATTTCCAGAGGTCTCCGCACTAGGCTTCGCCTGTGTCGCGGGGAACCAGTTAAAAATTACATTTTGGAATTATGTTACAAGGTACTTACATTCAAAGTATAAACTATAGGAACTTAAAAAGGGACTTAAACCTTAAAAAATAAAAAATTACATTGCACTTTTAGAAAATTACTAAACTGTAAACTTAAGCTAAAGTATAATGTCTAAAATAGCTTCTGTCTCGGCATAAGTTAACGAGTGAAGAAGATTAGAAGTTAGTTTTTTTGCCTCATTTATATGTAGTACGACCCTTAAGGTTACAATGCTTTTGAATCTCGTTATAAGTGGATACCCTTATATAATCTCCGAAACGCTTACCAAATGATGAAAGTACTCTGGGAACTGGTAAGGCAAATACGCGTTTTTTAAGTAGAATGTTATAGCATGTTAACGTTTTGAGAGATCTATGAGTAAGTAAAGACATTTTGAGTAAGAACAGTTTACGGACGGATAGAACATGAGCTTCGGCATAGAGATCGTGACGATGACGAGATCGTTCTGTGACGTTACTTCACAGTCCTGCCGATTTCGCTCGTGTAGCGTCTCCTATTGTCACCTAAGTACCTATAGTCTATGATGCTGGCAAGTTCGGTCTGGGAACTTCATTTACTCTTGATTGGTGATAAATATATGGAATAGAGTGTTTTGTTTTAGTTAAACTAGTGTCTCTGAGAGCTGTAGAACTCGAGAGCCCGTCTTTTTATAAACATTTTTTATTTATTTCGAAAAACTGAGTCGACAAAATAAACAATATTTGATCCTTCTCACAAAATTACACGAGAATCGGTACGAAATGCGCCTCGTAGAGGAGAACAGCCATATACATACGAAAGAATTTTTGCCCAAGCTGAAACGGATAACTTCGTTCGCTTTGCTCGCTGTTTTAAAAGCGGCCAAGTGCGAGTCGGACTCGCACATGAAGGGTTCCGTTAAATAAATTGCTTTTAACGATTTATGACGTATTAAAAAAAACTAATTACTAGATCTCGTTCAAACCAATTTTCGTTGAAAGTTTGCATGGTAATGTATATCATATATTATTTTTAGATGTATCATTCTCTTATTTTAGAAGTTACAGGGGGGGGGGACACATTTTACCACTTTGGAAGTGTCTCTCGCGCAAACTATTCAGTTTAGAAAAAAATGATGTTAGAAACCTCAATATCATTTTTGAAGACCTATTATTATTATTATTATTATTTTGTGGGCCTTAATATGCCGCTTCGACCAGCAAGTGATCTATTGTGGCAGCCCTTGTTTTAGAGTTCACCGTTAAGTCCCGTTGCCTCCAGGAAATTCCAGATTCTTTGGGCGGTGATATGTTGTACTTCTTGTGGGTGCATTATGTGCCGCCCTAGGTAGGTACTTCTTTTATGCATGAGTGGTCCGCAGGAGCAGAGAATGTGCATTGCAGTCTCCTCTGTCTCCTGGCAGAACCTGCAAGTTGTGTCCTGCTTCATACCCATTTGAAACAGGTGTTTGTTCAATTTGCAATGTCCTGTCAGGATTCTTGTCACTGCGCAGGTTTTGTGCCTTTTGAATTGTAATAACTCTTTAGACAGCTTACTATTGAACCCTTCGATCAGGGCTTTAGCTTGTTTTTGTCCTTTGGTGAACTTCCACAGCTTGATTGCCTCTGATTTTTCCGCGTTGTTTAGCAGAGAATATGCTTTCCGTTTTGTGATGCCACAGAACGGTTCCGGGCCGACTAGGGCCGTGTCTGCGCCCTGCCTTGCAAGTTCATCTGCTCTTTCGTTTCCTACAATGTCGGAGTGCCCTGGTACCCATCTAAGTATGACTTTGTTGGAGTTCGCCAGGGTGTTTAGATTATTTTTACAATTCTGGACTAGTTTAGAGTAGGACTCTAGTGATTCTAGTGCCAGCAGAGCAGCTTGGCTGTCCGAGTTGATGTAGATATGTTGGTTCCTTAGGTTTCTTTCAAGATTTATCTCCACGCATTTATTTAATGCGAAGAGTTCAGCCTGAAAGATTGAGGCCTCCTTCCCCATGCTGACGCTAGCTTTGAACTTTGGCCTCTCACCGTAGATACCACATCCAACATCATCACCTTTTTTTGATCCATCTGTATACCAAATGTGGCTTCCCTCCTTGAAGTCCATTTGGTCATTTGTCCATTTGTCTCTCGGAGGTATTTCCACTGTATACAGTCTAGTGAATTTGCATTCCACGTATGTGTCGTCAGTGGGCATGCTTAGGTTTTTGTTATCAAAAACAAGGGCCTCAAGTTTGCTTAGCGCTTGAGAGCGCCATTTTGGCCTTGTTAGTGTGCATATCCTGTAGATGCACTGCTTCGCCTCCTTTTGCACTTGCAGGTGGAGTGGCGTTAGATCGAGCAGTGCATCCAAGGCTGCCCCCGGTGTTGAGCATAAAGCTCCTGTTGCTGTTAAGCAAGCTGTACGCTGAAGACTGCTTAACTTTGTGATGGCTGTCTTTTGGTGGACTTTGTTACACCAGACTGCAGAGGCGTATGTGATTATCGGCCTCACTACGGCTGTGTAAAGCCACAAAGCAATTTTGGGTCTTATGCCCCATCTTGCTCCTGCCATTCGGCAGCAAGTCCACATGGCCATTTTTGCCTTTTGTATTGTGTTATTCAAATGAGCGTTCCAAGTTAGCCTTTGGTCAAAGGTAACTCCTAGGTACTTGACCTCATTTGAATAGGGTATTTCCTGTCCATTCAGTTTTAATTTGGCAAGCTTATCTAGTTTCCTTTTCCTAGTAAAAGGAACTAGTACTGTTTTGCTCGCATTGATGGACAGGTCATTTTCTTTGCACCATTTGTTTATGGTGTTGAGCGCTCCTTGCATTAGGTTCGAAATTGTGTGGAGGCAGGGACCTTTGATTATGACTACAAGGTCGTCGGCATATCCTTGCGTGTCATAGTCTAGGTCCTTCATAGTTGCTAGGAGTTGGTCCACTGCCAGGGTCCATAGTAGTGGGGATAGTACGCCTCCTTGAGGACATCCTCTTGTGGTGTAAAATGTAAACTCAATTGCATTGAGGGTCAGAGTGACTATTCTATTTGATAGCATGCTCTGGATCCATCTGATGGTGTTTTCGTCCACACCCTTTGATGCCAATCCCTTAAGGATAGTCTCTGTGGGTGTGTTGTCGAAAGCTCCCTCGACGTCAAGGAATGCACATAGAGCTGTTTGCTTATCCTCTAGGGTTTTTTGCACTTTGTCGACCAGATCTAGTAGTGCAGTTTCCGTAGATTTCCCCTTTTGGTAAGCATGTTGGTTCAGACTCAATGGTCTGACTACCAGGTATTTCGCTCTTATGTGCTGATCAATGACTCTTTCCATCGTTTTCAGTAGGAAAGATGATAGACTAATTGGTCTGAAGGATTTGGGCTGTGAGTAGTCCTTTTTCCCTGCTTTTGGTATGAAGCGTACCTTGACTTTGGTCCATCGTTCTGGTATAGTACCCCAAGCAAAGCTAGCTCGGAATATTCTTACCAGGTGCGGGAGGACTAGATTTTGTCCTTGTTGTAGTAATGCAGGAAAAATACCGTCTTCTCCCGCCGATTTAAATGGTTTGAATTTCTTAAGTGCCCATATAACTTGGTTTGGTCTGAAAATGTTTGCAGCCAAATTCCAGTCGTTGTTATGTGCCCTCCGGTCTTGTGTGCTCCTTTGGGTGCATAACTGGGTATTACTGGTGGGATACGAGCCTGGAAAGTGGATAGTTCTAAGCAAGTCCATTGTTTCCACCTCCGTGGTCGTAAAGCTTCCGTTAGGTCTCTTAAGTAGACCTAGGTAATTGGTTGGAGTCTTGGAGAGAATCTTGTGAATTCTCGCTCCTTTGTGTGTTTGGGCGATCTCTTCACAAAATTTCCGCCACGACTTCCTTTTGGCTTTCCTGATCTGTTTGTTATATTCAGTCAGTGCTCTACCGTACCTTTCCCACTCGTTTGGTCTGGTTGAGTGATTGAATATTCGACGGGTGGAGACACGGAGCTTTTCTAGCCTTCTGTTCCACCATGTCGTAGTGTAATTTGTGGTTGATTCTCGCAATGGGCAACTCTGTTCGTAGGCCTTGTAGATGCCGTTGGAGAGTTGATTTACTGCTATATTGAGGGAATCTGGATTTTTAACATATTTTGGGATATCCTTTAGAAAGTTCTCCAGGTGAGCTCTGTAAGCTTCCCAGGACGTTTCTCGTGGATTTCTCCGTGTTTGTGGTTCCATATCTAATGGGCCCTTAACACTAAATATTATATGTTTATGGTCCGACATTGAATTCTCGCAACTAACGTGCCAGTTATCTAGGCAGTTTGCCGCCTTTTCAGTTGCGAAGGTTATGTCTAGTACCTCTTGTCTTGCCCTGGTTACGAAGGTCGGCGTGTTGCCCCTATTTAACAGGTGTAGACAGTTAGTAAAAATAAAATCTGAGAGTAACTCACCCCTTTTGTTGACTCCGGTGCTCCCCCAGATGGTGTGATGAGCGTTTGCGTCGCAACCCACAATCAGTTCTGCCTTTTGTGCTTGAGCGTACTGTACAACTTTAGCCAGTTCTTCTGTGGGGTCTTGTTTTTCTCCGGGCAGGTAGGCGGAACAAATCAACACCTTTAGTGAGCCCCTTCCTTTGAGATCTACATACGCAGTTACAAGATCGTCGCTGCATAGTTCTGTAACAGGTAAGAAATCCATGTTTTTGTTAAACACGATGCAGGCCCTTGGTTTGGATCCTTTTTCGTGTATTAGTACTTTACCTGCTTTGTTGAGTCCTATTCCCATGGTTTTGGTGTTGATCCATGGTTCTTGTATGAGGGCGATGTTCAGGCCATTTTCGCCGAAAAGTTTTTCCACGACCGCTGTGGCCGCGATGGCGTGGTGTAGGTTGGCCTGCAGGAACGTCACCCCCCCGTGAGCTGCGTCTTTAATGTTCCCGGCGCTGGGCATTGGCATACCCTTGCCGGCCCCCTCTTCCTCTACCCCTGGGGTGGTTGGAGCCCCTATTGCCCCCCCTGTTGGCGGGAAACCGCCGTAATCCCGATGTACCCGCTACAGGATTGGATGGATTGGATGCGGGATTGGTAAGGACTGCCCTTTTAGGTCCCGGGAGGATCTTTCGGGCGGGTGTTGGGTTAAGGTCCTTAGATGTTGACGGGTTTTGCGGTGGTGGGGTTGGGGAGGTGTCAAGTTCAGGCTGTTGGGCCTTGGGGGTACCCTTTATCCGAAACTGAACCTTTCGGAAGCCTAGGCTTGCCTTTAGTCCCATTTTTTGGAGATTCTCCACTGATTGGTCGTCTATGGCTACAGTCAACATGACCCCACCTTTCTCGACCTTTGTGTGGAGAATCTTCCAATACTCTGTGTACAACCCGGAATTCTGTGCACAGAGTAGCGACAGGGACATTTTCACGTCCTTGTCGCTTAAATCTGGGATGAACACCATCCCTATGTTTGGCTTCGGAAGCTCATTTTCAGGTATGACCCTGAGGTTGGCTTCCAGCCATGGCTTGAGGGATGGTGTCATCTCTTCAAGCCAGGCTTTGGACCGCTGGTCTTCGCACGTGATGAGCAACCAGCCTGGCTTGTATGCGTAGCCTGTGAATTTAGGTCCTTCGGCCATCTTCAGAGTCGATATCTTCTGCAGGATGGTGTAGCAGAGTGACCCCAGTTGAGTGTCCGCCATCGGACTGGTGTCCTTGATTCCGACTCTAGTTTGGCTCAGGACCTCGCTAAAGGCTTGCGCTTGTTGGGATTGGGTTGTGGGTTGGGCCGGGGGGGTTTCACTCACCCTCGGGTTTTTGGGTAAATTACCCTGCGGCGATTCCTCCTCCGAACGGAGCCGTTTGACCGGCTTTTGCCCGGGTTTGGATTGTGAGCCCCCAAATTTGTAGCCCATCTTCTTGAGTTCCGCAAAGCTCTTTTCGGACAGTTGGAAAGCCTCTTCAGGCTTCACTCCCAGTCCCACTAGAGCTTTGTAGCGGCCTCGCGTGGAGCCTACCAATTTCTTGCGAGGCTTCCGTGCGTCGGTGTGCGGATTCTCCGTTGGTGGGTTAGGTCGTTTAGCGTCCTTTTCCACCGTGTCGGCACTCTCCACCACCTCCATTGCTTGCTCTGACGTTTGGGCGGTTTCTTCCGCGCATACTGTCAGGGGCAGTAGTTCCTGGCATAGGTCTTCCAGGGTACCTTCTGTTTTTTTATTAACTTCATCCATTTTTAATCCCACGAGAAGCTAGGGAAATTAGGTCCGTTCCAGCAGAGCCCCGCTTGCTGAAATAAGGCAAAGGTTCTCCTCGAGGTTGCCCGGTATCGAGGGTCCACCGTTAGTGACTGAGCTCCCCCTCAGTCACGCATCTCTGGGCACGGTAGGTTACACCTGTAGATTGGGGTTTTTGGGGTTGAGGTTGTCTCCTCCGGGAAGGGGCTTGGGTAAGGAACAAAGGATTTTGAAAGGATGGTGATAGTGGAAGGATTGGATGTTTGGAGTGACAGGATGGCGGGTAAAGGAGTACCTGAAGGGCGGGAGTGCCTATCCAGGTATCGCCTCTCATACTTAGCTGTCTCAGATCCGGGGTAGATGGTAAATAGTGCGACGCCCGTTCTCGATCTTCGACATTTACCAGGGTGCACGACCCACGCGACCGACTGGTGGGTTCGCCTCAGGTCTGTACGTCGGCAGTGCCTGAGGCGACGGGGACGTGTATGAGCAGACTTGGAAGGTAAATCGATAGCCCAGCGTCACATACCAAGGCGTATTCACCTTCCCGCACCCCTTTAAGACCTATCCCATACCCCACACGTATGGGTTTGATGAAAAAAAAATTTTTGAGTTTCATGGGGAACCCCAAAATTTAATGTTTTTTTTATATTTTTGTGTGAAAATCTTAATGCGGTTTATATAATGCATCTACTCCTATAGTTTCGGAAAAAAGTGGCTGTGACATACGGACGGACAGACAGACAGACAGACAGACAGACAGACATGACGAATCTATAAGGGTTCCGTTTTTTGCCATTTGGCTACGGAACCCTAATAAAACGTCTGCTAGACGGTCGCCAACACGCCCCTCCGACCGAGCGACCTTGGTCGGCACCGACCGCCGTAGTATGAAATTTTGCTGCAAACAAGGTTTTCATTACGTTGTAGGTATTATTTCGCTATATTAGATAACGTTGACCAAAACCCGAGGCTTTCTCTAAGGCTAAAATAATACAAAAGATAAAAATACAAGTACTTAACAAATTTATCGTATTTTGTGTTTCTTACAAACTAACTGCATGTGTTGTTGTGCTGTGCTGTGCTGCATGTGCTGCATATGTCGCCTAGTGCCTGCAATACGGCCACAACTCAAAATTAAAACACATTTGAGATATTGTGTCCGTGTTGCACTGTGCAATAGAGCCACATCTCAAATGTTTTTTTTTTATTTTGAGTTGTGGCCGTATTGCAGGCACTAGGCGATGAGTATATTCTGAGTTCTATGATTGAGGGAGAAAATAAATATCTTATACCAGCGTGTATTAAATACCTATGTGATGTACTGCATAGGTCTTTAAATAACGTACTAGAGGGATTATAAAATCTTTGCTGTAGGTACCTAAGTTGATAGTATGGGAGATACCCTGCTACTCCGAAACTCGCCCGACAATATTATACGTTGCCGTTAAAAACAAAACATATCGACTTAAACCTGTAATTGCACAAAGCATGCATTTTAGAGGAAACTACTAAAGCCTACCTACTATATAGTTCTAATAATATAAATCTAATAATATAAACCACGGTTTATTGAAATCAATAGATCTTTTGGTAATCTGCAGAGGGTCACTGCGACAGCCTTGCATGGTACTCGCTGAAAGGAAATCAAGAGACAATGCGATGCCTTTACTGGGCTTGACCATTGTTGCGACATTTAGTATTGCAACGTTTCTAATTGCCTTAATTTAATACTTGACTTGCGATAAGATCGCGCAAACAGAACGAAATTGAGGAAAAATAAAAACAAAGTGCCTACTTATTAGATTGTATGTAGATGCTTATACTTTTGTGGTTTCTGATGGTCTGTCTGTAATAGGATGGTAATCGCCTTGTATACGAAAATTAGTTAGGTACTGTTATACTACGTGTTTTTAAAATACAAAACCTATCAATTTGTTTAAAAACAATCTGCACAATTAGGTAAGCGAGTTGTAGGTACACCTACCTACAATATTTATTGATGGTACTTACCGGTACAGGGTACAGGTAAAAAAAAACTGCCATGAATTTGTTGCAAAATGCAAATTAACACAGAGGTTTTACTATTTTTAATGTAATAGGTACCATACGGAAGCTACGGTAGCCTAGTGGTTCAGGCATGCGGCTGTCAAGCGGCGGTCGTGGGTTCGAATCCCGGCTTATGTACGGTAAGTTTTTCGGAACTTTTGTACGGATTATTCACCGTTAGCTTTTCGGTGAAGGAAACATCGTGAGGAAACCAGTCTAATCCCAATAAGGTCTAGTTTTCCCACTGGGTTGGAAGGTCAGATGGCAGTCGCTTTCGTAAAACTAGTGCCTATGCCAAATCTTGGGATTAGGTGTCAAAGCGGACCCCGAATTCCTTTAGAGCACAACCGGGAATAACGCTAGGATGATGATGAATGTAATAGGTACCATACGATTCATGTTTATGTGTAAAGTAGGTAAGGAAATTTTATATAGGTATGTACACTGACGTATTCTTATATACCTTGCACTAAGACAGCACTTAATTATGATCATCATTTGGTTTACTCATCACACATAACTAAACATGAATCGTATGGTATTAAATTAAAAATAATAAAACCTCTAACTGTGTTAATTTGCATTTCGCAACAAATTCATGGCAGTTTTTTACCTGCCTACACCCAAATATTATGTCCCACTTTCTATAAATATAATGCTCACCATGGAATCTATTGTTAAAAACAAGTAGGCCACTATTGTTTTCCATTATTAAGTATATATAGTGACGCAAACGCAAACGTAAAGAAAAAACTGCAACATGGAAACGAGTATAGTGTTAAATGTTTCGGACTTTATTAGTCTAACGAAATAAATATATAGGTTGTTTTAACAGGATCCACGGCTAAAAGCAGCCTCTCTTAGTAGGTATACATACGTTATTTCCATCATAACGGCTTGAATGTTAAAAATATGGGCAAATATTGTGATTCAAACTTAATATCAACATCCTAACCACGAGTTAGCCTTGTTATTCTGGCGTGTTGTGATATATATGTAAATTCAGTTCACATTGACTACAATAAAGACACTAATCATGCAGATATGTAAATTTTCCAAGAGGATAAATCTAATATCCTTAAATAGTGCCCAAGTAGGGTCTTTACCAACCGCAAGACGTGTAGAAAAGTTTACACGCAAAGTACCTATTTAGGACATTAGGTAGTGAGGTGACACTTCATACCACATATTAAATAGTAGAACTTACCTACATACAGAAAGTCATTTGTGTAACAAAATCGATGTTTCAACGGGATGCCAGGATTCAAGTGAATTGCACCTCGGAGGTGCGCGAGAGTCGAGTTTAGTCGACGCGGCAAGAAGGACCTATAGAATTAAATACGTTTACGTTATCTTCGGAAAATGTTAATTCGCTCTACTATTATAAGGGGATGACCTGAATATTCAATCTAAGTTTAGAAATAGAGCTACCCCGGATAATAGGTACCTAGAAGTGGCGGAGCGCCCATACAAGCCGATTCCCACCGGCTTGCTTAAAATTTCTTTTTAGGCAAGCCTATAGTTATATACTCTAAACTCTTTCATTACTTTTATGTTCCGGGTTGTCCATCGAAAAATTTTACGCGCCGCCACTGGTACCTAGGTATCAATCTTTCCACTAAATGTATCATTAATGTTATTGATTAAAACAAATAAGTTATTTGTCAGTATGGCAAAACTATACGGTACGGATTAGTATATAACCGCTACTTACGCTAATACTGTATACTGTGAGGTCGCGCCTTTATTCGATACGAGACACGAGCCAAATTCACATGGTAGAAATTGGAATATCGCAAATAACATATTTAAACATAACCAATAGATGTTTAAAGTAATATTGTATTACCAATGCCCAACAAGGAATGGTACAGACAGAATCACATTATTTTCTTCTAAGATAATTGTTGGGTGTGTTGTTGGTTAGTTTGAATGTCAGTAAAATTCGAATATAAATGAAAATAGAGGGACTGAAATATAGTTAAAGCAATGACGCGTAGTTGCGGATACTGCAACTACACGTTAGATGCAACCGGGTGGTTCGTGGTATTTAAAAGCTCCCGAAGTGTTGTGAAACCGCCCTGTGCAACCCGACCTTAGCCAACTTGGACTGGGGCGGAAATAGGAGGGAGGGTAAAAAAAATAATCCCGCGAGGCAGCGGATTGAAACAGTATTTCATGATATAAACAGCGTATACACATTGTCAGGCAACCGCTGTTTCAATCGGCTGTATCACGACAATTATTTTTTTCATACATAGTCCTATTTCAGGCTCAATTCGGGTTGCATGGGGCGGTTCCACAACACTTAGGGAGCTCAAATACCGCGAGATATCCGGTTGCCTCTTGGATACTGCAACTACGCCTCATTGCTCTGAATAATAGAAAGTACCTAGAGTAGAGTTAGTTTTGTTTTGAAATCGAACGAGACGAACAAAATGTAATTTTGTGCAAATTTCAATTTTGGTGGATGCCTTTTAATAGGCTCTAGGTAACTATAACCTCTGGCCGCAAAAAGATTGATAGGTACTGAAATTATTAAAACCTATATTACAAGCTTTATAATGATATTGTAACTAAAACTGACGTTACCTACGCCTTAGTTACAATGTAGGTACTATAGTATATTATCTACTTACACAATGATATTATTTGATTTTATTCGGATATACCTACCGATTGGTTGACGGAAAATGTCTAAAAATTAGCAAAATGCCATGGCAATGGCATCTTGTTTCTCAATATTTTCTACACGGAATTGCTTAAAATGAAATACGGACGGACGGACAGACAGAGATGACGAATCCATAAGGGTTCCGTTTTTGCCATTTGGCGACGGAACCCTAAAAAACTGTCTTTCTTGTGGAAGTGTATGAAAATCCGAGATCTTCCCCAAATTTTTTGAAACTTTCGGCAACTTGCACACCTGTAAATGGGCATTTTTTTAATTTTCTTGTACCTTGATGTGTTTGGCTTGTCCCAGTGCCTTTGACACCCTACAAATACCTACGAAACAAGTGGAAAAATTGTACTTGTAGCTATTTTAAAATGTCAATAATATATCTAAAATGTAAATAAGCCCAGAAAACCTATCATTTAGCATTAAATTTACCACATTTCCTTGGTTTTTCTGGCTGCCGACCCTCGATTTTTGCCTGTCCACCTGTGGAAAGCCAACTTCAAGTATCGATTCGAAGTATTAGGACTTGTATATTGTGCTTGGAAATACTTGTTTCTGATAGTGAAAAACATGAATTTTCTTTAATCAACCTTATATTTATCTCGCTAAAGTATTTTTTACATAATAAACTAAAATTAATCTGTCCAGTGATTTTGGAAAAGTGGACATGTCCACATTCTGTTACGATGATTTTGTGGGAACGAAGTATTTTATTACCAAATTAGGTGTTTATTTTGATCTAGCATCACATATCGTTACGTAACATCATTCGATTTGTTTACAAACTGTCAGTAGTGGCTAAAAATCGCGGGCGAACTGTGCGCCGAGTGGTGGTCCCAAAAAATAGAGTCCGAGTTCCGTTAAGAGATTACGAAGGTTCCTATTATTTTTCTGCTAATGCGACTCAATTATCTTAATTTGTCATTATCATTAACCATGATTTCAGTAAAATACTATTACAATTGTTAAAAACAGTATACCTATTAAACACGTGTTTTAATCTGCGAAGCATTCGTTCCGTTACGTCCATTCCGTTACTATTTGTATGGTAAAGTAGCCCTCTTGTAATGGAATGACGCCTATTCAAATAAAATGGTACACTTTGAAAAAAAAATGCCCAAATATGCGTAGTACGGTAGTACCTAACCTTAATTTATATCTAGTATTACTGTGCATATAAAGTATGGACTAAGTATAATGCTATAGTTCCTAACTGAGTTAGGTTTAACTTCTTCAGATATTTTCGCGCTGATGGCAGACGCAAAACAATTGAAAATTACCCAGTTATATTTTACATTAAAAATAAAGTTTTAACCGACTTGAAGTCAGTACTTCGCCAAGTCACTACATGAACATTTCCATTCCACTTAACTACATGCACTACTTTTCGAGAGCAAATAAGTTGATTACTACAGAAAAAACCACGTCGCTTAAATATGTGGGCCGATAGTGATCCTGCCGTTTTACCAAATTTATTTTGGTCAAATTTCATTTCCCAAACAAATTTTAGCAACTATTTTGTTTGCCAATGCAAACTTTAACCTAATTTTAATACGAATATTTTCATTACGTCAAATTTTCATTCAGAAAAATATTATTACGAAAACTACATTATGGCATTTGGTATTTTAGCAAATGCTTTAATAAGGCAAAAAAGCATTAGACAATAAACATTTAGTCAAGTTAATGTTATGGCAAACCATAAATAGACAAAAATCACATTATGGGTTATGAAATTTTACCAAAATAATATTAATAATAAAACGGCACGGTCCCTTAAATAAAAATAAACAGCCGTAATAATTGTATTTTAAGTAGGTTAGGTTAGGGTTCAGTTCCCTCAGAGCGGAAATAGGCACCCGCGAAGCGGGGTGACGTCGACACGCTGGCGGTAAGGTTAGGTTAAAATAATTCATTTTGTATTTTAAGTGACTCAATTTATTGTTTGTGGTTAGGTTAGGGTTCACTCGTGTCCCTTAGAGCGGAAGTAGACGCCCGGCGTGAGCCGGGCGTCGTCGACATGCTGGCGGTCCTTCAGAAAAAAGAACTGCTACCAGACGAAGTGCAACTACAACCAAAGATAGTAGGTACGAGTACGATGCACAATCAACCATCTTATAACACCATTGAAATAAAGATGGAAATGATTTGTAATTGAAGAGCTCCTCCGCTGATTAACCGACGGAATAGAAATGTTAAATTGAATATTGACTATACAAATCATTTGCCTTGTTTTGTTTTGGTTAAAACATATTATGCCAACTAACGTATTTGACTGAATGAAATTTGGTCAAAGTAATAGTTGGTAAACGAGATATTGCTTAAACATGAACATGCCAAACATCAGGTTTGCATAAGAATTATTTGTCAAGTGTTAATTTGGCAAACGATTATTTGGCAAATGAAATTCTACGAATCATTTTTTGGGAAGTGATAATTTGTCAATTTTTTTTTGACAAAACAAAGGTAACCCGGGCCGATAATATAAATTTGAGGAGTTCCGTCGATTCCTCAAGGATCTCAGAATAACCTTGAGTACCTACCTACTTTATTAGTTGCTACTTCAGCGAAATTTCACCAGTATCTGTGTTGTATCTGGGTTGTTTTCAAATAAACTGTACCCTAGTTTATCTAGGTAAAATTAAGTAACGTTAACTTTGTCAGCGTCGCTACTGACAAACAAACGCTGCTTTGCCTACGTCGTTTTCTTTACTGAACCATCTTCTGATAAAATCGTCCATCTATCACTGCGGAATGCAGTTCCGTCCTTGCACCTTTTTCCCTCTAAAACCGCTTATTAACCACTTCTCCGATGTTTAGAGCAAATTAACTGTCCTCTTAGATGTGTGGGTGCATGCACGTAATGTGCCTTTCACTTGCCAATAGAGTGCGCCACCCGCGATGCTCAACCGGCTACAGGTACATAGAGCAGTGTCATCGATTTACGAAATATATTTTAACTGTTACATAGAGGTACCTAACCTATATGTAACAGTATGCAAATAAATCTTCGGGGTTAGTTGTATAACGTTCTTTGACAACCGTTTCCACTCCGATTGTTGTTATTTTGCATGACGAACTTGTGTTTATTTAAAAAAAATAACAAATTAACTATCCCTAATACTTTTGATCGTGAGTTTAGTATTAAACTCACACATTTCATCACTTTATTGATAAAAATGTTCAACCGGGGTAAAGGATGTTTTTGTGTAAGGTAATGTAATGTTTCTGTCTGCTAAATATAAAGAGGTACCTAACTACGTTATGTTAGGTAAGTAGAATCTCGCAATAAATGATCACCATTCATTAAATAAGCATTTGTTAGAGACGGGCAACGTGACAGAAGAATATAAACCCAACTTATATGCAAAGTAAAACGAATTATCTGATCTGTAAATGAGTTCGAAGTCAGAAACTGCGTTGCAGCGAGTTCGGTGCGTCAGTATACCTAATTGATTCGCCGGTAATTGAAGGTTTTGCTACCGGTGCTGTGCTAAGCTATTCACAACCCACCTGGAATTACCTCGCCGATCACCCAGAGTGTTTCTGGACACCCAGATTCCTAACAACTACGCGTAATAGGAGACCAGACCTATACTGGTTGGTTCGCCTCAAACGAGTAGTGAACAACCGTTGTAAATTCCAGCCCAGTAATGGAGTAGGCGCGGTAGACTGCCTGGCTGCCACACTTACTCGAGTTACTCGTGTCTCTACACTAGGTGGTATGCCAACGAGAGCAATAACTACGAGTATACTAGGTACCTCTGTATGTACATGTTTTTACTAGTAGCTTTACTTGCGTTTGATTGGTTATTTCCCTTTTCAAAAGAAAATATACAGCGTGTATTTTTAATATTAGGTACCTCAAATTGTAACCAGACGTAGGAGTTAGCCTGTTAGGGATATAAACCGATTTTGCAAGAAAATTTTCTTAACCTACCAATTTCTTTTTTCCTTATAAAATAATTCAGCACGCAATGTATCACTACTTTGTCTTACTGACGTGAGGTCCTGATGCCACAAGTGCCACAACTGTCACAAGGCACCCGCTTCTTCCATGTGTCAAACGAGTGTACGTAATACATTGCTGCTCCATAAATTTTCAAAAATTGTTTTTTTTTTTAACCAAAGATATAAGTAAAACTTATTTTAATACATGTCCCTGAAAAACTGTTTAAACAGTTTGCCTGCAGGTAAGTCTCTTTTATGCTTGATATACATAACATAATAATAACAACGTTTTTAATCCTATTTTATACTTAAATGCTAACATATTATATATGTATATATGAGTGTGCTAACGCTTGCTTGCAAAATAACCAAACTTTACTTAACTGTTTGCAGTAGGTGTTTTTTAGTGCTTTTTAGGGTTCCGTAGCCAAATGGCAAAAAACGGAACCCTTATAGATTCGTCATGTCTGTCTGTCTGTCTGTCTGTCCGTCCGTATGTCACAGCCACTTTTTTCCGAAACTATAAGAGCTATACTGTTGAAACTTGGTAAGTAGATGTAAACCGCATTAAAATTTTCACACAAAAATAGAAAAAAAACAATAAATTTTGGGGTTCCCCATACTTAGAACTGAAACTCAAAAAAAATTTTTTCATCATACCCATATGTGTGGGGTATCTATGGATAGGTCTTCAAAAATGATATTGAGGTTTTTAACATCATTTTATTCTAAACTGAATCGTTTGCGCGAGAGACACTTTCAAAGTGGTAAAATGTGTGTCACCCCCCTGTAACTTCTAAAATAAGAGTATGAAAAAACTAAAAAAAATATATGATGTACATTTTACCATGCAAACTTCCAACGAAAATTGGTTTGAACGAGATCTAGTAAGTAGTTTTTTTTAAACGTCATAAATCGTAAAAAGCAATTTATTTAACGGAACCCTTCATGTGCGAGTCCGACTCGCACTTGGCCGCTTTTTTAAATTTATGTTTATTTGGTTCATGTCGGATGTCTTCGGGTAAAGTATTTAAGAAGTACGGAAGTCTTTTCTAGCTTAAAATTCTCTTGCAATATCGGTTCAGAGCCCTATTACCTACATCAGAGGCCCTAGCACACTAGGTTTTATGGCCACGTTTTACGACGAAAATGTACTGAAACGTCACATAAAACGTGACATAAAACCTAGTGTGCTAGGGCCTCTGGTTACAATTTGAGATAATATTAAAAATACAGGCTGAATAGGTAACCTATATCGATACTTGCATAAGTGGCATTAATTAGGAAAACAAACAACAAAAACGTAAAAAAAACTGTGAATGACAGAAAAAGATACTGGTATAAAGGATTATCTGCCAGTGACTGGTAGCAACACTTCTGATAAACCTAGATACTTCCTCATTCTATATTTAACTTAAGTCAATGTCCTTCTCTTTGCTGAGGGTAAAAAATAAGCCAATAAATTACAAGTTTTTACAAGTGCAAATATTTAAGACACATTCAATTCCACTTATATAAAGGCGTACGTTAACACGACATATCGAATAGGATGTTTGCAAAAGTGTTTTTGTATGTACTTCAAGCAGAAGATTGGGGTTTTCCCAAAGCTCTATTACGAGTTAACTTGATTAAACGTATACCTACTAAACCATGTTTGGTTTAGTGAACCATATGTGGTTTAGTAGGTTCTTACTAGATACATAAATTATCAGCTTGTAGGGACTTCCTTACGAGGAGGAAAACTTTTAGCAATGCGTTGGGTTTTAGGACTTTTAGGTCTAGGTTCGCGTAGGTAGGTACTTTACAAATGCGCACCGTATGTGTGGTTTAAAGGTAAAGTAAGTGTAAGGGTAAGTAAGGTAAGCACAGCTGTTGAATTTTCACAAATGTAGATTTAATTGATATTTATCTAACGAGCGAGCGATGCGAACGAAGTTCTATGCTTCAGCTTGGGCCGATATTACAACCTAGTAAATTGATTGTTCTTTTTGATTTACTCGTAGTAGGTATACCTATGTATATCTATCTATATTATTATTACGCGAGGCCGTTTTTATAGGGTTCCGTTGCCAAATGGCAAAAAAGGGAACCCTTATAGATTCGTCATGTCTGTCTGTCTGTCTGTCTGTCTGTCCGTCCGTATGTCACAGTCACAGCCACTTTTTTCCGAAACTATAAGAGCTATACTGTTGAAACTTGGTAAGTAGATATATTCTGTAAACCGCATTAAGATTTTCACACAAAAATATAAAAAAAACAATAAATTTTGGGGTTCCCCATACTAAGAAATGAAACTCAAAAATATTTTTTTCATCAAACCCATACGTGTGGGTACAACCATGGATAGGTCTTCAAAAATGATATTGAGGTTTTTAACATAATTTTTTTCTAAACTGAATAGTTTGCGCGAGAGACACTTCCAAAGTAGTAAAATGTGTGTCCCCCCCCCCCTGTAACTTCTAAAATCGATAAGATAAATGTAAAAAAAGATAAATCTAAAAAAAATATATGATGTACATTACCATGCAAACTTTCAACGAAAATTGGTTTGAACGAGATCTAGTAAGTAGTTTTTTTTAATACGTCATAAATCGTAAAAAGCAATTTATTTAACGGAACCCTTTATGTGCGAGTCCGACTCGCACTTGGCCGCTTTTTTGTACATGCCATCAGATCTACAGTTATGGCCTGATTTTGATAAATTGTCATTCTATTCGTCTCATGCTGCAGATTTGCAATAAGGTCTTAGTTTTTTCATATTTTTATCGAAAAAGTACAAAAAATTTTTTTTTCAAAACACTACTGTGCGCTGACCACGTGACTTTGGCTGTGTGACCTGCTGTTACTAAACAACTCATTTTTACGAAAATTTGAAAGGTCGAGCCTTAAGTAGGCGGGGCACATTGCACGTACCTAGAGCCGATGGCCTTTGGGGCGGAAAGGTTCTCGAGTGGCGACCACGTACCGGAAGGCGCAGCGTGGGTAGGTTAGGTGGATTGATGACCTGGTAAAGGTCGCGGGAGTCCGCTGGATGCGGGTGGCGCAGGACCGGTCATTTTGGCACTCTTTGGGGGAGGCGTATGTCCAGCAGTGGACGTCTTTCAGCTGATAATATATTATTATGATATGACTATGCAAGATTGTGGTACCATCAAGACTGATGGTACCACAGAAGAAGGGATTCCCATACTGACTGTATGGAAAAAGCTTTCTTTGATTTCTGGGCGTTCTAGTAGTTAATAAACCTTAGTCTTACTTTGTTATTATTTTTGCTTTTATGTATATACCCACCTATGTGTAATAAGGATGAATGTCTGAAATAAATTGCTATTTAATTTAATTTAATTTAATTTAGTCGGTCCCGTAGAGTATTTTGATCCTTAATAGGAAAGGGATCGAATGGCATTAAAAAAAAATTACACTTTGGGATTCCCATACTAACTGTATGGAAAAAGTTTTCTTTGATTTCTGGGCGTTCTAGTTGTCAAACCTTAGTCGGTCCCAAAGAGTATTTTGATCCTTAATAGGAATGGGTTCGAATGGCATTAAAAAAAATTCGTCAAAAGTGATGATTTTCTCGCTGACTGTACTTTTTTTCAAAAATCTGTGAATGTAGATTGTCATCACTTAAAAAGTTAGGAATGAAATCCCAATGCAATTTTTGCGTGGCGGCAAGGGATCTAACTAGTAGCTGCCCTTACTGCCCCGTTTTAACTTTCCACCCTGTATATCACACTATGCACACGACACACATAATACCGAAGTATAAGAGGATTAAGGAAACCATAGTAAATCGTCAGCACGGTGGGAAATAGGTAGACGAAAATTTGGCCGATCGCAGTTACGAGTATGAAGCGACTACTCGTAGGTAGATACTTACCCTGCTACTTAGCTTAGTTATAATGTTTAATTGATTTTCATTAGCAATTTTACATCGTGATAGGTAGACACTATAGGGAAATTAGGATATTTAAACAACTGAAAGACACGGAATTCATATCAACGAATGCATTTCATACATACCTACAAATATATAATCTAAGTACCTACATTGAACTGAATGTTTAATAATTTACTTTGAAAACAAAGTTTTAACCGACGAAAAATCAATCATCCCCTATTTTCGTACCCTTAGGGTTGGTTTTTTTTTCCAAATTTATGGGACCAACTTCGGGTTATACCCTTTCCAATAAAAAAAGAATTATCAAATCGAACTACTCTGTAAAAAGTTATGCGTGGTCGTACATAAAAAAAAAATATCGGTTGAAAATAGGATTATATTTTGTGGAATTGGGTATCTATAAAAATGAGAATGTTTTACGTTCGATTTCCCACTGAATCCCGATCTGCTCAAACCTAATACATTGGTGGAAAGTTACAGCACTGGCACATTGTTGCTCTGTGATATTTATCGGTATGCATAGATACTATAATCTTATCTTGTTTGCATGTGATTCAGCATAATTAATCGTTTCACTCGCGCTGTAGTCGTTAGTTAGCTAGGAAAGTGCAGTAATGTCGACAGCGTAGCATCGTACTCGTACAGTCAACTGCAATATTATAACTTACTAAATGCCTGCGCGGCGTCGCTTGCATGTTGCAAAGAACGCAGGGAAACCCGCGGGATAAATATAACCTATAACCATCCATAAAGTCCATTCTACACGCAGATGAAAGATTTTTTGAAATCGGGTTAGCGGTTCCGGAGATTACATAGGTACAAACTTATAATTATAAACTTACAAGTTACAACGCTGTAATCTCACTGAATTTTCCTTTTCATAATATTAGTATAGAGTATAAGACACAACAAAGCACACATAAATATTTAATGATGTGCGTTCCCGGGAATATTTCCGAGCCCGAAATATTCATTTGTTGTCATTGTGTTAAATATTTTTGCGCGTCGGCTTTTCAGAACATACAATACCTACAAATGTTCCTTTTTCCTCAAATGATACAGTATTTCATCTTACTAAAACCATTGACATATCTAGGCGATAAATATGATTGTTGTACACACATTATTAAACCATAACGGTTTTTTTTATTTATTTGGTTGGTTTAACGATATGGTTTTAGTAAGTTGACATACTGTATAAATTCAAAAAGCGGCCAAGTGCGAGTCGGACTCGCACATGAAGGGTTCCGTGAAATAAATTGCGGTTTACGATTTATGACGTATTAAAAAAAACTACTTATTATATCTCGTTCAAACCAATTTTCGGTGGAAGTTTACATAGTAATGTACATCATATATTTTTTTTAGTTTTATCATTCTCTTATTTTAGAAGTTACAGGGGAAGGGGAAACACACTTTACCACTTTGGAAGTGTCTCTCGCGCAAACTATTCAGTTTAGAAAAAAATGATGTTAGAAACCTCAATATCATTTTTGAAGACCTATCCATAGGATACCCCACACGTATGGGTTTGATGAAAAAAATTTTTTTGAGTTTCAGTTCTGAGTATGGGGACCCCTAAAACTTAATGTTTTTTTTTCGATTTTTGTGTGAAAATCTTAATGCGGTCCACAGTATACTTACCAAGTTTCAACAGTATAGCTCTTATAGTTCTGAATCAATAGTAGTTGACCGCGACCGCAGGCCGCGCCAGTGTGCTTCAGGCGACGCTTTAGTATGAAGTATGTAGTGAAACAGAAACGTCATGACTTTCTATATGGTCAAACAGCGTCCATTTTGGTATCTTTACCTATGCAAAATAAAATCTTTGAAATAAAAAATAAGTTGAACCGTAATGTACCTATTCCATGTATTTTCTTCAGTTTTGTTTATTGGTAGGTAATGAATGTAAGAAGATCTTTTTTTCTGTTATCAACACTACCGTATTGGTTCAATAGTTTTAGGCATTAAAGTGATGCCTCGATTCGAGTAAATCTCTTCCTCACACACGAAAATGAGATGTAACACTCTTCGGGAATGGCTTTTTTTAACCAATTTCGATAAATACCTAAATTTGAGAAGTTTTATTCATATTTCATTAAGTGAAATTTTAGAAGAGGTAAAATACCATCATTTTAATTTATTTGTGTTGAATGATAATCTATGGGTAAGCTAAAACATAAATTAAAATATAAAATTCTTATTGCTGGGGACTTTAACATAGACCTACTAAAGACCACAGAGAATTCAACTGAACTTAAAAGAATTGCTCACAACAATAACTTTGAATTACGTATACTTCGCCCCACCCGTAAAGACTCATGCCTGGACCAAATATTATCAAATATTTCCGGGGCTCGAAGTGAAATCCTTGATTTAAGCTTGTCGGATCATGAAACTGCTCATAACCTAACGTTCAGTGTCCATAATGTACAAAAGCCCCGCGTTAATTTGTATCGCTATAAAAGAGATTACAGTTTAGAGAACATTGCAAAATTCAACGATTGTCTTAGTAGTTTGTCATGGTCAGACGTGTACGTTGAAGGTGATGCGTCAGTGGCATTCATTAGTTTTTATGATATGTTTATGCTATTATATAAGTTATGCTTCCCGGTTAACAAAGTAAGGTTTACATTAAAGCCTAAAAATAGTGCGTGGTCTACAAGAGGCATTAAAAATTCTGTAAAAACAAAAAGAAGATTACGTTTTAGCTATTATAGAACACCCAAAAACCACGCTAGCTCTTTGCAAAGTAAAATTAAATTTAATAATTACTCTAAGCTTCTCAAGCGTTGCATAAACCAAGCTCAAACACTTACGAATATGAATCATATACATCGATCTAAGAACACATGTAAGGCAACGTGGGATGTTATTAAAAGCATAACCACTGACAACGTAGGTGGGACAAACATTGAGAAGCTAGTCGTCGAAAGTGACTCTATATCGAATCCTACTGACATTGCAAATACTTTTAATGATTTTTACATAAATCTGACTAATTTAAGTAATGATCCTGAACCGAAACCTGACATCTCACTGATAAATTGTAATAACACTAATTTTAATAATATGTTCTTATCACCGACAGATGAAAATGAAAAATGCAAATTTATTGACGCTTTAAACCCTACTAACTCAGCGGGCTAGGACGAAATCCAAACTAAAATACTAAAAGGATGTAAACAGGGTATTGCTGCAGTCATGAGCTACCTAGTAAATTTGTCATTTACTAATGGAGTCTTGCCGGAGCCTTAAAAGCTCTCTCTTATTAAGCCACTTTACAAAAAAGGTAGCAAAGAATGTGTAGCAAACTATCGACCAATTTCGCTTGTACCTGTTATCTCGAAAATATTTGAGAAGGCGTTTCATCAACGTCTATTGTCATTTTTAAATAAGTTTAATGTACTGAAATCTGAACAGTTCGGGTTTCAAAAAGGCAAGTCAACGTCACTAGCTGCCTTCTCGTTGACAAATAAGATTCTAGGTTACATGAACAAGAGCTTACCAGTAACGACAATTTTCTTTGACATGAGTAGAGCTTTCGATTTTGTGTGCCACAAGACACTCCTGGCTAAATGTGAGCTCTACGGTATCAGAGGTGTAGTTAGAGAATGGCTCCGAGATTATTTACACTCTAGGACTCAATTTGTGGAAATATCTCAAATTGACTCGGTCAACACTATTGAGGCTTTTAGGTCTTCCACGAGAAGGTCGGAGTACCACAGGGGAGTATCCTAGGTCCTCTGCTTTTTTTAATATACATTAACGATCTACCGAATGCGATAAATTTTGATTGTATACTCTTTGCAGACGACCTATCGGTCGTCTTACCATGTAGTGATGTCAAAACGTATAATAGTGACATAAATAAAACAATTGGTGATGTAATAGACTGGTTGCATAGGAACAATCTAAAAGTAAATACAGATAAAACCACATTTATTCAGTTTGTAAATAGAAATGGCAAAAAGCAAGAATTGTTGAACTGTAACCTTCGCAGATCAGGTGATAACGGAATCAAGTCAGATAATTTTTTTAGGTATCTGCTTAGATGACAAATGCTCTTGGGGTGAGCATATTAATAAATTGTGCAATAAAATTAACTCATTTGCGTATGCTCTATGGAAACTAGCTAAAATTAGCTCCAAGCAGACCGCAATACAGGCTTATCATGGTTATGTTTGCTCACTGCTCAGATACGGCGTTCTCCTCTGGGGAAATTCAAGCCATGTAAAGCGCGCACTTATAGCACAAAAGCAGTGCATCAGGGCGATCTGTAACGTAAATGTCTTAACATCCTGTAGGCCGCTATTTAAACACCTGAATTTACTGTCTATGCCATGTATCTATATATATGAAGTTTGTTTATTTGTCAAGGCTCACCCAGAACTCTTTAAAACCTATAAAGATACATGCAACTTTCGTACAAGATACCCAAATCGTCTCGTTGGTCCTGCTCGTAAGACACAATTGTACAGCAAGAACGCATACTGTAATTCTATTGACATTTTTAATCGTTTGCATAATGACATCAAAGATTTGCCTATTGGACTATTCAAGCGTAAACTTAGGAGCTGGCTAGTACAAGAATGTTTTTACTCTGTTGAAGAATATTTTGATTATTTTAATCATTGAGCTTGACATTTATTATTGTGACTAGATTTGTAATGTAATTATGACATATTAGGAATATAATTGTAATTGTGACGGTATTAAGTGTTCATATTGACATTGTAAACATTAGGGTTTAAGGGGACGTAGGTTCGTGGTCTTCTCTCCCTCTCACTGAGCATAAGCGTGAGCGAGATGGAAGTGCGTGTTTGGAAGCGCGGATATCATGTTTTTTAATTTTATTTCTTTGTGCGTTTTAATAAATAAAAAAGTAATAGCTGATTTCCTTCAAACATGACATTGCCGATTTTAAGAACCAATCGTAATATGTTTAGCTGTTGTGCATAATTTGTTAGAATTTTTTTAAGTGTATTTTAGACCTATGTTCGTTATTTTTTTCTATCGAGCGAAAGTCAAAAACTCAGGATCGAATAGCTGATTTCCCTCGAGAAAGGCCTCAAGATTGCTAATTAAATTTAGGGCAGCCGTATTATAATCCAAACAAGAGCTACGATTTTTTAAAAATCCGTTTTTGGAGCTCATGTCGCCTTAAGCTCAGAGCATAGAATACTAGAGAGAGAACAAGCCGCCGGCGGCCGTGTCGCAGCTGTATGCTCAATGGGCATACACTGCCATACTGTGCACGCGTGCTGATCGCAGAGAATATTACGTTTTTTCCCAAAATGCCTGATATGATGCGCGTTTATTGTCAAATAAGCGTGTAGGTATACAAGTGTGTGTGTTTTAGATGTGTGCGTGCTTTGTCTTGTCAATTACTTGGGCGTTGTGTGGGTTAATGTACTTGCGACAGGCTCACTATATACAAATCGGCCGCCATGTCCGATCTCCTTATATTCATACATCTGTGGGTTTAAGTATTCTAAGTCGTGTTTCTCGATATTTAAGTCTTTTTCCTATGTTAATTTTGCATGCCAGTTTCTGGTGGAATGTGTGAAACCTGATAATTTAATAACGACTTTTGTACCAAATTTTTATGTAAAATAAAGATTTGTATTTGTATTTTATTGTTTTTATTTATCGAGGTAATTTTAAGCAATCATGTTTCGGTTAAATCAGATATACAAGAATATAGTCAAGAATCACGTTTTTTTGTTTAATAATTTGGTCAGAACGGCATTTCCAATGCACCCCTTAAAAGGTAATTTAACAGACAGAGAGAGACAGACAGACACCTTCTCATTTTGAATATTAGTATAACTTAGATAGTTATTTTATGAAATTGGCGCGTAAAACGTCTGCTAGACGATCGTCAACACGCCCCTCCGACCGAGCGACCTTGGTCGGCACCGACCGCCGCAGGATGAAAATTTGCTGCAAACAACTGTCTACACGGTCGGTGCGGACCAAGGTCGCTCGGTCGGAGGGGCGTGTTGGCAGACACTTAATGCAAGGAAACAAACATCGTCTGGCTCTTACTTATCAGCAGGAGTGGAAATTCACATAGCGGCTTGACGTGTAGTCGAACTCGGTGGTTACTTATCTCTGTAGGTACTGGAATGTTTATAGTAGTTCGTTACTTATCGTCGGTGTCGTTATGATAGGCCGTTTAGTTATGTTAATATAATTTATAAGTAGCTTCCCGCGCTGCTAACGCAAGGAAATCCGTGGGATAAAATATATATTTCACGACCATCCCGAAGTTCCATTGTATATACCGCTGAAATTATTTTTGGAATCGGATTATTAGTTCCGGAGATTACCCCCTACATACAAACTTTGTATATGAAGTACAGTCGCCATCACATACATAGGTACACTGTAGGTGTTCAAAAATATCGGCACATGCACCCTAATGCCTTGAAAATAGAGGTGTGTTCCGATGTTTGTGACGTGCTTGTTTGCTCCGATGTATGTGATGGCGACTGTACTAGTCGACCCCGCAAACTTCGTATCGCCTTATTCGCCATACAAAATCTGTGTTTTTTGCATTTTCTTTCATCACTTTTTAACTTTTTTGTGGTTATTCTGCTATTCTGTACGGATACAAATCAAACAAAATAATAATAATAATAATTACGCTCTATTGGGATCGATCTGTCATCAGTCATCACGGACAGGACTATTCTTGCCAATAGGCCTGATATCGTGCTGACAGATCGATCGAAACGCCAGGCAGTGCTCGTCGACATCACCATCCCCCATTACGAGAACCTCGTGAAGGCCGAGAAGGACAAAGCCAGCAAGTACCTAGACCTGGCTCACGAGGTAACCGCCATGTGGGATGTTGATTCGACGATCATTGTCCCGATAGTCGTTTCGGCGAATGGTTTAATAGCGAAGAGTCTCGACCGTCACCTTAAGAGACTCTCGCTAGATGGATGGATCAAGGGTCAGATACAGAAGGCGGTACTCCTGGATACTGCGCGGATAGTCCGGAGGTTCCTGTCTCTGTCGCCCTGACCACCGGTAGCTTAGACCCTGCCTCGCTGCCGGCGGCACCCTAGGTTAGGTTTTTTATAATGTGTTTTTATTTTGTATGTTTTGTATATTTATTGTACTTTTATATTCATATTGTAAAAAAAATAATCCAAGAATAAATTAAGAGAATAATAATTAATCAAATCAAATAAAATAAATTAAGTAGGTAAACACTACAATGTTTGACTTTTGGAAGGGAGCGCACATTCGCCGACAAACTGTCCTCTGGCGAAGCAGGAAGGGATGTACTTGCCATTGTTGTATTTTTTGAGAATAAATTAAAAAAAAAACATCATAAAAATCGGTCCAGCCGTTTTCGAGTTATAAATGGTGTAACTAACACGACCTTGTTTTAGGTATGTATTTAAAGAAAGAAGAAGAAGGATAGATAGGCCATTTAACAGAACCAGGATTTGTTCTGTTAAATGGCCTGTCTATCCTGCACTGTTAGCCCTCACGTGGCAACCCTAGCGTCATGTAGGAACAGAAATTCGTTCAAGAATTTAGGTATGTAACCCCTATAAAATCTTGACTCTGTGAGATACATAAAATCTTCGCGTATTTGAAGGACAGACATAGGTATGTACACTAGTTTGCAAAAAACACATTAAAGGTTATTTTCAAATATATTAACTTTCCTATAGATAGTATATACCTTTAGAAAGTGCGACGCCCGTAGATCTCGGCAACAAAGGTGTCCATTCGGATGCAGATCCACCTTGTTTCTCAAACGACACCGAATCCATTCCATTGCTAGCCAACACTTTTGCAAAAACATCCATATTTTAACCTTTTCTTATTCTAATTCTCACTTTTCGTTTGTAATTTAAGGTGACCGTAAAAATCCCAACATGGCCTATTTTATGCCGATTACGTGTTATAAAATTGCATAACAGAGCAGTGTATTGTGTGTAACGCTCCACGCAGGGCGAAGGGGAGTACTGAAATGGTGTCGGTATGATAAATACTTGAATCCGTTTTGTTGTCAATAACAATTTAACAACTAGGTATATGGCAAATCGGAACTGATATAATAATTAAATTGCTTGTAAACAAAGCTAGGTATCTCTAGCGATAAATACTCGCAGTCACCGGTCCCACAATGCTAACACAATTCTGTTTTACAAATTTACATTCGTTGCGCGTTTTCTTTTCAAAAAATTGTTTTTTTATCTGCGAAAAATTGTAAGTATTGACAAAAAAAAATCTATATAATTATCGAATCTGCTCATACAATTTTACTAGAATCGGTTGAGAAATGCGACCTGTAGAGGAGAATAGCCGGACAGCCGGGCATCTGGACATCCGGACATCATCATCATCATCATATCAGCCGAAAGACGTCCACTGCTGGACATAGGCCTCCCCCAAAGAGTGGCACTCTTCCATCAGTCCACCTTCCGGTACGTGGTCGCCGCTCGAGAACCTTTCCGCCCCAACGGCCATCGGTTCTACGGGCAACGTGCCCCGCCCACTGCCACTTAAGCGATTCCGGACATACGAGAGAATTCTGGCCCAAGTTGAAACAGAGAACTTTGTTCCCTTCGCTCGCTCGTTCAATAACAAATTATTTAACTTTTTTCATAAATATATATAATATATCTTGCTAGTCATGTAGACAATTCCTTATTCAATTGGTTTGCATTTGCATGCGCTTTTGTTGGTTTTAGTGTCACAAATAGAAAACGTTCACTTGAGTAGCCTTGGCCGTGTTTAGTATTGGCATGCTTAGAGGAAACACGGTAGTCATGATGTTCCTAATATAACCCAACCCATCATTTATTTATTTATTTCCTACAAAAGACATATATGATATACTTATATGAATTCGTGGCAAAAATATTAACCCATGGTTTACATTTCAGTAATAATTTGATTGGATCTATTCGACATCCGCATAATTTGTGTTCAGAGGCAGAGACTTATTACACTACTACTGAAGTATTCTCAAATAAAGTATAAATAATTAATAATAAGTAAAATTATTAATGGTGCTTAATGCATAGTCCCTGGGCGACCGAGCTCCGCTCGAATGAAAATGGAACTAATACGGACAAAACGAATTTTCCCGGACATGACACCTATCTAGATCAATTTCTCGCCCCCGTAAACCCCTGCATTCCAAATTTCATCAAAATTGTTAGAGCCGTTTCCGAGAATGTGATTGCAAATATATATACAAATATTGCTCGTTTAATAGTATATATAAATATATAATAATAATAAAATAAATATAATATATAATAAATATATATAGATAGATAAATAGATAGATAGATAGAATGCACCAATCTGTCAAAGCCGTTGAATTCATACGTAAGTAGCCAATTAAGTACCTAACCTAATATATAATTTACTTTTCACGCCACTGCTCGGAAATATGGCCAAAGTTGGATTGAAATGAGAGTAGAAAGTAGTTCTTAGTAGTACAATTCAAAAACAGTCAAACAATGTAGATTTGCAAAGTAAAATGTAGTGTTTAGCGGCCTGTTTAGGGTTCCGTAGCCAAATGGCAAAAAACGGAACCCTTATAGATTCGTCATGTCTGTCTGTCTGTCTGTCTGTCCGTCCGTCTGTCCGTCCGTATGTCACAGCCACTTTTTTCCGAAACTATAAGAGCTATACTGTTGAAACTTGGTAAGTAGATGTATTATGTGAACCGCATTAAGATTTTCACACAAAAATCGAAAAAAACAGTAAGTTTTGGGGGTCCCCATACTCAGAACTGAAACTCAAAAAAATGTTTTTCATCAAACCCATACGTGTGGGGTATCTATGGATAGGTCTTCAAAAATGATATTGAGGTTTCAAACATAATTTTTTTCTTTAACTGAATAGTTTGCGCGAGAGACACTTCCAAAGTGGTAAAATGTGTGTAACTTCTAAAATAAGAGAATGATAAAACTAAAAAAAATATATGATGTACAATACCATGCAAACTTCCACCGAAAATTGGTTTGAACGAGATCTAGTAAGTAGTTTTTTTTTAATACGTCATAAATCGTAAACCGCAATTTATTTTACGGAACCCTTCATGTGCGAGTCCGACTCGCACTTGGCCGCTTTTTTTACTTTCTACTCTGCTATTGGTCGATTATTTTTGAGTAGTTGGTCGTTGTAATAGTGGTTGTTCAGTTTGAACAGCTCTTCGACCAATCACAGGGCGTCGAGCGGGAGGAGCGGCGCCGCCGCGCCGGCGAGCGGTGCCGCGCTTCTTTTGTTTTTTGATTATGATCTTCAATTAGGAACTTAATTTTGATTTAAAATTATGATTATTTGCAATTTCCTCGCAGTAGACGTGAAAAGCACTATGTTAAGCCTCGGCCGAAAGTGCAATAGCTGGACTCGTACTTTCTCGTTACTTTCGAACTAACTCGTCCATCTATTGCTTACTTTCTAGCCTCTACAACAATGTACTATTAAAAACAAAGTTTTTGTACCAAACCGACTTCAAATCAGTAGCCAAATTGCTTCAAGTTTGCCTATAAAATTTGAAGATTCCCTTGATTTCTCCAGGATCCCATCATCAGAACTGGATTTTGGTGACAAAGGGACCAACCTGGAAGTATATGCTTTCAAAAATAATTTTTCAAATCGGTTTTAAATTACCGAGTTATCGCGTAACAAACACAAAAAAAATTGTCGAGAACCTCCTCCTTTTTTTGAAGTCGGTTAATAAAATAATATCCGACCGTACAAACCGTCAGCGAACCAACTTCCTGAATAATTTAGACGCAAAATGGCGCGCCAATTTTAGCAATTTGGTATTTACCTACTATTTACGTAGCACATAAAAGTAAGGCATCACAGGCGTTCTCAGTCTATTTGGCAATCAAACCACCATGAAATTGTTGTTTTTGACGGTGTTTACGCTAATTATAATAGGCATGTTGATTACCTATCATTACAGTATTAATTAGTTTGTAGCTACTGAAATGTAGAGTTAAATGGAATTTTTCGAACTTTAACGCCTTTTCTGTGACGCCATTGGCCCTGCTTGCTTTGTGTAACCTAACGCTTCTTAATTTCTTAAGATATTTGAATTATCATTTGTTATTTTTACAAGCATTCTATTAACTTGCGATGTATAGTACCTAACCTAACTAACTATGTAACTATGTCACTATGTTTGTTCGGGTGGAATGTTGGGGTGAATTGAGCTGAAATTTTGGGTAAAGGTATAGTTTGGATGACAATTCAATATTATGGTACCAGCGAGCTGATCTGATGATGGAGACAGACGGTGGCCATGGGAATTCAGTACTTAACCGACGTAACCCCGTTGAGTTTGGGCTCGTTAGAATCGTCTCAATGAGTAGTTGATGAGTGTATACAGAAAAGTACAGTCGGCAATAAAAACTTGTACCAAAATGAAACTTATTTACTCTAGACTAATAATAAGTACGAATAAAGTTATTTCAGGCGGTTGCTACGCGGAAGATGCGTCGAAGCCGACTATGGTCGCGGACGTCATCCGCGCCATGCAGCGGCCGTCAGCCGTGATCGCCATGCTTTGCTGGTCTTCTCGTAAGAAAACTCCAAGTCCGGATCGAAAATAGATTAGCACGAATGTTTTTTTTAATAAGCCTTTGGTACTCAATGTTTTCGATAAACACCGTCGAATTCATTACCTTTTTTGATTCAGATTTGAAACTACAACTTTACTCGGCGCTCGAAGGCGAGAACGCGACCCAAATAAACATGATGCAGATTTTGAAAGCGGGGACAGTACCAGAGCGACATGCGCCGGACCAACTGATCGTGTTCCTGGCCGATCTGGAGTGCCCAGGCGTGACGCTGTACTTACAAGCGGTAATTATGTTAATTAGGTATACAAAATAAAAATTTAAGTACGAATATCCATCCAGCGTAGCTGGCCGCGCCCGCGCGTCACTTCGTATTGATCCATTTTTTCGTCGCTCACTGCCTCGCAACCTCGTACAACTCTGATGGTTACTCGCCTTAGGGCTTTCTATCAATTATATCACAATTCTTGTGTGGTTGATTGAATCATATGACTACATAGTAGAGGTAAAACTAAACATTGTTTATTAGAATCGTCACTCAATGTATCATGTGTCTCGTGTGGTTGATTGAATCATATGACTAAATACATAGTAGAGGTAAAACTAAACATTCTTTATTAGAATCGTCACTCAATGTATCATGTGTCTGATTTCAGAGTTACCTGAAAAAGCATTTTAGATCGCCCTTTCGTTGGATACTGCTAGATACTGAACTTAACAATACTTTAGGGTCTGAAAACTACATCCCGGAAGCAATAAGAGACATCGATATATTAGTTGATTCAGAAGTGATACTAGCTCATCATTTAGCGGACGGGTCGTACGAATTGCATCTCAGTGAGTACTTTAAAGAACATAACTATTATGAAACATTTTTTCTTATTACAATTCGGAGGGATGGAGAGATTCCGGGACTTTAGTCCTCTGCCGGGACTACGTCTTCGGCTCTCTGAAGGGACTGGTCTTCTTCACTCCGCCATCTCGCCATATTGACTTCACCCGTTGGGTACTTTTTTTTAAATGAATGTTGCCGGCTTCTCTTGCTTGATCTTTGGCTCGGTTTCAAATGATGGGGCCCTAATATCAAAGTAATTACCCAAAGTAGTAAGATATGGAGCAATTTGGGGAGGAATATTCAGACATTTGCCAGGGCTCGGCTTTTCTGATGAAAGTAAAAGATCTCTGCCGGCCTTCAGTCTCTATTTCTCTCAGTACTATACAGGGGATGCTTGGGAGCTATAAGCTTATATATGTATTCTGCCGTGGCTCCATATTCAGGTTAACAACAATTGCTTATTTAGTGTAAACATTGAGATAGAAGAAGAGTGAATGTGTGCTAGGGAGTGAGTGAATTTTAAGTGAGTAGAAATACACGTTTTCCTTTTGAGAGAGAGATCCTCTTAAGTACCTAAGTAGGTACACCTATGAACATGAATATCTTACTAAAAATATATACATTTTTAATCTACTAATAAATATTTACTTATTCTTGACCTTTTTTCCAAAATTATGATTACAGTTTACAAAGTAGGCGTCAATACGGGTTGGAAAAAGGAGTTCTACGGTACCTGGGATGTTCGTAGAGGTTTCCAAATGGAAGTTCTAGAAGGAGAAATTATTCTTCGTAGATTGAACCTGGAGGGGTATGAGCTCACTATTTGCTACGTGCTCACCGATAATGACAGCGTGAATCATCTTTTTGATAACGTGTATGTATTTACTCAATGTTTTTTATGACGTAGCGTCAATGACTGAAGATTTTTTTGCATATGAGTAAACGTGGATTAGTAAATTTAATAATTCCATAAAAATGAGGATACTTTTCGGATTGTTTATATATTAAATAATGCCTACGTAAATGTTCTCTTCAGAAATAAGTATATGCAACCTCTACAAGACTTAATCCATGACTTTTTAGTTACATGGATAGTAAAGATATAAGCATGTAGGTAGAAGAAATTAAAAGATTGAAAAGTAAGCGATTTTGTAATCGTTTTTTGAGTCGTTGATTGAAAAGTATTTAGAAACTAGCTGTTGCCCGCGACTTCGTCCGCGTAGAACTTTTTATCGTCTTAGAAAATGATTTCTCTCAATACAAAATTTGAACCCTCTTTTAGGGGATAATTAAAAAAAAAGTTAATGTTCATTTTCTAGTTTGTGAACAAACAGTCTAAAACCAAAGTTAAAAATCTCATACTTTAAAAATGCCTTGAAATACTCAAACTTTGAACCAATTTTAACACTCTTAGGGGATGAATTTGGAAAAACTCTGAAATCAGTTTTGTAGTCTTTTAACGTACAGAATAAGACCGAAGTTAAAAATCTCTTACTCACACTTTAAAATTTTATTGCTCGCCATTTAAAATTTGAACCCCCTTTTAAACCCCTTAGAGGTTGAATTTTTCTAATCGCTGAAAGAACTTTTTTCGTAAACTTTTAAGTCTCTAGCTCAAAAAAAGTGTTGCCCATACAAAGCTTTCTTAACCCCCTTAGGGGTGGAATTTTCTAAAACTCTGAAAGTACTTTATTATTAATTTTAATAAGTAACATTTTGAATAGTTTTAAGTCTAGTAAAAAAAAAAGTTTTTCCCACACAACACTGGCTACCCTTCTTAAGGATCTTAAGGATCCCCTTAGGGATGGAGTTTTCTAAAACGCTGAAAGTTCTTTTTTAGTATTCTAATAAGTAATCTTTTTGCAAAGTTTTAAGTCTAACTCAAAAAAAAGTGTTGCCCATGCAAAGCTTGCTCTCCTTTTTAACCCTATTAGGGGTGGAATTTTCTAAAACGATTTGTGTTCTTTTTTTGTATTTTAATAAGTAATCTTTCTACAAAGTTTCAAGTCTCTAACTCAAAAACATAAACTTTCCCTGATAAAAACTTTGCACCCCTTTTTATCCCCCTTAGGGATAGATTTTTTCAAAACGCTGAAAGTCTTTTTTTTGTATTTTTATAAGTAATCTTTCTACAAAGTTTTAAGTATCTAGCTCAGAAAAAGTGTTCCCCATACAAACCTTGCACCCTTTTTTAACCCCCTTAGGGAATGATTTTTGTAAAACGCCGAATGTAGTATTTTTCATGTTCTAATAAGTAATTTTTCGTCAAAATTTTAAGTCTCTATTAAAAAAAAATATGTTTTTCCCATACAAACTTTGCACCCTATTTTACCCCCTTAGGGGTGAAATTTTCCAAAACGCTGAAAGTACTTTCTTTGTATTTAAATAATCTTTCTACAAAGTTTTGACTCTAGCTAAAAAAAATAGTTTCCCACATACAAACTTTGCACCCCTATTTTAGCCCCCTATTTTTAGGGGTAGAATTTTCAAAAACGCTGAAAGTACTTAATTTGTATTCTGATGACTAATCTTTCTACAAAGTTTTAAGTCTCTATTTAAAAAAAATATTGTTTCCCCCATACAAAATTTGCACCCCTATTTTACCCCCTTAGGGGTAGATTTTTTTAAAACACTGAATCTAGGTACTTTATTTGTATTCTAATGAATAATTTCTCTACAAAGTTTTAAGTCTCTATTTAAAAAAAAGTAGTTTTTCTCATACAAACTTTGCACTCTATTTTACCCCTTTAGGGGTAGAATTTTCTAAAACCCTGAAAGTTCTTTATTTGTATTCTAATGACTGATCTTTCTACAAAGTTTTAAGTCTCTATTTAAAAAAAAATGTGTCCCCCATACAAACCTTGCACCCCTATTTTACCCCCGTAGGGGTGGAATTTTCAAAGACGCTGAAAGTGTTTCATTTGTATTCTAATAACTAATTTTTCTACAAAGTTTAAGTCTATAGCTCAAAAAAAAAGGTTCTCCCATACAAACTTTGCACCCCCATTTTACCCCCTTAGGGGTAGAATTTTCAAAAATCCCTTTTTATCCCTAGCCCACGTTATAAAAGCAACATACTGTGCAAAAATCAACTCTCTAAGATTAGGAGTTTCGGCTGTGCGTTGATGAGTGAGTGAGTGAGTGATTGAGTGAATAAGTCAGTCAGGACATAGGCATTTATTATGTATAAATAGATAGAAGCTAATGAAACTCCCATTCAAATATCTCAAAAAATTATGAAGCTACATCCGTTTTAATGTCGCTTGTTAGAGTGAGAAAACGATGAGGGACTGTGACGTCAATATAGTCGAGCGTCATAGTAAAAAACAATCGTTTCATATGAAGGTGCGTTTTGCGGAAAAGGGACAGAACATACCCCCCCTTAAAACTTTGGACTCTTATAACTTAATCATTACCTATATAACCTCTTGCTTTGTTTTTTTCTCCATTTGACTATATTTATTTTAAATTCTTTTTCGAGAAAATAAATTATGATTATTTACCATATTTTCGATTCCTGAGCTATAACCACGAACTTCGGAATTCGAAAATATTCGGGTATCTCTATCTCTATCGCACTAACCATACTCGAGTGACAGGGATGCAAACATATGAACATTGAGTATCGGTTTTCGTGGTAGCGCCGCAGGTACTTTGGCTGAATGCGCCGAGCGCGTGCCATTGTCATTCAAAAAAAACAAATTCGTGTTAATTATATTGTTCAAATTTGTTGATTTCATTTATTGAAATTACGACATACAACGACATTTGCGCATATAAGTTCTCATATCAGAATCGAATATTTTTTTATGGTTTATATTTTAGCATTTGTCTCGTAAAGGTCTATCGTAGACGGGATTTAAATTATTAATAAGTGAAAGGCAAAGCAATTCCGCCATTTTGACGAAAATTTGACGGTTCTTATAGCTGACAGTTGGAGCAGCGTTTGATTTCAATAAAAATAAATGAAAAATTAAATGAAGTCGTATATTTCGGAAAATTTATTAACTGTCGCAGTCGGATAAAAACTATCCTAAGTTGCAGCTAGAATAATTATGTACCTATATAAAATGTTTCATATTTTTCCGTTCATGGGATGCTGAGAACATTCGAACCGCGCAAAGCTTAGTTTCAAACTGGCTGATTCTTTTTTTAATTTAGAGATTTATTATAAGTGGAGATAAGTTTCTGTCAAAAAAATCATTTTTGGTATAAGCTTTTATTGCCGACTGTACTTTTCTGCATACCATCATCAACTACTCATTAAGACCATTCTAACGAGCCCAAACTCGATGGGGTTGTGTCGTTTTATTGCGGAGTTCCTATAGCCACCTTCCAGCTCCAGCATCAGATCAGCTCCATGTCATCATAATATTGCATTGTCATGCGATATACATATGCATGCTAAATTTTAGCACAATCGGAAACCGGGATGTGGGTCAATTTTAACTTGCAAGATTTGATTACAGACAGACAGACAACGGGACAGGTGAAAGTAAATAAAAGCTTGTAAAAACCGGCCAAGTGCGAGTTGGACTCGCGTACGAAGGGTTCCGTACCATTATTTATAAAAACGGCAAAAAAATCACGTTTGTTGTAAGGAAGCCCCCTTCAATATTTATTTTATTCTGTTTTTTTACAAGCTTTTATTTAGCTCACCCCGTTTGTTTTCTTGGGTCAAATTTAGTAATTGAAATTTCACCCTCTTCCTGTCAACCGATTGATCTGAAATTTTGCATGCATATACTGTATATCGCATGACAATGCAATATTATGATGACATGGAGCTGATCTGATGCTCTAGCTGGAAGGTGGCCATAGGAACTCCGCAATAATTTGGAATAGTTTTAAGATATATAATGTTTAGCGTAGGTATTTGTTTTGTGTTGCCTTCCAGGAGGTAACTCATGTAAAGGTTCCGACGGAAGACCAGCGCTGGCCTTCTAGGTTAGCACCATGCTGAGTCGGGGCCTTTTCGTGGACCCTGCTATTTTTACTTTCTGTGTTTTGTTTTTTACACCCATTGTTTTGTCCACGAATAAATGTTTTCTTTCTTTCTTTCTTTCAATAAAACGACACAACCCCATCGAGTTTGGGCTCGTTAGAATCGTCTCAATGAGTAGTTGATGATGGTATGCAGAAAAGTACAGTCGGCAATAAAAGCTTGTACCAAAAATTTTTTTTTACAGAAACTTATTTAGTATTTCTTGTTATAGCGGCAACAGAAATACAAAATCTGTGAAAATTTCAACTGTCTATCACGGTTCATCAGATACAGCCTGGTGACACACGGACATACAGACAGACGGACGGACAGCGGAGTCTTAGTAATAGGGACCCGTTTTACCTTTTGGGTACGGAACCCTAAAAAGGAGGCCACTGTTGCAGTTCAGGACCTTGTCATTATTTTAACTATCTTAGTATTTCCTTATAACTTTAATAATTATCATTGTTCATTGTTCAGGAACGACCACATAGACACGATAACAAAAGTCAATTTCCCAACAACAAACCATTTATTGGACTTCCTTAACGCCGGCAGAAAATATGTGTTTGCTAACACTTGGGGCTACCGGCTCAATGGCACTTGGAACGGAATGACGGGCTATTTGGTCAGAGAAGAGGTTGAAATTGGAGGTAAATCTTCGAGGATAAGATCAATTATTTATTTTCTTTTATTGCACCAAGAGTGACGTACTTTTACGCACTTAGGGCGGGTTCATAATACTTACGCATTGTCAACTAACGAGTCAATAGTAAAATAACATTATATCAATAATTTCAGTGTCTGGAATATGCCTACCTCTAGAAAAATCACAAATATGTAGGTAGCGTATTCAGAGCTAGAAAAGAGGTATATCTATTATCTACGTAGGTTCCTACATAGACCGTGTTTACATTTTGACGCAGTTAAATGCTTTTTATTATTATTATTAAGAATCAGTGGTGTCCCACTGCTGGGCAAAGGCTTCCCCTCCGTTTCCAGACTTTACGATCAAGAGCCGTCTCTGGCCACTCCTTTAAAAAGGACTCTAGCTCTTATAGAGCTCTTTAAACTTTTTTAGCACTTTATATTAGCACTTAGCAGGTATTCACTCTTAATTTGACCTCAACTGCATGTAGGTAAATAGCATAGAGGACTCCCCAACGGAGTAATCAGTCATTGGCATTGAAACTTGAAATGATTGTCCTAATGTCATGGCGTCCAAAGGGTTCATGAACTTGAATTTGAATAAAAATTTCCACAGGCTCACCAATGTTCTTCACAACAGAAAGGATTTCCATAGTCGACTACATATCGAGTCCAACACCGACGCGTTCCAAATTTGTGTTCCGGCAACCGAAGCTCTCTTATGAGAACAATCTGTTCCTTCTCTCCTTCAGAGTAGCGGTGTGGTACAGCTCCATAGGATTACTCATATTATTGCTGATAGTTATATTTATAGTCACGTTTTGGGAATGGAAGAAGACAGATGGACACGACGATGAAAAGGTAATTTAAGTTAAAGCAAAAAATTTAGGGCCGGCACACTACATATTTATGAAGGGAACCCAAAACCCAACTCAAGACCCCAAGCAAAAGTCCTCTTTATCGGTAGTCAAGTATGTATTATAGTCACTCTTTTGGCATAAAAATTTATTAGCAGGTGAGGACAATTTTTTTTATTGCATTGGTGGGCTGTTTTGTCTCCAACTGTGTACTGATATTACGTCTGGGAACGACTCTTGTTTAAATAAAATAAGAATAGCAATGTTTACAATGATCACTTAATTGAATAAATATAGCGTTTAGTTCACAGATGTATGAATATAAGGAGATCGGACATGCCGGCCGATTTGTATTGAGTATGCCTGTCGCAAGTACATTAACCTACACAAAGCCCAAGTAATTGACAAAGCACGCACACATCTAAAACACACACACTTGTATACCTACGCTCTTATTGGACAATACACGCGCACCATATCAGGCATTTTGGGAAGAAACGTAATATTCTCTGCGATCAGCACGCGTGCACAGTATGGCAGAGTATGCCCATTATACAAATATACAAATACAAATCTTTATTTTACATAAAAATGTGGTACAAAAGTCGTTATTAAATTGAGCTAACAACTGCGACGCGGCCGCCGGCGGCTTGTCCTCTCTCTAGTATTATATGCTCTGAGGTTTAGTTCATTCATATACATGGCATACACAAAATACTGGCTCATGATCATGATGTTTTATTTCAGAGGGAAGCGGATTCCGCCATATTAAGGGCGAATGTGGTCGACGTTATTCTTCTGATTTTTGGAGCTGCTTGCCAACAAGGAAGCTCTGTTGAACTTAAAGGTTTCATTAAGATTTTATGATCGATATACATTTACTTAACAAAAAAAACGTATTTATAAGGATTCATTTAGGCTCGGGAACGAGTGTTTTATGAAGGTTGGCAACCAGTTTAATTTTCCAATCGATCAATACAATCTATAGTATAGTCGCAATATATCGTATATTGCGACTACGTAACCTATAGCTATACATATAACGAACTACCGTTTTTAGGGTCCGGTACTCAGAGAGTATTACCTACTAAGATCCCGCTGTCCGTCTGTCTGTCTGTATGTCTGTCTGTCTGTCTGTCCATCTGTCACCAGGCTGTATCTCATGCACCGTGATAGTTAGACAGTTGAAATTTTCACAGATGATGTATTTCTGTTTCCGCTATAACAACAAATATTACTAAAAAACTGTTTTTTTTTTATTCTTTTATAATCTTACTCAAATTGACCTAGTCCCAAACTAAGCAAAGCTTGTACTATGGGTACTAGACGACGATAAACATACTAATATAGATAAATAACTTCTTAAATACATAGAAAACATCCATGACTAGGAACAAATATTTGCGTTCATCACACAAATAAATGCCCTTACCGGGATTCGAACCCGGGACCTCCGGCTTCGTAGGCAGGATCACTACCAACTAGGCTACAGGAGGCTCCCATACAACAAACGTGATTTTTTTGCCGTTTTTATAGATAATGTTAAAAACTGAACCCGGCAAAACTACAGCCTACACGGCAGTTCTTAATACCTCAATTACTGATCATCTCACCATCTTCCTAGCTCTAGCCACACTCATCAAAAGCAAAGAACCTATGCACGTCCAGAAAATCAACTACCCGACAGCTCTCAAGTATCTATCTCAAATAAATTTTGCACATCTCTTATCGACCTCTGATCCACACTTCATAGTAGAACTATTACTTAATAAACTCAATGAATCCCTAGCAATCAGTAAACTGAATAAAAGGTCCCCTTATAATAAAAGTATAATAAAACCTTGGATCACCGCTGGTATGTTAAGATGTATTAGGAATAGGAACAGAATGCAATTGAAGGTCAGAGCGGATCCCGACAATGAGACCTTGACGATCACGTACAAAAGATATCGCAATTATTGCAACAATCTAATAAAGAAGTTAAAAAGAAAATACGACAGAGAGCAACTTGAAAAAGCGACAAATAATCCCAAAACCCTTTGGAACACAATCAAAAAGATAACCCATTATAAACCCGAGGATAATCACAATTTAGAGCTTCTTACCTCGAAACCATCTGCTTCTATGGCTGTAGACCATGTTAACGATTTCTTTGCAAATGTGGGAAAAAAACTTGCTGAGGACGCTTTTAATAATCATACGTCGCACCAAAACACTTTTCACGTATCTAGTCTTTCAACCAATCCCTCGTCTTTCGCTCTTTTTGAAACTGACCCTAAGGAAGTAGATGACATACTTATGAGTCTCAAAAACAATAGCGCTCCTGGTTGGGATGGAATCCCCACAAAATTTCTAAAGCTCGCTAGGTATATAGTTGCCCCAATTATAAGCAGATTGACTAACTTGTGCTTTGAAAGAGGAGTGTTTCCGAAGCAACTTAAACAGGCAATAGTAACACCCGTGCACAAGGCCGGGAAGAGAGACGACGTCAATAACTACCGCCCAATATCTGTATTACCTGCCGTCTCCAAAATAATGGAGAAACTAATAAACCGTAGGCTAGTTAACTACCTTAACAAATTTCACATCCTCTCAGACTCCCAGTTTGGATTTAGGCATGGAAAATCCACAGAAGATGGGGTATTAGCGCTCACAGCTGAAATCACTCGACACAAAGACACAGGTAATAAATGCCTAGCAGTATTTCTCGACCTGCGGAAGGCGTTTGACACTGTCTCTCACCCCCTTCTTATGAGTAAACTTGAAAATATTGGTGTTCGTGGGAATCCCCTAGAACTATTCAAGAGTTATCTGCATGACCGGACCCAGAAGGTAAAAATAGGTAATCCCACGAGTTCCGAGTGTACGATTTCTTTTGGCGTCCCCCAGGGCAGCGTGCTAGGACCTACGCTCTTTTTAACATACATCAATGACTTAACTAACATCAAGCTTGATGGGGGTAGTGTGTTCTCGTACGCTGACGATACAGTGGTGGTCTTCAATGATAGCTCTTGGGATGGAGTTTATAAAAAAGCGGAAATGGGACTTAACATAATAGCTTCATGGCTTACGCAGAACCTGCTCACCCTAAACACCACCAAGACCAACCACATGTGTTTCTCAAAATATGAGAGCGGGCAGCCTCCTATAGACCTGAAGTTAAAAATACACACATGTAGCATGACTGACACCCTTATATGTAGCTGCTCAACTATAGAAAAAGCCTCGTCAACCAAATACCTTGGTATAATCCTTGACCAGCGTCTCTTTTGGCATAGCCATATTGAATACCTCAACGGGAGAATCAGGAAGCTTATGTGGATATATAAAATTTTAAAACATGTAGCCCCCAATAAATTGTTGTAACTTCTGTACATTGCATTAGCCCAGTCCATTATGACCTACTGCATCACTATATGGGGAGGGGCCACGAAAACCAAATTTTTAGAAGTTGAAAGAGCGCAAAGGTGCCTTCTAAAAGTCATCTTTTCCAAACCTTACAGATTCCCCACCACTGATCTATATAACGAATGTGACTTGTTGTCTATAAGGAAATTATACATTGTGGGTTGCATCACAAAACTACATAAGACACTGAAATATGAGCATACAGTTGAAGTTCGAAGGAGAAAATTAATTCCAAATTTGCTAAACGACAATTTTGTACTAAATCTACTAAATTGTATAACGTTGTTAATAAGCGTTTAAATATATTCTCCATGCAAACATTTGACTGCAAAAAATCAGTTATGCAATGGTTAAAAATGTTAAGCTACGATGAAGCTGAAGCACTAATGTCTTAACGCATTCACTGCCACCGACGCGTATGTGCGTTCCAGTGACTTTCACCGTGTGCCATCGACGCACAGACGCGTTCGTAATTACGTAAAGTGCATTACATAAAGTACATTTTAAAAAGTGTGGCACCTGGCGAATGCCCAGGAAAAGGAGGTGGCAGTGAATGCGTTAAACACTATTAAAGATACACACACACACACACATACACATACATACACACACACACACACACACACACACACACACACACACACACACACACATACACACACACACACACACATACACACACATACACACACACACGCACCCACGCACAAGTAAACACACTAATGTAGTTAATTTTAGATTAAGTAAGTTTAGCTTTATGTATATATGTACCTACATGTATCAACAGTGGTACTTGAAATAAGAATTAAGTATGTACACGCTTAAGTAATTAATCCCGCATTAATTAATTATTGGTTGTACTGTACCCTTACGCGGTTTATGGAAGAGCGGTGTCTCCTGACACAAGTATCTTTATTACTTAAAAGGAGACTCCAATTTTGCTTTTGTCAACCTTTTTGATTACCAATAAATCATTTTTCATTTTCATTTTTCAATGGTACGGAACCCTTCGTGCGCTAGTCTGACTCGCACTTGGCCGGTTTTTTTAACAACGCCAACGTAGAAAGAACCTTAGGTTATACAAAGCACATTGAAACAAAATCAGCCCGTTTTGTGTGTCGTTCTGTTAGCGCGCCGTAATATCACTGATCCCCTGACTGTTGCCATGTCTGAATTCAACAGGTTCCCTAGGTCGTATTGTGATGCTGATCTTGTTCCTGGCTCTGATGTTCTTATACACTTCGTATGCGGCCAATATCGTGGCTCTGCTCCAGTCCAGTTCATCGCAAATAAAGACTCTGGAAGACCTTCTGCATTCCCGGATCAAATTTGGCGTTCACGACACGGTCTTCAACAAATATTATTTTTCAGTAAGTTTAGAACATCATCATCATCATCATATCAAAGACGTCCACTGCTGGACATAGGCATCCCCCAAAGAGCGCCAAAATGACCGGTCCTGCGCCACCCGCATCCAGCGGACTCACGCGACCTTTAGTTTAGAACATAGTAAAAGTTAATTCAGAAATTTCAAGTCATCATCATCATCATCATATCAGCCGAAAGACGTCCACATAGGCCTCCCCCAAATAGTTCCAAAATCAATTTCAAGTAGGGAAACGTTATTATTATTGTTAGACACAGACAGCTGCAATAATATCCTAAATGGGGTAGCTGTCATGATATGTGGCGTAGCGTGTAGCGTGTGTAGCGTGTAGTAGTGAAGACCCTTTGGCAGTTGACTATACCTAATCTACGAAGCAAGTAAGGATCTAGTTTGATAGCCGTACTAATACATACTTAACATTTTATATCACGCATTAAACTGCCGAAGCATGTATTGTTTTGCTGACACAAAAGGTAATTCTCAATAACCCTGTTTTCTTCTGAACAGAAGCTATTGTAATGAGCTTAGTAGCGTAAAATTTAATGGGTTTTACTTCACAGACCGCAACTGAACCAGTCAGGAAATCCATTTATGAAACAAAAGTGGCTCCACGTGGGGCGACACCTAGGTTCATGTCTATGGAAGAAGGCGTCAAGAAAATGCAAAAGGTTTTTTTTATTTACCTAACCTTCCTACCTTTTCGATTTTTTGAAGTAGGTAGTTTTATTTCAAGGGCTACTTTAGGATACAACAGGGAAAAAACCGGTAGGAGGATGATAATAGTCTTAGTTTAAGGAGCTTAGTCGTTGAACGAGAAAGTCGCTCTTGCTCCCAATGCAAACAAGCCTATAACTGTACAGATAGATAGAGTAAAGATTTTCCTATAGTCAAGGTCTGTATGACATCGAAATAAGATTCAATTTCACCTGGCCTGTGGAAAAAGTGTTTTTACAATGTAAACAAAAGATTAATGACTCTCTTTAACGCATTGTGTTGCAGTGCGACAGTTTAGAATTTCAAAAGAATGTTTGTTTAAAAAAGAAAGTAAGAAAGAAACAGTTTGCCTACTTTTCAGGGTTTATTCGCATTCCACATGGAGACCGGTGTCGGTTACAAATTTGTTGGAAAGTACTTTCAAGAAAGTGAAAAATGCGGGCTCAAGGAAATACAGTATTTGCAAGTAATTGACCCGTGGCTGGCGGTTAGAAAGAACACGCCTTATAAGGAAATGTTCAAATTAGGGTGAGTTCTAAAATGAAACGATCCGGCCATCGAAAACAAGTGTTTTAATTGACAGAAGTCTAAAAAATGTTCTTCGCTCTGACTCTAGTAGGTAGTCGGCCAAAAATGTGGTCTACCACCCTACGCTACGGTCGAGGTTCATTTGAACGTCATGAAACAACAAGGTCGATTTCCACTTGCAATAATAGTATGACAGTAACCTTAGCGACAATCAGATCTCACAGAAACTTTTGTCAAAACTGGTAGACCACTTTCTTGGCCAACCGTACATGATAAAGTGTTGGTTACAATTTTTCAGCGTAGCTAGGCATTTTTTTATTTTTCTTGTACCTTGATGTTTTTGGCTTTTCCAGTGCCTTTGACACCCTACAAATACGAAACACGTTGAAAAATTGTACTTGTAGATATTTTAAAACGTCAATAAGTAATATATCTAAAATGTAAATAAACCCAAAAAATCCTATCATTTGGCATTAAATTTACCACATTTTCTTGGTTTTTCTGGCTGCCGACCTTTGCCTGTCCACCTGTGGAAAGCCAACTTCAAGTATCGATTCGAAGTATTGGGACTTGTGTATTGTGCCTGGAAATACTTGTTTCTGATAGTGGAGACATGAATTTTCTAAAATAAACCTTATATTGATCTCGCTAAAGTATGTTTTACATAATAAACTAAAATTAATCTTGTCCGATGATTTTGGAAAAGTGGACATGTCCACATTCCGTTACGATGATTTTGTGGGAACGAGGTATTTTTTATTACCAAATTAGGTGTTTATTTTCATCTAGCATCACATATCGTTACGTTTACGTAACATGATTCGTTTTGTTTACAAACTGTCAGTAGTGGCTAGAAATCGCGCGCGAACGGTGCGTCGAGTAGGTACGGGTTCCGTTACAAGATTAAGAGGATTGTGAACCTGTAAATTTTCATACAAAAAGCGATAACGGTTCCTATTATTTTTCTGCTAATGCGACTCAATTATCTTAATCTGTCATTATCATTGAACATGATTTTAGTAAAATAATATTACAATTGTTAAAAACAGTACCTATATTAAACACGTGTTATAATCTGCACAGTATTCGTTCCGTTACGTCCATTCCGTTACTATTTGTATGGTAAAGTAACCCTCTTAAGTAATGGAAGGACGCCTATTCAAATAAAATGGTAGGTACACTTTGAAAAACAAATGCCCAGCTGCCTGTAAATAGTAACGTAGGTACGACATATTATATTACTAGCTGTTGCCCGCGACTTCGTCCGCGTAGAACTTTTTATCGTCTTAGAAAATGATTTCTCTCAATACAAAATTTGAACCCTCTTTTAGGGGAAAATTAAAAAAAAAGTTGATGTTCATTTTCTAGTTTGTGAACAAACAGTCTAAAACCAAAGTTAAAAATCTCATACTTTAAAAATGCCTTGAAATACTCAAACTTCGAACCAATTTTAACACTCTTAGGGGATGAATTTGGAAAAACTCTGAAATCAGTTTTGTAGTCTTTTAACGTACAGAATAAGACCGAAGTTAAAAATCTCTTACTCACACTTTAAAATTTTATTGCTCGCCATTTAAAATTTGAACCCCCTTTTAAACCCCCTTAGAGGTTGAATTTTTCTAATCGCTGAAAGAACTTTTTTCGTAAACTTTTAAGTCTCTAGCTCAAAAAAAGTGTTGCCCATACAAAGCTTTCTTAACCCCCTTAGGGGTGAAATTTTCTAAAACTCTGAAAGTACTTTATTATTAATTTTAATAAGTAACATTTTGAATAGTTTTAAGTCTAGTAAAAAAAAAAGTTTTTCCCACACAACACTGGCTACCCTTCTTAAGGATCTTAAGGATCCCCTTAGGGATGGAGTTTTCTAAAACGCTGAAAGTTCTTTTTTAGTATTCTAATAAGTAATCTTTTTGCAAAGTTTTAAGTCTAACTCAAAAAAAAGTGTTGCCCATGCAAAGCTTGCTCTCCTTTTTAACCCTATTAGGGGTGGAATTTTCTAAAACGATTTGTGTTCTTTTTTTGTATTTTAATAAGTAATCTTTCTATTCTACAAAGTTTCAAGTCTCTAACTCAAAAACATAAACTTTCCCTAATAAAAACTTTGCACCCTTTTTTATCCTCCTTAGGGATAGATTTTTTCAAAAAGCTGAAAGTCTTTTTTTTTTGTATTTTTATAAGTAATCTTTCTACAAAGTTTTAAGTGTCTAGCTCAGAAAAAGTGTTCCCCATACAAACCTTGCACCCTTTTTTAACCCCCTTAGGGAATGATTTTTGTAAAACGCCGAATGTAGTATTTTTCATGTTCTAATAAGTAATTTTTCGTCAAAATTTTAAGTCTCTATTAAAAAAAAAATGTTTTTCCCATACAAACTTTGCACCCTATTTTACCCCCTTAGGGGTGAAATTTTCCAAAACGCTGAAAGTACTTTCTTTGTATTTAAATAATCTTTCTACAAAGTTTTAGGACTCTAGCTAAAAAAAATAGTTTCCCACATACAAACTTTGCACCCCTATTTTAGCCCCCTATTTTTAGGGGTAGAATTTTCTAAAACGCTGAAAGTACTTAATTTGTATTCTGATGATTAATCTTTCTACAAAGTTTTAAGTCTCTATTTAAAAAAAATATTGTTTCCCCCATACAAAATTTGCACCCCTATTTTACCCCCTTAGGGGTAGTTTTTTTTAAAACACTAAATCTAGGTACTTTATTTGTATTCTAATGAATAATTTCTCTACAAAGTTTTAAGTCTCTATTTAAAAAAAAGTAGTTTTTCCCATACAAACTTTGCACTCTATTTTACCCCTTTAGGGGTAGAATTTTCTAAAACCCTGAAAGTTCTTTATTTGTATTCTAATGACTGATCTTTCTACAAAGTTTTAAGTCTCTATTTAAAAAAAAATGTTTCCCCCATACAAACCTTGCACCCCTATTTTACCCCCGTAGGGGTGGAATTTTCCAAAACGCTGAAAGTGTTTCATTTGTATTCTAATAACTAATTTTTCTACAAATTTTAAGTCTATAGCTCAAAAAAAAAAGGTTCTCCCATACAAACTTTGCACCCCCATTTTACCCCCTTAGGTGTAGAATTTTCAAAAATCCCTTTTTATCCCTAGCCCACGTTATAAAAGCAACATACTGTGCAAAAATCAACTCTCTAAGATTAGTAGTTTCGGCTGTGCGTTGATGAGTGAGTGAGTGAGTGAATAAGTCAGTCAGGACATAGGCATTTATTATGTATAAATAGATAGAAGATAATGAAACTCCCATTCAAATATCTCAAAAAATTATGAAGCTACATCCGTTTTAATGTCGCTTGTTAGAGTGAGAAAACGATGAGGGACTGTGACGTCAATATACTCGAGCGTCATAGTAAAAAACAATCGTTTCATATGAAGGTGCGTTTTGCGGAAAAGGGACAGAACATACCCCCTCTTAAAACTTTGGACTCTTATAACTTAATCATTACCTATATAACCTCTTGCTTTGTTTTTTTCTCCATTTGACTATATTTATTTTAAATTCTTTTTCGAGAAAATACATTATGATTATTTACCATATTTTCGATGCCTGAGCTATAACCACGAACTTCGGAATTCGAAAATATTCGGGTATCTCTATCTCTATCGCACTAACCTCACTCGAGTGACAGGGATGCAAATATATGAACATTAAGTATCGGTTTTCGTGGTAGCGCCGCAGGTACTTTGGCTGAATGCGCCGAGCGCGTGCCATTGTCATTAAAAAAAAACAAATTCGTGTTAATTATATTGTTCAAATTTGTTGATTTCATTTATTGAAATTACGACATAAAACGACATTTGCGCATATAAGTTCTCATATCAGAATCGAATATTTTTTTATGGTTTATATTTTAGCATTTGTCTCGTAAAGGTCTATCGTAGACGGGATTTAAATTATTAATAAGTGAAAGGCAAAGCAATTCCGCCATTTTGACGAAAATTTGACGGTTCTTATAGCTGACAGTTGGAGCAGCGTTTGATTTCAATAAAAATAAATGAAAAATTAAATGAAGTCGTATATTTCGGAAAATTAATTAACAGTCGCAGTCGGATAAAAACTATCCTAAGTTGCAGCTAGAATAATAATGTACCTATATAAAATGTTTCATATTTTTCCGTTCATGGGATGCTGAGAACATTCGAACCGCGCAAAGCTTAGTTTCAAACTGGCTGATTCTTTTTTTAATTTAGAGATTTATTATAAGTGGAGATTATGATCATGCTATCATCCTATACATTTTTTATTCCCCCTACTAAAACGAGGAGTGTTATATGTTTACCAAGTGTAAACATCTCCACTTATAATAAATCTCTAAATTAAAAAAAGAATCAGCCAGTTTGAAACTAAGCTTTGCGCGGTTCGAATGTTCTCAGCATCCCATGAACGGAAAAATATGAAACATTTTATATAGGTACATTATTATTCTAGCTGCAACTTAGGATAGTTTTTATCCGACTGCGACAGTTAATTAATTTTCCGAAATATACGACTTCATTTAATTTTTCATTTATTTTTATTGAAATCAAACGCTGCTCCAACTGTCAGCTATAAGAACCGTCAAATTTTCGTCAAAATGGCGGAATTGCTTTGCCTTTCACTTATTAATAATTTAAATCCCGTCTACGATAGACCTTTACGAGACAAATGCTAAAATATAAACCATAAAAAAATATTCGATTCTGATATGAGAACTTATATGCGCAAATGTCGTTTTATGTCGTAATTTCAATAAATGAAATCAACAAATTTGAACAATATAATTAACACGAATTTGTTTTTTTTGAATGACAATGGCACGCGCTCGGCGCATTCAGCCAAAGTACCTGCGGCGCTACCACGAAAACCGATACTCAATGTTCATATATTTGCATCCCTGTCACTCGAGTATGGTTAGTGCGATAGAGATAGAGATACCCGAATATTTTCGAATTCCGAAGTTCGTGGTTAAAGCTCAGGAATCGAAAATATGGTAAATAATCATAATGTATTTTCTCGAAAAAGAATTTAAAATAAATATAGTCAAATGGAGAAAAAAACAAAGCAAGAGGTTATATAGGTAATGATTAAGTTATAAGAGTCCAAAGTTTTAAGAGGGGGTATGTTCTGTTCCTTTTCCGCAAAACGCACCTTCATATGAAACGATTGTTTTTTACTATGACGCTCGAGTATATTGACGTCACAGTCCCTCATCGTTTTCTCACTCTAACAAGCGACATTAAAACGGATGTAGCTTCATAATTTTTTGAGTTATTTGAATGGGAGTCTCATTATCTTCTATCTATTTATGCATAATAAATGCCTATGTCCTGACTGACTTATTCACTCAATCACTCACTCACTCACTCATCAACGCACAGCCGAAACTACTAATCTTAGAGAGTTGATTTTTGCATAGTATGTTGCTTTTATAACGTGGGCTAGGGATAAAAAGGGATTTTTGAAAATTCTACCCCTAAGGGGGTAAAATGGGGGTGCAAAGTTTGTATGGGAGAACCTTTTTTTTTGAGCTATAGACTTAAACTTTGTAGAAAAATTAGTTATTAGAATACAAATGAAACACTTTCAGCGTTTTGGAAAATTCCACCCCTACGGGGGTAAAATAGGGGTGCAAGGTTTGTATGGGGGAAACATTTTTTTTTTAAATAGAGACTTAAAACTTTGTAGAAAGATCAGTCATTAGAATACAAATAAAGAACTTTCAGGGTTTTAGAAAATTCTACCCCTAAAGGGGTAAAATAGAGTGCAAAGTTTGTATGGGAAAAACTACTTTTTTTTAAATAGAGACTTAAAACTTTGTAGAGAAATTATTCATTAGAATACAAATAAAGTACCTAGATTCAGTGTTTTAAAAAAATCTACCCCTAAGGGGGTAAAATAGGGGTGCAAATTTTGTATGGGTGAAACAATATTTTTTTTAAATACAGACTTAAAACTTTGTAGAAAGATTAGTCATCAGAATACAAATTAAGTACTTTCAGCGTTTTAGAAAATTCTACCCCTAAAAATAGGGGGCTAAAATAGGGGTGCAAAGTTTGTATGTGGGAAACTATTTTTTTTAGCTAGAGTCCTAAAACTTTGTAGAAAGATTATTTAAATACAAAGAAAGTACTTTCAGCGTTTTGGAAAATTTCACCCCTAAGGGGGTAAAATAGGGTGCAAAGTTTGTATGGGAAAAACATATTTTTTTTTAATAGAGACTTAAAATTTTGACGAAAAATTACTTATTAGAACATGAAAAATACTACATTCGGCGTTTTACAAAAATCATTCCCTAAGGGGGTTAAAAAAGGGTGCAAGGTTTGTATGGGGAACACTTTTTCTGAGCTAGACACTTAAAACTTTGTAGAAAGATTACTTATAAAAATACAAAAAAAAGACTTTCAGCGTTTTGAAAAAATCTATCCCTAAGGGGGATAAAAAGGGGTGCAAAGTTTTTATCAGAGAAAGTTTATGTTTTTGAGTTAGAGACTTGAAACTTTGTAGAAAGATTACTTATTAAAATACAAAAAAAGAACACAAATCGTTTTAGAAAATTCCACCCCTAATAGGGTTAAAAAGGAGAGCAAGCTTTGCATGGGCAACACTTTTTTTTGAGTTAGACTTAAAACTTTGCAAAAAGATTACTTATTAGAATACTAAAAAAGAACTTTCAGCGTTTTAGAAAACTCCATCCCTAAGGGGATCCTTAAGATCCTTAAGAAGGGTAGCCAGTGTTGTGTGGGAAAAACTTTTTTTTTTACTAGACTTAAAACTATTCAAAATGTTACTTATTAAAATTAATAATAAAGTACTTTCAGAGTTTTAGAAAATTCCACCCCTAAGGGGGTTAAGAAAGCTTTGTATGGGCAACACTTTTTTTGAGCTACAGACTTAAAAGTTTACGAAAAAAGTTCTTTCAGCGATTAGAAAAATTCAACCTCTAAGGGGGTTTAAAAGGGGGTTCAAATTTTAAATGGCGAGCAATAAAATTTTAAAGTGTGAGTTAGAGATTTTTTACTTCGGTCTTATTCTGTACGTTAAAAGACTACAAAACTGATTTCAGAGTTTTTCCAAATTCATCCCCTAAGAGTGTTAAAATTGGTTCAAAGTTTGAGTATTTCAAGGCATTTTTAAAGTATGAGATTTTTAACTTTGGTTTTAGACTGTTTGTTCACAAACTAGAAAATGAACATCAACTTTTTTTTAATTATCCCCTAAAAGAGGGTTCAAATTTTGTATTGAGAGAAATCATTTTCTAAGACGATAAAAAGTTCTACGCGGACGAAGTCGCGGGCAACAGCTAGTATAACATATATCTGTGTATATCGGTTTTGATCTGCAGTGAAAACATGAAAAACATTCCTGCAGTAAAAATCCGCAACGAGTGTGGCGATCCATTTCCGAAAATCGAATTTTACTGCAAGCGATGTTTCCATTCGCAAAGTTTTCCGATTTTTAATTTTCCGTTCTGTATTTTCCCCGGAGGGTATATCTTGGCAGACGGTGCCATGACGTACCTAAATATTGTAAGGTTCAAAATTGTAAGGGTAGGTAACCATTACAATTTTGACCGGAAGTGAAGGTTTTCCAAAATTTCGGCCAATCTTAGGTGCGATAATCTTCTGATTCTTGCTCAGTACAACTTTCTCGACCTGCTGCCATGCATTAAATGAATTGAATTGCAATAAATGAATTGAATACTTTCTAGCACAAAGCGCATCCAAGAGCACGGTCTACAAACCAGGGAGAATCACTTGCTATACGAAAAGCGACCTAAATGCAGTGGACGAGACGGAAGTTTCGTGTCCGTGAGCATGGTGGACTGTTACCCAGCCTTACTGGTACTATCTTATGGAGCTGTGTTTTCTGTTGGTCTGATGTTTATGGAAATATTAATGGCTCGAAGGAACGAGATACTTGGGAAAATCAGCCGTGCTAATACGCTAAATGTAGATTCGCCGAGTTATTAATGTTTCGTACTAAGGAGAACCTCTGATGACGATTTTATTTTTATGAATTGATGAATAAAATGTTTATTAATAATAACATGAAATTGTTTTGCAATTATGCAGATATAAGTGGGCATTTTTAAAAATTCGTGTACCTACCCAATTAGCGTGAGTTGTTAAATAAGAATTAACTCAGTGTCAGTTTTGTAACGAAAGTTAAGCATACATACATATGATGTCAAACTGAACTTTTTTCGCATTTAAATAAGGTCTATATGCATATGATTTATATATTGAAAAGAAAAAGTAAATTTTTATACAAACTAAATACTTAATTGTCGTTACAAAACTGTCACTGAGTTAATTTTTGTTTAAGTGCGCACCGATTAGTTTATCCTTAGTTTATAGCAATTAATGTATGTTTAATTATTTAACATTAGTGGTAAAAGTTGTATACAATATTGTTGACATTTTTAATGAAACGTAATACTATTAATTATTAAGATAAGCGTGTAAACCTGCAAAGGTAGAGTTCAGTGAAACTTTCTTTATGTAACTACATATATATGCAATTGTAACCTGGATTCATTATCTCCATCTCCACTTATAATATCTCCACTTATAATAAATCTCTAAATTAAAAAAAGAATCAGCCAGTTTGAAACTAAGCTTTCTGCGGTACGAATGTTCTCAGCATCCCATGGACGGAAAAATATGAAACATTTTATATAGGTACATTATTATTCCAGCTGCAACTTAGGATAGTTTTTATCCGACTGCGAGAATTAATTTATTTTCCGTAATATACGACTTCATTTAATTTTTCATTTATTATTCTTAAAGTATATCGCCGCCACATCTGTCAGCTAAAAGAAACGTCAAAATCACAGTAATAAGAAATACTACGGACAAAATGGCGGAATTGCTTTGCCTTTCTTTCGCCTATTAATAATTTTAATCCCGTCTACGATATACATTGATGAGACACATAAAAAGTAAACCACCAGTTTGAGAGCAAGATCTAGACTGATTTATTTAATTCAACACCCTACCCTACGTTACACAGCTACCCACATATATAATCATGATATACAACATCTTCCCCCTTATGCATACCTACCTATATTCGCACAAGTGGAATACGGATATAATGCTGTACAGTTGTGATGAAGACCAGGCCAGACAAGACTCAGTCGTCAATGCAACAGAGACCTGTTTGACCTGCTTTAACTACCTTCATCTCATTCACTATCTATCTATCTATACAATACATGAATTCTGTCTACGTACATGCTCACATGCTTACATGGTTTTACTTATATATATAATTCTCTTTGTTATTGCTTTCCTGACGAAAGCGTATAACAAGATAAACAAACCATGTGGCTACGCACAACAGCAGCACGCCCTACTGGTAATAGACCTTAACCCGTTTACTTAAGGTTCACGAGTGGGCAGGTGACTGTGCCACCGATGGTATCATACTTATTGATATTAATTCCACTATTAAGCTTTATACTACAATATTATTGCTAAACGATTCGATCTAGCTGCATAATAAACGAATCGATTCTTGTTTCTGATTTACATATTTGTCAGAAAAAAAAATGTTGTAACGTAGGTATACTTGAGATTATCTGAGTCGGCCGAACTGCATTGAAGCTGTTTATTTAAAAACAACTCCACCTTCCTAGGTATAAGGTTCCCACTCCAATGGCAGCTTCATAACTCATAACATACAAAGTAACAAAAAAAATCGGCCACATTAAATAATCTCAACATACATAGCTACCAATATAATCTTACTAGCTGTTGCCCGCGACTTCGTCCGCGTAGAACTTTTTATCGTCTTAGAAAATGATTTCTCTCAATACAAAATTTGAACCCTCTTTTAGGGGATAATTAAAAAAAAAGTTGATGTTCATTTTCTAGTTTGTGAACAAACAGTCTAAAACCAAAGTTAAAAATCTCATACTTTAAAAATGCCTTGAAATACTCAAACTTTGAACCAATTTTAACACTCTTAGGGGATGAATTTGGAAAAACTCTGAAATCAGTTTTGTAGTCTTTTAACGTACAGAATAAGACCGAAGTTAAAAATCTCTTACTCACATTTTAAAATTTTATTGCTCGCCATTTAAAATTGGAACCCCCTTTTAAACCCCCTTAGAGGTTGAATTTTTCTAATCGCTGAAAGAACTTTTTTCGTAAACTTTTAAGTCTCTAGCTCAAAAAAAGTGTTGCCCATACAAAGCTTTCTTAACCCCCTTAGGGGTGGAATTTTCTAAAACTCTGAAAGTACTTTATTATTAATTTTAATAAGTAACATTTTGAATAGTTTTAAGTCTAGTAAAAAAAAAAGTTTTTCCCACACAACACTGGCTACCCTTCTTAAGGATCTTAAGGATCCCCTTAGGGATGGAGTTTTCTAAAACGCTGAAATGTATTTTAATAAGTAATCTTTCTACAAAGTTTCAAGTCTCTAACTCAAAAACATAAACTTTCCCTGATAAAAACTTTGCACCCCTTTTTATCCCCCTTAGGGATAGATTTTTTCAAAACGCTGAAAATCTTTTTTTTGTATTTTTATAAGTAATCTTTCTACAAAGTTTAAAGTGTCTAGCTCAGAAAAAGTGTTCCCCATACAAACCTTGCACCCTTTTTTATCCCCCTTAGGGAATGATTTTTGTAAAACGCCGAATGTAGTATTTTTCATGTTCTAATAAGTAATTTTTCGTCAAAATTTTAAGTGTCTATTAAAAAAAATATGTTTTTCCCATACAAACTTTGCACCCTATTTTACCCCCTTAGGGGTGAAATTTTTCAAAACGCTGAAAGTACTTTCTTTGTATTTAAATAATCTTTCTACAAAGTTTTAGGACTCTAGCTAAAAAAAATAGTTTCCCACATACAAACTTTGCACCCCTATTTTAGCCCCCTATTTTTAGGGGTAGAATTTTCTAAAACGCTGAAAGTGCTTAATTTGTATTCTGATGACGAATCTTTCTACAAAGTTTTAAGTCTCTATTTAAAAAAAATATTGTTTCCCCCATACAAAATTTGCACCCCTATTTTACCCCCTTAGGGGTAGATTTTTTTTAAACGCTGAATTGTATTCTAATGAATAATTTCTCTACAAAGTTTTTAAGTCTCTATTTAAAAAAAAGTAGTTTTTCCCATACAAACTTTGCACTCTATTTTACCCCTTTAGGGGTAGAATTTTCTAAAACCCTGAAAGTTCTTTATTTGTATTCTAATGACTGATCTTTCTACAAAGTTTTAAGTCTCTATTTTAAAAAAAAATGTTTCCCCCATACAAACCTTGCACCCCTATTTTACCCCCGTAGGGGTGGAATTTTCCAAAACGCTGAAAGTGTTTCATTTGTATTCTAATAACTAATTTTTCTACAAAGTTTAAGTCTATAGCTCAAAAAAAAAAGGTTCTCCCATACAAACTTTGCACCCCCATTTTACCCCCTTAGGGGTAGAATTTTCAAAAATCCCTTTTTATCCCTAGCCCACGTTATAAAAGCAACATACTGTGCAAAAATCAACTCTCTAAGATTAGTAGTTTCGGCTGTGCGTTGATGAGTGAGTGAGTGAGTGAGTGAGTGAATAAGTCAGTCAGGACATAGGCATTTATTATGTATAAATAGATAGAAGATAATGAAACTCCCATTCAAATATCTCAAAAAATTATGAAGCTACATCCGTTTTAATGTCGCTTGTTAGAGTGAGAAAACGATGAGGGACTGTGACGTCAATATACTCGAGCGTCATAGTAAAAAACAATCGTTTCATATGAAGGTGCGTTTTGCGGAAAAGGGACAGAACATACCCCCTCTTAAAACTTTGGACTCTTATAACTTAATCATTACCTATATAACCTCTTGCTTTGTTTTTTTCTCCATTTGACTATATTTATTTTAAATTCTTTTTCGAGAAAATACATTTTGATTATTTACCATATTTTCGATTCCTGAGCTATAACCACGAACTTCGGAATTCGAAAATATTCGGGTATCTCTATCTCTATCGCACTAACCATGCTCGAGTGACAGGGATGCAAATATATGAACATTGAGTATCGGTTTTCGTGGTAACTTTGGCTGAATGCGCCGAGCGCGTGCCATTGTCATTCAAAAAAAACAAATTCGTGTTAATTATATTGTTCAAATTTGTTGATTTCATTTATTGAAATTACGACATAAAACGACATTTGCGCATATAAGTTCTCATATCAGAATCGAATATTTTTTTATGGTTTATATTTTAGCATTTGTCTCGTAAAGGTCTATCGTAGACGGGATTTAAATTATTAATAAGTGAAAGGCAAAGCAATTCCGCCATTTTGACGAAAATTTGACGGTTCTTATAGCTGACAGTTGGAGCAGCGTTTGATTTCAATAAAAATAAATGAAAAATTAAATGAAGTCGTATATTTCGGAAAATTAATTAACTGTCGCAGTCGGATAAAAACTATCCTAAGTTGCAGCTAGAATAATAATGTACCTATATAAAATGTTTCATATTTTTCCGTTCATGGGATGCTGAGAACATTCGAACCGCGCAAAGCTTAGTTTCAAACTGGCTGATTCTTTTTTTAATTTAGAGATTTATTATAAGTGGAGATGATACTTGTTTAGGTAACAGTTATCTTAACGAACATTACCTACATACATGCACAACTATAGGTTTATTAAAATCTATCGGGCGTGCGCACTCGCCGGCCTGAACGAGTGTAACGGAAAGTCGGATCCCCAGATGTTTTGGTTTCGGACTCCCGGGAGCTCCGCGGCCCCGTTTCCTGACCTCCGCCATACTCCTCCAAGTCATCGTAATATCGTGCACTGGTACTCTTAGCGTTAGCGGTGGCAGTGTCGGGCGGCTGCGCCCGTATGATCTGCTGCCTGTTCCGACGGTACCGGCGGCCGTCCGGCGTGCGCACCCAGTAGGAGCGCGGCTCGGCGGCGGCGCGCTCCACCTGCGCTCGCACCCAGCGCCCCGCGACATTAGGCAGTCCCGGGTCCCGAATACGCACCTGCTCATTGTCACTTAATGGTTTTAGTACTCTAGTTCCTCTGTTGTAATTTTGCCTTGATTTCTCGTTCTTTACTTCGCGACTGATTTTAATTTCATTTTTCGACGGTGTTTTCGGGTTTAGTAAACTACTTTTTACCGGTAACTTTGTATTTAGTCTTCTTCCCATCAATAGCTGAGCAGGTGAGTATTGTTCTCCCGATATTGGCGTATTACGAAAATTCAAAAGTGCTACGTAAAAATCAGTTTTATCTTCCTGCGCTTTTATTATCAATTTTTTAACCGTTTGCACATTGCGTTCCGCAAAACCATTTGAACGAGGATAGTGGGGTGAGCTGGTTACCTGTTCAAAATCCCAATCTTTCGCGAACGTTTTAAATTCCTGCGATACAAATTGAGTGGCGTTGTCAGAAACTAATCTTTGCGGTATACCGTGACGAGCAAACATAGGTTTGAAGATACCTATTACCGTCGTACTCCTCAGATCCAGAATGGTCGCTACCTCTACATACTTTGAATAATAGTCAACCACGAGTAAATAATATCTTTCTTTTACCTGAAAAATATCCGCAGCTAGCACCTGCCATGGTCTCTCGGGCGTGGCGTGCGGTGCGAGAGGCTGGCGCGGCGGCGAGGCCTGGCGTGCCGCGCACACCTCGCACGCCCGCACGGCGCGCTCCACGGCGGCCGCCATACCTGGCCACCACATCACGTCCCGTGCTCGTCTCTTGCACTTCTCAATACCGAGATGACCTTCATGTACTTTCTCAATCATGTCTGTCCTTAAACTGGTCGGAATGATCACAATGTCATTACGAAACACTATCTCCTCGACGACGTGGATTTCATCCCTGACCTCCCAGTAGGGCTTGGCTTGCTCTTTCACGATGCTCTTTGTATGCGGCCATCCCTTTCTGTAGCATTCCATTACTTCACATAGACCCTGGTCTAACCTAGATGCTTCTTTTATCGCCTGCATTTTACTATCACTGAATGGTAGGTTACCCAATAGAGTATTTATATGCAGGCCTACCTCGTCCTGCACATGTTGATCTCTCTTACCTCCCGCATCCACTGTCGCCCTCGATAACGTATCTGCCACGTACATCAACCGCCCCGGTACATAACAGATCTTAAGAGAATATATTTGCAATTTTAATAACATACGTTGCAGTCTAATGGGTGTCTCATTCAGCGGCTTTCTGAAGATAGCCTCCAACGGCTTATGGTCCGATTCGACAATTACCTGAGCGTGTCCATAAATGAACTGATGGAACTTACTGCACCCAAACACGATGGCCAAAAGTTCCTTCTCAATTTGAGCCCATCTCGTTTCGGTGGGCGTGAGCGTGCGCGCGGCGTAGGCGACGGGCCTCCCGCCCTGCAGCAGCACCGCGCCCAGCCCACGCGAGCTGGAGTCCACCGACACTGTCACCGGCTCGTTGGGTGAGTAGTACCTGAGTGTTGGAGCATGCGCCAGTTGCTGCTTGAGTTCCTGAAATGCTTTTGTATGCGCTTCATGCCATTCAAAATTTACGTTATTTTTTAACAGTTCCCTTAATGGCTCAACTCGATCCGCATACTTGTGAATGAAACGTGACACATAATTTGTCATCCCGATGAACCGTTCCAATGCTTTTTTATCCTCCGGAATTGGCATATTTTCGATACACTTTACCCTGTCTGGATCAATCCGTATGCCATTAGTATCAAATATATGCCCTAAAAATTTAACTTTGTTCTGAGCAAAAACACATTTGTTTCTATTAAATTTAACCCCGTATTCGGCTGCTAGCCGTAACACTTCCGTTAGCCTCTCATCATGCTCGGCCTGCGTTTTGCCGTAAACTAAAATATCGTCGACAAATACCTCCACACCTTGCCTGGCAAACAATTTGTACATTATACCGTGGAAAACCTCACTAGCGCTCCGGATTCCGAACGGTAACCTCAGGAAACGGTACCTACCGAAAGGGGTCGCAAATGTGCACAGTTTTGAGCTCGGTTCATCTAAAACACACATATAAAATCCTTTGCTAGCGTCTAAAACTGAAAAATACATAGCACCCGAAATATTCGCTGTTATTTCATCAAGAGTGGGGAGTTGGAAATGGCTTCGCTTTATCGCTTGATTTAAATGCTGGGGATCAAGGCACAATCGAATACTTCCATCAGCTTTTTCCACTAATACTATATTTGAAACCCAATCGGTGGGCTCACTCACCGGAGCTATGATATTTAGCCTTTGTAGCCTTTCCAATTCCTCCTCTAGTTTCGGTCTTAATTTTATAGGTATTTTTCGTGACCCTCTAACAACAGGAGGGATAGATTCATCGATTATTAACTTATGGAGCCCCGGCAATTGTCCAATCCCCTCGAAAATATGATTATGAGTCGTAAGTATGTTATTATTTTTCATATCACAAACTTCTTTTATGCGCAATATCAAATTTAAATCTGTACAGGCATTTCTTGACAATAAATTACCACATGAAGTGTCTAGTACATATATTTTATGCATTATTGACATACCTTTATAACTTAAAAATGCTTCAAAGTAACCTACAACAGGTAAAGTATGTTTACTGACCTCTTTTAAAACTGTATTCGTGTTACGTAATGCTCGCTTATCAAATCCCGCGGCCACATAACTGTCCAACGACATCACCGTCGCGTCGGCCCCACTGTCCAGTTTAAATTGCACAGGAACGTCGTTTACTCCTATTATCTCCTGCCAGCCCTTAATGCCAATACTTCCAACTTCGATCCCCCGTATCATGAACTCTTCTTCGTCGCTCATCTCCCCCGCAGACTGACACGATAACTCACGAAGGGCGCGATTCGCAAATCCTATTGAACGGCAACACCTCGCGAAATGTCCCCGTCTGTCGCACTTGAAGCATACTACTTGAAAAGCGGGACATCTATTGTTATCATGTGCGTAGCCGCAATTTCCACATTTGCGCGAGTGCCGGCTCACGGTGGGCGGCGCGGCGCCTCGAGTGAGCAGTGGCGCGCGCGGTCGCGCAGCACCCCGCGGGCGCGCCACGACGCGCTCGACGGCGGCGCTCGGCGCGGGCGCCTCACCCGTAGCGCCGGCCCGCACGGCCCCGGCTTGCTCGCTCGCTACCTCCGCCGCCCTGCACCACGATGCCGCCTCTTGCAGTTCCAAATCCGACTTCCTAAGCATCCTTTCCCTGAGCTGACTATCTCTTATCCCTCTTATCATTTGAGTCAGTATCAAGCTCTCTCGCAGATTTCCAAAATCGCACGATTTACTCTTGACTTTCAGCGCTGCGAAGTACTTATCGAATTGTTCAGTACCTTGGTTACACTCAAAAAACAGATGTCTTTCAAAATTTATATTCTTTGACGGGTCACATCGCCGATCAAACTTCTGGCACAAAACAACATAATCATTCTTCTCGGCTTCCACAAAGTCCAACTCTTCATATATTTCGCGACCACTTTTACCAATTATATGCAAAAACAATGCACACTTCTCCTTTCCTGGCGAGTCTTCGCGTCCCGAAGCTACCATATACCACTCGAACGTCTTTTTCCAATCTCGCCAATTGTCCGCCATATTACCGCTATCGCACATTGGCGGCGGCTGCTGTATATTCGCGTACACATTATTTGCGTTCTGCGCACTCGTCCCCGGGTTATTGTTCCCTCCCGTCATTGTATATATCCCGTCTTTAACTTAATTTCACGATTTACACCTGACACCATGTAGTATTTAGATATAGGGATATAAAGTAAACCACCAGTTTGAGAGCAAGATCTAGACTGATTTATTTAATTCAACACCCTACCCTACGTTACACAGCTACCCACATATATAATCATGATATACAACAGGTACCAAAAGCAAATATAAAATTAATCGGTTTTGATATGCGAACTTATATGCGCAAATGTCGAATTAAGGCGTAATTTCTACAAATGTTACAACAAATTCGAACAATATAAACTTGGTTTTTTTGAATGGCACGCGCGCGCGCTCTTTGCGTATTCAGCCAAACCACGAAAACTGAAACTCGAAGTTCGTATAATATATCTGCATTCCTGTCATTTGTTAGTGCGATAGAGATAGAGATACCCGAATATTTTCGAATTCCGAAGTTCTTGGTTTAAAAGAAAATACGGATGTCAGATAGATCTAAATTAATATTTTATGTGTGAATATGGTTAAAATTATTTGGAAATACTATTGTTGTTATTGTTTTAGTATATTTGACTAGCTTTAAGTTTAATATTGTACGTCCGAAATGGGCAAGCTGTTGGACTTTATTTTACCCAAAACAACTAAATGTACACAGTTCTGACAATAAAGAAATCTTATTTTATCTTATCTTATCGAAAATAGGGATGTAGATTCGACACTAAACAAAATAATCATAATGTTGTATTATCTCGAAAAAAAACAACGCAAGATGCTATACTCGTATAGGTAATCACTAAGTTATAAGTGTATAAAGTTTTAAGAGGGGTTTGTTGCGTCTCTTTTCCGCAAAACGCACCTTTATAATGAAACGATTGTTTTGTACTATGACGCTCGAGGATCGTGACGTCACGGTCCCTGATCGTTTTCTCACTCTAACAAGCGACATTAAAACGGTTGTAGCTTCGTAATTTTTTGAGATATTTGAATGAGTTTTTCGTTTCTTCTTTCTTTTAAAGTGAGTCTACAGCTACACCTCTATTTGGAAGACAAGCGGAAAGAACCCATACTATCCATACTAATAATCCATACTTCCATATTAATATTATAAATGCGAAAGTGTGTCTGTCTGTCTGTTACCTCTTCACGCCTAAACCGCTGAACCGATTTAGATGAAATTTGGTATACAGATAGTTTGAGCCCCGCGGAAGGACAAAGGGTAGTTTTTATATCTGAGGGGCTGAAATTGGGGGTGGAAATTTGTATGGAGCTACTTAAATCGCTGCACCGATTTAGATGCAATTTGGTATATTAATAGTTTGAGTCCCGGGGAAGGACATATAATAGGTTTTATCCCGGAAATCATCCCCTAAGGGGGTGAAAAGGGGGGGGTGAAAATTTGGATGTAATCTATTTTGATGAAATTTGGTGTAGATATAGGTTAAATCCTGGGAAAGGACATGGGATAGTTTTTACCCCAGAAATCACCCCCCAAGGGGGTGAAATTAGGGGTGAAAATTCGGATGGAACCCATTTTAATACAATTTGGTATAGAGATAGCTTGAGTCCTGGGAAAGGACATAGGATAGTTTTAATTCTGGAAATCACTCCCTAAGGGGGTGAAATGGGGGGTGAAAATTTGGATGAATCCCGTTTAGATGAAATTTGGTATAAAGGTCGTTTGAGTCCCGAAGAATGATATTAGATAGTTTTTATCCCGAAAATCATTCCCTAAGGGTATGAAATAGGGGGTGAAAGTTTGGATAAAATCCATGTACCTACCTAGATGAAATTTGGTATAGAGATAATTTGAGACCCTTCGAAGGATATAGAATAGTTTTTGCCTCGGAAATCATCCCTTAAGATGGTAAGTAGAAGTTTGTTTGCATTATATTTTCTAAGTATAAGTTCTACGCGGACGAAGTCGCGGGCAACAGCTAGTACGCAATAAATTTCATTCATTCATTCCCTAAGAGCTTGTTCACACCGATCGGTACCTAGCTGTAGTATCGGAGGCAAGTAAATGTATGGAAACCATCACACTGAAGTTTTCACAAGAAGTACCTAATGGTTGACATTGTCATTATTCAGAAACTTCATAAGTAGTTGCGCAATGTGTCACGATTGACTTCATAGCCGCGGGGGACTGTAGGCTATGCTCGATCGTGTGATCGTGCGAGGTTCGCGAACCAAGCAAATATAATAATGGTTCGCGAACCTCGTTACACATTATTGATCATGGCCCGAACCGCGCCCTCTCCTTCTCCTTCTCCTTCTGTGTGCAGTAAAACTCACGAGCCAGTCTTTATATAAAAAAAGCTGAATCGCCCATAAAAACTATACCTAACGAAACTAGACCTCTACCTACGCTTAGTTACTACGAATTGCGGCGTCAAGATATATTACCGCTCGGCCACGAGTCTTAAGCGACCTGCGACCAGCGTTTTATCTGTTCATTGCGCGTGATCCCAACTAACCACAGTGCGTTGCGCGTCTCAACCGCGCAATGAACAGATAAAACGCTGGTCGCAGGTCGCTTATAAGGCGACGTGAGCTCCGAAAATGGATTTAAAAAAAATCGTAGCTCTTGTTCGGATTATAATACGGCTGCCCTAAATTTAATTAGCAATCTTGAGGCCTTTCTCGAGGGAAATCAGCTATTCGAATCCTGAGTTTTTGACTTTCGCTAGATAGAAAAAAATCACGAACAAAGGTCTAAAATACACTTAAAAAAATCGTAACAAATTATGCACATAGTACAATTGGTTCTAAAATCGGCAATGTCATGTTTGAGGGAAATCAGCTATTGCTTTTTTATTTATTACAAAGCACAAAGAAATAAAATTAAAAAACATGATATCCGCGCTTCCAAAGACGCACTTCCATCTCGCTCACGCTTATGTTCAGTGAGAGGGAGAGAAGACCACGAACCTACGTCCCCTTATAGTCCAGGCAATGAACTGACAACTTATATGGAAAAAATGACAAATTTGGAAATAATTTATAATAGCAGATTTTTTTCTTTGTATTGGATATATTATCAATTAAATAGTTACCTAGCAACAAAATCCAACAAAATTTCAGACAGCAAAAAAATTATAACTCTATCTTCACTCAGTAAAAATATTAATAAATGGTTGTATCTTTATTTTGGTTCATTTACATTTGCTCTATAATATACAAGATAAACAATTAAAAAAAAACAATTCATCGCTTATTTAAATCTATATAAATACTACCGGATGGAAAGTTTGTTGGATTCTTGAAAAAAGCATTTTAGAATAATGTTTTAAAATGAAATAAAGAAAAAAACCGCTATTATAAATTAATGTTTTTCAAAACCGTATTTTGCCTGGAGTATTAAGACCAAAGTCGTGGCCGAGCGGTTAGTGGGTAAGCGTTGAGTTGAGCTTAAAAAAAGTTACAGAATAGCTGAGCAGCACGGTAAGCACAAAACCGCGCGCCAGAAATACTTCCAGTCTCTTTAGATTAAAGGCCTCCACACACCGGGCGCGGGCGCGGGTCGTGCGCGGGTCGACGGCCCGCGCCCGATCCGCGCCCGCGACCGGTGTGTGGAGGCCTTTAGATACGGATCACAAGCACATGCGCATCGTCCAGTTTTGTAGTTTTCTCATTAACTCGTTTCGTTTCGTTGGTTTCGGACAACTGCGCCTAATAAGAACAAACTCGCCAACCAATACGATCGGTAAGTTTTGTGTAAGACTATAAAAAATGCGATTTATTGAAACTGGTCTGGGTGAGGGCGCTGATTATAATAATTGCATGTTCAGTGAGGCAGCCGTCGATTCCCGCTCAAATTACCGCCCGCCCCGGCTAACGGAAACTTAAATTGCACACGGCAGTCTAAATTGGCTTCGGAAACCTTCACCTTGTTACATTTTTGGTTACCTATCGCAATCACTCAATTTTATTCCCCAACTGTATCATTTGTCCGAATTATCATTTAGGGTAAAAGCGGTTTTTCTCTGAAACTATGAAGTTATTAGGGTTATTATAAAACAAACCTAACCTAACCTAATGGGTTCTACACGATAAGTATTTAAAAATATTCAAAAAGTTTACGGGCTTCGCGAAAACTGGCTTTATGCTGAAATAAAAATTCGGACAAACGATAAAGTTGGGAAATTAAATTTAGGGATTGCTAATATAGGATACCTACATTTTTGGCCCCCCACAAGGTGGACTGATGACCTGGTAAAGGTCGCGGGAGTACGCTGGATCTAAGATGTCAATGGAGCTGTTGTCCATGGACATAGGCCTTCCCCAAAGAGTGTCACAATGACCGGTCCTGCGCCACCCGCATCCAGCGGACTCCCAGCACTCCCAGCAGTGGACGTGTATCGGCTGATATAATGATGATGATGATGACACAACTTTCAGGAACCGTTTCTAAATCATGGTAGGTAATGTACGGTAAACGTTCCAATGTTTAACACCTTAACTGGTACCTAATTGATCCCCTGTTTTTAACCAGAAGTAATTGTTATTTTGCTATGAATTAAGATTGAAGGCCACAACCACAAGTATTAGGCTGGTGTCAAGCACTGGTACGTTTACCTCAATTAGGAGAGGTGTTCCATTTATTTTTGCAAATAACATCAGTACCTACTAATTTAGGGACAGCCATTGGTGTAAGTGAGTATCTTATTTATCGTAGGGGAAGGTTGCTGTCATTGGACCGGCGCTTTGATTGGACTATCTAAATATTTTAAACTCTACGCATGCTACGTAGAGTTTAAAATATTTAAATGGTCCAAATAAAGCGCCGGTCCAATGATAGCAACCTTCCCCTTCTTACTTACCTATACCTACTGATTACAGTACCTAGATAAATACTTCCGGCTGAGATTTACTGCCAATTTAAAAGGACCGATTATTATGAACGCGTAATTTGATTATCTTTGATATGCCATTGATAATAAAGATATCAGGAAATAACATGCATTTAGTATCGATATAAGTGTTCGGCAAAGAAGTACAATGTATACAAAAGTTATTTTATTGGTGCTTTGTGCGCTGGTTGGAAAATCCGTGGGTAAGTGGCTGTTTTTAAGTTTATATTAACGGCCTCCATAGCCCACTGGGTAGTGACTCTGCCTACGAAGCTGAAGGTCCCGGGTTCGAATCCCGGTCAGGGCATTTATTTGTAATAATATTTATCACGAATATTTGTTCCTGAGTTATGGATGTTATATATGTATATATAAGTATCTATATATGTTCTATATATTGACGATCATGGTAGAAATTCTTGTAATTTTGACATTTATGCAAATTTATATTGTAATTTTTATCCTGAAATAAATGAAATAAAAATAAAATAAATAAATATATGTATGTGTCTATTATATATATCATCGCCTAGTACCCACAACACAAGCCATACTGAGCTTACCGTGGGCCTAGGTTGATTTGTGTAAGATTGTCCCCGTAATATTTATTTAATATTTATTTATAACCCACGAAAAAGAGGGACGCTAATGATGCTATAAGATTGACTGTGTGTCTGTCTGGCACCGTAGCTGCCTAACGGATAATCCGATTTAAGTGCGGTTAATTTCCGTCTAAAAACCTAAACATTTCAAAAAGTAGGCGTCATAGCTTTAGCTAAATGTGTCCGCTGGAAAGACGGGACCCTTTAAATGGAACCACGAGAATAATAAATAAATAAATAATAATAAATAAATATTTGCGGACAATCTTACACAAATCAACCTAGTCCCAAACTAAGCAAAGCTTGTACTTATTATGGGTACTAGACGACGATATAAATACTTATATAGAGAAATACATACTTAAATACATAGAAAACATCCATGACTCAGGAACAAATATTCGTGCTCATCACACAAATAAATGCCCTTACCGGGATTCGAACCCAGAACCTCTTGCTTCCTAGGCAGGGTCACTACCAACTAGGCTAAAGCGGTCGTCGATAAGAGTCCCATTCGTTTTAAACATTGAATAGACATGGAATTAGGGATGATGACTAAGATTTTTTTACGATGCTATTCGTACCAGTTTTTGGAGAGGAACAAATGTTTGTATGGGAGCAACTACAATTAAAGAACATAAATACTTACCCAAAAAATTGAGACAAAGATTGACCTCGCTGGCGGCAGGCGAAACGCTTCATACTAATTGACGTATGACGTCACAACTGTTATTTTGTACTAAGTATGCACAAATCAAGTAAATTGCTGTTTCGGTCGCGAAAAACTGCGATAATAGTAAGTAGTCATACAATTTTGTATCTATATACAAGCGTAAGGATTCTATTGGTAGATTTAAATTGACTCAAGGACAGTAAAAAGATGCATATTTTTTTCTTAACTTTCAAGGTTGCTTTCGGTATTTTTTTATGATTGTAATTATAATTTACACTTTATTACAATAATTTGATGGTTTACTATCCATTTAGCAACACTAATACGTTGTCGTTTTTAACATGAGGCATCATGCCTGGGGACAATCTGAAATTGCCACCCTCGCAGTCACCGTTTAAGGTGGTTCGATTGCCATACAAAACGTTATTTGACATTCGCAAGCTAATGGCGTGATATTTTAAGAAACTTATGTAACAAACTTTCATAAATTGGCTTCCCATTGGCGCCAAATTCCCCTTTTCCTAGAATAAACTTGTATAAACTAGATTAATTTGAGAAATTGGTTTGGGACGTGATATTTTGGGAAAACTATTTTTCTCAAATTAATCTAGTTTATACAAGTTTATTCTAGGAAAGGGGGAATTTGGCGCAAATGGGAAGCCATTTGATGAAAGTTTGTTACTTAAGTTTCTTAAAATATCACGCCGTTAGCCTGCGAATGTCAAATAACGCTTTGAATGGCAATCGAACCACCTTAATTTAGTCCAATCTATGAGCGAGCTCTCCAATCTAACAGATTATCGATGTACAAAAGATGTATGGACACTTTTGCACCTTATTCCAGTGCAATAAGGCGAAAAGTGTATACCTACATAGTATACATACCTTTGGCGTCGACTGTACCATAGTATAAAGAGGGCAAATTATGTTATCTTCATACAAACGCACCGCGCGCGGCTTGTATGTGTGCGCTATACTATCTATACGTCGCCGCACGCACACTCAAACAAAATCTCAGTGCGAAACGAAACGGGTCGAGATTTTGTTTGAGTGTGCGTGCGGCGACGTATAGATAGTATAGCGCACACATACAAGCCGCGCGCGGTGCGTTTGTATGACGATAACATACTTTTCACTTCTCATGCTCTAAAAGTTCGTCTTTATGTCGTGCGTAGGCGACATAAAGTCGCTTTTTATGCTCTAGAGCATAAAGTAAAATCTTCGTCGAAGACCAAGGCAATCGCTGCAACAGCCACACGAACATCTTTAACTTCATACAACAACCTCTTTATTTTATTTCGTTTCGTTCGTATTCTAAGACCAAGGCAAAGATACCAACAGCCAAAGTACACAATAAAACTTCATGAAATAAACTTATAATTTGTATTTCGTCTCATTTATTATTTTACGTGTTGCTGTTTCATTTCCTCGCAATCGAAGTGAAAAGTAGAGTGTACAACTCGTCCATAAAACCCATTTTACACTCGACTTTATATCTATCCTCGCTCGCAAGCTCGCTCGGATGGATAAACGTCTCGAGTAAAATGGTGCGTTTTATGCACTTGTTGTACAATCTACTATTGCCCTCTTTATACTATGACTGTACAACTTAAAATGATTGCAGGTGAGCTGAGATGTTACGCTTGCTCGTTTTCATCGACGGACAGCGACCGATCGTGCCTGACGATCACCGATGACACGCTGACTGTTGACTGCCCCCACCAATATTGTACAATCTTGCGGCAGGAGTACATGGTAATTTGATAGGATTAGGATTAGGTAAGGCGCCTTAGGTAGGACAAGGACATTAACTAAAAATATTTGACAGTTATTTTTTATACAACGACGGTGGCAAACAAGCTTATGGCCTGCCTGATGTTAAGCAATTACCGTAACCTATGGACACTTGTGACTCCAGAAGAATCAGAAGCGCGTTGCCGACTCTTTATTCACTTGAGGATTCGCTGTGTTGGCAGACGACGTTGGTTGTATTTGGGTATTCTTATTCCTAGTATAAATTTTCCGTTTGATTAGACGGTGTCCTATGACAGGACAGGGCTGATAGGGGAAATGAGGAAGGGTACCTACAATACCTCCTGCGCCGTCTCAGTTAAGTGGCAGACCGCGCTGTTTTGCCTCACTGCGACTACTAGGAATTATTTCCAAACTGTCCGCGCTGCGATCAGATGATACACTAAATTCGCAGTATGGTGGAAACGGCCAACCGATCACACGGTCAAGCTAAGAAGCTATTATGTAGGTAAATAAAGCCTTACTATGATGATCACGACGTAAGTAGGTAGGTAGATTCCTGAACCATCTTCTCAACAGTCTTCAAGCTTATTAACCTCGGTTATTTTTCAGGACCCTAGCGGAGAGGTCGCCAGCTTTGTCAGAGGCTGCGAGGAAGAACCGGACTTCCTGAATCATGACATTACGGACGACACTTTCCGGACTTATTATAGAGCGTGCACTAATGACCTTTGCAATATGGGTAATGAATACTTATATTAAATTATTGAATGGAGTAAAACCGCGAACTTTTTAAGCAGGCTCTTACTCGTACTAACACAGTTGAAAGAACTCTCAACCCTCCCAAAGTATCACTGTCTCATCTGGCGAAGTGCTTCCTAGTTGGTACTTACACGTAGTTCTGCCTTTTTGTATGCTTAAGAATTTCACAGTTTTATGGAACAAACACCAGAGGGTGAAACTCATTTTAACTAGTCCAGCCGGTCGCTAGATCGCGGTTAAGGCACTGGTCCCACCGCCGGCGACGAGCGATGAGCTATCGGCGATTACTCGCCCAAGAAACGAACAAAAGATAATCGCTCCCGTGTAAATAGATTTATAACTAGTTCATCGCCGGCGGTGTGAACAGCCAGCGATGAACTATAAATACGGATACATTTACGTTTGTCAGCGACGCGCACGGATCGCGACGCTGGCTCGACCACTGTGTGGTAACAAGTGCAGCGCGCCTGACTGTGCTGAGTGCTGCAGTTTTACAAGATGTATACTGGTCAGACCATTATCCATTGTTAGTTCAGTGTAACTTAAGCCAGATTACATCTAAAATTGCAGCACCCGGTGCGGTGTGTAATGGGTTGGTTTGGGGCGAGCGCGACAGTGAACAGATTACTTTGTTTCATGACCTTTGCAACTCAAAATTGAAAGATATACATATACCGCATGATCTCGTCTTATGTGGTGATAAGCGTTGTAACTGTGAGGACCATAAACTAATACTAAAAGTTATGTATAGCGACATTCTACACATAATTTCCTGTGCTGCTAAATCTAGTTCCACCTGTCACGCTAAGCGCAAAATAGCGAGAACAAAATGTAAACAAGTACCTGGTTGGAATAAACACGTCAGTAGTGCACACAGGGAGGCTCGGCTCTGGTATCTAACATGGGTATCACACGGAAAGCCGTCTGGTGGTGATATGTATGTTAAAATGTGTGAGACTAGGCGTATTTTTAAATCTAAATTGAAATTCTGCCAAAACAATGAAGACAAAATCAAAATGGATATAGTTGCGCAGCTTCATTCTAAAAAACAGTTCGGTAAATTCTGGAAGTCCACAAACAAACTTTGTCCTAAGCCGAGTCTCCCTGTGAGTGTGGCTGGTTTACACGACCCCTCCGATGTTGCAAATGCCTTTCGGCGACATTTTAGTGTGCAGCCGACTGTCCCGCCGCGTCAAATGTTTGATGCTGAGAATTGCCCCGAAAACATTAGTGTTAGATTTTCGGCTTCCGAAGTGGAGTCAATAATCAAAAAAATGGTAAGGGGTAAGTCTCCTGGATTTGATGGCCTCAGCATCGAACATTTGAAGCATGCTGGTAAGCACCTGCCCAGAGTCCTAGCACTGTTTTTTAACTTATGTATCAGCCATTCTTACCTGCCAGATAGTTTGATGTACACAGTGGTTGTCCCAATTGCCAAAAATAAGACCGGAGATGCTTCGGACATGTCCAATTACAGGCCTATCTCGCTTGCTAATGTCATTGCTAAGGTGCTGGATAGTTTGCTTGATAAGCAGTTAGAAAAGTACATTGAGTTGCACGATACGCAGTTTGGCTTCCGGCCTAGCTTGTCTACCGAAAGTGCGATTCTCTGTCTCAAACAAACTGTTCAGTACTACACAGCTAGAGGTACGCCTGTCTTTGCCTGTTTCTTGGATCTGTCAAAAGCATTTGACCTTGTAGCTTATGACATTCTGTGGAATAAGCTACAACATGAGACCGATGTACCGTATGAAATCATGACAATACTCAGGTACTGGTACGGAAGACAGAAAAACAGTGTGAGGTGGGCAGGCGCGCATTCGGACGTATATGGGTTGGAGTGCGGGGTGAGGCAGGGGGGGTTGAGTTCGCCTCGCCTCTTCAATTTGTATGTAAACCGGTTGCTCCAAAAACTAACTGCTACCAGGGTCGGCTGTTCGGTTGATGGTGTTTTTATAAACAACATTAACTATGCGGACGACATGGTCTTGTTGTGCCCTTCGTTCAGTGCGCTGCGTGACTTGCTGCGAGTTTGTGAGTCATATGCGGAGGCCCACGGACTCAAATACAATGCAAGAAAAAGCGAGTTCCTAATTTTCAGGGTTAGTAAGAAACCTTACGAGGATGTGCCCCCGGTGACTTTGTGTGGAACTCCCTTGACTCAGGTAAAACATTTTAAGTATTTGGGTCATTGGGTCTCTGAGGACATGAGTGATGGCATGGACATAGAGAGAGAGCGCAGAGCGCTGTCCGTGCGGTGCAATATGTTGGCTCGTAGGTTTGCACGTTGTAGCGACGAGGTTAAGTTGACGTTGTTTCGAGCCTACTGTCAGTCTTTCTACACGTGCAGCCTATGGGTCAATTTTACTAAGCGCACGTACAGCGCACTGCGCGTGCAGTACAACAACGCGTTCAGGGCGCTGTTCCGGCTGCCGTGGAGCTGCAGCGCGTCCGGCATGTTCGCCGCGGCGCGCACCGACGACTTCCACGCTATCATAAGGAAGCGTTGTGCCTCCGTGCTTACCCGCCTGCGCACGACCACAAACAGCATCCTGAACGTGTTTGCTGACAGGTGGAACACACCCGTGATGAAGAGGTGGTTGGCCCTTCACGGTCCTAGTTATTAGTAGTTTAGTTAATTCTTTTAGTTATGTTTATTATTTTAAAATTCAAAATTTCCTTTGTTATCATTTTTGCTTTTATGTATATACCCACCTATGTGTAATACCTATGGATGAATGTCTGAAATAAATTGCTATTTATTTATTATTATTATTAAATATATATCTCACTCTTTTATTTACACGGGAGCGATTATCTTTTGTTCGTTTCTTGGGCGAGTAATCGCCGATAGCTCATCGCTCGTCGCCGGCGGTGGGACCAGTGCCTAAGTATGGCTATCGTAAAGCATGTGCCCCTTTCGTACGTACGTACCTATAGCACTTGGTAGGCTGGCTGGTGGTGGCTGATGGTAGTAAGTAGTTGTTTGGAACAGTCAGGCTCAACACTTCGCGTCGCTATCTAGGTGCAGTCACCGGCATCAATATAATGATTATGATATTTATGATGGATCACAGGCCGCAAAAATATCTGACACGCTCTAACGGCTCTAGGAATAGAGTTGTCATCAGATATTTTTGCGGCCTTTGGTCCATCATATATTGTTGCTGGTGACTGTACTCGGTCGGACTCCTGGATTTTAAAATTACCTTTAGAGACTAAGTAAACGGTAGAAACGAATTATTTTTAATGCCTGTTTATGATAGGTGACGGAATCCAATCGGTGGTTGGCGGGAGCCTGTCACCTTCGCCGGAGTATGTGGGAGACAATCTGCTCGTGCCTGGAACTGGTGCGGCAGCGACTTCTCAGATTAGCCTCTTATTGTTATCCGTTCTCATTGCGATAAACTTTTATTAAGCATGTATTTATTAATTACTTAACCAAAGCATAAATTGTAATCTTGAGATGTGTTTTGTTCTTAAGGCGCTATAGTATCATGGTCTTCTCTCCCTCTAGCTGAGCATAAGCGTGAGCGAGATGGAAGTGCGTGTTTGGAAGCGCGGATATCATGTTTTTTAATTTTAATTTTTTCTGCGTTTAAATAAATAAAAAAGTAATCACTAAGTTCCCTCAAACATGATATTGCCGATTTTTAAAACCAATGTTAATATGTTTAGCTATTGTGCATAATTTGCTACGAATGTTTTAAGTGAATTTTAATATGTTTTAGACCTATGTTCGTGTTTTTTTTCTGTAGAGCGAAAATTGCTTAATCGTGTTTCGAATCACTGATTTCCCTGCAGAAAAGCCTCAAGATTACTATTCGTATTTTTTTGAAACCATATTATTATAAACAGACGCATTATATTTTTTCAAAAACTATGTTCGCTTCACTTCGCTGAACCTATAGCGCCTTAATCATAACCTACTTAGGTAATAAGTAGGCTCAATGATTCAGGTTGCTATTGGTGTAATAGTACCTATATAATACTAGCACCCTATGTGGTAGGTACACCAATAGCAACCTGAAAGATTTTGCAACCCACTCCCATCAGGCACTTATCTGTCCTAAGCCGCCTTTTGCCAGAATCCGTTAGAAATAGAAAATATAGTCTCCCGCCTGCCGATAAAAATAAAGTCACGTAACTAGGTACCTAGACTTTGCCTTAGCCGCGTCCTGACGGGCAAGCAATGGACTGCTTGCGAAATTCTTGAAATACACCCGTTTTCGAGAACGCGATTACGGTGTAACGATTTCTATGAGACTTGGTACATATAGGTGATCTAGGTCTCTATCGCGGAAAAATCATTTAAAAGTTTCGTTATCGCCCTAGAGCCCGCCGAACCCTCAGATATCGATTTTGGACTAAATCGGACTGTATTTCAAGAATTTCAAGATGGCGGCAACTTTTTTCCAATGCAGGCTCGAATTCATATTAAGAGGCCCCGCGGACCCTCAGATATCGATTTTGAACCAAATCGGACTGTATTTCAAGAATTTCAAGATGGCGGCAACTTTTTTCCAATGCAGGCTCGAATTCATACCTATTAAGCGGCCCCGCGGACCCTCAGATATCGATTTTGAACCAAATCAGACTGTATTTCAAGAATTTCAAGATGGTGGCTACTTTTTTACAATCCAAGCTCGGATTCATATTGAGAGACCCTGCGGACCCTCAGATATCGATTTTGAACCAAATCGGACTGTATTTCAAGATGGCGGCAATTCAATTTGAACGAAATGGGACTGTATTTAAAGAACTTCGATTTATATTAAAAGACCTCGAGCCCTCAGATATCAATTTGGAACACAATTTAAGTGACATCATAAAAAACAGCTAAACCTTACCGATATTTAAAGTCGGTTTAAAGTCAAACTTGACACCCCTTCAGAATAGTTAGCGCAAACCCAATGAGTTTGCGCTAAACTTCCTCGTCTCCCGCTTCCCCGCGTTTCCCCCCTTTCGTAAACCCGCGTGGCCCTGAGCTTGCAGACTGTAGTATGTAGTTGAAAAATGAAAATGAAAATGAAAATGAAAATGTTTTATTTCATAGATTGCTAGGTTACATTGAAAATAAGGTTGGGTCTTCCTAGTAGGTAAAAAATACCTGTGTCAGGAAGACCCGCTCCTCCATAAAAAAGCAGTTAATGTTAATTTCTTATATGTAGGTAAATATTTATAACATAAAATAAAAACAAAGACGAATTAGGTATCACAGGCATAGTGTCGTGACCCTAAAGTTGAGTGTGTGTGTGTGTGTGTGTGTGTGTGTGCGTGTGTGTGTGTGTGTGTGTGTGTGTGTGTGTGTGTGTGTGTGTGTGTGTGTGTGCGCGCCTGTGTGTGCGCTTGTGAGTGTGTGTGTTAGTGTGTGCGTGCGTGTGTGTTAGTGTGTGCGTGCGTGTGTGTTGTTTGATAAAGTAGGTATATATTATATATAACATTTTCCATTTTGTTATGTTTTACTAACTATAGAATTAAATTTAGATTAATACAAGATTAAGTAACAGTTCAGTATCTTCATAACTTAGCATCTTTAACCATTCCGTTAGAGACCTCTTACAATTATATTTCTTTTGTTGATAGATATTAATTTTAACATTTATTTTATTATAAAGGTATGCTGCACGTGTCTTATACTGCCTTTTAGCAAACAAAGATCTAGTTAGACTGTGCCATTAGGCTTATATACCATAAATAAGAGTGTATATACAGGGTGTTTGGCACATGAACCGTCAAATTTTTTTGGCGTGCCGGTAGGGCCATTTTCTACCCTTACCCTTACCCTTGGACCCTAATTAATTTATAAAAAAAAATTATTGAATTTTAAAGTGTAGGTACACGGGTTTGTAAATTCGTTTTGTTTGTTAACAAAAAGCCTCACGTTTTAATTTCGTAGTGTTATTTGTTACAAAAAATATATATTTTTAAACACACACAACGTACACGTAAGATAATTAAGCGAGTTATGCATGTAAAAACCTACATAAAAAAGTTATGGGGCTTCGAAGGTCAGATTTTGGATAATTAAGGTAAAAAAAATCGTACCTCCTTGACCGTAACTCTTAGGACCCAGGGTCCAAGGGTGGAAAGGTCGGAAACGACCCTACTAGCACGCCAAAAAAATTTGACGGTTCATGTGCCGAACAACCTGTATAATATACAGCTACAGCACAGCGCATAAAGCCACCCACGCTACACGGTTTCCATAACAACTATTTTGATGCACCAACGTAAGTCATAATATGCATAATTACTATAAGTTTATGTATAATATGTGTCTCGATCACAGAAATTGATAAGAGCAGTTAACATTTAATTCTATTATAAATACCTAGCCACAATTTAGTGACTTCCGACTTCGGAACGTATCACGAGATTTTGACAGATTCCGTCATGCTATGCGAACTTAGAACTTAATGCAAATCCAGTTTCTTATTGAAAACAGTGCCACCTTCTTGATAGGTGGCGAACTCTCTGAAGCTCTAGCGATTGCTAGGCTAGGCTGTCAAGGTATTTCAAAATTCGCCGAATGTATTGTCATAAGACATCAGTAGCCTAGGGGTACAGACGGCGGTATTCGGAGTCGATGAGCCGGGGTTCAAACCCTACGACCGACGCACTTTTTGTTTGTTTTGTACATTCAAAGAAAAGTTTTAAGTATCGCAGAAAAGATGGCGCCTGTATACGCAAGCATTAAATGCCTTCTCAATTTGGTCGAGTTGCCTGTCTATCTCAGTATGTCTTTGCTTTGGATTCCGTCAATTCCGTGTCGCAAAATGTCATTCAAAGTGATGTAGGTTATGTTGTCTATATTGTATATAAAATGTAATTAGTAACATAAATTAGTGGTGCTGGTGGCGTAAAACACAATATGACCACTTCACCAACCAAAACCAAACAGAAACTGTCGTTGCGGAAGCGGTTGTTCGTTAAAAAGTCGCCAAAAGTTGGTTGCTATGTCGATACAGATTCCAATGACGAGTTTTCTCAGTCCACGTCTCGGCCAATTTCTCCTGCCGACCCCTTCCTAGCTCACAGTCAGCTGCAAGTCGATACGAGCCTAGAGTCTATTGACAACATTAAGCATGCGTCGGAGCCGTTTAGTAACAACACAAGCCAGTGCAGCGACCAATGTCACAAGGATGACGATTCAAACCCTCATTGCTGCAAGACTTTCTTCAGGCGATCCCGACCCAAGAGTTTAATAGAAGCGCATCATAACAAACCTGACGCTAATTCTAGACCATGCAGCCCAGTCACCAGCAATAGTTACAGTGAAAATTCAGTGTCACAAACCAAGTCAGATGAAATACCAAAAGTTACTGTTAAGTTTCCGAAGGGTGGGGATCCTAGAAGGTACTTTGAACATTCAGGGTCCTTTGAAGGTATAAAACCAAAGAGTAAATTGTTTGTTAAAAGATTATCAGCTGATCATTTAATATCGAATGACAGCAAGCCCCTGTTTCATGCATCATCTCCTGAAAGTGATAGAAGCAGTTCATTGGATCGGAAAAGAAGGTAAGTTGTATGGGAATAAGGACTTCTTGTTTGTTACAACTTGTTTAACACATTCAGTGCTCCCAGAGTTATCTTTATGCTGTCAGGGCCCTGGGCATTATGCTACATATTACTCTAGTTTCAAAATTATCAAACGTTAGAGGGCTCCTTGGACTCCCATTGGGATCTGCCCAGAGTCCTCCATAGGCATATTTATGTGCTAAAGAAATGGACACCGTGCATTATTATGTACTGAATGTGTTAAAATGAAGTAGCATACTTTACATATTTGCTCAATGTTTACTAATGCGGTGCTGGGCCTTATATTTACTCATGAACTTACCATCCAGGATAAAGTCAACAATAACAAGGTCACATTCTCGTGCGGGGAGTACGGACAGCCTGGCTCGCAACTCTCTTCTTGCTGCACAAGTGCTACGGCTCATACCTACTCAGGAAGCTCGGGAGAGGTTGGGTCTATGCCTTATTTGTCATGCTTGCTTTTAATGTGCTTTATGTTCACTTTGTTAAGGGCTATTCGTTTAAATTTGTACTTAGTTAATGTCATAAATTATTCCTGGATAATTCTTCTGCTTGGTCTTATTTTAATTTTTCAGCTATTAACTGGACTGAGGTGCTGCATAGCCTTGTTATATTGTTAAAAAAAAAAAAACTAAATTATTTATTCAGTATCAGTTTAGTTACATTAAAACGGTGCTGGTGCCTCTTTTTAAGTATACTAGATACTTGTGTTAATGTTTAATTGATAAGATTATTGTAAATATTTTTTAGTAAGAAACCAATTATGCTTGTGAATCATCCATAAAACCTGATTCTTACTGGCTTAATAAGACCTCCAGTTCTTAAGGTGGTTCGATTGCCATACAAAGCGTTATTTGACATTCGCAGGCTTACGGCGTGATATTTTAAGAAACTTATGTAACAAACTTTCATCAATTGGCTTCCCATTTGCGCCAAATTCGCCCTTTCCTAGAATAAACTTGTATAAACTAGATTAATTTGAGAAAAATAGTTTTCCCAAAATATCACGTGACAAACCAATTTCTCAAATTAATCTAGTTTATACAAGTTTATTCTAGGAAAGGAGGAATTTGGCGCAAATGGAAAGCCAATTGAAGAAAGTCTGTTACATAAGTTTCTTAAAATATCACGCCGTTAGCCTACGAATGTCAAATAACGTTTTGTATGGCAATCAAACCACCTTAAAGAAAAAGTTAAACAAGTTGGCTCCAATTTGCCTATAAATGTGCATGATTTCACACCATTGCAACACAATACATAAATTACGTTTAATTTAAAAGGGGTACTTGTGCTTAAATTATTAGTTACAATTTTATCACATCTGTCATCAGTTTACCTTCCTTGGCCAAAAGTTTTGATGTAATGTAATGTTTCATGGAATGATTAATTATATCTTTTTATTGTCATCATCATCCTCCTAGCGTTATTCCCGGTTGTGCCCTAAAGGAGTTCGGGGTCCGCTTTGACACCTAATCCCAAGATTTGGCATAGGCACTAAGTTTTTACGAAAGCGACTGCCATCTGACCTTCCAACCCAGAGGGAAAACTAGACCTTATTGGGATTAGACCGGTTTCCTCACGATGTTTTCCTTCACCGAAAAGCTAACGGTAAATATTCCGTACATAAGTTGCGAAAAACTCATTGGTACGAGCCGGGATTCGAAGCCGGGATTCGAACCCACGACCGCCGCTTGACAGCCGCATGCCTGAACCACTAGGCTACCGTAGCTTTATATCTTTTTATTGTGTTTTTGTTTTAACAGTACTTACATAAACGTCAGGAATCTAACCTAACCTTTGTGTAACACATAATCTAGTATTTTAAACCTAAACACTAGCTACAATTGTTTAGTGTCCTATTTCATTGAATAATAAGTACCATTGCTTTTCAGGAACTATTTATACGGACGTCTAGCATCTCACTCTCTCCTCGGAGCTGCTGAACTTGAACATGTCTTCCCTGACAGGGAAGTCAAAATCTTTGTCGGAACATGGAATATGAATGGACAAACTCCACCGCAGTATGCACAAATGTTTATTAATTTTTTCCCTAGTCTATTTAGGTGTCCCACTGCTGGGCGGTCCGCCCCGAGTACCAACCTCCAAGGGGTGACATAGACACAGTGGCGGATTTCCCTTAAGGCAAAGGGCCTAGGGCGGCCAGATATTAGGGGCGGCCAATCGGCAAATACATATGAGAGCTGAGAAAGGGACGGCTGGTACTACGGCCTAGGGCGGTAGGGCGGCTAAGAGGCTAGTACTACCAGGCCTAGGGCGGCCAAGACTGCATAATCCGCCACTGCATAGACATATACATAATTTATTAGTAATAAGGTATAACCCATTTTTCCACACACAAGTAGGTACAACAATTTCCCACAAAGATCAAACTACAAAGGAAATTAACAGAAGAATAGCGAATGGATGGAAAAAGTACTGGTCATTGAAGGAAGTTTTTAAATCCAGAGAGCTACCCATGCAAATTAAGAGGAAAACCTTTGACACATGTGTACTTCCAGTCATTACATACGGTTGTGAAACCTGGGCCCTCACCAAACAACACAGAGAAAAATTGGAACGCTGTCAAAGAGCCGTAGAGAGGAGCATTACAGGAATAAGGAAACAAGAAAAAGTGAGAAGTAGCAAAATAAGAGAAATAACCAAAGTTGCGGACATAACTACTAGAATAGAACAACAAAAGTGGAGATGGACAGGCCACATGATCAGAGACCCTCGTGATAAATGGAGCAAAATAGTCTCTGATTGGTACCCCAGAGATAGAAAGCGAAGCAGAGGACGCCAGCGAATAAGATGGGAAGACGACCTTAAACTCACAGCTGGTAACCTCTGGAGAAGAGTAGCACAAGACAGAACTCAATGGAAGATGTTGGAGGAGGCCTATGCCAAGAGGCACACTGAACTACGGGACATTATATAACTACACAGAATCAAACGTCTAGACAAACCTTAGTAGTTCAGGACAAAAGGGATTATTATTATTATTATAACCCATTACAGGTCAAAAATATTTCATACACAGGTGACAATGACAACTCACTCATAGGAGTGCAGCCAAGAATGTAGTTTATTTTATTGCAATCGGTATCTGGACTGTGTTTGACTTGTATTTTCCAAACCTGACTGGTTTTGAGTAAGTATTTTCTAGGAAAAAGGAAAGGGAAGGTGAAAATCAATGGTGTCTTCTTTTTTACAAGCTTTTATTTAACTTGCACTGTTCGTATGTATGTAAGTAAGTTGTCTGTCAAAATTTGCAATTATAAAAAAATTAAATTTTAACTTTTTATTTCAATAAAAAATTACTTAAGGGTTATTACAGTCTTAACTACTAATCTTAAATTTAAATAAATTTTTCAGTCACTTGCCGTTACCCGATTGAGCTGAAATTTTGGGTACTACTATAGTTTGGATAACAATTCAATATTTTGACTTGTAACTATGGTGTTATCAATAAAGAATTGTATTGTATTGTATGGTACCATCGAGCTGATCTGATGATGGAGACAGAAGGTAGCCATGGGAATTCAGTATTTGACCGACATAGCCCCGTTGAGTTTGGGCTCGTTAGAATCGTCTCAATGAGTAGTTGATGATGGTAACAGTCGGCAATAAAAGCTTGTACCAAAAATTAATTTTTTGACAGAAACTTATTTAAAGTTGGTTTAAGTTTGTCTTTATCGGTCAACACCATGAATTCTGGAAACAATAAAGGGACAACACGGAGCTTAATTGCCGTTCTTCTGGACTCGCAAGCATTCATAGGCTGTCGTAGAAATGTAAGATTCATGTCAAAAAATTTAGTGATAATAAAACATCTCTATTTTCAGGGAGCTGGCTGACTTTATTTTCCCGAGCCAAGTGAAGCACGTACCAGATGTATTTGCCATTGGCACACAGGAGTCCTTCTCTGAGCGTACGGAGTGGGAGATAACCATACAGGAGCTGCTAGGACCGTCACATTTACTACTGCACTCTTATTACTTGGGTAAGACATGTTTATGGATATTTTTTTAGTACGTCAGGAACATTTAAATAGACGCTTCGATAGATGGACGCTTTAGTCGGGCGTGCGGCGGAGCGGGGCGTGCGGCGTGCATGTTAAACAAATGAGGCTCATACTGGTGTCCTGAGTAGACGCTGCACAAAGCGAATGCACGCTCGCCCGCCCCGCTGCAATGCCCCGCCGAACTCTCCGCTCCGAGCGTCCACTCAGGCCTTAGACTTACACAACCTAGTCCCAAACTAAGCAAACCTTGTACTATGGGTACTAGACGACGATAAACATACTTATATAGATAAATAAATACTTAAATAAATAATAATCATCCATGACTCAGGAACAAATATTCATGCTCATCAGCATCACACAAATAAATGCCCTTACCGGGATTCGAACCCAGAACCTCTCGTAGGCAGCGTCACTACCAATTAGGCTAAAGCGGTCCTCAAAATGAATTTCAAATGAGTATATTAGTTTTCAACCAATTAAAAAAGTAAGACTATTAAGGCCGCTCGCTGTCTGACTAAGCCTTTAGAGCAGTTTCTATTACATAAGTAGTATCTAAAAGCGAATTGTATGACTGTCATCATCACCAGCCGTAGACCTTCCACTGCTGCATGTAAGCCTCCATATTGCGCCATAATATTAGATTCCCGGCTTTCCCCATCCAGCCACTGCCAGCAATCCTCCGACTATAGGCTTATGTATGACTGTAGGTAATTTTTTTTATTGGGAATGGATGAAAATTTCAGAAGTGCCTGATTATTTTTTTGGTGACTGGAATAACCTTCCTTAGCACCAGAAAAAAGTTACAGACTTTTCAACTGCGTCAATTATTTTTGAAAAATGTAGACATTTTCCCCACTTACGTTTTGGGTTTAGGACGGCGGATAAGACACTTTCCTTGATCAGTGTCATATTACAAGAAAATATCTTAAATATTCGTGGTAAACTGACACTGGCAATGATATTGACAGCTGCAGCAGCTATATTTGTCATTGCCAGGGTCAGATATTTTTTTTTTTTATATGAGATGGATCAAGGAAAGTGTTTATTTGCCGTCTTAAACCCAAAACTTACGAGAGGAAACTGTTTATATTTTTCTAAAATAATTGACGCAGCTGAAAAGTCTGCAACTTTTTTCTGGTGTTAAGGAAGGTTATTCCTACCACCAAAAAAAGAATCAGGCACTTATAAAATTTTCATTTATTCCAAATTTCCAATTCGAGCATTTTCTACGTATTTTATATATATATATCTGAACGTGCCCATTACCAAGGGATATTGTGCTGATAATGAGAGGCCAAAAGGAGTGCCAGCCATTAAAAAAGTAGTTACCTATCTATAATTACCTATCTGACCTAATTAAAACGAACAATAGGGTTCCTACACGTGATGATTGAATGTTTGATAGCGGAAGCCGAAAGAGAGAGACGATCATGGTCCCATTTTCACAACAATGGCATATTTACGAGTAAGACTTGACGTCCAAAAAAGGACTACAAATGTGAAATGAAGTTTGTGCCTTTCACACAAGGTTCATAATTGGAAATTGTTCGAGCATAATATTGCCACAACATTGTGATACACTTTATTTGCAAACATCAGCTCTATCTAATTTTAACGGCCTCCGTAGCCCAGTGGGTAGTGACTCTGCCTACGAAGCTGGAGGTCCCGGGTTCGAATCCCGGTCAGGGCATTTATTTGTGTATTTATCACGAATATTTGTTCCTGAGTTATGGATGTTATATATGCATATAAGTATCTATATGTATGTATCTATTATATATATCATCGCCTAGTACCCACAACACAAGCCTTACTGAGCTTACCGTGGGCCTAGGTTGATTTGTGTAAGATTGTCCCGTAATATTTATTTATTTATTTATTTATTTAATCATTTCCTTAACAAGGTACTTACTTGTGACATGAGCATAGCGCATAGGTACAAAGTCAAATATTTGTTTTAACCTGTATTTGGCATTGACCCTTTTTTTATGAGTCGATTTTTTCAACATAGTAGCCTCGGAGCGTCCTACGCCGCTGATATAATTTTAAAATAATGGAAATAAAAAGCTCGCTTTTTAGGCTAAAACCGTAAAACTCAAAATCAATTTTGACGACCGCTTTGGCTTAGTTCGTAGTGACCCTGCCTACGAAGCCGGAGGTCCTGGGTTCGAATCCCGGTAAGGGCATTTATTTGTGTGATGAGCACGAATATTTGTTCCTGAGTCATGGATGTTTTCTATGTATATAAGTATTTATTTATCTATATTAGGGTCAATCAACTATTTCTTGTTGCTCGTTGCCATGGTTACGTCTCCTGGGTCACTCTTTAAAACTATTATTTTATGGGGTTTAAATCCACTAAACACGTGTTTTTGTTATATTGGTAAACCCATTCCATGGTGGCGCATCTCCTTAGCATAATAGGAGTCCAGTTTATAGTATTTTTTATAAGAAAGTCTGTCACTGTTGTCTCTTGGCTTACCGGGACAGGATAACAACAAGAAAAAGTTGATTGACCCATTAGTACATATATCGTCGCCTAGTACCCATAGTACAAGCTTTGCTTAGTTTGGGCCTAGGTCGATTTGTGTAATACTGTCCCCATAAAAAAAAAAAAACTATCAATATACCTACTTACACCTAATATGGTATTTTTGTTGGCACTAGTCCGCCTTTTTTTTTGCCCCTCTTGTATTAACTATGTTCTATAAAGTGTTTGACGAGTGGTTGTGATGCTGCCTACGAAGCTGAAGGTCCTGGGTTTGAATTCCGGTAAGGGCAAATATATTTGTGATGAACAGGAATATTTGTTTCTGAGTCGTGGATGTTTTCTATGTATTTAAGTATTTATGTTTATTTAATATATCATCGTCTTGACACAAGCCCATAACACAAGCCTTATTGAGCTTATCTTATTTGTTTATTTATGATAGAAAAAGTGTAAATAAACAATAGGGGTGCGTACTAGTGTTGTGGATAACGCTCATTTCGAGGCCTAAAGACTCGATGCTGTTTAAGAACCGTGATGGTTTATTGTACGCATATAAATGCAAAATTTTGACTTTTCGTCACTTGAGTCTTTAAGCCTCGGGAATTAAATGAGCGTTATCCACAACACTAGTGCGTACTCAACAAGCAACTTATGCAAGGTCGTATCGAGAGCTCAAAACAGTGGCAGAGAGAAGAACAGACTGGCGATTCCCACCGACATGAGCCCGGCTCTTAAGTTTATGATGATAATTACTTACTCATACATATGTCCCATCGCCCTTATGACAGCGGATTAAGGTTTCGGTGCATATTTATGAGAGGATTAAATCGATACATATTTTTGCACTTGACTGTACTGCATTGTTCTTTTATTGGGGTGTGCTATAAAGAGCACTTGCATCTGTCTTCCACAGGAACAATTCACTTGACAGTATTCATCAGAAGAGACCTCATATGGTTCTGTTCCCTCCCGGAAGACGCCAGCTTGTCCGTAAGGCCGGGCACCGCCTTCCGAACGAAGGGAGCCGTGGCCATATCGTTCGCGTTGTTCGGCTCGACGTTCCTATTCGTGACCGCGCATCTGACCGCGCATCAGGAGAAGGTCAAGGAGAGGGTGTCGGATATCAAGAGGATAATTAGGGCTATTGATTTGCCGAAGAATCTGCCGTGCAGACATAAAAGCAAAGGTAAATATCTGATACTCAATATAGTAAAGAGTTTTTTGAGGTTTTAGTTTCATCATCATCATCATCATATCAGCCGAAAGACGTCCACTGCTGGACATAGGCCTCCCCCAAAGAGTGCCATAGGTAAACGCATCTGATACTCAATACAGTAAAGAGTTTTTTGAGGTTTTAGCTTCATCATCATCATATCAGCCGAAAGACGTCCACTGCTGAACATAGGCCTCCCCCAAAGAGTGCCACAATGGCCGGTCCTGAGCCACCCGCATCCAGCGGACTCCCACAACCTTTACCAGGTCATCAGTCCACCTTGTGGGGGGCCTACCCACGCCTCGCCGTCCGGTACGTGGTCGCCACTCGAGAACCTTTTCGCCCCAACGGCTTCGGTTCTACGTGCAGTGTGCCCCGCCCACTGCCACTTAAGTTTAGCGATTCGGAGGGCTATATCGGTTACCTTGGTTCTGCTGCGGATAGCCTCATTTCTGATGCGATCGCGCAGAGAAACTCCCAGCATAGCCCTCTCCATTGCCCTTTGAGTGACTGAGCCTTCTTATGGGGGCCATAGTAAGTGACCACGTTTCCGTGCCATATGTCATCACTGGGGTTTTAGCTTTGTGAGTTTGTATTTGGGGGAAATCTCCGGAACCACTTATCCGATAAAAAAAACTCACCTGTGTATAGAATGGAGTTACTGGATGGACAGAGGCTATATTTTATTCCGCGATTTTGCCTGCGTCCTCTGCAATACGTGGGCGGGACGCGTGTATCTGGTAATATTATACTCTAGTCGCCCAAACGGCCTAACGCTAAGTAGCAGAAAGCGCCTACGCCCGCTAGGCCGGTTCCTGGCAGTGAACGTGTTAAATGCATCCCCCTCTTCAAGGGAATTTATACCGTTGTATATTGAAACAGAGTTGCATTTGTTTCGTTTTGTTAGAAATTTAAACATACTTGACTCTATTTCCTATTAAGGCAATCCCTTGATTCGAGTCGATTTGCGAAAACCACACCCCCTTGACAGAGACACGCATATGCCTTCCGCGCCCGAGAAAAAAAGATGCAACACTCTTCGGGAATGGCTTTTTTGGACAAATTTCGATGAATACCTAAATTGTGAAGTTTTATTCGTTTTTCATTATGTGAGATTTTAGATGGGATAAAATACTATAGTAGGTATAAACTTGATTTTGTCATAAAATAATGTATTGTTTGAGTATGCTGAGTCATCATCCTCCTAGCGTTATTATTCCCGGTTGTGCCCCTAAAGGAGCCCGGGGTCCGCTTTGACACCTAATCCCAAGATTTGGCATAGGCACTAATTTTACGAAAGCGACTGCCATCTGACCTTCCAACCCAGAGGGAAAACTAGACCTTATTGGGATTAGACCCTTTGAGTATGCTGAGTAAAAAAAGAAAAATAAAGACTGAAATTTGTTTTTTTTTCTATTGAGGAAATACTAGGCAATCACGTATCGATTAAATCATATATCTGAAAATCAGACCTTATAGTTTCCTAATCTAGTTAGAACGGCGTTTCAAAGAACGCCATAATTTCCAATTCACCCCCTTAAAGTTGCTTCAAATACATAGTATAATTGTGGTATAATGTTGCAAAGGTGTTGGAGATAGATGATTAATTTAGGTATTCCTCGTGTTTCAGATGTGACAAATAACTTCGATTACGTGTTCTGGTGCGGAGATCTCAATTTTCGGCTGGGTGAGCCGAGAGCCGCTGTTCTGCGGTGGATAGAGCAAACGGAAGTAAGCCAAACATTTCTATAAAAAAAATACGTTTAAGCTCTAAACGTTATTTTATTTATTTATTAAGAAACAAACGGTCACATACATAATTTTTTTACACACTATTATTCAGAATATAACCAGACCTACAGTTTCCTTAATTATTTCACTAGTGCTAAATAAACATTAGACATTTTACTAAAAATAAGTATTTGCATGGAACTTGGCAAGTAAGCTTAGTACCTACTTAGGTGTAAAGATGAATGCATAATACATGCCAGTACCTATTGATAAATAAAGTTAATTAAATTACACAATGCAAAAATATTAATCTAGAGGTTAATGTTTGCTAAACATGGAAAAGGTTTTCTTCAAAGAACCTATACTGCAATTAAAAATATCAACATTTGTTAGTTTTACACAATCATTAAAAAGTCTGCAGGCACGTGTAATAAACATATTACGAGCATAACATGTTCTGCGTTATTATAAGAGAAAGCTTTATGGAAACCGTTAACGTCTTCATAGAAAGTCCGCAGTTGATTACATGTTCAATACTCGATAGATAAGCGTAAGTGAGAATCGTGCACGATACTCTTAAGTCATCACATCAGTCATCTCGACACGGTTAGGCCGACGAGATCTCGAATCGCTTAAGGCGACGAAGGCTCGGAAAATGGATTTTTAAAAATTCGTAGCGCTGGTTTGGATCATAATACGGCTGCTCTAACATGAATTAGCAATCTTGAGGCCTTTCTCGAGGGTTTATAGCTATTGTAATCCTGAGTTTTTGACTTTAGCTCGATAGAAAAAAATCACGAACACAGGTCTAAAATGCGCTTAAAAACTTCGTAACAAACAATGCACAAAAGCTAAACATATTAAAATTGGTTCTAAAACTCGGCAATTCATGTTTGGGGGAACTTAGGTATTACCTTTTTATTTATTCAAACGCACAAAAAAATTTAATTAAAAAAAAACATGATATCCGCGCTTCCGAACACGCACTTCCATCTCGCTCACGCGTATGCTCAGTGAGAGGGAGAGGAGACAATGAGCCTACGTCGCCTTAATTTCGACCTCAGACTTTTGTGCAAGATCTCGAATTACCAACGCCCGGGATTCTATTCCCCCTACCCATGACCCAACATAAATTGACCCAAAAACACTTTTCCGATCCCTAAAGACCACGTGGTCATGTCGGAGGTTTCCCCTGAATTTTCCCCAGACTCTTCCAACACGCATTACGATCGCTCTATTGGGCTCATCCTTTAATTTAAAGCAACGTTTAACCCTAAAGTTGGCAGTGTAGCATTTTTAGTCACCTTATTGCATTTTATTTCTAAAACGTAAAAATGCGCTCCTTATACAAGCCGAGACTTGAACGCACGATTTTTTTTTGTTTAAATTGAATAATATGATTGTATTTGTAAAATATGAATATATAGAATATGTAAAAACCCCTAACGATAGTGTTTGTTGTAGTTTCCGCTGCCGCATAACTTACCACACGGGCTGCTTCACGCCGACCAGCTGACGGCGGTGTTAGAAGATGGCGCCGCCTTCAGGGACTTTCGCGAGGCGCCCATCACCTTCCCGCCCACCTACAAGGTGAACTAGACCCTATCGCGTGACGCATAGAGCTAAGGCCGACCGGAATATATCGAATTGTGTAGCTAAAAGAGCTGAATTTCGTTTGTTTATTTTATAAAACTACTGAAACATTTTTTTTATTTTAAAACAAAACAAACTCAACTCTATTTCCTATTCCAGTTGTTTCAAATCACATTGCTAATTTTCCTCGTAAAGTGAGCAGAAGTTTTAACTTCTGCTCACTTTACGAGGAAAATTAATTAAAATTAATTAAGTAATTGTCCGCAGTACGACCCAGGGAGCCAGCGGTTCGACACGTCGAGTAAGCAGCGCGCGCCGGCCTATACCGACCGGATACTGTACAAGGCGAGGAGCATGACCGGTAACTCGTCTGCGTTCTCAGGTGAATACTAGCTTACACAACACAACATAGTGGACAGTGGTTCTTAAATACTAGCTTACACAACATGGTGGACAGCGGTCCTTAACCCTTTTCCAGGCCGGCAGTTGAAAAATGACAATAGAATGTCAGTTTTATTCATTGACATTTAAATATATGTTTGACAGGCTGCATGTGGTCAATATAACGCCTCTGCCTGGAAAAGGGTTAAATAATAGCTTACACAACACAACATAGTGGACAGTGGTCCTTAAATACTAGCTTACACAACACAACATAGTGTACAGTGGTCCTTAAATACTAGCTCACACAACACAACATAGTGTACAGTGGTCCTTAAATACTAGCTCACACAACACAACATAACAGACAGACATCCATGTAAAATACTTTTTGAAAATAACGGAATCATGACGCACTATACATGTATGAGGTGTTAATGTTTGTGAGAAAGAATTTGCCAATGTTGAGCTTGTTGAGGTCCCGGGCAAACAACTCCGATCAACAGGGAGACTCAGAACGGTTCCACGTCGCATGGCTCTTTCATGTAGGAATCCTCGAGTGATAGGCCCAACCTATTACGAACGACTACCCGCCAAATTGCGGACTGAGTCATGTGACGAAACATTTGAACGTCAATTGAGAATCTTTTTATTGAAAAATCCATTATATTCTGTGAAAGAATACATGGACACAAAATATTAGGAATCACTGTTTTTTGACATTTGTAATAATTTATATTATAGTTATTGGTATTTGTTATTTTTTATTGTTATTTTGGTCCTACTTCGGTAATCTGACGATCTTTTATGTGCTTAGACATTATATATTTTATTATGGACATCAATGAGTTATGAGTTTATTTAAATGTTTTATACAGACCTATAAGTTGACATTGCATTGTAATTAATATTCTATTTGACGATCATGATATAAATTCATATAGATTAAGCGTAATTTAATTTATATTGTAATCTTATATTATGAAATAAAAAAATCTAATCTAATCATAGTGTACAGTGGTCCTTAAATACTAGCTCACACAACACAACATAGTGGACAGTGGTCCTTAAATACTAGCTTACACAACACAACATAGTGTACAGTGGTCCTTAAATACTAGCTCACACAACACAACATAGTGTACAGTGGCCCTTAAATACTAGCTCACACAACACAACATAGTGTACAGTGGTCCTTAAATACTAGCTCACACAACACAACATAGTGTACAGTGGCCCTTAAATACTAGCTCACACAACACAACATAGTGTACAGTGGTCCTTAAATACTAGCTCACACAACACAACATAGTGTACAGTGGCCCTTAAATACTAGCTCACACAACACAACATAGTGTACAGTGGCCCTTAAATACTAGCTCACACAACACAACATAGTGTACAGTGGCCCTTAAATACTAGCTCACACAACACAACATAGTGTACAGTGGTCCTTAAATACTAGCTCACACAACACAACATAGTGTACAGTGGCCCTTAAATACTAGCTCACACAACACAACATAGTGTACAGTGGCCCTTAAATACTAGCTCACACAACACAACATAGTGTATAGTGGCCCTTAAATACTAGCTCACACAACACAACATAGTGTACAGTGGCCCTTAAATACTAGCTCACACACCACAACATAGTGTACAGTGGTCCTTAAATACTAGCTTACACAACACAACATAGTGGACAGTGGTCAATGCAATTCAATGCACCCCCATTGGAAATTATCGCGTGCTTAGAAACGCCGTTCTGACTAGATTAAGAAACAATATCAGACCTTATTGTTTTTACCTTAGCTCAATGGTCATACTCTGCCGCTAGTTCACCATCCGTTGTTACCGAGTGTGCACGCGTGCTGATCGTGATGTGTGCGTGCTTTGTCTTGTCAATTACTTGTGCTTTATGTGGGTTAATAAACATGCGATAGGCGTACTCAATACAAATCGGCCGGCATGTCCGATCTCGTTATATTCTTACATCTGTGGGCACTACCGACCTGGGGGCCGATTTTTGACTTTCGAGCGCACGAAAATTAGATAAAAGTGAATACGATGTTATTGTCAAAATTGCAGGCACAATTTTTCTACCGATAGAATTGAATACCACTCGCTTTTCAATTTTCTACCGCTATTTCAAAAGAGCATTTCGTAATTTTTGTCAGTTTTCGAGTGAAAGATTCGAGCGCTCGAAAATTAAAAATTGGTCCCCTGATCAGCTGATGGAAAGACCAAAGAAACTCCTAACCTACACGATACAAACCCGTCATGTTTGAGCTCATTGGAACATTTGGAACCTTCTCAACGAGTTGCAACAAAAGCATACATACAGGGCGTCCCACGCCAATGCCACATGGAGGGAAAGTACCTTGAATATTGTAGATTTTTAAATAATTACATGGTTGAACCGGGAATCGAACCCGCTACACGAGAAAAAAAATTACTCTGTTGCTTTATCATACCGATCGAAAGGCTACATCGTTAGGATTATTTTTTGCTAAGTAACATAGTGTCAGAAATGAAAGGAAGACCATGAATTTTAACATTTTAATTCAAAATTAATCAATTTAATTTATCAAATGCTCAAAATGAGTCCCATTGACAAAATCATTTACGCGTCTTTCGGCAGATTCAGGATGCAGCAGAAACTTGATTAGACAGAAACTCGATTTGTTGCATACAACCAGGTACCATCGCACAGTGTGGGATTTTTCCTCAATTTTGCGAAACACTACTTAACTGTTTAATGTATGTACCTTATCAAATGATAGCGAACATTGAAACTCCCGTGGTTCTATGTCTCATAGTTTTAGAGATTTTAGATACATCGAGAAACAGCCATAGAAATCCATAGAAATATGAAAACTATAATTACTTACAATTCATGCCTCTTTTTAAAATCATCCTTATAAGTTAATATAAAGGTAGTTTTGATATACCAATATGATTCACTAAAAGTTTGAATTGATGACTCTTAGAGGAGATATCATCAATTTTCTAAAAAAATTAAAATATTTTTTTCTCGATAATCTTACATCGGTCGCATTTTATTTTACATTTTTTTTATAGTTTATAAGAAGCATTATCAGTACAAAAAAAAGTAAATGAAAATATGGCAGGATTCGCGAGATATGATTTTTTAAATATTCAAGTTAGGGTTGTCTCAAACTAGGTAGGTTAATTTTATTTTCAGTTGGGGTGTGGTGTCACTACTTGTTGCAATATCGTAGCATGTTTAAAAATAGAAACATTCGAGGGCCCGTACATCAGAAAGCATTACCACTAGCAGAACGGTTGTGTCAGTATACTCTGTTGAATCTCTGATGAAGGGTATCATGTGGCATTGGGAAGGGGTCCGCCCTCGTCAAGCGCTTGCTGAAACCCAATGCCATTATCTTGAGGAGCGGGGGTGAGGCGTCATGGAGCCGTTAAAGACCCATGGCGCTGCTTTGCCTCAGCAGGAGCTGACCCGTTCTGATGGGGGATTTCCTTCCGGGCCTCGACCGGGGGACTTAATGCGAGAGGGGCAAGAGGGCGCCAACCCTCTTGTTGGTCAGCGAGTGGCAGATGAAGATACTCTTCAACCTCCGGGAGCATCATCTTTAACGATAGGAGATGTTCACCCAAAGAATGCTACCAGACTCGATATTTACAAAATTTTGGTAGTAGCTGCAAAATCTCGTGGAACGAAAACCAGACCCAAAGATTTAGATGTGAAAGAACGAATTAGAGTAATTTTCAACTATTTGTGGCCTCATAGGATTTTAAGTAATACTGATCTGAGTGATCAAAAAGTGAATGATTATGTAACTAAATTTACTCATAAATGTGAAAAGTTTTATTTACTCAGTGGTCGAAATATGTCTCGCTTTTGCAAAAAAAAGCATGACTGGCTTGCATCTTTTTTTGATATAAATTTATTTTGCTCACTTCAGTCGGACAATAACCCCATTCAAAATAACATAGACCAGGATCATCCAGTCCAGCTCGGAAATCAAAGTGCTCCATCAACTTCAGCTCCAGCTCCTAGTCACACTCCAAATGAGTGTACAACTACCGAAAATGACAACTCTATGCGTGATTCAACCGCCTCGACCTCAAACGAGTCTCAAAATGGGTATCAGAAGCGGCGTGATCTTAAACGTTTACAAGAGTCACTTGAAGGCCATCCTCCATCAAAAATTATTAAAGCAATGTCAAAAATTGTAATTGATGATACGGGTGAAAAACTATCAGTACTTAAGCACCAACAGGAGCAACTCATAGCAGCACGGCCAGACGCAAGGAAAACGTGGAAGACGGTCAAGTCTATTTGCAACATTCCAACCAAACGAGACCAAACAACGGCACTACTTCAACTGGAAGAGGACTCAGTGAAATCCCTCAACAAGGTCAATACTTTCTTCACATCAGTTGGTAAGAACCTTGCTGAAATAGCTCTTGCAAAGAAGGGATGCAATGAGGAAAGGCCTGACAGTTTGGACCAAGATTCCGAAATACCTCCAGCCTCGTCGCTCTACCTTCGACCTACAGACGTGTTCGAAATGGCATCTTTTATCAGAAGTTTAAAGTCAGGAAGTGCGTCCGGCATGGACGGCATAACCCCAGACCTATTAAAAATGTGCATAAATCATCTGACCGAACCCATTACATACCTATGCAACCTAAGCATAACGTCCGGCACCTTTCCCGATGCACTTAAAACAGCTGCAGTCGTGCCAATATTCAAAGTAGGAAACAGAAAAGAAGTGACTGACTATCGGCCCATCTCACTTCTCAGCGTAATCGGAAAACTCATCGAGAAGGTCATTAATCGCCAGCTACTTAGCTTTCTCGAGTGCAACACACTCCTGTCGCCTAATCAGTTCGGGTTTAGGAAAAACCGTTCTACAGAACAGGCAGTCGATTTGCTCGTCAGTGGTATAGTAGACTGTGTCGATAGAGGAGAGAAGTGCGTGGGAGTGTTTTTGGACCTTGCTAAGGCCTTTGACACGGTCTCTATCCCTATTGTTTTACGTAAACTAGAACGACTCGGGCTGAGGGGATTGGTACTTGACTGGTTCAAATCCTATCTCCAGGGTCGCAAACAGTGTGTCCGTGTTGGCGACCATTGTAGTGAGTTCTGCAATATTGATTTCGGAGTACCGCAAGGAAGCGTTCTAGGGCCAACCTTATTTCTAGTGTACGTTAACGGTCTCTGTAATCTTCAATTGAACAAAACTTCCATTGTGTCTTTTGCGGACGATACAGCAATCGTGGTTAGGGGCGGAGACTAGGCAGAAGTACAAAGACAAGCCGAAATCAGCATGGCGATTGTCACAGGCTGGTTGGATGCAAATTTACTAACATTAAATGTTAGTAAAACAAAATACTTATGCTTTTCTATTAACGCTAGGGGCCAGCCAAGTGATGACTTTTCCATGCGAGTGGGTGTACAGAATGATGGGAGTAGTTCTACGGCAAGCAGTGCTAGTATTCTTGAACGTACGAACACTATTAAATATCTTGGCGTGCTACTAGACGCGCACCTAACATGGCGTCAGCACATTGAATCCCTAAAGTCTCGCGTTCGGAAACTCATGTTTGTGTTTAGGCATCTGAGACACGTTGCGTATCCCGAGCTATTAAAATCAGTGTATTTCGCGCTCGGGGAATCTATAGTAGGGTATTGTAACTCAGTATGGGGTGGAGCAGCAAAGACCATCCTTATTAGCATGGAAAGGGCGCAGCGATCTCTTTTAAAAGTCGCATTCCGAAAACCATTCCGGTACCGCACTAAAGACCTCTACATGGAAGCGAATGTCCTGACGGTCCGACAGCTGTTCCTTAGAAAGGTCATGCTTGCATACGGAAAAGACACGACAAAAACTTTGACGCAGACACAAGACGACGGCAACGCTGGAAAACGCCCAAGTATACATCCAGATTTGCCCAGCGTTTCAGCCAATTTATCTCCCCTCTTGTCCTAAAGACCTTCTGCAAATTTTATACAGCCCGTCGCCCCCCTTAGTAGAAGCACTCTAACCAAATGGCTGCTGCAACACGACTACAGTGAGACTGAACTGCTCTTAACTGTTCTCTGTTAACAACAACAATTTACAAGAATTTAAAGCTATATTATATTATTAATCTCACCAGTATTCAATTGTTTATTTACTTATTTATACCTTCACTTCAAAATACTCATGATCACACACGCACTATCAGACTCTCACACACACTCACGCTCACACATTACACTGACAGAACTAAAATTATTGTAGCTTTGTAATTTGTAAAACATCTATTCTATACTTGTCTGTTATTTAATATCGTATGCTTGATGTTCTACTGGGTCCCGTAACACAGGGAATCCTAGCTCGGGACCCAATGACTATGTATCCTAGTGTATCATGTTTTTGTCGAATAAATATTTCTATATTAAGTTCTGCTCACGATTTTGAATTTGTTGTCAAATAATTATTAAAAAGCCGTGCACACGCCAAAGAAATTGCCGATTTAATTAGATCGAAACCACAAACTAAACCATTAAGTGCTAGCGAATCCCTATCTATGGTTATAGATAGAAAGCTGACAGTAGACGATTACACTTCCATACAACAGAATTTAAAGCAACGAGGGTTTAATGCTTTTCCACCCTACTACAAAGTGCAGTCGGCAAAAAAGCTCTGTTACCCAGATGATGAAATTATAATAACAGAAAAAGATGCAAAAATATCATTGTACAGCTTGCTCTTACACACATTTCGACGTATAGTCGAATCAAATGATGAGATCATTACTGCATATTGTGAAATTTTTTAAAAAGAGTCAATAGAATGTACATTAGAGGGTTCTTGGGGTTTTGATGGGAGTACGGGTCAATCTTATTATAAACAAAAATTCACAGATGGTGATGATGATGATGAACATTGTTTGTTTGCGACCACGTATATTCCACTTATTTTAAATACATTTGATGGTTTTGTTTTGTGGTCTACTGTAGGCCAATAAAAATACAATATCGTCCAGAAAATAAAGATTTGGTTCTGAGCGAAAAAAAAAGAGTCGAGGATGAGATAAAAGAACTTTCTGCGTTTTACGCTGAAACTGCATCTGGCCAAATACCCTGGCCTTTTCACGGTTGGCAAATCATTGAGATTAGTCCTCTGCCAATAGGAATGCTGTCCGAGCAAGCCGGTGAATCCCGCAACAAATTTTGGCGGTATGATCGTGAGCATCACACTCGAAAAATAGACCGAAAGACTACAATTTTGGACCTTTTTCGGCGTGCTCTTGAATCTTCGGACCCTTTTATTTCACATTTGTCTTTAAAAGACCGCCATAATAAACAAAAACGATCACCTATACCGCCTAAAGTTCTATCACTTATAAAGTCTACTGAGCCACATACTGCATTAATGCCCGAAAATAACGAAGACGACAATTTGTCACTCGTTTTAGACGAACGACTTTATTATTCCGATGACGATTAAACTTCCAATTATCCAATAAATTATTGAAGAATCCATGCCAGTCAAGTAAGAAAAACAAAACCCTCGCCTCTGAACTCTGATATTATTTTCGTTTGTGTGTGATAACCCTATTTCCATAGAAATGGAACAAAGATTTAGAAACGCTATAAATCCCAAATTCCATAAGATAGAATCGTCAAAATTTGAGGTCTGGTAAGTACACTCATCATACGTCCTTTAGAGCTAAAATAAAATGCGACCGTTGATAAACCTTGACAAAATATTAATAATTAATGAAATATATATATATATTGAATATCGTCGGGTTTATTAACTTCACAGTCTTGTATTTTTTTTACGTTACTTAATATTGCTTCCTGAAATTGGAGACGAAAAATTGGGGCATTATTGACATTAATTACGAAAATAAAAATACAAACATGTTTTGATGACGTCATGGACCTGATGCTTATAAATTTTTAACTTGAATATTAAACGGGATATGTGGCTGGGAGTTTCACTATGGGCTTTAAAAAAGTATTAAGCAGCGATTAAAATCATAAAAAGGTAGTGAACAAAATTGAGGAAAAATCCCACACTGTGCATCGGCCAAAGCCAGAGTCGACCAGATTCAAAACAGAATCGCTTGCAATGCTATACGGCTGGAACCAAAATGCGCCTTTAAGGTGGTCGACTCTGGCTTTGGCCGATAGTACCGACTAATTACGTATCTCTTTATAATTTTATCATGCACTTAAATTATAATAGGGAAATGATGCGTACTTCTCAAGTGGGTACTGATTCATTAATTAGTAATAGGTACTTTAAAATAATAATGTCCGTTGTATGTCCTTACGGCAATGTCAGGTTTTAATTTTTCTGAACAAAATTTCACATCAAATGTTAAAATGCATAGTCTTCCTTTTATTTCTGACACTATGTTATTCATCAAAAAATAATCCTTATGATGAAGCCTTTCGATTGGTATGATAAAGCTACAAGGTATTTTTTTTTCTCTTGTAGCGGGTTAGATTCCCGGTTCAACCATGTAATTATTTAAAAATCTATGAATGGCTTAAATTGTTTAATATATGAAAATAATGTATTCTTTCAGTAAAATGTTCCATCTACAATATTCAAGGTACTTTCCCTCCATGTGGCATAGGCGTGGGACGCCCTGTATATCAAAAATAAAAAGAATAACAAACTTATTTACGATTTAAAGTTACACATCACCCTGATATATAGTTTGTACCATATTACAAGTATAACAGCTATCATACGGACGAAGCTTCGATAAAAACAGTTCAGCAGTGATGTCAGGTCTACGGCGTCTCAGCACGGTGCCGGTGCAGTCGGGGCTGCGCTGCGAGCTGTACAACTCGGTGCAGTCGATATGCACGAGCGACCATAAGCCCGTCTGGGCGCTGTTCTCGGCCGCGCTCCGCCCCGGGACTGACGTGTGAGTAACTGTGTCTCAGCACGGTGCCGGTGCAGTCGGGGCTGCGCTGCGAGCTGTACAACTCGGTGCAGTCGATATGCACGAGCGACCATAAGCCCGTCTGGGCGCTGTTCTCGGCCGCGCTCCGCCCCGGGACTGACGTGTGAGTAACTGTGTCTCAGCACGGTGCCGGTGCAGTCGGGGCTGCGCTGCGAGCTGTACAACTCGGTGCAGTCGATATGCACGAGCGACCATAAGCCCGTCTGGGCGCTGTTCTCGGCCGCGCTCCGCCCCGGGACTGACGTGTGAGTAACTGTGTCTCAGCACGGTGCCGGTGCAGTCGGGGCTGCGCTGCGAGCTGTACAACTCGGTGCAGTCGATATGCACGAGCGACCATAAGCCCGTCTGGGCGCTGTTCTCGGCCGCGCTCCGCCCCGGGACTGACGTGTGAGTAACTGTGTCTCAGCACGGTGCCGGTGCAGTCGGGGCTGCGCTGCGAGCTGTACAACTCGGTGCAGTCGATATGCACGAGCGACCATAAGCCCGTCTGGGCGCTGTTCTCGGCCGCGCTCCGCCCCGGGACTGACGTGTGAGTAACTGTGTCTCAGCACGGTGCCGGTGCAGTCGGGGCTGCGCTACGAGCTGTACAACTCGGTGCAGTCGATATGCACGAGCGACCATAAGCCCGTCTGGGCGCTGTTCTCGGCCGCGCTCCGCCCCGGGACTGACGTGTGAGTAACTGTGTCTCAGCACGGTGCCGGTGCAGTCGGGGCTGCGCTGCGAGCTGTACAACTCGGTGCAGTCGATATGCACGAGCGACCATAAGCCCGTCTGGGCGCTGTTCTCGGCCGCGCTCCGCCCCGGGACTGACGTGTGAGTAACTGTGTCTCAGCACGGTGCCGGTGCAGTCGGGGCTGCGCTGCGAGTTGTACAACTCGGTGCAGTCGATATGCACGAGCGACCATAAGCCCGTCTGGGCGCTGTTCTCGGCCGCGCTCCGCCCCGGGACTGACGTGTGAGTAACTGTGTCTCAGCACGGTGCCGGTGCAGTCGGGGCTACGCTGCGAGCTGTACAACTCGGTGCAGTCGATATGCACGAGCGACCATAAGCCCGTCTGGGCGCTGTTCTCGGCCGCGCTCCGCCCCGGGACTGACGTGTGAGTAACTGTGTCTCAGCACGGTGCCGGTGCAGTCGGGGCTGCGCTGCGAGCTGTACAACTCGGTGCAGTCGATATGCACGAGCGACCATAAGCCCGTCTGGGCGCTGTTCTCGGCCGCGCTCCGCCCCGGGACTGACGTGTGAGTAACTGTGTCTCAGCACGGTGCCGGTGCAGTCGGGGCTGCGCTGCGAGCTGTACAACTCGGTGCAGTCGATATGCACGAGCGACCATAAGCCCGTCTGGGCGCTGTTCTCGGCCGCGCTCCGCCCCGGGACTGACGTGTGAGTAACTGTGTCTCAGCACGGTGCCGGTGCAGTCGGGGCTGCGCTACGAGCTGTACAACTCGGTGCAGTCGATATGCACGAGCGACCATAAGCCCGTCTGGGCGCTGTTCTCGGCCGCGCTCCGCCCCGGGACTGACGTGTGAGTAACTGTGTCTCAGCACGGTGCCGGTGCAGTCGGGGCTGCGCTGCGAGCTGTACAACTCGGTGCAGTCGATATGCACGAGCGACCATAAGCCCGTCTGGGCGCTGTTCTCGGCCGCGCTCCGCCCCGGGACTGACGTGTGAGTAACTGTGTCTCAGCACGGTGCCGGTGCAGTCGGGGCTGCGCTGCGAGTTGTACAACTCGGTGCAGTCGATATGCACGAGCGACCATAAGCCCGTCTGGGCGCTGTTCTCGGCCGCGCTCCGCCCCGGGACTGACGTGTGAGTAACTGTGTCTCAGCACGGTGCCGGTGCAGTCGGGGCTACGCTGCGAGCTGTACAACTCGGTGCAGTCGATATGCACGAGCGACCATAAGCCCGTCTGGGCGCTGTTCTCGGCCGCGCTCCGCCCCGGGACTGACGTGTGAGTAACTGTGTCTCAGCACGGTGCCGGTGCAGTCGGGGCTGCGCTGCGAGCTGTACAACTCGGTGCAGTCGATATGCACGAGCGACCATAAGCCCGTCTGGGCGCTGTTCTCGGCCGCGCTCCGCCCCGGGACTGACGTGTGAGTAACTGTGTCTCAGCACGGTGCCGGTGCAGTCGGGGCTGCGCTGCGAGCTGTACAACTCGGTGCAGTCGATATGCACGAGCGACCATAAGCCCGTCTGGGCGCTGTTCTCGGCCGCGCTCCGCCCCGGGACTGACGTGTGAGTAACTGTGTCTCAGCACGGTGCCGGTGCAGTCGGGGCTGCGCTGCGAGCTGTACAACTCGGTGCAGTCGATATGCACGAGCGACCATAAGCCCGTCTGGGCGCTGTTCTCGGCCGCGCTCCGCCCCGGGACTGACGTGTGAGTAACTGTGTCTCAGCACGGTGCCGGTGCAGTTGGGGCTGCGCTGCGAGCTGTACAACTCGGTGCAGTCGATATGCACGAGCGACTATAAGCCCGTCTGGGCGCTGTTCTCGGCCGCGCTCCGCCCCGGGACTGACGTGTGAGTAACTGTGTCTCAGCACGGTGCCGGTGCAGTCGGGGCTGCGCTGCGAGCTGTACAACTCGGTGCAGTCGATATGCACGAGCGACCATAAGCCCGTCTGGGCGCTGTTCTCGGCCGCGCTCCGCCCCGGGACTGACGTGTGAGTAACTGTGTCTCAGCACGGTGCCGGTGCAGTCGGGGCTGCGCTGCGAGCTGTACAACTCGGTGCAGTCGATATGCACGAGCGGCCATAAGCCCGTCTGGGCGCTGTTCTCGGCCGCGCTCCGCCCCGGGACTGACGTGTGAGTAACTGTGTCTCAGCACGGTGCCGGTGCAGTCGGGGCTGCGCTGCGAGCTGTACAACTCGGTGCAGTCGATATGCACGAGCGACCATAAGCCCGTCTGGGCGCTGTTCTCGGCCGCGCTCCGCCCCGGGACTGACGTGTGAGTAACTGTGTCTCAGCACGGTGCCGGTGCAGTCGGGGCTGCGCTGCGAGCTGTACAACTCGGTGCAGTCGATATGCACGAGCGACCATAAGCCCGTCTGGGCGCTGTTCTCGGCCGCGCTCCGCCCCGGGACTGACGTGTGAGTAACTGTGTCAGCACGGTGCCGGTGCAGTCGGGGCTGCGCTGCGAGCTGTACAACTCGGTGCAGTCGATATGCACGAGCGACCATAAGCCCGTCTGGGCGCTGTTCTCGGCCGCGCTCCGCCCCGGGACTGACGTGTGAGTAACTGTGTCTCAGCACGGTGCCGGTGCAGTCGGGGCTGCGCTGCGAGCTGTACAACTCGGTGCAGTCGATATGCACGAGCGACCATAAGCCCGTCTGGGCGCTGTTCTCGGCCGTGCTCCGCCCCGGGACTGACGTGTGAGTAACTGTGTCTCAGCACGGTGCCGGTGCAGTCGGGGCTGCGCTGCGAGCTGTACAACTCGGTGCAGTCGATATGCACGAGCGACCATAAGCCCGTCTGGGCGCTGTTCTCGGCCGTGCTCCGCCCCGGGACTGACGTGTGAGTAACTGTGTCTCAGCACGGTGCCGGTGCAGTCGGGGCTGCGCTGCGAGCTGTACAACTCGGTGCAGTCGATATGCACGAGCGACCATAAGCCCGTCTGGGCGCTGTTCTCGGCCGTGCTCCGCCCCGGGACTGACGTGTGAGTAACTGTGTCTCAGCACGGTGCCGGTGCAGTCGGGGCTGCGCTGCGAGCTGTACAACTCGGTGCAGTCGATATGCACGAGCGACCATAAGCCTGTCTGGGCGCTGTTCTCGGCCGCGCTCCGCCCCGGGACTGACGTGTGAGTAACTGTGTCTCAGCACGGTGCCTAGAGAAGTAAGTGGTGATGAAGATTAATGCAGTTCGCGCTATTCCGAACGGGTATCAAGTTTGTAACTGTTTGTAAATTTGACTTCAAAAATAGGTTCACAACTAAGTCTCCGTTTTTTTAACCCTCAATAGTGGTCTCCGACGATTGCGAGGATAAAGTGGCCGCCATGTTCAACTTTTTGATTAATGAATGATTTCTAAATTTTGATTTGGTATCATAATCGGAAAACAGGACCGTCGTTTTAAACTTTTTTGTGGTTATAAACAAAAAAGTTTAAAACGGCGACCCTTTATGACTCTTTTCTTTTTGCATGTTTAGGGTACCCCTAGCAGCAGGCCTGTTCAACCGCGAAGTGTACCTCGAAGGCATCAAGCGGCGGCGCGCCTTGCTCGACCACGCGCCCGGCACCTCGGCCGTCTGCTCCATACAATAACCCAACACCATAATTGCTTTACTAAAATAGATCTAATCAACACAAGTAACTGCTCACACAGTAGAACCACATATCACGCATACATGGTAATTCCTCAAATTTGGTGCTAATTAGAAGCTTTTGTTCTGAATGAACACTAATTTTTTTTACCATTTTGCGTGGAGTTACCCAAAGTTTGATATGTTGAAAATATAAGTTACTTCGGAGTGTTTTCATTATCCCTACAGACAAATCTATTTACTTATTTCAATATCAGTTGATTTTATTTGCACGGTATGCGAAAGAAACTGATGAGCTGATATTGCGCTTAATATATATCTGTCTGTGGGGTATAATGTCGACAAAAAGTATTTGCGCAACTATGTCAATATCATAGTCAAGTTCTGCAAGCCATCATGGTCACAACTTTGTTGGCTAAAATAGTTGCGCGCCTAAAAACTTGTGCTCCATAGTAACTTAAAACTGGTCTTACTGAATTTGTTCACATACGGTAAGTACATAACAACAGCAACACACTTAACCGATCACTGTATTTTTTTTTATCTTGGAAAACCTGTGGATCAGTTCCCCAGTCATCGGGGGATGGCTAGGTTGTTTCTTTTTCCTACATTGCTTCCTAAGTTGGGCCCCGAAGAGGCCCTCAACTTATTGCCGATAACTGGGTTATGTGATATTCATATCCTCTATAAAACTCCACGGCGGCCAACATCTACAAGCGAAAAATATTACGAACTATCTACTGAAGTGCTGTAAAGGTGCGTGTCCACCGGCCAAGTCAGGATTAAATTGTAACCTCACACAGTAGGTAGAAAACAAACGACTATTCCGCCGATTGAAGACGATTATCAGTATGTGAGGTATGTGTTTCAAAGAAGCAGTCGAAATGCAGTTTAGCATAACAACTTTCAAGCTAAACTGTATGTGTTGAATCTGACGCTATTTTAATAAGGCAATTATCAACAATTACTACTCTAAAGGTTAACCCCTGATGGAAGTTTGTAAAAATATATTTAATATTAATAATGAAATTTTGAATATTTTGTCTGTCAGTATGTTTAAAGGTGCCACATTTGGATCTAATTGTTATTAAGTATTCGTGCTCTAACATAGGTCAGTAGCTCTAGTATAAATGTTATCGATACATATACGTTTTCGAACGCGTTTGCGTTTAGTTTCAATTTGTATGGCAACGCGTAGTTCCTAATAGTTACCACCAGAGGCGCTGTTCGCGTTGCCGTACAAATTGGAACTAAACGCAAACGCGTTCAAAAACGTATTGTATCGATAAAACTTATACTAGAGCCTCAGATACCAATATTCTTGAATCTAGGGCTACTACGGTTAGCACTCGCGCGCGAGAAAAACTTCCCGTCTATTTCTGAGTGTTCTATTTAAAATAGGACGGATTGTTTATCTTCCGTGCGGTCTTTTGCTAACCGTACAATAAGCAAAATACGATGGTCCATTATGCTATGAGACTCTCAATACACCTTAACGCACAAATAAGAGCTTTTATCATTTTTTAAATGTAATTTTCAGAAGTTATATAGTCTACACATTGATAATATTTCATAATTATAAAATGGGTTTTTTTTAAATACCATATTCCACTTACAAGAAAATCTTACAGTGCAAAGCATTAAATTAATTGGAATCTGGAGTTTTCTGTAACGTGGCGCGACTAAATTCGGGACCCGAATATATCATCATTATTTTTTAGGGTTCACTGCCACAAAGGTACAAAAGCTCTTATGCAGCGAAGGTCTGGTTTTATTATGCCTTTATTAGGCCTGTTGTATAAGCACCGCAGTGCTTATACAGGCCTGACCTACGCAATCATCGTTCCATAATAGTTCAACGGAACTTACAAAGAGGTTATTTAGTACAAAGTTTATTTACATAAAGTATATTTTTTAAGTTGCTCATTTACAACGCGATATTTTTATTTTCGAATACTTATTTATAGTGCAAATAGCACAATATGATGTTTACTTTTATTCTCATATTTTATGTTACTTTTTCAAGTTTTGTTAACTTGTTGTGATAGGTGCTCAATCATTTTGCAATAGAAATAAAGACACAAGAAAGACACTTATAAATTAATTTTGTTATATTATGTTGTTTAAGCGGTACCAAAAAAGACATTGTCTAGTCATTATATTGTTGTGTTGATAATAATCAAGTACTTAAGTACATTAAGCTTTGCTTTTAGTTAGTATAGTAGATATACTCCTTACAGTGTGTGAGAAGTTGTAAATGTCGTTAGATACTCTATAGGGTATAAGATAAAATATGTTGTGACATTCTGCCTTGGCGATTTTAGCTTCTCACTAAATGTGTCACATTTATGCGAGTATGTTACTTTCAAATAGTATCATAATATTTCATTTTTAGCACAAATTAGTAAAAGTGTGTACATAAAATGTGCATAATCTGCTGTTGTTCATATGTGTTCTAAGTTCTAATCCTATTAGAAAAGAGTTAACTCATTGTGACTAATAATAACATTAGGCTTTTTAAAAGCTATAAATGTTGTTATGCACCATGTTCATTAATTTATGCCCGTCCAGATAGTTATCGCAAAAATATAAAATCCCAATTTTGTCATACCATCATCATAATTCTGCGATAATGTCAAAAAGTCTCGTTAGATGGGACTATATTTTTGCGGTCAATTATATCTAATTAAAAACACGCTTCATCTATTATTTATTATGTAATTAACATTTAAAAATGTTAACAATTGTATTAGTTCTGTGTTGTATATGTAAAGATCTTAGAACTTGTGTTTCTGTACTTAAATATTGAATGTTTAGTAGGAAGTTTGAGTGGTGGTAGAAAAGAATGAGCTTTTAATATAAATACATATAATTAGGTGTTTGTGATGTTTCTGAAACAGTAGCGAGGCTTCGTATCGGGGATGAACATTGTTGTGAATTGTTGGGGTTGAATTTAGGTTAGTATCTCAGTTTTACTGCCAGCAAGCTGACTAATAGTTTAAGTAGAAACAGAATCCGAGTCAACATACGGAGTGATGTTTTTGATGTTATGCTGTGGTTTGTCTGTACTTATATAGAAAGGGTTGGTTCGCGTGCGAAGCCTAAACGTTTTCTGCCTTAACACTGTGTTAACATTACCGTCTGTGAAATGTTAAGAACATTTCCAATTATAATGTGCTGTGATTTACTCTGGTTTCTAGTCTGATATCCATTCCAAAGTTCGTAGCAACTTTACCAAATTAACCCTCAGTTCGCTCTGTATCAAATTTTAAATAGATTCCCAATACTGCAAATGCGGAATGTATTGGAAACACAAAAATGGGGAACATGCATGGGACTTCAATTTCGAATAAATTGCACTCAATTGATGCGGATATACGTAAAAATATCATACATAAGAAAAAAAAAAGAAAAAAAAAACGATTGTATTAGTTTTGTCTCACGTTAAAATTACGAAAAAATAGTTTTTTTTTTTTTTGATAAAATAACAACAGTTACACAGAATATTAAATTAGAAATTGTATGTTGTATAACAATTATAGACTTAAACGCAAATGTTGTGGAGATAATTGCAAACTGATGACTTACTCCATAGTAAACGCGCCGAGAATATATGTTGTGACGTCATAGCATAAGCCAGTTTAATATAGAGCCTTTTCAGGGGGTGCCGGCGCGTGCAGATTTCAAATGCATATAACATCAGAAAAATAAATCATAAGAAAGTTTCAGTGCTACAGTTGTTTTAATGCTGGATTATACTTTTGATTTTCGTAATAAAATAAAAAGATGCAAGTTGTCTATTGTCCTTAAAGCCTACGCCAGACGGACGGCGTAAGCGGTACGAAGTTATAAGATAGAGATAGGGATATAACTTTGCAGGACGCCGTGCATCCGGTGACTATCCACGCGGGCCGGAATCACGCTGGACATCTGGCGTCGACTTAATTTCGTCCGGTCACTTTCATTTGAAGAAGACGAAACAGGACCGTTTCGGATTAATCCTAGTGTCCGGTAGAACAGTATTTTGGAGTATTGAGAATACGTTATGTAGCAATTATGTTTATTGGGTGCGAAGAAACCCCTTAGGACTTGTCTACGATTTACAGCGGCGGCGGTAGCGGTGCTCCATACCTACGTGGGAGCGAGAAACCGCGCTCTAATCTCTCGTTCCAACTCATAGCACACCGCTGCTACCGCCTCTCCAAGTCGTGTTAGGTGCAATCATGGCTATTATATGTAGGTATATGAATTTAGAAGTTTATTTCCTAAACTAGGTATCTACTCTTAAATATGAGTAGGTATTCATTGTACGCGACTGTACTAAGATGTACTAGCGTATAGCAAGGCACAATTATTTTCATCAACTGCAGACTGAAGTCAATTCAAGTAATAGATAAATAAACGCTGGTATTTGCGGCACTATACCACGACCTACTTAAGATGTTTTTGTAGTATATTTGGAATTCCAAATGGAGGATCCATCATTTCATTGTTTCCTAAAAACAAAGTGTACATAATATTAGAATATTTATTAATGAAAACGGGTCACTCACGTATTTGAAGTCGAATAGCGCTCATGATTAAGAACCGCGTAGGAATTCGACCTTAAAACGCGAGTGATCCTTTTTCATTATATTATGTGTAAAATTCATGGGAGTTTTCTATGTAAAATTGTATATAATATCACCGAGATATCCAGTTGTTACTATTTCATGTACGGATAAGATTTCAGACATTTCAGCTGTTTTACCCCGAATTTGAACTTTAATACCTACACTGTAGTTACTTTGTAAGGAAATTCAATACGAAGTGTAGGTATATTTTATGCCCTAGAGTGTATTTCAACAATTATGAACAAATGACATTAATTATAATCAAGACAAAACTAAAGTCAAATTTCTATTAGACGAGGGCTAAGGAATGTTTAACTAATAAAGTTCCCTGTCAGTGTACAGTGTCTATCTGTCAAATCCACCAGTCTTCCATACCTTGTAATATACCTACATGTTTAAATGTGAACATAAGATTATGCTGGTTATAGCTTTCTTTTACACAAGACAAGAACAATAATTTATAATAGGGTGAAATAACAATTATTCGCATTTGAAACTAATTTATTCTTATTTTCACACTATGAATGATCTTTGAAAAGACAAAAGTGTTTTTGTTGTTATTTGCCAGTAATAAGTTGATGTAGTTGACGAAATCTAATTGACACCGATTCATCATATTGCTTACAATAGACTACCTAGTTAGTGTCCTATATTTTTAACGATATCGTTCGAAGCAGTTTTTGAGAGGATCAAATCTATCTATGGGACCAACTATAATTATAAAACAACAAGAGATATAATGGAGTCAAAGTCAGACATTACAAGAGCGTGCTGAAATCGTCCAAACTAATTAACAGCTACATGTGACGTTACAACGTGGAAGCTCCGTACTATCCGTTGTATGGAAAACCATACAACGGATGTGTGTGATATTGATATACTTACTACGTAAACGGTTTATGGTTATTTTACAATTTATTTTCAACTGGGTTCTGCCCGCGAGTCCGTCCGCGTGGAACTCGTTCATATCGTAGCTCCATACAAATTTCCACCTTCTATTTCACCCCATTAGGGGATGATTTCCGGGATAAAAACTATCCTATGTCCTTCCCCGGGGCTCAAACAATCTCTATACCAATCTCATCCAAATCAGTTCAGTGGTTCAAGCGTCAAGAGGTAACCGACAGACAGACAGTAGACACACTTTCGCATTTATAATATTAGTATGAATATATGCTGTCCGTAGCTTTTAATAAACTTTCATACGATATCAATATATATATATATACCGTAAACGCGGGTTACTTTAGCCCGCATGAAACCACACATAGCATAGCAACGTCAAATTCAAATACAAACAGTAACAACATGAACAGTTATAGTTATTCCTTTTCCAGGCCGGCAGTTGAAAAATTACAACCGAATGTCAGTCTTATTCATAGACATTTAAATATATGTTTGACAGGCTGCATGTGGTCAATATAACGTCTCTGCCTGGAAAAGGGTTAAATAAATAAATAAAATAAATAAATATTTGCGGACATTCTTACACAAATCAACCTGGTCCCAAACTAAGCAAAGCTTGTACTATGGGTACTAGATGACGATATAGATACTTATATAGAGAAATAAATACTTAAATACATAGAAAACATCCATGACTCAGGAACAAATATTCGTGCTCATCACACAAATAAATGCCCTTACCGGGATTCGAACCCAGGACCTCTTGCTTCGTAGGCAGGGTCACTATATAAAAAAATGTTAAAGCAATGACGCGTAGTTTTTAGTGTCCAAGTTGGCTAAGTTCGGGTTGCACAAGGCGGTTTCACAACATCCGGAACTCAAATACCGAGCCATCCGGTTGCCTCTTGGATACTGCAACTACGCGTCATTGCTGTGAATATTAGCAAACACTAAAAATAAGGTGATTTGACCCTGTTCAAATTCATAAAAAAACGGTGGACAGAGTAATTCACGAAAGCCAAACTTACCCTCCAGGGCCAAAGTAACCCGCGTTTACGTATTTTTTTAATTTTTCATGTCTCATATAATTTTATGATTTGGATATAACGACAGTACATTTTCAAATAAGGTCACTAGAAATTACATTTCGTCAACAATGTCATAAATTGCATAATTTACTGTAAAATATAACTTGTAGTTTACATGCTATGCTCTAAGTATATTTTTCGCTTGATTATACATATAATAATTGTTACTAGTAAAAATAATATTGTAGTAGGTATTTACTTAGAGGTTGCACATTTAATTAACAGTATTTCTGCCCTGGTAATCGCAAATGCAGTACTTGCAAAATGGCGGTTTCGAGATAAACGCGGTAAACATATTTTGTGATATCTATACAACAAATCTATGTGGTATAACTTTTGAAGTGTACTGAAAAATAGTAAAAAAAATCAAGCTTTTTATTGACGTATTTTTTTCTTTACTTTACTGCCTTATTTGGAGAAAATACGCAGTACTGCATTTTCATCAACTATCTGGGCTTGCGGGCCTTACAGTATTACTAAGACTAAATGCAGTATTTGTGTTTATTACTGCAAAATCACCTAGCAAGTGTTCAATACTGCGTTTCTAGTTCGCAATCATGCCCAATTTTTGTACATGGTACTAGTTAAAAGTATTGTTAGGATTTAACTTCTGGATATTTTAAGTGACAAAGAGACGAAATAAAACAGATTTTAGGTAAGTTCTAGAAAAAATGTTTTTATTATCGAAATAACTTTCAAAATGTTACTTTTTACGTGACTTCCACTTAATATGAAAGTACAAAATGATCTCCTCTTAGCGAGTGAAAGAAGAAACCATTATAACTACTTATGAGATTCGATACAAATTTTCACCCCCCCCATTTCATTTCCTTACGATGTATGGGATAAAATCGATTCTTTTTACATATCCGGTACTCAAACTACACTCACGAGCAAAATAATTGCATCACTTAGCAATTTTTCATCTGCACCCCATTACTTTGTAAATTGTTACCCAAAACTGACAAATGAGGTACCAAATGAAAGCTGGCAGTAGAAAATGTAAAGGTTTTCAAGGAAATTCCAATCCAAATATTGAAAAACGTCGGAAAACTGAAAGCAGTCGGAAATGTATAAAAAATTGTTCAATGAAAACAGACAATAAAAGGACAATTTAACAATCATAGAATATATTACTACAAATTAATACCTGGTGTTGCCATTCCTAGCTCTTATGACACAAGTTAGGCGCCTTTGCATGGATCTTATCAACTTCCTGACGTAATCCTGAGGGATGGCATCCCACTCCTCCAGCAAGGCTTCCTTCAGCTCCTCAATGTTGGACGGGGCAGGTTTCCGCTTCTGAACCCTGCGTTTTAGGCAGTCCCACATGTGTTCGATCGGATTAAGGTCCGGGCTCATCGCTGGCCAGTTCATCGTGGTGATGTACACCTCGGAAAGGTTGGTGATGGTATCTCTTGCGGTATGGCAGGGGGCATTATCCTGCATAAAATGAACACCTCATCAAACATTCCTTTGTAAGGGACAACGTGCATCTCCAGGATCGCAGTGATGTATCTTCCAGCGTTCAAACCACGTCCATGACCCCCAGAAGGCACGAAAACCAGCTCGGTGCGCCCGTTGTAAGAAATGCCGCCCCAAAACATTTATTTATTTTATTTAAATATATTTAGACAGCATTACAGATTTATTTAAATCTAATACACTGTTAAACGAAATATAAAATAAAAGGAATTACACTATACAATAAAACTAATCAACTGCGAATACTAGTCGTTCTTTTGCTCTCCTGTAGACTCGTCCTCTTCTGTCGCTGCCGTTCAGGCACATCCTGCACTCGTCCGAAAAAAGAACCGGGTCCATTGCTCGATGGTCCAGTTCACGTGATTTGCAGCAAATTCACGTCGTGTTCTTCGGTATTGTGGCAGCAATCTGGGCCCCGTCGTTCTTCTCGGTGTCAAGTTGACTTTCTTGAGTCTTCTCCTGACTGTCCACACGCTGGCAGTTACTCCTCGGACCTCACGGAGTTGCTGCTGAAGGAAAACGCCTGTCTGGTGACGATCTCGGAGAGCTGACGTGACATTGAAGCGGTCGTCCCGCTCCAATGTGCACCTTCTGCGGCCGGTTCTTGGTGTTGAAGTGACTGCCTCAGTCTGCTGGAACCTCGGGTAGACTCTACAAACTGTAGATTGAGTTAAATTCAGCTCGGCAGCTACTGATTGTTGGCTACGGCTCTCTTGCAGCAAATTGACGACTGCGGCGACTTCAGCTTCAGTGGTATCCATGTTTTCAGGTTCTTCTTCACGGGAAAATATGCGGAGATATGTACCGGTTGACTTCTGATAAGTGACTGATAACCCTCCCCCTCCTGTACCCCCGTTATATAGGCGACAAAGGGAGCTCGTGCACCTACTAAGGCGGTAATGCCCACAAACCAAGAAAATGCCCATAATGTTAAAAATATTGGGTCAATTTTCATATTTGTTAGCTTTTTGCAGAGCTTAGATTTCAGGTAACAAAAACTTGATAAAATATTTTATAAAATAACCCCGTTTACAAAATTATAGGGTGCAGATGAAAAATTGCAAAGTGATGCAATTATTTTGCTCGTGAGTGTATAGGTTACATAACCTAAAATGTACTTATTGAAAATCTTGTCAGCACAAAACACGCGTCGTTGAAAAACGTTAAAAGAGTAATTAAATAAAACAAACCTAATTTAAATAAAGAAAATGCAACATGTAGCGCACGGCGGCTCAGCCGGCACACGCGTCTCGTCTGCGAATGACGTCGACGCTCTGATTTGCTAGCACGAAACGCGGCACTGTACCGTGCGGCTTTGAAGCGTACGAATATTTTTGTTACTCTCGCTACTCTTAAACGCAGCACTGTAGAATACTGCGTTTAGTTTAGCATCGCAAGAGTAGCTCTTTGTTATTCTTGCTACACTCAAATGCAGTAAAGTCGAATACTGCGTTTGGCATTAGTTAGTATTCGTTGCAAAAAAGTTTATGGCTAATGAATCCGCAGTAAACGTAGCAAGTACTGCACAAACTTCTAGCACATGCTGAATGCTGCAGATTTTGTTAGCACAAGTAATATTTTTATGCAAGTACTGCGTTTTTGGTTACATAAAAAACATGGTTATAATTAAAAAAAAAATGAAAATTATTTTTTTATGTATAGATTAGGCTCTTGGGATGTCATTTTTGCAAAAAAGTGAAAATCCCAAAAATGTCGATTACTGCATTTGCGATTATCAGGGCAGATTTTACGCCAGTAGTTCGAGGGGTTAAGAAATGTTTGTTTTGAATAAATCTGGTGATTATACTTACTGAACTATTTTTACAAGATCTGTTTTGAATAACTGGATAATCATGTTTCTTTGGAGGCTAAAAGTGTAAAAGTATAAGGTGTTATAAAGTATTATTTTCACCAAAGCGATATTTGGCTAGTCCATATTTATAGATAAATATAATTTTAAGCAAACATTTATGTACTACTGAAATGTTACACCATTTAATAAAATAACTTTGATCGCTAATGTTGACTTTTGCTTTACAACTTCACTTATTCTTAACGAAATCATTGGTACCAGAAAACGCTTTAATAATGGTAATAGTAGATAATTCTAATTCAGGCAGATGTCATTTTATAGGCTTATCCTTTAACGGAACGGGGGCGGGGTGAGACGGCGAAGGGGCCCGGGCGGGTAGCGGGCGGCAGGGACTAGGGTTGCCAACCGTACTATATTATATAGTATTGTACTATATTTTGACTCTTTGTACTATAAACCGTTAAAGAAATATATAGTACGCGAAAACAGGGTGACCACTATTTACTACAACCAAAATTCCCTGACTTTTCCCGGTTTTCCAGGCTTTTTTTCAAGTTTTCCCTGACCATAATCTAAAATGTGATAATGATAAATATAAAATATATAACTGGAATTACTTTTTGAGTTTTTGCAGGATTATCTGCTAGCAAATTACAATTTATAAATACAATGTTTACAAAAACTGAAATAAGAAGAAGTAGTATCTGAATAGTTCAGTTGGTAAGAGCGAAAGCATAGTTAGAGGGAAGTCATGGGTTCACAGTTTCATTGTATTTATAAATTGTAATTTGCTATCAGACAGGACAGTTCTACAATTACCCAATGATTCATTGAATTTTTGACCATTTTTGTTCAAAGCTGTACAGGAAAAACCAATTGAAACAGTAAATCTGACTAAATTAATTTATTGGATATATTAACTGCATCATATAATCCAGCGAGAAATACTAAAGCAAACACTTTATATGGGTTTTAGGTATAACTGAAACAAAACTACCTAGTCATCAGTTATCCTTCGCTTGCCACTGCCTCAGTGCCAGTAATTCTCGAACCTGTGGGTTTGGCGCGTGACGATGGCAAGCGTCCAGACGGGGCTACATTGGTGCCATGGAAACTAGGCAGAGCCCTGGTGTGGGATGTAACTTGCGTTGACACCTTCGCCCAGTCCCACATCCAAGGCACCCGTTCACAGGCCGGCGCTGCAGCCGACCAGGCCCAAGTGAACTAGCGCCGCAAATATTCCTCCTCGTTAAAGGATTACGACTTTGCGGCGCTTGCTGTGGAAACCTTGGGTCCTTGGTCGTCAGATATGAGGAATTTCATTAAGGCCTTGTCTTCGCGGCTGGTCCAAGCAACTGGAGACCCCAGAGCTGGCGCTTACCTCTCGCAACGTATTTCCATTACGATTCAGAGAGGTAATGCTGCCAGCGTAATGGGGTCCATGCCGCAGTCTGACCTCTTAGAGGCAGTATTCTTTTTATAACTTCCCCTTTTTATGTTTTTTGTTTATAGTTATAACCTATTTTAATGTTATTTGAACTTAATTGTATTTTTTATATTTGAATAAATCATACCTCAGTTATCAGGTTTATTATATATTTGAAAAAATAATAACGAAATCTATTGCAACTTGGTAATCTGTTTTTCCAACAACGCAGCTTCTTAGGCAACTCCTTCGAGAATTTATTGTCATTTTGCTTCTAATTCTTTGACCATTTCCGCAGTTTTTCTTTTTTCTGCTCTGATTTTCGCCTCTGAACTCACTCAACGTGGATAATTTTTTTTCAATATTTATTTTGTATATACCGCCGTGGTAGGATATAGCGTCATAAACGCGTCTTTGCGCAATTATAGACTCTTGCGAAAGATTTTCCACTAATATCTCCTTATTCATGGAAAAGCCACGTTCACTATAAGCGTTTCCGTGGGATAACACCATGACCATTTTTATTAAAGTTTGCAAGTCTTTATTGGGTATAATTTTAATGGCGCGATCCACAACGATAAAGTTTTCGAGCCAACATACTGCACAAAATTTTATTTGGAGATGGTAAATTTAATAATTTGTCTTTTTTATTATGTACATACAGGGACAATTTTTATTCCCTGACCTCCGTTAAATTTCCCTGACAATTCCCTGACTTTTCCATGACTAGCGAAATTCCCTGACTTTTCCCGGTTTTCCCGGTTTTCCAGAAAGTGGCCACCCTGGAAAATACTATATTTTGGGGGACCTTATGAAGAGTTCAAATTGCCGAGCTTTTACTAAATAGCAGTGGCGGAGAGCCCATAAGAGCCAATTGCCTAAAATTTAATTTTAGGCAAGCCTAAAGTTATATATTCTAATCTATTTCATAACTTTTTTGTTTCGGGTTGCCCATAGAACATTTTCACGCGCCGCCACTGCTAACTAGCAACATTGGCCAGCCAAGTACTATATTTTTTTACAGTGTGCTATATTTTTGTCGGTTTTTTCTGGAAAATACTACATCTCCCCCAAAATTAGTTGGCAACCCTAGCAGGGACCCTCCCGCACCGTCTCTGTTAAGCGGTCGACCTATACATGGGTTTTCTTCCCATAACCAGGAGATATTGAGCCCTGTGGGATCTCATTAGAATCTACTATGACTTCCCGAGCTAGAGCTCGCGAGGATGCACTGCGTTGAGTGAGGGACATACATTTAGCTTTCAACACAAAGGTTCTTTAATTTAAAGCAGAACTTGTTTGCTACGTCGAAGTATAGCAAAAAAACCTTGTTTATTTTCCTTAAATTTTCACCTGAGCATTATAAGTAGTTAGTACTACTACTACATGATGACTAAAATAATGTAAGTGATAAATCTAAATGCAAATAATGTAGGTAAGTAATTTAATATTCAAATGAATAAAGTGCTCATAAAAGTATGACATGTATCATTAACATTTTAAAGGATGTTCCTATTTCAATTTACATTAGTTTTTTTTTTCATTGTAGATCATGGGTTAACCAGACGGGAATGTTTAGAAAATGAACCAATGCAATAACAGATACAACAAAAAACTGTAGGTAGGTAACAATAGTTTATTACTAACTAAAATAATACTTATAGGTCGACCGCTTAACTGAGACAGTGCGAGAGGGTAGCGGGCGGCCCTGTGCCCTTTGACGTCTCCCCTCGCGACCCTGTCCCGTCACTTGTGCTGTCTCAGTTAAACGGTAGGTCTATAGTACAAACACAACGACCTTCACTTCCGAGTATTATTGTATTGCCACTCCGCGCAGCCCCACCCCTTAACACCGTTAACTTCAACGCTGCACCAGCGCTCAAAGATTTTCGCTTCGCGGTCCTGGCCCAGGTAGAATGTCTCCTCGTCGTTTACCGCCACTTTAACTACGTACATTTCACCTCCTGGAAATCATACCTATTCTTAAAACAATGTTGACTTGCTGATGTCTAATACTCTATTGCTGAGTAGCAATAACTAGTCCGCTGGATGTGGGTGGCGCAGGACCGGTCATTATTGCACTCGTTGGGGGAGGCCTATGTCCAGCAGTGGACGTCTTTCGGCTGATATGATGATGATGATTAGGCATTGCATTCTATTGCTGTTTTCTCTTATCTCAAGAAAACTAGTTCATCATACATCAACATCATACAGAGATGCGTGTTGAAAGTATGGGACCTGCATTTTTCTCTATCTATAGAAACATTTTTAATAACCCAGAGTATTTAGGTTCTATCTTTAAAATTGCTAATAAATTAGTTACTTAAGTGCATGTTTTCGACAAGAGTTAATTTACTATTGATGGAATGTTTCATTTCAATGGCAACACAGTGGTAGATTTGATGGAACTAATGGTTCTTGCTTTAGCGGTCAACACCGCGTATCCTTAAAACAATAAACGTTCGGCAGCCAGCGCGCTTGTGATTCTTCTGCACCGCGAGCGTCCATAGGCGACGGTGTCTGCAGGCCGTATGCTTATTTACCACCATGGTAGGTATTAAATAAAAATGCTGAAGTCCATATTTTCGGATTCTATATAATGTTTTTACCATTCGCAAAACCATAAGGACCTATGCAGACTGCGTTTATTAAGCGCGCCGCGTCGACGCGCGTTTGTATTAATATAGGGCTCGGCCACATGTCCACGGCGCGGCGCACGGGGTAAAAAGTGTAATAACCCACGTTGCGCTATAGGTTTTTACGCCGTGCGCCGTGCGATGTGGCCGAGCCCTTACTCGTGTTTTGACACAAACGCGCGTCGACGGCGCGCTTAATAAACGCAGTCTGCATAATTATGCCCCGTGTAATTAAATGTTTGATAATGTTTTATAATTATTGGTTTTAAAGTACCTGCTTTAAAACTGAATCCGTAATCCTTCGGCATATCACCGTTCTCTCCGTGTTGGTACAGTTTGAAGTCGGTGGATTTCACCGGGAATATCACCTGGTCTGATTTACGGCACAGGTAGCCTATGGTGAGGCTGAAATATAAAAAAAACACTTATATTATATACCTACTAAATTATATACAACGAATGCAGGCAGAGCCGATTGATAGGATAACCTATGTACATCCAGAGGGCCCATTCGAATATGCTGTGATGAAATATTTATTGAAATCGGATACTAATTGGGTACGGAGGGTAATCTCATATATTTTACCTAACAGTGATATTACCTTGTCCTAACATGGCTGTAACGTCGACTGATGGTTAATTAAGCAGTTAATATGTCCAATGATAGCCCCGTAATGATTCGCACGGGGCCAGTGATGTGTAGTTACCTAGTTTAGGGATGATAAAACTTCGTGTACTCACTGAGATAGAATAACAGGCTGCGACACACATCCTACAACCAGACAATCTCCGTTTTCGAGGAACAAAAAGTGTAGAACATATCTGTGGAAATTGCGCCATTCGCGATAGTTTCCTGAAAAGTAAAAATACTTATCGTTTTGTGATTTGATGATACTGTTTAGCTTCAAATATGATTTACACGAGTCCCTATAATGTATGGCCCACTCTCCGTTTTTATCTCTTTGTGAACCATGCGTAAAGAGAGAGAGAAACATACGTGCACGCGGATTTATACAGACCCATTTACACACTACTTGACAGTACGGAACAGCGGAAAAGTAGCCATTCGAACCCTGCGGCGCTACCACGAACTTCGAATCTCGAACTTCGTATATCGCCGTCTCTATCGCACTTATGGTTTATGGTACGCGAGCGACAGAGACGGAGATATACGTAGTTAGAGATTCTATGTTCGTGGTAGCGCCGCTGCGCAATCGCATGTAATAGTCCGTAAGCCCGCTCCCAATACACCTACGTCTCATGACAACACGATAAAATGCATGGCAGCAGGTCGAGAAAGTTGTGCTGAGCAAGAATCAGAATATTATCGCACCTAAAATTGGCCGAAAGTTTGGAAAACGTTATATTTACGTCATGTTTATGTGCGAGACATGTGACATCATTTAGCCCTTCAATCGTAGAGAGAATAAACCCAAGTCTGTCAGTCCTGAAATGGCCAACTTTCGCACCGTCTGCAAGGTACTTACCTTGCAGACGGTGCGAAAGTTGGCCACCTTTGGCACCTATAAATGAGCAGGGTATGTAAATTTTACCCAATGAGGGTTTACAGAATGTCAGACGTGCTGCCAGCTGGTAGCACTGTGGCGCGAGGTCTAGGTGTCAAAATCCACCATTATCTTTAATCATCATGACGCATCAGTGTCATTGGTGGATTTTAAAAGCTGCTGTCAAAAAGACCTCGCCACGGTCCTGCCAGCTAGTGACTAAATGCATTCTTTCTGAAAATCCTCATTAGACTAATTAAGCCTCTCATCGACCGCGGCGTTTGTTTCAGGCTTTGTCCATGGTCTTACCAAAACTGTGATCTCTGACGCACGGCATGCTTATGTCTGTCGTTACACCGTCAATGGATACCGTTCCTAACAAGTGACCCATCTGCTCGTAGTGAGTTTGGTGGTACCTGATGAAACATTGAAACGTAATTGTTAAAGAAGGGCTTGCTGGGTGAGTAGGTATAGAAAGCTGACCGTAGGGAGGCCGGATAGTGATACGAAGCCGGCAAGCCCTTTTCACGGCCAGGCATGTATAGGTAGTGCTTTTCTCAAACATGCAATGACAATAAAACTAACTAAACTCCATGAAATCAAACTAAGGCTGAACGCCGTGCTGGCTGGGCTGAATTCCCGGCCTAGGCCTTATATTTTGTATGAAATTTCATTTACATTTCTCTCGAGTTGTTTCGCCCGAAACGTGATACTTTGAAGCCTTCGAGCGTTGGATAACGCACGTAATGACGACATTCCATTGCATGTTTGAGAAAAGTAAATTATACCGGGTGAAGTAAGAGGCACCGCTCTTCTTATTCAGTAGGTACAATACAAGTGTAATTAATAATAATTGAGAGAATAAGCCGTAGAATCAAGAGAAATAAATGAACAGCTCAATAGTATAACACTCTTTGACGTTTTCTGTGACAATGTAGTGTATGTGTAATTGTGTAAGAGGTGTACGGTTAGAGATGGCGCCCATTTCACGAAGCTACAAGTTACAATTTTATAAGTCAACGAATTAAACCTGTCAAAATGCCAGTCGTTATGCCTATAAATTAGTCCTAGGAGGGTAACTTCTCTTTTCGTGAAATGGCTCACTGAAGAAGCTACTATGTTAATTAGGTTTAGGCAGCATAAGTAGGTACTTAAGTTTATATTGGATGCATTATACATTGTACAGTCGACTACAAAGATAAGTATGTTTTTTAATGTTACAAATATATGTATGTATATCTTATTACTATGGTAGTAAAGTCTATGTATACATATTTTTGTAACATCGTGTGGATACATCTCTTTGTAGTCGACTGTACCTATGTGTATTCATGTAATTAATTGATTTGTGTTTTCATTCGAGTCTGTATTTAGGATCCTGCAACACGAAAGTATCTATTTATCCCAAGGGATGACTGGTAGAAAATGCGTGAAGGCATTAAGTCCGCCAAATGTACTTATACCTATTTTGATATTGTGTAATAAAAAGTTTAAATAAATGAATAAAAGTCTCTTGACAACAGGTATAAATATAGACACTACTGTAATGGACATTCCGGAACGCGTAAGGTTTCTCAATTTTGAAAACCTTCCACCGACAGGTACTCGTAGTCTCAATACGCCACTGTCAATATTTAGGTAAGTATACACAGCGCGGTACAAATGGCTTACTTTTTGAGAAGCCTGAAGTAGTCTGCAGACCAACTCTCCCGGGCCATGTCGCTGGCCATGCTTAGAGGCGCCATGTGGTTGTCGTAGTTAAAGTGCCCGAAGTGAGCGCTCCATGTTACGTTCAGTTCTACCTTCTTCATTACGTCACCTTTGGTCCTGGAAAAAAAAGTTACAACATTTTTTTTAGTACCTCGTCGATGGCAAACAAGCTTACGACCCGCCTGATGTTAAGCGGTTACAGTAGCCTATGGACGCGGGCACTCGCCTAAAAACCCCAAGGAAGCCGCGACGAACATCTTTTCCACCCTTAGGACGAACCACAAATGTGGCGAGGCGCGGTGATGAGATCCTGGAGTCCTCCGCATGAGAGCGCAGGTGCCGGCCGCCGTGGAGTTTTTAGTGGATAGAAATACCACATAACCCAGTCATCCTCCGATGATTGTATAGTGCTTTTCTCAAACGGTGTGAGGAAATAATAAATAGTTATTTGTTATACAAGGCTGCAGTTATAATTTAACCGCGAGTGTGGAATTGAAACACGAGCTAGCGAATGTGAGTGGTTTAAAAATAGAATCCTTTTCACCTCACTAAAGTGAGAAAGATTCTAGATAAAAAAATCTAAAAAAGAAAAAAAAAACATTAAAAAAGAATAATATTAAAAAAACATTACAAAAGAGTAAAACAAAAAGGAAAAAATATTAAAAAAAAACAACTAAAAAAACAAAACAAAACAACTAAAAAAACAAAACAACTAAAAAAACAAAAAAAATGACAAAAAACAAAAAAAAATGAAAAAAACAAAAATTTGACAAAAAAAATAAAAACCAACAAAACCATTAAAAAAAAAAAAAAAAACAAAAAATGAAAAAAAAAAAACAAAAAAAAAGAAAAACTAAAAAAAACTAAAAAACAAAAAACCAAAAAAAAAAAAAAAACATTTAAAAAACAAAAAAAGGGAAAAAGAACAAAAAAAACAAACAAAACCATTAAAAAAAACAAAAAAAAACAAAAAAAAGGAAAAAAAAACAAACAAAAACATTAAAAAAAACAAAAAAAACGAAAAAGAAGAAAAACAAACAAAAAACATTAAAAAAACAAAAAAAAATTAAAAAAAAATACTTTAAAAAAAGTAAAACAAAAAGGAAAACTTGAAAAAATTAAAAAAAACGACAACAAAAAACATTAAAAAAAGTAAAACAAAAAGGAAAAATAGATAAAAAAAAACTTATAAATAACATAAAAAACCCTACAAAAATTTTAACATTAAAAAATAGACAAACATCAAGAAAAGAAAAATTTTTTTTTTAATCATTAAAAACGATAAACAACACTAAAAAATAAACGAAAAATAACAAAAAAAATTAAAACTGACAATTTTTTTTTTACAAAAAACTAAAACAATTAAAAAAAAGTATTGGTGGTTGGCAGTATGTATTTTTTCCTTTGTCTGTTTAATATCAGTAAGCAAATTTAAAAAGTTAGAGTAGCGACCAATAATGTTTTTAGTTAGGGTTTTCATACATTACTTCTTGGCCTAGGCCATTTCCGAGCATGTTTGAGAAAAAGAATTTTCATCTCTCCTGTTCTGAAAGTTGACTTTTCATGGGCATATAGCCGGGTGGAAAATAGCGTTTTCTCCCCTAGGGTGGAAAGTAATTTTTGCGTATTGTAAAAATACCATAAAATCTAGTAAATTTGTTGTTTGTTTGTTTTTGTTTGTTTGTTAATTTTTTTTGTAAGATTGTTTTGTTTTTTGTTCGTTTTTTTTTTGTTTTTGTTCTGTTTGTTTTTGTTTTGTTTGTTTTTTCACGTGTCGGCATGGCCCTCTAGATTAGTTGCGTCGCGGCCTACTCGATTACAATCGAGTAGGCCGTGGCAAGTGGCCAGTGCAAAGAGGTTAGAGGTTGGATATAGTTTTAATTATTTTACTTAGGTATATCTAAAATCGAATAATTAATTTTCCTCACAGTCGAAATGAAAAGTAGAGTGTTTAACTCGGGTGAAATTACCCATTTCACCCTCGAACTATTGGCGCTCTCACTTCGTTCGAGCGCCAGAAATATCTCGGGTGTAATGAGTCACTTTCAACCCTTGGTTAACAATCTACTATTACACACTCTTTTCTTGAATAACCCTATACTGTAAGTCCCTCGGGAAAACCTCGGCAGGGAGTTCATTCCACAACTGGAGCGTCCGAGGAAGGAAATTTCTCTGAAACCGCCATACGTGACCATTTATTTAAGTTCTAGTCTAGGCCCTAGGGTGTGTTATTTCAGTATGTTCAGCGACATAATTGGCAAATCGGAACACTTATAACTCATCTGACCGTCTGTCTATCACAGTGGTTGGTTTTTCTAGGATAGGTACCTACGTACCGTATGAAATAGGCAGAAAAGTGAAATTTTATGAAGATAAAATAGAGATCTGTCAATCGTACTTTTAAAGGATGACGTTTTTATATTATTACGTGACCCAATTTTTACCTACACAACCTGTTAACCTAAACTATCTTTCTGTACCTCCTGCTGCTTTATATTATCCTGGTACCTCGAGCAATAACCGCTTCAACTGTCTACTGCATGATGACAGTATTAGTACTGTAGCAAAAATACTACAGATGACCTCATGTTACCCTAGTAGTGGCAAGCTCAACCAGCCAACTACGTAGTAAACTGCCTAGTAACAATACCTAACCCTTCAAGTATTGCAAAGTGTAATAGCGACAAGCGAACCAACATACAGGGTGACTGGTAATTCGACCTATTCCTTGAAAGGGGTTATACTAGAGCTAATTTGCGACAATTTATGTCCAGTCAACCAGGGGTCAAAACACGATTTTTTTACTGCTGTGCCACAAATAGTGGAATGAAAATTAAAAAGTTACTTTGCAGGCCTAGGCCTGAAAAGTTGTATGAAATCCCATTTCAGGCCGCCTCGAGATGCTGCGCCCGAAAAAGGATACTTCCGAGTCTATTATAAGGAACGTAAAGAGAATATTTCATTGCATGTTTGAGAAAAGTATTCTTATTCTTACTTCATCTCGCCATTGTAAGTCACCTCCCAGGTCCGCATCGGAATGAAGTTATTAATAGCGAGGCCCCCTGATCTGTAATTGCCTTGTTCCACTGGCTTTTGAATCGAGCGCGTGTCAGGTAGACTTGGTGTCAGTAACAATTCTTCCCCTTCTACCTGTAAAAGTGATAGGTAAGTAATTATTATATTAGTAATATTAAAGCTAGGTAGGTGGGCGCGTTCCAAACAAGGTGTCCCTACATAACTTTTTTTTCAATTTCCATTTTTTTTGTTTCTTGATACCTTACTCAGAAACTCAGAATCGAAAGTCGATCAGAAGATCAGAACTGAGCTATAACCACGAACTTCGAATCTCGAACTTCGTATATCCCCGTCTCTATCGCACTTATGGTTTATGGTACTCGAGCGACAGAGACGGAGACATACGAAGTTCGAGATTCGAAGTTCGTGGTAGCGCCGCTGACGATCCTCACATAAGAAAAATATTGTCCCAGGTTTTACTATGTATTTTTTTCCTGCAGGGCGTCACGACCATACTCACTTCACTTCAGTAGTTAGGTACTTATATAAAGTTCAAAAAACTGTATTCTGACTACGGAAAACTAATTGAAAAAATAAAAACCGGTCAAGTGCGAGTCTGTCTCGCGCACCGAGGGTTCCGAACAAACTTTCACCACGCTTTATTAAGAAAAAATCTATGTTGGTTTTTCATAGATAATTTTTGCCCCCCTCTTATGCGTCCTTTTTTATAGAAATTAAAAATATATATTTAAATTTTTCTTTTTCCATACACGTGGATTAGTTTTTTTTTATAACTATTCCAAATTTCATATTGATAGCATTAGTAGTTCCTGAGATATTTAACTTTGTGACAGACATACAGACAGGCGGACGGACGGAGTTGACCATAAGGGTTCCATTTTTACCTTTTTGGTCCGGAACCCTAAAAAACCCATTTTTTTCGCATACAAAAGGTAGCCTAAATATGTCACCCGGAGCAAAATTCAATTAATCCCTCATTCATCCAAAAATTATGAAAATTAAGTTCATTAACTTAAATACGGGACTATCCCATCGTATTTTCTCGGAAATATTCGTATTTGTCATGCTACATCAGCATCAGTCAACCTCAGTACTTTTTGTACAGTCGCCATCACATACATCGGAGCAAACAAGCACGTCACAAACATTGGAACACACCTCTATTTTCAAGGTGCATGTGCCGATATTTTTGAACACCTATAGTGTACCGATGTATGTGATGGCGACTGTACCGTGACCGACTGAAATAGCACGAACGTGTCTACGTTCGTACGTTTCCGTGAAAAAACGATGGGAAACCATTATGTAGGTATACTAGTAATACATGCATGTATTATAAATATAAACCCGTGCGAAGCCGGGGGGTGGGTTGCTAGTATACGAGTATTATATCATAGAGTTGATTCTTTTCATTTGCCGCCTCGATTTGTACTTTAAGACTGTGCCAAGAAAAACTTTTTCTTGGAAACGATCATCAGCTAGGACTACGAAAAAAGGTGTGGGTAGGTAAGTATTTTTTTATTTTTTATTTAGTAGTATAAATATACATATCGCTTACAGACTAGTCCAAAAAAAGATTAAGACTAACACAAAAAAATAAAACATCAATACTTAAAGCTACAAAGTCACGATATACAAATATTTACGAAAAACATAATTGTCTGCTTGCGGCTCTTGTAAACTCAGTCAGATTGCAATTAAATAAGTCTATTTTAGTTGAAAGCTGGTTAAGTATGGTTATGGCCCGGACAATGGGTGCATTAGCGAGCAGGTTGGTGCGCGCTACGGGGCGCGCGAGCAAGCGCGGTGCGCGCCGCCGCGGCCCGCACGGGGCCACTAGCGCCAGCGACTCTAGCACGCCGGGGTTATGTAACATACCGCGTAACACCTTGAACACATATGTAGCCAATGCTAAGTTCCTCCTTACTTCCAACTTGGTGTAGCCGACCATACCGAGGACAAAAAGCGTTGGGTACATCAAGGGATAGAATGGATATACCCCGTATTTTTTCAAATATAGATACCTGGTGAATTTGTTTTGTATCTTTTCGATCATCAGATTGTACTTTGTCTCGTGTGGATTCCATATGATCGCGCCACACTCCAACCTGCTCCTGACAAGTGCGTTATAAAGGGCTTTTACTGTAGCGGCATTATAAAAATTATTTGTTTGTCTTAATACAAAACCTAAATTCTGAAAGGCTTTTTTGCATGTTTCAAGTAGTATCTGTTTTACAAAGAAATCGCTTTCAGAACTTACTTTCAGGTACAGGAATGCGTCCACGTTGTGTTGCGCTCTGCGCGCGACTCCGCAAACTAAAGCAGCTCCCTCCTTTGACATCCCGTTGAAATATACCGCATCCACTGCCTAAATCAAAATAAATGAGTGAGTACTTCATCATCATCATCATATCAGCCGAAAGACGTCCACTGCTGGACATAGGCATCCCCCAAAGAGTGCCAAAATGACCGGTCCTGCGCCACCCGCATCCAGCGGACTCCCGCGACCTTTACCAGGTCATCAGTCCTCCTTGTGGGGGGTCTACCCACGCCGCGCCTTCCGGTACGTGGTCAGTGGTGGTGGTGGAGTGAGTATACTTATTTTCAGAAAATGTATGTTATGTTATGTAGGTATGAAAGCACTTTTAAGCAGGTTTAAGCAGTCACATAAGATCAAAAGTACAAAGGCGTATTATCCAGCTAACCTTTGAGCAATCCTTTGAAAATCGTGAAAATCAAACTTAAACAAGTTACGAGGAGCTATAGACTGCATCCAAACCATAAACCATGATCCTGGGAGTCCTTCGAATGACGCAGGGCCGGGTTAATGTACAGCAAAGGTATTCCGCGACCAGTACATCTCTGTCTCTTATTAACTCAAGCATAAAGAGACAGAGAAATATACGTGGACGCGGATTATTGAGCTGTAAGTACTATCGATAAAAGTGAATCATGACCCAGCATGGAACCGTCTTACAATTAAGGTTCTATGGTGGGTCATGATTACATTAGCCCTTTCAGACCCGGCCAATACAATTGTGCGGGTTGATTACATTTAAGTGTCAATTCAAAAACATACATCAATAGGTATAGGTACCTACTTCATTTTACGTTAGCTGGCTCTTGTTTTTCCGGTCTGAAAGGGTTAACAAACCCCACAAGTCCCATAACCCACACAAATCTCAAACCCCAAAAGGCTCGATTTTCTCCACAAAAAAAAGATACAGTGGACGCATTTCTTATTAACGACATGCTAGAAAGTGCTGCCGACCTGGAAGGGGTTCCTTGACTTCAATTTGTACTCATGCTTTGCCCAGCGGTAGTACAGTCAGGGGTAATAATATACGCACATAAATAAGGACATAAATATCTGTACAGGACTCTATTGTCAATGTCATAAAGGCGTGTACAGATATTTATGTCCTTATTTATGTACGTATATTAATACCCCTGACTGTACACTTTAAAAGCTAAGAAATGAATAATTATTCTAAGGCTGTGTCCTACGTAGGCGAATCAAAGCGAACAGAATTGTGAGGCGATCCGATGCGATACGACACGCGAATGCGATGTGACGCGGCGGCCTTGTCCTACGTGCGCGCGTATCGACTATATATATCAAACCAACTGATCGCGTCCGCTTCGCGTCGCGCCGCGTCGCTCGCACGCGGCGCCTGCGGCGCGGCGCTACCACGAACTTCGAATCTCGAACTTCGTATATATCCGTCTCTGTCGCTCGAGTACCATAAGTGCGTTAGAGACAGAGATATACGAAGTTCGAGATTCGAAGTTCGTGGTAGCGCCGCTGAATTGGTCACGTAGGCCACTTCAATAGCTGTCGACCGTTTGTTTGTTTCGCGCCGCTTCGCTTCGCGTTCGCGAGGATTCCCACTTAGGACGCCGCGTAAGGGTAGTAGGTAGGTATACTTACTTACCAGAGGGTAGTCTCCCAGATTGTACTTCTTCTCCAAGGGTTCGTCTTGTTCGTGGATCGTTATGGTCCCGTCGTCGCTCCGGCCCACGTCTACGGCGCGCATTCTTATCAAGTGGACTATTAACTAGGGCGAACATAATTTATTATATGAATACACTATAATATATACTTTTCAGCAGCCCAACCGGGGAAGTACCTTAGGTGGAGGACCTTACAGAATTCCACAGCCATAATAACGGGTCTCCCTTGTTAGACCTAACAACTTAGCCCTAATGTTTCACTAAACTTAAGTAATGCATTTTCCTTCGAAGCAGTGCTTTTCGGGTAATCTTTGAATTTAATCAAATAGAAGCCATTAGGTTAGGTTAGGTTTGTTTTGCAATACTTAATCCTATAAAGTTTTTCTTGAAGAAAAAAATGCATTAGGTCTAATGAAACATTAGGGCTAAAGTTGTTAGGAGAACCCATAATAACATCACGTGTTGTGTTCCTGGCGGTGAGTACCAAATATTGCCAGGGCTCCCATCTCCCATATGGATGCACTGTGTTGGGAGTGAGGGACTTGCATTTGTCTAGCGACAACACAACGAACCCTTAAACCAATAAAGCGTCGACAACGGAAAACAAACTTCTACAGTCGGAAAACGTAGTCGTAGGTACATAGGTGCTTAGGGGCTGTCCATATATTACGTCATTTTGAAATAGGGGGGGGGGGGGGGGGGGAGCAAGTCTACAGTCAAAAAGCATATCTTAAAGTACGCATATCAAAAACAGCTAAAAAGCACCTGATTAAAGTTTACATTTGGAGCATTGCTTTATATGGGAGCGAGTCGTGGACGCCAACCCAGAGAGACAGAGAACGACTAGAGGCCTTCGAAATGTGGTACTGGCGAAGGATGGAAAGGATTAGCTGGACGGAGAGAAAGACAAACGAAAAAGTTTTAAGGATGGTAGTTGAGAAAAGATGTTTGCTAGGATGTATTAGAAATAGGAGAGGCAAGATGGTGGGCCACCTGATACGGCACGACAGCTTCTTCCTAAACATCCTGGAGGGTAAAATTAAAGGCAAGAGAGGCAGAGGAAGGCCTAGGCTAACATATTTTAGCCAAATAAAAGATAAAGCTGGATGTCGAGTCATATTATGAGGAAGTCAAGAGGCTGGCAATGGACAGAGAAAAGTGGCGGTTAATCCACCGACAAGAGCAAGGCTCTTAAGTAATGATAATGATGATGAAACATAAAATAATTTGATGGTTTACTATCTATTTAGCAACACTACGTTTTCAATTTTAACATGAGTCTACACCCCTATTTGTCACAACAACCGCCTTCAAAGTGAATGAATTGAATATTTGCTGTCTATTTCTATCGTATATCTGAGTGCATGTTGTGACAAATTGCTAGGTGTATAATGGCCTCTAAATACTTGTTTTTTTTATTTTTTTGTGTCACCGACAAGTAATGAAGGAAATTCAGCGTTGTCGACATCGTCACGGCTGAGCTTATACTGATATAGTGACTGCCTAGCTTTAAATTGCCAGTGATGAATCACTGATGATCAAACACTTTACCTTATGTACTAAATAAATAAGTTACGTACCTGTCTACTACGTAAAAACAGATACATAACAACAAACTTCAGCCAGTAAGTCTTGTTTCTTTGCTGATACACTCCAAATATCGGCGGCTTTCTACCAGCGTTTAAAAACTTGAATATCAAAACTAAACTAAGGGGAACTAATAAAGAAATTACTAAAGTTAACATTTTAACGAATTCAAATTATTTCAACAGATACGGCTAGCTGCATGCAGCCAAATGTTGATAATTAAAGACCCGAATGATTATCTTATCAGACGGTACATCCTGGTATAAATTTAGTGATTATCGCAGCTAACTGCAATCAGTATCTATTTATTACAGGTGTTTAGATTAAGAAGGTGGACGTTTTACAATCGCCATTAGATTAGTCGCATATCATAATTATATCATATTGTAACAAAAATAGAATTTGGTTCGACACTTCGCATGCTAATACTACGAGTATATCAGTCGCATTAAACTGCCATATGAAGTTGTCAACCGAGTGAAAACGACAAAGTACTTAGGTGTTCAGCTACTTATGAGGCCGACTGCACCTATATATAGTATTTTTAACACCACAAAGTATCAAACTAATGTGAGTGCCGTATTGCTTCGGAGCAGTCTATCGTCCTACACTACCAAAACGTAATATCTACAATATTAGTGACATTAAATTTGAACCTTAATACTATGCCGATACCGTTTGTTTTTCAACATGAATGTTTTAGTAGCACGTGCTTATGCTTACTCGGTAGCTGGCGGCTATGCGATAATAGAGACAATGGGCTTTGTTTGAAAGATTAGGGCTCGGAGCGAAAAATTCACCTGAGAAGATCCAGATTATACTATAAGTACAGTTATTTAGAAAAGGTAGATTATAAAAGCGTTACCTATTCTGAATAGTGTCCCCGTTTTTTTTCTCTTGAATTTGTGTACAGGAAGGATTTCTTGGTAGCTAATTTTGGAGTCGATTGTACGTTTCACGGTTGAAACTATTTGGAATCAATTTGGAATACGCAAATTGTCATTAGGTACAATGTGACCCCTCTAGCCTAGTATTTCTTAATCTTTTCAATATCGCTACCTCTGCGAACTATTATGGAAGCTGATTTTACCACCAATGTAAATAAACTTTAATATTCTATATATATTCATCAGTTTTAGATACAAACTCTTTTAATGCTGCTGCATTACCTCCAGAATCCGATCAGAAAGCATTTTTTCTACCCAATACCATAAGGTCGAAACTTACTTTATTACAAACTAGCGACCCGCTCCGGCTTCGCACGGGTTTATATGTATAATACATGCATGTATTATACGTTTAAACCTTCCTCTTGAAACACTCTACCTATTAAAAAAAACCGCATCAAAATCCATTGCTTAGTTTTAAAGATCTAAGCATACATAGGGACAGACAGACAGACAGCGGGAAGCGACTTTGTTTTACGAGTGGGAATTTCTTTGAAATAAAAAAATCTAGTTATTTTATATATCAATTCGTATTTATTAACTAGACTTACAGAATTAAGGGTAAGTATAAAGTTTCAGTACCAGACAGAAATGTATTAGAACTGCTACTGCGAAACGAACTTCGTGTATCTCCCTCTCTGTCGCACTTGCCAAATCAAGCGACATAGGAGATATACACGAACGAAGTTCGTTTTTGTTTATCAGTAGCAACTCAGGTTCAGAGAATTGTTAAAATTTGAATAAAATTATGGGAGCATAAATTAGTTTGAATTTTATTTCGTTAATTTTATTTTATTCTACAACATTCAACATTAATTTACCTCTATGGAACAAATGCAAAAGCGCTGTTTTTTATTCTGGTTCGTGACAGTCTTGGCGCTACCCGACGTGAATGTTGCCACTAGAGATGCAACGGATATTGGTTTGGCCGGATACCGGATACCGATATCCGGCTGAAAGTAACATGCTTAAAATAAAGTAAATTCGACCGCGCGTTTGCACTCAATGCAAGTTGCAACTTGTTACTCGCTGTAGGCCGGTTTTGATAGAAAAAGCGCAAATTCTAGTTTTTTTAACATAATTTTACCATTAGTGTCACAATTTTTTTATGTTATCTTTGCTCAAGAAGATTGAACTGACCATAATTAATTGATTGCTTTGTAGTTTGTCGTTTATTCACCCTTCTTTTTAATCTAGTTCACTCCTTACCTAAGTTCTTCTGTGTTAAAATACTACCCGGTAGCCAGATAGTAAAATTGTGACCGGATACCGGATAGTGGCCGGATATCCGTTGCATCTCTAATTGTCACTCAAAGAAACATTTCACTCTTTCATAATTGGTAGCCTATTGGTAATATTCGGTCGGTTGCAAGAGTTGCAAGTAGCATGCGAGTTACTCGACCGTCGTGGCGAGCAAGTGTTTGTGCACGCACTCCTCCTTGTTGATGAGATGCGTCGTCTTGTTGACGAGTTGCATGAGAGTGTTGAGGTTGTTGGACCACTCGTTGAGTCGGTCTGACGCGTCCATGTTTAAGCTGGAACAGTTATTGCTTTCCTTATTATCTGTCAGTTATGGATCGTGGTAAAAGCATCAATCTATACTAGCCCTCTTATTCGTGAAACTTAAAATGCCTCCGATAGTTAAAATGCGTTTCGTCCCTTTCTTACGAACACAAATGTCAAGGTGACAGATAAAACCAAACGATTTTTAACGGTATTTTAACTAAATCCGTCTGAATAGACATAATTGTAGACGCCCAACCGCCCATCATAGAAAGAAAATAGACATAAGAAAATAAAATTACAATGAAGTTTGAATCAATTGTAATAAGAAAAATAGAGTAGTTTGTTTTGTTAACAAATGCAACTCTGTTCAAATTTAGAATTATATAAATTCCATTGCAGATGCGTAGGCCTTTTAATAGCCACAACGCAACGTGGTCTTTGGGCGGCTAAAGGTTATGAATAAGGCCATAATATCAAGAGGTTTAGGAAATTCACCTGAAGTGCACGACGCCGGCGGGGCGGTCGATCTTGAGCCGTGTTTAGACAAAGCCAGTGCTAGCTTGTTATTGTATGTAAAGCACTGGCTGCCAGCACTAGCGGGAATAGAGCGCCGGCCTATTTTTCAAGCCAGTGAGCCAGCACTGGCTACGTCTAAACTAAACCTAATTTTAGCCTTGACGACGGCGCTGACAACTAGTGTGTCATTTACCTGAAGTGCACGACGCCGACGGGGCGGTCAATCTTGGCCTTGACGACGGCGCTGACAACTAGTGTGTCATTTACCTGAAGTGCACGACGCCAGCGGGCGGTCAATCTTGGCCTTGACGACGGCGCTGACAACTAGTGTGTCATTTACCTGAAGTGCACGACGCCGGCGGGGCGGTCAATCTTGGCCTTGACGACGGCGCTGACAACTAGTGTGTCATTTACCTGAAGTGCACGACGCCAGCGGGCGGTCAATCTTGGCCTTGACGACGGCGCTGACAACTAGTGTGTCATTTACCTGAAGTGCACGACGCCGGCGGGGCGGTCAATCTTGGCCTTGACGACGGCGCTGACAACTAGTGTGTCATTTACCTGAAGTGCACGACGCCAGCGGGCGGTCAATCTTGGCCTTGACGACGGCGCTGACAACTAGTGTGTCATTTACCTGAAGTGCACGACGCCAGCGGGCGGTCAATCTTGGCCTTGACGACGGCGCTGACAACTAGTGTGTCATTTACCTGAAGTGCACGACGCCAGCGGGGCGGTCAATCTTGGCCTTGACGACGGCGCTGACAACTAGTGTGTCATTTACCTGAAGTGCACGACGCCAGCGGGCGGTCAATCTTGGCCTTGACGACGGCGCTGACAACTAGTGTGTCATTTACCTGAAGTGCACGACGCCGGCGGGGCGGTCAATCTTGGCCTTGACGACGGCGCTGACAACTAGTGTGTCATTTACCTGAAGTGCACGACGCCAGCGGGCGGTCAATCTTGGCCTTGACGACGGCGCTGACAACTAGTGTGTCATTTACCTGAAGTGCACGACGCCAGCGGGCGGTCAATCTTGGCCTTGACGACGGCGCTGACAACTAGTGTGTCATTTACCTGAAGTGCACGACGCCGGCGGGGCGGTCAATCTTGGCCTTGACGACGGCGCTGACAACTAGTGTGTCATTTACCTGAAGTGCACGACGCCAGCGGGGCGGTCAATCTTGGCCTTGACGACGGCGCTGACAACTAGTGTGTCATTTACCTGAAGTGCTCGACGCCAGCGGGCGGTCAATCTTGGCCTTGACGACGGCGCTGACAACTAGTGTGTCATTTACCTGAAGTGCACGACGCCGGCGGGGCGGTCAATCTTGGCCTTGACGACGGCGCTGACAACTAGTGTGTCATTTACCTGAAGTGCACGACGCCAGCGGGCGGTCAATCTTGGCCTTGACGACGGCGCTGACAACTAGTGTGTCATTTACCTGAAGTGCACGACGCCGGCGGGGCGGTCAATCTTGGCCTTGACGACGGCGCTGACAACTAGTGTGTCATTTACCTGAAGTGCACGACGCCAGCGGGCGGTCAATCTTGGCCTTGACGACGGCGCTGACAACTAGTGTGTCATTTACCTGAAGTGCACGACGCCAGCGGGGCGGTCAATCTTGGCCTTGACGACGGCGCTGACAACTAGTGTGTCATTTACCTGAAGTGCACGACGCCGGCGGGGCGGTCAATCTTGGCCTTGACGACGGCGCTGACAACTAGTGTGTCATTTACCTGAAGTGCACGACGCCAGCGGGCGGTCAATCTTGGCCTTGACGACGGCGCTGACAACTAGTGTGTCATTTACCTGAAGTGCACGACGCCAGCGGGCGGTCAATCTTGGCCTTGACGACGGCGCTGACAACTAGTGTGTCATTTACCTGAAGTGCACGACGCCGGCGGGGCGGTCCATCTTGGCCTTGACGACGGCGCTGACAACTAGTGTGTCATTTACCTGAAGTGCACGACGCCGGCGGGGCGGTCAATCTTGGCCTTGACGACGGCGCTGACAACTAGTGTGTCATTTACCTGAAGTGCACGACGCCAGCGGGCGGTCAATCTTGGCCTTGACGACGGCGCTGACAACTAGTGTGTCATTTACCTGAAGTGCACGACGCCGGCGGGGCGGTCAATCTTGGCCTTGACGACGGCGCTGACAACTAGTGTGTCATTTACCTGAAGTGCACGACGCCAGCGGGCGGTCAATCTTGGCCTTGACGACGGCGCTGACAACTAGTGTGTCATTTACCTGAAGTGCACGACGCCAGCGGGCGGTCAATCTTGGCCTTGACGACGGCGCTGACAACTAGTGTGTCATTTACCTGAAGTGCACGACGCCGGCGGGGCGGTCAATCTTGGCCTTGACGACGGCGCTGACAACTAGTGTGTCATTTACCTGAAGTGCACGACGCCGGCGGGGCGGTCAATCTTGGCCTTGACGACGGCGCTGACAACTAGTGTGTCATTTACCTGAAGTGCACGACGCCGGCGGGGCGGTCAATCTTGGCCTTGACGACGGCGCTGACAACTAGTGTGTCATTTACCTGAAGTGCACGACGCCGGCGGGGCGGTCAATCTTGGCCTTGACGACGGCGCTGACAACTAGTGTGTCATTTACCTGAAGTGCACGACGCCAGCGGGCGGTCAATCTTGGCCTTGACGACGGCGCTGACAACTAGTGTGTCATTTACCTGAAGTGCACGACGCCGGCGGGGCGGTCAATCTTGGCCTTGACGACGGCGCTGACAACTAGTGTGTCATTTACCTGAAGTGCACGACGCCAGCGGGCGGTCAATCTTGGCCTTGACGACGGCGCTGACAACTAGTGTGTCATTTACCTGAAGTGCACGACGCCGGCGGGGCGGTCAATCTTGGCCTTGACGACGGCGCTGACAACTAGTGTGTCATTTACCTGAAGTGCACGACGCCGGCGGGGCGGTCCATCTTGGCCTTGACGACGGCGCTGACAACTAGTGTGTCATTTACCTGAAGTGCACGACGCCGGCGGGGCGGTCAATCTTGGCCTTGACGACGGCGCTGACAACTAGTGTGTCATTTACCTGAAGTGCACGACGCCAGCGGGCGGTCAATCTTGGCCTTGACGACGGCGCTGACAACTAGTGTGTCATTTACCTGAAGTGCACGACGCCGGCGGGGCGGTCAATCTTGGCCTTGACGACGGCGCTGACAACTAGTGTGTCATTTACCTGAAGTGCACGACGCCGGCGGGGCGGTCCATCTTGGCCTTGACGACGGCGCTGACAACTAGTGTGTCATTTACCTGAAGTGCACGACGCCGGCGGGGCGGTCAATCTTGGCCTTGACGACGGCGCTGACAACTAGCTGACTGAGCGCCTCCTCCGTCTCATTCTCGGTCAGCCCGAGCAGCTCGCTCATGCGCTGCACCGAGATGCGCGTGTAGTACATCGACATTATGCGGATGTTCTGAAAATGTCACAAGAAGTTTTTCATAGTAATAGTATTCTGGTAGTGGCTTTCGGGCTGTCAAAGCCCTTATATCACTGCGACCATCGCTGATCTATTGTGATCATAGTAATAGTAACTTCTGTATCTCTTTTTTTTCCTATTACATTTTTAGAGTAAACTGTTTCAATGTTCTTTTCCTTGTATTTTTTTTAATTACCCACACTTTCTCACATTTTAAAACGGAATTCTAAGTTTGTATGAGGAGTCGACTTGTGTCGAGCGTGCCCGTCTCATAAGACACGACATACTCGAAATAAGAAAATATGTAGTTACCATTAAGTTGTTTTTTGAGAATAAAAAAAAAGTGACCCTCATTACTTGTTTTAGACAATAAACTACATCATCATCATCATTTTCAGCCTGTAATCGCCCACTGCTGAGCATAAGCCTCTCTTCGCGTACGCCACTTATCCCGGTCCCGTGCTAGTCTCATCCAGAAAGAAGACATCTCAACAAGAAAGAAACTACATTCGGAACCTAATAATGTTTACCAGAAACATAAGATTATTTAAACTTACATGTTCCACAACCCTATTTTTAAGGTCGTTCCAGCGCTCCTGTCCCTTCTCGTCAGTAGAATCGAAGTAGGGCGTCGCGCGCAGGGCTTTCTCGTAGTGTTGGCAGAGACTGTTCCATTTAATGATCTCCGGGTTGATGAATAGGCCCAAAAGCTGCCTGAAACAACGTTAATTATTTATGAGACACTGGGAGGATCAAATACTCATATAAAAATGTATTTGTTAGCTAGTGGTAAAATAATAAAATAAGGCAATATTTCGACAAGGTGACAGGGGTCAAATAATGTTTCATGTGCGTAGTTTCGGTCACCACTCACCAGAGCCAAGAAAGCGCTGTGTTAAAAATAAGGGGCCGGAAACTTTCTCTAGCTGTCAAACTTACTTGTAGTCGGGCAAATTGTCCAGGTCCTTGTCCTCATTGACGCGGTGCGTGAGGTCAGCCTGCTCGTTGTCGTAGGGCGCCAGCGCGAGGAACACCACGGAGCCGGTGAGCGCGTCGGCGCCGCCCGCCACGCCATCAACTTACTTGTAGTCGGGCAACTTGTCCAGGTCCTTGTCCTCATTGACGCGGTGCGTGAGGTCAGCCTGCTCGTTGTCGTAGGGCGCCAGCGCGAGGAACACCACGGAGCCGGTGAGCGCGTCGGCGCCGCCCGCCACGCCATCAACTTACTTGTAGTCGGGCAACTTGTCCAGGTCCTTGTCCTCATTGACGCGGTGCGTGAGGTCAGCCTGCTCGTTGTCGTAGGGCGCCAGCGCGAGGAACACCACGGAGCCGGTGAGCGCGTCGGCGCCGCCCGCCACGCCATCAACTTACTTGTAGTCGGGCAACTTGTCCAGGTCCTTGTCCTCATTGACGCGGTGCGTGAGGTCAGCCTGCTCGTTGTCGTAGGGCGCCAGCGCGAGGAACACCACGGAGCCGGTGAGCGCGTCGGCGCCGCCCGCCACGCCATCAACTTACTTGTAGTCGGGCAACTTGTCCAGGTCCTTGTCCTCATTGACGCGGTGCGTGAGGTCAGCCTGCTCGTTGTCGTAGGGCGCCAGCGCGAGGAACACCACGGAGCCGGTGAGCGCGTCGGCGCCGCCCGCCACGCCATCAACTTACTTGTAGTCGGGCAACTTGTCCAGGTCCTTGTCCTCATTGACGCGGTGCGTGAGGTCAGCCTGCTCGTTGTCGTAGGGCGCCAGCGCGAGGAACACCACGGAGCCGGTGAGCGCGTCGGCGCCGCCCGCCACGCCATCAACTTACTTGTAGTCGGGCAACTTGTCCAGGTCCTTGTCCTCATTGACGCGGTGCGTGAGGTCAGCCTGCTCGTTGTCGTAGGGCGCCAGCGCGAGGAACACCACGGAGCCGGTGAGCGCGTCGGCGCCGCCCGCCACGCCATCAACTTACTTGTAGTCGGGCAACTTGTCCAGGTCCTTGTCCTCATTGACGCGGTGCGTGAGGTCAGCCTGCTCGTTGTCGTAGGGCGCCAGCGCGAGGAACACCACGGAGCCGGTGAGCGCGTCGGCGCCGCCCGCCACGCCATCAACTTACTTGTAGTCGGGCAACTTGTCCAGGTCCTTGTCCTCATTGACGCGGTGCGTGAGGTCAGCCTGCTCGTTGTCGTAGGGCGCCAGCGCGAGGAACACCACGGAGCCGGTGAGCGCGTCGGCGCCGCCCGCCACGCCATCAACTTACTTGTAGTCGGGCAACTTGTCCAGGTCCTTGTCCTCATTGACGCGGTGCGTGAGGTCAGCCTGCTCGTTGTCGTAGGGCGCCAGCGCGAGGAACACCACGGAGCCGGTGAGCGCGTCGGCGCCGCCCGCCACGCCATCAACTTACTTGTAGTCGGGCAACTTGTCCAGGTCCTTGTCCTCATTGACGCGGTGCGTGAGGTCAGCCTGCTCGTTGTCGTAGGGCGCCAGCGCGAGGAACACCACGGAGCCGGTGAGCGCGTCGGCGCCGCCCGCCACGCCATCAACTTACTTGTAGTCGGGCAACTTGTCCAGGTCCTTGTCCTCATTGACGCGGTGCGTGAGGTCAGCCTGCTCGTTGTCGTAGGGCGCCAGCGCGAGGAACACCACGGAGCCGGTGAGCGCGTCGGCGCCGCCCGCCACGCCATCAACTTACTTGTAGTCGGGCAACTTGTCCAGGTCCTTGTCCTCATTGACGCGGTGCGTGAGGTCAGCCTGCTCGTTGTCGTAGGGCGCCAGCGCGAGGAACACCACGGAGCCGGTGAGCGCGTCGGCGCCGCCCGCCACGCCATCAACTTACTTGTAGTCGGGCAACTTGTCCAGGTCCTTGTCCTCATTGACGCGGTGCGTGAGGTCAGCCTGCTCGTTGTCGTAGGGCGCCAGCGCGAGGAACACCACGGAGCCGGTGAGCGCGTCGGCGCCGCCCGCCACGCCATCAACTTACTTGTAGTCGGGCAACTTGTCCAGGTCCTTGTCCTCATTGACGCGGTGCGTGAGGTCAGCCTGCTCGTTGTCGTAGGGCGCCAGCGCGAGGAACACCACGGAGCCGGTGAGCGCGTCGGCGCCGCCCGCCACGCCATCAACTTACTTGTAGTCGGGCAACTTGTCCAGGTCCTTGTCCTCATTGACGCGGTGCGTGAGGTCAGCCTGCTCGTTGTCGTAGGGCGCCAGCGCGAGGAACACCACGGAGCCGGTGAGCGCGTCGGCGCCGCCCGCCACGCCATCAACTTACTTGTAGTCGGGCAACTTGTCCAGGTCCTTGTCCTCATTGACGCGGTGCGTGAGGTCAGCCTGCTCGTTGTCGTAGGGCGCCAGCGCGAGGAACACCACGGAGCCGGTGAGCGCGTCGGCGCCGCCCGCCACGCCATCAACTTACTTGTAGTCGGGCAACTTGTCCAGGTCCTTGTCCTCATTGACGCGGTGCGTGAGGTCAGCCTGCTCGTTGTCGTAGGGCGCCAGCGCGAGGAACACCACGGAGCCGGTGAGCGCGTCGGCGCCGCCCGCCACGCCATCAACTTACTTGTAGTCGGGCAACTTGTCCAGGTCCTTGTCCTCATTGACGCGGTGCGTGAGGTCAGCCTGCTCGTTGTCGTAGGGCGCCAGCGCGAGGAACACCACGGAGCCGGTGAGCGCGTCGGCGCCGCCCGCCACGCCATCAACTTACTTGTAGTCGGGCAACTTGTCCAGGTCCTTGTCCTCATTGACGCGGTGCGTGAGGTCAGCCTGCTCGTTGTCGTAGGGCGCCAGCGCGAGGAACACCACGGAGCCGGTGAGCGCGTCGGCGCCGCCCGCCACGCCATCAACTTACTTGTAGTCGGGCAACTTGTCCAGGTCCTTGTCCTCATTGACGCGGTGCGTGAGGTCAGCCTGCTCGTTGTCGTAGGGCGCCAGCGCGAGGAACACCACGGAGCCGGTGAGCGCGTCGGCGCCGCCCGCCACGCCATCAACTTACTTGTAGTCGGGCAACTTGTCCAGGTCCTTGTCCTCATTGACGCGGTGCGTGAGGTCAGCCTGCTCGTTGTCGTAGGGCGCCAGCGCGAGGAACACCACGGAGCCGGTGAGCGCGTCGGCGCCGCCCGCCACGCCATCAACTTACTTGTAGTCGGGCAACTTGTCCAGGTCCTTGTCCTCATTGACGCGGTGCGTGAGGTCAGCCTGCTCGTTGTCGTAGGGCGCCAGCGCGAGGAACACCACGGAGCCGGTGAGCGCGTCGGCGCCGCCCGCCACGCCATCAACTTACTTGTAGTCGGGCAACTTGTCCAGGTCCTTGTCCTCATTGACGCGGTGCGTGAGGTCAGCCTGCTCGTTGTCGTAGGGCGCCAGCGCGAGGAACACCACGGAGCCGGTGAGCGCGTCGGCGCCGCCCGCCACGCCATCAACTTACTTGTAGTCGGGCAACTTGTCCAGGTCCTTGTCCTCATTGACGCGGTGCGTGAGGTCAGCCTGCTCGTTGTCGTAGGGCGCCAGCGCGAGGAACACCACGGAGCCGGTGAGCGCGTCGGCGCCGCCCGCCACGCCGAGCGCGCGGAAGTGGCGGCACACGGAGAGGTACGCGCTGTTGTGCTGGTCCACGGCGATCATGATGCGGTAGAACTTCTCTTTCAGTTCCTATTGGTAAAAAACATTTGACGATCAGTTAGCCTAGTGGATAACGCTGCCTATAAAGCTGAAGGTCTTGGGTTTGAATCCCGGTAAGAGCTAATATTTGTGTAATGAATATTTATTTTGTTTCTGATTCTTTGATGTTTTCTATGTATTTAAGTAATTATATCTATGAAATATATCATCGTAATCCGCAACCTTCCAGAAAACAAGAAAAAACCTAACTGAAGAAGGTAAAACGAATTACAACAACCTTTATATAGCAACATACAACACAAGATCGTTATCCAGCCACGAAAGAGTACTAGAGTTAACAAATGCACTAGAAACTGTCAAATACGACATCATAGGACTAGCCGAGGTTAGAAGACAAGGAGTTCTGGAAGAGGCCTTTACCTCCTAAGGGTTCTGGTGTGATATACTACAAAAATTTATATTTAAATCCTAGATTAAGTTATTGTAAAATTTGTCATACCCAAAAATAAAAAGGCTTTTTTTTTATATTGTCATCTAATCCCCGTAACACATTGTAAAATTATCCCATAAAATTTATATTTATTACATGGTAAACCAACCATGCACACTATAGGCCGAGAACATAGCAACAGGGCAAAGAAAGACTGAGAAAAATGGCACAGGATGGAGGAACTCAAATTGGTTCCATATACCAGCTTATAAAAAACTGACACAACTCATTGTTTTAGGAAACGTGTACTAAAAATTTACAATAAATTGAGTAAAGGAAATAAGTGGCAACCAATTTCGATCAGTGTCTCAAAATTTCATTTCATGAGCAGTTTTTTGTAGACGCACAAATCTTTTGGAACCACCATGTGGTCCACAGTGATGTTAGATTAAGTATTTAATAAAATAAAGTACTCACTTGAGTATTTTCTTCCTCAAAGAACTTTGTATTGATCTTCTTTGAAATGATTTGCGTTCTAATGTAATCCTTAATAGCGAGGCACAGCCTCATCTGTTCCAAGATAAGTTCCACTTTCTCACGCTTATCCATAGATCCATAAGTTTCAACCTGTAGTTCCTGGATAATTTTGGCTGCCTCAGCAACATTGCCTTCATCCTCACGGATCTTAGCTAGAATATGGGTGAGTCTAGCCCTCTCCACCTCAACATATATCTTGCCCTCAGTGATGGACCGCAAGGTCTCAATGAGTTTGATTTTCGTCTCCTTGTCTGGTGTTTTGTCAACATATGTGTAGCATTCTTGGACCATTTTGACAACAGCCTGTTTTAGTTGAGATCTGTAAATATATTTTTTTACAGTTTTGATTCAAATAACTGTAATTAGTTGTAGAGAATGAATTATGTTGCTAAATTTTACAAATGCAGGTAATAAAGAAATTATAATATAATAATAATAAATATTTGCAGACAATCTTACACAAATCAACCTGGTCCCAAACTAAGCAAAGCTTGTACTATTGGTACTAGACGACGATATAGATACTTATATAGAGAAATAAATACATAGAAAACATCCATGACTCAGGAACAAATATTCGTGCTCATCACACAAATAAATGCCCTTACTGGGATTCGAGCCCAGGACCTCTTGCTTCATAGGCAGGGTCACTACCAACTAGGCTAAAGCGGTCGTCAAATTGTCTTATGTTTGCACATATATAATCTCTTAAAATTGTTTACTTGTGGCACTGCCAACAAATTATATCTGTGTTGATCAGCTTTTAGTTGTGCTTCACTCATAAGTGAGGCCACAACAGTGAAAACAAGAGAGTACTATCCTAAGAATATAATGGATAATCCATGGATTTACAAATCATCACAATAAATTACTACTAATGTAATGTTAATGTACTTAGCACTTAAGATTTCTACCACCTTATGTAACCATGGTTTTACAATAAATATATATGAATATGAAATTATGTTTGCTGGACATTGTGCACAGTTTGAAACAAAAACTGAGCAGAATCATCCCATAGCAATAAGCAACAAGAAAAAGTGGATTGAACCAAATATTTGTACAAACTTGCACACTCTCAGTGTAACATAGAAACTATTTGCATGTCTATATTTTTGCCTAAGGATGACTGACCCCATTTCATCAGATAAAACATCCTATGTCCTTCCCCAGGACTAAAACTATCTCTATACCAAATTTAATCTAAATTGGTTCAGTGGTTTAAGCGTAAAGAGGTAACAGACAGACATACACACTTTTGCATGTATAATATTAGTATGTATTACCTTCTCTTGGACAAGAGCACAATCTGATCATTCAATGCTGTCCAGTTCTTGGCTTCAAAACAAATCTGAACTATTGCCACTAAAATCCTGGCAGTTGAAGCCATATCAGCACCCTGCAATGAGATCTTTTTTTAGCACATTTACTGCAGTATAGGGAACTTAAACCAAAATAAAATTATCTCTTTTTAAATGTGTTTGTTTAAAAAAATATATTTACACACAATGTTACAAACCACAAAATGGACCTTGTAAATGTAATGGCCCAGTAATATAGATCCTGGTTAGTTAAAACTTAACTTTTTTGCTTGTTGCTTAAAATCCAGTGAGAATATAAAATATTACCGTTCTTGTCTGCTTCTCCAAAGCCAGTAGCTGATCAATGGCTTCCTGGACTTTGCCTTTGGAGGCCATTGACTTCCACAACGGGATCTTTTCATCACAGGTGTTACAGTAGTCCACCTAGAACAGACAGTCACATGAGAGATACTATATGTATCAGACAGAACCAGATTTTGACAGACAAAAGTGTGAGATCAACTCTTTGTAGCGTCATCTTCATAACCTATTTTTCGTAACAATAATATCGTCGTAAAAACACTTACCTCCATTTTAACAATTTTCCCGCCGGCATCGAGACTCGTAAGGTCGTCGTTTATCGACATTTTTGCAAGTAAAAGTAAACTGTAATGTAAAAATTACGGTATACCAAACGGTAACAAATTCAGTGTAAAATACAATAAGTAATATAAGCGATATGTATGTTTACCGAAACTAAAAGAGAAATACTATTGAAACACACCCTTTAGATTTTGTTTTGAGTTTAATTTATAAGAATAGCGAGGATAATAACCCAAGAAACAAAAAGTGACTTGCAATCCGGTTCTTGACAATTCACGCAGTTTGACGTTAACAAATTACAGTGTTGCTATATCTGGTATACTATAAGACGCGTTCAAAAACTAGTGAATTCTACAGAGCTCTATAACGCTCATGTAAATAAGGCTTTATGGGCAAATAACGCAAATACTATAGTTGGCTAACGTGATCATGTCCCACTCATTCACATGCTCTATTAGTCGATGGTTGTTTATGGATGACTGGGAGACTAGCTAGAGATTTCATTCATTCACTTCATTCAGTTATGAATATGGCGTAGAGATAATGTCGATATTATTTTTACGTTTTGTATATATTTGTTTTAATGTTAAGACACAAATCCCGTGATTTAAGTATTTTGTGTAGAGAGAATGTGTTTGTACATTTAACGTGTGACATGTTTGTGAATGTTTATGGTCTACATCAGTAGCCTAATTTTGCTTTGTTTAGCATATGCTTAGTGAGAGATAAGTTTTGTATTCGTCACGTAGAGCCAGTTATTACGCATTATGAATGTAACGAGGGATATCGAAAGTTACAACAGGGTAACAAGAAGTAATTCTGCTCAAGGTCTGGCGAACAATTGTACATCAAGTCCAGCTATGAAAATACCATTACCCCCCCGTCTGTGGATAACAGGTGAGTTCGATTCACAATGGTATTTTTTTGTTAGGTAACAGTCTTCGAGTTACGGGGGGCTACGTCTTTGATTACAAGAACTACTTGAAAGGCAGCCAAAGATTACAATCAGTTATTTGTATATTTATGGAATCAAGTGGTGACATGTCCATATATGTACTTATATCTGGATTTTGAAATTAACTTGAGTTTAACAAGTTCTGTGCATCATTATATATATCCTAATTGATACTATGTTTCTCTCATGTTCTTACTTATTAACAAACTAGTTGAAGTTCCCAAATTGAGCAATCTCAGAGGTTTGTCTCTGAGATTGCTCAATTTGGAATGGCCTACTTTTTCACAAGTACAAGTTATTATTTTCTTCCTTATTTTACTTTATAAAGTTTCATAGTTTTGAATTATTTACATGTTTGTTTATGTAAACATGATAGTTTGACAAGTTGTAAAATAATTCTTTTAAAGCACATGGTCACACTATGTGGCAGTGTGGTATCATGTGTTTAAGTACCATTTTACTCTGTTATAGATGTATCAGATGACGAATCTTCGGAGGAAATTGAAAGTTGTGTGAAGGATGAAGGAGTGTTCAGCCAAGAACGGACCAAAGTCAAATCCAGGTTCCGACATTATAAGCAGAGGTCAAATGTTACTGTGCCCCTGGGAATATTTTGGGACATAGAGAACTGCCAGGTTGGTATAGGGAACATTACGCAAAACTCTTTGTAGGTGGCGACACTAGCAGCATTGACATTGTATCTCGTTCCCACTTGCGGTTATTGTCTATGCAAGCATCACTGTCACTCATTTGTCAATCAATTGTGCATGTGTGTGTGAATCCCTATATTTCTATACTGGTTTACTATTAGTGGTAGTGCTGCCTCTGGCGGCAGAACATTGCAGTAAAGTTCCCTATTATTAATTCATTTCTAGCTGAACAAGAGAGTGAAGCGAAACTTCTTTTGTATGTCCGTTTGTCCATCTGTCCTTATCTACAAGTCATATTCTTCAACTGGTTCTCGTGAAATTCTGTGAGCAGGTTCAATAATGATAAAGATTTTTTTGTCAATACAGATTTTCGAAATTTTAATGAAAAACAAGTTTGCATAGAGTTTAATTAGTAATCACCATTTTTTCACATTATTTAGCAAATGTATTCAGAACAAGTTTTTATAACAGACTGCATACTTGTTATGATGATAAGTTGATAAACAAACAATATCAGTATGAAATTTTAACAAACATTGACTTGTTTTCATCACATTCTGATGCCTATAAATGTAGATAAGCTCAATGCTTATGGCATTAAGGAGTTAAAGTTTTAAGATTACTTGAATTTATATGTATGTATGTACACGTACCGGAAGGTTGAGATGAATCCTCCCAATTGCCCAGAAATTCACCCAATTGAGCGATATTGGGCTATCATGAAAAGACAACCCTAAAAAAACCTCAAAGCTGCCACCTCAGTTGACAACTTAAAAAAAAAAGTGGAACAGGGCATCATCAAATGTGTCAAAAGTGATCGTCCAGAATTGAATGAGACACATCAAAAAGAAAGTTAGGTTGCAGGCAAAATAGATATAATACGACGAATTCATTCAAAACAGTTTTTTATAAAGACCTTATTTTTCAGTTTCTTTTTGTTTCATTATCAGTTTTCACACAATAAAAATAATACCATTTTGAAGTTGTCTACTTTCTTTCTGGTATGGTCCTTACAGAAGTCACCAAATTTTAATATCTTGAGCACGCCCGCAGGACTTAACTCGTACTTTTTAACCAGTTTTCTAATCATCATACCTTTTATATTGCACCAATCGTCCAAAATATTTTTACGAACGTGTAAGCTAATTCGCCCCATGTTGACAGTTTGACAAAAGTAGTAATTGCTTTTTGTTGCAATTAAAAGATAAGAATATAGTTCGTTATTTAAAAAAAGAATATGCCGATTTTATGTACGTACCAGATTTTAGAGATGCCTAAAATTGTCTACTTTCTTTCCGATACGGTCCTTATGAAGGTGCGTTTTGCGAAAAAGGAACAGAACATACCCCCTCTTCTCCCTCTTGCATTGGTTTTTTCTCCATTTGACTACATTTTTAATCCTTTATCGAGAAAATGCAACATTATTGATTATTTTATTTAGTGTCTACACCCCTATTGTAAATGAATCTGTAATTTAATGTACCTATGTAATTTGATTATTATTGACGTCATAAAGAGATAGTGTAATCCAATTATGAAAATAAATGATATGAATATTAATATGTAGGTGCCTCGAGGCTGTTCTGCAATAGATGTGGTAGCAGCGATCCGTGCCAAATTTCTGACAGGAAGGCGGGAATCAGACTTTGTGGTGGTCTGTGATGTGAGGAAGGAATTACCACTGAGGCTCCAGGAACTTAATGACGCTCAAGTAAGTATGGATTTTAATATTCTATTATTCATTAACATGTTGAATTTTGTACATACTCATAGTTTACCAATTATACAAGGTTACTTATGCTGTGCATCAGGATAAACATTGTTTTATGCCTCATGGTTGGGTGAATCCATTTATAGTAATTGAAATCTGTTAAAATAAACACGCACACGCAAACACACGCAAACACACACACACACACACACACACACACACACACACACACACACACACACACACACACACACACACACACACACACACACACACACACACACACACTCACATACACATACACATACACATACACACACACACACACACACACACACGCAAACATGCATGACTAGGTTAAAATAGAATATATATAAGAAAGTCTAATGTTGTAACAATTTTTTATGCCTTTAATTGGGAAGGAACTGGCTCTTGAGACACAGGGAAACCTAGTTTGAGAGCCAGGGCTTAACTTATCATGTACACTGTAGTTACAATAAAGGGTTTTATTATTATTATATTATTAAATGACTTTGCACTTAGAAATTAAACCCAATATTTAACTTTAATAATTTGAGCACCCTTGCATCTCAATCATTTTACAATAGGACATTCAACATGTCACCAAACTATATTTTTAACGTTTTCATCATCTCATATTATGATTGAAGATTTGTTTACAATGCAACATAACTGCATTAAGCTGGTTGACATTTGACTAAGCATTATTGTGCTTATTTCGGACTTGATGTTTCACTTATAATAATAATGAAATGAAATGAAAGCATTTATTTCGGACACACATCCATATTATGTTAGTAAAAAACTTATACTACTTTACTTATCATTACTAATGTTAGTGGAAAGTATAATTATAGTTGGCATGCACATGCATGGACATCCAGTGAGCTAGAATAGGGCTGTCCATCCTCCCAGCGATCACCCTCAGGAGGGCGTTGGTGCGTACGCGCTCGGCCAAGGATGCGACCCGCCGACCGATAATAATAATGTAGCCTTTATTTAACCAAACTTAATAGTACATTACTGCAAAGGCCGTGAAGTGAGGGATTGATGGACGAGTTTGGGCTAGACGGCCGAGTCGTAGACGAGGCCGGATACAACGAGTCCAGCAATCCCTGTTCCGGCCGAGGCTTGTATAGTGCTTTTCTCAAACGATGTGAGGAAATAATAAATAGTTATTTGTTATACAAGGGTGCAGTTATAATTTAACCGCGAGTGTGGAATTGAAACACGAGCTAGCGAATGTGAGTGGTTTAAAAAAAAATCCTTTAATGCGAATTACCGCACGCTATGCGTGCGGAAAACCCCACTTCCTGGCCAGATAGAGACGTAAAATTTTGTACTTACCACGGGCGGTAATAAAGAAAGCCTCAGAGCGCATATTTATCGCCCTTGCCTTCGGCTCGGGCGTCAAATACTTGCGATCTGAGACATTCTTTGTTTAACCGCCCTAGGTAAGTAATTTACTATTTCACCTCACTAAAGTGAGAAAGATTCTAGATAAAAAAATCTAAAAAAGAAAAAAAAACATTAAAAAAGAATAATATTTAAAAAACATTACAAAAGAGTAAAACAAAAAGGAAAAAAATATTAAAAAAAAAACAACTAAAAATACAAAAAAACGCCCAAAAAAAAGACAAAAAACAAAAAAAAAAGGAAAAAAACACAAAAAAGGACAAAAAAAATGAAAAACAAACAAAAAAAATTTAAAAAAAAAACAAAAAAAAAGTAAAAAAAAACAAAATAAAGAAAAACATTAAAAAAAAACAAAAAAAAAGGAAAAAAAACAAAAAAAAACAAACAAAAACATTAAAAAAAAACAAAAAAAAAATACAAACAAAACACATTAAAAAAAATCAAAAAAAAGGAGAAAAAAAAAACATTAAAAAAAGTAAAACAAAAAGGAAAACTTGAAAAAATTTAAAAAAACGACAAAAAAAACAAAAAACATTAAAAAAAATAAAACAAAAAGGAAAAAAAGATAAAAAAAACTTAAAAATAACATAATAGACCCTAAAAAAATTTTTACATGAAAAAATAGACAAACATCAAGAAAAGAAAAGATTTTTTTTTTAATCATTAAAAACGATAAACAACACTAAAAAATAAACGAAAAATAACAAAAAAAATGTAAAAAACTAACAATTTTTTTTTTACAAAAAACTAAAACAATCAAAAAAAATTATTGGTGGTTGGCAGTATGTATTTTTTCCTTTGTCTGTTTAATATCAGTAAGCAAATTTAAAAAGTTAGAGTAGCGGCCAATAATGTTTTTAGTTAGGGTTTTCATACATTACTTCTTGGCCTAGGCCTATGTAGGCAGCCATAAACAAGGAACTTCATGTCTTCATTTCGTGACATTAACGCATACATTTCCGAGCATGTTTGAGAAAATACCTATATGTAAGCAATTTACAATATGTGTTTTTCTAGTTTTTCTACTCTTCTGTTTACATTTGGTCTTGCTTTACAGCAAATGCCTCCCCTAGAGACTACCACAATTTGTGATCATGTGCTTTTCTTTGTGTTGATCTATTTCCTTCTATTACGATTTTTTTGTTAATTAGTTCATTTCTTTTTTCTTTTTTCCTTTTTTGTTGTCATGTTCATTTGTCATGATCTCTTGGGTGTTGTGGTCTCTCGTCCCACAGTGGCCAGCCGGGTTGGGATCTTTCACTTACCAGTATGTAAGAGTTAAAGAAATAAATGCTTTGATGGACATAAACGCGATCATTTTACCAGTGCTACAGTCAACTAATGTTCCTCCATTATGATATCCTCCAGTGTTAATCAGACAAGTTATGATGTTCATGTAAACATATCTTCAATTTATGTTAACACATTCAGGAACCTGAGTTTGTCGCTCAGTATCCATGAATGTGTTATAAAGTGTTCAGTTAAAGTATATTTTACCCCTAACAGGTAAGCTTAATTCATGTGTGTGGCACGCAAAAGAACGCTGCTGACGAGAAGTTGAGGCAGTGTATGAGGAGGTTTGGGGAGCTCCACTCTGCCCCCGCATCATTACTCTTGATCTCGGGGGACATAAACTTTGCTGCTGACTTAAGTGATTTTAGACATAGGTATGGAATAAGTTAAATGTTTTCAGTGTGGAATTAATTGCTCAATTCATATTTATCTCAATTAGTTATCTAATTAAGGGGCTTACAGCTCCCAATGACCTTCGATCTGTAACTGTCAGTTTTTTCGTGTTTTTTGTGGCTTACCGTATTAACAACAACGAGGTTTACCGAAATAGTGTCCCATATTTACTTCAAAACTCAATGTTTTTGAGATATATGGCACCAAACTTTAGCAGTTTTAGGCCAAAAAACCAGTTTTTTTGGACGTATCTTTTGTGAAAATGAGTTAAAAATAAAAATCTCTCTGGTTGTTAGAGACGTCAATAAGGAACAGTTACATGTCAATTTCATATATAAAAGTGCATAAACAACATACTAATATCGAAAACAGAGCTTTTTTGGACCATGTTTGAATAAATCATAAAAAAATATGTCTACATTTTTTTCTAAAAAACTCTCTTGCAAAAATTGATAAAGGATTGAAGAACCGATTAACGCTTGTACCATAAATATATCTATTGTTATGACGGAGGAATATCAATTCAAAACACATCAAAACTAGTCAATTGGAGCCCCTTAATATGAGATATTATTAATGAAATATCAATTACCTACAATTTGTCAATCCTAATTAGTGTTTCTCATCTTTTGTCTACACTGAAAATATTATAAATTTTATAATTTGTTAAATCCTTTTTAAATATAGCTATAATATGTAATTAATGTATTTTCATTTGTAAACAGGAAAAATATGGAAGTGATATTGGTACATAAGCAGAATACATCATCCGCCCTTATTACTTGCGCCTCCTCACATTACTGTTACAATGACCTGACTGCTCATCTGCCTAGGAATCCAAAGGTATGTAACTATAACTGCCGCTACTTTTAATGTTTTTAGGGTTCCGTACTTTAAAAGGAAAAAAAATCGAACCCCTATAGGGTCACTTTGTTGTCCGTTTGTCTGTCTGTCAAATTGAAATTAAAACCATACACTCAAGTCTACAGTCATTTGAAGCTGTGAAAAAAATCAAACTTCCAAGTTAACGTAAAAAAAGATACGGCCGTTTATGCCGTGCCGCATAAAACGTAGATTTCGACTTCTCCTTCTTCTTCTTCCTGCCCTTGTCCCAGTTTAGCTGGGGTCGGGCCTCCTTGTGCAGCGGCGCCAGGAAATTCTATCCTGGGTTGTCATAGGTGAAAGGTTCTGTGCTTTTAGGTCCCTCTCGATGTTTGACCACCAAGTAGCTGGTGGTCTGCCTCTCCCTCTGGGTTGGGTGTTGATATTAAGCACTGTCTTTACGGAGTAGTCATCTTCTCGGCGCATTACATGACCATACCAACGGAGCCTACATTCTTTGAGCTTTGCTGGTATTGGAGTTACTTTAAACGATCCCCTGATATACTCGTTGCGAACCTTGTCTAGTTGCGTTACGCCACCCGCCCATCTCAGCATTTTCATCTCTGCTGTGTGCAGTTTTTGTTCGTGCTTCTTTAGGGCAGTCCAGCATTCCGCACCATATAACATAGCAGGCCTCACTGCGGTTTTGTATATTTTGCCTTTCGTTTTTACTGGCATCCTAGTATCGCACAGATAAGGTTCTCCACTTCATCCAGGCTGTATTAATTCTGTGGTTCACATCTTCGTCTACGTAGATTTCGACACTCAAGGGAATCGAAATATAGGGTATACTTTCCGTTGACCTAGAACTATGAAATTTGGCAAGTAATATCGTCTTTTACTACAAGTACAGGAAAAAATCCGGTAAAACTGTACATTTGTAATTTTATACGGAACCTTCGGTGGGCGAGTCCGACTCGCTCTTGTCTGGTTTAAAAAAAACCATGAGTGTCAAACTAGCATACGATCTGCCTGATGTTAAAAAGAATAGTCTATGTTGCTACTCCAGAAGAATCGGGAGCGCGTTGTAGAGCCTTTGATTAGAAGATTCATTGTATTGATAGCTAGATACGAATGTCCCTCACCTCAAGACAGTGCGTTTTCGGGACCACTGCCGACTATACTCCCAGTCGCCATCACATACATCGGTACACTATAGGTTTTCAAAAATATCGGCACATGCACCCTAATGCCTTGAAAATAGAGGTGTGTTCCGATGTTTGTGAGCTGCTTATTTGCTCCGATGTATGTGATGGTGACTGTACCACAAACCTATTAATTTTGTTTGTGGTTCCTATCATAATTGCATTTTAATGTGATAAAGACGAACAAATTGAGGCTTGATTTCGAGAGCTAAGAAAACGTATAAGTCATTTTAAAATTAAATAATTTGCGTTAATGAAGACCTTTTATGTGTAGGAAGATTAAGATCACATTTATGACCGCTATAATTTTCAATATAGAGACATTAGGAAATTACCTCATTTGTAACAAATTGTAAATAAATGATACTTTCAATGTTATTATAACTGTCCAATCAGAATTGGCTTACGACAATCAATATTCTTTAGAACCCATTATTTGTTAAAGTGATAGAAAAAGACAGAAATTCTTTTATTGTTTACCATGTTAGGTCTCATTTATGTTCCTGTAAATCTGAATGGTACTTTCACGCAACCACACTCAATTTGAATTTTATAAAGACTTGACAAAACAAGATACGATCTGTATTTAATGTAACAACATTTATATACGCTTGTATTTATGGACCAACCAACTATTTCTTGTTAATATTCTAGTCCGTTTGCCAGAAGACAATATGACAGAGTTTCTTAGAAAAACGACATGGACGTCTAACACTCTGAGAAGGTGTACCATAAAGAAAGGGGTATTGGCAACCAAACGTGTATTGGGTTGATTTACACTCATAAAATAATTAACAGCTTTGAAAAGTAGAAAAAACCCCGATATTTTTATTTCAAAGTTAAATATCTCAAAAACGGCTGAACCGATTTTGTTTAAACGTAGGTAGCTAAGAACCATCTTGATCACGTCAGCTTTCCGATAAAAAACCGCATTCAAATCGGCCCATTCGTTTAGGAGCCACGATGCCACAGACACGTCAAACCTTACTTACTTAATTTGACACCTTCCCTAACATATGGTTGAGGGAGGCGATGGCTGAGATATGCGTCATACTCGTGATCGGGTGCTGTTTGTGGAGTCCGGTCTGTTCATGCTTGCAAGGGCATAGTAACTACCTAAATACTAGTGTTATTATCATTATTTTGACGAGAGACATCATTCTGTTCTTGACACGTTTTATTGTTATTGACCCTGCACATCTCTGACAATATTACATTAATGATCCTTTTTTTCTGTTCTAAAAACAGTATACATCTCTATAAGAACATTAGAATAATTATTAATTGTATTTGGATGCTCAGAGACATTATACATCTCTGGGGTACTAAATTAATATCATAAACTTATTGTTAATTCTGATACTACAGACCTTATATCGAATGTATTTGATAATATTTTACAATTTTGGATTTTTTTAGTTTTCTTTTAGTGACATTTAGTTTGTTAACCGTTTAGGTACTAATTGGTTAAAATCTGCCATTTTAAAATGATTATTGTGTAAGATTATTAATATTATATTGTAGAATACCATTTGACATGTAAAAGTGCCCTTGTGGCCTATTTGCAGAATAAATAATTGATTTTGATTTTGAAACTTGTAATACCCCTCTATTTGCGTCGGGGGTTAAAGACAGTTTTAAATTTGAAGTTGACTGGTCCAGGTCATCCTCCTAGTGTTATTCCCGGTTGTGCCCTAAAGGAGTCCGGGGTCCGCTTTGTCACCTAATCCCAAGATTTGGCATATATGCACTGGTTTTTACGAAAGCGATTGCCATCTGACCTTCCAATCCAGAGGGAAAACTAGTCCTTATTATAGGGCTTAGACCGGTTTCCTCACGATGTTTTCCTTCACCGAAAAGCTAACGGTAAATATTCCGTACATACGTTCCGAAACACTCATTGGTACGAGCCGGGTTTCGAACCCACCACCGCCGCTTGACAGCCGCATACCCGAGCCACTAGGCTACCGTAGCTTCTAAGTTGACTGGTCCTAATAATAATAAAATTCTTTATTTCGGACAGTACAAAACCATAGCTTGTTAGTAAAGGCTTATTAACTACGTTAGTAAAGTTAAAATTGGGCTACACTTTTTATTTGCCCTACCCAAAACTTAACTATAGGGCCATGCTGTTGGAGCTATGCCTGACTCGACCTAGCAGTGAGGCGATCTTTTTGCGGATTATAGCGTGGAATCGGTCTGTTCGGACATCCGCAAACTTACCCGACGCACTACACCACCTATTAGGCAACCCAATCATCATCCTGAATGCGTTGTTATACTGTATGCGTAGGGCATTATAAGCACGCTGCGTATACCTACCTGGTCCACAGGCTACCCGAGTAAAAGGATAGTGCAATTAATTAATTAACTAATTTATGAATTCGTTAGACGCTAAGCCAAACCGAAGAAGAAGAAGACCCGATATGCGAGATCGAAGTAGGGAACCTACCGGTGGAACAGACGGCGGACCGCGTGTCGCGACGCCTGCGCCGCCTCGCGGACAACTGCGGGGGCAAGGTGCTGCGAGTTAATGCGTCTACGGCCGTGCTGAGGTTCTCTACCCCTGACCATGCTGCGAGGTAACTATTATTACAAGCTTTAGGCTTGTTGTACACTTGTGAGTTCTTACGTAAGTTCGTTCAGTACAAATACTGCTCACGTAAGTCGCTGTAAGCAATATTTGTACTGGACTTACGTAAGTAACTTACAGGTGTAAAGGCCGCCTTATATTAACTTGACCTGTTCGTATATATGTAAGTTACATGTAAGTTGTCCGTCAAAATTTGCAATGCATTTTTCAGTCACTTGCTGTTATCCGTTTGAGCTGAAATGTTAGGTAAATAATTGAATGACAATTCAATATTATGGTACCATCGAGCTGATCTGATGATGGAGACAGAAGGTGGCCATGGGAGTTCAGTATTTAACCGACGTAACCCCGTTGAGTTTGGGCTCGTTAGAATCGTTCAATGAGTAGTTGATGATGGTATACAGTAAAGTACAGTTGGCTATAAAAGCTTGTACCAAAACATTTTTTTTTTACAGAAACTTATTAATTTAAGGCGACGTAGGCTCACGGTCTTCTCTCCCTCTCACTGAGCATAAGCGTGACCGAGATAGAAGCGCGGATATCATGTTTTTTTAATTAAATTTTTTAGTGCGTTTAAATAAATAAAAAAGTAATAGGTAGCTAAGTTCCCTCAAACGTGATATTGCCGATTATTAGAACCAATTTTAATATGTTTAGCTGTTGTGCATAATTTGTTGCTAATTTTTCAAGTGTATTTTAGACCTATGTTCGTGATTTTTAGGGTTCCGTACCAAAAAGGTAAAAAATGAACCCTTATGGTGCACTTAAGCTATCAATTTGAAATTTAGAACAACTGTTAAAAGGGTTAAGACACGTGTATGTAACATGAAAAAAAAAAACATTTTTATGTTCTGTTTAAATGACGAATATGAGGTGGTTAAAAATTCAAAGTCTAGTAAATATATCAAGTGGGGTATCATATGAAAGGGCTTGAGTTGGACTTTCGAAAACTGTTTTTTTTTCTACAGTGGTTAAATTTTGATTTATTAAGGAAAATTTAGAAAAATACCCCCCCCCCCCCCCCCCTGTTTTACGATGCCAAAATTCTGAAATAATTACATATGATTAAAAGTAACATAAATAATACAGGAAAAATAAAACGATACCTCTATCTAGCTTATTTTTTTTTATTTATCAAAAATCATTTCTAAATTAAATTTGTAATTTACTTACTTTTGTATGACATTTTATACCTTCATATTCCTATATCGTTAAAGTCCCTTCTTTCAAATAAAAATAAATAATTGAAATCGGTACCCGTGTTATTTAAAGCTATCGCTGATAAACAAACATAGGTACTAAGATTGTAAGTTGTTAGTACCAAAATCGGTAACTTCTACTATGAGCTGTTAAAGATTGTTCAAGAATGAATGGGGTCCTGACGACGGGTATGGTGTATGACAGTTTGTACGGAACCCTCGGTGCGCGAGTCAGACTCGTACTTGACCGGTTTTATTTTCTATCGAGCGAAAGTCAAAAACTCAGGATTCGAATAGCTATAGTCCCTCGAGAAAGGCCTCATCCAAACAAGCGCTACGACTTTTTAAAATAGTACATTACTGCAGACGCCGGGAAAGAAGGGCTTGCCGGGTGAGTAGGTATAGAATACGAAGCCGGCAAGCCCTTTTCACGGCCTGGCATGTATAGTGCTTTTCTCAAACATGCAATGAAATAAATAAATAAAAACTTCAAGAAATCAAACAAATTTTCATGGCTGAACGCCGTGATGCTGTGCCACAAATTGTGGAATGAAAATTTAAAAAAAATTACTTTCCGGCCTAGACCTTACTCTAGCCTCCTTTACTTGTCCACCCAGCAATGTAGGTAAAACAAGTTGGTACCGGTTGTAATATTCGAAGTATTCGAACTAATGCGAAAAGGTCCGCACCACAGAATAAGTAATAGTACAAGTACAGAAGTTGCACTCCCTAGCAAAAACGGCGTTTAGGCATAAGAAACGTGCCTACTCTCTCCTTCTCTGTCTATCGTATAACTTGTATTCATTCACGCACGGCACGTGTAGCGCTAGGGCTGTCACGCCAAGAAAACAGCAATGAGGGCCAACATTTGTGATTGAGAAAGATGTTTGACATTTGGTTTGTACCTACACATTACAAGCCCCATAGTAGGTACATAGATATACGAGCGTTTTTCGATGACGTAAGCATTTTTCCCTGTCACACTTGCCTGCTGGCAAAAAAGTGATGAAGCCCTGCACCGACTTACCTATATGTTGTATATGTATGTATTGTTGTATTTTGTTAGAAGCACGTTCTCATTTAATTAAAATAGGACAGAACAACCATTATACCTAGCTAAGTAAAATACATTTTCAAACCCAAGCTTCATTTTGAAGAAAATTACTGTAGGGATCCCGTTAAAAGTAATAAGTAAGCATGCTATAGCATTGAAGAATTTATTTTAAGAAAATAACAAATATTACATAATTATTGTAGCTAACAATTTTAACAAATTGACTTGTAAAATGTTACTTATACTTTTACCAATAAAATATATGAATATGAATATGAATAAGTACCTAACCAGCCGGTTCGTATTGTAACATGTATTTACGTATTGTTGTTGTACATTGTAGGTATCTTGCAACTTCATAATATTAAGTACCTAAGTTTTACTAAATAAGTACTTACTTATTAAATAAATAATTAAAAAAGAAACTTACCGTTTACAATTTGTCGGCAGGTAAAAAAAAGATAAACCATTGTTCCTTTGGGTATTTAAACATCCATATACAGAACACCAGCGGCTGTTATTAGTTTTCATCGTGGCCATCGAACTCCGTAAAAACTAACAGAACAATTAATAATAAGTACGCGCGGTTCGTCGCGTTCAAATCGGCGGCGGAGGCGGATCACGGCACGACGCACATGTGCTCGCTCGAGCGGCGCCAGCCTACGACTGACTGGCTCCTCGAGGTTTCGCGAGCGTTAGGTATCTAACGCGACGCGCTCCACCCACTGCAAGCCCCTTGTCCGCACAGAATACCGCGGCGCGGCGCCGCCTCCGCACCGCGCCGCCACCTCTGCCTGTGCGTTTCGAGTGTTTCGACCTTGAATGATTCATATATATTTGACCCAATGTTACATTCAACAAAATGGTTTTTCCCAATAACAATTATTATATAATATTTAAATAAAATTACGACAAAGGTATTAGAACAATCCGGAAAATACTACATATATATTTATACAAAAAGCATTCTTGTGGCGGTGGCAAGTATTCCAGTATTATTCTATGAAAAAACACTCATACCTACAGATCCCGTACTTGAAAGATTGTATAATTACGCATTTATTCTTAAGCAAGAATGCTATAGATCATTAAACGTTGAATTGTATTTACGGAACAACCTTACGGTGCTTCAAGGCGATCTGTCACTTGGCTTGCCTTGAAGGTTATTGCAATAAAGTGTCAGACTTTAAAACTATCGTTTTTAGTACGAATAAAGCAATATCGATGACAAACCAAAATAAAAATATCATAATAATGATAATTTTACTTGACACAAACAAAGAAAATTAACGCCTAGAGCCCATTTTATCACATGATAACGTTATTGACGTTTAATTTAAGATTAAATTAAACGTCAAAATTGTGGGGACTAATTTTGGATTAAACTCTAATTATTGTTAGGTCGAAATTACACTTCTCGGGAGAAAACAAACCTACCGGGTGACGACCATACCATACGGTTGACTGGTTAACAAGGCTAAGTATTTGACTGCGACGAAAAACAAGTCCGTTCCGTAACGATTATAGGTTTTTAAGTGTTATTTACTTACGTAAAGCTAACAAATTAACAAGGAAATTGTGTTCATATATTTTTTTCTAAAATGTACCATGTATTCATAATTTTCATAGTACCTGAGTGGTAGTAGTAGCTCTGCTTAAAGCCTTCTCAGCCAAAACAACTATTCCAAACCAAACAAGCATAAAAAGTTTAAACTACATATATCCCTATAAATATTGTTTTTATATATTTGAACTCGAAATTTTCTCCTCTTTCATTAGATACCCAACACGCTATGATAGCAAAAGATTTTCAAAGTCAGTCACTTGTTTGTATGTGACAGCCATGTATTTATTTTTCATACAAAAGATAGCCTATGTCACCCAGAGCATAATTTCGAATCGATTGACACCCCATTTATCAAAATCGGTTCAGTATTTTAAACGCTACAGTGGAACATACACAAATACAAACATAGACTGCTAAAAACATATCCCTTCCTTTCGCCTCTGCCGTAGTCGGGCAAAAGTGGGTTTTGTTCGGCCTCGCAACCTCGTAGCCGCTTTTGAAAAAGTGAATACTAAGAAATATATACTTATAAATAAGAGATATACACCGTGGCCGTGAATAACCCGAAAGATTTAAGCTAACGATACTAGAGCCTAATTAGAGTATATAAAGTTATGTAACATATAGTCCAAAAACTCATAATTAAGGAGATATTAATTATTTGAAACAAATCAAAAGTTAAAAAATCTCCAGTCTAACACACCCTAAAGGCTTGAGCATAACTTGACACTTCTTGTCATGGAACACAAGTCACGGCATTCGCCGTTCGTCGTATGATTTCGGAGCGATTCGTGAAGTGTTATGCTCGCTCTCTGTTCTTCAACTTGAGTTTCTCAACTAAAGAGTTGTTCACAAAGAAGCGGGCAATTAATAAGATTTAATTTGTACTGAAATAGTAATTTAATTAAGACACATAATTAGACCCATGTTGATACAACATTATTTACTCGTACTGTCGTCAAAAATACGTGGTTTAAATCTTTCGGGTTATTCACGGCCACGGTGTATATAATATTGCTCGTTTAATAATATTACAATGAACTTAAAATTTGCATAATTAGTCAGGTATGAAATGAATTCGTGAACATAAAGTAAACAATCAATGATGTTGTTACTGAGATCTTTACACCACAGTTGTTGAACCGGTTTCAAAACAAAACAAAAACACAGTCGACATGTGAACACTCTTCTTTTTTGTATGTCGACTGAAATGTTGACAGTTAACAATCGATATTGATTCGATATTTCCCATAGAGGCGTAGATTCTGCAAATTTAATCTTGAATGCATCCATAATCTTTTAAGATGTGGGTACTTCATTCTTTATACTCATTCACTTGTCACGAATGTGTACCTACCCGCAACATAGGGGTCACCTTACAGTTCCCCAGTTCCACTTAAAACGTTCATTACATCTCCAGACACAAGCCGGAAACAGTGATTTTTACTATACTTTCGTTATTCAAATATTTTCCAACGGCTTTAATTCGAAATTTGTCGTGTCTAACACTCTAAAGTTTTATTTTATAGGCGTCAAACGCCTTTTATTTATTTAAAGGTTATTTATTTGTGAATCATGCTAGTCTCAGGGTAAGTGTTTTTTTTAATATTTAAACGTTTTTTCGTAATTTGTGCAAGATAGTTAGCTATCAGTACTTTCGTTGGTGTTTTATCAAGAATTACTGTTTTGAAACCGTTCCTATAACAATTTATCTGTTGTACGTGCTAAAGAGCCTGCAAATTGATTACGTAAAAAAATAACGTTTCAATTAAAGACCTACTCGTAGGATTCGTTCTATTTTGACCAGTATATTGCAAATAATATGTTAAGTAAGTCCTGATCCAAGTAAAAACAAAGCTATGCACGACTGTTGGGAGATCATTCGAATATAAATTTAAAATTTAAGTACTTAACTTTCAAAAACTTAGTTGCAGAATCGTTAAGTAGTCGGCTTACGCTTACTTTGTTTTGTATTGTTTAGTAACAACGCGAACGCGTTGTGGAGAACGCGAAATCCCCGATAAATGTACAGTTTTGCCACTGTGTTGTGGCTGATTATTTGACAAAAAAAAGTGATTACTCTCTAGGAAAATACTTTCAAGCTTTCCATTAGAACTATTTAGAATTGATTAACTGTGATATAGCTTTAACGTATTGGTTTGATGTATTTATTCATAATTAGGTATTTAATAAATATGTTACGTGTTAATATAATAAATAAATAAATATTACGGGACAATCTTACACAAATCAACCTAGGCCCACGGTAAGCTCAGTAAGGCTTGTGTTGTGGGTACTAGGCGATGATATATATAATAGATAAATACATATAGATACTTATATACATATATAACATCCATAACTCAGGAACAAATATTCGTGATAAATACACAAATAAATGCCCTGACCGGGATTCGAACCCGGGACCTCCAGCTTCATAGGCAGAGTCGCTACCCACTGGGCTACGGAGGCCGTTAAATGTAATATGAAGTACTAACATTGGTCATTTATTATTCGCGCTTTCTCTCTGCTCTGCTATACCGTAATTTGTGATTAGGGAGCTATCGTGTTTCATAATATTATTATCCAAATGATAAATGGAGGGAAAATTCGTATTCATTCATAACGGTTATAAAGATGGCGGACGTGTGACAGCTGATTTCAAAAAAATACGTTGCACGGTACACCTGTCACTCGATAACGATCAAGTTTGAAATGTATTGTACCGTTATCTGAAATAGTTGGTCGTTATCAGCTGATTGCTTAAGGCGACTTGAGCTCCAAAAACTGATTTAAATAAAAATCGTAGCTCCTGTTTGGATTATAATACGGCTGCCCTAAATTTAATTAGCAATTTTGAGGCCTTTCTCGAGGGAATTCAGCTATTCTAATCCTGAGTTTTTGACTTTCGCTCGATATAAAAAAATCACGAACATAGGTCTAAACTCTAAAATACAAAAATCATAACAAATTATGCACAACAGCTAAACATATTAAAATTGGTTCTAAAAATCGACAATGTCATGTTTGAGGGAAATCAGCTATTACTTTTTTATTTATTAAAACGCACAAAAAATTCAACTTAATCATAACAAATTATGCACAACAGCTAAACATATTAAAATTGGTTCTAAAAATCGACAATGTCATGTTTGAGGGAAATCAGCTATTACTTTTTTATTTATTAAAACGCACAAAAAATTCAACTTAAAAAACATGATATCCGCGCTTTCAAACACGCACTTCCATCTCGCTCACGCTTATTCTCAGTGAGAGGGAGAGAAGACCACGAACCTACGTCCCCTGAAATATGACGCATACTTAATAAATAATAAATTTATTTGATTTTGAATGTTTTTCCTTGGTCAGTATTGTTTACAAACTTTTATTTAACTTGACCTGTTCGTTTGTTAGTGTGAGACAAATCTTGGAACGGTTCACCAGTTAACCTTAACCGATTGAGCTAAAATTTTGGGTATTAATAAGTATAGTTTGGACGACAATTCAATATTATGGTACCATAGAACAGATCTGATGATGGAGACAGAAGGTGGCCATGGGAATTCAGTACTTAATCGACGTAACCCCGTTGAGTTTGGGCTCGTTAGAATAGTCTCAATGAGTAGTTGATGACGATATACAGAAAAGTACAGTTGGCTATAAAAATACTTTTTCACTTCTCATGCTCGCAAAGTTCGCCTTTGTGCTGGATGTATGCTGCACAAAATGCCACTTTTATGCTCTAGTGCACAAAGTAAAATTGTTTTACATACTAAGATAATCGGGCCTAACAGCCACACACACAAAAAAACTTCGTAGAATAAACATGTCATTTGATTTGATTTGCTTTACTGAAGGTGCTATACCTTGCATTACTAAATTAATAAAACCAGATAAAATAAGAGTCAATTATTATTTTAAACCGTATTGAACCATTAAATGGCTTGGCAGTATGAAGTACCTAAGTCTAATATCACGTGTCGAAAATTAAACATAATAACTTTAAAAAGTTAAGTGACGGGAAAAAGCTATTATTTTATTTTATTTTGCAATTAATTGTTATTTTCTCGCAATCGAAGTGAAAAGCAGTGTGTATAACTCGGGCATAAATTAGCCATTTAACCCCTCGACTAATTATCCACCCTCGCCACTTATCTTTTATTCTCATATATAATCTCTCGATTATATACTCTTTTTATACCATAAATGGGTGGTAAACAAGAATACTGCCTGCTTGTTAGTAGACAACGTAGAGTTACCTGCCCTTCATTGATTTGAGGATTCGTTCTCACATTTAATGTAATAATATGACGTCAAGTGGTCTTTAAGACTCAATATTTAAATGAAGGTTATACAAATATTAATTGCCTTCTATTGTTTATAGTTTATACAATTAACAAATGTTTTGAGTGGAATTAGGAATACGTACTAAATATTTTTTCCTGTATATTGTCAAACCACAAAATATCGTCACACTTACGAACCTGACGTTTATCAATCACCAATTCATCATTAACTATTGATCATTTCCTATGACGTAACTGATTGATATTACTTCACCTACATCATTCATTATTTAAAAATTTACGTTATACATATTGGCATCGGCAATTTTTATGATTCATCGTTCGTATGAAATTTGTAGGGAACGGGAACAGACCAGTGACGTCAGAGTCATGTGGTCAAACAGCGTATTTTTTTTTATTTCTGTATTTTATTTAAATATTATCCGATTATTTTCGTGAGTTTAGTTTGATATTTTTTATTACGAATAGGTACGCATTTGACTACTGCTGTCATACCTGAAGTTGTGATAGTGTATATTTTTTTTTTACTGTTGTTAAATACTCTATTTGAATAAGAATGTCGTGTTGGCATTTTTTTCATTTGCTTTAATAAATTTCAACCTAGGCTTCAACCAGGGACTGCATAACCGAAAAATACCGGTATTCTATTTTCATACCGGTATGTCGTCATATCGGTTGTCAAATAGCGGTTTCAGTAGCGGAACCTTTAGATTTCGCTATCGAAATATAAAGGTACCTTTATTTTTTCCGGTACCGTAACTGCTTTTGAAAGGTACCGATATATCGACTTTGGCCTGGCGTTATTGCCAAACCGCCAGCAAAGGCACTGCCGTTTTGTCTTTTTGTCTTTAAATGTTTAGTAGCCAATGCTTTCTCTGTAGAGTGCCAGCTCGCTTACTTTTCTCGATAACCTTTATAATGCCGGTATTATAAAGGTTACGGTATCATTTAAAACTGATACCGCTAACCGATATTTCAAAACTGTTACGGTACCGTAATGGAATACCGGTTTCATACAGGTATAACCGTAACCGAAATCAGTCCCTGGCTTCAACCAGGTAATCCTTTCACCGCTTATGATGCCTGAGTGCGTCAATGTGCTACGCCGAATTTCACTATTGGTATACACCATTACGGAGATCAACACTTTCAGTGCCTCCTGGGTTGTTTATTTATAAGCATGAGCAGCGCGTCCACCGAGCGGGTTACCCGCTCGGTGGACGCGCTGCTCATGCTTATAAATAAAAAAATAAATTGATTAAGACCGAGATCCAACAACACGGTTGTTAGTAACACTTGGGACTTACAAAACAATATTAGTATTACACGTTAAGTTTAGGTTTGATTTTAATTACATTTACATTTTTGGTTGTACCTATGGCCGAAAGGTACCAAGTAGCTTATGATCTGCTTTCCTTAACAAAACGGGTTTGCGCATGTTATCGGCTAAGACATTGTTCCATAGGTTATGGAACTTATGGACCCTTTAAGAAACCCTGTCTTGATTGCTAGCGGTCCACAGCCACTTTGTTCACTCTTAACGTTTTTATTAGAAATATATGTGTCACCGTTAGATTTTTAACACCGTCAGTTTATAATCTTAACTAGCGATATTATAAACTGACGAAAAATTGTGAACTGTCAAAATCGTTCACAATTTAACGCAATATTTTTTGTTAGTTTATAAACTATCAATGTCGAATCGTCAAATTGTGAACTGAGATCAAATCGGCTTGCTTCGGAACGCAACCTGCGCGCTGATTGGTTGAACTAATTATTCCACTTGCATCAGTTTCCACTTACGTCAGAACATATTATGTATGCGACTTGCTACGTCGAAAACAATCCCACAATTTAGCGTGGTTACTAAATCCAAGCAACGACATCCTTCTCATTAACTTAGATACATTTGAATCAGGTTAAAAAGTAAAATATCTAAATATTTAACGTGGTTCTTTAAATGAGTTGTATATTTTTTTCACAATTTCCCTTACCAAAGGGTCCGCGGTAATTTTGAAATTGTGAAAGTGGTCCATGCCTAACAAATGTTTAAGAACCACTGGGCTAAGAGCTTAGCGCTACGAAACCGCTTGCACTGTATTAAGACGCTGTCAACACTAAAAACGCGCACACTGTCTATTAGTATCGGAGTAAACGAGAGCGAGTGTTACTTGGGCGGCCAGGTTTTAGAAGAAAATAATGAATAAATATTGAAATAAAAACATTGTGGATTTTTTTGTGAAATATGGCTCGCTAGTGGTTTAGGTATGAATATGTGGACTTCATGTTTTTAATTGCAGACCCATACGGCTAAAAATTAAGGATATAGAACCGTTTAAGATGATTTTAAGACCAATCTTTGCAATGGGAAATGGATGAAAATTTTAGAAGTGCCTGATGTTTTTTTGGTGTTAGTAATAACCTTCCTTAACACCAGAAAAAAATTGCAGACTTTTCAAGTGCGTCAATCATTTTTGAAAAATATGAACAGTTTCCTCACTTCCGTTTTGGGTTTAGGACGGCGAATGAGAAACTTTCCTTGATTCGTCTCATATTACAAAAAATATTTTGAATATCTGACCCTGGCAATGACAAATATAGCTGTTGCAGCTGCCAATATCATTGCCAGTGTCAGTTTACCACGGATTTTTAAGATACTTTTTTGTAATATGAGACGAATCAAGGAAAATGTCTCATTCGCCGTCCTAAACCCAAAACGTAAGGTAGGAAACTGTATATATTTTTCAAAAATAATTGACGCAACTGAAACGTCTGCAATTTTCTTCTGGTGTTAAGGAAGGTTATTCCTAACACCAAAAAAAATATCTTCTATCGAGCCGATTTCGTCCAATTATGTTTCGAGTCCGTCTAAGGTCTTGGAAATATGATGAATATTAACATATAATTCTTTTTGATGCGCTAGAACAAATAATAAAAAAAAAACTGCTTAAATAATACCAATTTCAACAAATTAGGTCTTGTCAGCCTCTTAACCCGCTTCGAGCTACGACGTAGCACAGGCCGCTAAGAGTGTCCTTTGCTATCTTTTCGTAATCGTCTATTAATTTGTTATAATTTCCCCAGGGCACTGAAGCGTATGGACGGCGAGGACGTGTTCGGGCGTAAGATCAGCACGCGATACCTGCGCGGGCGGCCGTACCACGCGTACTCGAGCGACGAGGGCTACAGCACTGCGTCCGTGCCGGCGCCGGAGACGCCGCGCGCGCTCGCGCCGCCGCCTGTCGTGCTGGTGAGTCGGCATCAAATGGCTTTCATCATATTATTAATTGACCATTGTATTGATATTTAGGTGTTTTCTTGTGAGTCCCTTAGAGTTGCAAGCGTCCATAAGCTCGCTAACCATGTGAGCCGTACGTTGGTTTGCCACCGAAGTGGTATAACTTTTTTAAATTAACACATTTATCACGTTTCAAATTATCAGATATGTACCTCTACTACTACTCAAAATGAATAACTCAATAAAGATTCGTCAAAGGTTTGTTTTGACTCCTCTGAGGTTGCAAGCGTCCATAATAAACTGCGGTATCTGCTTACCACCAGGCACTGCATGTTTGCCATTGTCGTCGTATAAATTAGGATTTAAACTTTTGATGCTTATTAAAATTGTAATGTGTGCAGCAGGCGCCGGTCCCGCTGGCCCCGACGCTGCCCGCTACGGAGTGGGCGCGCGCGCTGCAGGCGCTGCCGGCGCCGCCGGCGCCCACGCCGCCGCCGCTCGACTTCTGCCCGCCCGCGCCGCGCCCGCGCAAGATCCGCGGCATGCACGGTCAGTACAGTTCAACCTTCAGTAATGTGTGCAGCAGGCGCCGGTCCCGCTGGCCCCGACGCTGCCCGCTACGGAGTGGGCGCGCGCGCTGCAGGCGCTGCCGGCGCCGCCGGCGCCCACGCCGCCGCCGCTCGACTTCTGCCCGCCCGCGCCGCGCCCGCGCAAGATCCGCGGCATGCACGGTCAGTACAGTTCAACCTTCAGTAATGTGTGCAGCAGGCGCCGGTCCCGCTGGCCCCGACGCTGCCCGCTACGGAGTGGGCGCGCGCGCTGCAGGCGCTGCCGGCGCCGCCGGCGCCCACGCCGCCGCCGCTCGACTTCTGCCCGCCCGCGCCGCGCCCGCGCAAGATCCGCGGCATGCACGGTCAGTACAGTTCAACCTTCAGTAATGTGTGCAGCAGGCGCCGGTCCCGCTGGCCCCGACGCTGCCCGCTACGGAGTGGGCGCGCGCGCTGCAGGCGCTGCCGGCGCCGCCGGCGCCCACGCCGCCGCCGCTCGACTTCTGCCCGCCCGCGCCGCGCCCGCGCAAGATCCGCGGCATGCACGGTCAGTACAGTTCAACCTTCAGTAATGTGTGCAGCAGGCGCCGGTCCCGCTGGCCCCGACGCTGCCCGCTACGGAGTGGGCGCGCGCGCTGCAGGCGCTGCCGGCGCCGCCGGCGCCCACGCCGCCGCCGCTCGACTTCTGCCCGCCCGCGCCGCGCCCGCGCAAGATCCGCGGCATGCACGGTCAGTACAGTTCAACCTTCAGTAATGTGTGCAGCAGGCGCCGGTCCCGCTGGCCCCGACGCTGCCCGCTACGGAGTGGGCGCGCGCGCTGCAGGCGCTGCCGGCGCCGCCGGCGCCCACGCCGCCGCCGCTCGACTTCTGCCCGCCCGCGCCGCGCCCGCGCAAGATCCGCGGCATGCACGGTCAGTACAGTTCAACCTTCAGTAATGTGTGCAGCAGGCGCCGGTCCCGCTGGCCCCGACGCTGCCCGCTACGGAGTGGGCGCGCGCGCTGCAGGCGCTGCCGGCGCCGCCGGCGCCCACGCCGCCGCCGCTCGACTTCTGCCCGCCCGCGCCGCGCCCGCGCAAGATCCGCGGCATGCACGGTCAGTACAGTTCAACCTTCAGTAATGTGTGCAGCAGGCGCCGGTCCCGCTGGCCCCGACGCTGCCCGCTACGGAGTGGGCGCGCGCGCTGCAGGCGCTGCCGGCGCCGCCGGCGCCCACGCCGCCGCCGCTCGACTTCTGCCCGCCCGCGCCGCGCCCGCGCAAGATCCGTGGCATGCACGGTCAGTACAGTTCAACCTTTAGTATATTTTTTTTATTTATTATTTATTTCGGACATCAACGATCCATAGAGTGTTAGTTACAAATTCTTTATCACTATGTTAGTTAACTTTATTTAGGACATTTATATAAAGGCACGTGAGTTGATACCCAGTGCAGGTAAAAGGGACTATCAAGCCTCTCCCCTATCTCGGCAAGAAAACTGTTGGAGCTGTCTCTCACTCGGCACATCTGGGAAAAAATGCGTTTTCGCATTATTGCATGGAAACCGTCCATGCGAGCCTCCGCAAACATCCCAGATGCACTTCAAAACCGAGGTAGCCCCATCAGCATTCTGTAACCGTTATTAAACTGGACTCGCAAGTAATGTGTGCAGCAGGCGCGCATATGTATATAAATTGACAAATCTACGTAAGTCGTGTTCTTTAAAAAAAGATGCATGTTAAATGATGATGATGAATGTGTTGCAAACAGGATCCGTGCACCTGGACCGTTCCGGCTGCTCGTCGAGCAACAGCGGCGACGACAGTCGGCCGCGCGACGCCAGCCGCGCCGCTTCGCCTTGGAACTCGTCCCTGTCCGAGCCCAGCAGCGAGTGCGAGCTGGACGCGGCCGAGCTCACCGTCACCAACCTCCCCCCCTTCGATCCCGCCGTCATACAGACCATGCTCACCAAACTGTTCAGCCAGTACGTCCCGGTCGTCAAAGTGCTGGTCTGGATGTACAACGACGGCCCGATAGCGACGGTCGTGCTCCGCTCCGAGCACGACGCTCGGCTCGCGATCGCTCGCGTGCACAAGCGCCGGTTGGACAACCAGTGGTCCGGGCGGCGTTTGGAACTAGCTTTAGGGAGGCCGTCGCCCGCTCCCAATCAAGATGTCCTCCGAGCGAGGCTGCGCGCTATCCTTCTAGATCAAACCAGTCACGCGCTGCCTCTACTCAGACTGAGAGACTCCTACGCTAGCCGCCATTGCTGCGCGCTGACAACTTCCGATATAGCGAGACTGAAGGACACGGTCATCATACACGAGGGTTACGGACGTCTAGTCCAACTAACTGATCTGACTCCAGTGACCGAGTTGGATATGGAGGAAGCACCCTGGAAGTGCCACATCCATGGAGGCCTGAGCACGGGCCTTGAGGATGGCAGCAGGATTCTGCAGCCCGTGTTCATGAAAATATCTATGCTGGCCAAGAATACTCTAGCGCTGCTCGACAGCCATGGAGGAAAATTGCCGTTGTTAAGGTTAGTTTGATTTCTAGAAATTTAAATATAATTTTCGCTCGTTATATTACTTTTTCAGTATTTTTTTTATACATACTCGTATCAGCTGTCAAGGGCTGCTAATAGAATACATATTTGAATTATTTGCTACGAAAATTACCACTAATCCTTTTACATGATTAACTGAGGGTAGAATTAATTTATAGAACTGGCTGAGAAAACTTATCTGGGGCCAGTTACATAATTACTTGCAATTTGGAGTTTTTATTGGAATCAAAGCCACGAGGTACGAGTTTGTCGTCATTCCCTTATAGATTGTTACCCCTGTCTATGACATAGTCGTTAGTTCCCAACTGACGGAGCGAAAGTATATAAGTATAACTCCTGTTACGCTTGAAACTTATAAATGGTGTCACCATACTCAAGCGATTTAAAAGGCACCACAGTGAAGTCTGATTATGTTGATAATCCTTAACGTGTTTCGTCTCCCTTAGTTTCGTGGAATGCTACGAGGCGCAGTTCTCCACGTTCGCGTACGATGCGCAGCGCGGAGTGCCACTGGAGCTGCTCTTACACGGCGCCGCCGACGTGGAGCTGCGCGACGCGCCCTCGCGCCATCTCGCGCGCAAGGAGCAACACGATCTCAGTGAGTGTTCTACTGTTAGCGTGGAGTGTACAGGCAGTTCTCCACGGTCGCACCGCGGAGTGCCACTGGAGCTGCTCTTGCACGGCACCGCCGACGTGGAGCTGCGCGACGCGCCCTCGCGCCATCTCGCGCGCAAGGAGCAACACGATCTCAGTGAGTGTTCTACTGTTAGCGTGGAGTGTACAGGCAGTTCTCCACGGTCGCACCGCGGAGTGCCACTGGAGCTGCTCTTGCACGGCACCGCCGACGTGGAGCTGCGCGACGCGCCCTCGCGCCATCTCGCGTGCAAGGAGCAACACGATCTCAGTGAGTGTTCTACTGTTAGCGTGGAGTGTACAGGCAGTTCTCCACGGTCGCACCGCGGAGTGCCACTGGAGCTGCTCTTGCACGGCACCGCCGACGTGGAGCTGCGCGACGCGCCCTCGCGCCATCTCGCGCGCAAGGAGCAACACGATCTCAGTGAGTGTTCTACTGTTAGCGTGGAGTGTACAGGCAGTTCTCCACGGTCGCACCGCGGAGTGCCACTGGAGCTGCTCTTGCACGGCACCGCCGACGTGGAGCTGCGCGACGCGCCCTCGCGCCATCTCGCGTGCAAGGAGCAACACGATCTCAGTGAGTGTTCTACTGTTAGCGTGGAGTGTACAGGCAGTTCTCCACGGTCGCACCGCGGAGTGCCACTGGAGCTGCTCTTGCACGGCACCGCCGACGTGGAGCTGCGCGACGCGCCCTCGCGCCATCTCGCGCGCAAGGAGCAACACGATCTCAGTGAGTGTTCTACTGTTAGCGTGGAGTGTACAGGCAGTTCTCCACGGTCGCGCAGCGCGGAGTGCCACTGGAGCTGCTCTTGCACGGCACCGCCGACGTGGAGCTGCGCGACGCGCCCTCGCGCCATCTCGCGCGCAAGGAGCAACACGATCTCAGTGAGTGTTCTACTGTTAGCGTGGAGTGTACAGGCAGTTCTCCACGGTCGCGCAGCGCGGAGTGCCACTGGAGCTGCTCTTGCACGGCGCCGCCGACGTGGAGCTGCGCGACGCGCCCTCGCGCCATCTCGCGCGCAAGGAGCAACACGATCTCAGTGAGTGTTCTACTGTTAGCGTGGAGTGTACAGGCAGTTCTCCACGGTCGCGTAGCGCGGAGTGCCACTGGAGCTGCTCTTGCACGGCACCGCCGACGTGGAGCTGCGCGACGCGCCCTCGCGCCATCTCGCGCGCAAGGAGCAACACGATCTCAGTGAGTGTTCTACTGTTAGCGTGGAGTGTACAGGCAGTTCTCCACGGTCGCGCAGCGCGGAGTGCCACTGGAGCTGCTCTTGCAACGGCGCCGCCGACGTGGAGCTGCGCGACGCGCCCTCGCGCCATCTCGCGCGCAAGGAGCAACACGATCTCAGTGAGTGTTCTACTGTTAGCGTGGAGTGTACAGGCAGTTCTCCACGGTCGCGCAGCGCGGAGTGCCACTGGAGCTGCTCTTGCACGGCGCCGCCGACGTGGAGCTGCGCGACGCGCCCTCGCGCCATCTCGCGCGCAAGGAGCAACACGATCTCAGTGAGTGTTCTACTGTTAGCGTGGAGTGTACAGGCAGTTCTCCACGGTCGCGCAGCGCGGAGTGCCACTGGAGCTGCTCTTACACGGCGCCGCCGACGTGGAGCTGCGCGACGCGCCCTCGTGCCATCTCGCGCGCAAGGAGCAACACGATCTCAGTGAGTGTTCTACTGTTAGCGTGGAGTGTACAGGCAGTTCTCCACGGTCGCGCAGCGCGGAGTGCCACTGGAGCTGCTCTTGCACGGCACCGCCGACGTGGAGCTGCGCGACGCGCCCTCGCGCCATCTCGCGCGCAAGGAGCAACACGATCTCAGTGAGTGTTCTACTGTTAGCGTGGAGTGTACAGGCAGTTCTCCACGGTCGCGCAGCGCGGAGTGCCACTGGAGCTGCTCTTGCACGGCGCCGCCGACGTGGAGCTGCGCGACGCGCCCTCGCGCCATCTCGCGCGCAAGGAGCAACACGATCTCAGTGAGTGTTCTACTGTTAGCGTGGAGTGTACAGGCAGTTCTCCACGGTCGCGCAGCGCGGAGTGCCACTGGAGCTGCTCTTGCACGGCGCCGCCGACGTGGAGCTGCGCGACGCGCCCTCGCGCCAAAGGAGCAACAAGATCTCAGTGAGTGTTCTACTGTTAGCGTGGAGTGTACAGGCAGTTCTCTACGGTCGCGAGTGTCACTGGAGCTGCTCTTGCACGGCGCCGCCGACGTGGAGCTGCTTAGTAGGGCTTGACTGTCACTACGTGGATCATAATACTATGATTCAGATACGGACAATAAAATCTCCGCGAATGCCCTCAGGATACCACTAGAGCTAGCCGGCACCCTGTGCGCCAGGGATGTGCAGTGTTTCCCCATAGGTGTGTGGAAACAGTCAACTCTGGCATCCGCGAACATCCCGGACGCATTTATGTTATCTGTCCGTTACGCATGTTCTCTCTGTCGACTTTGACAGTACCTAAACGACGAGTATCTGATGTGCAGGCTCGAGTTCCCGGTGCAGCGGCGAGCGCGAGCGGCCGCGCACGGCACCCGCGCTGGAGCCGATGCTGGCGCTGTTCGAGCGCGAGCTGGTGGACCTGCTGCGCGCCGCGCCCCGCTGCTGCATACCGTTCAGCAAGTCAGTATCATCATTATTAGCCATCGTATTTGCCACATCGCATATTGTCGTCACCATCAACACATTATTCACTACCATCATGTCTGCTGAAAAAAACATGACTCAAGAAAGCTTAAAATCAATAAACATTATTTGTTTCAGGCTCATCCCAGCTTTCCATCATCACTTCGGCCGCCAGTGCCGAGTTGCTGATTACGGATTCACCAAGCTACCCGAACTGCTGACCGCTCTCAGCAGCACCATCGTGGTAGGTGTTATCTTTTTTATCAATATATTAGTAAATTTGTTCAAATCAGGAATGTTGAATGATCGATTTTTCTAACCAACCTATACGTCCCCAGGTCCTAGGCTCGGGATCGTACCGCATCATCACGATATCCGCGGCCGCCCAAGGCCGCCGCTGGACCGCCGATCTACTCAAGCTGCTGAAGGCCGTGCCCGGCCGCGCCGTCCACCCGACCGACATCCCGGCCCTCTACCAGGAGACCTTTGGCAAGGTATACTTGAGTAATGTTGCACAACTCGCCTTACGTAGAGGCGAGAGACCGCAGCTGTCCACCGCTCCAAATTGTGGCTGGGCTGCATGTTTCTTATCGATTCGAGTGAGGTCAAAAATGTATCGTTACGTTTTTTTCAGGTATTCTCGCCTTCGGACTACGGCGTGTGCACAATTAACGAGCTGATGGAGCGGGTGTCTCCGGGCTCGCTCTCGCTGTCCACTGACGGCGCCGTGGCGCTCCCGCGCCGCGCGCCCACGCCCGAGGAGCGCGGCCGCTCCGCGCAGTTCGCGCTGCAAGCTGTCGAGCTGCTGTGCTACACTCCCAACTTGCGGGTCAGTACTCTGAGGAAGCGTGTAGCGCCACCGACGGCGCCGTGGCGCTCCCGCGCCGCGCGCCCACGCCCGAGGAGCGCGGCCGCTCCGCGCAGTTCGCGCTGCAAGCTGTCGAGCTGCTGTGCTACACTCCCAACTTGCGGGTCAGTACTCTGAGGAAGCGTGTAGCGCCACCGACGGCGCCGTGGCGCTCCCGCGCCGCGCGCCCACGCCCGAGGAGCGCGGCCGCTCCGCGCAGTTCGCGCTGCAAGCTGTCGAGCTGCTGTGCTACACTCCCAACTTGCGGGTCAGTACTCTGAGGAAGCGTGTAGCGCCACCGACGGCGCCGTGGCGCTCCCGCGCCGCGCGCCCACGCCCGAGGAGCGCGGCCGCTCCGCGCAGTTCGCGCTGCAAGCTGTCGAGCTGCTGTGCTACACTCCCAACTTGCGGGTCAGTACTCTGAGGAAGCGTGTAGCGCCACCGACGGCGCCGTGGCGCTCCCGCGCCGCGCGCCCACGCCCGAGGAGCGCGGCCGCTCCGCGCAGTTCGCGCTGCAAGCTGTCGAGCTGCTGTGCTACACTCCCAACTTGCGGGTCAGTACTCTGAGGAAGCGTGTAGCGCCACCGACGGCGCCGTGGCGCTCCCGCGCCGCGCGCCCACGCCCGAGGAGCGCGGCCGCTCCGCGCAGTTCGCGCTGCAAGCTGTCGAGCTGCTGTGCTACACTCCCAACTTGCGGGTCAGTACTCTGAGGAAGCGTGTAGCGCCACCGACGGCGCCGTGGCGCTCCCGCGCCGCGCGCCCACGCCCGAGGAGCGCGGCCGCTCCGCGCAGTTCGCGCTGCAAGCTGTCGAGCTGCTGTGCTACACTCCCAACTTGCGGGTCAGTACTCTGAGGAAGCGTGTAGCGTCATCGACGGCGCCGTGGCGCTCCCGCGCCGCGCGCCCACGCCCGAGGAGCGCGGCCGCTCCGCGCAGTTCGCGCTGCAAGCTGTCGAGCTGCTGTGCTACACTCCCAACTTGCGGGTCAGTACTCTGAGGAAGCGTGTAGCGCCACCGACGGCGCCGTGGCGCTCCCGCGCCGCGCGCCCACGCCCGAGGAGCGCGGCCGCTCCGCGCAGTTCGCGCTGCAAGCTGTCGAGCTGCTGTGCTACACTCCCAACTTGCGGGTCAGTACTCTGAGGAAGCGTGTAGCGCCACCGACGGCGCCGTGGCGCTCCCGCGCCGCGCGCCCACGCCCGAGGAGCGCGGCCGCTCCGCGCAGTTCGCGCTGCAAGCTGTCGAGCTGCTGTGCTACACTCCCAACTTGCGGGTCAGTACTCTGAGGAAGCGTGTAGCGCCACCGACGGCGCCGTGGCGCTCCCGCGCCGCGCGCCCACGCCCGAGGAGCGCGGCCGCTCCGCGCAGTTCGCGCTGCAAGCTGTCGAGCTGCTGTGCTACACTCCCAACTTGCGGGTCAGTACTCTGAGGAAGCGTGTAGCGCCACCGACGGCGCCGTGGCGCTCCCGCGCCGCGCGCCCACGCCCGAGGAGCGCGGCCGCTCCGCGCAGTTCGCGCTGCAAGCTGTCGAGCTGCTGTGCTACACTCCCAACTTGCGGGTCAGTACTCTGAGGAAGCGTGTAGCGCCACCGACGGCGCCGTGGCGCTCCCGCGCCGCGCGCCCACGCCCGAGGAGCGCGGCCGCTCCGCGCAGTTCGCGCTGCAAGCTGTCGAGCTGCTGTGCTACACTCCCAACTTGCGGGTCAGTACTCTGAGGAAGCGTGTAGCGCCACCGACGGCGCCGTGGCGCTCCCGCGCCGCGCGCCCACGCCCGAGGAGCGCGGCCGCTCCGCGCAGTTCGCGCTGCAAGCTGTCGAGCTGCTGTGCTACACTCCCAACTTGCGGGTCAGTACTCTGAGGAAGCGTGTAGCGCCACCGACGGCGCCGTGGCGCTCCCGCGCCGCGCGCCCACGCCCGAGGAGCGCGGCCGCTCCGCGCAGTTCGCGCTGCAAGCTGTCGAGCTGCTGTGCTACACTCCCAACTTGCGGGTCAGTACTCTGAGGAAGCGTGTAGCGCCACCGACGGCGCCGTGGCGCTCCCGCGCCGCGCGCCCACGCCCGAGGAGCGCGGCCGCTCCGCGCAGTTCGCGCTGCAAGCTGTCGAGCTGCTGTGCTACACTCCCAACTTGCGGGTCAGTACTCTGAGGAAACGTGTAGCGCCACCGACGGCGCCGTGGCGCTCCCGCGCCGCGCGCCCACGCCCGAGGAGCGCGGCCGCTCCGCGCAGTTCGCGCTGCAAGCTGTCGAGCTGCTGTGCTACACTCCCAACTTGCGGGTCAGTACTCTGAGGAAGCGTGTAGCGCCACCGACGGCGCCGTGGCGCTCCCGCGCCGCGCGCCCACGCCCGAGGAGCGCGGCCGCTCCGCGCAGTTCGCGCTGCAAGCTGTCGAGCTGCTGTGCTACACTCCCAACTTGCGGGTCAGTACTCTGAGGAAGCGTGTAGCGCCATCGACGGCGCCGTGGCGCTCCCGCGCCGCGCGCCCACGCCCGAGGAGCGCGGCCGCTCCGCGCAGTTCGCGCTGCAAGCTGTCGAGCTGCTGTGCTACACTCCCAACTTGCGGGTCAGTACTCTGAGGAAGCGTGTAGCGCCACCGACGGCGCCGTGGCGCTCCCGCGCCGCGCGCCCACGCCCGAGGAGCGCGGCCGCTCCGCGCAGTTCGCGCTGCAAGCTGTCGAGCTGCTGTGCTACACTCCCAACTTGCGGGTCAGTACTCTGAGGAAGCGTGTAGCGCCACCGACGGCGCCGTGGCGCTCCCGCGCCGCGCGCCCACGCCCGAGGAGCGCGGCCGCTCCGCGCAGTTCGCGCTGCAAGCTGTCGAGCTGCTGTGCTACACTCCCAACTTGCGGGTCAGTACTCTGAGGAAGCGTGTAGCGCCATCGACGGCGCCGTGGCGCTCCCGCGCCGCGCGCCCACGCCCGAGGAGCGCGGCCGCTCCGCGCAGTTCGCGCTGCAAGCTGTCGAGCTGCTGTGCTACACTCCCAACTTGCGGGTCAGTACTCTGAGGAAGCGTGTAGCGCCACCGACGGCGCCGTGGCGCTCCCGCGCCGCGCGCCCACGCCCGAGGAGCGCGGCCGCTCCGCGCAGTTCGCGCTGCAAGCTGTCGAGCTGCTGTGCTACACTCCCAACTTGCGGGTCAGTACTCTGAGGAAGCGTGTAGCGCCATCGACGGCGCCGTGGCGCTCCCGCGCCGCGCGCCCACGCCCGAGGAGCGCGGCCGCTCCGCGCAGTTCGCGCTGCAAGCTGTCGAGCTGCTGTGCTACACTCCCAACTTGCGGGTCAGTACTCTGAGGAAGCGTGTAGCGCCACCGACGGCGCCGTGGCGCTCCCGCGCCGCGCGCCCACGCCCGAGGAGCGCGGCCGCTCCGCGCAGTTCGCGCTGCAAGCTGTCGAGCTGCTGTGCTACACTCCCAACTTGCGGGTCAGTACTCTGAGGAAGCGTGTAGCGCCACCGACGGCGCCGTGGCGCTCCCGCGCCGCGCGCCCACGCCCGAGGAGCGCGGCCGCTCCGCGCAGTTCGCGCTGCAAGCTGTCGAGCTGCTGTGCTACACTCCCAACTTGCGGGTCAGTACTCTGAGGAAGCGTGTAGCGCCACCGACGGCGCCGTGGCGCTCCCGCGCCGCGCGCCCACGCCCGAGGAGCGCGGCCGCTCCGCGCAGTTCGCGCTGCAAGCTGTCGAGCTGCTGTGCTACACTCCCAACTTGCGGGTCAGTACTCTGAGGAAGCGTGTAGCGCCACCGACGGCGCCGTGGCGCTCCCGCGCCGCGCGCCCACGCCCGAGGAGCGCGGCCGCTCCGCGCAGTTCGCGCTGCAAGCTGTCGAGCTGCTGTGCTACACTCCCAACTTGCGGGTCAGTACTCTGAGGAAGCGTGTAGCGCCACCGACGGCGCCGTGGCGCTCCCGCGCCGCGCGCCCACGCCCGAGGAGCGCGGCCGCTCCGCGCAGTTCGCGCTGCAAGCTGTCGAGCTGCTGTGCTACACTCCCAACTTGCGGGTCAGTACTCTGAGGAAGCGTGTAGCGCCACCGACGGCGCCGTGGCGCTCCCGCGCCGCGCGCCCACGCCCGAGGAGCGCGGCCGCTCCGCGCAGTTCGCGCTGCAAGCTGTCGAGCTGCTGTGCTACACTCCCAACTTGCGGGTCAGTACTCTGAGGAAGCGTGTAGCGTCATCGACGGCGCCGTGGCGCTCCCGCGCCGCGCGCCCACGCCCGAGGAGCGCGGCCGCTCCGCGCAGTTCGCGCTGCAAGCTGTCGAGCTGCTGTGCTACACTCCCAACTTGCGGGTCAGTACTCTGAGGAAGCGTGTAGCGCCATCGACGGCGCCGTGGCGCTCCCGCGCCGCGCGCCCACGCCCGAGGAGCGCGGCCGCTCCGCGCAGTTCGCGCTGCAAGCTGTCGAGCTGCTGTGCTACACTCCCAACTTGCGGGTCAGTACTCTGAGGAAGCGTGTAGCGCCACCGACGGCGCCGTGGCGCTCCCGCGCCGCGCGCCCACGCCCGAGGAGCGCGGCCGCTCCGCGCAGTTCGCGCTGCAAGCTGTCGAGCTGCTGTGCTACACTCCCAACTTGCGGGTCAGTACTCTGAGGAAGCGTGTAGCGCCATCGACGGCGCCGTGGCGCTCCCGCGCCGCGCGCCCACGCCCGAGGAGCGCGGCCGCTCCGCGCAGTTCGCGCTGCAAGCTGTCGAGCTGCTGTGCTACACTCCCAACTTGCGGGTCAGTACTCTGAGGAAGCGTGTAGCGCCATCGACGGCGCCGTGGCGCTCCCGCGCCGCGCGCCCACGCCCGAGGAGCGCGGCCGCTCCGCGCAGTTCGCGCTGCAAGCTGTCGAGCTGCTGTGCTACACTCCCAACTTGCGGGTCAGTACTCTGAGGAAGCGTGTAGCGCCACCGACGGCGCCGTGGCGCTCCCGCGCCGCGCGCCCACGCCCGAGGAGCGCGGCCGCTCCGCGCAGTTCGCGCTGCAAGCTGTCGAGCTGCTGTGCTACACTCCCAACTTGCGGGTCAGTACTCTGAGGAAGCGTGTAGCGCCATCGACGGCGCCGTGGCGCTCCCGCGCCGCGCGCCCACGCCCGAGGAGCGCGGCCGCTCCGCGCAGTTCGCGCTGCAAGCTGTCGAGCTGCTGTGCTACACTCCCAACTTGCGGGTCAGTACTCTGAGGAAGCGTGTAGCGCCATCGACGGCGCCGTGGCGCTCCCGCGCCGCGCGCCCACGCCCGAGGAGCGCGGCCGCTCCGCGCAGTTCGCGCTGCAAGCTGTCGAGCTGCTGTGCTACACTCCCAACTTGCGGGTCAGTACTCTGAGGAAGCGTGTAGCGCCACCGACGGCGCCGTGGCGCTCCCGCGCCGCGCGCCCACGCCCGAGGAGCGCGGCCGCTCCGCGCAGTTCGCGCTGCAAGCTGTCGAGCTGCTGTGCTACACTCCCAACTTGCGGGTCAGTACTCTGAGGAAGCGTGTAGCGCCACCGACGGCGCCGTGGCGCTCCCGCGCCGCGCGCCCACGCCCGAGGAGCGCGGCCGCTCCGCGCAGTTCGCGCTGCAAGCTGTCGAGCTGCTGTGCTACACTCCCAACTTGCGGGTCAGTACTCTGAGGAAGCGTGTAGCGCCACCGACGGCGCCGTGGCGCTCCCGCGCCGCGCGCCCACGCCCGAGGAGCGCGGCCGCTCCGCGCAGTTCGCGCTGCAAGCTGTCGAGCTGCTGTGCTACACTCCCAACTTGCGGGTCAGTACTCTGAGGAAGCGTGTAGCGCCACCGACGGCGCCGTGGCGCTCCCGCGCCGCGCGCCCACGCCCGAGGAGCGCGGCCGCTCCGCGCAGTTCGCGCTGCAAGCTGTCGAGCTGCTGTGCTACACTCCCAACTTGCGGGTCAGTACTCTGAGGAAGCGTGTAGCGCCATCGACGGCGCCGTGGCGCTCCCGCGCCGCGCGCCCACGCCCGAGGAGCGCGGCCGCTCCGCGCAGTTCGCGCTGCAAGCTGTCGAGCTGCTGTGCTACACTCCCAACTTGCGGGTCAGTACTCTGAGGAAGCGTGTAGCGCCATCGACGGCGCCGTGGCGCTCCCGCGCCGCGCGCCCACGCCCGAGGAGCGCGGCCGCTCCGCGCAGTTCGCGCTGCAAGCTGTCGAGCTGCTGTGCTACACTCCCAACTTGCGGGTCAGTACTCTGAGGAAGCGTGTAGCGCCACCGACGGCGCCGTGGCGCTCCCGCGCCGCGCGCCCACGCCCGAGGAGCGCGGCCGCTCCGCGCAGTTCGCGCTGCAAGCTGTCGAGCTGCTGTGCTACACTCCCAACTTGCGGGTCAGTACTCTGAGGAAGCGTGTAGCGCCACCGACGGCGCCGTGGCGCTCCCGCGCCGCGCGCCCACGCCCGAGGAGCGCGGCCGCTCCGCGCAGTTCGCGCTGCAAGCTGTCGAGCTGCTGTGCTACACTCCCAACTTGCGGGTCAGTACTCTGAGGAAGCGTGTAGCGCCACCGACGGCGCCGTGGCGCTCCCGCGCCGCGCGCCCACGCCCGAGGAGCGCGGCCGCTCCGCGCAGTTCGCGCTGCAAGCTGTCGAGCTGCTGTGCTACACTCCCAACTTGCGGGTCAGTACTCTGAGGAAGCGTGTAGCGCCACCGACGGCGCCGTGGCGCTCCCGCGCCGCGCGCCCACGCCCGAGGAGCGCGGCCGCTCCGCGCAGTTCGCGCTGCAAGCTGTCGAGCTGCTGTGCTACACTCCCAACTTGCGGGTCAGTACTCTGAGGAAGCGTGTAGCGCCACCGACGGCGCCGTGGCGCTCCCGCGCCGCGCGCCCACGCCCGAGGAGCGCGGCCGCTCCGCGCAGTTCGCGCTGCAAGCTGTCGAGCTGCTGTGCTACACTCCCAACTTGCGGGTCAGTACTCTGAGGAAGCGTGTAGCGCCATCGACGGCGCCGGGGCGCCCCGCAGTTCGCTTTACAGGCCGTCGAGCGGCTGTATAAGGCACCAACTTGGGGGTCAGTACTCGGATGGAGCGTGTAGCGCCATCGACGGCACCGGGGCGCCCCGCAGTTCGCTTTAGAGGCCGTCGAGCGGCTGTATAAGGCACCAACTTGGGGGCCAGTACTCGGATGGAGCGTGTAGCGCCATCGACGGCACCGGGGCGCCCCGCAGTTCGCTTTAGAGGCCGTCGAGCGGCTGTATAAGGCACCGACTTGGGGGTCAGTACTCGGATGGAGCGTGTAGCGCCATCGACGGCACCGGGGCGCCCCGCAGTTCGCTTTAGAGGCCGTCGAGCGGCTGTATAAGGCACCGACTTGGGGGTCAGTACTCGGATGGAGCGTGTAGCGCCATCGACGGCACCAGGGCGCCCCGCAGTTCGCTTTAGAGGCCGTCGAGCGGCTGTATAAGGCACCAACTTGGGGGTCAGTACTCGGATGGAGCGTGTAGCGCCATGGACGGCACCGGGGCGCCCCGCATTTCGCTTTACAGGCCGTCGAGCGGCTGTATAAGGCACCAACTTGGGGGTCAGTACTCGGATGGAGCGTGTAGCGCCATCGACGGCACCGGGGCGCCCCGCATTTCGCTTTACAGGCCGTCGAGCGGCTGTATAAGGCACCAACTTGGGGGTCAGTACTCGGATGGAGCGTGTAGCGCCATGGACGGCACCGGGGCGCCCCGCATTTCGCTTTACAGGCCGTCGAGCGGCTGTATAAGGCACCAACTTGGGGGTCAGTACTCGGATGGAGCGTGTAGCGCCATGGACGGCACCGGGGCGCCCCGCATTTCGCTTTACAGGCCGTCGAGCGGCTGTATAAGGCACCAACTTGGGGGTCAGTACTCGGATGGAGCGTGTAGCGCCATGGACGGCACCGGGGCGCCCCGCATTTCGCTTTACAGGCCGTCGAGCGGCTGTATAAGGCACCAACTTGGGGGTCAGTACTCGGATGGAGCGTGTAGCGCCATGGACGGCACCGGGGCGCCCCGCATTTCGCTTTACAGGCCGTCGAGCGGCTGTATAAGGCACCAACTTGGGGGTCAGTACTCGGATGGAGCGTGTAGCGCCATGGACGGCACCGGGGCGCCCCGCATTTCGCTTTAGAGGCCGTGGAGCGGCTGTATAAGGCACCAACTTGGGGGTCAGTACTCGGATGGAGCGTGTAGCGCTGGGTACGTTCGTGCTGTCCACTGACGGTGCCGTGACGCTCCTGCGCCGCGCGCCTACGCCCGAGGAGCGCGGCCGCTCCGCGCAATTCAAGATAAAAATACGTTATTTGAGGACCCATTCTCTACAGCGGCCTAATTTGGAAAGAATACAATGCCGTTTGTTGAAATTAAGACCGATTGTTTCTAAATAAAAATATGACAAAAAAAGCCCATGGATGTGGTTTTGTGTAATGAGTGCTTTAGACCTATCTAATTAGTAATCATTCATGTATTTCAATATTTGGTTTCAACAGATGGAATTCTCCCGCTTCGTACCTGCCTATCACGCTCACTTCGGAAGCCAGCTACGCGTGGCCCACTACGGCTGCGTCAAGCTCGTCGATCTATTCGAAGTGATCCCCGACGCCGTCACCGTGTACACGGAGCCTAGCGGCGAGCGGGGCGTTAGACTAGCACTGCGTACCGCCCGCGCTGTCCTCGCACAAAGACTGAGAGCGTTAGGACCTGTGACGCTCGAGAGCATGCCCCAAGCGTACGCTGCCCAGTTCGGCGCTGCGCCTCAACCGGACATCCTTAACACTGCAACGCTTGAAGAGCTAGTCTACGCCACGGGTGGTTGCGTGGAGAACGGTCTAGTGCGAGCGCCCGGCGACGCGCCGCACTGGGTGACGTCGTGCCTGGCCGCTTGTGCGGTGCTCTCGGCGGACCGGAGCGTGGCGCGCGGCAGCACCGAGGAGTACTTCATCAGCGCGTTTAGGAAGCTGCGCGGATGTGAGCCTGATGTGCGGCGGCTGGCGTTAGGTGAGTTATGAATGTTATGATGTTTGTGCTATATTATGCTTAGCATCAGTGGTTGTATTGAGAACAATTTAGTATGAGCGCTGCACGCTGGGTGATGAGTCTCATCGCAAGTGCATATAAATGTTGAAATTTATTTTGAGTCTGTCACCGATGTACATTGATGTGTGTTTGGAACTAATTAACGGGTGAGCACTTTAACACGATCACTTAGTTTACTTAACTACAACTCTACAATAAATGCGAGAAGGCTTTACCATCATATTATACGCTGACATCTCAACCTAACGGAGCGACGGTTTATGCCTTAGTTTTTCTATAAAGTAATAATTATTATCTTTTATTCCTTGTAGCTGGCGTGATGAGCACATGCGCGCGACACGTGCAGCTGACGCCGGCGTGGCGGCTCGTGTACCGCGCGGCGCAGATCCTGGCCGAGCGCGCCGAGCCCGCGCCCGCCATGGACGTGTACAACGAGTACACGTGCCGCTTCGAGCCCTCGTTCCCGTGCGCCGACCTGGGTGAGTGTGTCTAGTGTCCTGTCTAGCTGACGCCGGCGTGGCGGCTCGTGTACCGCGCGGCGCAGATCCTGGCCGAGCGCGCCGAGCCCGCGCCCGCCATGGACGTGTACAACGAGTACACGTGCCGCTTCGAGCCCTCGTTCCCGTGCGCCGACCTGGGTGAGTGTGTCTAGTGTCCTGTCTAGCTGACGCCGGCGTGGCGGCTCGTGTACCGCGCGGCGCAGATCCTGGCCGAGCGCGCCGAGCCCGCGCCCGCCATGGACGTGTACAACGAGTACACGTGCCGCTTCGAGCCCTCGTTCCCGTGCGCCGACCTGGGTGAGTGTGTCTAGTGTCCTGTCTAGCTGACGCCGGCGTGGCGGCTCGTGTACCGCGCGGCGCAGATCCTGGCCGAGCGCGCCGAGCCCGCGCCCGCCATGGACGTGTACAACGAGTACACGTGCCGCTTCGAGCCCTCGTTCCCGTGCGCCGACCTGGGTGAGTGTGTCTAGTGTCCTGTCTAGCTGACGCCGGCGTGGCGGCTCGTGTACCGCGCGGCGCAGATCCTGGCCGAGCGCGCCGAGCCCGCGCCCGCCATGGACGTGTACAACGAGTACACGTGCCGCTTCGAGCCCTCGTTCCCGTGCGCCGACCTGGGTGAGTGTGTCTAGTGTCCTGTCTAGCTGACGCCGGCGTGGCGGCTCGTGTACCGCGCGGCGCAGATCCTGGCCGAGCGCGCCGAGCCCGCGCCCGCCATGGACGTGTACAACGAGTACACGTGCCGCTTCGAGCCCTCGTTCCCGTGCGCCGACCTGGGTGAGTGTGTCTAGTGTCCTGTCTAGCTGACGCCGGCGTGGCGGCTCGTGTACCGCGCGGCGCAGATCCTGGCCGAGCGCGCCGAGCCCGCGCCCGCCATGGACGTGTACAACGAGTACACGTGCCGCTTCGAGCCCTCGTTCCCGTGCGCCGACCTGGGTGAGTGTGTCTAGTGTCCTGTCTAGCTGACGCCGGCGTGGCGGCTCGTGTACCGCGCGGCGCAGATCCTGGCCGAGCGCGCCGAGCCCGCGCCCGCCATGGACGTGTACAACGAGTACACGTGCCGCTTCGAGCCCTCGTTCCCGTGCGCCGACCTGGGTGAGTGTGTCTAGTGTCCTGTCTAGCTGACGCCGGCGTGGCGGCTCGTGTACCGCGCGGCGCAGATCCTGGCCGAGCGCGCCGAGCCCGCGCCCGCCATGGACGTGTACAACGAGTACACGTGCCGCTTCGAGCCCTCGTTCCCGTGCGCCGACCTGGGTGAGTGTGTCTAGTGTCCTGTCTAGCTGACGCCGGCGTGGCGGCTCGTGTACCGCGCGGCGCAGATCCTGGCCGAGCGCGCCGAGCCCGCGCCCGCCATGGACGTGTACAACGAGTACACGTGCCGCTTCGAGCCCTCGTTCCCGTGCGCCGACCTGGGTGAGTGTGTCTAGTGTCCTGTCTAGCTGACGCCGGCGTGGCGGCTCGTGTACCGCGCGGCGCAGATCCTGGCCGAGCGCGCCGAGCCCGCGCCCGCCATGGACGTGTACAACGAGTACACGTGCCGCTTCGAGCCCTCGTTCCCGTGCGCCGACCTGGGTGAGTGTGTCTAGTGTCCTGTCTAGCTGACGCCGGCGTGGCGGCTCGTGTACCGCGCGGCGCAGATCCTGGCCGAGCGCGCCGAGCCCGCGCCCGCCATGGACGTGTACAACGAGTACACGTGCCGCTTCGAGCCCTCGTTCCCGTGCGCCGACCTGGGTGAGTGTGTCTAGTGTCCTGTCTAGCTGACGCCGGCGTGGCGGCTCGTGTACCGCGCGGCGCAGATCCTGGCCGAGCGCGCCGAGCCCGCGCCCGCCATGGACGTGTACAACGAGTACACGTGCCGCTTCGAGCCCTCGTTCCCGTGCGCCGACCTGGGTGAGTGTGTCTAGTGTCCTGTCTAGCTGACGCCGGCGTGGCGGCTCGTGTACCGCGCGGCGCAGATCCTGGCCGAGCGCGCCGAGCCCGCGCCCGCCATGGACGTGTACAACGAGTACACGTGCCGCTTCGAGCCCTCGTTCCCGTGCGCCGACCTGGGTGAGTGTGTCTAGTGTCCTGTCTAGCTGACGCCGGCGTGGCGGCTCGTGTACCGCGCGGCGCAGATCCTGGCCGAGCGCGCCGAGCCCGCGCCCGCCATGGACGTGTACAACGAGTACACGTGCCGCTTCGAGCCCTCGTTCCCGTGCGCCGACCTGGGTGAGTGTGTCTAGTGTCCTGTCTAGCTGACGCCGGCGTGGCGGCTCGTGTACCGCGCGGCGCAGATCCTGGCCGAGCGCGCCGAGCCCGCGCCCGCCATGGACGTGTACAACGAGTACACGTGCCGCTTCGAGCCCTCGTTCCCGTGCGCCGACCTGGGTGAGTGTGTCTAGTGTCCTGTCTAGCTGACGCCGGCGTGGCGGCTCGTGTACCGCGCGGCGCAGATCCTGGCCGAGCGCGCCGAGCCCGCGCCCGCCATGGACGTGTACAACGAGTACACGTGCCGCTTCGAGCCCTCGTTCCCGTGCGCCGACCTGGGTGAGTGTGTCTAGTGTCCTGTCTAGCTGACGCCGGCGTGGCGGCTCGTGTACCGCGCGGCGCAGATCCTGGCCGAGCGCGCCGAGCCCGCGCCCGCCATGGACGTGTACAACGAGTACACGTGCCGCTTCGAGCCCTCGTTCCCGTGCGCCGACCTGGGTGAGTGTGTCTAGTGTCCTGTCTAGCTGACGACGGCGTGGCGGCTCGTGTACCGCGCGGCGCAGATCCTGGCCGAGCGCGCCGAGCCCGCGCCCGCCATGGACGTGTACAACGAGTACACGTGCCGCTTCGAGCCCTCGTTCCCGTGCGCCGACCTGGGTGAGTGTGTCTAGTGTCCTGTCTAGCTGACGCCGGCGTGGCGGCTCGTGTACCGCGCGGCGCAGATCCTGGCCGAGCGCGCCGAGCCCGCGCCCGCCATGGACGTGTACAACGAGTACACGTGCCGCTTCGAGCCCTCGTTCCCGTGCGCCGACCTGGGTGAGTGTGTCTAGTGTCCTGTCTAGCTGACGCCGGCGTGGCGGCTCGTGTACCGCGCGGCGCAGATCCTGGCCGAGCGCGCCGAGCCCGCGCCCGCCATGGACGTGTACAACGAGTACACGTGCCGCTTCGAGCCCTCGTTCCCGTGCGCCGACCTGGGTGAGTGTGTCTAGTGTCCTGTCTAGCTGACGCCGGCGTGGCGGCTCGTGTACCGCGCGGCGCAGATCCTGGCCGAGCGCGCCGAGCCCGCGCCCGCCATGGACGTGTACAACGAGTACACGTGCCGCTTCGAGCCCTCGTTGCCGTGCGCCGACCTGGGTGAGTGTGTCTAGTGTCCTGTCTAGCTGACGCCGGCGTGGCGGCTCGTGTACCGCGCGGCGCAGATCCTGGCCGAGCGCGCCGAGCCCGCGCCCGCCATGGACGTGTACAACGAGTACACGTGCCGCTTCGAGCCCTCGTTGCCGTGCGCCGACCTGGGTGAGTGTGTCTAGTGTCCTGTCTAGCTGACGCCGGCGTGGCGGCTCGTGTACCGCGCGGCGCAGATCCTGGCCGAGCGCGCCGAGCCCGCGCCCGCCATGGACGTGTACAACGAGTACACGTGCCGCTTCGAGCCCTCGTTGCCGTGCGCCGACCTGGGTGAGTGTGTCTAGTGTCCTGTCTAGCTGACGCCGGCGTGGCGGCTCGTGTACCGCGCGGCGCAGATCCTGGCCGAGCGCGCCGAGCCCGCGCCCGCCATGGACGTGTACAACGAGTACACGTGCCGCTTCGAGCCCTCGTTGCCGTGCGCCGACCTGGGTGAGTGTGTCTAGTGTCCTGTCTAGCTGACGCCGGCGTGGCGGCTCGTGTACCGCGCGGCGCAGATCCTGGCCGAGCGCGCCGAGCCCGCGCCCGCCATGGACGTGTACAACGAGTACACGTGCCGCTTCGAGCCCTCGTTGCCGTGCGCCGACCTGGGTGAGTGTGTCTAGTGTCCTGTCTAGCTGACGCCGGCGTGGCGGCTCGTGTACCGCGCGGCGCAGATCCTGGCCGAGCGCGCCGAGCCCGCGCCCGCCATGGACGTGTACAACGAGTACACGTGCCGCTTCGAGCCCTCGTTCCCGTGCGCCGACCTGGGTGAGTGTGTCTAGTGTCCTGTCTAGCTGACGCCGGCGTGGCGGCTCGTGTACCGCGCTGCGCAGAACAAAGGTCAAATGGCCAGTCGTTATTGGTCAGTCGCTTCTGTGTTGCCCGTTAAAACTTATAAAATTGTAACTTGTACCTTCGTGAAACGAGCCACAGGCGGTGCATAGTGCGGATACCCCGCACGCGTCCCGTAGTCATAGTCATCAATTTATTATACGACGTAGCGAAGATTGAACGTGCTTAACTAACGTAACGTGTATTCCACAGGCTTCGAGAGCGTGGTGGAGTTCCTGCGCCACTACCGCTCCGTGTTCGTGGAGGCGGGCGCGCGCTGGGCGCTGAGCGCGGGCGTGGCGGCGCCGCGCTGCCCGGGCGCGGCCAAGCACGAGGACTACTCCGTGCACGACACGCCGCCGGGACAGAAGGTACTGTGGCAGCTGTAGCTATATAAATGTCATGTAGCTTTCCAAACGTGCTCAAAAATATTTTTCTGTCATGCGGGATAATGAAACGCAAAGGGTCGCGCGTTACACGCCGGTAATAAGCCTGCATTGCAGCTGGGCGCCTGGCCTTCCAAGCGTCTAGAGAAAAGATGGCCGCCATTTTGAACTTTTTAGTTTCTCTTCCAATTGCGATCTACAGTAGGAAAATGAGATTGAGGGGGTGTACGGCCACGGCCCATTAATCCGCGGCCACATATCTTTCTCTCACTCTTTATACAGGGATTAAAAAGAGCCAGATAAAATGGACGCGGATTATTCGGCCGGGGTTACATTACCCAGACTCCTTATCCTTCGACGAGGAATACACAAATGATCGACACGTTGCCCCGGTTTGCTTGTTCCAGGGCTCGCGCGTGTTCGAGTCCCCTCGGGCGCGGCTGTGGTGCTCGCCGCCCGCCAGCGCGCTGCCCGCGCCCACCGCGCTGCTCGTGCAGGAGAGCAAAAGTATGTATACAATGTTCCAGGGCTCGCGCGTGTTCGAGTCCCCTCGGGCGCGGCTGTGGTGCTCGCCGCCCGCCAGCGCGCTGCCCGCGCCCACCGCGCTGCTCGTGCAGGAGAGCAAAAGTATGTATACAATGTTCCAGGGCTCGCGCGTGTTCGAGTCCCCTCGGGCGCGGCTGTGGTGCTCGCCGCCCGCCAGCGCGCTGCCCGCGCCCACCGCGCTGCTCGTGCAGGAGAGCAAAAGTATGTATACAATGTTCCAGGGCTCGCGCGTGTTCGAGTCCCCTCGGGCGCGGCTGTGGTGCTCGCCGCCCGCCAGCGCGCTGCCCGCGCCCACCGCGCTGCTCGTGCAGGAGAGCAAAAGTATGTATACAATGTTCCAGGGCTCGCGCGTGTTCGAGTCCCCTCGGGCGCGGCTGTGGTGCTCGCCGCCCGCCAGCGCGCTGCCCGCGCCCACCGCGCTGCTCGTGCAGGAGAGCAAAAGTATGTATACAATGTTCCAGGGCTCGCGCGTGTTCGAGTCCCCTCGGGCGCGGCTGTGGTGCTCGCCGCCCGCCAGCGCGCTGCCCGCGCCCACCGCGCTGCTCGTGCAGGAGAGCAAAAGTATGTATCATAAGTATCATAACTCTACCGTTTAACTTAACCTCTACTCTTTCCCCGGACCCTCCTTCGGAGGCGCACGTGCCTAATATGTCCGTATCGTTTTTGTATTTAAAAAATAAGATTTATTCCAAAAATTAATCATTAAAAAAAAATAGGAGTGCATAAGTAAACAGGAGATTAACAACTCAACACGGCAACACACCGCCTGCTATTTCTGCGAGCCTGGTACCTGGACCCTGTGAGTCGAACATTCTATACCGTTACCTGCTACTAAGATCACTGTGCAAGCGCCGTCCAATCAGCGCCCGCTAGACCACGCCCACGCGTGTGACTGGACGAGTGCCGGCGCTGACTCCGCCTCTGAGATAACGTCGCGTAATAACGCGGGCGCACGAGAAATATACCTCTGTCCGTTTATTATCGCCTGGTACAATGACTTCGCCCACTGGTATGGTGAACAAATCACTGTCGGAAACAGACCTTGCACTGGGAGTGCATAACAAGACTACTCCATCGAACAATTCCACTACTCGCTTTAAACGTAAACACAACGACGACTTTGCGGCTGACTTAGAGCAGTTTAAAAAGGATATGACGGCTGTGATGTCTGGCCTTATGGAGACGCAACTTACCGAAATTCGGAAGAACTCGGAAATTAAATAATCCAATAGAAATATCGAGACCAGCATTGAATTCTTGACAGCGGAAAATGAAGCGACAAAAAACAAACTACAGAGCCTCGAGAAGCAATCTGCTGAAGATAAAAAACAAATAAACCTTCTAGAGGGCAAAGTCGAAGAGGTCTTAAAGCACAGCCGGCGGACAAATTTTGAGATCAAGAATGTACCCAAATTGGGCAATGAGACCAAAACCGAACTAATAAACATTGTTATGAACCTCTCAAAAACAATTGACTGTCCCCTCACAAAGTCCGACATCAAGGAAGTCTACAGGACCGCGGCAAGCCCGGCGCCCCCCAAGCGACCCCCATAATAGTCGAAACCTCGTCTATTATCCTAAAAAACGACGTGCTGAAACTATGTAAACTATTCAATACAAAGCACAGTGAAAAACTCCGCGCCAAACATCTGGGCCTGCGCAGCCTAGAAGACACCCCTGTATTCGTTGCGGAGCCTGGACTTTTTAGCCCGGGAGCTCAAACGGCAACAGGAGTACAAATACTGCTGGACAGCGTATGGTAACATATATCTGAAAAAGAACGATAATGCGAAGGTTATTCAAATAATAAATAGGCCTAAATTACTCTTCTAACCAATGAAAAGTGACTATGCTTTGGCTCGACTGTACCTCTAGTTTTAAAGTGCTGTTTTTACTGTGCCAAGAAAAAACCCTCACTCACTTTATATAGTCATGTAATATTAATTTTGTTAAGTATAGTCATCTGCTGCCAATATAAAATAATTATTGTAAGTATCAATACACACACAAACACACACAACTCACACGTACACATTGTAAATGCCAAGTCAATATATCACTCAAATAGCTCTCATTGCAAATACTGCGAAATACGCCTATTTCCCCTGCTCACCGTGACTCATATCTCCAGTTCAGACAAAACATGACCTGCAACTCTAATATCTTAAATGAAATTGACGAAGTAGAAGTTGCGTTTTCTATACAGTGTGACATCCAGGACCTACATAAACATGTACCTACAACAAACTCTAACTTAACCATCTGCTCACAAACTATTAGGAGTGTGTATTGCAATCTAGATGACTTCATGTTAAACTTAACCGAACTCAACCACTCTGTCGATATTATTATTCTATCGGAATGTCACCTAAATCAACACAAACCAATTCCCCAACTACACTCATATACTGGCATATCCACAGTTAATAGCTTAAATCAATGTGACGGAGTGGTGGCCTACGTAAAAACCGAACTTAATGTCCAAGCAATAGAGATCAAAATAGAACAAGCGACCTGTATACAATTAAAACTTGGAAACACCGTAATATTAGGCATATATCGTAGCCCCTCAAACTGTCACGCAGCAGACTTTATAAACTCATTAAATAATCACCTAGAAAAATTAAATACCTATAAGAATATTATCATCACGGGAGATGTAAACATTAACCTCATTTCTCGACAGCAAGAGTCAATATATGAAAGAACCAATAGAACCAGTTATTTAAATATGCTGTCATCCCATGGCGTACTCCCTGGCCACACCTTACCCACTAGACAAACTAATTGCCTAGACCACTCTATGCTGAAACTGAATCTCAAATAACGACAGCCTATGTTGCTATCCTTAACACCTCTGTCACTGACCATTTAACTTTACATCTAACATTAACGTATAACAAGCCCTCTGAGCGAAATCCTGGTAAAATGGAAACAATTAATTATGATGACGCACTTAAAAAACTTATGGAAAAGAATATCGAAATTCTACTTTTGTCAAATGACCAATACTACGTGACAATTGAGCTTACAAACAAATTAAGACAATCCTTGGATGAAAGTAAAAGTATAAAATACATACCGTGTAGTCAACGAATAATAAAACCATGGATGACCCCTGGCATGTTGCGCTGTGTCAGAAATCGTAACAAACTTCAACTCAAGTCACAACTGGAAACATATAATGAAATTCTTAAAATCACATATAAAAGGTACCGTAATTTCTGCAATGACATAATAAAAAATATAAGACGGAACTATGACAAAGAACAGTTAGTAAAATCATCTAAAAATTCTAAAATGCTCTGGAAGACAATTAAAAGAATAACACACTACAAATCCGATAAAATAAAAAACACTGAACTGTTAAACTGTAAAACATCCCCAACTGCTTCTGTTGATTACGTAAATAATTATTTTGCTGACGTTGGGAAGTCATTAGCAGAGGAAATTTTAAGTAATCCAAATCAACAGGATGTTCCTGCTGGAAGTAACATGCCAGATTGTAATACCTCCTCATTTGTTCTCCTGGACACTGACCCGCAGGAAGTACACTGCATTGTTATGGGCCTGAGAGCTGATAGCGCCCCTGGCTGGGATAATATTCCAACCAAATTTCTAAAGCACGCCTGTACTGTTGTCGCCCCTCTAATTAGCCACCTAACAAACCTGTGTTTTGAAAAGGGAGTATTCCCAGCCCCACTAAAACAATCTATTGTGTCACCGGTGCATAAGAGTGGAGAAAAAGATGACGTAAACAACTATCTCAGTTCTGACTGCTATCTCCAAAGTTATAGAGAAAATTATAAATAATAGACTTGTTTCTTACCTTAATAAATTTAATATCCTATCAGACAACCAGTTTGGCTTCCGGCAATCCAGGTCCACTGAAGATGCAGTACTGTCCTTAACATCCATAATCACTCACAAAATCGATAAAGGCAAGAAATGCCTCGCCATATTCCTAGATCATAAAAAGGCTTTTGATACGGTCTCTCTCTCCACGCTTATTCAAAAAATTGAACGAGTTGGGATACGGGGCCTACCTCTGAAATTGTTGAGTGACTACTTACAGGGGCGTACACAAAAAGTGAAAATAGGAGACTTCATAAGTAAGAGACTAGATGTAACTTATGGTGTCCCCCAGGGTAGCGTACTAGGGCCCACGTTGTTCCTTTTATATATAAATGACTTGACGAATCTCAAACTACAACGTGGGCACATCGGCTCTTATGCTGATGACACTGCAATTGTGTTTGATGGAGAATCCTGGGAGTCAGTGTTCAAGAATGCAGAATCTGGCCTCTGTAAAGTCACTGCATGGCTTAGAAATAACCTCCTTACGCTTAATGTCAGCAAAACTAATTATATATGTTTCTCTAAATATGTTAGTACGCAACCTAATGTTAACTTAAAGCTTAAAATACATACCTGTAACCAACATGACCCTCCACCTTGTAAATGTATAGAATTAGAAAAGGTTAAATTTACCAAATACTTAGGTGTACTCCTGGATCAGCGCCTTTCATGGTACACTCATCTTGAAAACGTAAACAACAGAATCAGAAAACTGAACTGGATCTTTAAGAAATTTAGATATATCACCACGAAAGAACTAATTAATCAACTTTATATAACATTAGCTCAACCCGTCATGAGCTACTGCATCACTGTATGGGGTGGAGCAGCCAAAACCAAATTCTTGGAGGTCGAGCGAGGGCAACGCTGCCTGCTCAAGGTGATGTACTCAAAACCATACAGGTTTCCTACAAAGGAACTTTATCAAATTAGTTACCAACTATCTATGAGGAAGCTGTATGTTTTGAGTGCAACACTTAGGCTACACAAAACCCTAGATTTCAACCCTCCCTTAGAAACACGATGGCGTAAAAAACCCGTCGCCCCCGAATATAACTGTAAATCCATGTTTGCTAAAAGGCAGTATAAAGCGCAATCGGCATATATCTACAATAAGGTGCATAATATAATCAACATACATCAACTATTATTAAATAAATGTATGACTGAACTAACTGCATAGCTAAAGCAACTAAGCTATGATGATACGGAGTCTCTACTATATCGTACTAATTATTGACTGAACTCAAATCACCCACACTCACACACACACACACACATACACACACACACATACACACACTTACCTTTAATATAGTATTTGTATTATTTTTCACTTAAATTAGGCTAAAACCCTAATTATACAACTTAAGCACCTATAAGGTGTTACTTACTAGTTAAAAATAAACTAAGCTAAGATTAACCTCTAGAATCTAGATGTAAGTTTCCTACCTACTTACCAGCTATGGAAGAGCGGGGCATCCTAACACAGGTATACTTACCTAAAAGGAAGTCCCAATCACTGCAGGCATTGTAACGTGTTTTTAAAAAAAAGGAAATAAACAATTTTTCATTTTCATTTTCATTTTCATTTTTCATAACGCAGGCACCACACGTCAGGTTCCCGCGCGAGGTTTGTTGAATCGGAAAATAATCAGAACATCTGGTAAGCGTCACAGATCGATATTATCGCCTTTGAGCGGTGGTCCCTTCTTTCTCAGACAGAATAGAAAAAAAAATTTTTTTCATAGAATTTTGTTTCGCAGAAAATGTTTCGTATAATATTTGGTCCTTGTATTCTTTTTTCGAATATTTTTGTTTCAATACTTGAATGAAACATATTTCACAGAAACACAATTCAATGAATTTTAAAATCTCATTTTTTACTTAACGAATTTATCAAACAGTACAATTACTTTTCTTGTCTCCTAGTTTCGTAAACAGAAATTTTATAAAATTTCGTGTTATAGAAACCGTTTCATATAACATATAACATTCGGTCCATGTATTTTTATTTAAAATATTATTGTATCAACGTCTATTTACTTCGATGAAACATGTCACAGGAACACAATTTAATGATCTTACACAAATCGACCTAGTCCCAAACTAAGCAAAGCTTCTATGGGTACTCAACTAAAAAAAAAATTTTTTTTTGAGTATTTGAGATACATCATCTGTGAAAATGTCTGGCTGCTGCACTGCTTATTCTAATAGCCTCGCAGCAACATACAGTTTTTTACCCACGACGGTCTTAATATAAGTTTGTAAAGAACTGTACCCATGCCATACGAATAAATAAATAAATGTGAAAATTTCAACTGTCTAGCTATCACGGTTCATGAGATACAGTCTGGTGACAGACAGACAGACAGAGGGACAGCGGAGTCTTAGTAATAGCACAGAATAAGTAATAGTACAAGTCCAGAAATTGCACTCCCTAGCAAAAACAGAATTTAGGTATAAGAATCGTGCCTACTCTCTGCATCTCTGTCTATCGTATAACTTGTATTCATTCACGCACGGCACGTGTAGCGTCACGCCAAGAAAACAGCAATGAGGGCCAAAATTTGTGATTGAGAAAGAAGTTTATTAACATTTGGTTTGTACCTACACATTACAGGCCCCATAGTAGGTAGTAGGTAGTTTTTCCCTGTCACACTTACCTATATATGTATGTATGTAGTTTTAAATTTACACTCCGTAAAAACTAACAGCAAAATTAATAATAAGTACACGCGGTTCGTCGCGTTTAAGTCGGCGGCGGCGGCGGATCACGGTACGACGAACATGTGCTCGCTCGCGGGGGGCCGGCCCTCGGCTGACTGGCTACCTGAGGCCTCGCGAGCGCTAGGTATCTAACGCAACGCGCTCCACCCACTGCAAGCCCCCAGGTAATAGGGTCCCGTTTTACTCTTTGAGTACGGAACCCTAAAAAAATGCCCAATTACACAATTTTAAGAATTTCTTGACTGAAAATGCCAGATTTTGACCACTGCTAGAGATTTAATTGTTAGTGACACCGACATCTACACTGGTTTTTATGCCAGCACTGCAGTGAGCCAAGCCCATGTTTACGGTGTCTTATCTAAATGAGGGCCCTTTCGGATGCACTTCGACCCAGTGGGATCTTTTGTGCATTTGCCCTCTCCTTTATGCCTACTCCCAGGCTTGCTCCATCAATCCCACAAAACGGATGATGCAGTTCACCAGGAGCACCTTGAATTCCTTTGATTGCAGGTAACCGTTACCAAAGTAATTCATTCTTTGTCTGGCAAGGGCATGAGGTGTATGAAGGCATGAAGTTTACGGTATACGTGATACTGATCTGACCTGAGACATCGTTTGATTGTGTTATTTCCTGACCTGTATTTTTTTCTACAGGGCGCATTCGCCTGGCCGCGCAGTTCGACGCGATACAGTAACCTGTATCTCACCCGCCACATCGAGGTGATACATTCCTTCCAATTTTTATTCATCTCCAGTAAAAATTGCATGCGCTCCTCCGCCATCGCAGCTATAGCGGGATTGTATCCAGGGTTGCAACGAATTTTATCATCTAGACTAATAAAAGTGTCCTATGAAATGTGATGTCTATAACAATAATGTTCTAGATTGTATATTTTTGTGTGTTTATTTAGGTTAAGAAGTGTCCTCGCATTCGGAAAATGTTACCGTTCACAAAATATGGTTTGTGCTCTAGCGGGCTTGAAGTCATTGCGCCATCTCGAATGTTGTGTTAAAATATTCTAGGATTATGTAAGTATAGTTTATATTTTTACGGTCCCAATTAAAATAGTCGGATCTGCAAGACAGCTACATTTCAGGAGAAGTAGTCAAAGCCGAAGTAATTGTTAATTAATGGAATATCGTTGCCAAACTTCGAATGTTTGCATATTATTAGGTTGTTTATTTTTAGCCGTTGAACATACTTTTGCAGCCACTTATTAAAAAAAAGCCCAAAACCTCTTGCGTTACTTTTTTAACCCGAAGAGTTGACGCAAAATTTATCGGAAGTGCCACATATTTGTCTGGATTTTGTATACTATATGTCGACATGTAGAAATATCGTAACTGGCAGAACCGATAATGTTGCCCGGTAACTCCTATTTAACAATTACAGAGAAAATTTACTTGATAACTTAACAGGCTGTAAATTAAGTACATAAAATATAGTGCAAAAAACACGGAATGGTTTTCCGTGTAGTCTAGTAGAATGTGGCATATCCGACACACTGCACTCACAGTGTGTCCCGTAAAAATGTCGGTACTGTCACAACCGACGTTTTAAACATTGAGAAAATTTAAATCGGTGAATGTGGTTTTAAAATTTAGGGATTTTGGACTGATCGTTTATTTGGGACAGTCGATTAATTTCTCCCCTATTTTACTTTATTGACTAAAAGTATTTCTCATTTATATTATAAGAAGTTTTCGAGTATCCACTATTAGTGTGTAGATTGCCCCTAATCATTGATATTATTTATGCATCAGGTTTGATCTATTCATTAATAGTGATACACCGATTAATTAATGTGAAGTATTAATATTTTTAACCTTTGACATTTACTTGTATTTTATTCTAGGTTTGGAAGACTTGAACAAACCTACTTTTTATTGATATTTCAAGCATTTTACTGTTAACGAATCTTTATTTACAATCAAATCTTGGTCAGATCGACTACTGTATAGTTTTATTATTTAACGCACAGTAATTTATCTGTATTCGTTTACTTTTTATCGTTCTCTTTCGGAATATCAATAATTATTGTCTAAGGGCAATGATAATTATTGTGTAAGTAAAGCTCAAATATTAGTAGGTATACGATGCAATTTTAATTATTTATTATATTTAAACGTGTAAATAACATTTTCCGAATGCCTTTTATAAAGTACAATATAATGAATGTGTGTTTGTTTCGTCGTAAGAATTTTATCCTTTATACATGATCTCCATCAAATCGCTGTAATTAGGCCTTACCTGTTTTGTTGAAATGTATTGATAATTGTTACTGTACAGTCTTAATTGTTTTACTTAGTCGGTTATAGAAAATATCACTGTTTCAAATTCCTGTAATTTTTCGAAAACATTTTTACTAAAATCTTGAGATAAAAAATTTACATCGTGATATGCCAGATTTACATTTAGAATGATATCCATGACCAACCTTTTGGTCGGTTCTAGCTACAATGTTAGCGTCAATTATAGATGTTCAAATTTCTTATGATCTTTTTGTATATTTTAGTGGTAACTGTTTACGGATAAATAAACTGTCAGAAAAATCGGGCTTGTTCTGGGACTTTTGTAATTGTGTTTATTACTTCAGTGCGTTTAATTAGAAAGCAACAGGATATCATTGTAATTTCCGTCACTGAAGTGGATTTAGAAGACGGTTTTATGCATCTTTTCCGACCGGGTAGAATACTTAGGTGCTCGTCTCCGTGGGTTTACTTAGGTGCTCGTCTCTGTGGTTTTACTTAGGTGCTCGTCTCCGTGGGTTTACTTAGGTGCTCGTCTCCGTGGGTTTGTTCAGCGACGTCGTCGCTCCCTGCGCGCACTTCCACATTGATGGTCAGGGCACCAATATATTTTCTATGTAAGTATAAATATATTACATTGTAAAGATATGTCGGGCCGATGTTCGATGATAGCCGCGGCAGTCCGGTATTTGCTAAAAAGGTCTGCCAAGGCGCGATGCATTTATGATTGTTTTATTATGAACCCTGCGGTTTCTGAATGGTTTACAGCACGCGTTCGAAGCGCAACAAGTACTTAATCTTTCTTCATATGGATGGATCAACTATTTTCTGTCACTATAGTCCAGGCAATGAACTGACAGCTTGTATGGAAAAAAATTCAAATTTGGAAATAATTTATAATAGCAATTTTTTTCTGTGTAATGGATATATTATCAATTAAATAGTTACCTAGCGACAAAATCCAACAAAATGTCAGACATCAAAAAAATTATAACTTAACTTACTTCTGAAAAGTCAGCAATAATATAAATAAATAGTTTTATCTTTATTTTGGTTCATTTACATTTGCTCTATAATATTCAACATAAATAATAAAAAAAAAAACAATTCCTGCTTTATTTAAATCTACATAAATACTTCCGGATATAAAGTTTGTTGGATTCTTGAATAAAGCATCTTAGAATAATGTTTTAAAATGAAATAAACAAAAAAAACGCTATTATAAATTAATGTTTTTCAAAACCGTATTTTGCCTGGAGTACTAGGTGCCATGGTTACGTCCCCTGGGTCACTTTTTAAAACAGCTATTTGATGGGTTTAATTTCACCAAATGTGGAGTTTTCTTATTACGTTCAACCCCTTTTTGTATGGCGCATCTTTTAAGAAAGTTTAAAGTCCATATTGTAACAATTTTTCTAAGAAAATCCGTCAAATTGTCTCCTGGCTAACGGGGCAGGATAACAACAAGAAATAGTTGATTGACCCATATATTACCATGTGTAGGGATACTGTTAGTTTTGTGAATAACCCATGTGCAAGACTGCTACAACTGTGATATCTCATTAGTGTTGTACCAAGGACACAACTGGTATCAAAATTAAATAATCCTATCATTTAGTTCATAAATATTATGCGTTAAGAATCATGAGCTGCATATTGCTAGGTGAACTCTATTTATTTATGTATATAGTGTACATATGTTGGATACACGCGCAAATATTGGTACAGAGCGTAGCATAAATTGATTTAAGAGTCGTACATGATTATATATAACGCCGGCCTAGCCCTGGGGTCGATGTGGAACGGCGGCAGAGTCCGAGGTCCGGGTCAGTAAGGCAGGCCTTACAATGGCCGCGGACTGCAATTATGTGGGTTAATATATTAATTTCCACCACTGCCAGATCGCATTTTGAGTGAAATCGTATCCTGTCCTTGTCTAAAATATTGATAAATCTTGAAATATTAATTCATAGATGTTTTTATTTTGAATTTACTTAAGACTGTAGTAAGTACGTACTTTTAAGATAATGTTGTTTTTACTCTTATGTGACCAATATCAAAGTTTTACAATTATAACACTAAGGTTTATAGATTTAAGTATTTGAGAGTACAGTAAGAGGGGTAATTAATAAGATATATAATTATCTATGTCTTCATAATTCTGTGATCTTTATTTTCTTTGTGAACTGTAGTGAACACTAATTCGTGTTTTCCGTTCATTGATTTGTCACCGATAGTGAAATATCAATGTATGGATGTAGTATGTTGTTAGTATTGCATGGAAAAATGGATGTAGTGTTGGAAAATAAATGATATTTTTATAATAACTAGAGTTCTGGCTTATTTATTATCATCTTCCTATACCTATAGATAATCTGCTTGTAAAACTCAACGGGACTACGGCCGGCCTCAGACACGGAATTTTCATTCGGTTTCCGTACGGAATGACAGGTGGGAACAGGACGTCGCTCTACACATGTATAGCGCAGTCTCACTTGCACATGCCATTCCGTACGGAAACCGAATGAAAATTCCGCGTGTGTGCCAAGTCCCTTAGGGCGGCCACATACACTCGGAATACCGTTTTGGAATTTCGATTCGTAATATCGATTTAGGGTTTTGAACGCTGTAAATGCTTACAAATCTATGGACCTACCAATACCATATAGGTACATACAGTAGTTTTCCGTTCGAAGTTTTCTCCGATTCGAAATTCCGAAATGGTATTCCGAATGTATGTGGCCGCCCATCTTCACGACTAAACATGTTACAACACATTCGAAACCTCAAGGTAATTTAATAAATTAATTATACGCGATTAACTCCCTTTTAGAACAAATGAATAACCTGCTGAAGGTCACTGGAGTCCGCTGGATGCGGGTGGCGCAGGACCGGTCACTTTGGAGGAGGCCTATGTCCAGCAGTGGACGTCTTTCGGCCGATAAGATGAATAAAATTGAAGCTCGTGCAAGGTGAAAATTTTTGATTCTGGCACATTACACTATCAATTTAATTCTCTTATTTTGACCCGTTCTCGTTATACACCCAGTTTGACAAAATGATAGTTGAATCTACTGAAATATAAAAAAATTGCTAAAGCAGACGCCGGGGTCCATTAGGGACAGCTAGGAAAAAACGCCTGAAGGTATGACTGAAATATAAAAAATTAACACTGGAGGTAAATACTAAAATTTGATTTATTTAAATCGCAAACAATGCCTATTTTACATTACAACATGTACAGAAAACTAATCGGCAACTGCAGATGTTTCAGAATTCACTTGGTTTGGCTCGACAGGGGGCCATTGCGTTTCTCCCAAATCATACGATGTTTCTGCTTCATGTAACATTTCTTAGCGTCTGCATATCCTCCAAGGTCGCCATCTACATAAAAAAAATGGAAATAAGTCACATGGTTTTTTTCTTGCCATGGTTGTCACCTAGCAGTGCAGTGCAGCCGGTTAAGAATATTATAGAACGTTTGTTTCACTTCGCTACTCGCTGTGCAACTCGCTAAGCTCTAGGTGGCACTAAGCAAGTCACCTGTCTGTGCGTTTCCGGCCTTACAGTTAATTGCAAGCAACCTGCTAGGTGGGCGTTCTGCTCCCTATAGGTTCACTTTGTCAGCATTCCCATTTTGTCATCCATCATCCTATCTCATCCACATTCAGAGGCGGATTAAATGTCGAGAGCGCCCTAGGTAAGGACCTCATTGCCGCCCCTCTAGTGGCCATAGATTAAAATATAACGAAAAAAAAAATCGCAACTTTGGAACCCCGCGCCTCTAGACCCACGTGCGTAGTTAGGCTATATGGCTAATCCGCCTCTGCCAACATTCACAATTCATCTGCATTCACTGTATATGAATGAAATAATTAATTTTATTCTGCAAGTAGGCCACAATAGCACTTTTAAAAGTCAAAAATCGACTAGCGTTTCTGAAAAAGAAGACCACTGTTAAGAAGAAACGCCAAAACAAACTCAACAGTCAGTAATTTTTTGCCAAAAAGAAGCTTATTACAATGATAGTACTTAACCTACTTATGAACACACGAAAATAAAAAACCGGCCAAGTGCGAGTCGGACTCGCGCACGAAGGGTTCCGTACCGTTGTCTATAAAAACGGCAAGTATTTGTCGTTGTAGCGGCAACAGAAATACATCATCTGTGAAAATTTCAACTGTCTAACTATCACGGTTCACGAGATACAGCCTGGTGACAGACGGACAGACAGACAGCCAGACAGCAGAGTCTCAGTAATAGGGTCCCATTTTACTCTTTAAGTACGGAACCCTACAAACATAACTACGACTGCAACTGTTAACTAAATCTTGGGAATGCTTACTTGTAGGAACTGTGTCATCTAGTTCCTTAGGCGTGATACAATTACAATAAAATTATGCATGATTAAGCTATTTTGGGCTCTGGTTTGGGGCATGCATTTCTATCAGTTAGATAGTCCTCAACCAGGGTGTCCACTGCAAACCCTGAAAATATTTCCCTGACTTTTCCCTGACTTTCCCTGACCATTCTTTCAAATTTCCCTGACCAGAAATGTTACAAAATCTTTATGGCTATGAAGCGCAAGGAAAACTTTTTATTTATAAACTTCACTACGATGGTGACAAACAAGCGCACGGCCTGCCAGATGCTGTGTCACCGCAGCCTTTTAGACGTTTGCAAGGCGACAGAAGCATAATTCGTCTGAAACTAGTATACCTACTTGTGCTTTGATCGTGCTTTGACATTGTAAGCGATTAACTAATTTGTTATTTCTATTATATGACAAAACATAGGTTCATGTTTAAAGATGATAAAATTATTTAAATTTTTGTCATAAATCATTTATCTGAAAATCTTTAAGAAAAATAGTTGAGGGGCGGAAAAAAATGTATTTTTTCAGTCACTCGTTCTAGTGTTTTTTGCGTCTAAATTTGTAAGCTTCGGATTAAAAGCATCAAATTGATGGAGAGATTTTTGCATGTTGTAATAATTTGGATTCGCCCCATCAACGTGGGAAGATGGGTGTGAATGTGGAAAAACGCCTGCGATATGACCTCCTTGATAAACTTTTATTACTGGGGTAAATATAGTTAGGTATCGACTAAAACAGGCACGAGAAATTATTTTTTCACGAAAGTATTTTTCTATAGAATTTTTTTTTTAAATGTGACGAACAAAGCAACACACATAATATGACGAAAATGTAAAATAAAATATTGCATGCATGGCTTTCTTTAAAAAAAAAACCATGCAATTTTATTTTTTTCGTGTTCCTAAGATCAAATTTCCGTATCTCATAGCCCCGTTTGAATAATACACTCTGGGTAATTTTTATTTTACAACTTGCATTTTGATAGGTATTAATAAAATGTCTTGAATTTAAGACCTACTTCGAGAGATTTCTAGGTCCAACTCCGAGAAAGAGGTCGAATCCGACTCGGCTGAACAGCGTTCGGGAAGCTACTACGGCACATGTTTTCGTCAAATATTCCACAGAGTCTCAAGACAAGATTCTTTGACCAGTGTGTATTGCCAGTGATGACATATGCCAGTGATGAACCTTTGTTATCTGAATCGAATGAGTATTATTTTATGGCACTGAATAGTGGTCGTTTACTATGGGCCTCATAAGAAGGCTCAATCACCCAAAAATGGAGAGGGCTATGCCGGGAGATTCCCCATGTCTGTTTTAGTCGATAACTATACCCCATAAGCCTTAGCAATAATAGTTTATGGAGAAGGCCGTATCCCTGGCAAAGCCTACTTTTTCCACATTTACCTACACCTATTTTCCCGCGCTCATCGGATGAACCCGAGTTGTTCCAACATTTAAAAATAAGTACTAATTATAGAATGCTTTTAATCCGAAGCGTACAATTTTGGCACAAAAAACACTTGAACGAGAGATTTTTTAAATACTACTTATTCCGCCCTTTACAACTTTTTTCTGTAAGACTTTAATTGAAGTCATTTTTATCATCCCTAAACTTGGCATTATCGAGGAATCTCCCCACAAAATGGTCTTATAATATCACCTGGTCATACAATATTCACCACTGAATAAAAACAAAAATCAAACTAAGATATATACTTACCTTTCTAAATTTAGTTAATGGAAAACATAACGATGATGAATCAACATACTTATAGTTCAAGATACATTTGATTTTTTTATTTATATTTTTTCCTTCTAGATAGATTTTTTCCCTGACCTGTCTAGAACTTCCCTGACTTTCCCTGACTTTCCCTGACCACCATGAGCTTCCCTGACTTTCCCTGACTTTCCAGAAAGTGGACACCCTGTCAACTCTATAAGCCTTTGACATCAATGCTTTTTTCAGGTAATTTGTAAGAGCTGGAATGCGTAGATTCAAAATTTCATTTGGTAATTTATTATAAAAAATGGATACATTGACCCGAAAAAGATACTTTACGAACACAAAACTTATTGCTAGTTTATTTTTATTTCATGTATTAATTGAGGATATCAGAATTTTTACAGAATGAAATGTTCTTAATGACAATACACAATATTTTGATAAATGTAAAATGTACAGACCTGCATCCCTAACAGTAGGTATGAATGCTCATAAAGTTCTTCGCTTTGTGCTACGAAACGATGTTCCCAAACTCATACATGCATGCTTTGTCCATACATATGGATTGGGAATGCGGATGAAGTGAACCTAAAGGCTCATAGGCGCTTTCCTATACATACGGAGTTCCCACATTATCAGCTATGCACTATGAAATCTTTGGCACTGAATGTGATAAACAACATAGTAGTAAATAATTGGGACAGTCACAGTGACTTACATTTAATGAACCAGGCCTCCTCAGCATCCTTGTACTTGTCCCAGAGAGATTTGCAAACAGTCAGGTGGTCAGGGGCTTCATACATCATGCAGTCTTCATAGCGCTGCCGGAGGATGGAGAGGATTTCAGAGTCTACAGCTCTGAAAGTATGTTTACAAGGCTATTTATGAATATTGTTAACACTTGCTGCCAAGGAGCTGCAAGTCCTGCATGGCGAGTGAGATAATCTATACACCTCTCTCTAATTAGAATGCTTAGAAAGAAACAGGGTCTATCTCGCCACAAGGCAGCCTGCGCGAGGTCTTGAGCTAGACAGGCGGTTCATTTTGTTTAAATCCAGTTGTCATTAATGGTAAGACCATGTTACTGGCAATGCATGTAGTGAATGTGTTCCTATTTATGTAACAAAACCAAGGGAATTGAATAATCCACATACTTCTAAATTATTAAATTCCCTTGTTTTTATTCATCTGAATGTGCCTCATTATACTTATATGGAAGAATTGTTGTTATGGTTAACTCCTTAGTCAACAAAGGCTATATTAATAAAAAAGATAATTTTATATGCATATTCCTGTTTACTAAACAGGAGTAATGGTGATCCTAAAGGATGTAGAGTGGATAAAAACTAACCTATCGCGTTTGAATTGCGCGTTCGCTTCGAAGTCACACACTACATCATCAGTGTAGCACTCATCGATAGTCGGCACGCGGCGGTACTTCTGGTGGTACCACGGGTACTTCTTCTGGTTCGGCTCCACAATCGACTCTGAAGCAAAACACAACATTAACCCCTACCACTTACATAACTAACGTTTTCTACCCAAAATGTTAGTACCTCGGAACCATGTTACTGGTGAGTCCACCGTTCTATAAAGGGCGCTCATGAACGCCTTGAAAACATTATCATCTCCCGGCACTCCAGAGTCCCCCGCGGTCATCTTCTTCGTATATATTTATCTAAACTAAAATCAAATAAGTAATGATGGAAAATGAAGTGAACGCTCTTCGATTATTTTGACATTGACATTTCAAATTTACGCTTCGTTCGGAAACTTCAAAGACAGAAGAATAGTAAAGCTTGTGACACATGGTGCAAATTAAAGGTCATACAAACTTTAGGAGACGCTACACGAGCGAGCGTTTTCTGTGTAACTTAAGCCGGGTTCGCTGCGCCATGTTTTCGTGGTTTTTAAACGTCAAAAATGTTTTGCCAATCAAAACAATACCCTATTTGTTTGCCGAAACTGACGGAAAACATGTTAGATGTTTGCAAACACCGAAAACACGGCGCAGCGGACCCGGCTTTAGGGTTACGTGTTCGCGTTGCCGGTTGCCTCTCTTTAAGTTTCCGTAGAAAGGAAAAAGATGCAACACAAATATTTGGGCAAATAGGTACCGCCAAGTGGAGTGCCACCATTAGGCTTAAAAACATGTTCCGATTCCAAACAGCCCGTTTTTAGAAAAATGAAAAATTGAATATTTTTTTTACCACAGATTTGGTCAATAAGGAGACGTAGCCTCACAGTCTTCTCTCCCTCTCACAGAGCATAAGCGTGAGCGAGATGAAAGTGCGTGTTCGGAAGCGCGTACCTACATATATCATTTTTTTGTGAGTTTAAATAAATAAATAAAGTAATAGCTAAGTTCATTCAAAAATGATATTTCCGATTTTTAGAACCAATTTTAATATATTTAGCTATATATATAAACAATAAATATGAGTAGGACCTACTAAGTAAGCAGGTATAGTACTAGTATAGGTAATATAATAGAGACTCGTACCTGTAGGCAAACTGTTATTTAAAACCATGGACCGATAATACTCTGGACAGGCTATACGTGATGCCACAAAGAGGGACGGAAAGGCTCCTGCCTCCTAGGTATGCAGCTAAATTAAGAACCTTATAATGGCTGATGGCTTACCATACCAAACCTACTTAATTTGGACGGGTAATGGTTTATTTGCCACAACTTCATACTATAAATCAGTTGTGACAAACAAAGAAAAGTGGAACTATGACCAGGATAGCGAATGATATTTCTCTTTCTGTCACACTTATCAAGATTTGTATGCTACCATCTCGTTCGCACGTGGTATTATTATTTCCATAGCTTGTCCTGAGTATTATACGTCCATGGTTTAAACAGTTTAAAATTTAATGTATATATATTCAAAGAACAACTTGGATCAATCATGTTAGTAAGCTTACAATTAATGTTAGTAGGTACATCATCATGTCATAAATTACTACCTACACAATTATATAACTAACTATAAAAATATAAAATAAAATAAAAATGTAAAAGTCAGTCAATTTCGATAATAGGTAATTATAACAGTAAGGACGCATGTGCAGAAGACAGCAATTACTAATATAAGGGCAATCGAGTCGGCTAATAGTGAACATGTTCAGAACGGTGTTGGCGCCGGCGAAGGCACGGCGAGCCAGGGATGCGCATCTCTTACGCATGGTGGTGTAGAAACAGTCTACTCGCGCCTCTGCGAATAGTGAACATGTTCAGGACGGTGTTGGCGCCGGCGAAGGCACGGCGAGCCAGGGATGCGCATCTCTTACGCATGGTGGTGTAGAAACAGTCTACTCGCGCCTCTGCGAATAGTGAACATGTTCAGGACGGTGTTGGCGCCGGCGAAGGCACGGCGAGCCAGGGATGCGCATCTCTTACGCATGGTGGTGTAGAAACAGTCTACTCGCGCCTCTGCGAATAGTGAACATGTTCAGAACGGTGTTGGCGCCGGCGAAGGCACGGCGAGCCAGGGATGCGCATCTCTTACGCATGGTGGTGTAGAAACAGTCTACTCGCGCCTCTGCGAATAGTGAACATGTTCAGAACGGTGTTGGCGCCGGCGAAGGCACGGCGAGCCAGGGATGCGCATCTCTTACGCATGGTGGTGTAGTGAACATGTTCAGAACGGTGTTGGCGCCGGCGAAGGCACGGCGAGCCAGGGATGCGCATCTCTTACGCATGGTGGTGTAGTGAACATGTTCAGAACGGTGTTGGCGCCGGCGAAGGCACGGCGAGCCAGGGATGCGCATCTCTTACGCATGGTGGTGTAGTGAACATGTTCAGAACGGTGTTGGCGCCGGCGAAGGCACGGCGAGCCAGGGATGCGCATCTCTTACGCATGGTGGTGTAGAAACAGTCTACTCGCGCCTCTGCGAATATCCCCGACGCATTGCACCGCCACGGCATCAACATCCAGGACGCGTTGTTATATTGAACGCGCAGAGTGCTGTATTGCTTCTGAGTATAATCTACCCACAGACCGCTTCTATAGAGCGATGTCCAGTAAGCTCTGAATAACGTGCGCTTCACCTCTATAGAACCGTTTGCGAACCTGCGGGCAATCATATTTGCTCTCACAGCCAAGCCAACCCTCTGCGCTCTCCCTATGCTCCAAATATTTGAATACGTTATTTTCCCTCTCAAACTCTTTATGAGTAGGTGAACGACAGTACGTATGGCCGCAGTGTTCCTGTTGAGACTGCCCCCCTATTCTGTAACTTGTTTTAAGCTCACCTCAACGCTCACCCACAATCATACCTTGACACCGCGATGCGTAGTAATTAAGCGAAGGCAGAGGTCTAGTTTCGTAACGGGTGACCGGCGGCGTGAGCCGCATTAACGCGTAACGAATAACAGCCCTGATCTAAGTGGACGCGAACGTGTCCGAGAAATACAAAACCGATTCCAATTTAATAGAATAGAATATATAGAATAGATTTATTTATTTCAGACTTTTTTTTTGTACATCCATATATTGTTAGTATACTCTTAAACTAGGTATTAGCCTCTGCGGGTGCGGTGGAGAGCCACCGGGGATTATCCCGCTCCTGAGGAGGTGAGGGCGGCGCGGCGGCAGACCGAGCGTAGGCTGCGCGAACGGTGGAAAAGCGACCTAGAGGACTCCCCCTACGGAATCCGAACTGTAGGGGCACTCCTTGGGTCGCTGGACGGATGGCTGGATAGGGTCCATGGTAAGGTGGACTTCCGATTAACGCAGGTGATGACCGGACACGGATGTTTCGGTCATTACCTGCATAAAATCAAAAGGGAGGGAAGCCCCGCCTGCCATGAGTGCGGCGCTGAAGATGATACGGCCCAGCACACCTTGGAGTGGTGTACTCGCTGGACCGACGAGCGCCGCACAATGGTGATGGCCCTTGGAGTGAGTGATCTCTCGCTGCCCAGCGTCGTGGCGGCCATGTTGCGTAGCGAGAGATCTTGGGAGGCGATGGCCTCCTTCTGCGAAGTCGTCATATCGCAGAAGGAGGCCGCGGAGCGGGAGCGCGAAGACAGTGCGGATGCGCTCCCGCTCCGGCGCAGACGGAGGGGTCGAAGACGCGCGCGGTATGCAGCGGCAGGCCGCGTCCTCCCCCAGTAGGGCCAGTGGGTTGGGGACCCACATTGCACATGGCCCTACACGTCTGGGGGGAGGGTCAAGCGTCCTGACCCTCCCCTCCTTTGGCGCGGGTGTCCTGGCACGAGTAGAAGCCGGGACCCCCGGGGGGTGCCGTGGTTAGAATGTTCGCGATCCCATGGCGCCCCCTTAGCGGCAATGCGGGTGACGCCGGTGTGTTTTTAGTGGGTATGCTCCTCCAGTCACCATCAGTCGGATGGCGGCGGGAGGAGAGAGTCCCACATAACCCCGAAATAGCCTTCCCCAGGCCGGGGGTATGCGTAAAGCATTTTCACACCGACAAAAAAAAAAAAAAAAAAAAAAAGGTATTAGCCTCTATAGTTACTTAGATCTAAATTTTGCGACCGATTTAATTTGACCGATCCAATGCGCCAACATAGGGCAGTCGTATCTGTCGGCAATGACACTCAGAATGCTGTTGGAACTTTCCCTTAACCGGCTCAGCAACGAGACGATTTTCTTGCGTATAATCGCTTGAAAACCGTCCGTGTGGGCCTCGGCGAACATAAGCGAAGCGCTACACCACCGGAGTAGTCCCATCAGCACTCTGGATGCGTTGTTATATTGCACGCGCAGGGCATTATAGGCTCTTTTGGTATATTTCACCCACAGGCTGCTCGAGTAGAAGGACTGGCTAAACGCCTTAAATAGCAGGCTTTGTTTTAGGTATCTATTCAAAATAATATTTGCAAGTTTTATTTTATACTAGTTTTGCTGCACTACGTATATTTTATATTACATCATTGCGTCAGAACATGATTGTTTTTTTTTGTTATTCAGATGTTTTATTCCATTTACTACGGCTTCCAGCAGTGTCGACACTTCGACAGCTCCTATTTCTGGGCGCTTTGCCCTTCGGGCAACTGCATGAAGATACCTAAACCTAACTAACCTAACCTATCTATATGAACCTAACCTATCTACGAACCTAACCTATGTACGAACCTAACCTATCTACGAACCTAACCTATCTACGAACCTAACCTATCTACGAACCTAACCTATCTACTACCTAGTCTTTGTGTACGTTCCGTAGCAAGCCGATTTGATCTCAGTTCACAATTTGACGATTCGACATTGATAGTTTATAAACTAACGAAAAATAATGCGTTATATTTTATTGTGAACGGTTTTGACAGTTCACAATTTTTGTCAGTTTATAATATCGCGAGTTAGATTATAAACTGACGGTGTTCACAATCTAACGGTGACATAAGTATAAGTACACTCCTTTTTTGAAGAACTCCATACTGTAGTCTCGGGAAAATGCCAAGGGTCATGGGATTCGAGTTCATTCCACAACCGGCACAAACCACTTTACGGTGTTTTGTATTTAGATATTGATACAAACTTTGGCGACGGCGATACAGACATTATATTGAATAGGTACCTAAAACAAAGCCTGCTATTTAAGGCGTTTAGCCAGTCCTTCTACTCGAGCAGCCTGTGGGTGAAATATACCAAAAGAGCCTATAATGCCCTGCGCGTGCAATATAACAACGCATCCAGAGTGCTGATGGGACTACTCCGGTGGTGTAGCGCTTCGCTTATGTTCGCCGAGGCCCACACGGACGGTTTTCAAGCGATTATACGCAAGAAAATCGTCTCGATGCTGAGCCGGTTAAGGGAAAGTTCCAACAGCATTCTGAGTGTCATTGCCGACAGATACGACTGCCCTATGTTGGCGCATTGGTTCGGTCAAATTAAATCGGTCGCAAAATTTAGATCTAAGTAACTATAGAGGCTAATACCTAGTTTAAGAGTATACTAATAATATATGGATGTACAAAAAAAAAGTCTGAAATAAATAAATCTATTCTATATATTCTATTCTATTAAATTGGAATCGGTTTTGTATTTCTCGGACACGTTCGCGTCCACTTAGATCAGGGCTGTTATTCGCTACGCGTTAATGCGGCTCACGCCGCCGGTCACCCGTTACGAAACTAGACCTCTGCCTACGCTTAATTACTACGCATCGCGGTATTTGCTAGAGTAGAGTAATTTGCATTTATAATAGGTTCATAGCGCGGTCTCTTGTAACACGTACATTTTGGGTGAACTTGGGGGGCAACCCGCTGACGCGCTGTGCTTCCGTATCCCGCCACTGAATAATTTTCCGGACTTACCATTCCCAAAATTTAGAACGGCATTTTTCTCGCCACCGTCCTTTTGCTTTCGATATTCGCCTTAGATTTTTTTTCCTCCATCATCCAGATTCATTCACCCATCGCTCATACGACACATTACTCATGAATTCATCCCTCACATCTGTTTAAGAAAATCTGTGTGCTTAATTTACGTGGTGTTCCGTTCCGTGCTCGCGGTCTACGACCAAGCGTATTGGCGGCTTGATACCCCTTACCTAACATTGCATTTAGGATACTGTTGTTGTCCAACACTTACTTAATTTGTTACGTCACATCTAGCCGTACGACGCTGTAAATGTTTTCTTTGGTCTGTTTGGCGTCTTAGGGGTTTTATTATAGGCCACTAATTGAGGGGGAAATCCTATGTTTATCCCGTGGAAAATACTAAGTGATAAATCTTTCTAGTCAGATGACCCATTTAGGTTGTTTACGTTTTATTTCTAATGATCTGTGATTATGAATTTAATTAATTTCGAAAATGTTTGAGAAGTGAAATAAATTACAATCGTGGCGTACAATAAAATAGGAATTGGCATATTATACATCAATATGTATGCATGTAGGTACAGGGAAAGTGTATATGTGTGTGTGAGTATTTCCGTTCACGCACACATGCGTACACGTGACGCACACATGCGTACACTTGACGCACACATATGAACTTTCTAGAGCTAACTATTGGGCTGTTGAAGTCGGATAAAAACTAGATGACGCGCGGCATGCAAAACCTTGACTGACGTCTCTATCTCTATATTATTCATAGTACTCTTTGATTACAGGATCAGAATGAATACATCCACTCTTTGTTTTTCAAATTTGACAAGCTTCTAGAAAGATCTTCTACGAAATTCAAGTTTTGAATAATTTAAAAAGTAAAAGCCAAAATCAGCCAGACCCTCAAAACGACGCGAAACAAAGAGATTTAATTCAGGGCAAAATCAGATGAACCAAGTAAAAACGTCATCTACGAGAAAAACCTGACCAAAGCCTGACATCACATAGACAACTGGGAATGCATCTAAAATCTAAATACAACCCACGCAAGAAGTTCACCATCAAACGACCTAACTCCCAAAAAGGAATTCAGATGGCGCATGCAATAAGCCTGAAGCGAGTTTTTCGCTGCAGTAGCTATGTTATAAGCGGTCCAAAAGTGGCACACTAAAACTTGGTCAAGTCGCACAGCTTGCCATAGTTTTGCGTCGTCAATGGAGACGAATGCTGTCAGAATTTGGTGGCCATTTTTAAGCACGGAATTTCGTATAGACAACATAACTACCTATTTTTATATTACATCATTGTTCTGACGTAAGTGGAAACTGATGCAAGTGGAATAATTCGCTCAACCAAACAGCGCTCAGGTTGTGTTCCAAATCAGACAGATTTGATTCAGTTCACAATTTGACGATACCTATGAAATTGTTAGTTTATAAACTAACGAAAATGAATGCGTAAAATTATGAATTATTTTGGCAGTTCACAATACTCCGTCAGTTTACAATATAACGGGTAAGATTATAAACTGACGGTTTTCACAATCTAACAGTGACATATACATTCTTAAAAGCTCGGTAGGTAACGCGCATGTATCACCCCTGGAGTTGCAAGCGTCCATAGGTTTGCCCCGACGTAGTAAAAAAAAAGTGATCATTTTAAGTGTTGCATCAAGTTCTTTTTCATGCACTTTGTAAGCAAAAGAGCACGCATCTGATTACATTCCAAGCCTGTGAATGCGTTAAGTAGGGTAAAGAAGGAATGCCTCTACAAGTACATAGCTATGCTAGTAATTTCAGCGGTAGCGTTGGCAATGTTGGCAATGTTGGCATCCTTTATACCCTGAGAACTTTACTGTTTCGCTCTATGAAAACACAACAATATATCGATATCAGCCATATTTTTACACCAAAAAATAGGTTGGGTAATTTGACTAAATATTCATGAATAATCCACCTAAATTTAATTTATAAAATGATGAAAAATAATCTTCATAAATTCCGTAAAAATCAGGCGAAAATGGAACTTTCTTTACTTTATAATTGACTACGTTTATATACGTTCTTTGGGATACGCGCATAATCTACTTATTTTTGTTAATGAACAAACCTTTCTATAGGCCAGATGAAATTCCATATTATCTCAAGGTCGTAAATGTTTAATTAAAATGCCGTTATTTCCTGATGCATATATTTTTGGATTCAGGTACGGTTGGCGACCACCTAATTTCATGTGCCGGTTAGCGACCACTTAGCTGACTTGGTGAACTGAAAGCATATTTTCTCGTTTTTTTTGTAAATTCCTATTCCATAACTACACACAATAAGGCATACGACTGACTGTTTCAATAGGCTCTGTAGAATTGATGTTATCTTCAATTGAAAAAACCATGTTCTTCAAGTGGTCGCCAACCGAAGGTGGTCGCGTAACCGGCGAAATGACCCTAGTAAGTCTCCAAATTTGTGTACTCAAACATGTTTTCATTATAAACATACTGATAGCATTTTTGCTTGCGGGTTAATTTTTTTTCCTAACTTCCGGTCCATATAATTATTGATTTCACTAGTAAAAGTTGTTTAAAATAACATATAAAAGCCGCATACAAATAATTAGCCTGATATTGAATTATTTCCAAAAAAAACATAATTTTCTCAGGGTTAGTGAAGCCACATATTTTCCGATTTATTTTTTATATTTTAGTAAAACCATGTAAAAAGATACATTCCATCTTCAAAAATCTTGTACCATTAAATCGAATGAATAAGAAAGAGTGGTTGTGACTGTTAATTTTCCGCTCACTGGTAAGTAATTTTATGTCGAGACGCACTGATAAACCGATTGAAATATAATTCTATTAAAGTCTAGTATTTTCTCCGAGTTGGAAGGTCAGATGGCAGTTGTTCGCTCCCTCGATACCTAACCGAGATTTGCGAGCCGAGCTAAACAAAAAGCTAGGCTCCTTCAGAATGCAATTGCAACCGACATAACGCTAAAATGAGGAAGAACATAGTCAGCATACTCGTAACTATCTAAAAAAAAATTTCGTAATTTCTATTCGTATCTTATCGAGACCAGTAGGTACCTCCTATAATCTAACATAGGTAATTTACCTACTTGTGCTAACGAGACAAATCCCGATTCTTTTGACAAATTAAAAGTGAAAGACAACAGCTACTCATGTTGTTTTGGCCGCATTACCCACTCGGGACGGTAATGGCACTCCGCATATTGTTGGGGGTGAAGCTCGCGCGGGAAGCTCAGCGGCGAGCGAGTCATCGAACGGGGGCGGGCGGCGCATGCGCGACCACTGGCGTCTGTCGCGGGGTTGCCGGCTTGAGGGGAATATCACAACTCCTATCTCCCCAAAATGTTCTATAGAATTGAGATAATAATTAAAAAAAAAAAAACATTTACTTTAGACTCAAGAATGCATGTTTGTTAGCAACCACCTCGTGCCAGATTGTTTTTGCGTAAGTATATCAAGAGCACTATAACGCGAAGCGGCATCGTCACGTTACGCGATGTTATGCAACATCGTAAAAACACTCGTGACTTCGAAAACAGTCTATCGTAAAACATCGTCTAATACTCAGCATAAAATACCTCTTTCCTACCGGTCTGTACTTACTACTCAAGAGCAAAAGTTTCGGGTCATCCTAAATTAAATAACCGCAATAGGATTTTTTTTATATTTTACACTAGTCTTATTGACATAATAAACTATTCTTCGTAATACCCAAAGATCCAAAAATGACGATTTTTGCGATATCTCGCCCCGTTAACGTTGTTTTTTTCATTTGTTTTTACGAGTCCGATTTAAACCTGGTAACGTGTTTCTAGGGTTCCGTAGCCAAATGGCAATTAGGGTTCCGTAGCCAAATGGCAAAAAACGGAACCCTTATAGATTCGTTATGTCTGTCTGTCTGTACGTCCGTATGTCACAGCCACTTTTTTCCGAAACTATAAGAGTTACACTGTTGAAACTTGGTAGGTAGATGTATTCTGTGAACCGCATTAAGATTTTTACACAAAAATCGAAAAAAAAACAGTAAATTTTGGGGGTCCCCATACTCAGAACTAAAACTCAAAAAATTTTTTTTTCTTCAAACCCATACTTGTGGGGTATTTATGGATAGGTCTTCAAAAATAATATTGAGGTTTCTAATATAATTTTTTTCTAAACTGAATAGTTTGCGCGAGAGACACTTCCAAAGTGGTAAAATGTGTCCCCCCCCTGTAGATTCTAGAATAAGAGAATGATAAAACTAAAAAAAATATGTGATGTACATTACCATGCAAACTTTCACCGAAAATTGGTTTAAAAGAGATCTAGTAAGTAGTTTTTTTTTAATACGTCATAGATCGTAAACCGCAATTTATTTTACGGAACCCTTCATGTGCGAGGCCGACTCGCACTTGGCCGCTTTTTTTTTTACTGTTATTTCTGCAGATAAGATGTAAAATTTAATAAAGAGGGTTAAAAAACTATACAACCTTGCACTATTTTAGGAAATATGACGGTATTTCATCGACCCGAAACTTTTGCTTTTGCTTTGGTTTTGTATATATAAGTTTGTAGTACAAACTTAGATATTGACCAAAGTTAATTACCTACTGCCACTGCTGCTATTATGTTGCCTACTGTAACATCACGCAGTTGCGTGCACACACGTAGGTACTTACCTATAAAAGATCAATCTTTTACAGGTAGCAAAATCTTGTAATTATGTTATTCACTTGCCATACAGAAATATTCTCTCCATTTTAATGAACCGATGTTTTCTTTCACAATCATGCAAACAACGTCCGTAATATGCGGCGTTGCGCTAGCAACTCGCGTCCAACAGAGTCCTGTCATTCAGTGCGCGGCAGCGAGCGGGGCCGCGCGTAGCTGGCGGCGAGCGCGTTCACTTGCCCATGTGACAGGACACAGGAGACGAGACTCGCGTCTCGTACCACGATGAGGTGGCGCGCGCGCTCTACCACCTCCCGCGCCAAGGAGCGCGCGAACATAAGCTTCTTCATCTTCATCATGTTCTTTGCAGTCTTCGGGGTGATCGTGCTGACTGAACTTCTGCTGCTGGAGCGCCCGCCCATCGCTTCTACGCGGTCACGATACAACGGTGATGTGCAGGTCGGCTAAACATTTCATTGTTTGCGAATTAGCGCTGCGTATTTCGTGGGAGATATTTACGGTGGTTTATTTTGATCCTAAAATATAAGTACTACAGTCTGCAAGTTTAGTTTATTGGAACTTGGTGTGATATAATTAAGCAAAAACTTATGGTGTAGCTGTGTAGCCAATAATTGATAACGAGTAAGTAATCAAATCAGTTTCATGTTGATAAGGAATGACGCATATTATAATTCATTATAATTCGTTTATTAATTGCATTATATGGTTACAAAAGATCTTAAAAGTAAGATATACCCTGTTAGGGCACAGCGATCTTATCGACACTTAAATAATAACAATAACTACTTACCTACTCTATTACAGTATAATGTTAACATGTCTTATAGTTATTAATATTTAACAAACGTTTCCCAAAGGGACATACTTACTAGTAACTACAACCGTACTAACTCAAATTGCTCTAGGTACCTAATGAAGTCTAATATTATAGTTTTTTTGCCACTTCCGAAAAAAATATTGTGACATATTTAAATTATGAATAAAGTACGTCTAAAACATATTATAGTTACATTGAAACCACAGTGAATAGGTTAATCTACTCTAAATAACTATGTAATTGTTTAGTCCATTTAACCCACTCATCCAGTCATTACTGACGGGTTTGAGAGCAATGACAAAGAAAGATAAACTTTGGGAGGTTAATATTATTTTTCTGGCCCTGGCCATTCTCTCCTTTAATTATTATTAGATTTGATATTTTATTAGATCCTACTACCTAGTAATTTTTTATATGTAGTAGCCAAAACATCATAGTTAAATAAAATATGAAATGAGGACTGCCTTTTATACAGGTATATTTAAACGTAAAACTGAAATAATCTCTCGAACTTTCAGGTAGGTAACCAAAAGTAATTATTATGTCTTTCCCGCTCACGGGACAATGATGTCCCGGACCTTTGGGAGGCGTGCGTGGGGCTAGGTACCCACAAAGTACCAACTGAGCCAACACGTAGAGGCCCTTTTGACAATTTAATGAAATGCAAGGAGTACACCGAGCGGATGCTGTCCCTACCCGTGTCATGGGACGCACACAGAGACAGCACCCGCTGGGGTGTATATGGACTATTGCTGGTTGATGGAATCTAAAGTAAACGGGTTATTGGGTGAAAATGATGGACTAGTGGTTGGGCTATTGGGTGAAACATCGGACGCCTGCCTAATAAACTGTCTCATTTTTATCTCTGGAAGACGGTGACTCGCCAACTGCTAGATGGGCCCCTATTAATAGCGACATTAAAAAATGGCCTAAGGGCAACACTAGTAAGAGAGGCTGGGGGGGTAGAGAGGTGGCACTGGACTTTAAACATATAGCCAACTCGCCACTTAGGTGTCCACATCTACCCTCGAGCAACAGCTCTTGCGACTCCACTCTGGACAGCCAGTTAAGGCAAGCCAGAGGTGGGGGGCCTGTCCAACCAACCACCCGATCGGCTCAGCCTGACCACAGGACACCCCCAGGAGCACTCAGGTACGTAGGGTCGCTACTCCCTAACAGCCCGCCACAAGCTGCCTTACGTTGACTGATTGCACCAGAAATCTGGTGGGCGATGGGGTCGTCACATCCCTACGCCATTATTATTATTGTTAGAAGAAATTATACTGTCCCTTCAATATTTAATAGATTTTAATAGATATTAGAATAGGTGTTACCATAGAGAAAATATACTTTATTTATGGTGTTACTAATGAAATCCATAATTTCATTTGCAATAAATTAACGTTGGCCATAATCATAATGCTATGAAGCACGTGGTGTTGTGTTCCTGGTGGTGAGAGCTCCCTAGGATGCGCTGTGTTGGGAGTGAGGGACCTGCATGTCTCTATCTGCCAACACAGCGAATCCTCAAGTTAACAAAGGGTCGGCAACGCGCTTGTGATTCTTCTGGAGTCACAAGTGTCCATAGGCGACGGTACCAGCTTAACACCAGGAAGGCCGTAAACTTGTTTGCCACCGTCATTGTTTCCATTACTAAATTAATAAAACCAGATAAAATAGGAGTCATTTATTATTTTAAAACGTATTGAACCATTAAATTACTTGGCACTGGCAGTATGAAGTCTAATATCATGTGTCGAAAATTAAACATAAAACATTTAAAAAGTTAAGTGACGGCAATGAGCTAGGTATTATTTTATTTTTTAAATAAACTAGGGGCCTCGCACGCACACATTTACTGAGACACCCCTAATTCGCGCGAAACGCGACGGAAATAGGTTTTACAAATAACTACCAATTTCACAAAGCGCTCTGACCACATGTCCTCTTAATTCATATGAAGTTACTTTGTATGTTCCTAAGTATTGCATTTACTTTGCAAGGTTGTTCCAAAGCGACGCGAGTGTGACTGTATTCTGTAAAAGTATTTCAGGGATTTTTATTTCTTATTTATATTGAGAATAATAAAACATATACTAAATTAGCCGAACGTGAACCCAATAAATAGCAGGAAAAGGAAAACGGCGCCACAATAAATCCCTCTTGTTCCCAGGTCATTGACAGTGGAATAAACGAATATTAGGCTTTAATTATATGAATACGATAATATTATTTGCCAATATAATTTTAGCCTCTACCAAATATGTGATCTTCTAATGCTCTAAATAACATAGTTATGAAATTTGGCTAAAAGCAAAGTCTTTCAACACAACTACCTTCGACAAATAAAAATGTCGCAAAATTGTGGAGCTTGTTTACAAGAAATGGACCCGGAAGAAGTTATAAAATGTACCTACTAGATGCGAGGTCACTTATCATGACCAATGTGTTGGTTCTGCCTTAAAAGGCATGTCATTATCTCGCCTAGCGGTCTGGGAATGTCCCGATTGTTGGAATAAAAAACCAAAAAATAACAACACAAACACACCGGTCCGCAAAGACCCTAGTCCTGCTACTGACAACATAACCAAAAGGAAACGCAACCCAGGCGCATCGCAACATCAGCAGTGCAGCTCATGTCTGTCCCGGGCGGACCTCACGGACATAGTGCGCCGTGAAATCCGTGATGCAATTAATGAATCCAAAGCGGACAGTAGGGCTTATATCACCTCTCAGTTTCATGATTTCAAACAGAAAGTCACCGATCTCGAATCATCTCTCTCATTCATAAGCGAACAATATGAATATTTTAAGAAATAAATACAAGACGTCAAGCCTGAGATTCAGCGTCTAAAGGCTGAAAATTACCAGCTTAAGTCCTCAGTGCAAGATTTCACCAGCCGTCTCAATCAGGTGGAGCAGCAGGCGCGCGCCAGCAATGTGGAAATCCAGTGCGTACCCGAGCACAGCGGTGAAAACCTGGTGACTCTCGTGCAGCAAATTGGCACTGTCATCGAGCACCCGGTACAGCAGCACGAAATCTTGCATTGTACGCGACTTGCAAAAATGATCCCCAGCAACCCGCGACCACGCTCGATTCTGGTTAAGTTTGCATCACCACGCATTCGAGAAAGCTTCATCATCGCGAACCGCAAGTACAACAGGACCCACCCCAGCGACAAACTGAATACAAGCCATCTTGGCATCGCTAACCCGATAAAATCCCCGGTATTCGTAGCTGAGCACCTCACAAAAGAAACCAAGGAACTACATGAAAATGAATTTTGAAAATGAAAAATGAAAATGAATTTTATTTGAAGGATAATAACTAAATCAGTAGGTACAATTTCCTTACATACTACTTGTCTTATTGCTAATACATATGTGTGAGCTTTTATGTATGCTCGGTTGCGTTGAGGTTAGAACACCCGAACTAGGCCACAAAGCTAAGGGCTAAAGAAATTGGATATGGAATAGTCTGGGTCACCAATGGTCGAGTCTATCTACGTAAATCAGAAGGCGCGGAGTATGTCTGGTTGAAGAACGCGAAAGTACTAAAAACTCTGAAACAATAGTCTATTAGTTTTTGTTCAAGTAATTGTGTCATTTTAAACATCCATCTTCACTTACATAATGTACTATCTAATTCGTGTAGCGTATAGTCATAACCATTGCGAAATGTCTTTCCTTTTAAGCACCCGATCATGTTTACTTCGTAAAATAGATTTTATACCGAATATGTTAAAAAATACCACCCTCCACCGTACTTATATATATTTAACCGTTAAATACTGCATCTATAATCTACTACTTAAATTACATAATCATGTTTTAACTATAGTGCCAGACTCAGTTTATTGCCGATACGGATATATCCAGTATAATAGTACTAAACAGTGCCGAATATGTTCTCATGTATATACCTACAAGGTACATACCATGTCAAATGCCCGACATATGTTTAAGTACACTCATACAACCATACTCCAACTATATTGTCTATATCATTACAATATTTATTTACTAACGAAATACACTTTATTCCTAACCAAATTATCTATTATTTTATTTACATTCGTCAACTTGTTCCCCGCTGCAGTACTAGTGCGTAAGCACAGCGTGATACTATACACCGTGGCCGTGAATAACCCGAAAGATTTAAGCTAACGATACTAGAGCCTAATTAGAGTATATAAAGTAACATATAGTCCAAAAACTCATAATTAAGGAGATATTAATTATTTGAAACAAATCAAAAGTTAAAAAATCTCCAGTCTAACACACAATCAATCAATCAATCTTTGTGTTATGGCCCCATCAGTATTGCCGATGATTCCGCCAACGTCAAGGTTAAAAAAGGCACGTATTTATTATAAAAAAAACCGGTATCTTCCAATTGGCAGGTTCACTGAGATTAGAATCCTAAAGGCTTGAGCATAACTTGACACTTCTTGTCACGGAACACAAGTCACGGCATTCGCCGTTCGTCGTATGATTTCGGAGCGATTCGTGAAGTGTTATGCTCGCTCTCTGTTCTTCAACTTGAGTTTCTCAACTAAAGAGTTGTTCACAAAGAAGCGGGCAATTAATAAGATTTAATTTGTACTGAAATAGTAATTTAATTAAGACACATAATTAGACCCATGTTGATACAACATTATTTACTCGTACTGTCGTCAAAAATACGTGGTTTAAATCTTTCGGGTTATTCACGGCTACGGTGTATAGATATACATATAGGATTATAACTCAGCGAGCGGCCTAAACACAGTGGCGGACGATATCGATGCAGCGCAGGCTGTGCGATAACAAACAGGTATCTTGCTTGGAAGAATGCAAGGATATACTTAATGAGTTTAAGACACCTTTTATTGTGTTGACGCAAAACATTCGTAGCCACCAGTGTAATATTGACTATTTTAGATGCGTTTTGAAACGGGCCAATGTAACCCCGGATGTGATAGTTCTAACGGAGTGTTGGTTAACAGTGTGGCCCCAGCCTCCGTCTATTGATGGCTACAATTGCTTTGCTTCAGATAATCACTACCTACAAAACGATGGAGTGATTATTTTTGTCAGAAATAAACTTAAAGTGGAAATATGCAAAACTGATATTAAAGACGCGAATGCTTTATTATTAACAATTAATAACTATATTAGTATATTGGGCATATATAGGTCGCCAAGCTATCAAAATCCTGGAACTTTTATTAATTCGCTTGGCCTATTCTTATCTAACTTTAAAAATAGCACTCATTTGGTTGTAACGCGTGATTTAAATATTAACATATCTCCAAACTCAAACACCCCATGTGCGGATGACTATCTAAACTTGTGCTCGGAACATGGGCTTTATTCAGGTAATATTTTACCTACGCGCGGCGTGAACTGTCTGGATCACGCCATGATCAGGTCAAAGCTCAAATGTTCTGTTATTGTTTGTCTTGAAGATATTACTGACCACGCTCTAGTACTTTCAATTTTGGATTACTCACCTCGAAAAGAAAGCAGTAAAGTTATAACTAAAACGAACCTAAACGCAACAAAATCTGAAATAGGGAATCTCAACTGGGCTGAACTGTATAAAATATAATGTAAATACAGCAACAAATTTATTTTGCACGACCATATCAAATATAATTAATAAACCATAAACAAATATTTAGAACTTCGAACTCCAAGGTCACGATTAAGGAATGGATAACACCTGGGCTGCTCAAATGTGTTCGTGAAAGAAGCAGACTGCACCTGCTGGCAACAAAAAATCTGAATGACATTGCAATTCAATGTAAGTACAAAAGTTATAGAAACACTTGCTCAGACCTGCTGAAGTCAATTAAGATGAAGCACCAACAGGAGCAACTCATAGCAGCACGGCCAGACGCAAGGAAAACGTGGAAGACGGTCAAGTCTATTTGCAACATTCCAACCAAACGAGACCAAACAACGGCACTACTTCACCTGGAAGAGGACTCAGTGAAATCCCCCAACAAGGTCAATACTTTCTTCACATCAGTTGGTAAGAACCTTGCTGAAATAGCTCTTGCAAAGAAGGGATGCAATGAGGAAAGGCCTGACAGTTTGGACCAAGATTCCGAAATACCTCCAGCCTCGTCGCTCTACCTTCGACATACAGACGTGTTCTAAATGGCATCTTTTATCAGAAGTTTAAAGTCAGGAAGTGCGTCCGGCATGGACGGCATAACCCCGGACCTATTAAAATGTGCATAAATCATCTGACCGAATCCATTACATACCTATGCAACCTAAGTATAACGTCCGGCACCTTTCCCGATGCCCTTAAAATAGCTGCAGTCATGCCAATATTCAAAGTAGGAAACAGAAAAGAAGTGACTAACTATCGGCCCATCTCACTTCTCAGCGTAATCGGAAAACTCATCGAGAAGGTCATTAATCGCCAGCTACTTAACTTTCTGGAGTGCAACACACTCCTGTCGCCTAATCAGTTCGGGTTTAGGAAAAACCGTTCTACAGAACAGGCAGTCGGTTTGCTCGTCAGTGGTATAGTAGACTGTGTTGATAGAGGAGAGAAGTGCGTGGGAGTGTTTTTGGACCTTGCTAAGGCCTTCGACACGGTCTCTATCCCCATTGTTTTAGGTAAACTAGAACGACTCGGGCTGAGGGGATTGGTACTTGACTGGTTCAAATCCTATCTCCAGAGGGGTAATCACGTAACGCATTGTACGCGCGTCTGACAGTAAAATCACAATCTAACTGTCATTTTTCCATATAAAATTGACATTTAGACCTTACAGACGCGCGTAAGAAAAGTTACGTGACCGACCCACAGGGCCGCAAACAGTGTGTCCGTGTTGGCGACCATTGTAGTGAGTTCTGCAATATTGATTTCGGAGTACCGCAAGGAAGCGTTCTAGGGCCAACCTTATTTCTAGTGTACATTAACGGTCTCTGTAATCTTCAATTGAACAAAACTTCCATTGTGTCTTTTGCGGACGATACAGCAATCGTGGTTAGGGGTGGAGACTGGGCAGAAGTACAAAGACAAGCCGAAATCAGCATGGCGATTGTCACAGGCTGGTTGGATGCAAATTTACTAACATTAAATAAATCATAAATTTATTTCACAAGTAAAAGTACAAATTGCTACTTACATTTTAACATACAAATTTGTATGGTGAAAACCAAAAGTAAGTGTCAACTGACCCCCGTACTAGTTTGCACTGTGTCACGGTGGGTCAGGATTCACCGTCCTTATAAGTGTCACTTAGTTAAATAAGTAATTATGCTATCCTATTACATTCGTTCAGTAAGTATCGTTTTATAACTAAACTAAGTGGGTAGAAAATAAACGAATAAATACAAGCATTAAGCCAAACAAAAGAATACTCAGGCGCTCGGCCGGCTTAGGCGTAAACAAGTAGTATATGCAAAAACTTAACATAAGATAACATTTTTACCACGGGATAAAAATCTAATATTTCCCTTCAAGTTTCTACATCTATATGTATCATCATTGAGTATGGTAAAGTGTATGCATGGATATATTTGATTGTTTATGTGTGTGTCTGTATATGTAGTGTATATGTGTTGATGCGTAAGTGCAACTACGCGCGCGTGCATTGTGCGTGAGTCTGTGTGTGTGTGTGTCCGCGAGTGTGCGAGTGAATGTGCGTGTGTATATATGTTTGCGAGTGTAAGTATATAACTGTCATTAATTGCGTGCGGATTACACCAAGGTTTTTAGTAGTTGTTCAGTATCTTCGTATTTTAATTTCTGTAGATAAGCTTCCAATTACTTTTTACAAGCATGTAAATTAAGTGTTCGTATTTGAATATGTTTGCTTACTTTGTTATATAATGTGGGGCCAAGAACATTTATGAATTTTTTTGCGAATTTGGTCCTATGAGGTGGAGTTGAATATACAAAATCTTTTCTTCTCTAGACTCAGGATAGTCCGGGATGCGTTTATGTTGCTTTGTTAATAAGTGTTTGATAAAAAGTTGCCTTACAGTTAAAACTAAAGTAATAATAATAATAATAAATTCGTTTATTTGATAAGAAATAAATTTTTCGACCAAAAACAGTATCTGGTGGACCCCAAACTAGGCAAAGCCTGTATCTTGGGGCCCAGGAGTGCAGTTGACCTGATTGTTTTTTTATTTTATTTTTTATTACATATGACTGCTATAACTTAACTTATAAAGAAACATCGAAACAATAAAAGAAAGAACAGTGAATTTAAGTAAAAAAAATAATTATAATAATGTTAGACATAAAAGGTAAGATCTAAATGGGGGAATTTGTGTGTATGTGGTGTATGTGTGTGTGGATGTGTGTGAGTGCGTGTGTGCATGTATGGGTGTTAATTATATTGGTTCCGCAGAAAACGTTCCGTGTCGTCGTAACTCCAATCACAGCACACCTTTGTCACATAAATTTTAACTTCTCTTGAGGACAATTTACTTATATCTAGTGTTTTGCAGAATTTATTATACATGAAAGGTTTCAGGTAAGTATTAAAACGTCTAGAGAAGTGAGTTTTTGTAGGCGGTATTGGCAACCTGAAGCTACGTTTCCGCAGCCGACCAGGTCCGACCACTTCTGGCACAGACGAAGCTTCCCGGTGAGCCTGGGAGACTAGTTTGAGCAGAAAAAGCTTTCTGACACTTAGCATTTTAGCCTCTTTGAAAAGTTGGACTGTTGAAAAGCGAGTTGCCTTTTTTAACATCACTTTAAGAACGGACCTCTGAGCGCGCTCTAGGACAATTAGCGACGAAGTCCCCGCTCCGCCCCACGCCAGAATACAGTAAGACAGGACAGACTGGCATAGACTTAAGTATACCGTTTTTAATAAATCAGCGTCAGCTACGTCTCTTAAAATTTTCATAATATATATTAACTTACGCACTCTTTTTGCCGTAGTGGATGTATGTTGCTTAAAACTTAGCTTTTCATCAATCAACACTCCTAGATATTTTATTGATTCTACCCTCGAAATAGTGTGACATTGAGAACAGTCGCGGCACCCAGCTGCATTAGTAGGATTCTTGCAATTATGTAAAATTATTTGAGTTTCATTGGGGGGACAGGATGCGTTTGTCTTAAAAAAGCATACGTAATTAGTTTTTGAATGATTCAAGCTTAGCAGGTTGTTATTCAGCCAGTTTGCACATAGTGCCATCCCTTGCTGTGCAAATTCAAAAACATCATGCCAGGTTGAACCATGGAAAATTACAACTGTATCGTCTGCGTAGTTAATCATATCAGCGTTTTGTATTTTGAGTGAGGATAAATCGTTAAGGTATAGTAAAAATAGGGTGGGCCCCAATATGCTACCCTGCGGGACTCCAAATGATATACTAGTTGGGTCGCTAGTAGATCCTCCGACCCTGACACTCTGTTTCCTATCTGTAAGGTAACTGCGAAACCATTCGAGAGGCGGACCTCGAATCCCAGTTGCTTCTAGTTTTGACAAAAGGATCGGAATTGACACTGTGTCGGAGGCTTTTACCAAATCAAGGAAAACCCCAACGCTTTTTTTGCCTTGGTCAAGATGGTCCGAGATGGTCTCCGTCAATAAAGTCACTGCATCTTCAGTTGATCTCCCTTTTCGGAAACCATATTGATTACTTGCTAGAGCGTTATTCGTTTCTAAATAACTAACTAGTTGCTGATTAACTATTTTTTCGAGCATCTTAGAGAAAGTACTCAAAGTGTCCTCGTAGAGTGCAGTTGTTGGATATGTAAATTTATTGAAGGTTAAAACCTTAAGCACTGCTCGCTGAGCTCTCTCTAGTATAAGCAAAGAAGTCTTTGATGCGCCTCCCCAGGCAGTAATACAATACATAGTCACTGATTGGCAAAGTGCATAGTAAATGGTTATAAGTAGTTTCCTATCGCAAACGTGTCTCAGATTTTTAAAAATTTATATTAATTTTTGGATTTTTCCTGCAAGATTAGATATATGCTGATGCCAACAAAGATTTTTGTCAAGAAGAACTCCCAGATGGACGTTGTTTCGGATACCGGTTGGCAGGAGCATACCGCAGCGTCTTGACATTCGTGTAACTTAATACTTATGTTCCTATCAAGTGACTCCTTATTGTTACGAATGCTAAATACGATATACTTAGTTTTAGATAAATTCAAGGTAAGAAGATCATAGGATAGCCACGCATTAACTTGGTTTAATCCATCTTGGGCTAGATTGCTTACCTCTTCCCAAGAGTTACCATGAAACAAAAATGCACAAGGTGCAAGTGAGCACAAATGTGATGCTTAAATGCACATCAAAGACTAATTAGACAAAGTGACAGAGAGCACAGTGTTTCAAATATGCCATGGCGCATATAACGTGCCAAGTACATGAATATATGCCAAAGTGCATTAAGTGATAAAACGTATAATTACACGAATAATTTTCTGTTCCGTGTCTGTGGGGTAATGACCCAAGACGGGGACATAAATATGGAATATAGGTGTTACATTAACGTTACCTACATACTATAAAGTAACATCTATTTGCAATAGTTATTGTTATTGATATCTTTATGGATTTTCATTAAAACCCAGAATAATAAAAATTGAATTTGAAAATTTAATAAATGTTAGTAAAACAAAATACTTATGCTTTTCTATTAACGCTAGGGGCCAGCCAAGTGATGACTTTTCCATGCGAGTGGGTGTACAGAATGATGGGAGTAGTTCTACGGCAAGCAGTGCTAGTATTCTTGAACGTACGAACACTATTAAATATCTTGGCGTGCTACTAGACGCGCACCTAACTTGGCGTCAGCACATTGAATCCCTAAAGTCTCGCGCTCGGAAACTCATGTTTGTGTTTAGGCATCTGAGACACGTTGCGTATCCCGATCTATTAAAATCAGTGTACTTAGCGCTCGGGGAATCTATACTAGGGTATTGTAATTCAGTATGGGGTGGAGCAGCAAAGACCATCCTTATCAGCTTGGAAAGGGCGCAGCGATCTCTTTTAAAAGTCGCATTCCGAAAACCATTCCGGTACCGCACTAAATACCTCTACATGGAAGCGAATGTCCTGACGGTCCGACAGCTGTTCCTTAGAAAGGTCATGCTTGCATACGGCAAAAGACACGACAAAAACTTTGACGCAGACACAAGACGACGCGACGGCAACGCTGGAAAACGCCCAAGTATACATCCAGATTTGCCCAGCGTTTCAGCCAATTTATCTCCCCTCTTGTCCTAAAGACCTTCTGCAAATTTTATACAGCCCGTCGCCCCCCGAGTAGAAGCACTCTAACCAAATGGCTGCTGCAACACGACTACAGTGAGTGAGACTGAACTGCTCTTAACTGTTCTCTGTTAACAACAACAATTTAAAGCTATATTATATTATTAATCTCACCAGTATTCAATTGTTTATTTATTTATTTACTTATTTATACCTTCACTTCAAAATACTCATGATCACACACGCACTCTCAGACTCTCACACACACTCACGCTCACACATTACACTGACAGAACTAAAATTATTGTAGCTTTGTAATTTGTAAAACATCTATTCTATACTTGTCTGTTATTTAATATCGTATGCTTGCTGTTCTACTGGGTCCCGTAACACAGGGAATCCTATCTCGGGACCCAATGACTTTGTATCCTAGTGTATCATGTTTTTGTCGAATAAATATTTCTATATTTCTATTTCATAAATAAAGAGAAAGGACTAAACACCGTATTCTTTTTATTATATCATTTAAAATAGGTTTCCTTTCATATACATGGTGGATTAAAATTTTAAATTGAGGTAACTGTATAATTTTTAAGGAATCGTATAAAAGGGCTTCAATAACGACAAGCTTAAACAGATATTCACAAATTTTTACGATTGCATAATTTTCAATTTAAAACGAAAAAAACACCCGCGTTTATTTCTGAAGTTTACAAAGCAAAAAATACGGCCGTTTAATGTCGCATGCTGCCACATAGTTGATATACTCCAGGCAAAATACGGTTTTGAAAAACATTAATTTATAATAGCGTTTTTTTTCTTTATATAATTTTAAAACATTAATCTATGATGCTTTATTCAAGAATCCAACAAACTTTCCATCCGAAAGTATTTATATAGATTAAAAAAAAGAATAAATTGTTTTTTTAATTATTTATCTTGAATATTATAGAGCAAATGTAAATGAACCAAAATAGAGATAAAACCATTTATTAATATTATTTCTGACTTTTCAGAAGCTAGTTAAGTTATCATTTTTTTGATGTCTGAAATTTTGTTGGATTTTGTCACTAAGTAACTATTTAATTGATAATATATCCATTACATAAAAAAATCTGCTATTATAAATTATTTCCAAATTTGACATATTTTCCATACAAGCTGTCAGTTCATTGACTGGACTAATACTCGTATATGGATTTTGGAGACAGATTTTCGGGAAAAACTCCGAAATAATGTCTTCGAAACTCGATTCCCGGTAGGTACTATTTACGAGTACATACTTACAAATTTGTACGGAACCCTCGTGCGCGAGTCAGACTCGCACTTGACCGGGTTTTAACATTAAAAATTAGCCCATGTTTCATCATTTACCTAAGAAATTAAGAAAAATCTTTAATTTAACCTGTTGAAGAAAGCATGATACATATTTTTCAGAGTTCAAATTGTTTTCTAGAAATCACACAATGCAAAAAAGCAAGAATAGATAAAAAAAAATGAATTTCTGAAAAAGTATAAAAGTTGTTATGTATGTTAAATTCCATGATTGGGAAATATTTGCAGGTAGAAGTTTTTAAAATCAGCAAAGCTAAAGCCCATTGGAAATATTTGCTTTTTTTATTCAAATTACTAACATTTATTTTCATATTTTGTGCTGAAGCGTGTGTTTTGATAAACTCTAATACCTAAATCCTGTAGTTCACTGGGTAGTTTCTCATAAAGTATTGGTGCTATGTATGAATAGTGATTCCTAACTGCGGTACTGCTTCTGATTGGTATCTTATATTCCTGAGATTTGCCGGGTGGGTATATACCTACTGCCATATCATTAATATGTTTTCTAATGTACATTATTACTTGCCAGATATATAGTTGACGTGGACCTAGTACATGACATACCTTGTATATTGCTTCAGTCGAATAGCGCCTAGCCTTTCTTTGAATTATTTTTAATATTAATTTCTGTGCTATTTCAAGCTTGAGCATTATCTGTGAACCACATGCACCCCAGGCTATAATTCCATACAACATGAGAGTCTGAGTTTATGCAAAATATACACATTTGAGTGTGTTCTGGTCGACGATATTTCGTAGCTCCAAAAACACATAAGCAGTTTGCCTAATCCTAGTTACGATATTCTGACAGTGCTGGTCCCATTTTAAGTTGACATCAATTTCAATACCTAGGGATATCACTTGTACTATTATGTTACAAGTACAAGTATTGTCATCCAAGTTCTTACATTTATGGATTTTTAAGCTGAGGTCACCCTGCTTTGGTTAGCGAGTAACACATATAGTTCGTTTTTGAGACATTGAGGGTAATCCTATCGTACCAATTATGTGCTATATCTACGCTTCTGACGCTCGAGTGACTGCTTCCTCCCAAGATTTACCAACAAAACTTATCAGCATCACTGTATCATCAGCGAAACATACACACTGACAGGAGTCTGATTTTGGAATGGAGCAGAAGTCGTCTAAATATACAGGGTGTTCCCGGGAATTTCCGTTAACTTCGGCATATTGCAGAGCATATTCACAGAAACAAATTAGCATAATTATTTGTTTCGATTTTTGTACAAATTCATTTAATGTAGCTTTAACGGTTATTGTCTTATTGTACAAGGGTCTCGAAACACATAAAAAAAATGTATGTTAAAAAATATGTACATAATAACGACTTTGTAAACCTTCTTGTAGTGTATAGGAACCTTACGAAATTTAGAAAGTTGTCATCAAGTCACAGTTAAGAGCCATTTACACCGGTTAAATCTGCAAAACTGATAAAATTAAACATTGGATATCTTGATAACAGAAAGAGTTAAGATACTACTGTCTTGGAGAAATAAACTTTTTTTGATGTAAACTATGCCCCCTTGCAATTAACGGAAATGGTCATGAACACGTTGTATATTAAATAAAATTGGCCCTAATTCAATTCAATTCAATTCAATTATTTTATTTCAGGCATAGAACCCATATAGAATGAACTGCCTTCTGGTACGCCGATGTCTACATGTCAGACTTCACTGACAGCATTTTCAATTTTTACAATTTGACTCCTATCAGTCAGGTAGCTTTCAAACCAATCCCTACGATACCATTCTGCCTACGATACCATACGCTTTTAGCTTTTTTGACAGTACGAAATGGTGTCAAATGCCTTGGCTAGGTATATAAATACCGATAGCACCTTACATTTCCTGTCAGTATTGTCCAATATAAATTGTGTAGGTTCAGCAATAGCATCACTTGTTTGATGACATTTTCTGAAGCCATGCTGTTGTATTGAAAGTAGGTTATTTTTATCTAAATACGAGCAGAGCCTTGCCTTTATAATTTTTTCAAAGATTTTTGATAGACTTGATAAGAGTGATATAGGACGATAGTTAGACAAACTTGTTGTAACCCCTTTTTTATAAATCGGTATAACCACTGAAGTCTTTAATGCCTTGGGAAATGTACTAGATTTTAGGCTTAAGTTTATGACATGAACCAGCGGTCGTAACAGATACTTTGAAACAGTTCGTATTGTGTTTCCCGTAAAACCATCGATCCCGCTGGAATTATTGCTCTTAAGCGATCTAATTATTGACTGCACCTCCTTCTCGCAGGTGGATATAAAGTGAAAAGAAGTGTTTCCTTGGTATGTTATTTCCAATTCATCCACCAATTGTGTTTTTGTCATATTGAGTTGCTGAAGATGTTCGGTAGCCAAGGTCTCGACCTACACCAGTAAAATACGAGTTAAGTGCATTGGCAGCTACAAGAGGCTGCGTTGTTACTTTTATGATTTCATTACCTATTTTGAGCTCTACAATACTTTTGTTATTGTTATTTTTTCTACCTGACGCTTCATTAATAGTAGACCAAATTAATTTAGGATTATTTTTTGCTTTATTAAATTTACCTCGATAGTACTTTATCTTTGCTTTTTTAGGGTTCCGTACTCAAAAAACGGGACCCTATTACTAAGACTTCGCTGTCCGTCCGTCCGTCCGTCCGTCCGTCTGTCTGTCACCAGGCTGTATCTCAAGAACCGTGATAGCTAGAGAGTTGAAATTCTCACAGATTATGTATTTCTGTTGCCGCTATAACAACAAATACTAAAAACAAAATAAATTTATTTTTTAAGGGGGGCTCCCATACAACAAACGTGATTTTTTTGCCGTTTTTATAGATAATGGTACGGAACCCTTCGTGCGCGAGTCCAACTCGCACTTGGCTGGTTTTTTTTAATTAATATAAATAATATAATAATAAAACTCTTTATTGTTGTAACTACAGTGTACATGATAAGTTAAAGCCCTGGCTCTCAAACTAGGTTTCCCTGTGTCTCAAGAGCCAGTACGTTACATATTCGCCTGTACTCTATGCAGTCATGTTTTAATATTACATTGCCTGAACGTTTTTAAATATCTTATAAAGTTTATCCCTTCTGCGAATACATGATATAAAGATATTATAACTAGGTACTCGTTCGTCGCTGGCGACACGATTCTCGTTACGAGTACCTACGTAAGTCCCGTAGCCTCGTGAGGCTCATGGGCCTACTGGAAGGACTTCTCTTAACCTCGTAATGCCCATCGGCCTACAATTAGGAAATGAAATGTCATGCTTAACAGCCCAACTCCTGAAATTTTTGTAATTTGAATCCTATTTTTGGGAACGAAAATTCAAAATAATTATTTATTTATAACCCATTTTTAGGACACTGGGCAGTTATTACAATTGTCCTTAATATAGCTTGGGCCTTACGAGAAGGAATTTAGACCATTTCGGGTTGGAATAGAGTTGCATTTGTTTTGTTTTGGTCTTTCATTGAAACAAACGAAATTCAACTCTTTACATTAGTTGATTCTTTCAATGTCAGTTTGTATCGTATGGTGGGCCTTAGGAATCTTTGGGTTTAGTTTAGATACTTATTGCGTGGATACTTTTCCTTTGATAAAGTCCCACGTTTACCTAAACAAATCAGCAAAAAATCTTCTGGCAGCTATAGTTAAAGCGAACTGATAATAACAATGCACATTCGTCTAGAACTAACAATCAGTTAACTTATTTATTCATCCTCATTTCTGCTTTACCTACCTACGTATCTACTGAGACCCAATTTGGCTCATTGAGTTCATGTTCAGTTTCCTCTACCGGAATAGAAGTTAAAGGGTATTTTTCTAAACATATACCGAGAAACTGGCCGCCTGGCTGGGTACTGATGACCTGGTAAAGGTCGCGGGAGTTCGCTGGATGCGGGTGGCGCAGGACCGGTCACTTTGGAACTCTTTGGGGGAGGCCTATGTCCAGCAGTGAACGTCTTTCGGCTGATATGATGATGATACAGAGAAACTTCTAGGTGGGGCAATAGCTCCTTTGTCTTCATTAATTTTATAGTCCGATACACAACTTTAATAAGATAAGTTTCAAGGTAACAAAGGTGTTTCATCCAAGTGGAACGTCGTTGGTAAACAAGAGCTTTGTGTCAACATTGTTATTTTTTAAAAGCTTTGAAAAAGATCGTTACGAGAGCGGTTCGTGTTTGTAGAGCAAATATAAATAAATATAGTACTTACCTATTCTATATAAGTATCTTGGCTTTTGGGAAAATAAATTGGAGTTTCGCTCGCCCTATATTCCGGAAATATTTTCCGTAATCAGCATAGAAAATGTTGTTACATTTGAAACCAAATTACACCTTCCTACCTATACTGTTATCGTACATTCACACCGCTACTTCTGTTTCCGTTACATTTGAAACCAAATTACATCTACCTACCTATACTGTTATCGTACATTCACACCGCTACTTCTGTTTCCGTGACATTTTCACGCCTCGTCGCTAATTCCTCTTTGAAACCAAACTAGAAATACCAAAGTGGGCATGGCGCCACTTTGCAACAGTTCGGTACCGATTTGGTAGGTTTCCTAGTTGGTTCCCGGTTTAGCCACCTGCCAAGCGATCGTGGTACTCTATATAACGGTCATAACGGGATACGTATAAGAAATTGACGTCACCCGATATGATAATGAATTGAGACTCTCGTAAATTGGGGTCAATCCCCAATCCATAATTTTTATATGTAGTGTCTATATATCGATGGGCATAATATTGATATATTATTCGACGCCATGATACGTAATGTGTAAGACTAACTTATTTGTGTCCACGACTTTCTTAAGGTTAATTCGACGTCATATTTTTTCCTCTCTCCTGTTCTGAAAGTTGACTTTTCATGGGGTATAATAAAAAAAAAAAAAAAAAAACTATTTAGTAACTTAATTTATTTTAACTAAATACAGGTTGGTGTCTCTTTTAAGTATCGAGTTACCTGTGTCAAGAGACACCGCTCTTCCATAGAGTGTAACTTGAAACGTCCAGAAGTGCACAGAACATATTTAAATAATAATATAATATAAGAGGAGTAAATCTCCCAAAACTAATACTAATTGTTTATTTTAAATACTAAAGCAGTGCGTGGGCGTGTGCGTGTGCGTGTGCGTGTGCGTGTGCGTGTGCGAGTGCGTGTGCGTGTGCGTGTGCGTGTGCGTGTGCGTGTGCGTGTGCGTGTGCGTGTGCGTGTGCGTGGTGTGTGTGTGTGTGTGTGTCTGTGGGAGTGCGTGTGTGTGTGCGTGTGCGTGTTTGTGCGAGTGAGTGCGTGACTATGTGTGTGGTGTGTTGAGACGATCCGAGAGCTTCGCTCTCAGACTCAGTAGTATCTAAGGGCGGAATTACTCTTTTAAATTGATAGATGTTAGCGTTGTGGGTTTCAGGTCCAAATATGAAGGGATTGAAGCTTTCATTCGTTATCATCCTGTTAATTATGTATGTAAATAAGTTAGATATAAATTGCGTTAGATGCTATTCTAGGCTAAAATCAAGACTACAATTAAAAGCGTAGAAAACTCGCGTTTCGTCCAAAATAATTGGTTTAAAACATGCTTCAGCATACTAATTCAGTATTGTTGGATTAGTGTATCATTTAATGTGTGCTAGATCTAGATTTATGGATTCATAAATTAGACTAGTTAGGTTAATTGCAGGAATGGATCGCTGGCCAGCAAGAAAACGCGTGGACGGGCGCGCGGGCTGCAGGGATATTCTACCCGCGAAGTCGAGAAAAGTGATTATCGATCGGAGCGGACAGGTGATGGAGGATCCCTGGAAAACGGGCCTTATACCCTTTAGTTAAGGTATATTTTCAGATGAGGAGTCGGATTAGTGGCGTGATCGTGTTAGTATTGGCTATAAATACCCCGGCGGGCCGAGGAGCGTTTCACTTTTTTATGGGACGTCGAAGCGAGATCACGCTGCAGAAGGCAAAGGCGGCCAGGCTAGGTTGACCTCTGGGCGCGTACTACTTCGAGGCGGAGCAAGGCTGGTCACTGCTGGGCTGCATTACGGCTGTTGCTGAGAGGAATTAGAGTTTGGTAAGGTCGCAAATGCCTTTGCGATCGTCTGGTGAGATTGAATATTTTATTTTAAAGTGTGACTAATCATAGTGAATTCTAGAATTTCTTAGGGAGTAATTATCTTGTGCGCACATTGTCTTGAATTGAGTGATTAATATTTAGGCAATATCTTTCTGCTCGTGAACTGATATGATCTTATATGATCACGTGTGTATTTTGAATATGTGGCGGTCTAATAGGTTTATCACCTAATAAATGCGCTTAAGACATCATCATATTAGAATTCCGTATACTCCCATGAAGTGAAGTGAACACGACTATTTATAGTACATGAATGTTCGCTAAGGAACGGTCCAATGGTAAATAATTCCTAATTGTATACCAGTATCTAGTGGTTAGTTGTAGGTACAAATGAGGGAAATCTTTATTAAAATATGTGTTAATATTATATTGTAATTTATTTATGGCGGAGGAGCTGGCTTGTTACGAGCGTCGAGGGAGATCAGAAGTGGCGGGAGCCCTGGGAACCAGAGAGGCGTTGGGTACGTGTCCCACTATTAAGAAATTAAAATCTGGTGAGTGACCTTTATAATCACTGTATTGAATGATTCTGAAACTTATTAATTTGTTTTTGGGCTATTATCTAACCATTTCAACGTTATCATACTTGTATTTGTGTATCGAAATCTAGTTCTACTGTATATAGTTTGGGGAATATGCTAGATAAAGTACGAGCGGTTTATGTATAGGTTATGAACGGATCTAGGTCATTGGTTAAATAACTGACGATATTACAGGAATGTTGTTTTGTTCTACATATATATTACTAGTTGATTTGTCACTGCGATATGATTGGGTTCCGTGCGCCCCCACGAGATAAAGTGATCAATTATTATACGACAACCTAGCTATAGCAATTGACTCGGTCCGTGGTACGCGTTACACTATGAGGATAGATTGTTAAGATGCGGATAAGCGACAAATATTACCACAAGTTCATATTAATATTCGGTGGTTAGTATAGGTGCTGATGGGTGGTTACTTTACTAGATTAACGCAACTGAATAAAGTAGTTATATACACTCGTGGCTGTGTGCTCGGTGTCGAGACAACCATATCCACAGGGCACATTGAGGACCCTGGCCACACGAGAATTCTCCCGAAAGGGGCTTCTTAGTCAGCAGAGATGTGCCCGCACTAGAGCGCCAGTCATAGATGTGTAGACAGAGTGAGTGGCTGAGAGTCTTCAATCTTGCAAATTGAGGGACCTCACTGGTCGAGCTGCTGTCTTAGTTCTAACAACCCTCTTAACAAGGGTTACGGTTGTGTTGGTTTATGAAGTAATCAGATGTACTTATAGATATATTGTGTGGAATTCCTTGAATGAATGAATCTAGCGTAGTAAATTAGTTATGTACACCTGTGGCCGAGAGCTTAGCGTTGTGGACAACCATATCCAAAGAGCACATTGACGACCCTGACCAATACGAGAATTCGCCCGTTAAGGGGTTTCTTAGTCAGTAGAGATGATGATCGCGCTTAGGCCTCCGTCACGGATGTGTCAACGAAGGTAAGGTTGGTGAGACCTTTCAGTCTTGCAAACTGAAGAGTTTCGCTGGCCAAGCCGTCGTTTTGCTTTAACCGAAGCTTCTTACCGTGAAGCTAGCTATGTTGATTTTACAAGGGAATCCAACACTTTCGCTTTAGTAACGTCAATAATTAAGTAGGTATCTTCTTAGGTGGGGTCGTTATTATCGGGATCTCAACAAAAGTATCGCAGTGGGTTGGTAATTAATTATCATTCGTCAGTTCAACTGTGCATTGTCGTATATTTAACATTGTTCCGACTATAAAGTGCCTTTGAGTTGATTGGGTGAGATTGGTTGCTAAGACACTGTGTTACATCCATTGAGATATTTTGGGGATGAATTGTATTATAAATTGCTTAGGAAAAGTCAGTACTAATTGGTATTAGATTTGATAGAAATAACGATAGGGTAGGCGGAAACAACAGATGAGGTGGGATTACTAGCGAGTACGAGCAGCCGCGAGCGAGCGAGAGGCGAGCGCTACAGTTCGCTAACAACTCTAGGATTCATCGTTAGGGAGAATCGATATTACACTAGACATTACGCCATTCATGTACCTGTAAGTAAAACATGCACTAATATTCTATTTCAATAGACTATCATCACATCATCATCAATATCTTGACTTATGATTATTTTCATTATTATATCATCGCATCATCATCAATATCTTGACATACGATTATTTTCGTTATTATATCATCGCATCATCATCAATATCTTGACTTCTTCACGATTATTTTCATTATTATGTCATCGCATCATCATCAATAGAGACCCCATCATGGCCAACACAAGTTGACCACTATTGTATTGCGAGTCTGTTTAAAGGGCGTCACCTACCACATCTATACCACACCTACAACTTAGTATAACAAGGAATTTATGCCCACTTTAGCCTCCATAGTTGTGCATCACTTAATGAAACTACAGAATTGTAAATTAATTCTAAGGAACCTGGTATAATTGTCTTACTTAAGTTATAGGTTCTACTAAAATGGGGTTAATGTACAACTTCAATTAACGTGTAACTGTTTCCCTTTATAGAAATACAAACTTCATACTTCTCGAAAAGGGCCTGGTTCTACTCACACAACGCGGGGCCTCATCACTAGACGAAATCACACGCCAAGCCACTCCACCAGCGCGAATCACGTATAGCTTAGGTCTAAATAGGTCTTCGAGGTTAGGTTCCAGAGATAATAAATTCTAGGTTAGATTACGGCATTGTAGGCCTGGAGTCGGACGGTTTTTTATTTGACCGAATCTCTTTCCGTCCGGCAATATCCTAGGAGATGATTTGGTCTGTTAAAGTACTCAAGCTCGATTACTTTAACATAAATAACGAGAGATTCTGTAGCTGTAGGATAGATTTACCTAGACTAGAATAAAACCCAACCTTTCTAGTAGGATCGGCCGGAACTAACTCGGTTTTTCTATTCGCTTTGGTACGAGTTAGTATTTATAGGAACAAAGTGGATATCTAGTACAATCGAGTCTTGATTTTACTGGATTAATTAGTCAAAGGTTCTTTAGCTTCAAAACAAACAAAATTAATTTGATATTTCTATGGTAAATAAATGATTTATTTTCTCGCTTACTATCTGTTTAATTTTATTCAATAGCTTTTCCTTCAGGTAGGATTAAATTTTCAGACGACTAGAAGCTTCTCAGGAGCTTCAGCTTTCAGATAGGGGTTAATTTAAGTTCAGAATACAAAAACATAAAAAGCAAGACATTTATGAGGTTGAATCGTTACATTTTGGTGAGGCCGTGACCAGGATGAAAATAGGGTTTTAAATTCACTTTTTAGTATCCCGGGTTACTACAGAATAGAGTATTTTCGTTTTAAAAAAAAAAAAAAAAGAAAAAAATTATAATAAAAGGAAAAATATTTTTTTATTACGTGATTCGCTTGGTGAAAGGGCTAATTAAATTTATTTACAGATTTTTCTGTGTGTGGGTTATACAAATAACCCACATTTTGTTGCCGTGGAGTAGATAGAGAGATGGAGTTTGTATTTTTTAATGTTGTGTTGTGTATTATTTTCAGGACTTTCTTTCTTTTATTTTATTTCAAAGAGATTTTCACGCGCGATACGTACGTGAATTGTGTTGTGTATTATTTTCAGGACTTTCTTTCTTGTATTTAATTTCAAAGGGATTTTCACGCGCGGTACGTAGGTGAATTACTAATCAATAAGTTATATCACACTAAACTATGAAAAATATGCATAGAAATAATTTTGTTGTAGACGAAGGGCTAATATTATTTTGACAGAAATTCATTTGGGGGTACACATTTTTATTCCCAACTGTACTTTTCTACATATGTTTACCAACTGCTCATTGAGACGATTCTAACGAGCCCAAACTCGATGGGTTTGTGTCATTGTATCACGAAGTTCCTAGGCCCATCTTCCAACCCCAGCATCAGATTAGTTCCTTGTCATCATAACTTTAATTTGTCATGCGATTTATACATATGTGCGAAATTTTAGGCCGAACGGAAGTCGGAAAGTGAGTCTTATTTAAGAATTAAGTATAAACGTAACAGTACCTAAACACTCTTTTCATCGGACAGTCGTCTAAAAGTAGTGCCTATGCGATATTTGTAAATTAGGGGGGCAGCAATGTTTTGTGGGAGGGACTTACGATCTACCATTGCAATAGAGGAGGGTCTAATTTAAGAATTGAGTGGAAGCGTAATAGTAAATACTCTTTTCATCGGGCAGTAGTGTAAAAGTAGCGCCTACGCAAAATTTGTATAAAAAGGGGGCAGGAATGTTATGCGGAATGGCCTTACAATCTGCCAATGCCATAGCACAATTAAGTAGGTTCCATATACATCAGGCGGTTGCGGTAGTAGTTATAATAAAGTTTAGGTATAATGCTTTTATTCCAAAATAAAATAAAAATAAAATAAAACGGATCTAGATAACCTCAAGATAGTATTTTGTTAAATTAGCATCTTATGTATTTAGCTACGATTATTTCATCCTTCATATTCAATTGTTGCATTTGAGTTCGCAAGAATAGTGTTGAGGTCATTGACATCTGTCCCGCGGTTGGGCAATTATTCGTTAAATAGTGGTTAGGAAAGTACCGGTGGATGATTATAGTACCAAGGACTTAGGAACATACTTAAGAACTCATCACATAATAGGGGTTAGAGTTATAGGTAACTTTCGTAAGCTATGGGAGAAAAGTAGGTACATTTAGATGCGTTTATACCTAGTTAGTTGACCTAGTCAAATTGAATCCAATTCTCGGCGTTTACGTTAAATCGATCGCTACTAAGTATTGTCCGAAATCTTAAGTACCTATAACCTTGCGGATATTTTCTACGTAATCGTCTTTGTAAAGAAAGTAATTGTAAGAATAGATAAGTAGGTAATTCGCGCGAGTTATATTCATTAACCAGTTAAAATGATAGGAAACTGGAGCGGTTATCTGTTACAAGAAAATGCGCATTCGAATCGGATTAGTTCCGGCTAGAAATTCAAATACCTAAGATCAAAGGTACACTATAATGGACTTTGTTGTTAGGTCATTAAGGTCAAAAGGTAAGCTGTGTGTAGGTATTTAAATGGTTGTCATCGTGAGTCAGTGAACCGGTTGTATGTACGCGTGAGATTTCAATTTTTAATTACGTAGGTACATAAAACCACTTTGGCAGGGTTAAAATAGTGACAGGTTTGAAGATAAGCAACAAGTAAAGGGCACCTAAATACCTGGCTAACTCCACAGAGGTATATTCCTGGCATGGTAGGACTCGCACATTTCCACATAAATACGCGGCCACTCTATCACATTCACTTTATAATGTGCACCAGTTCAATTATCACTACATTGATTTATGTTTGAATACACACTAAACCACAGTAAACACTTTAAACTGATTAAATAATAGGACTAAATATGCGAGAATTCGGCTCGTTGAAGCCCGCGCGCAAACTAAAAACAATTTTAAACATCGAACTTAGGTCCGGGCGGCCATTTTGGAATCTAGCGACGTCGCGGCGCCAGTAATCATAAAGATTTTTGGCGGGAAATTGTTGTTTAATTCGATGATAAAGGAGTAATATTAATTAACTATATGTCGCGTTCGCTTATAATTTGGTGGAATGGGTGAACAGTTTTAGGATCATAGGATAAATATTTATGTAATGCATTAAGGTCGGTCTTAAATAAAGCGCGTCGCACGTAAAATATTTTGACACGGAAAATAATGTAGCCAGTTAGATGCGTTAATATTGATAGTAACTTTATGATAATGGCATAGTGTAAATTATTTCTAATAACTAGGTAATAATATAGTTGCTTAACTTTTGAGGTGGTTTTTCTCACGGGCCGGAATTGATATCGGCGAATTAAATATATAGAAATAGTATGCGACAAAATTAGCTTTGTGGAGGTTGCGGGCTAAGTATAAGCTAGTTAGAGCCTACATGTTTTATATTGGTCAATTCTAATAGGTATGTTAAGTACCTTAAAGCGTCACGCGGGTTTACGTGGGTACAATGTAATGAAAAAAATAATAGATAGATTGCGCCTTACAAAACTTAGCGAAATAAAGTTTTAGACCCATCACACACTGTAGGTATAGCGAATTTCATTGTAATCAGTAGCTTAATTAACGCTAACGTACTTACGAGCGTTCGAATTAGAAAATAAGTAAGTAAGTAATAATAGATATATATATAGATATAAGATTAAGGCGCTATTGTATTAGGTCAACCTGTAAAAATAGTTGCTGTACTGAAATAAATAAATAAAATAAATAAAAAAATAAAATAAAAAAGGTAACACGTGTTGGCAAGCGAATGAAATAAAACGAATTCATTGAATAAGGATATTCCGAAATCCGTCTGTCTGGTTTAGTTACTTCATGAGTCATAATTATAGAGCGGGGTTTGTGAAGTTTCAGAATAATTTAAATAATTAATTATAATTCCAGTCAAGTTAGGTTTTCATATATATATATGCAAAACCAAGCACGCGTGATCTACGGTACGACATTATTAGTTAGCGAATAACTTTGATACTCAGGTTCTGAGGCGAAAGACTTCGCTGATAGGGATTTCCGAATCTCACGGGAGATTCAGCTCTAAGAAAGGGGGGCAGAAGGCTTAGAATTGTAAGACAATGTGTGTAGGGCATGAAATTGATTAACCGCAACGCACTTAATTATTAATAAGGTAGTGTTAAAGTCATGGGTTCTATCAAAAGGGCTGAATGCAGTTTAAATGTAGGTAGGTATAGTAAGTAAATATAGTACGGATCAATTCATTGATAGTTACGTTGATAGTAAAATTTATTACTTACGTATTTTAAACAATGGTTTCAGAATTTGTCAAGTATAAGATGGATAGTTGTCCCAGTCTGAAACCGAAAGATTAGAGCTTGTCAGACAAATACCATATATGTACCGGATCACGTCAGGTTACGAAAGATATTCGCCATGTTTATATTATATGGTAACAGGGCAATTCGGAGAAATTATATTAGTAATACCAAGTTGTGCACGTGTTATTATTATTATGTACTTTAAGGCAGGAGTCGTATATATCGCATGGCACTTTAAATTGGTTACCATAGTATGTGATACTGGAGTATGTAAACTAACTGTTCCACCTCTCTAGTCATTGTTGAGGTAATGTGAATTTCGAAATAGGTCGTTAATTTCGCAATTTATCTTAACGGCGCACTGGACGGGCGGTTTGTCCGGCGGGCTATGAATCGCGAGCGTCCGGGTTCGATCCCCGGTACGGAAAAATCTTTTTGTGTTTTTTTATTTTTGCTTTACTAACAATATTGTGGGCTACTACTTTTTAAACCTTTGGTTATTAAATTGAACGAATTTTACAATGTTTGGAGTAAGTTAAGGGTAATTGGGGATACTTATATATTTAGGCGTTTATAGTTTTAACATTATGCGATTTAGGTATTCATCAAATTGTGTATTTGTCTACGACATAGGGTCCGTCTATTTTTTTTCCATGAAGTACCTATGACAAAAATGACTTATCAGTTAATGTAAGAGGTTGTAATTAGGTATTATTTAAGGGTCTGCGGTATAATTTTACGGATGCATAAAATTATCATCGAGGCACTCGCGTAGGTTTATTGAACAGAACGTATGGTTGTTTATAAACGATGTTCGTATTAGGGCATATTTCCAAGTTCGGTTACAAAACTAGCGCAAAATAGGTCAGATATTGGTCACGTAGGAAAATTAATCCGACCCGTGGCGGGGATATTTTGATACTAGCGACGAACGCAAGTGATATTTCACTCATCCATGTAAGAAATAAGTAGTCGGCCGATGGATTAACTGTCGCATGAGTAAGATCGCGGTTGTTTTCCGTTCTTTCATATCCGTTTAAAAGAGGTTAGTACCTTTATTTAATTCAGTGCTGGATTAAAATAGGCCTTATGGATTAAAATGGGGAGATTTTAGAAGAAGGAATTACTTACGGTCGGTTGACTAGACACACTCTAGTCGAGTTCCTGGTAGCACAGTATTCATTGTTTCACTAACTTCACTTTAAAACTAACTTTAAATAATAATACACAATATTGACTCAAACACGAGTAATGACACGTTGGAATAGGCTGAAATAGGAGGCAAAACACTCGTTGTTGCACTATACAAGTCAGACGTAACTGGAGCAATTTATTCCTTCAAATAATAGCAATCTAGACACTAGTTATTATTGTTATTAAATTATTTGATTAATTACGACGAATGTTGTTTACAAAATTTGTCTAGCCAGGCCGCGGGAATTTGACATTTGCTGATTTGGGTTAAGATCTGTGGTGAGGCTTTAATGTACGGCCAAGTGGCGTGTTTAAACGGTTGTTACGGTTTAGGAAAAATTAGGAGTTGTGAATACATAAAGCCTGAGCTTACTTAGAGGTGGTAATTTAATTCTAATGGGGTTTTGTCATGTGGAATACGGTGGCGGAATGAAGGGGTTAATTCGGTTTCGAGTCAAATCATTTACGAGTTACAAGAGCATCTTACATTTATAAACTGTGTATCAGGCAAGTGAGGTATTGGGAATTATGTTAATTTTTTTTGACAAGAGAGTTCATATTTACTTAGACGGATTTTCCTTGCCTACTAACATTAAACTAGGACCTTTTATTAGATAGACCTTGCCAGTACGTTGTGTCTAGTTGATAAATCTAATGATTAATTTCCCTGCGCTTAAAGTTATTAAACTATAAATGTGATTAACAGGTCCTACCAATGTCAGAATTCGCGTCGATTTATAAGGGGCCTTTTGTAATTGGGGTTAGCATTGTGATTATAAAATACTCTGATACTACATTATATCCAAATGAGAAATCCTAGTAAGTGTTTGTATTCATACCAAAATTTGTAGACATCCCATTGAAATTGAGTCGCGCATTATGTTGGGTGTACATTATCGTTTGTAGGGCCATTATCGCTTGTATCGCGGGAGGATTAGCGTAGTTGGTTGTCTTTAATCCATTCGGTATGATAGCTTTTGCAAGGGTACTACCACAATTTTAGTTAACATTTTAGACGATAAATATCAAAAAAATAATGATAAGTAGAATAAGAAAAGTTATAGTCTGTGTTAAGAATAGTTACGCGATCCACTCACCGCTGGTTCAAATCGCGCGAATGAAACCGTAAGTACTTCGCGTTGTTCGTTTCACACTAGATATAAAAAAAGGGGAAATTTGGTACTCTATACTTGATTCCGTGCTTAAAACTAGAATAGAATAGGCAACTGTAAGTTTGTAAATAAGGTATTATGTAGTCGAGATCGTAAGGCGTATCCATAGTGTGCGCTCACGGGAGGTCGTGCGTCGATTAGGTTAACCGACTTTCAAAAAAGGGAGGGCTCTTAGATGGGTTGTATTTTACTTCTTTAAGTCAGGTTGGACGTTAATTAAAGGCGCCTATGTAGGTTGTTCAACAACAAATTAGGTACTTGTCATAAAATATTAACAAAATGGTTGGTTGTAGTATGGGAATTTAGGTATTTTTAATGCGTAACATTTATCGTCAGAAATATTTCTAAGTCAATAAATTGTCCAATATGTAGTTCACGATAGATTATACCGGTAGCTATTAAGGTAGATTCGAGATCGCTGCGTTGGGCGTGGCAAAATTAGCACTGACCCCTGGTCTTATATTGATATTGAGAGGTTAGAGATCAGGTTATACTGGCTGTAAGAAATAAATCGATTTGAGTCGAGTCGTTCTGCATTGGCGAATATCAAGGTTGGCGCAATGACCGCGGGATTGTCTCGTTATCAGCTGGGCTGTTATTCTGGGCGTACTAGGGAAGCACCTCACCTCACCTCACCTTTCACCACTAGCGAAAGTAGATCTATACCCGCAGCGCTGAGTCATCGTTACCATCGTCATCATATTAGCCGGTAGACAGCTACTGTTAGACAGGACTCCCCCAAAGAGTACTAGCGGTTATATCCCAATATTTAGTTGTTACGAATTGCGGAGTCTAGAGATATTTGTACGTGACCTTTTAGGATGACGTAAAATAAGTTACAGGATAACGGGACAGGAATGACTGATAAATTGAGTACTAGATGGTATAAATTTATAATTCTTTTTTTGAGTTGGCGGGAAATTTTAATTTTGTTCTTGTCATCCCTTCCTTTCGGAGAAAGTAGGTATACGGCGGATTGACGTCTCATAGGTATAAAGGGGGAATCAGATAACCTGTTGTCGTGCGTGTCAAATTTTAGATACTTAAGTTGAAATTTTAGATCGCGGCTCATCTTGGTTTTAAGGGATTCCTGACGGGTATCATTTTCAAGTTATACGGGAATGCAGGTTCTAGATTTAAGATAAGTTTGGAATCCAGGATGGCTGATAAAATTTTTGAAAGAAAAAATCGGCGCGAGTATCATTTTCGAGTAATGCACGGATGCAGATTTCGAATTTTGGGGCTAAATTTGGAGTTCAATAGGGCAGGGTCGGCTTTGGAGAAGAAGAGGTCGCGGCTACCGTATTCGATTAGCTTGTGATTGTATATTTTGAATTACGATACAGATGTGGGGTAAAGGCGACGGTGTTATGACAGCGTGACGGCAGTTGCAGTTGCGGGAGCGGAATTTCAAGCATCGATTGAATACTAATTATTGAAACTTACAGGTATCTTATGAGAACGAAGAGATGGAGTTCATAATAAAGGGAAGGATATGGGGCCGTGATCGTCTAGTGGTTAGGACCTTACGTAGTTATAATTATTCCGGCTTAAAGTTATCTCAAGTATGAAATATGGTTATATATTATGTCCACATGTTATGCGCTAGGTAGTGCATAAACAACGTTAAATATTTACGTGAAATAATCCATTTATTACAGGTATATCTTAAGATGTATGATGCGTTTGTCAATACAATATTGGCATCAGGCGTTAAATTTATGTGGGTCTTAAGGGCGTGGGTGTAATCTTCATTTAGTAATCGGCGAATCCAACGTTTACGTAAAATGCGGTATTGGCGTAAGACTAATTTAAAACTTATGAATTATGTATTGCGATTTATCTGGTATTTACTACATAAATTATAGTATTACGAAAATTTGAGATCCAACTATAAAATTATTTAAGTTGTGAGAATGGGGGGCAGTTATTTAATTAATGACTGATAGGTAAATGGTAAAAGGGATATGGCTTAAAATTTAGATATTTACGGGATACTCTAGGAGGGTTAATTAAGTTTGACTTGCTGTCTTTTATAATCTTCAAACATATGAAGGGCAGGTTAGTTGGCTGTGTGCGAATAGGGCTGTGCGGATCAATTAAAGCAGTAAAATTTTGTTTTGCAAAATAAGTAAAGTAGTAATATTATATTATCACTTTGTTCTACTCTTCATATCATAATTTTCTCGTCTTATAAAGTAAATGTAAATTCTCATAGCATATAACTTGGGAAGAACATTATATATCATTAATGTGGTTGTACTGTCGGATTCCGTTTAGTTGATCTAAGTCGTGTTTAGGGCAAGGGGATTAATTAGGTTGGGAGGGTATATGTGTGTGTTCGTTGAGTTAAGAGATGTATGAGTCCACGTGAGAGGTAGTGCTGAAAGTGTGATTGTATGATAACAATGGGCTTTTACCGACTGGTCGGAGTTCGCAGTGCAACCTAGGTTTGTTGGTACTGATTGATCTCTCCAAACCATTTTACACCGGTGTTTCCGCAGTTATAGTTTGGTTAGGTTAAAGTCATAAAATGACAAGGTCCTTGTGTGACTAACTGTGGCGACACTATACTCTACAGAAGCTAAGCTGAAAGGCTAAGCTAGTCTTATCTTCGTCCTACACATCTCTTCGTGGCAAGGATACTTCCGACACCATATTCTTCGGGATGATTTGTCAACGAACATTCATTCTGAAACTTAAGTAATAATATTTTAACTTCCATTACTGGGAATTTATCAGGAATTTCCTATTATATGTTAAGTAATTTGCAATGTCAAGATTACAATCTTGCAAGGGTTCAATGAACATGGTTTGTTGAAATTAAATTTAGTAAGGCTGTTATTCTTACACGATGGTGAAGTGTTGCATTTTGTATTTGAGTAATGCAAACGTATTTTATAGTAGTTACGACATTTCTACAGTAAAGCTGGGTGGGGCTTGGACGCATGTAGTCGGATTCTCTATAGGATGTCAAGGCACTTCCTAGAGACCCCACGGGGTTGATGAATGTTACTGTGTGCGACTGGGTCACGTTCGGTATAGAGATAGAGTATCATCGCGAACGACGATTATAATTAAAGTTTGTTTGATGTTTTGTCAGTATTATCACTATCGTTAATGGTGTGATGGTGCTGTCAGGACATTGAAGGGATTAATGCAAAATTAACCCAGTAGTTTATGAACAGTTTGCCTCTAGTGTGGAATACAGTCTGAAGTCGGATATCCTAGTCAAGTAGAAACATTCTCCACTGGGTTTGCTTGGTGGTTATCTTTGTACTCAGTGTTCTGCTGTTCGCATGGGGAGTTATTGTAATAACATAGACCGAGATATGTGGTTGAACCTGGATCCTTGGTAGCCAGAAGGTATCTGAGGGTTCGGGGTGTTAGTGCAACATCGTGGTCATTAGGATCTATTGGGCTCACAACCTAGTACTTTGTGCGAATGGGAGTATTCTGGGGAAGTTTTCTAGCGGCGCCGACCGAGATATGTGGTCTAACTTGAGTTTGTAGTGGCCAGGGGGCATCTGTGGGCTCAAGGTGAAGCTAGAAGATAATTATATTGTGTCATCGGCCGAGATATGTGGCCTAACTTGTACTGACGGAAGCCAGAAGGCAACTGGAGGTGCAAGGTGATGCAGTATAGGGGTTTGTATTGCCAGCCGAGATATGTGGCTAAACTTGAGTTTGTGGTGGCCAGGGGGCATCTGTGGACTCAAGGTGGTACCGTAGGGATGGGTATGTGTGTCATCAGCCGAGATATGTGGCTAAACTTGTGCTGACGGAAGCCAGAAGGTGACTGGAGGCACAAGGTGATACAGGGGCTATTCTTCAACGTCCATCACCAAGCAAACGTAGTGGTTAAACATTCACACGCCTAAAATACACTTGTTGGAGAGATCGATATATCAACGAATTGAAACTTCCCGAGTTATGGGGTTGGCAATTTTTGCAAAATTATAATCATAGATTATTGGTCGGAATTAATTGGGAGATTTATGTAAATAGACACAGCTAACAAATCTAGCCTTCAGTTAGAGTAATATTATATTTAAATTTGGTATAAAGACAGTAGGTTAACGGAATTATCTACTCAAAGTTATTTAAAAATTCACCATTAATAGGTCGCAATTCCTTGTTTATTGCTTAGGTATGTTTAAGATTGTGATAATGCTTCGCTCAAAATCGTAGATTTCTCGCTGTGCATGATCATGGGGCAGATTGAGACGATCCGAGAGCTTCGCTCTCAGACTCAGTAGTATCTAAGGGCGGAATTACTCTTTTAAATTGATAGATGTTAGCGTTGTGGGTTTCAGGTCCAAATATGAAGGGATTGAAGCTTTCATTCGTTATCATCCTGTTAATTATGTATGTAAATAAGTTAGATATAAATTGCGTTAGATGCTATTCTAGGCTAAAATCAAGACTACAATTAAAAGCGTAGAAAACTCGCGTTTCGTCCAAAATAATTGGTTTAAAACATGCTTCAGCATACTAATTCAGTATTGTTGGATTAGTGTATCATTTAATGTGTGCTAGATCTAGATTTATGGATTCATAAATTAGACTAGTTAGGTTAATTGCAGGAATGGATCGCTGGCCAGCAAGAAAACGCGTGGACGGGCGCGCGGGCTGCAGGGATATTCTACCCGCGAAGTCGAGAAAAGTGATTATCGATCGGAGCGGACAGGTGATGGAGGATCCCTGGAAAACGGGCCTTATACCCTTTAGTTAAGGTATATTTTCAGATGAGGAGTCGGATTAGTGGCGTGATCGTGTTAGTATTGGCTATAAATACCCCGGCGGGCCGAGGAGCGTTTCACTTTTTTATGGGACGTCGAAGCGAGATCACGCTGCAGAAGGCAAAGGCGGCCAGGCTAGGTTGACCTCTGGGCGCGTACTACTTCGAGGCGGAGCAAGGCTGGTCACTGCTGGGCTGCATTACGGCTGTTGCTGAGAGGAATTAGAGTTTGGTAAGGTCGCAAATGCCTTTGCGATCGTCTGGTGAGATTGAATATTTTATTTTAAAGTGTGACTAATCATAGTGAATTCTAGAATTTCTTAGGGAGTAATTATCTTGTGCGCACATTGTCTTGAATTGAGTGATTAATATTTAGGCAATATCTTTCTGCTCGTGAACTGATATGATCTTATATGATCACGTGTGTATTTTGAATATGTGGCGGTCTAATAGGTTTATCACCTAATAAATGCGCTTAAGACATCATCATATTAGAATTCCGTATACTCCCATGAAGTGAAGTGAACACGACTATTTATAGTACATGAATGTTCGCTAAGGAACGGTCCAATGGTAAATAATTCCTAATTGTATACCAGTATCTAGTGGTTAGTTGTAGGTACAAATGAGGGAAATCTTTATTAAAATATGTGTTAATATTATATTGTAATTTATTTATGGCGGAGGAGCTGGCTTGTTACGAGCGTCGAGGGAGATCAGAAGTGGCGGGAGCCCTGGGAACCAGAGAGGCGTTGGGTACGTGTCCCACTATTAAGAAATTAAAATCTGGTGAGTGACCTTTATAATCACTGTATTGAATGATTCTGAAACTTATTAATTTGTTTTTGGGCTATTATCTAACCATTTCAACGTTATCATACTTGTATTTGTGTATCGAAATCTAGTTCTACTGTATATAGTTTGGGGAATATGCTAGATAAAGTACGAGCGGTTTATGTATAGGTTATGAACGGATCTAGGTCATTGGTTAAATAACTGACGATATTACAGGAATGTTGTTTTGTTCTACATATATATTACTAGTTGATTTGTCACTGCGATATGATTGGGTTCCGTGCGCCCCCACGAGATAAAGTGATCAATTATTATACGACAACCTAGCTATAGCAATTGACTCGGTCCGTGGTACGCGTTACACTATGAGGATAGATTGTTAAGATGCGGATAAGCGACAAATATTACCACAAGTTCATATTAATATTCGGTGGTTAGTATAGGTGCTGATGGGTGGTTACTTTACTAGATTAACGCAACTGAATAAAGTAGTTATATACACTCGTGGCTGTGTGCTCGGTGTCGAGACAACCATATCCACAGGGCACATTGAGGACCCTGGCCACACGAGAATTCTCCCGAAAGGGGCTTCTTAGTCAGCAGAGATGTGCCCGCACTAGAGCGCCAGTCATAGATGTGTAGACAGAGTGAGTGGCTGAGAGTCTTCAATCTTGCAAATTGAGGGACCTCACTGGTCGAGCTGCTGTCTTAGTTCTAACAACCCTCTTAACAAGGGTTACGGTTGTGTTGGTTTATGAAGTAATCAGATGTACTTATAGATATATTGTGTGGAATTCCTTGAATGAATGAATCTAGCGTAGTAAATTAGTTATGTACACCTGTGGCCGAGAGCTTAGCGTTGTGGACAACCATATCCAAAGAGCACATTGACGACCCTGACCAATACGAGAATTCGCCCGTTAAGGGGTTTCTTAGTCAGTAGAGATGATGATCGCGCTTAGGCCTCCGTCACGGATGTGTCAACGAAGGTAAGGTTGGTGAGACCTTTCAGTCTTGCAAACTGAAGAGTTTCGCTGGCCAAGCCGTCGTTTTGCTTTAACCGAAGCTTCTTACCGTGAAGCTAGCTATGTTGATTTTACAAGGGAATCCAACACTTTCGCTTTAGTAACGTCAATAATTAAGTAGGTATCTTCTTAGGTGGGGTCGTTATTATCGGGATCTCAACAAAAGTATCGCAGTGGGTTGGTAATTAATTATCATTCGTCAGTTCAACTGTGCATTGTCGTATATTTAACATTGTTCCGACTATAAAGTGCCTTTGAGTTGATTGGGTGAGATTGGTTGCTAAGACACTGTGTTACATCCATTGAGATATTTTGGGGATGAATTGTATTATAAATTGCTTAGGAAAAGTCAGTACTAATTGGTATTAGATTTGATAGAAATAACGATAGGGTAGGCGGAAACAACAGATGAGGTGGGATTACTAGCGAGTACGAGCAGCCGCGAGCGAGCGAGAGGCGAGCGCTACAGTTCGCTAACAACTCTAGGATTCATCGTTAGGGAGAATCGATATTACACTAGACATTACGCCATTCATGTACCTGTAAGTAAAACATGCACTAATATTCTATTTCAATAGACTATCATCACATCATCATCAATATCTTGACTTATGATTATTTTCATTATTATATCATCGCATCATCATCAATATCTTGACATACGATTATTTTCGTTATTATATCATCGCATCATCATCAATATCTTGACTTCTTCACGATTATTTTCATTATTATGTCATCGCATCATCATCAATAGAGACCCCATCATGGCCAACACAAGTTGACCACTATTGTATTGCGAGTCTGTTTAAAGGGCGTCACCTACCACATCTATACCACACCTACAACTTAGTATAACAAGGAATTTATGCCCACTTTAGCCTCCATAGTTGTGCATCACTTAATGAAACTACAGAATTGTAAATTAATTCTAAGGAACCTGGTATAATTGTCTTACTTAAGTTATAGGTTCTACTAAAATGGGGTTAATGTACAACTTCAATTAACGTGTAACTGTTTCCCTTTATAGAAATACAAACTTCATACTTCTCGAAAAGGGCCTGGTTCTACTCACACAACGCGGGGCCTCATCACTAGACGAAATCACACGCCAAGCCACTCCACCAGCGCGAATCACGTATAGCTTAGGTCTAAATAGGTCTTCGAGGTTAGGTTCCAGAGATAATAAATTCTAGGTTAGATTACGGCATTGTAGGCCTGGAGTCGGACGGTTTTTTATTTGACCGAATCTCTTTCCGTCCGGCAATATCCTAGGAGATGATTTGGTCTGTTAAAGTACTCAAGCTCGATTACTTTAACATAAATAACGAGAGATTCTGTAGCTGTAGGATAGATTTACCTAGACTAGAATAAAACCCAACCTTTCTAGTAGGATCGGCCGGAACTAACTCGGTTTTTCTATTCGCTTTGGTACGAGTTAGTATTTATAGGAACAAAGTGGATATCTAGTACAATCGAGTCTTGATTTTACTGGATTAATTAGTCAAAGGTTCTTTAGCTTCAAAACAAACAAAATTAATTTGATATTTCTATGGTAAATAAATGATTTATTTTCTCGCTTACTATCTGTTTAATTTTATTCAATAGCTTTTCCTTCAGGTAGGATTAAATTTTCAGACGACTAGAAGCTTCTCAGGAGCTTCAGCTTTCAGATAGGGGTTAATTTAAGTTCAGAATACAAAAACATAAAAAGCAAGACATTTAAGAGGTTGAATCGTTACAGTGTGCGCGCGTATGGGTGTGGATCTAAATATGTCGGTATATAGTGAGTTTTATCTGTCGTTTTCTGAAAATAAGCTTTTTACATTATTACCTAGTTTTTATATTTTAGCCAAGTCATCTTTTTCTTTTTACACTCTTTAAAGGTTGTGGAGTTGATGTCAATAAGAGGATTTATTAGGTTGTATAGGTGAATAGACTGGAACTCGTATTGTCACCTTGCGTAAACAGAGTATAGCCGGGTGGAAAATAGCGTTTTCTACCCTAGGGTGGATTTTTTTTTAATTGTTATTGTCAGCCACGGAATCGAGGATAATTGAGTTACTTCATATTACTAAAATAAAAGCTTTACATAATATCTAAACTCAGCTATACATTAAGCGACGGGCTCATTACGACGATGTTGATAAAATCCTTTTTTCTACTCCTGAACCGTTATCTGTCATTTATATAGGCTGTAGCTCAAATACAATGACACCACTAATAAGTCGTCGAAAAACTCTATGCTCTATGGCCCAAAAACGCACTGTTTAGCGTACTTTTTTGGTTCATACATTTTTCATAAAAGCACTGTATAACTTTTTTTTAAATCGGCCGCTATATTGCAGTGGTGCCAACTTCATAAACAAATATTTCGAAATAAAAATATTTATTTACGATTAAACATTTGTATATTATAAATTATTTACTACAATAATAATAAATCATCATCTATTGTGTGTTAAATTACATGTTTTATAAATTCTTGGTATTATTTATGAAAATAAACAGTTCGAATTCGGTCCGGGTCCGGATTCTGTTTGGTTCGGATGTCAAGTGCAAACAAATTAAAAACAAAACAAACCATAAGCAAGAGGTGTCATATTTCCTTCAAATTTCCCACCAAAATACAGTTCAAAATGAAAGGACGAAAGATGATAGACTTATATAATTAGTTAGTCCTAAACCATTAAGATTTTATTCGTGTTTGTGAAGACAAAAGTGTACCTACGTTCCTTTTAAAATGGTCGAAGAAATTAATAACCCACGCCACTCGCGTTTTAAGACCATTCTTATAAAACAGTTGCATAAAATACTATTACAGTTGGTATTTTTTTTCCTAATTGCAGAAACTCAGCATTTAAAGTTTCCCTGTAAAGAGCGTAGCCGTGTTTTCATGGAGAAGTGGCCCTTCCACCCAATGTTTACTGTATTTTCATTATTAAGAGCCCTCATGGTAAGTATTGTTTCCTGTAAGTTTCACCTTCTTTTCTTTGTTATTTTCTGAGATATGATTTTTTAAAACTTTTTATTCAAACAAAAAAAACCACACCGGCTAATGCGATTTACGTAAACTTTTGGTACAGTAATCTTTATATAGAGACTAACGTATTCTTTAAATAATAAAAAATATTTTCAAAAAAATCTTGGATAAATGTAAGAAATAAAACTTCAGTATTTTTTTTTCTTGCTTTCTAGAAGAGCGACACCAACAGTTCTTCGTTAGGTAATTGCGTATATTAAGATCTGCAATACATTTTTTTTTTTTCAAAATAATCCAGTTGGTACTTCATACTAGAAAATAGAAAATTAAAGGATAAGGTATAACCATACACATTTGTTATTTAGAATTATACCAATATAAAAAATAACATTAAAACTATTTAAACTTTAAACGTTTTTTAAACTTTTCTAAAGTTGGCAGTATGTGTATTTTAACGGTTTACTCGTAATATACCTGTTTTATAAAAACTGTTTATGTGAGGAAAGTAATATACGTGTATTATTTTACTTTCCTCACAGTCGAAATGAAAAGTACAATGTTTAACTCGGGTGAAATTACCCATTTCACCCTCGAACTATTGGCGCTCTCACTTCGTTCGAGCGCCAGAAATATCGCCGGTGAAGTGGGTCACTTTCAACCCTTGGTTAACAATCTACTATTACACTCTATCTCATATGGACTCGTAAGGTAACAAAACGTGTTTTAAGTTTTTGGCAAGCATATTTTTATTAAATAAATTTTTAATCGGCTATTGAATAAGGAAATAAATTAATAATGGTACACATAATCACGTAGTTATCGCCATGCCTATTTAATGAATTGTTATTTCTGAAAACATAGCTAATTAAGATCCAAAAAAAAACATTTTGAGGAATTAATTCCCATAAAGGTGGAAATCGTTTTAATACCTTCATTTGGTCCTAAATGCATGTAATCCGAGTTTGCACCATCCCAGGAGGTGTGCATAACTTTTGAGAGCCCAATAACCACGAAATTTTTGCTCTTTTTTCAGTTTTTTGCATGTGCACAAAAACAGTACGATGGACGGAAAATGACTGTATTATATTCAATATTAAAGAAGGTCAATGTATATTATGTGAAATTTTATTTTCAACTTTTTTTATTCTATGGGTTTTTGAGCAAGTATATTTTTTTCAAAGGTCTTCGGTCTTGAAAAGTTGCAAAATGTTTCCAGTCTCTAACCTTTGATTTCGACTATACCACTGAACCGAATTTAAAGTTTTAGATATTCATTCGACGCAGAATTTGACTCTCTTTAATATTGAATAGAATACATTTTTGTCCGAAGTACCGTTTTTGTGCTACATGAAAAGCAAAAATGTGTGCACACCTCCTGGGATTGGGCAAACTCAGATTACACGTAGGTATTTAGGACCAAATGAAGGTATTAAAGGGCGTTTTCAAGAAAAGTTGTTCAATTTTTTATGATTTTATATCTGGATAAAAATCGTTTTATTCTACTCAGAATTTGAAGCCCTTTCGATTTTAATAAGAGAAAAAAAAATGTGTCCCGAGTTATTCATACAATTTTTTGTTTACGCTACCGTCCTACAAACTTCTATGAAGACGGTAACGTAACGGACCAAAAAAACTTAGGACACTTTTTTTCTGCTACTAAAATCGAAAGGGCTTCAAATTCTGAGTCGAATAAAGCGATTTTTATCCAGATATAAAATCATCTTTTCTTGAAAACGCCCTTAAACGATTTCCAGCTTTATGGGAATTAATTCTTCGAAAAATTCTAATTTGATTGGCCTAAATACCTAGGTTGTTTACGTAAAACCGTTGTAATTTCGGTTTCCTCACCAATTTGTTACACCCAATCCTGAAATTACGGCAAAATTTGACAATTTACCAACTAAGGGGAGCAGCAAACTAAGCGCGGCCACGGCAGGAATAAAAACGAATACCCTTCGAGAGTTCGATGAAATTTCGAAAACCTATTTGCTATCCGACCATTACCGAGGGTTGTGATGTAACTTTATTTGTTCGGGAAGCCTTCTGTTAAGTGATTTTTTACTTCCAAATGTCCAAGTTTTCGGAAGATTTTTTTTTAAAGAATGAGTTAAGATTTCATATCAACGGCCAGTAGCGAAATTATATATTTTGTCTTTTTCCTGTTCTGTTCTTTTTCTTTCTGGTTGAAGTTGCACCACGTCCGTAGGAATTACCCATCGCTACCCTACACGTGACCCCTGGGCGGTGCTAAAAGTGCAACAACCTGGCAACCGTACCGTCTTTTCGAAGATCTCACAGTTCTAATACAATGATTTGCCATACGATAAATAAATCTATCTGTCACATGATCTTTCATGATGCCCGTTTGGAGATGTTGAATGATTGATGACGAGGACACGCCGCACTCTTTCACAAAGCGTAGGTAATTTTCGTGATTAAATAGTTACGTGATTTTGATTAGTAATCGGCATTTGTGTCAAGTTCGAGTAATAAATGTATGTAATCGTTACTACTCTAGGTAATTACTAATCAATGTGAAAACATGCCTTAATAAATGATCTCTGTGAATTTTCTACACGTGAAAATCGATAGCAGGTTAGTAGCGTTTTCTTTCTCATCTCTCTGTCACATGATCTTTCATGATGCCCATTTGTAGATGTTGATTGATTGATGCTGAAGGCACGCCGCACTCTTTCACAAAGCGTAGGTACTTTTCGTGATTAGTTACATAATTTTAATTAGTGATTGACATTTGAGTCAAGTTCGAGTAAAATTTTTATGGAATCGTTAGTACTAGGTTGGGTAGACTGGGTACGGTTAAAACAGAGGTCGGTTGAAACAACGTAAATATCACGCAAACCATTGGCGAGACGACGAGGGGTCCAAAGAGGGAAAGAAGCGGACGATCGGTTTGTACACGAAAAACATCGTGACGTTGCTTCCCGCGCGCGTAATTTGTTTGTAGAAGACCCTATTGTATTTTGATCCCCAAAAGTAAGTATTTTCACTCGTAGAGCTTTTCAATTATTCTGGTTTCTATATAAGTGAGAGTATTGAGTGTGTGTTTATGTTTGAAGTGAAGCTTGTGGATCATGTCAGCGTATCTAGTTTTACTGTATCATTATTCTCATTATTACTATAACGGTTTTTTTTCCGAAAGTAGGAGGGGGGGACGGTTGAAACGGCACGGTTGCAACAGAGTGATTTGCTTGTATTTTTTTGACATTGACTAATGTGAGTCAAAGTAAGTTTTCTTTTAGTTTATTTTCATGTATTTTTATTAGTTTTGTTACGTTTAAAATGCAAACAGTTTATTTTTTTGGTTTAGGTAACTTACTTAAATAAGATGACAAATTACTGATAATATATACGTAGAGTTTAACTTGTAAGCGCAAAAACGAAAGCTGATTAAAAAGAGGTCCTAAATTATAGGTAATCTCATAAAAATACGAATAAAACACATAAAATTATAATATTTTGTCACTGTTTCAACCACCCCTGGGATGGGGACAGTTGAAACAAATCGTTTTTTTTTTCAAGTTGATCTACTTCTAAAACTAGAGCACCTGGACCCAAAAATCTATTGCCGTTTAGTAGATAATAACACGTCCTTTCATTTGATATATTTTCTTCATCTCACAGATTATAAAAATCAAAACTCCGGACGATATACGAAAAATTGGTTCAATTGTACCCAGTCTACCCCAATCACTAATCAATGTGAAAAAAGGCCTTAATAAATTATCTCTGTGAATTTTCTGGTTGAGTAGAGCGAGCAGTCAGGTTGGGCACTGGGCAGCTGTGCTATTTGAATATCACAAGTGCTCGCGCAATGTGCGCAACAGCCCCCCTATTCTGTAACTTGTTTTAAGCTCACCTCAACGCTCACCCACAATTATACCTTGACACCGCGATGCGTAGTAACTAAGCGTAGGTAAACGTCTAGTTTCGTAACGGGTGACCGGCGGGGTGAGCCGCATTAACGCGTAGCGAATAACAGTCCCCCTATTCTGTAACTTGTTTTAAGCTCACCTCAACGCTCACCCACAGTTATACCTTGACACCGCGATGCGTAGTAATTAAGCGTAGGCAGAGGTCTAGTTTCGTAACGGGTGACCGGCGGGGTGAGCCGCATTAACGCGTAGCGAATAACAACCCAGTAGCGTACATGTAAAATTCCATAATAATTGTATAGCAAATAGCGTTAACAAACTTGCTAACTTGCTTTATAGAAAATGAGATTTATTGTTGGATATGAACGGCTGTCTATTATGAATTAGGTATCACGGTAATAGTAGTTTATGCTACTGATACATAATGAGAGGCCTTTAAATATGAGTGTGGTTTTCAGCGAGTTTCATAATAGGATCACACGAGTGTTTTAAGGCCTAATTATTTATTATTATTATTATTAAAAACATGTTAACACAACATTTCAGTCCTAAAACCAATGCGTCATGAAAACGATACTAAACTATACAACAAAACAAACAAAACACATATAATTACATTGGTACAGTTGATTGCCTGTCATCCATCTCCTCACAGAAGCTCAGACATTCACCGCACACATACATCCATCGCCACGCAAGTAAGTCACACTCCGGTGCTGATGCCAAGAGCGCATTGAGATGTGAGAGAGCACGGATCAGCGGCGAGTTCCTGCGTGACACAGTGCGCGCTGTGGGCACCGCCAACAAATCGCGTCGCCGTGGCCTAAGGGTTATCTTTGGGATATCCGGAGTATAGAGTCGCACGAGGCGACTCACTAGCTCCGGACAATCTGACTCACCGCGTATGATCCGACACGCAGTCACCAACAAATTGTAATTACGTCTTACCTCCAACGAATTATAACCTAGGGTTCCTAACAGGTATTTGGTGGGATACATAAATGGATAGTTCCCAAAAACTTTCCTATATAAAAACCGTAGGAACGTTTTCTGAACCTTCTCCAGTAATAAATAAATAAATAAATAAATATTTGCGGACAATCTTACACAAATCAACCTAGTCCCAAACTAAGCAAAGCTTGTACTATGGGTACTAGACGACGATATACATACTTATATAGAGAAATAAATACTTAAATAGATAGAAAACATCCATGACTCAGGAACAAATATTCGTGCTCATCACACAAATAAATGCCCTTACCGGGATTCGAACCCAGGACCTCTTGCTTCGTAGGCAGGGTCACTACCAACTAGGCTAAAGCGGTCGTCACTCAATAGGGCGTAAGTTGATTCATAAGGGTGCCATATGATTGACGAAGCTTCCAGCTTGCTTCTAACGAGTGCGTTATAAACTAGCCTGATGGCCCCGGGATCATAAAAGTCACGAAGGTTGCGAATCACAAAGCCTAATCTTCGATAGCAGCTTTTAGCAAGTGATAATATGTGCTCATGGAAAGTAAGCCGCATATCGAAGACCACGCCAAGATCCTTAACGCTTATGTACAGTTGCATACACTACTTTATCTAAAAACTTATCATAAGTACTCTAAGATGGGTTCAGAAGCCGTAGGAAAATGACCTGCATTGCTACGAGTGCTACCTGTAAGTTATCTTTGAAAAAAAAAAAAAGTGAAAAAAAAAATGAAAAAAAGTGACAAAAAGTAAAAAAAAAAGTGCAAAAAATTATAAAAATAATAAAAAAAGTGCAAACAAGTAAAAAAAAGTTAAAAAGCGGAAAAAAAAGTTCGAAAAGTAAAAAAAAAAGTGAAAAAGGTAAAAAAAAAGAGAAAAAAAGTAAAAAAAAAAATAAAAAAGTAAAAAATGTTAAAAAAGTAAAATGAAAAAACATAATGTATTTTAGTTTTAGTTAAGTTTAATTATAGTGGTGTATTTATTAAAATATATTTGTGACAAAAAAAAAAAAAAAAAAACATAATAAATTGACGTTTCGTATCGATAACTGTTTTAATATCTATAGATACTAGACTAGAGACCCACTTGAGTTTTGACAGCTGTTCCAAATTTAAACTCATAACGATACCGATAATCTGTACTGTAATAACATTACAGTACAGATTTTACCTACTACCACAGACAAGAAAGTTGTCATAGTAAAATTAGTTGTAATAATGCTGGTCATTACCGACGGTTTCTGAACGCATTTTAGAGCACTAATGATATGTGCGTAGATAAAATATTCTTAAACACTGTTGCCTACTATTAAACCTTTTATCGCCGCCTATCAGTTCAGTTTTAATAGTATTTCCATTTAAAGGTATACGTACGGCTATTTCACGAACAAATATTACGTTGAAATGGGTTTGGTTAAATACGTATGAATGTAATCACTCTTGTTAAGTATATGTATGCCCACTATAAAGCTAGTAGGTAGTTTAGGTATAAATAAGTACTTTTCAACAGTCTTATGATAATTATACCGATTCTCAATTTTATACAGTCAACAACAAAAGAAACTGATGAAATAGGGTCCCAAAATAATAGATATAATAAATTAAGATGGTCAGATGATACTGACTATGTAGTTTTTGATGCATCTTAAGTATTTGATCACATTCATTTGAATCATGATGAAAACTAAATGACAATGCCATTCAAAAACTTCGGCTCGTTTCATAATAACATCTCACTAGTATTTTAATGCCTAATTATGTACACTATTTTTATCTACCCACATCAATGATGTGTTCGGGAACCATTAGAATAACCGCCATTGCACGCCATGGCCGACTAGATTTCAAATCATGACCAACTCCACCGGACCCGGACCACCCCAACACCATCAGGTTGCCATAATAACATCGATTATCGATGTTATTATGATTTTTCATACATTATAATAACACTGGCACAGATAAAACGCTGATGTTACGTTACTGGTTGCAATTATGGTGGTCGTTTCGTTATATATGGTTTCCGAACACATTCTAGAGGATTTATGATATGGGTGTAGATAAAGTAATTTTTCTAATCGTCGACTTTAATCTTTGAATTAAGATTTCGTACACGAAACTAAGATCACATACTTTTTAATCCTGGAGCTCCACGAGCTCGTCACGGAACTCGTATGGTTTCATAAGATAACCGCCAGCAGTCATCTTATGAATCCAGGAACTGTATAAGATAACTGTGAAGACATCAACGCGCAAAATTACTAAGCTGCTGCGCTTCATTTCAGCAGGGCGATTTTCAATAGATACCAAGTTTGTTTAATAAATTATTATTTCCGTTGACTCGTAGATTAGGCCACTCAGCAAGCTTCGTGGCCTAAACGTGGTACTCGACTTAAAAAGCATCCATTATATGTATAACGATTGCATAAACTACTATTATTGCGTGTTTCAAATTAAACTGATTATCTATAAAATATGGGTTTTGGGGCTGCATGACCTCGCATGATCACCTCGCAATACAAATCAGATATTGTTTGGTTAGTCTCGGTTATATTTGTAATACAAACACGGGGCGTGACTATATTTAACACCTCTCGTTCGTCAAGGGTTAAAATCCTCAATGATGTGTTCGGGAACCATTAGAATAACCGCTAGGTAGACCAACTAGATTTCCATAATAACATCGAAATCGATGTTATTATGATTTTTCATAAAATATAATAACACTGGCACAGATAAAACGCGGATGTTACGTTACTGGTTGCAATAACGGTGGTCATTATATATGGTTTCCGAACACATTACAGAGGATTTATGATATTGGTGTAGATAACATCTTTTATAATGCCGAGTTATCATTCGAAAACTTGAAATTTTGACTTTCTTTTGTTCGTCAGTTAACAGTTTAGGTAAAAATTTGTTATTCATTGAAGTTTTCAGTACAGAGATAGTTATGAAATCGTGTATTATTATTTCGCTTTGACATATTGATTTGTCATTTCGTTTCTGTGAACCAGTGTTATTATTATCATTTTCTTTTGACTAATTAAATGTATAGTTAAAAACCGGCCAAGTGCGAGTCAGACTCCCGCACGAGGGGTTCCGTACCATTATCTAAGAAAACGGCAAAAAAATCACGTTTGTTGTATGGGAGTATTTTTGGGGTTCCCCATACTTAGAACTGAAACTCAAAAAAAATATTTTTATCAAACCCATACGTGTGGAGTATCTATGGATAGGTCTTCAAAAATGACATTGAGGTTTTTAACATCATTTTTTTCTAAACTGAATACTTTGCGCGAGAGACACTTCCAAAGTGGTAAAATGTGTCCCTAAGCGAGAGACACTTCCAAAGTGGTAAAATGTGTAACTTCTAAAATAAGAGAATGATAAAACTAAAAAAAATATATGATGTACATTACCATGCAAACTTCCACCAAAAATTGGTTTGAACGAGATCTAGTAAGTAGTTTTTTTTTAATACGCCATAAATCGTAAACCGCAATTTATTTAACGGAACCCTTCATGTGCGAGTCCGACTCGCACTTGGCCGCTTTTTTAGTATTTGTTGTTATAGCGGCAACAGAAATACATCATCTGTGAAAATTTCAACTGTCTAACTATCATGGTTCATGAGATACAGCCTGGTGACAGACGGATAGACAGACAGACGGACAGCGGAGTCTTAGTAATTGGGTCCCGTTTTACTCTTTGAGTACGGAACTCTAAAAAACACATTTCCAATTGCCTTGACTATAAAGAAATACTAAGGATCCTAACCCTTAGTAGCTCTGATTTATTCAACCGGCATGTCATTAAGCCTGTTATTCATGTAAAATGGATGTTGTTAGCCGGCTAACAAAATCGCCTGTTGTCTGAGACCGCGAGCTGACAGCGGCGTGAATAAGCGCCCGGATTCCGACCCGGGCCCACCATGAGCCCGGGAACGAATAAAAATTCCTCGCGTCCGTCCTTTCTATCAAAGGGGATCAGCCCAGACTCAGTTTCTATTAAACGAATGTTGCTTGTCGTGCTAGCGGTAGGTACCTACTTATAGTGTAGCTACGTAGTATACACCATTTATGATAAAAATAGAAAAAAAAAAACCTTTTATCTAGATAATATATTAAAAATAGGTAATTAGATTTTAACGGACGAAGTGAAGCGAAGGTGAGTCCATATGCGAATCTCTAGGAATTGCTATTCTAGCCAAAACATATAGGCAATAGATAATGCTTTTATCGAACAATGACAGGGAAACAATAATATTTTCATTATATCTAAGCATAAATGTACGTCAAAAACCTAGTTCCCGCCATAAGGTATTTTTTATTCATAATTCCAGTTACTAATTAATTAAAATAACACTTTACAACACTTGATTATTTTTTTATAAAATATTTAAACTAGGCACTTATCTTATTGTTTACACATCAACACCTACAAAAGTAATTATAATTAACGTTACTGCTGTTTTTCAACAATATTTTCACCCTCACCCAAGTGAAACGGTTCAGTGGTTGTTATAAGGGAGAGCCTACCCCTAATTCAGTTAACGAATCGAGCACTGCGGTGAAAATAGCTGCTATATTAAATAGTTATTCCACATCATCATTTTTGTGAGCTATTTGATGCATGGATGGTAAAAATTTCAAGTAAGATTAAGTATGGCCTTATCGCCTAGTAACTGCAATACGGGCATGTCTCATTTATTTTTCTCTTGTATTTTACTTTCGAGATGTGAACGTGTTGCAGTGTGCAATAGAGCCACATCTGAAATGTGTTCTAATTTTGAGATGTGGCCGTTTCGAAGTCACAGGCGTTATTTGAAAATGATAAAAAAAAAACATAATATAACCGAACGAATTAAATTGTATTCAAAGAGTTAGTCACACATTACGCATTCATTAACGTTTTTGTACTCGTCAACGTCACTCTTTTCATAGTTGTAGTCCATGTTACTGTCGAAACAATCGAAATAACTGTTTCGATACGCTCCAGACAACCGAAAAAAATTCAACCACAGATGTATGAATATAAGGAGATCGGACATGGCGGCCGATTTGTATAGAGTGAGCCTGTCGCAAGTACATTAACCCACACAACGCCCAAGTAATTGACAAGACAAAGCACGCATACATCTAAAACACACACACTTGTATACCTACACGCTTATTTACAATAAACGCGCATCATATCAGGCATTTTGGGAAAAAACGTAATATTCTCTGCGATCAGCACGCGTGCACAGTATGGCAGTGTATGCCCATTGAGCATACGGCTGCGACACTGCCGCCGGCGGCTTGTCCTCTCTCTAGTATTCTATGCTCTGAGGTTTCAACAGTATCGAGTTTGTTTAATTAGTTCAGTTGACTCGTAGAACATTAATTTTAATGAACTCGTACAAAAAGTATTGTTCACAATAGTGTTATAATCAAGCTTTTTAATCTCGTACCTTACTTAGGCCACTCAGCAAGCTTCGTGGCCTAAACACGGTACTCGACTAAAAAGCTCTCTATTATAACACGATTGTGAAAAATACTATTAAATGCGACACGGATGAATATTTATGAAATTGGTTAACCCTGTGCTATATAATGTACCTATACAACGGCTCCGCTTCGGTTCCGTGTAGAATACCTACTCGCGAGGGAATATTTACAAAATGGCAGGTCAAGCACCAAAAATCCATTAAGTGCACATGACAAAAAAGTTGATAAATAGTAACTAAGTCAAACATTAGTAGTACTTATCAGAGCTTGCATCATTCACTCGCAAGGTCGGCTAGTAACACTTGTATTGATCGGAACGAACCATATTTACCGGTATCATTTACGATTGATTTTATTTGTTGTGGGGCTGCAGGTGTCGTCAAACCAATCAATTAATCATACATATACAAGATTTATTATTTTACATTATATTTGTATAATTGAAATTGCAAGAAGAAAGTCATATTATAGTGTCACCAGCATAATATTTGCCACAAAAAAGCGGCCCATAATATGTGACACGTCCTAACTGCCCTAGAAATAGAATCGTGTTAGATGTGTGTGTGTGTGTGCGTTTTGTTGTACTTTTACTTTATTCGCACCTACTTACTACCTATGTACAGTCAAGTGTAAAAATATGGCTGCATACAACTAACTCATAAAAATATGGCTGCATACAACTAACTCATAAAAATGTCCCACCGCTCTTATGTCAGCGGATTAAATCAATACTTTTTTTGTACCTAGATATATTTGTAAACTGGTCATTGAATAGGTAAAATTGTAAATTCTTACTGTTGCGTACTTATAAATCTTATAATACACACTCACACACACACACACACACACACACACACACACGCACACACACACACACACACACACACAACACACACACACACACACACACACACACACACACACACACACACGCACGCACACTCAAATATACACACACATATTAGATTAATTAATTTAAATTAAGGAAAAGTGTACATTTACTTTAATTTAAATTACTTTTATGTAATGGTTACATTATTGCTATTATAGGAAGAGCGGGATCTTCTGCCACAAGTATTTATAATACTTACTAGAAGATTCCAACCCTAAACTATTGTACATATTTTTGTAACCAAATAAAGATTTTTCATTTTCATTTTCATAATAGTACTTACCTATAAATCGAACCGAATTTTACCAATAATTTATAGTACATTGTGCATTAAGGGCCGTAAGAAGGGGATTACTAACGAGAGTCTACGACGAATTTGTAATCCCCTTACTGCCCGTGATACACACAATGTTTTTCATCACATTTGCGAGGAAATAAATAAGTACAAAAGACAGAAAAATCTAAGTTCATACAACCGCACCACTCAAAAATTTACGAAATTGACAACTTCACTTACAGATTTGAGGAGGGCGAGGGGGCGTGGTGCCGCATGGCCTGCTAGATTTTTTTCAACCAATCACAGAGAAGAGTTCTTGTGACGCGCGGCCAACTAGATTTGCCAACCAATTTGTTTGATTTGTTTTTAACCAATCAGATCACACACAAGCTCATAACTCCCTAGGGAGTTCTAAATCCATAACTCCCGCGGGAGGTTAATCGTATATAGCTGCTCTATAAATTTGCCTATAATACACCTTTTACGAGCAAGTGTGATGAAATAGTTATTTATGATACAAGTGCGGAAAGTAGGTAATTCCCAAAGAGTGGCGATGACCAAAAACACGAGTTGGGAATTACCTATCCGCACGTGTATCACACTACATTTTACAATGCATCATGCGAGGAAATAATAAAAATATGCATAAAAGATGAAATTTTAATTGTCACGAACTCACAAAATCTCATTCCCGCATAGTGTGCGGGAATAATGGCCTGAAATCCATTCCCGCACGAGCAGGTCCAGCCCGGCCACGCCATGCTGGCATCAACCACTTCCCGTGTTTATGTTGAACCATATAAAGGGGCACATTCAGAGCAAGTGCATTGTAAAATACATTTTCGTGCGATTCAACGCGCTGGATGTTACTGACACACGTGACATCTACAAATATTATAAAGAGAAAAAGTCTGTAGGCTTGTAGCTTCCTAATTTGTATGCAGGTAGGGGGTAATCTCCGAAACCACTTATTCGATATATTTTTTCACATATGTATAGAATGGACTTTCTGGGTGATCATAGGCTAAGTATGTTTTATCCCCCGGGTTTGCTAGGCGTTCTTTGTAATACGGCAGCGAAGCCGCGCGGCAGCTATATCTTATAATAATTAGCGATATTAAAATCAATGAATATCCGTTTGTTTGTACACGTTGTTTATTCCAAAGTATTTTCAGGGCTGGCTGACCAAGGGCGACTCGGGCGGTGATCGCACGGAGCCTCCGCCGCCGGCCCACGCCCCGCTTGATGCTGTGTGGCAGCCCGTCGCTGGGACCCGGTGAGCATATGCATTAACAATGTATTCAGCGGCCTTTAGACCTAGCTAAATGCAGTGCACTAACTGCACTCACACTAACTGATGAGAGCATGATGGTTTATCTACCCTCGCATGTAGAGCCCAATTCTCGGGCCGATCGAGATAATGTCGAATAGAGATGATCTCTATTGACGTAATCTCTATCACCCAAATCTCGAAGAGAGCAAAATTTCTTATTCTGAGGCATGATAGAGATCATGTCGAGCGACAATCTCAATGTCTATTGCAACATGCGTTTCGTTTTCCTTGATTGTGTTTATTTTCAATCGATTATAAAATAATGAAATATTTTTTAAGTATTTCCACTGAATTCAATATCAAAAACAAAAGTGTTATTAATTTACAATAGTGTAATCCATAATTATGGTGATTTAACACATAAAAAATATATAAGTGTTTGCTCGATTAAAAACTTACGTGAAAAGGAGCGCATAAAAACTGTTCGGACTTGGCAGTTTCGTGTCAAAGACTACTTTCAGTATTTGTAAGCTGTCAATATTTTCCGCCATTACGCCACTGACAGATCTAATGTATAAGAAAATCTCGCTCGACTCGTTGCATCTCGATCGCTGGGAGTATATCTCGAGTGTGAGATTTGAGAATACGGAAATTGTTTTTCGTTTGATATCCGCCATGCTTTTTCAATTAGACATCATGTCGAACGGCTCGAGAATTGGCCTCGGTCTAAAGGCCGCTTTAGAAGTAAGGACTAAGTAGTTGAGATAAAAACAATGAAACAAAAGAACATTCTTCCACTTATCGCGAGTAATGTGGTTTTGTAGCATGTGACGTGTGAAATGCGAATGTGATGCGCAATTGATCTCCTGCTTTTTTCCATGAACTTGCAGAAGAAATTTTTCATCGCGAAAATCGCAGCTAAAGTAAATAACAGGGATCAACTTATACCTACTCGTATATATCTACTCTTTAATATCTTCTATTCTCGTTTTGTTGTTAGCGGTATTAATAACCTGAATTGTATGTATCTGGAATAAGTTTTAATAGGGTTGGTTATATTTTCGGTTAGATGTAGTGAATAATCATTTCCCATCGTATTATCTCGGAAATGTTCGTATTTGTCATGCTACATCAGTCAACCTCAGTACTTTTTGTACCGTGACCGACTGAAATAGCAAGTCACGTTCGTACGTTTCCGTGAAAAAACGATGGGAAACCATTATGCACTACATCTGTACCTAGTTTGACACAATCATTCATGAATTTGACGTACACTGTCTTTCCGCTTCACTAACTAGTAACCTAACGTAGGCATATTAAATAAGGTATTCATTTCGACCACATCAAGTAATTTGATAATAGTACATTGTGATACAAGTGAGCTATGTTGATCATTACATCCGAGGGGGAATTGTTCACGCAAGCCGCAGGTGAGCGTGATAATAGAGCCGAGGATGTAATTATCAAAGATCACGCGATTCATACGACAGATTTACGAGGAAAAAATCCTGTTCATAACATGAAAATTTTATAGGCTCCTAAGTTATGTTATTTAGTTATTGATGGCAAAAGGTTTTATTCTCACATAGTACAGTCAGGGGTATTAATATACGCACATAAATAACGACATAAATAACTGTACAGGACTCTATTGTCAATGACATAAAGGCGTGTACAGATATTTATGTCCTAATGTATGTACGTATATTAATACCCCTGACCGTACCTACATCGCCAAGAATTTCCAGTGGCGTCAATTCTATTTATCACTTTTCTCTTCACCACGAGTCAACATTTTTGGTAATAATCAAACACGCATCAACAATGTTTACAAACAAATATTTGTGAAATGGCCTATAATGGCGCGCAAGTCGCGCAACTATTTTTCGTGAAGTTTGCGCAGTGCGCGCGCAGGTGATAAATCGAGACTGAGAGATGACATCTCTAAACAGCCAATACAAAGTAAGATAAATATTTTCGTACTCAATACAAATTCCTGCAAAATGTTATGAAATCTAAGTAATCCGAGAATGCGCCGTGTTCATAAATACTCCTTGCTGCAAGGTGCCGACCTGTGTTACTCGGGCTATAACTATAAAACACGAGTGCCGTAATGTTATAAAACACGCGTGTTTAAGAGGTAGGTACCCAGGATTATGAATCTAAAAGCGACGTAATAAGAAGCATGTTACGAGCAAATAACTGTTACTGATTGGCTTTTACTTAAACATTACGATTATACTGAAAACTATACTCGACATTATTAAATAACATATGTACTATTTACACTCCCACACACACACACACACGCAGACACACACATACACATGCATCCTAAATCTCTTGCGTTTGCTCATTGTTAAACTATAATTCTATTTTGTTAGGTAGGTATTTAAAATTCTTAATCTTATTTAAATAGGTACTGTTTTTTCCGGGTCTAACGCGATATTTATTTACCTCCATTACTGACGTTTTGACACGGGTTGCACCGAAACAGTATTTAAATATGTGTACAAAGCGCGAGAGTTTAAAGTGTTATTCTTAATCTTTTTCTCAAATTACACTGTATAAACATCGTCTGTAATTGCTGTTCTGGGGAGGAGCACTGTTTATCCTAAAGCACAGGTTTAAACCTATTTAGGAAGCAGAGTTTCTAGTTCTAAATAAATAAATGTGTTGAAAAGATATTTACACCCGCCAACCTCAAGCGGTTCCTCTACTCAGTGAAATGCCTATCTAGGCTACATTCCTCTCGAGCCGACGTTGTGTCGTAAATAATTTCTAAATGCCAGGGTAAATGAATAGCCTAATAAGAATACCGAATACAAATGAGACTGTAAAGCTATGAATAATGGTGTAATTCTGCTGGCTGTTTTCAATTTACTTATAGATGGTTTTAAAGGGTGATTTCACACGCATTTCACACGTTTTGGGTTGAGGTGGCTATAGGGAGAGTTAAGTAGCCTTGGTGTTCTCTTCACTCTCTCAATAGCCAACTCTTTGGAAAACTTCAGAATTTTATATATTTTTTAAAACTTTTATTTTCTTACTTTATTTTATTTTTTGTTCTCAATACTAACATAACACGTAAGATTTTACTAACAAAACTATGGATATGTATGGTCTGAAATAAATGTTTTTTTATTTTTTTTATTTTATTGCTAAACTGTCCAAACGTAAGAGTTATTTACTTACACTCTTAGAGTTCCAGATTTCATTTTATACACATGTATGGTTTTTCCATCACCCATCACGATTTAATTCTTTGTTGAATCTTTATTCTACAGTAAATTTTAATAAACAAAATATGAATCCCAGAGAGAATCAAAACTAGGTGTCCTCCTCTTTTCAAACAGAGTAGGTACAGATAACCAATTCAATTGTAGGCGTAAAAATGAAAAGTTGTCTCATCGACAGTTCGGTTTAATTTTGTGAAAAGTGTCGATGTCCCCGGCGAATTCTTTAATTTTGCTGATATTCGAAATGAGTTGTCATCGAAAATATGTAAAAAATAAGCCACAGAAAGCATATAGGAGGTAGAGGCCCTAACACGATAGGTTTTACGGTGAAAATGTACTGTAATGTCACGTAAAACGCAACGATAAAACGTATCGTGCTAGCTGGGTAGGTGTACACATGGCAAACTTTATGCATGGTTTGATAGCTCTAGTAGGACAGTGAAGATATTTACTATTTTAGGCAGGATTAGCAATGTACAAGTTGCAGAACATTCCCAAAACGCGGAAGCATTCTCAAGAATGTTCCCAGAACATTCTTGCAACATGAAACTTATCGTTTAATTTTTTTAATGTGCTTACAATAAAAACTAAATGAACATAATTGAATCATATTTAGTATTATGTACATGTTACTTTGTTACTATTCATTATTTGCTTGACAAGTCATAAATTGTCAATAAGTTTCATAAATTCTCTTTTAATTTCCGAGAACATTTCAGAGAAAGTTGCAAACAGAATATTTCTAGCATCGTATTATACACTAGCTGTTGCCCGAGACTTCGTCCGCGTAGTACTTGTTATCGTGTTATACAATGATTTCTCTCAATGCAAACTTTGAACCCTCTTCTAGGGGATACATTTAGAAAATGGTTGAAATTCATTTTCTAGTTTGTGAACAAACAGTCTAAAACCGAAGTTACAAATCTCATACCTTAAAGATGTCTTGAAATAACTTTAAACCCCCCTTTTAACACTCTTAAGGGATGAATTTGGAAAAACTCTGAAATTGGTTTTGTAGTCTTTTAACATACCTATACAGAATAAGACCGAAGTTACAAATCTCTAACTTTAAAATTTTCTTGCTCTCCATATAAAATTTTAACCCCCTTGGAGGTTGAATTTTTCTAATCGCCGAAAGCACTTTTTTCGTATTGTAATAGGTAATGTTACTACTAAATATTAAGTCTCTAGCTCAAAAAAAATGTTACCCATACAAAGCATGCCCCCGTATTTTACCCCCTTAGAGGTGGAATTTTCTACAACTCTTACTACTTGTATTACTTTATTTGTATTTTAATAACTAATCGTTCCACAAAGTTTTAAGTCTTTAGCTCAAAAAAAAAGATTCCCCTATACAAACTTTGCACCCCTATTTTACCCCCTTAGGGGTGGAATTTTCAAAAAACCCTTCTTATCCCTTTGTTTTAAAGTCTGTCATAAATATTGGCCAGTACAGAAAAAGATCGGTGCATCAAAAAATTTCTTACCATGCATGTTGTGTTCAAAAACAAATGTGTTTTTTACATTAATTTATACTTTATAAACTAAATTGTTATAAATGACAGAGCCAAGGGACTTTATTCATCATTTACTAATATACTTATGTACATTTATTATTTGCAAACGACTTAAAAATAAAATAAAATTACAGAAACGTATCAAAACTTTGCCCTTTAGGCAGGGTGCCCATCACACAGGCAGCATTCCCGCGTTGAATAGCAATCGCTATTCTTTGAGCGAGAAAGCTGCCTGCGCGAGGGTCACCCGTTGCGTCCCTCAACCGCTTGCTGATCTCCTTGTGGAGCCCACGCGCGCTTTTTCCCCAAGGGCCGAGTGTCTCGACGCCAAATGCGACAAAGTCGTACTGGGCGCCGAGACAGCTATATTTCCCGACCTTGGATCGCTCTCGGGCATCCGCCGCTGCCCCGGCTAGTTTGGACGTGACTGGCAAGTAGGACGCTGCCAACGTATCAGCGCAAGTAGCGTCCCACACCAGTGCACGGCCTATTCGCCAGGGGATCAACGTCATCCCGTCCGGACGCTTGCCGTCGTCCCGTACAATCCGAGGCTCAAGAGTCACGGGGACGCAGGCGCTGGCAAGCGCCCTTCTCAAGATGTCGTTGAGTGCAGCGTGACGGGACAAGCGGCCGGCACCCGAGGAGCAGGCGAGTCCATGGTGACCAAAGCGATCTACCGCGGCTCCACACGAGACGCAATTGTGGTCTACGCAGACATCAACTCCAATGCGGAGAGCAACTGCAATTCGGAGTGTGCCCGGATCAATAAAATTACCTAAGTTAGGTGATGGGTAGGCATGAAGCCAGTGCCCTGACCAGAGCCAAGTGTTTGTCGTAGTGCCTTATTTATATAACAATGTCAATTACTATAATTACATCAATAGACATGCATCATGGAGTGCAGCTCAGAAAATAATTATATTATAAGGACTACACCTAAACTATCGTGAATATTCATGGTATAAACTACGATAAATAAATAAATTCTCGTTCTCGAGAACATTCTCAGAAGTTACAGAAAAATTCTCATGTGGAAAGTTTCGCAACTTTGGAAAGTTCTCGTGAGTGCATTGCTAGGCAGGATAGATCAAGAGTTTTCATGCAAATAGTCGAGACATTCAAACGTCTCAGGAAATTATAAGGGTCACTTTGCATGAGTTATATAAGCTACAAGAGCGTATTTTTAATGCATTAATAGTACATTATTGCCGTGGCCGGGAAGAAGACAATTGCAGGCTGAGTATTTTGTTTAAACGGACGAGCTTGCGAGTCCGTTTAATTATAATACGAAGCCTGCAATTGCCATTCCGGCTGAGGCTAATATAGTGCTTTTCTCAAAAATGGGGGAATAAAAAAGTCTAAATTTAAATCAAGCGTTATTATTAAATACAAATTGAGGATACTGCAAATGACATAAAATTAAACGTCATAATTTTTTTTAAACAGAATCGCAAGTGTATTTTTCCACCGAAAAACGCAATCTTTTTATGACACATACAAAAATGTCGCGTTTGCAACAGAAAAATACGACTTTATTTGGCTGAATACGACCTGTGCCGTCTTTTATATGCCAGTTTCTACTTTTTAAAAAGTTTGGTACTCGACAAATAAAGGAATTCATATGTAACATTCCAGGCGGCCTGCAATGTTTTTTATTTTTTAATTTTGATCTGGCCTTAAACTATACACTTTACCTTCCAATATGTAGCGAGTTATGTTCACTTTGCGGGCCATTTTTGAGAAAAGTATTTTATTGTATATTTCTTGATTCGCATTAATTTCACATTGAAGTTATCAACAATCAAATGTTAAGGACACTGCCTCGGTAAAGCAGAGGGCGCTGGCTCGATGCCCGCCTTAGGCTACATTCGGGCACAATTAATTTTATATCTGTATTTTTAACCCCCGACGCAAAAAGAGGGGAGTTATAAGATTGACGTGTCTGTGTATCTGTGTGTCTGTCTCTGTCTATGGCATCGTAGCTTCTAAACGAATGGACCGATTTGAATGCGTTTTTTTATCCGAAAGCTGACGTGATTGAGATGGTTCTTAGCTACGTTTCAACAAAATCCGTTCAGCCGTTTTTGAGATATTGAACTTTGAAATGAAAATATCGGGGGTTTTCAACTTTTCTAAGTTGTTAATTATGTTCTATTTATGTATCTAATGATTAAATACAGCGTTTAGTTTGTTGGTGATACTTGCAGTATTTAATAAATACCTCCTTTTGTTTGGTTTGTTTTGTTGAGTTTAAATATTCTGTTGTAGGTATAACTTGAAATATAATCGTGAAAGTTATCTGTGAATATAGTTTGGCTAATTGAAATGTATATCTATAGGTATTTTACGTTTTTATGAGTTCAATAAAAAAAATAAGTCGCTAGTTGAACACAATCACAGATCGGACCTCAATTTAAAACAATACTTACCTATATCTAAGCTTTTCATAAATCTATTAAGTAAATAGACTTATAACAGCAACGGCAGGATTAGGTATATAAGTATATTGTGATGGGCAAACGGTTAATGTCCCATCCCATGGTAAGACAACATTGAAACCGGCCACCGGGGGTACTATTACTTATTCTGTGACCGGGGGTCAAACGAAAACTACGACCTGCGGAGTTCAGCATATTTTCCCGGAAAATAGGACCCGCAGGGATTTGGATATTACAACTTTATGCCCGTATTAAAAAGTAAAATGATTTGGCTAGGGTAGCGCGTCATATCTGTAATGTCGTGTGACGCAAATAACAAACAAGTTAGAGGATAATAATAACTTCTTTACAAATAAATTTAATATGAAACAGGCGCTTAATTTTATAATCTCATAAGATGATTAATTTCACGACTGAGAGTTGACCATTGTTTCAACGATGACCTACTTATGATAGTAATTCAATCTTGTTTCTGAGAGGATCAAATAATATCTGTTTCATCCTTATTCGCTGAATTCTATTAACGTGATTGATATAACCATAATAATACGAAATTGCTCTGTATTCAAGCACTATTGTCTAAAAAACGTTCGTTTACAAAGAGCACCGTTACTTCTATTCATAATAGAGCCAGCGGTCCTACTCCTCTTTGCATTGGTTTCCTCATTACTGAATGTCAGGATTTTTGACCCTTTGCCAGGATTGCGAACGGACTTGGCAAGTGTCAGGATTTTTAGAAATGACCTCATAAAATACATATATTTTTTATATACTATGTTTTTATGATACATTGATAACAAGATTTAATGAATTAAATGATACAACTCTGTTCCAAGAAATATCAGGACTTTTAGGGTGATGTCAGGATTTTTGTCAGGACAATTGATTTTTCCATATCGCAACCCTAGGCCTAGGCGTAGGGTACTCGAGTACCCTACGTAAGCAAGTAGTAGACAACCTAAGGGGTAATCACGTAAAGTTCGCATTGTACGCGCGTTAGGGAGGTCTAAATGTCACTTTTTATATGGAAAATTGACAGTTAAATTGTACCGACGCGCGCGTTCGGAACGTTACGTGATTACCCCTCTGCTAAACCTACTTAATAGAGCGGTCAGTTCCTTAAAAAAGTAACCACATCATGTGCGGAAGCGAGCACGAGTGAGCCAGTATGTTGAATCTATTTCCCTGTTTTCGTCGTCAGTATTCATTTTGGGGATGTTTGTTCGAAACGCGGACTACCTGCCGTTTGCCCATTGCGCCCACGCTGCGTACGCGCGACACGTGCATGCTACGCAAAACGCAGTTAGATAGTATGACCAATTTATTGATTGTTATAAAAGTGTTAAAATTATCTTCCATTACGTTGTTAAATAATTCAAAATGGCATGTTTTTAACGATCTAGACAGGGCGTAAAATTTGAAGAACTAGATGTCGGAATAACCGCTGAGCGTGATTTCGGAATAACGAGATGAAAATACTCCCGCCGAGACCATTACTCGCAGGCCTCGCAGCTGCCCTTAAAAGAACATTCCCTATTTATTTATGTTTATTGATGGTTCGGACATTACCTCCTTTAAGTCGATTACTCGCATCGGATGGCAATAACTTACCGCGAATTGCGCACTTTGTGAAAAGTTAAATAGGTATTTGTCGACACAACGGCTCGTAACGTGGCGCTTATTACGTTACTTTTAGGCTCGTAATCCAGGACATACGCGTGTTTCATACATTAACATTGCAGCAGTCGTATTTTTTAATCCCGGGTTAGGACACGTCTGTACATCGCAGCAAAGCCGCAGCAAAACCGGGTTATAAGTAAGTTTTTTGTATTTTTCGGACTTTTTGCACGTGAAGTGGGCGGTAATTGTCACTTTATAGCCGGGTGTGACGTCAAAATATGTAACTTGCAGGTTACCATTTTGTTCATTCTATGGAAGTTATTTATTTTTTCTTTGGACTTGGGTTTTTTCTGTAAAAATAACGCATTTGCTCTCTGAAAGTAGTGCATGTGGTAAATTGGAAAGGAAATGTGGAAATGTTCATGTACCTATATGGCTTGGCGAAGTACTGAATTGAAGCCGGTTTAAACTTTGTTTTTCAAGTAATTATGTTGAATTTGATTTGGGTCGTAAAAAATGATACAAATTGCGGAATACATTTTGGGCACAGTTCTGGGACTAAGTAGTATTGTTCTTCAAACAAAACAGGCGAGGCGACGATATAAGTCATATGAACAGTTGACTATAATATGCTATTTTGAAAATTGGCGATGTCATTGAGGACGATATTCGCTCGTTCGTTTTGAATTGAATCCGTGAATTGGAGGATAACGCATTCTTCATTGTAACGCCGTTCTGACCAGATTAGAAAACAATCAGAACATATTTTCAGATATGTTGTTCTAGACTATATGATTGTTCGTCTGATAATAACCGAAACATGATTGTCTAAAATTTCCCCGATAGTTCAAGTTTAATTTTTTAGCTCAACCTATTCAATGGGCAAAACTAAAAAACATTGGGCAACTATGGTCTACTAGTAGGAGATAGGAATGAAAGGGGTGACAGGTAACTACAGTTCTGCGTGGAAAAAGACTTGATTAAATCTCCAACACATGGCACCAACATCCGCCTAGAAAACTATACACGTGGACCTCCCCCCAACATACTACTGGTCATATTGTTAGAAATCAAATAGACTATATCATGATTCTATCTCGTTATAGAAATTCAATAGTCAAAGTCAAAACATATCCTGGTGCGGATATTGGTTCGGACCACAATTTTCTTGTTGTAAAATTAAATCTGAAACTAAAAATCCTTAAGAAAACAAATAACAACAAGAAAGTTAACATAGCCAAGCTCAAAGACCCAGACGTAAAAGAAGAAACCAAACAAACTCTTAACGTGAGAATTAGTTCATTTGTTGAAACAGACTGTAGTAATATCGTAACGAAGCTGTTAAACGATGTGACCGCGTCCACCAGAATTGTGCGAGCAAAATGAGGTGAGTCAGGATGGACAGCGAAGCTGTCAAACAATGTAACAGCGTCCACCAGAGCTGTGCGAGGAAAATGAGCGGAGCGAGGATGCGTAGAGAAGCTGTGAAATGTGTGCAGATGAGCGGTGCGAGGCTATGTTGCGAAACTGTGAATTGTGTACAAATGAGCGGCTGCGCACATCCCTTGCTCGCGTTTCCTCATTCATGTCCTACGCACTTATTGCTCGTACGCATTCCTCGCAAGCATTTTACTTGTTTTATAAGTAAAAACCCCTCGTCCTGCTCAACCTATTTCCACCGGTCCATTCCACGGTGCGAAGCGAGGATAGGAAAATGATGCATTGTTTAAGTTGTTCATTATTAAGTTTCCTTTTATATAAGTACTGTGTTTTCTCCTAAATTGTGATGTGGTGTTATTTTGGCTGGCAATAAATTCATTTCTTTCTTTCTTTCATTGATTTTTCCTCACCACCACGCAACTTCACACAGCTATGTGTCTCTATAGGTATGGTTTCCTAATGATTTGTTTTCTTTTCTTCTGTTATTAACTGCACGATTGCATAGTTCAAAGTCTTATTTAAGTCTTGCAAATTGTAGCGCTCAAGCGGCTCAAGCCTTTAGATTGCTGAATAATTTTCAGTGTACATAAAAGTTTCAAAAGGCTCGGACTAACTTCGTACAACGGAAGCGGAGTACATTATAAAGTCGTTTTAGGCCAAGTAACGACATGGCGTATATTGTTAAAAGTAATTCATAAGAAAAGTTATATTGCTTTTTAGGATTTGTCCGTATTACCGACTTAAAGTTGAGTTAGATTTGGTACCTACCTACTTATTAGCATCGAAATATACTTATGGGGCATTCCACGAGCTGTCCCGTCCCAAACAAACGCGCGTATATCTCTGTCATTAGAGTTATCTTTGCAATTTTTATTGGAATATTATAATTCTGACCATAATTTGACTTTATCGTCGCAGAAAAAGAAACTCCAAAATGTACAAATTTTCTGATGATTTGTGTTCTTACGGGACAACGGTGGACTTTTCCGTGGAATGCTCCTTATTAGGTATAAAAAGCTATGCTGTTACTATACTATGATTTCGAAACCATATTGTGGGTCTTGTTTTGTTACGTTGTAGAAACATGATAATTGAAAGTACTCCTCGGTTATTAAAACTTAGTATACCAGTCTGACATCGGAAGTGTTAGAAAACAATACAAGTTGTAAGTCGCGGTATCCTGTGTTTTACTAGCATGGTGTTACAGCTGCCATCTGAGTAGGCAGTGTAGGCACTGTTTTATCTTTAAATGCCAAATTATACTGAGATCACAGCTGGCAACATAAGTACATATTCATAGTATAGGTACCGAGAATTATGTTATGTAGTATTATAGGATCCTTGACCTAGGAAGTGACGGTAGATTAAACGTGGATCGGTTTCTCGAGGGAGGTGGTAATGATGTAATATTATCTCGCATCAAGTGATCAGGTCCCCAACCTTTGGGGACGTCTAAAAATAGCAAAAATAACGTATCTGGTTTCTTTTTTAGGAAATCGCCTCCTCGTGTCGTCATTATGGAAATGTACAGTCGACGTGAAAAATATGTATAGTTTGGAATAAGGTTCAAAAGTGTACACATCTTTGACGTCGATTGTACCTGTTATCCTAACCCTAAGATCTAGTCAATTTGTAATTGCAGACACAAACGTCATAATAAACATGTACCTACACTTTAATTGGATTTTGATCCATATGAGTATAAAAGGTACATATCTGATCTGATTCTGATCTGTCTGATCTTTGACTGTTGTTACGGTTAAATCTGAATCATTCAAATGGTAATTTTTTTTTTATTTTTTTTATTTGCGGACAATATAGGAAGGCGACCTTTCTTTGAAGTGTCGATTCTATTACAGATTGCCTGACTCACACACTAGGTACCAACTAAACCTTCCTTGTAAGTCCCAGAATGCTCAAATTGCTCATAGGTACTCAGCCGGTATTCAATTTATAAAATGTGTCTTGTCCCCTGTTAATCTCGTTTTTTTTAACATAAAGGTATATCCCTCCTTGTGCCTTTGAGTCAATGCCTGCACTTTGCATTTTGTGCAAAATTCGGGGACATGTCACATTTGAACGTAGGGTCGCGCTTCTGGTAGGTGGTCTGGTCTGGAAGGGTATCTATACCGGTAATGCATTATTCCACAAAACCTAACTGTGCAATGCCTTAGTGATGATGAGGCCTTGAAAAATTAATAGACTATCTGTCCTTCCGAATTAGTTTCTATAACGACATGAAATGATGTACGACCTAGAAAAGATAAACGCAGTCCATTTAGTGCCTTAAGTAAGGTAGTAAGATGTATCATTTTACTTGACTATACACAGGGTGACTACCCAAATTACGGTATGCAAATAGTCGATTAAATAACCCATTCATTATCCTCCTTCAGAAACGTTCGCTTATTAAATAACTTTCAACGTTGATACGGTCAGTCGGATAAGTAGGGTCGGGTCAAAGTAATTGGAATAGAAATGGCTCTTGACGTTCAGATTTAACAAGGGCATAATGCTTAATATTCCATCAAAATTTGATTATGTTTACTTTAATTTCCGTCTCCATCGCCAGACCAGCTTTATGGTGCCATAATGTTTTATTTTTAACCCCCTACGGAAAAAAAGGGGTGTTATAAGTTTGACGTGTCTGTGTGTCTGTCTGTGTGTGTGTCTGTCTGTGGCATCGTAGCTCCTAAACGAATAGACCCATTTGAATGTGTTTTTTTTCCGTAAGCTGACGTGATCGAGATGGTTCTTAGCTACGTTTCAACAAAATCGGTTCAGCCGTTTTTGAGATATTGAACTTTGAAATGAAAATGTAATGTTCTAAGTTGTAGTTATAGCTTAATCGGTTGAGGATAACTGCTTTAAGATCACTTGCAAGGTTTGACCCGAACCAACATACATGCATTGCAAGTTAAATAAAAGCTTATAAAAATGGTCTCTTTCTGTGGCCCGCTTTAAGGATGACTCACGTTAGAACGGGCCGTGTCCGGCCCGGGCCGTTTTCTAAGAAAAACGTCGGCGTTTTTGTGCGGCCGAGCCATACCGAAGCCCGGCCGAGCCACGGCCGAGGCTCGGAAGCGGCTCAGTATCGGCCCGGCCCGGCAGTGGCCCGGCCGGGCTTGCGTATAGCTCGGCCGCGCAAAAACGCCGTCGTTTTTCTTAGAAAACGGCCCGGGCCGGACACGGCCCGTTCTAGCGTGAGTCATCCTTTACGAAGCTACAAGTTACAATTTAACAAGTGTAAACAGGCGACGCAGATGCGCTTAGCCAATAACTGGCAATTTGACTTGTAAAATTGAAACTCTCAGGTTCATGGAAAGGGCCACAAGCAACAGTGAGTAATGAAGACAATGCAACACAGTATCTGATTATCAAATTGTCATGGAAGTTAAAATTAAATAACGAAGCTCGAAGGTAACAAATTAATTTATTTATTTACTTCAAAGTTCTCAACCTATCAACTCATAATGCCCTTAAGAGTTTGGAGCGCGATGCATTTAATAAAACTATTTAAGCTGTCGGCCGCCGGCTGGCTGGCCGGCTGCCAACTCGTGCCTGCGAAATATTACCTTCGTTATTAGCCCAAATTTTTTATTAAATTTAATAAGTAATTAAAGGGGAGATTAAACGTCAAATAATGAGTACGTTCCACAGACGTATCAGAACTAGTGAGCGCAGAAAATGAGAGTTTCATATCAAACAGTCGATAGTGCAATCAGCATTTCCGGCGCTAACAATCACAAGTATGGAACCAATTTGTAAAACGTGATATAAGTAAATACTTTTTTTTCGATTCAAAATAAGGATAGATATGCTTTGAATCAGTAAAAAAAAGGTTTTATGCCATACTGGACGAATTGAGTGAATGATATAACAATATAAAACTTAGAAAAGTTGAAAAACCACGAACATTTTAATTTCAAAGTTCAATGTCTCAAAAACGGCTAAACAGATTTTGTTGAAACGTAACTATGAACCATCTCAATCACGTCAGCTTTCAGATTAAGAAAACCGCATTCAAATCGGTCCATTCATTTAGGAGCTAAGACAGACACACACACACAGATACACAGACACACAGTCAGACAGACATACACCTCAAACTTATAACCCTCTTTTTCCGTCGGGGGTTAAAAACTGATCGGTTGTACGAGCGCGCAGCCCGATGCAAGGGAGCGAAACACATGAATAATCTGAATGTAGGTACTGCTGAACCGGTAAAACTGAGTTGAAATGACTCCGTATAAGTTCATTATAGTATGTGTCTGTGTTCACGGGACATGTCCATGAGGTTAAAACTCCGCCGCTGCGGTGCCTTTTAGTTAATGCCTGTACTTTGCATTTTATGCAAATTTTGTATGGACTCAAAGGCTGAATATCCATGCGAGAGACATATACAACTCGGCAGTATTTTTAGAATACTATCTTTTTACTTCGCTTTATATATATTCCGTAAAAGTAATTTATGGAACTTCTATTTGTGGAAAATAATAACAGCCCCGCTAACATTCACGGTATTACTAGTACATATGTTTATTTTATACAATGTTTAGTTAGAGTACTCTCATTTTGGCAACAGTCGAGAACGGATGATAACTCTTATTATCTTATTATTATCTCTCTTTTTATCTGTTTGAGTCTCAGCTTTTGTCAGCCAATGTGGACAGGATGTTATTTTTAAAAGGGTCGACTGTACATTAATAAACACAACCCTACTGGAGAAAAAAATAATAATTTCAATCTAATTTCCAGTTATTATTGTCGTAGTATGCAACAATAACAGATTATTACAAATCGGTTCATTGATACAAAGCGCGGAGCAATCCTCGCGCGCAAACCTAATAATTGCTCAATGGAAAATCTCAACATCGACAACCGCCGATTGACGCTCTCACGACACACAGTGAGAGGGAAACGTAAAGTGTTTTTCTTTTGGTGGCAAAGGCAATTGCCGGGGCGAGTTGAAAGGCTTCGATGAGTATCATCGACTGGAGGACTCACGAGCACGGTGCCAGTGCCCCTCCCGTTGAACTTTCACATGCATGCCTCGGGAATCTTTGTCCCGAAACTTATTGTCATGGCTTGGAAAGTTTCCATTACTTTTTGATGGGTCAACTTCGAAGGTTCGTGTTGCGAAGGAAGTTTAAAGGATCGTTGCACTGAAACTTTCAGTTCGTTTTTTATAGAAGATTATTTATTAAACTGTGCGGAATAAAATTAACTTTACCGCAAGCGCTTTTCTCGACTATTGCGGGGTTTGTCGATGTCAATTTTCCACAGAGACGTACCTTCGTGACGTCAGACCGTTCCGGAGTCGTTACCGGTTGAACCGGCACTTTACAGGTGACAGCCTTTATGCTTTGTGCGACCAGAATGTAGGAATGCTGTTTAGCATTTTTATGCCGTACTGAAGAAAACTTACGTGTTGGTAGAGAAAAGTGGATATCGACTCTATACCGATTTTCCTATCAGTGCATGCAGTATACTGGCAATATACACAAAATCAGCATCTGTATTAATGTAATCCATAATTAAATTAAATAAATAAGTTTCTGACAAAATTTGAATGTTTTAGACAAGTTTTTATTACCTACACCCATAATTATTTTGCACAAACATGTTAAAGACGATTGTTATGAGCTAACACGATGGTTATGTTATACGTAATTCAGGAGTTCCTATGACCACCTTCATGATTAAACGATTTTATTGGCTTGTGGGTAATAGGTACTTAACCAGTAGTTTTCTAAAAATGTGTGAGAAACGCTAACTCTATTAAGTTTCGTTATTCCTCTTCTTCTTATTTAAGAGATAGGCTCTTGTCGGTGGAGTAATTTCCAACTTGTTCTATATTCTGCCTTTCTTTTTATTTCTCTATACAATGAAGCGTTTATTTTCTTTTTTATTTGCTCCATGTAAGATTCTTTATTCATAAATTTCGTTATTCATAAATTCATAATACGGTCCAGTTAACAAAATAATATCATTGATTGAATCAGGTTACTTCGCAGAAGTCCATCAAAAAAAAAGATCTTTCTTATTTATCAATCACAACGCCCTATTTCCATAAAAAAATCGGAAACAACAAAAACGCTCATTAAATGGTTCTCAAGTAAGGAAGCGTTTTTTAAATCTCCGTACCGCATTCCCGGATTTAAATTGGTGCAAAACAAATTGGATCGTTTAATCTGCTTTATGTGTTAATAGCGTGTAGCGGAATTCTGAACGGGATATAAATTCGCAGCGAGCCTGCAGGCGACGGCGTAATGCATATCAATTCGGCGCTAGTGCGGCTGAACCCCTCACACAACTGCCTACACTTCACAGATAGCATGGCATACAATGCTTTTTAGACGAAACAACTCTTAATTAGGGACGAACAAACCCTAGTTCAATTGAAAAATATTGACACTCGTGCATATAACATAACATCATAGTATTAGTTGAGGCTACCGAGTGTGTTAAATGCTGCTGAAACAGCCATAAAAACTCAAATTCGAGGTCAATTTGAATCAACCTGGACAACGTCAAAACTTGTATTTTATGAAAAATATCGTTCACATGAAGGACGACCCTTCCGCTCCCCATATCCGCAATACCTAGTGGACCAGGTTGCACCCCAGCTACCCAATATGTCCACGGGATTGAAGCGCCTTGAAATTGTCCCGGGGCGCACTGCCTGGCCAGGCCTGTAAAGCGGGCTTGTTGCGAGAGTCAAAGTAGCATGCGTAAGCGAACCTTGGACCCTCCTTGTAAACGAAATGGCTGAAAAATCCCGCACACCCGTCTGCTCCCCCTCCGACCAAGTGGACGCCATCAACGCATTCCCACAACGAAGAAACCGACTACCGATAGTCCGATACCGGTCACAATATCTGTGCACATTCCTAAAATGCGATGACCCTCCCTCCCGCTTCCCCCTTTACGCCCCCGCGCTCGGATTATGCTCTTCACACCATAACCAAATCACTGCCATGAAGTCACCTAGTACCTACTCCTCGTGAAACATTGCAGCTTCATTATCAGGCTATGTGCTACTCGGTAGCAAAATTATTTCCGTCTTGGGCGTTAACACTTGAATCCCTCGTTACGCTCAAGATTCTACTTTAGATTATTCGGGATTATATTGTAGAACGTACCTAGAATTCAATATACCGCCCTCGCCGTAAATTTATTCTTTTGATTCCTTGAGACACAATCTTGTTTAGGTATCACATAAACTTTACGCGAACTTTTCACAGCGTATAAGGTTTAATTCCGTAATGCCGTGACGCCTTCTGAATTAAAATCTTTGCACCTGTAACTTTGCACGGGTAATTTCCTACCATTAGAAGGCAAGGCGCAAGAATAAAGTACGCACATTAAACCGAGACAAACGTCATTGGCGTTAAAAGCCTTGAAGTTAAGGCGAATATAACCCTCAGAAATGTTAACTCGCACACTAATGCTAGCTCGATATGCTGTGTCTTCGCCCGCTCGCGGAAACTTGTAAAAATCGGTATAAAAATGGTAGCCTATGATACGAAAAGAGACACGACCTTCACCCATCTGTTTAATGGATGAAAAGCAATTTATATTTGTATTCGTATCTCCTACTATAGGTTTTTGTCAAAACAGATATTAGCGAGTTTAAAATAGAAAATAGCCAAACAGAATATAATTTTTAAATTCATAAACATTTCAAACAATTTTATCTTTGATCATATTTATACTTAATAGTAATTTTCATTATTTTTGTTTAGTTTTAAGTCTTAATTATCTGTTGTTCTGTTTTTATTCTTTAATAAATTATGATCTTGTTTCTTTTAATTATGATTAACAATGAAATACTGTTATCATATATTTTTTTATACTCGTCGACTTTAATGTTTGAATTAAGACTTCGTACACCAAACTATAATCACAGACTTATTTCTATGGAGCTCCCAACTGAACTAAAATAAATTATTATACAACTGTTTAGACAACTATAATTTACTGAACTATAATGAATTTGACCAATAGAACGTCGCCTTGGTCATAGAACAAAAGACCACAGAATAAGTAATAGTACAAGTACAGAAGTTGCACTCCCTAGCAAAAACGGCGTTTAGGCATAAGAAACGTGCCTACTCTCTCCTTCTCTGTCTATCGTACAACTTGTATTCATTCACGCACGGCACGTGTAGCGCTAGGGCTGTCACGCCAAGCAATTTTTTTCACATGTTCAGTAGTAACCGTTTAGGCGACACATATTAATATCACGCAAACCGAAATCAAAAATAGGTTTTAGGAAACTCCCAATATTTTAGACAGAGCTATACAACGATATCCCACACTGAGGGTTTTATGACAAATAACTTGGTAAATAACCTAAATTCAAAAAAACAAGGTTTTATTGTTTTGTATACAAGGTCACAGAGCAAAGCCGCGGACACACTGACAGACAGACAACCAGTCGATCAACTGACCTGAATTCGCCGCGCGCGAGTCTATATAACTACTTGTACTATTACTTATTCTTAGATATAACTACTACGGAACCCTACATTGCGCGTAGCCCGACGCACACTTGGCAGGTTTTGGTATAGTCATATTCATAATTATTATAGATTTTGTACTGTTTTATGAGATCTAATTAATATAAATATTTTAAAAAATAGCATTAATTGAAAAGTCTTATTTCTGCTTGGATACAAAATGTGTCGTCCTTTTTTTTCGGTATTGTGATTGAGAAAGAAGTTTATTAACGTTTGGTTTGTACCTACACATTACAGGCGCCATAGTACATATTAGTTACATATATGTATAAACGAGCGTTTTTCGACGACGTAAGCATTTTTCCCTGTCACACACTTGCCTGGTGGCAAAAAAGTGATGAAGCCCTGCACCTACTTCGCTATATATGTACAGTCGCCATCACATACATCGGAGCAAACAAGCACGTCACAAACATCGGAACACGCCTCTATTTTCAAGGCATTAGGGTGCATGTGCCGATATTTTTGAACACCTATAGTGTACCTATGTATGTGATGGCGACTGTATGTATTGTTGTATTTTGTTATAAGCACGTTCTCATTTAATTAAAATAGGACAGGACAACCATTATACCTAGCTAAGTAAAATACATTTTCAAACCCGTGCTTCATTTTGAAGAAAATTACTGTAGGTATCCCGTTAAAAGTAATAAGTAAGTAAGTACCTAACCAGGCGGTTCGTATGGTAACATGTATTTACGTATTGTTGTTGTACATTGTAGGTATCTTATAACTTTATAACATTAAGTACCTAGGTTATACTAAATAAGTAGGTATTTATTTATAACTAATTAAAAAAGAAAATTACCGTTCACAATTTGTCGGCAGGTTAAAAAAAGATAAACCATCGTCGTTCCTTTGGGTATTTAAACAGCCATAAACAGAACACCAGCAGCCGTTTTTAGTTTTGATCGTGGCCATCGAAATTTACAATCCGTAAAAACTAACAGCAAAATTGATAATTAATACTCGTACGCGCGGTTCGTCGCGTTCAAATCGGCGGCGGCGGCGGGTCACGGCACGACGCACATGTGCTCGCTCGCACGGGGCCGGCCCACGACTGACGGGCTGCCTGGGGCATCGCGAGCGCTAGTTATTTAACGCGACGCGCTCCACCCACTGCAAGCCCCTTGAAAAGACATCAACGAGACTCTGACCCAGTGGGCTGCGCTTCGTTTCAGCAGGGCTTAGATTTCAATAGGTACCTACCAAGTTTGTTTAATTATTTCAGTTGACTCGTAGAAAATATATTGTAAACAGTAGTTTACACAATTAGCTCTTAAATTCTCGTACTTTACTTACTTTACACGGTACTCGACGTAAAGAGCCCTCATTGTGTAACGATTGTATAAAATACCTACTATTTCAATGTTTAGTCGGTTAATTTCAGAGGCCCGCAAAATCTGACATTTTGACCGACCCCCAACGTGTCATACCTAGGCCTTAATGCAATAAGAAGCCTTCAACACCCACACAAGCTGAAGGCTTGCCGGGTACTGTGCACTAAATGCTTAGCTGCTTGCAGCATGCCATTGTGAGGAGCCCCACCGCCAATTTAAATTTTCTAGTCGTTCTCTTTTTGTCTTTGAATAAAAAATATCGATAAATAAGGTAAATGTCCCAATGCTCGACACCTTAATGCTTAATAGTTGACACATATTGTTCACCTCTACTGTTTTGACATAAGATTGAATGTGTCATATAAAAGGCAAGTGTCGGGCACTGGGACGTTTATCTTGGTGCGATTATTTTGGACAATATTATCTCCGAAGGTGTTACTTTTTTCCAGTAGTGAAAACGTAACTTACTAAGAAAATTTCGTAACCCAATGGAAATTATATTGCATTATCTTAGGATACAAATTCGGGTATTGTTTAATTCACGTAGTAGATAAAAGATAAATATATTATTTTACATATGTAAAGGTTATATATATTACAATACATCACTCAAGCATGAATTTATATGATTTTTTATGGCTGCTCTTAGACAATATGCAATCTCAAGTAGTAAGATGGAATATTTCTACACTACATACGGGTATTATAATTATAACGCTCTGTTTGGCTTACCTTCATAGCGAAACCCAAGAAAGCAAGCATTAATTGGATGTTTTAATGGTCTAAACATGATATAAAGAATTCACATATTATCTTTTGATTTGTATCATAAAGAGCAGGACGATTCTTTTAGGTGAAAACTACAAAAAAATCATCAAATGAAAAATACTTTTCCACATGTCGGTTTCCCACCCTAGTCGATACTGAACCGCAAAGCTGTTGTTACACTGTCCTAGATATATGCATGGAGTTGCAACACTGATCCTTGAAATGCGCTTTCTTGAAATTAAAAATGTATAGAGCTATATCGTGGTAGACGAGAATAGCCTGCATTTTCTATCCATTACCTGAAGACTTTGCTCGCTAGCGTTAATACTTAAAATCTCACTCAAAATACTTCGTTCTATGTATTTCTAAGGAACTTTCAACTAAGTAATGCTATCAGCATATTAACATTCACCCGCGTAAATTACATTTTATTCGTTTCGGGAATGATTGTCAGAATAAAAAGTACACTCAAGAGCAAATGTTTCGGGTCGATGAAATACCGTCATATTTCCTAAAATAGTGCAAATGGGTCATTGTCAGTCACAAAAACAAAAATCATCTTTCCGGTGGTCAATAGACCCTTAATTTGACAAAAACGAACGAAGGTCCATAGTTCAAGCCTCGGTGACGCAGGACAGTCCCAACGATCCTGGTCAGAAAAAAAATACAAAAAGACGGTCAAAGAGTTTGTCTAGCCGGCTGGACACTGCCAAATTAAGGGTTAAGGCGCTCTTATTAGACGATATTTAGGTATTTGCGGAGGTGAGGCAGACGGAGCGGGAGACGCGCGTCCCGCGCACCCCGCTAACGGCCTTATTCTGTTGGCATCCGTATTCGGCTCGTTTTTGCGGATCATACGATCAAATGTTTGTCTTCTTGAATAATTGTTTTATTTTTCAAATCTTGGTTGATTTGTGTAAGATTGTCCCCAAATATTTATTGTTTATTTATTTATTTAAATCTATTTTTTTAAAGAAAATAAGGAATAATAGGTAGTTACAGTTCTTAAGTACATCGTAGTATGATGACATCAATTATGGACACTTACTTTCCAAAGATATGTTAGTACAGATTTCTTCATCATCAATCCACCTATCGTTTTCCCAGTTCCTATGTGGGTGCTTCCGTTTTCCAAATACGTAGAACTGATAAAATAATAGTACATCTTCACTTCCTAAGGGTGAACGTCACCAATTATGGATTGTACTAATATATTACAGGTTTTTTAAACCGAAATAAAATCGATTACTTCTAGGTAAAGTTATAGCGCCGGTTAACACCCGCTTAAGAAACCATCAAAAATAATAAACAAATAGCTATGTTCATCTATTTATCTCCTGGCAAATTATATTATTACCATGTATGTCTTTCCCGCTCACGGGACAATGATGTCCCGGACCTTTGGGAGTCACCTACAAAGTACCAACGGAGCCAACACGTAGAGGCCCTTTTGACAATTTAATGAAATGCAAGGAGTATTATTACCATAATTATTACCTTTGTTACATAAGTATGACTGACTGATCAAAAACTGGATAATTAGACCACTGTTAGTCAGAAGAGCATTTTATTATACAGGGTGGTTATTTTAAGACCAGCAAGTTCTTCAGTACATGACTATGTCTATTAAAAAATGTAATTTGACCAAACATCATATAAAAATAAAAAAATCAATTTGTCTCTTAAATACCTAAAAGTGTTATGTCACTGCGCTCGCGCGGCGCGTGCTGCCTACCTTGCTACCTCGACCAGCGGCCACACCGCGATGGACCTTGATACTCTCAACAAGCCAACAAGATTGGACTTATACTTGGCTCTATACTCCAGGCAAAATACGGTTTCGAAAATCATTAATTTATAATAGCGCTTTTTTGTTTATTTCATTTTTAATCGTTATTCTAAGATGCTTTACACAAGAATCCAACAAATTTTCCAACCGGAAGTAATTATATAAATATAAATTAAGCTTTAATTGTCTTTTTTTGTTTGATTTATATTGAATTTTTTAAAGCAAATGTAAATTTAGGTAAAAGCCTCCTCGATCTCATGCCATTTTTTTCGGTCTTTAGCCAACTGCATCCAGCTAGGTCCGGCGACCTCAGTTATGTCATTGGTCCAACGTCTTCGTCGTCTACCTTTCCTTCTTTTGCCTTTCGGCCCTGACCAGTTTGTTGCTTCCAGTGCCCTTCGTTTCTCCTAATATCTGGCGATATATGGCTTTTACCCGAATAGGTTTCATATAAGAAAGAAAAAATGGCATAAATCTTTTAGATTTAGTAAAGATGTACTAACACAAACAATATGGAATAAATAAAGCTTAAATAAATATATATATATAAACTAGCTGTTGCCCGCGACTTTGTCCACGTATAACATGTTATCGTCTAAATGTTTGTTAAAGAAATTTAAATGTTTGTTTAATAAAAAAAAACATTGAAATTAGTTTTGTACAGTCAGCATCAGATAGTTAGTAGCAGCCTAGGTAACCAAATATATCGCAACACGTCTTTGTTACTATAGGTGTAAGGATGTGTTACGATATATTTGGCTGCTACTAACTATATGACGCTGACTGTACCTAGTCTTTAAGTAAACAGTTTAAAACCGAAGAAACAAATCTCTCTTTATTTCAAAATGTCTTGCTCTCTATACAAATTTAGAACCCTCTTTGAACTCTCATAGTAAATAGTCTGAAACCGAAGTTACAAATTTCTAACTTTAAAAATGTCTTGCTCTCTATACATAATTCGAACCCCCTTTTAACCTTCTTAAGTGATTAATAATTAAAAAACCGAAGTTACAAATCCCTTACTTTAAAAATGTCTTGCTCTCCATACAAACTAGAAGAACTGTATATCCTAGAAGTAGGTTTTTTGTCAAGACCAATCCAAGCATGTTCAGTAACGTTTCAGAAGGCCGCAGATTTCCGACACGTGAACAATACAAACAAAAATTGAAAACTTTGCAGGGTAGCAACAACACAGCGCTAATCAGAGGCGGAATCTTGGGAATGGCACCAAACATTTTCAATAAAATTCCAGACCGAATTAAACACTGGATATTAATAAATTTAAAAGACAATTGACTTCAGATTCAGATTTGTTTATTATCATAATTTTACAATTGAAATCATAGTACAATGAATATACAGATAAAAATGTGTTAAAATTATAACTTGTCAGTTACAATAAAATACAAAAGATGTGTACAGTTGTGTACAGAATTGTTATTATTTGTAAATAGTTGAATAATACTTATACTCATAGCATAATGCTATTACATAAAATAGAGAAAGAAAACATAATACAAATATTAACGTCAAGCTTTTAAGATCTTGTTATTTAGTAATTTGAAAGAAATTCTTGTAAACTATACAGTGTTTTTTCAAGCAATAGTTGTTTTACATGGAAGCGAAAAGAGTTGTCGTTCGTTATGGTTTTAAGGTTTGAAGGTAGCCGGTTAAAAAGTATTTGTCCTATTAACTTCGGAAGTTTTGTGCCTATTCTAAGGTTGGGCGAGGTTGTTTTGAAGTGGATACTTCTTTGCTCGCGTTCTTGTATAGGGGTACAGTTCAAAATGTATCACGTAACTTCCGGATTAACTTTTTGTAGAGAAGCCTAATCTGATTTCAAATAATTGTTTGTTACATGTTTTAATCCTTCTTTATTTGCTATTAGTTGTTAATCACAAAATGTTATTTAGTTTATGTGACGGGCATGAAAACTATGCTGAAATGACCGCCATTTTCAATGCCTCGCGAGTCAAACGAGCTACGTCAGTCAATGTTGCTATATATACCGATTTATCTGTGCTTATACAGATTTTAGTGAATTAATGCAGATATATATTTTACGGGGACAACCAACAAATAAGTATCCACTTAAACTTAATTAACGGTTGTATCTCGGACACAACTCGCTTCTTTTTAAGTTATTCGCATTTCTCATTGATCTCGAACTATTTTCACCTCTCATTTGAAATTCATTTGGATAACGTTTAACATACATCAAAACTTCCAATATATAAGTTGAAACTGATGTTAAGATACTAAGTTTTCTTAAATGTACGCGACACGTGTATCTGTCCTTTGCATAGGGAAGTACTCTAATTGCACGTTTCTGGATCTTTAGGATGCGCTCATAATCCGTACTGTTGCCCCAAAGCATTATCCCGTATGAAAGTTGAGAGTATATGTACGCATAATACAGCTCTTTTAAGCAACTTTCTGACACAAGTGGTCTTAACTGTCTTAGAGCATAGATCCCTCTTGCTAACTTACTGTATAATGTATCTATGTGATCTTTCCATGACATTATTGGATCAATCATTTCAATCAATAGATCAATATTTGATTGAAAAGTGTTATTATACCATTAAATATTACTTAAACGACCCTACGACATAACATGATTCCATTCAAGACATTCCTTAGTTATAATATTCTTTAGTTATAGTATTTTTTGAGAGTTTTTGACATGTATTTGAAGTATTTAACACCAATCACTGTATTGACATTTTTTTTTTAATTTTTATAAATATATTAGCTGGCTGAAATATTTTGTAAACCTACATTGTGGGTAATGCACAGAAGTCTTATATTATGTATACCAACAATACTTGTAAAAGTTGTTACCTATGTTTAACAAAATAAATTTAATTGAATTGAAAGTACTTAATTTGTATTCTAATAAGTAATCTTTATGCAAAAATTGAAGTCTCTAGCTCTAAAAATAAAGTTTCCCCCATACAAACTTTGCACCCCTATTTACCCCCTTTAGGGGTGGAATTTCCAAAAATCCTTCTTAGCGTTGCCTACGTTGTAAAAGGTAGTTCTGGTGTAAATTTCAACTCTCTAGTCTTAGTAGTTTCGGCTGTGCGTTGATGAGTGAGTGAGTGAGTGAGTCATATCAATAACTCCATACCGACAAAAGGTATGTTCACTTAGATAACGTCACATTTATTTGCTTTAGTGGGCTTATTTTTAAAGGGGCGTGGCGGGGGAGGCTTTCTTGGTTGTTATTTGGAGAAACAGCGGTGGCAGAGTGAGTGCGAGATGTGAAACGGCATACTTTAGTGTTTTGTGATGGGTATCATTTGCACAAACAGCTGGCAAAGTTTTGCAGCTGTATAGGGGAACACCCTTTGTACCCGACTGCCTCAGAAGGAAGTTTATGTTTTTCGAGCGTATGTATCATCATATCAGCCAAAAGACGTCCACTGCTGGACATAGGCCTCCCCCAAAGAGTGCCACAATAGCCGGTCCTGCGCCACCCGCATCCAGCGGACTCCCGCGACCTTTACCAGGTCATTAGTCCACCTTGTGGGGGGCCTAACCACGCCGCGCCTTCCGGTACGTGGTTGCCACTCGAGAACCTTTCCGCCCCAACGGCCATCGGTTCTACGTGCAATGTACCCCCGCCCACTGATACTTAAGTTTAGCGATTCGGAGGGCTATATCGGTTATCGTGGTTCTGCTGCGGATAGCCTCATTTCTGATGCGATCGCACAGAGAAACTCCCAGCATAACCATCTCCATCGCCCTTTGAGTGACTTTGAGCCTTCTTATGAGGCCTATAGTAAGCGACCACGTTTCCGTTCCATATGTCATCACTGGCAACACACACTGGTCAAAGACTCTCGTCTTGAGACACTGCGGAATATTGGACGACAAGATGTGCCGTAGCGTATGTATGCATGTATGTCTATAACGAAGATGAGGAAGGGCCGTGGCCTGCTGCTGGTGGAGTGGCAGGGTCTTTTTCCGCACTCGTTTTTAATATAATCTACTAAACAGCAAGTAAATATACTTCAGTTCACCAACTCGTTTAGGACTTTAGTCTAGGTAGTCGCTATCCGGCGCAATAGCCCTAAATGCTTTTGATATATTTCTGTATGAATAAATAAATCTATTATTCGTACAGTCCATAATTGGTACCATTACCCCCCCAACCATGTGCTCGTGTCCGAATCCGATTTACACCCGACTACTTACTACCTAACAGTTCTAAATACGTATTCAGGATAACTGAAGATTTTTATTGACATCTTGTCAATATGCTCCAGCTACCTATTAATACGTTTTAGGTGCGGATGTAGAAACGCTTTAATGTAGTAAATATCGCATACCTTATATTTGTTATTCTATCATTTCGAATGTGTTCTCCAGCATGTATTAGCGTTTCCTATTCCTTTATATATTTTTATTTACCTTGATAACTCGAAATAATTGCTGCAAAAAGGCGTATTTGCGTGCCAGGTAAACATTCACAGGTCCGTCGTCGGCAGTGGCCACGGGCGTACTAAATTTTACTCGCCACCGCGCATGCATGACGCGGACACCCGGTATTTCAGACAAATGACCAAATGTATTGAATTATCAAACATATTGAAATTCTAAGAAGCCGGTAGATAGATCTACCAAAAAGCTACCTATCACAACAAATTTCATTGTAATATTCCAAATAACTTTTGAGATATTTCGAGTTTGGTGGTAAAAAAGCACTGTTTTGAAAGGCAAAATCTATCGAGGTTTTTGTAAGCAATCGTGATTTTACGAAGTACGAACATAGCCAATGAACTGAAGATATACTTATCAAAAATTTGGATCTCTAGCAATAGTACAAGTATACTAATAATCGGTTTGGAAAAGGCACTTTTTCGATGCGCAGCTGCATACAGCGCCTTAAGGGCTTACGCTCACATATAATATGTTTTATCGCATAGAATTATAGAAGGGGCAACGCCGCCGTTTATGCGGATTCAGAGATCAACCAAAAATTAGGCTTTATAGCTTAGCCCTTAACTTTGGCAATGTCCACCGAAGAGACGCGAACCTAAATCTGACAATGACCCAAATGTTGTACAGTATTTTAATCCTTTCATGATCTTTATTACATTTTACATCTAAACTGCAGAAATAACAGTAAAAAAGAAACACGTTACCAGTTTTAAATCGGACTCGTAAAAACCCATGGAAAAAACAACGTTAACGGAGCGAGATATCGCAAAAATCGTCATTTTTGGATGTTGATATCTTTATGATAGGTTCCGAAAATTGCTAATACATTTGGTTATTACGAAGAATAGTATATTATGTAAATAAGACTAGTGTAAAATATTAAAAAAAAACCTATTGCGGTTATTTAATTTAGGGTGACCCGAAACTTTTGCTTTATAATGTACAAATAATATGAGAATCCAGCTTAAAATGTTCAGCTGTTTTTGTGTGATTTAATCACACGCATTCAAATATCCAGACATCCAAACTATCACATTTACCTCTAATCGAACTAGCGAACGAAGCGGACGAAGTTGTTTGCTTCAGCTTGGACCGAGAATCGTTTGTCCGGTGTCCGGTGTTCCGGTGTCCGGCTGTTCTCCTGTACAGCCCCCTTATTCTGTAACTTGTTTTAAGCTCACCTCAACGCTCACCCACAATTATACCTTGACACCGCGATGCTTAGTAATTCAGCGTACGTAGAGGTCTTGTTTCGTAACGGGTGACCGGCGGGGTGAGCCGCATTAACGCGTAGCGAATAACAGTCCTAAGTGACAGGATAAGCGCGTCGTCTCGTTCTATAGAACGGTGTCAGCCAGGGACGGCAACTCTATCCTGTCACTTATCGCGTGATAACGCCATCCATGCTACGGGGCCAGGTCGCATTTCTCAACCGATTCTCGTGATGTGAGCAGGTTCGTTATTTTTTTGTCGAGTCAAATTTTTGAAAGCCAACAAAACATTTTTTTTAAAGGAATGCTCGCGATTTGTACAGGTCACAGAGCCACTAGTACAGTCAAGTGTATTAATATGCGTACGTAAATAAGGACATAAATATCTGCACACGCCTTTATGACACTGACAATAGAGTCCTGTACAGAAATTTTATGTCCTTATTATGTACAGTATATTAATATCCTTGACTAAACCTATTAGTAAGATTATAAAGAGTCATATAAATTATGAACGTCCCTACGTACCTAAATAACCAAAATTTTATTGATAAAAGTTTAGAATCAATTCAAATAAGGTAACATATTATGTACCTATAATCCGCTGGATGCGGCTTGCGCAGGACCGGTCATTGTAGCACTCTTTGGGGAAGGCCTATTTCCAGCAGTGGACGTCTTTCGACTGATATGATAATGATGATGTTGAACATAATTAATTCCTATCGGAAATTTGCCCTAACGTACTGAAAAATAATGGGTCAAAAGTCAAAACTAATACCGTGTGTATAAGAGACCACCAATAAAAAAAAAACTTAGCTTCTAATAATGTATGGCATGAGATACTTTCCTATGGTTTCTTAAGGCAGTTAATGAGCAATATATGCAATACATGCAATGTTTGCCTCACCCGATACCCATATAGGACATGTCTTGTGTGGGCCAGATGTGAAGGAATTTAATTAGTGTCTCGGAATTCGTGCGAATTAAACTTCTTGATGAAGGCTTTGCTTATATTATTGCTTACGTTGACGAGAAATTCAGCTCCTCCGCGTGGAATTAATATCGCCGTATAAAGTTTCGCTCTCCGCGTTATTTCGTTTTTCGAATTTGCCTTGTCAGGCTCAGATTGATATCTTTCTTGATCACTGACGATATTTTATTTATTCATCCACAGTTTGCGCAGAAATAAATGATTTAGGGCCGTGGCGCTCGTGGAGTTATATTATGACTGCTAATTGGTCATTACCATTTCCCGGAAAAGTATTTAAATTTTCCAGCTTTCTATAAAATTTTCGAATTATTCTAACGTTTGATTTTGTAATTAAACTCGTTTTGAGTTAGAAAACAAAGTTGAGTCAGATATTTTTGCTTGCCTGATGGTTCTGACAGATGACTGAACATCAAAAACCGTGTATGTTAAAAATTGGGATAAACCCACTTAGATGAAATTTGGTAAAGAGATAGTTGGAGTCCCGGGGAAGGACATAGGATATTAGTTTTTATCCCAGAATCATCCCTTAAGCGGAGAAAAATGGGGGGGAATTTTTTTATGGAGCTACGTAAACTGCTGCACCCAATCAGATGAAATTTGGTATAGAGATAGTTTGACTCCCGGGGAAGGACAAAGGATAGTTTTTATCCCTGAAGTCATCCCTTGAGGTCGCAGGTCGCGGGCAGAAGCTAGTAATTTCATATGTCCAATTTAAATAGCTAAATAAAAAAAACGAAATAGGAACCAAAAGATCGATGGAGCTCACACGCTTGACGCACTCATATACAAAATAATACATGCATGTTCTTGATCTGAGCATAAACGAATTACACAGTATTTATTAAAGCTAACATAACATACCTAACTAAATACGAAATACCCGTCCTGTTTACATGGTTATGTTAGCTAGCAAAGCAATACATATAATGTAATGAGACACACTTCAATGATGTTTTAGATTAAACCTGGGCTTAATCTAGTGCTCACACACAAAGGTGCCTGTGCGAGTCCATTCAACAGGAAATATAATCTAGTAGCGCAGGATGACAACATCCTTCGCCGGAACTAGGAACAGGCGGCTGTTGCCGCAGTTTGATGGATGGGGTTCCGTTGTTCCATTATACAGCGTGCTATTGCCGTGCACTCCGAATAATCAAGTAAACGTACCTACAATAAAATTAAATTTGAACTCTCTGGTTCGCATAAATACACGGTGTACAGTAAATAGACGAGATTCGTAAACATTTTTGGATGATCCGGACTGGACTGGAAATCCAATGCCTCCTAAAAACATCGTACTTAACTATTTAAGTACGATGTTTTTAGGAGGCATTGGATTGCATTGGACGATGTTTTTACGAGGGCGTGCTTTTATCATTACCGTCTACCAAATATTAAAAAAGGAAAGTCGTCGACAACTAGCTTGCTAACGAAGTAAGATAGGTAAACGTCCCTGTAGGCCAGTAAGAGGCACTGGTGTCCACCTCTATTGTTTTGACATAAGATTGAAGTGTCATGTATTAGGTTAGGATACATGACACTTCAATCTTATGTCAAAACAATAGAGGTGGACAATAGGTGTTAACTACCGATTAGGGCGATTAGGCATTAAGGTGTTAAGCATTAGGAAATTTACTTTAGTCCAAGTTTGACTCGAGCATCTATCGTCGATACTATACCTAATACAAATAATCTTCTTTCTGCACACCTCACACAAATGAAAACCAAATCTTCATTTCTATTATTTTCATTAGTGATGACGTTAAATTGGAGCGGTTAAAACATTGATATTATGTTTGAGCGGGTAAAATCTACCCGCCATGGCCAGTCGTCAGTTTCCACATTTGAGATGCCTCAGGGCGAGCCTGCATTCTTTTTTTGCAAATGTTATGTTGTTCATTTTTCAATCCACTCTGAGACTACAGAGGGCCTACCGCGAAAGGGATTCGAAGTTTCCCCTCCTCTCTGTCATACTTACGAGTTCGTACATAAGTGCGACAGAGAGTGCGAACTTCGAATGCCGTTCGCGGTAGGCCCTCTGAAAATTGGATATACTTTGAAACCCATGTTTTTTTATTTAAAGTGTGTGTTTTTATGACACCTAGGTATAATACAATTACGTACGTTGTAACATAATTGTTTATTTAGTAAAAAAGACGGAGAACAATTGCCGGAGTATATAGGTTACTAAATCGATTCGCCGTTGCTCCAAATGTTTTTGAGCACGCGTGGCATACAGCGAGAGGCTAAATTAGTTGCAGGTGCCGTCCCAAACGAGTTTCAGCTTTGCGTGGACGTGCTCTGAACTGCGAACAAGGCTCATTTCCCTTCCACATATAAATCATGACGGATCTGCCCCATTCTAGTCATTTCCTATTCAGAGCGCAGACAATGCGGACGACCATCTGCGTCTTGCACTGCTTGAGTGCTATCTCAACTGAGCTATAACCACGAACTTCGAATCTCGAACTTCGTATATCTCCGTCTCTATCGCACTTATGGTTTATTGGTACTCGAGCGACAGAGGCGGAGATATACGAAGTTCGTGGTAGCGCCGCTGGATGTGTACGGCAGGAACCTGAAACACGGACCTTTTTATCCTTTGTAAGCGAAAAATGTACGCGTCTAATAAATTTCCTTGATACACTAGTCCCTATTTTGACCGAACAACAATATCGAACAGCGCTTTGTAAACATTTAATAAACGCCGTAGTAGCAATGACCGTGCAATGACCTAATTTGATAGTTGCTAAATACCGTCGGCCACGCAAACCATCCTTAAACTTAAAATACATATATATATATTTAATTAATGAACGAAAAAACGCAATAAATCAAACAAAGCTTTACATATATTATTTAACTCCGTCTAAAATAAGGAACTTGAAATGAAAATATGCTAAAATACCCGAGTCTGAATTGCAAATTTGAACTTTCTCACACAACATAGTTTAATTATGTATTTAAAATTACATGCAAACCGTAAGTTATTTTACTAGAAGGGATTAAAACCGCTCGTAGTTGTTTTTATAAAATTGTTAACGAACTTACAACAAACACTACTTATATGGAAATGTAATAGGCATAATTTCATATACCTAATGCATAATTAAGGTGCGTATAGTTAATTAACTCCTCATTTCTCCTAGCTGTTTATAGCTACATAAAGCCTCATTTATCAAAATGTATGTATGTACACACATTTGCGTAATAAACTATAAAATCAATTTCAATATTCGTCCGCTCAAATGACCTCCCAGTTGTTGATATTCGCAGATTAGTTGCAACATAGGCAAAAGGTTCCATAAATACCTGAAGCCCAGCAATCCGGGTCGCGTGGTATCGGGAAGGCTCTGTCAATATTTAATAGTGCCGCTACCTCAACAGTTCGGGGCGCTGCACTATATATTCGTCGCTTCCGCGGCAACGGTACCCAACCGCTCAATTTTTCAGCAGGCCCGGAACCATGTCATAATAATCATTTGTTATGTTATGTTTGTATGAGCAACAAAGATCAAGCGTATTTCCGTGGCGTTTAGATGCGGAGTACAAAGGCATGTTAAATGATGCGGTGTGGCCAGGGTCGTGGTTATGTAATATACAGCCATCATTAACTTATCAGTAGTGTTATGTAGCGCACTCGAGCTTCGGGGATTTGAGGGCTTCCTTTACGATAATAGCTTCCGATTAGAGGTGTATAGGTAAGTATACGAAATCTGGTTGTTATATGTAGAACTAGATGCCTGCACGGGTATCACAAGACGGCCGCGACATACTCTCGAGCTCTCTCGCACTATCCGTCTCTCTCTAATTAGACCACTTGGAAAGAGACGGATAGTGCGAGAGAGCTCGAGAGTATGTCGCGGTCGTCTTGTGATAGCCGTGCAGTGTATTGCAAAGAACGTAGATGGAGTGATGGATAAAACATGGCCTATGGCCATTCCAACGGTCCGTTCGGTGAAATAATTTATGAAATTGCATAAGTAGTTCCGGAGATTACCCCTATATACAGATTTATAAAGCTACAATTACTATACTTAGTACCAGGGTCTCTGTAAACTGTAGAACTCGCGAGACTTCTTTTTTTTCTTTGTAAGATTCTGAAAACTGAATCTATTAAAAAAATGCATAAATATAATCATCTCGAACCTGCGCACACCATTTTACGAGAATCCGTTGAGAAAGGACATGTAGAGAAGGTTGAGAAAGAACTTCGTTCGCTTCGCTCGGTCTTTCAATTACTAAGTTTAGACAGTTACAGACAAGGTGCGTTCTTCTTAAAACTGTGTAGGTAAATATGCCGTGTGCTCATAAACCTGCAGCTCCAATTAGGTACATATTGCGTACTAGCTTCTGCCCGCGACTTCGTACGCGTATAAATTATAGCGTACATGTTATTTTCATGTCTAAAGCCATACTCCTGGATAATTTGTAATTAACGATTTATAATATTTTTTAAGTCACGTCGGTGGCAAACAACTTATAATAAGTGGTTACCGTAGCCTATGGACGCTTGCAACTCCACATAGTTTATGCGTGTATCGGTTCAAATTCTCTTTCAATCAAAACACCCTCACAAACGTCGTCATCGTCAATAATATTCAATCTTTATTGCAAATGCTGGACTTAATGCCACATAGCATTATCTGTCAGTCAACCTTAAGTCAAAGCAGATAACATTTGGTGGGAGGTATGATTTTCCTATAGATCCATTCATAAAATTTTCTTGACATTCGGTAGATAACTGTGGCATTGCGCCCCTATAACTTCAGTTGTGTAAGTATTTTCTGTAAAAACCCAAGCATTGGCTTTCGGAAAGAGCCTGTGAGGTAAAATTAACAGGAAGTGCATGCATGTGGTACAACAAAGTATTGATTTGAAGTCGTTTTTTAGTTGCTAATTATGAAACAAATTAAGTCTGTCCGAATGTAGAGCAGCAAACCAAGCAGTTTTATTTTATCTTCAGAAAATTTAATAGCTAGCTAGTAATAATTTTAAGTCTCCCTCTTCAAAAAAGACTTATTTTCTTATCACACTTTTAACTTCCTTTTTACCCCTCCTTCTCTTATTGTTTTTTTTAAACACCCTGAAATAAGTTTACTTGTCCTGACATGGTATATAGACGATTCATGACTCTCATCTCAGTTTTGAAATCTCTGAAAATAGTTTCCTTATATGTGTATATTTGCGAAGTTTTAAGGCTGAGAGTTTGAGTTGCAGGACCTATTACCTAAACAGAAGGAATCCCAACTGCAAACTAAGTATAATATTCCAGGTAAAAATAGAGCATCCAGGTAAACTTAAATATTATTCGTCCACGAGCACGCACTATCATCCCCGGGTGTTTTGCAAGCGAAACCTGAGGATCAAAGTCAAGGAGGTGAGCGGCCAGGCGAGCTAGGTTTTGGTGGCATTCGTATATCAAGCTTGATGTGATGTTATCACTGCTCAGTGCTTGTAGTACCGATTTAGTGTCTGAGAGTATCCGTATGTTTGTGTTTTCGACTTGTCGTCTCTTTATGGCATTGCAGGCTTGAATTATCCCTATGCATTCAGCCTGGAATGCCGTGTTTTATACACCCAGTGGTTTGGATATGTGTATGTTTAAATCCTCTTAGAACACACCACATCCCGTTCCCGTATTTGTTTTTGAATCATCTGTAAAGTTCTGTTTAGTCCCTCTTTCGAGTCTTCCGTCATTAGTATGCCATAGTCTTTCCTAAAGACTGCAGTTTTTGGTATTTTGTCGATTGAAACTTCCATCATAGGCTTGTGATCAGTTTGTTATGGATCTTCGTGTGGGGTATGTCTAGTTTCGTCCATAGGTAGTTTCGGCTTTTCAGGCTTATTGCCGTCGCAGCCGCTTCCTTTTGTATCATCATCATCATTATATCAGCCGAAAGACGTCCACTGCTGGACATAGGCCTCACCCAAAGAGTTCGAAAGTGACCGGTCCTGCGCCACCCACATCCAGCTCCTTTTGTATGTGCATATGTAAAGGTAGTAGTCCTAGCATGACTTCTAGTGCTGAGGGGCAATCACGTAACGTTCCGAACGCGCGTTAGGAGAACTGTAATTTTTTCATGTAAAATTTGACATTTAGATCTACTTAACGTGCGTACAATGCGTTGCGTGATCGACCTGCTGCTGTGTAAGGAGGTAAAAATCTGCTATTGGAAAGAAAAAGTGAAAAGAAAAATTGTAAACCAAATACTATAATATTGCATTCGACTGCTTTGATTGGCCGAAGGCCCGAAGCGTCACTTCAGAGCGTGCTCACGTGGTCACTTACTATCCTGTGGTGTCTTGCAAGTGAAACCTGACGCCCGAAGTTGAGAAGATGAGCGGTAAGGCAAGCAAGGCTGGGGCCGATTTTCTCGTAGGAATGAAAGGCCTAGAGCGTCCCTTCAGATCGCGCTCACTATGCGAGCCCCCACGGACACTTACTATCCCTGGATGTCGTCTTGCAAGCAAAACCTGAGGAGAGGACCGCAGTTGAGAAAGTGAGTGGCCAGGCAAGCGAGGCCGAATGCTGAGTTTCTCGTAGGGATGAAAGGTCCACAGCGTCTCTCCAGAGCGCGCTCGCTATATATATTGAGCCCCCACAGACACTCACTATCCCCGGATGTCTAGCAAGGGAAACCTGAAGGTCCAAGTACCGAAGGTGAGTGGCGAGGCAAGCGCAGCTGAAGGCCGAATTTTTCGTAGGACCGAAGGCAGAAGTGCCCCTTGAGAGTACGTGTAAGAGTACGTGTGTGTGAGAAAGCGTACGTGGGCACTCACTATCCCCGAATGTTCTTTTAGCGAAACCCAAGGGCCGAAGGTAAGCAGCGAGGGACGAAAGGCTGAAGGCCGAGCTCCGCTCCATGGATTTCTTTTTAGTTTCGCGCTTTATTAGGAAACACCTATTCTAGTCTAGACATACTTTTTAAAAGCCTTTACTTTTTTTTGTAGGAAAGTTGAGAATAATTATTTTACACGATTTCTTACTTTACAATACAAATACTCTTTATTGCACACTTCTTGACGTTTTTTTTTCTCGAATATTCTTTATGTTAATTAAGTTCCTAAGGCATCGAATCTTCTATTCACTAAACATTTCTGCGTTTTTGAAAATGTTTAACAAAAAAAAAGTACACAAAAAGTGCATGCCGGTCTCTGGGTTTGAACTCGTGGACACCGACTCCGTAAGCTATATGCCAAACCACTGGGCTACGTATGAAAAATGAAAAAATGAAAATGAAAAATGTTTTGTTCTTTTACAAAGGTCCTTTGGGGCTACCTAGTAAGTAAATAAATACTTGTGTCAGGTAGTCCCGCTCTTCCATCGGTACAAGTTGCTATATTAATATATGAAATAATTTACAAAGTTTTGTGTGTGTGTTCGTGTGCGTGCGTGCGTGCGTGCGCGTGCGCGTGCGCGTGCGCGTGCGCGTGCGCGTGTGCGTGCGCGTGCGCGTGTGCGTGTGCGTGTGCGTGCGCGTGCGCGTGTGCGTGTGCGTGTGCGTGTGCGTGTGCGTGTGCGTGTGCGTGTGCGTGTGCGTGTGCGTGTGCGTGTGCGTGTGCGTGTGCGTGTGCGTGTGCGTGTGTGTGTGTGTGTGTGTGTGTGTTTACATTAAGAATTTTATCTAGACAGTAGTGACTCAGTCTCATTGTAATTCAGTGTTTTCAGCCATTCACTGACAACTAACTTACATTTGTGCAATTGCATTACATAAATATTTTTCTTCTCATTGACTACATTATACACGTGTGCAGATTGCGCTTTGTATTGCCTTTTTGCAAACACAGACTTGGTCATTGTAGACGGGGCAACGTTGTTTTTTCGTCGACGTGTTAGTAGTGTGTGGTCGAAGTTTAGAGTCCTGTGAAGTTTGATTATTGATTGCAGGATATACAGTTTCCTCATGGACAGCTGGTCACTGATCAAGTAATCAAGTATAACTCATCCGTGGGGAATCTGTGTGGCTTAAAAAATAAGACTTTTAGCAGACAACGCTGTCCCCTTTCTACTTCAATGAATTTAGATTTCGTAGCACCACCCCAAGCGGATATGCAGTAAGTCATTACAGATTGTGCAAGTGTTACATACAGTTGTTTCAGAAGAGATTTCGAGGCGATATGTCTAAGCATTTTAAAAATCCAGATAAGTTTCCTTATCCTATTATTCACATATTCGATGTGCATGTGCCATCATGTATGAGTTGTAAGAACACAAAGAATTTTCGAATATGGTGACAACGTGTTACCATGGTAATGAAACTGTTATAATCCCGCTCTCGCAACATTATATCTAGTCTCTATTTTTCATCCCATATTTTTCACGTTTTATCCATACATTGCTGAAAGTTTTAGCTCATGGATTTAAGGAGTTCCCATACAAAGTTCAACCCCATTTTTTACCCCCTTTGAACCCTAATCTTTATATTTTTTATAGCCTATAGCCTGGCTGAATATCCACTTAACGTTTTAGTAAAAGTCGCGTATTGATCCGTTCGCTCGTTTTCACGTGATGCCGTTACATATAAACAGACAAACCGACAAACAGACAAAAATTCTAAAAACTGTTGAAGTGTGTTCTGTTATCGACTCTTAGAGCCCTCAATAGATTTTTTTGCCAATATCTTCAATGTACAGACTTTCGACCCTCTACAGCTTTATGATATGTATAGATAGATATATATATATATTTTTTTTTCTTCTCTTTTTCTTGCAATCTGTTTCGTTCGAACATTCAGCATAGGGTTAAGAGTTTCTCAATTTGTCTTGAAGGGCAGTCAGTCCAGCGACGTGCGCCCATTATGGATGATAATCCCTACAAGTCTTTAGGGGACTTTCTTTTTAGCCTTTTGAATGTTGGATCGTTATTCATTAAGTGCATAGTCAGTATGTTTGGATGGTTGTCTAATCTATTCCTGTAGATTTCATTGAGTGTTTAATCTCCTGGTGGACTGTTCTGATTTCAAGGTCGTCGTGCAATTGTTTGTTTGTTATAAACCATGGAGCGCCTGTGATAATCCTCAGCATTTTGTATTGGAACCTCTGGAGTATCTTCAGGTTTGAGTTGGAGGCTGTGCCCCAGAGTTGGACTCCGTAAGTCCAGATTGGTTTCAGGATACACTTGTACAACAGCAGCTTGTTTTCCAGAGACAACTGTGATTTTTTTCCGAGCATCCAGTACAGTTTCCTCAATTGGATTCCCAGTGCTTTTCGTTTTGTGAAAATATGTTTTTTCCAGGTAAGACGACGATCTAGGTAAAGCCCAAGGTATCTGGCTTCGTTTGCTTGGAGTATCTGTACTCCGTTGAGCGTCACAGTAGGACATGTGTCGCGTCGGGTCGTGAAAGTCACCTGTATCGTCTTAGTTTCGTTTGCTTTTATCCGCCAGGTGGTTAGCCATTCTGTGATGTTGTTTAGAGAGCGCTGAAGCATGTTACTTGCTTGAGCCGGGTCATCATGGACAGTTAAGGCTGCTATGTCATCAGCAAAGGTACCAATCACGACACCATCCGTCATGGGCAAGTCTGAAGTGAAAACCAGATAGAGGATCGGACCAAGCACACTTCCCTGTGGTACTCCTGCGTGGGCTCTGTGCAATTTAGTTATTTCTTCTCCTTGTTTAACGTAAAAATATCTATTAGCAAGATATGAGTTTAGGAAAATATAATAGTTTGATGGGAGTTGTTGTTTTATTTTGTATAACAGTCCTTTGTGCCAAACTCTGTCAAAGGCCTGGGATATGTCCAAAAATGCGGCGCAGCAGTATTTCTTGTTTTCGTAAGCCTTATGGATTTCTTCTACCAGTCTGTGCACCTGTTCTATAGTGCCATATTTTTTTCTAAAACCAAATTGATGGTCAGGTATGATCTTATTTTCTGCTATGACTGCGTTTAATCGCTTCAGGAAAAGTATTTCCATTACTTTTGACAATATAGGTAATAGACTGATCGGTCTGTAGGAAGATGTATCTTCAGGAGGTTTACCAGGTTTGAGGATCATTTTAATTTGGGCTACTTTCCATTGTGGTGGGAAGATGCCCCTGATCAGTATGCAGTTAAACAGGTGTGTCAAGAAGCGTATTGCTATTTCAGGTATTTCACGGAGTATTTTTGCAGTAATCAAATCGTATCCCGGGGCCTTATTTTGCTTGAGTTTTCTAATTGTTTCTATGACCTCACATCTCTTAATCCATTGGCAGGTCTAGTTGATAAGGTTGATAAGAAAGTTAGTGAGTTCTTCATTGTTCGTTATCGATTCATTCTGAACGGGGTTTGGCACAAAGACGTCAGCCAGATGATTGGCAAAGGCTTCACCTTTCTCTAAGTCACTTTTTGCCCAGGATCCGTCCTTTCTGCGTATCGGCGGATTGGAGGCAATGGGTCTTTTGAGTCTTTTGGTTGCTTTCCAAAGGGAATAGTCACTAGAAACCGTAGCATCCAGATTGCGAAGATGGTTCTGTATATTTTCGTTTTTTTCTGCCTGGTTTAGTTTTTTAAGTTTCGCTGTTAGGTAGTTCAATCTTGTTTTGTCTTTGTTGTATCTAGTAGTTTGCCATAATTTACGAGCTTGTCTTTTTTCGGCTACTAGTTCACGGATGGGTTTCGAGCAGTCTGGTTCCGAGTTCTTCTTAGGAACTGGAGTGCTATCCCAGGCAGCATTTTGGACGCACTCGTTGAAGTGTTCAACGGCTATCATGATGTCTTTCTCTGTTTAAAGGGGCAGGTTGGTATAAATCTTGGACTCTACTATGGAGCGGAATATATCCCAATTGGTCCTTCGCTCGTGTAGCCTTGCTATGTGTTTAACACTTGCGAATTTCTGGGAAACTTCTAGTAGAACTACACTGTGGTCCGATGAGAGGTCTTGGAGGGAGGTACATTTGAAACAATTATTAGGAATCCCCTTTATGACACTAAATTCTACCAAGTCTGGCACTTTTTTTGGGTCAGTCGGCCAGTAAGTTGGTTCACCGTTCGATATTGTATCTAGGTGTAGATCATTTATAGCACCCTGTAATTGACGTCCTTTGGGAGTTGTTAGACGCGAGCCCCATTGAGTATTTTTGGAATTATAATCTCCGCCTGCTATAAATCTTGATCCTAAGGTTTTGAAGAAATTGATGTAGTCTTCTTTTTTGATCACATGTTTTGGGGGAGAGTACAGTGCAGTGACGGTCAGGTGACCCCGCCAATCCTCAACTACAACACTTGTTGCTTGTATCTCAGGAGTTTTAAATGGTTCCGCCTCATGATGTTTGATATTTAATTGTTTTTGATGAGAATCGCGGATCCTCCGTGGGCCGTGCCATCTGGATGCATTGTTTGATAGAATTTGTAATTGTAGATTCTGAGATAATTTTTATTTGCAAAATGTGTTTCAGACACTAGTAGGATGTCAATTTTGTTTATTTTTAGAAATGTCTCTACTTCAAGGACATGGTGTGACAGCCCATTGGCATTCCAAAGGGCTATTTTTAATGAACAGAATTTGTTAGTTTGGTCATGACTTCCATTAGGAGGTTTGTCATTGTGGTTAATTGTTGCATTAGTTGTGTCATAGTAGTCATGATCAATTTCATATCATTGTTGATTGTTTGAGTTTCTGCTGTTTCATTTGGACCCTGCGTACTAGTAGGTGGGTTATTGAATATAAGTGCTTGCTTATATGATGATGGTTGGTCTTGTTGCCTAGCTGCAGTTTTTTTTTTTTTTTTTTTTTTTTTTTTTTTTTTTTTTTTTTTTAATTTATTGACCAATATAATCTGAGTAGTACATTTTGGTATACATTTTTTCACCAGCGGAAACCTCTAGGGTTTATATGCTGATGAATAGTTCGCTATGGTACATTAATTTACTTGAATACATCACCGTTATACTTCGCGGCCTGGTTGATTTTTGGGGCACGTTGGCTGTCGGTATTTTGCTGGTTGGGTAGGATATTTGATTTTCTGGAGCTCCTTATATACTGTGCAGCCTTTATAGTTTGCAGGATGGTTGCCATTGCAAAGTATACATTTTACTGAGTCTGATCTTTCATTACGTTCGCAATTTGTTGACGCATGGTCTCCGGCGCATTTTATACATTTGGGTTTCCTAAAACAGTATTTCCTTGTGTGCCCATATTGTTGGCAATTGCTACATTGCGGGATATCCCGTTTAGGTCTTGGTGGTTCGAAGATGACTCTGCAGTGCAAAAGACTTTTGATGTCGTATATATTTTTATTGTTGCTATTGGATTCTATTTCTATGAAGTGTATTGGAAGAGGTTTTTTAGTACTCCTTTGTTTGACATTCCAGATATTAGTAACTTTATGTTCTTGCATTTCTAGTTCGGCTTTTATTTCTTCTATATCAGTGGAGGGGTGAAGATTTTTGAGTACTACTTTGAAAGAACGGTCTTGTTTGGGTCTGTAGGTATAAAACTCAGTATTTTTTTCTTGCAGGTTTTTGACAATTTTTGTATATAGTTCTGTAGACTTGGGTTGTATTCTAACTTGGTCATTATGGAGGACTTTGACTTCATAATTATCTGCTGCTACCTCATCGAGCATTTTTAGTAATGGTTGGATATTACTGACCCGGTCTACATATAAGGGCGGAGCCTTAGCAGGTTTTTCAATGGTTTCATTGATTTTATTGGTTTGCGCTTCTTGAGATGATGAGATAGATATAGCGCATATATACTAGTCGAACAATTGTTAGATCATTATAAGAACAAATAGGGTAAATCGTCAGTAGCTGGCCACCGTTCAATAACTGGCCACCTCATGGCGTGTATGGGCGCTCCGCCAATGCCTCATACTAAAAAAATAACTAGATATTCGTATAATACTTTCTATTCGTTTTAATACCTATAAGGTTTCAATTACTGGCTACCCTTCAATAACTCGCCGAGCGTCATACTAAATAGAATTATGTTTGTAGGGGTATGGGAATTAATTTATTCGTCTCGACATTTTTCATAGTATATGATATCAATGCGTTGCGAGCTTGCATCTACGAGCGCCGAACCTTCCTTACGAGTGCACTAAGACATTGATATCATGTCTACTTATAAGAAATTACAAACCCAACTAACTTCATGCATGAGTGCGTATAATCACATAGTTATTTGGTCACTTACTTGTATCAGAAAATATTTAATTTCAAATACATTATCATCTGCAAAACTAGCATTAAAAAGTTGGTATAAATTCCATGGAAAATTGTGAAGTTTCGCGTTTCACCGAATGCAAGCCCAGTCATAAATAACTACATTGTTTCTGTGTATAACTTTTCCATTTGGGTAAAGTGCAATTTTAAATGCAAAGTGGTTACTCCCAGCAGCCTCAGTAATTGATATTGCACAAACTTTACAACCACCGATGGGTGGAGTTCAAAAAGTTAGTCCATTGGTAGCATATATGTATATGCTACCTATGGTAGTATGTATAATATCTGCCAAAAAATAAATTTTTGCTACACTTTTTTTGTCATCGATTGTATTTTATTGCATAGTCATCAACTACTCGTTGAGAGGGTTCTTGATGAGCACAAACATGACGTATTGTGTAAATTAAGAGATAGTGCCACCTTCTGTCTCTATCATCAGATCAGCTTAGTGGTGACGTTTTCGACAAAGTTCATCATCATCATATCAGCCGAAAGACGTCCACTGTTGGACCTAGGCCTCTCCCAAAGAGTGCCAAAATAACCGGTCCTGCGCCACCCGCATCCAGCGGACTCCCGCGACCTTTACCAGGTCATCAGTCCACCTTGTGGGGGGCCTACCCACGCCGCGCCTTCCGCTACGTGGTCGCCACTCGAGAACCTTTCCGCCCCAACGGCCATCGGTTCTTCGTGTAATGTGCCCCGCCCACTGCCACTTAAGTATAGCGATTCGGAGGGCTTTCGACAAAGTTAGATAAGCCGAATTTCAGCTCAATCGAATACCGACAAGTGGCTGAAAATTTTGATGAACTCTGGCACACATATAGTTTTAATCCAGATTTTTTACATGAGATACTTTATATCCAGAAAGCTATCCCCCCAAGGAGATGAAAATTGAATATCTTGCCAACACTTCTTTGATATGTATGCATTACAGTTATCTTCCCCTGTCGGAGCAGATGGTGACTAGAAGAGTATTTGATTAAGTTTTGATATCAGTCGGTATTCGAATCACGGAAGTTTAATATTTCGTATAGAGACTCCCAAATGTCCAAGGTATTGCAAATTGTGCCGTAAGTATTGAAATGGAAATACGAATATTGTGTAGTTACTCATATTTGTTACAGTCACAAACTTAGTAAAATTGCGTAGAGTGCAAAATAGTGTAACTTCAAATCCGCGAGCAGTCTTGTATACCTACTTGACCATTGGGTAGTAACACGTTTGATACTGTATACATTGGTATACTGTATCAAACATGTTACTTGTATACCTACTTGACCATTGGGTAGTAACTAGTAACATGTTTGATACTGTATACATTGGTATACTGTATCAAACATGTTACTCGTATACCTACTTGACCATTGGGTAGTAACATGTTTGATACTGTATACATTGTTATATTGTATCAAACATGTTACTTGTGGTACCTACTTGACCATTGGGTAGTAACATGTTTGATACTGTATACATTGGTATACTGTATCAAACATGTTACTACTGAAGTGACACAAGTAGTTATCTAATTAGTATTATTATTTATTCCGTGCTTCAGGCACTAATACTCGATTTACACGTATTAAGTAATCCAATTAATGTCAATTATACACTTTGTCGAACTAATCACGGAGTCTCAAACGTGACGTGGATTTAATTTTAAGTAAGCCATTCCATAAACAAAGTGATTGATACCTAAGGGTTAAATGGGTAAATGAAGCGAAACATTTTACGTCAGGATCGTGGCAAGCGGAAATCGCTCCAGGAAACAAGCCTATATGTATCTTTGCATATTGTTGACACGTATGTGCGAAGAGCTTCATATTGCGACCAAAGCGCCTGTGACGTGCACACATGGATGAGCATGGCGAAACAATATTCTTCAGTTGTCGAGAAAGGTGCTCTTTATTACTTTGAGCAACGTTTTTATCTGTGTTGCATTTCGGACTTTACGGAAAAACACTGTAGTCAACAATACACTTTTCCGATCTTGTATAATAAGTCTAATAGGTGTACTCTGAATGCATCTGCAATGTATTAATGTTAATAATAAAATTAACATTACTTTCCTGCAGGTCGATCACGAAACGTATTGTACGAACGTCGGGTAGGTCTAAATTAGTGATGGGAAGCGGGAACATTCCCGCTACCGGTAAGTTTCCATTTGGGAATATTACTAGTAAGTTACCAATGTTACCAGTAACATTCCCAAAAGACGGTAAGATACGAAACTGATGAAAGTGATGTTGTATATGAGATAAAATAAGGTCTATAGTTATTTTCTTAGTGCAACCAGTTATGTAGGTAGGTACAGTCAGAGATGGGCATTATTCGAATGATTCTTTATTCGAATAAGCATTTATTCGTCACTAATTTATTCGCGAATAATTTATTCGCGAACACTTTCGAATGACGAATGATTTCTTCTCATTTTATTCGAATAAATCGACGAATAAATCCACGAATAATCCATGAATAATATATAATTTACATCTTCACGCCTAAACCGCTAAACCGATTTAGATGAAATTTGGTAAACTTAGAGATAGTTTAAGTCTCGGGTAAGGACGAAGGGTAGTTTTTATCCCGGAAATCAGCCCCTAAGCGGTTGAAATTGGGGGTGGAAATTTGTATAGAGCTACTTAAACCGCTGCCCAGATTTGAATTAAATCTAGCAAATAAATATTTTGAGTCCCGGGGCAGGACATAAGATAGGTTTAATCCCGAAAATCATCCCCTAAGGGGGTGAAATGGTGGTGAAAAACTAGTTATAACCCATTTTGATAAAATTGCGTTACGAAATAGTTTGAGTGCTGGGAAAGGACATAGGATAGTTAATATCGTGCAAATCATCTCCTAAGGGGGTGAAATAAGGGGTGAAAATTCGTATGGAACCCATTTGAATACAATTTGGTATAGACATAGTTTGAGTCCTAACAAAGGGCATAGGATAGTTTTGATTCCGGAAATCACCCCCCGAGGGGGTGAAATGGCGGGTGAAATTTTGGATGTAACCCATTTAGATTAAATTTGGTATAGAGATAGTTTGAGCCCTGGGAAAGGACATTAAATAGTTTTTATTCCGGTAATCATACTCAAAGGGGGTGAAATTCGCATGGAATCCGTTTGAATACAATTTGGTATAGAGATAGTTTAAGTCCTACGAAAGGACATAGGATAGTTTTGATTCCGGAAATCACCCCCCGAAGGGGTGAAATGGGGGGGGGGGTGAAAATTTGGATGGTACCTGTTTAGATGAAATTTGGTAGATATAGAGATAGTCTGACCCCGGAAAATGACAACGGATACTTTTTATCCCGAAAATCATTCCCTAAGGCCTAACGGGCTGAAATAGGGGGTGAAAATTTGAATGAAACCAATTTAGATGAAATTTAGTTAAAATATAGTTTGAGTCCTAAGAAAGGACATAGGATAGTTTTAATCCCGATAATCATCCCCTAAGGTGGTGAAATCGGGGGTAAAAATTTGGATGTAACCCATTTAGATGAAATTTAGTACAGAGATAGTTAGAGCCCTGGGAAAGGACATTAAATAGTTTTTATTCCGGTAATCATACTCAAAGGGGTGAAATAGGGGTGAAAATTCGCATGGAACCCATTTTGGTATAGGGATAGTTTGAGTCCTACGAAAGGACATAGGATAGTTTTGATTCCGGAAATCACCCCCTGAGGGGGTTAAATAGGGGATGAAAATTTGGATGGAACCCGTTTAGATGAAATTTGGTATAGAGATAGTCTGACCCCGGAAAATGACAACGGATTGTTTTTATCCCGAAAATCATTCCCGAAGGCCTAAGGGGCTGAAATAGGGGATGAAAATTTGGATGAAACCCATTTAGATGAAACTTAGTTAAAAGATAGTTTTAGTCCTAGGAAAGGGAAAAGGATAGATTTATCCCGTAAATCATCGCCAAAGGGGGTGAAATTAGGGGTGAAAATTCGGATTGAACCCATTTGACTCAAACTATCTTTATACCAAATTGTATTCAAATGGGTTCCATATGAATTTTCACCCCTAATTTCACCCCCTTAGGAGATAATTTCCACGATATAAACTATCCTTTGTCCTTTGCCAGGACTCAAACTATCTCGAAACCAAATTTCATCAAAATGGTTTACTACTAAATTTTCACCCCCATTTCACCCCCTTAGGGGATGACTTCCGGGATGAAAACTATGCATTGTCCTTCCCCGGGACTCCAACTATGTCTATACCGAACTTTATCTAAATAGTGTCCATCCAAATTTTACCCCAATGACATTATTTTCGGGATGAAAGCTATCCGTTGTCCTTCTCCGCGGGTCAAACTATCTCTATACCAAATTTCATCTTAATGGGTTCTATCCAAATTTTAATCCCCCATTTCACCCCCTTAGGGGCTGATTTCCGGAATTAAAACTATCCTTTGTCCTTTCCTAGTACTCAAACTAGCTCTATACTAAATTGTATTCAAATTGGTTCCAAAATAATGTTCACCCTTAATTTCACCCCCTTATGAGATGATTTCCACGATATAAACTGTCCTCTGTCCTTTCCCAGGACTCAAATTATCTCGAAACCAAATTTCATTAAAATGGGTTACACCTAAATTGTCACCCCCATTTCACCCCCTTAGGGGATGATTTCCGGGATTAAACCTATATTATGTCCTGCCCCGGGACTCAAAATATTTATATACCAAATTTATTCCAAATCTGGGCAGCGGTTTAAGTAGCTCCATACAAATTTCCACCCCCAATTTCAACCCCTTAGGGGCTGATTTCCGGGATAAAAACTACCCTTTGTTCTTCCCCGAGACTCAAACTATCTTTATACCAAATTTCATCTAAATCGGTTCAGCGGTTTAGGCGTGAAGAGTTCTTTTAATTATTATTTCCAGATAGTAATGTTCCCAGTAACTTTGGAAACTTACCTGGTAATATTGGGAATGTTCCCGGTAACATTGGGAATTTACTCTCTCAGAGATTTATTGACTGTTTTATGACCGTAAATAATAGCATAATTATGTATTTAAGTATTTAAGACGAAATAAACTTATACATTTCTTATATTTTTTTCAAAGTTACCCAATGTTACCGATCGACGGTAATATTACTGGTAGCATTACCGGGAATGTTCCCACTTTGAGTAAGTTACTGGTAACGACCCATCACTATACGTGATTACTCCTCTGAGCTACATGGCAACATGGCCTACAGTGACGATGAAGACTCAAATGAAGTTTAATGATTATATTTCACCAAACGGCTTGACGGATTTTAACATGTGAGTTGTCGTTAGATTCCTCGTATTCATGGAACTGACATAGACTTAGTGAAAAACAGTCGGGTTTTGCTAATTTCAGAATGAGTTTGATATTAAATTACCTTCCATTAAGCATCATTTCCTTGAACGGTGCAGTAAGCCAGGATTAAATTCGAAGGCCGGTTTTGTTTGGGAAAAACCGGTCGACTCAAATTCGCAAATGCAAAATTAATTATTCCGCTTTGACATGCGGGCTGGAACTGGAATATTTGGAGCGTTCATTTTAATAATAACATTTCCGAAACTATTCACACAATTTTACTGTAAATTACATTCTTGTGGCGGTCATTTGCATATCAGAAAACTTGCATAATATGAAACTTTTAACTCGATTTATGATTACTCGGTTTTTGAAATTATTGTACTCGATCATTTATATTTTATGTATAATAGCAATAGTAATGATAAAGATATTGGAGGTACATAAAATCGTAAGTTTTAATGGCATTTTGAAGGTATCTGGGATCCAATATAGTCAGTATGTGACAATTGATAAACAAAACTCTACTTATTTATTTATTTAAACTTTATTGCACAACCCATAGAAATATACAAATGGCGAGGTTAATGCTAAATGGAATTTTCTACGAGCTAACCATTGGGGTACAAGTTTGGGAATAGGTCGATTTGTGTAAGATTGTCCCTAAATATTTATTTATACAGTTTAAACCTCGATGATTGATTATGTACTTTAAATAAAGACTATATTTTTTATGATTTAAGTACAAATACTTATTTAGTTTTCAGAATTTCCCCTGTACTTGTAAGACGACTGTAAGACGATATTACCTGCCCAAGGGAAGTACCCTATACATTTTGATTCCCTTGAGAGTGTCGAAATATACGTTTTTTGCGGCATAAACGGATGTATTTTTTATTTACGTTAAATTTGAAGATTGATTTTTTCACAACGTCAAGTTACTGTATGTAGATTGTGTATATGTTTTTAATTTCAAGGGTTCCGTTTTTTTTTCATTTTGGGGTACGGAACCCTAAAAAGGTACATACAGGGATGTACATAAAGGTACATATAGGTATTCACTTCATAATTTAATATTTTATAAGGATGAAATTCTAGTCGAATTCCTGTTCAAGCTTACTTTTGCCTATTTTGATGCAATTCTCCACACGCATCAACATACAAATTGTGATTAGATTACTAACGATGTTATAGCTCATACTCATGGGAGAAACATTTATTTATATAGATCTATCGTAATGCACTTCGAGAGGATGAAATTCACATAATTTAAAACTTTAGTTTTCACCCTGATTTGCATGCTGAAAACAGCATTTTATAACGCAAATTACGAGGCATACCGTGTGTGACGAGCACTTTACACGCCAAAATGTAGAAGTAATGGAAATTACTTGTGTATAATATTACCATTATGTAATAGAAGAGAGATCGCTGTATAATGATCGGCGAGCAATTTGCCCTTAATATTGTGAGCTCTGCTATGGCCGGCTAGGCCAAACTTGTTCTTAAGCATTCTATTGAATGGGTGACAGTAGAGTTGGCCAGCCGTGCTATGCGTGTGTAGACGCATACACACGACGCAGTTGTACAAACGTAAGAGGGTTTAAGCTTCACTCTCCGTAATTGGCGTATTAGTTATCTTATCAGGCGGTTTTCCTCTAAACTAAATATTTAACGTTACAATTTAGCACAGGTGGTGATGATACTAAAACCAGGTAAACCACCTCAGGAAGTTACATCATATAGACCTATAAGCCTTCTACCAGTAATTGGAAAAATGCTAGAAAAGATCATACTTAATAGAATGCGCGAACACCTCGCAGACATCATACCAACACATCAATTTGGATTCAGAGAAGGTCACGGAACCATCGAACAAGTGCACCGGCTGGTAGACATCATATCTAGAGCATTTGAATGCAAAAAATACTGCTCAGCTATATTCATAGACATTAGTCAAGCATTCGATAAAGTATGGCATGAAGGACTTCTTTGTAAAATTAAACAAAAATTGCCACAGTCATTCTTTCTCATCTTAAAATCGTATCTTGAGAATAGATGTTACGAAGTAAAACATAATACTGAAACATCAAAAATGCACTGTATCAAATCAGGCGTGCCTCAGGGTAGCATCCTGGGCCCAGTGCTCTACCTCATCTACACCGCCGACTTACCAACCGGTAATAACACCATGACAGCAACATACGCAGACGACACGGCATTGCTCTCCGTTCACGAAGATCCCAGCATAGCCTCTCAAAACCTTCAAACGCACTTGCTGATAATCGAAAAATGGTTTGACAAATGGCGTATTAAAGCAAACAAGGATAAGTCAGTTCATGTTACATTCACGCTCCGGAGAAAAACCTGCCCCCCTATTAAGTTATATGAAGAAGAAGTCCCGCAAAGCGAGGACGCCAGGTACTTGGGCATGCACCTCGATCGCCGTCTCACATGGAGAAAGCACATATGGACAAAAAGAAAACAACTAGATTGCAAGCTCCGCAACATGTATTGGCTGACCGGCAGGAAATCACAGCTCTCAGATACCAGTAAAATGGCCATCTATAAAACTATACTGAAGCCTATATGGACGTACGGCATCCAGCTGTGGGGAACAGCGAGCCATAGTAATATCGAAATATTGGAGCGTTTTCAAAGCAAGGCAATGAGGACTATGCTCAAGATACCACCTTACATAAGTAACAAATATATCAACTTAGACCTCAATCTACAAACAGTAAAAGAAGAAATAGCAACATATAGTAAGAATTATCAAGCCAGACTTAATAATCACATAAATGAATTAGCTGCGCAGCTGCAAGGAATTGGAAGCTTGCAATTCTCCCGACTAAAGAGGAATAGTGTAGTGGACCTGGTGAGGAGATTCGCAGACAAGGAATGAGGAAAGCATCATTGGATGACTTCCCCATTAAAGAAATTATAACTGATGAAGGACATCAGACAGCAAAATGGATTATTGTTTTGTATAAAACAGATTGCCAAGCTTTGCAGGATACAAAAAAAAAAAAAAAAAAAAAAAAAAAAAAAAACAATTTGATGCCTTAGAGAGTATTCAAAGATTTTTCCAACCTAAACTGAAAGGTCATGTTACATTAAAAATCATCTTCATTTTTCTCTCTCTTAACTAGCGCCAAAGGAAACCCTTATTACGTATTTCCGTCCTTTCATATCGCACAAATGCAAGCGTCCATGGCTTAGCACATTAGAAAATGAGATTTTACAGCCGACCGCCCTTAATAACGGACTACCCAAACAGGAAATGTATTTTATCAAAATGGGAAAATGATAAGCATGCAAAAGATTGTGGTTTGTTAGAGTTGGAATGAATACTTGAAGAGTGCTATTGGCTTTTTTCATATGCGGAATGATTATAATGGTATGTATTCATATAGGTATGTCATGGTATATAAACGAGTAGTTTTCTATCACGTAACTAGAATAAAATATAACTATACAAATCATTAAATATATATATATATATATATATATATTTTATCCCTAATGTAAAATTACTAACCTTAAGGTGGTTCGATTGCATTGCATTTATGTAACAAACTTTCATCAATTGGCTTCCCATTTGCGCCAAATTCCCCCTTATTCTTTTTAATTTATTCTAGGAAAGGGGGAATTCGGCGCAAATGGGAAGCCAAATTATGAAAGTTTGTTACATAAGTTTCTTAAAATATCACGCCGTTAGCCTGCGAATGTCAAATAACGTTTTGTATGGCAATCGAACCACCTTCAGGAGTAACCTTAAGGAGTAACATTTTAGGGTTTGTCCTCAAAAGGGGGCTAATGGTGTGCCTCTGCCCGCCTGTCCCATCGCTAAATATCTCAGGACCTACTAATGCTGTCGATTTGCAATTTGAAATAATTGTAGACAATCTCAGCCGTTGTAATGTTAACCCAAGTGTATTGATAATTAAATAAATAATTGCGGACAATCTTACACAAATCAACCTAGTCCCAAACTAAGCAAAGCTTGTACTATGGGTACTAGACGACGATATAGATACTTATATAGAGAAATAAATACTTAAATACATAGAAAACATCCAAAACATTCATATTATTATTTTCTACATATGAAAATTAATTGATTATACGGGAGCAAAAATTCAGTTGCCCATTCTAAAACACTTTGTTTTTCTGTGGTATTTGGCTTTTGTATCCAGTTGGACAGCGATTTTAGGATCGGACTTAGGATTACTTTGAAACAAGGTTTTCATATCGAATTCGTGTTAAGTTTTGTGTTCTGTTCCATTCAAAGGATAAACGATTGTTTATAACATATTCCGACTATGAATATTGCAAAGTAAGGAATAAATATGAACCCCGAAATCGTGCAAGGGTGGCAAGTTGTTCGCGAAAGGGTTTTCTTAGGTGTTCCTTAAGTATCACCCGACCCTTGGGACTTGATCTGTGACATCACACGATCAATTATCCTTTTTTACGTATCATTGCGTTGATTAATGAGACCTTCTTACATATTTTGGTAACACTTGTGATGATTGACAAAGGATGGTCAATCATCACATGTGATGTTTTTTACAAACTTTTTTTTTTTTTTTTTTTTTTTTTTTTATTGAGAAACAAACAGTCTTAAAAAACACATAAGTAAATTAGCTATGGCTATGTGAGTAATGCTATAATAGACCTATAGTTTCATAAATGTTTACAAAGTTACAAGTTATATTAAAAATTGGAAAATATGTTTAATATAAGACCAAATGTCATAAATATATAAATATATACATATATGTGTTGTAAATACACTTATGACAGTTACGTACATTTTACAACTTAGGTACACCATTATACAATGCAAAAAAAGAAAGAAAAAGTTAATGAAAAGGTTAAGGTAACTGCGTTTTAACATTCTTAGATTAAAGAAAAAACTAATCTTTTAAATATACTATATGAGTTGCCAAACAAATCTGCGTCCATACATTTTTCATTATACAGTTTACATGCGCGCTTAATATATGAATGCTGTGCGTATTTAGTTCTGCTGCTTGCAATACTAAATAAGGCCTTCTTGCGACAACTTCGTTCTAATCTACGGGGAACATGAAAAAATATATTATGTAATAGTTCAGGGGCATCAACTAGATTATTCATAATTTTGAACAGATAAAGTAAATCGGTACAAGTGCGTCTGAGTGAAAGGGGTTGGATATGGAGTCTTGTGGATGATAAGGCGTAATCTTCATAGTTACCACCTGTTCGGAATTCCATTGTCTTAACAAACTTTTTCTGGACTCTTTCAATTCTAACCTCGTGTACAGTAAAGCAGGGATTCCACACTACAGAAGCAAATTCCAATCGACTTCGGACATAGCTATTATAAAGGAGTCTGTAAGTAAGAGGTCTTTTAAAGGGTTTCGCAACACGAAGAATGAAACCCAGCAGTCTATACGACTTATTTAGAATATCATCAATATGAGAGTTAAATGTCAATTTAGCATCAAGTATCACACCTAGATCACGTATACTATTCTGGCGTGCCAGATTACCACCACACAAGCAGTAATTAAATAGTATGGGATCTTTCTTTCGCGTAAATGTTATTACTGCGCATTTATCGCTATTTAAAAATAAATTGTTTCTAGTACAATAACTTTCAAAACTAAATAAATCATTTTGTAATAGAGTACAGTCTGCTTGTGTTTTAATAACTCTGAATATTTTAGTGTCGTCAGCGTATAGAAGAGCTTTCGATTCAGTAAGACACTCCGTTATGTCATTAATGTATAGGATAAATAATAAAGGGCCCAAATGAGACCCTTGTGGGACTCCTGATGTAATATATTTGAAGCCAGAAGAGAAACCTCCGAGTACGACAGTTTGAGATCTTTTTTCTATATACGATTTGATCCACCGGAAAAGGTCGCCATGCACACCGAAACTTTTATTTTAATTCACATGCATGTTTGAATTTAGGCTTCAATATCTCAGTTACTAGTGTACTAATTGATTACCAAAACACTTAAGATGTAGTATGTGCTTGAATAGTCCGATAGAAGATAAATCTTTAAACGAAGTTCTTTGGGTACTTCAGCAGGCGATTTGATCTCAGAATGAATGCTATTCATCTTTTTTAAGACAATTTTCATAGCATTTGAAGAGGATATTTCTCTCTTGATCTGTTTGATGCGATGATAGTCTTTATATTTTTGATAATTTTATTTTTAACTTTTGCCCCTTCTCGTGTTACGCTAAGTTTTTTTTGTTTGTTATTGCCGGATTGATATCCACCGTTGTTGAAGCACTCGATGGTTCTATTGGAAAATCAGCGCTGGCAGTAATGCCAGCATTATGCTGGGATAGAACCCTTTCGTGACAAACGCTTTTTATCTCGAATAAATGTTTCTTTCTTTCTTTCTTCTCTTTGTGAACACCTCAATACGTCACGTACAATGCATCTCATATTATATGGATTCTTGTGAATACGACATTCCGACTTCACACGGAACACCAACCTTGTAATCTCCACTTATAATAAATCTCTAAATTAAAAAAAGAATCAGCCAGTTTGAAACTAAGCTTTGCGCGGTTCGAATGTTCTCAGCATCCCATGAACGGAAAAATATGAAACATTTTATATAGGTACATTATTATTCTAGCTGCAACTTAGGATAGTTTTTATCCGACTGCGACAGTTAATTAATTATCCGAAATATACGACTTCATTTAATTTTTCATTTATTTTTATTGAAATCAAACGCTGCTCCAACTGTCAGCTATAAGAACCGTCAAATTTTCGTCAAAATGGCGGAATTGCTTTGTCTTTCACTTATTAATAATTTAAATCCCGTCTACGATAGACCTTTACGAGACAAATGCTAAAATATAAACCATAAAAAAATATTCGATTCTGATATGAGAACTTATATGCGCAAATGTCGTTTTATGTCGTAATTTCAATAAATGAAATCAACAAATTTGAACAATATAATTAACACGAATTTGTTTTTTTTGAATGACAATGGCACGCGCTCGGCGCATTCAGCCAAAGTACCTGCGGCGCTACCACGAAAACCAATAAGTACTCAATGTTCATATATTTGCATCCCTGTCACTCGAGTATGGTTAGTGCGATAGAGATAGAGATACCCGAATATTTTCGAATTCCGAAGTTCGTGGTTATAGCTCAGGAATCGAAAATATGGTAAATAATCATAATGTATTTTCTCGAAAAATAATTTAAAATAAATATAGTCAAATGGAGAAAACAACAAAGCAAGAGGTTATATAGGTAATGATTAAGTTATAAGAGTCCAAAGTTTTAAGAGGGGGTATGTTCTGTCCCTTTTCCGCAAAACGCACCTTCATATGAAACGATTGTTTTTTACTATGACGCTCGAGTATATTGACGTCACAGTCCCTCATCGTTTTCTCACTCTAACAAGCGACATTAAAACGGATGTAGCTTTATAATTTTTTGAGATATTTGAATGGGAGTTTTATTATCATCTATCTATTTATACATAATAAATGCCTATGTCCTGACTGACTTATTCACTCAATCACTCACTCACTCACTCATCAACGCACAGCCGAAACTACTAATCTTAGAGAGTTGATTTTTGCACAGTATGTTGCTTTTATAACGTGGGCTAGGGATAAAAAGGGATTTTTGAAAATTCTACCCCTAAGGGGGTAAAATGGGGGTGCAAAGTTTGTATGGGAGAACCTTTTTTTTTGAGCTATAGACTTAAAATTTGTAGAAAAATTAGTTATTAGAATACAAATGAAACACTTTCAGCGTTTTGGAAAATTCCACCCCTACGGGGGTAAAATAGGGGTGCAAGGTTTGTATGGGGGAAACATTTTTTTTTAAATAGAGACTTAAAACTTTGTAGAAAGATCAGTCATTAGAATACAAATAAAGAAATTTCAGGGTTTTAGAAAATTCTACCCCTAAAGAGGTAAAATAGAGTGCAAAGTTTGTATGGGAAAAACTACTTTTTTTTAAATAGAGACTTAAAACTTTGTAGAGAAATTATTCATTAGAATACAAATAAAGTACCTAGATTCAGTGTTTTAAAAAAATCTACCCCTAAGGGGGTAAAATAGGGGTGCAAATTTTGTATGGGGGAAACAATATTTTTTTTAAATAGAGACTTAAAACTTTGTAGAAAGATTAGTCATCAGAATACAAATTAAGTACTTTCAGCGTTTTAGAAAATTCTACCCCTAAAAATAGGGGGCTAAAATAGGGGTGCAAAGTTTGTATGTGGGAAACTATTTTTTTTAGCTAGAGTCCTAAAACTTTGTAGAAAGATTATTTAAATACAAAGAAAGTACTTTCAGCGTTTTGGAAAATTTCACCCCTAAGGGGGTAAAATAGGGTGCAAAGTTTGTATGGGAAAAACATATTTTTTTTTAATAGAGACTTAAAATTTTGACGAAAAATTACTTATTAGAACATGAAAAATAATACATTCGGCGTTTTACAAAATTCATTCCCTAAGGGGGTTAAAAAAGGGTGCAAGGTTTGTATGGGGAACACTTTTTCTGAGCTAGACACTTAAAACTTTGTAGAAAGATTACTTATAAAAATACAAAAAAAAAGACGTTTTGAAAAAATCTATCCCTAAGGGGGATAAAGAGGGGTGCAAAGTTTTTATCAGGGAAAGTTTATGTTTTTGAGTTAGAGACTTGAAACTTTGTAGAAAGATTACTTATTAAAATACAAAAAAAGAACACAAATTGTTTTAGAAAATTCCACCCCTAATAGGGTTAAAAAGGAGAGCAAGCTTTGCATGGGCAACACTTTTTTTTGAGTTAGACTTAAAACTTTGCAAAAAGATTCCTTATTAGAATACTAAAAAAGAACTTTCAGCGTTTTAGAAAACTCCATCCCTAAGGGGATCCTTAAGATCCTTAATAAGGGTAGCCAGTGTTGTGTGGGAAAAACTTTTTTTTTTACTAGACTTAAAACTATTCAAAATGTTACTTATTAAAATTAATAATAAAGTACTTTCAGAGTTTTAGAAAATTCCACCCCTAAGGGGGTTAAGAAAGCTTTGTATGGGCAACACTTTTTTTGAGCTAGAGACTTAAGAGTTTACGAAAAAAGTTCTTCCAGCGATTAGAAAAATTCAACCTCTAAGGGGGTTTAAAAGGGGGTTCAAATTTTAAATGGCGAGCAATAAAAACTTTTTTCTACTCCTGTACCGTTATCTGTCATTTATATAGGCTGTAGCTCAAATATAATGACACCACTAATAAGTCGTCGAAAAACTCTATGCTCTATGGCCCAAAAACGCATTGTTTGGCGTACTTTTTTGGTTCATACATTTTTCATAAAAGCACTGTTAAACTTTTTTAAATCGGCCGCTATATTGCAGTGGTGCCAACTTCATAAACAAATATTTCGAAATAAAAGTTTTTATTTACGATTTAACATTTGTATATTATACATTATTTACTACAATAATAATAAATCATCATCTATTGTGTGTTATATTACATGTTTTATAAATTCTTGGTAAGTATTATTTATGAAAATAAAGTTCGAATTCGGTCCGGGTCCGGATTAGGTTTGGTTCGGATGGCAAATGCAAACAAATTAAAAACAAAACAAACCATAAACAAGAAGTGTCACATTTCCGATTTCCCACCAAAATATATACAGTTCAAATCAAAATGAAAAGATGAAAGATGATAAACTGTTAGTCCTAGAATATTAAGATTGTATTCGTGTTTGTGAAGATAAAAGTGTACGTTCCTTTTAAAATGGTCGAAGCAATGAATAACTGCACTCCTGAAGAAATTGCGTGAGTAGCAAAAGTACGAATAGAAAACTTGCTGCCCGAAAAGGCTAACTAATTTGTAGTCTGCTATTTATTTAAAATTTGTCGTAGAAAAAGTATTGTATGCAACGGTTTATAACTGGTCTAAAAACGCTCGTGGCGTCTTTAATTGCGATGCTCGCCAAGGCTCGCATCGCAACTCACGCCACTCGCATTTTAAGACCCTTCTTATAAAACAGTTGCATAATAGTACATTATGATACAAGTGTGCTAAGTTGGTCATTACACTCGAGTCGGTTTTTAAGCCTGAGCCGAAGGCGAAGGCTTAATAGAGACGAGAAGTGTAATGACCAATGCTCACGTGTTTCATACGACGTTTTTCAACACATTTGCGAGGAAAAAAATAAAAAATGAAAATGTTAAAAGATATGTAATGAAAAGGCACTAGTGCGATAATGTAATGTAAAAGTCACGGCATGGGTAATATTCTGCATTATTTTGTTAATATTTAAAAAGATATGTAATGAAAAGGCACTAGTGCGATAATGTAATGTAAAAGGCACGGCATGGGTAATATTCTGCATTATCAGTGTAAATACGCTGTAATAAGACCTACTTTACGAGCAGGTGTGTTGAAAAATACTATAAAGTGCGAGTAAGAGATTTTTAACTTCGGTCTTATTCTGTACGTTAAAAGACTACAAAACTGATTTCAGAGTTTTTCCAAATTCATCCCCTAAGAGTGTTAAAATTGGTTCAAAGTTTGAGTATTTCAAGGCATTTTTAAAGTATGAGATTTTTAACTTTGTTTTTAGACTGTTTGTTCACAAACTAGAAAATGAACATCAACTTTTTTTTTAATTATCCCCTAAAAGAGGGTTCAAATTTTGTATTGAGAGAAATCATTTTCTAAGACGATAAAAAGTTCTACGCGGACGAAGTCGCGGGCAACAGCTAGTTTAGAATAAAGATGTAATTACACGTATCGAACGTAGGGCAATGGAGAGGGCTATGCTGGGAGTTTCCCTGCGCGATCGCATCAGAAATGAGGCTATCCGCAGCAGAACCAAGGTAACCGATATAGCCCTCCGAATCGCTAAACTTAAGTGGCAGTGGGCAGGGCACATTGCACGTAGAACCGATGGCCGTTGGGACGGAAAGGTTCTCGAGTGGCGACCACGTACCGGAAGGCGCGGCGTGGGTAGGCCGCCAACAAGGTAGACTGATGACCTCGTAAAGGTCGCGGGAGTCCGCTGGATGCGGGTTGCGCAGGACCGATCATTGTGGCACTCTTTGGGGGAGGCCTATGTCCAGCAGTGGACGTGTCTCGGCTGATATGATGATGGTGATGACGTATCGAAAAGAGTGTTCAATAAAATTATCATGTTTCTACAACATGAGACGTAGCGGCAACAAAATTGTGTTCATGCATCGCTAAACCTGAGAAGATCTGTCAGAGAAACGAGGCAATCGACTTTATATTATAATAACATAGGGCTTATTACAGCTTGCGCCTTGCCACAATATTCATCACATGGTGTTCCTGTAAGCATGTCTGTACGTACGCGCTCAATCTCTGTAATCGCCTCTTACTTAAATCAATTTTTCGCCTATTCGGTAACGCTTGGGTTTCACCGCAGGCTGCAGCATAAGAAATACAGTGGGTCGGTTTAACAATGAACTTACCATACAATCTTCAATTTAGGATAATACACAATTTATTTTACATTTAAGTTAGCATAAACGTGATTATGCTATCGATGTATGTACTTAGATGGTGCCGTAAATATCGACCGGTTATTCAGCGTAGTAATAATGTCAGTGCAATGAGAACGTTTGATGGTTATAAGGACGCTGAAAGAACCCAATGTGGTTATTACAGTGCCAACCTTTGTGAGTCGAAAGCACATGTGCAGAGTGGGTCTACTGTGTGTTCTTGTGATTTTGTGTGCATCTTCAATAAAACCCTCGATTGTGAACTTTCTTTGTGATGCCTTTGAATATATGGATCATCCTCCTAGCTTTATTATTCCCGGTTGTGCCCCTAAAGGAGCCCGGGGTCCGCTTTGACACCTAATCTCAAGATTTGGCATAGGCACTAGTTTTACGAAATCGACTGCCATCTGACCTTCCAACCCAGAGGGAAAACTAGACCTTATTGGGATTAGACCGGTTTCCTCACGATGTTTTCCTTCACCGAAAAGCTAACGGTAATTCCGTACATAAGTTCCGAAAAACTCATTGGTACGAGCCGGGATTCGAACCCACGACCGCCGCTTGACAGCCGCTTGCCTGAACCACTAGGCTACCGTAGCTTCAAAAGCCTTTGAATATATGGATAAAATTAGATAAAGAGAAAGAACACAGAATTGAGTTTGTTCGTCTTCTTTTGATGATATTATTCAATCATTTCTTTATTTGTAGATTCTAGGGCTATTTTACTGTAGCGTTTGGACACTACAAAACATTTCACATTTAGTCTCGAATTTTTGGTTCGAAAGAAGACGGTAAATTTATACGAATCATCGTTATTCCAGGTTCAAATTCTTCGTTTATTCCGCGTATGTGGAGCGACGGACAATGGCTGCGGTGCGGGTGATCGCGGCGACCAAGACACGCGGCGCCGACAGTGTGGTCTGCCGCCTATGGCTGCTCGACAACCGCACGCTCACTGTCAAGGCCAGAGTCAAGGTAAGCATAATATACTTCGCGATTGAGGAGCGACGGACTGTGTGGGTGGTTGGGCGACTAAGACACGCTGCGCTAACAACGTGGTCTGTCGCCTGTACCTTCTAATCGACACCCAAATGCTCATTGTCAAGGTGAAAGGCGTTAAACGATGAAGCATTTAGGTACATTGATTTACGTGTATATTAGCTTCTATTTAATATGTTAATTGTAGATATTGATTATTTATAATTCAGGGTTTTACACTTTTTTTTTATTTAGTCTTGTACGTGATTGCTAATAAAACACACATTTCATAATTATATATTTATCATATTTTATGTGCAACCGAAATCATGTATTCATCATCATCATCATATCAGCCGAAAGACGTCCACTGTTGGACATAGGCCTCCCCCAAAGAGTGTCACAATGACCGGTTGTTTGGGTCTAAAGAATTAACATTAACATTCATAACATTTCAGCCAATACGTGAGAACTGGAACTTGAAGTACAGCGCGACGTACGTGTTGTGCAATTTGCGGGACACGGGCGTGAAGCCGGAGGACACGGCAGGCGCGGCCGTGGCGGTGATGGCCAGTGCGCACACGCACAGCCCGCCCACCAACCTGCTGCCCGTACTCGACACCACGCCCAAGAGCGGGATCGAGGTAACTATCACACTAGCGGAGGAACTGTGCCTGCGACTCTGGTGTGAAGCTGAAGGACACGCCCAGTGCGGCACATAATCTTCTTCGTAGGGTCTCATTTCCTTACGGATGTCGGCGATCATCGTGCTAAAGTCTTCTCTGCTCTTCACCGTCCTGGCGAGAGTGGCGGCGTTAATATTACCGGTGGTCCAGTGCCTGATATTTTTCAACCACGCTGTTCTAGGTCTTCCTCTACTCCAGGCAAAATACGGTATTGAATAACATTAATTTATAATAGCGTTTTTTTTCTTTATATCATTTTAAAACATTATTCTAAGATGCTTTATTCAAGAATCCAACAAACTTTCCATCCGGAAGTATTTAAATAGATTTTAATAAAGCATGAATTGTTTTTTTTATATTATTTATCTTGAATATTATTGAGCAAATGTAAATGAACCAAAATAAAGATAAAACCATTAACTAATATTTTTTCTGACTTTTCAAAAGCTAGTTAAGTTATAATTCTTTTGATGTCTGTGTTGGATTTTGTCGCTAGGTAACTATTTAATTGATAATATATCCATTTCAAAGAAAAAATCGTCTATTATAAATTATTTCCAAATTTGTCATTTTTTCCACGTTGTCAAGTCAAGTTTTACGAGTTGTCAGTTCATTGCCTGTTCTCTGCCTCTTCTTCGTTCTATTTTCCCTACTATCATGTTTTTTGTAGATCAGTTTTTTTTATATATGGCATAAATATGCAGTTTCCTTTGTTTTTGTATGACTACGAGCTCCATTTTCATCTTCATCTTGTTTAATACGCCACATAATACTGGAAGAAAAAAACACGGTGGATGTCCCGATTGCTGCTGGGTTGAAAAGAGAAAAAGCTACGCTTAAGGCCTTTGTACGTACACTTTTGTTATTTTTTGGCAACATTTTATTGACTTTACTGACGACATTTTAAACATATGCCATAAAAATTAACGTCCAATATCATTACGGACGGATGCTTTATCGTATCGGTGATCATAACGATAACATTGATAACCGTGGCCTTCAGACTATAATTTTCGTCAATTTCTCTTTTTTCAGGAAAGCCTGCACGTTTGTGTCAAACCATTCCACTACTCCTACGCCCGGGATGACTGGTTGGTGGAATGGTTTGAATTGAACCGTTTGCTGGGAGCGAGCCACTTCTACATGTACAACAGCTCGCTGAGCGCGCCCGTGGCCTGCCTTCTGGAACAATACCAGCGAGAGGGGCTTGTTACATTGCTGCAGTGGAAGCTGCCCCTAGTATCTAAAGTGGAGATAAGGTACGTGCCGCCTCTCTCCAGTAATGCACGCAACAATTGCTAAGTGGTCACTGAGCGATTCATGACGCTCCTGTAGTGGAAGCTGCTCCTAGTCTCTAAAGTGGAGTTAAGGTGAGTGTCTCCTCTCTCCTGTAGTGCACGCAACATTTGCTTGCTGAGCGCTTCCGACCACCGTGAGAGTTTCTTCACTCTGCTGCAGTGGAAACTGCCACTGGTCTCCGTAGTGGAGATGAGGTGAGTGCCGTCTTTATCTTGTAGTGCATGCAACATGTGCTCACTGAGCGCTTCGAACCACCATGAGCGTTTCGTCACTCTGCTGCAGTCGAAGCTATCCCTGGTCTCCAAAGTATAGATTAAGTAGGTGTTGAATTTGTCACTGAACGAAATGACACTCAACAAGAACCCGACATACCTTCTTTCCCAGCATTTGTAGTAATTTTGTAGGTATAACGTTTACATATAAACCAACACCTGCTAGCAGGCTGCAAGACTTTAATTTAACACGAACTCCTTTGTATCTTCTTAAGTTACGACAAAATACTCTCGAACTCAGCATCATACGACGGCTTAAAGGCTTGGTCACACAGCTGCGCGACGCTAGCGTGACGCGTTGAGTGCGCGATGAGTGCAGGGCGCGCGCGGTCGCAGAGCACGCACGCATCGCGCAAGCGCCGCGCGCTCTATGTGATCAAGCTTTAGAGGAATGTAGTCTTTCTTTGTTAACGTTACCGACCTATTCCATGTTTTTTGCAGAACGGAGGGCCAATTCGCGGCCTTCAACGACTGCCTATACCGCTCCATGTCCTCCGCGGGTTGGTTGCTAGTGATCGACGTGGACGAGGCGGTGCTGCCGCGGCGCGAGCGCACGCTGCCCGCGCTGCTGACCGCGCTGCGCGCCTCCTACAATACGCCCAAGAAGGCGCCCGAGGCGTTCATATTTAGGAACGCATTCTTCTATATGCGATGGGAGGTGAGAATGAAAAAGTTGTAATCTGGCCAATCTTCTCTTTTTCAGCATAATTGCGTCTACTGCTGTACGTACGCCTCTTGCATGTTTTCCCAAAATGATCTTGATGCAGTGGCTCTGGTCCAGGTCGACCCTGCTGCCTTTTTAATCTGGCGAATTTTTTGTTTTTTATGCGCCTATTGTGTGTCCGACTTCTGGGCAAAGGCCTATCCCCGTGATCTCCATGTGTCCCTACCTCTTCCGCCCGATTGCTGAAGAATACACCCAGGTCGTCCCGCCATCTCCGTCTAGGTCGGCCTCGTCTGCGTCGCCCGTCATGTGGCACCCACTTGTTATCTATACTAGCCCACCTATCTATTTAACTATACATGCGACAGGCGTAGCTGGTCCAGCCAATTATGAAAGTAAAATGTAGCTGCTGCTGACCGCGCTGTGCGCCTTCTACAATACGCTCAAGAAGGCGCCCGAGGCGTTCATATTTAGGAACGCGTTCTTTTGTATGCGGTGGGAGGTAAGGGGGGAAAAAACTGGTATGTTATGCCTATGTTTGTCAACTGGATGAAGTAGACAGAGTGTACTGTAAGTTTTGATCTCTTTGAGAGCATTAACATATACAGCTGTATCTTCTGATTGTGTAGACTGATAACTAACTTCTACTAGATACCTCTATGCGTTCTTCAGAAAACAAGGCCTTGACAGACACAGCTAGACAACGAATGATTCTATGAGCTATAACTCACCTAATTTTTGCCTAAAAAAAAAAACATGACATAATCTAAAAAAAACCGGCCAAGTGCGAGTTGGACTCGCGCACGAAGGGTTCCGTACCATTATCTATAAAAACGGCAATAAAATCACGTTTGTTGTATGGGAGCCCTCCTTAAAAAAATATTTTATTTTGTTTTTAATATTTGTTGTTATAGCGGCAACAGAAATACATAATTTGTGAAAATTTCAACTCTATAGCTATCACGGTTCTTGAGATACAGCCTGGTGACAGACAGACGGACATCGAAGTCTTAGTAATAGGGTCCCGTTTTACTCTTTGAGTACGGAACCCTAAAAAGGCACTTCAAATCGTAGTGGGTTTCTGAAGTTAGATGGGCTCTTAGACTCCCTATTTATTATGAAAACATTTTACTAGGGCCAGGGTGGGTACTACTGCACTTTCCCTCTAAATCCATGAGGGCACGCCTGTGCCTAGCAGTGGGACGTATAAAGGCTGACTTGTTTTTTGTTTTATGAACCAGGACGACGCAGACGCCCCGGCGCCGCTGCTGACGTCGCGGAAGACGCGCCGCTGGGCCGCGCCGCACGCGCTCAAGCACCGCAGCAAGTACGCCGTGCGGCCCAGCGAGGCCGTGGAGCTGGGAAACCACTTCCTGTGGGAGATGGCGCCCGGCGCCAGCGCCGTGGGCGTGCCCACCGACCGCGCGTTGTTACATCATTACCGGGTGAGCAACGTTTCTTCTTTATGCGTAGGTTAAGGCGACAGACTATAGCTATTCGAATCCTGAGTTTTTGACTTTCGCATGATAGAAAAAAATCACGAACATATGTCTAAAATACACTTAAAAATTTCATAACAAATTATGCACAAAAGGTAAACATATTAAAGTTGGTTCTAAAAATCGCCAATATCATGTTTAAGGGAAATTAGCTATTACTTTTTTGTTTATTTAAACGCACAAAAAATTAAAAAAACATGATATCCACGCTATCGAACACGCACTTCCGTCTCGCTCACGCTTATGCTCAGTGAGAGGGAGAGAAGACCGTGAGTTTACGTCGCCTTAATAAGAGACAGCGATATAATGGACGCGGTTTATTGGGCCGCACATGCGGACGCAGAAACCACAACAAGAAGGAACTCGTTTAGGTCAGTCTGCCAGCCAGTCCTGTGGCAGATGTAGCCAAACGCTATAGGGTTTTGGATGTGCCCATTGACCGGGTCGCTAAGCAACCATACAAAGTCAAAGTCAAATAGTTTATTTGTGAAACACATTTAGGGATTTGGTTAAATGACTGTTTTTTGAAGTGGATACTTCTTTGCTCGCGTTCTTGTATAGGGTTACAGTTCAAAATGTATCACGTGACTTCCGGAATAACTTTTTGTAGAGAAGCCTAATCTGATTTTAAATAATTGTTTGTTACATGTTTTAATCCTTCTGTATTTGCCATTAGTTGTTGATCACAAAATGTTATTTAGTTTATTTGGCGCACATGAAAATAATGCTGAAATGACCGCCATTTTCAATTTATCGCGAGTCAAATGCGCTACGTCAGTCAATGTTGCCATATATATAGGGTTTCTCGTTTCTCGCCTCATTTCATTTCTCGAGTTTCGAGAATTCTCGACTCCAATTTCTCGAGTTGTCTCGACTCTCGAGTCTTTGATTGAAATTGTATATTATTGCTGAAAATAAAATGAAAAACAAATAAAAATCAGAATTATTTTATTGCACTTTGCACTACAAGTTAGATATACAAACAAAACATAATTAAAATTCTTCTTACAAACATACAAAAACTAAAATCTTACAAAAAATCAAAATTTAAAATAAAAACAATATACCATACCTAATCTACTTTTTCAGTCTTTTGATCAGACATAAACTGGTATTTTTGATAGAGATCTTTTCTTCTAACAAGCAGACTTATTTAAATAAAATTAGGACTAGGAATCAAATGCAAATAATACAATAATCATCATAAACAAACGATTTAACTACAATGACGTGACATAAAATTGAGGAGTTTCAACAATCATACTTATTTAACTATCTTTTAATGATCTAAGTGAGATATATATTAATAATTTGTATGATCATTCATCATTCCTGTGTTAACAGCTAATCATTTTTATAATTCAGTATAATTATTAAAAAGTTATTTTTGTCTTAAAAAGTAGGCCTTTAAGAATATTAAAGCGTTAATCGATTTGTCCGAAAGCCGGTTTCTTATCTTGGTTACTATGTTTGCAGCCAGACTGAAAACACGCTCGTTTTCTGTAGAAGTGGGCTTGACGGTCATAAGGGCTTGATACAACATCTCAAGATTAGGAGTACGTTTTCCCGTAGACTCATAAATATTAAATTCTTTCCTAATTAAACTTTTCGTGACTTGGTGTGGATCACGTTCAGCTGGAATCGTCGGCAGCGAGTTACAAAGCGTGCGAGTGAGATGTCCGCTGTTCGTGTTTATAGTGCGCGGGCGTTATCATTGTTAAAAGCGGCAAAATGGCGAGCCTGACTTTAGCCCTTATTTCGTGTTCGCCGGAACTCGAGAGTCTCGAGAGTCGGCTATTTGTTTCTCGTCTCGAATGGAGGCGAAACTCTCGAGTTGTCTCGAGTTCGAGAAGTCTCGAGCAGAAACCCTACATATATACCAATTTATCTGTACTTATACAGATTTTAGTGAATTAATTCAGATATATTAGGGTTCCATAGCTAACAAAGAAGTATCCACTTAAACTTAATTAACGGGTGTATCTCCGACACAACCCGCGTCTTTTTCTAGGCAAATGATAAAACGGAGTCGTCATATTTCGTTTATGTGACCCAGCGCGTATAATACAAATTACAGATGTTTCCTTTAGATCGGCAACAGTCATCATAAATTTGAATTCAGCGACGTGGCAGTGCTCAATTTCAATATGATACGTTTATTTAGATAAACTTCCCGTTCGTTACTGTATTGTATTGGAACCTCAATGGAATACCTCTGTTTGCAATCGCAACCTAGGTTTTCTGTTCTCGGTCCTGCTATAGCGATCTCTCAAATTAGCTAAATAAAGATTTTTTTTAAATATATATTTCGTATTTGTTTTTGACATGCGAAAGCGTGGTGCAGAATTAATATCAAATACAATGATATAATTACAGATGGCATGCGAATTTGGCGGTATGCAGTGCATCATGGTGCCATCCACAATCGATCGCACCGCCCACCGCTGGGCGGAGGAGCTCATGGCGCGAGTCACCACCGTTAAGAACAAGTTGGACAAGACCTGCCCAGCGTAGGCAAAAATAGCTTAGTGGTTCGGAGAACCGGTGGACTCACTTGTATAATATATTACGTTTTCTGCGAAAATTGTGTTGTGCCAAAAAAAATATCATAATATAAATGTTATGATATCATAACATTTATACACAGCTCATAAGAAATTGGGCTAAAAATTTGCAATTCTTCACTCCAAATGTTTCCACTACTATAAATGCAAGAAACGTGCGTGAATTAGCGCCTACTTCCAATTAGGCAGATGCTAAGTCTGATGTTATGCGTGTGCTTTAAGAAATTTAGGTATGAGCACCAATAGCAGTGGCGTCCTCTTTATGTAAGGAAGGGAGGTAATCATTTTCAAGTAACAGAGTGCATGTGTGTGGATGAGTATGTGTATTGACTGTGTTACGCTCTGCAGGCCAATTTGTTTGATGAATTCTAATATAGGTTTGAGGTGTCCTTAGACTCGTCTCAATTTTAAGAGTGAGTGAGTTGTGATTGTGGGAGCGACTAATGTATACTTATGTAAGCAGTCAAGACTTTTTTATGGTAATCTCATCAGTTATTATATGCGGAGTGATGAGTTTGTCTCAAACACAAACCATAATCCGGGTACAGCATTCTTGTACGAAAACGTTGAACGTATTCGGAATTTTACTTAAAAAAAAGAATTGTTTTACACAAGAAACTCGCGTAGTCCACCGGTTGTAGGATTACGGGTCACAGATCCCGATATTGCTCAACTGAACAATAATTCTGTGGTTCCATTGGTGTTCTTTTGAAGTTCGGTTCTTGTTGTTGTTGTTTTGATCGATCATGGCGTCGATGGTTGTAACAGTGCATAATTCGTATCATTTGGTATTGTGTAGTTTTAAATTTAATCAATTTACAGAGTATAGCTATCGAGCAGTTATACTTTATATTTTTATATAAGTTATTTATTGACTTATTGTATGAGTCGTAAAAAGACCTTGTGCTTTATTTGGTGGTAACCAAATTTGATCATTTAAAGTACCTATTTAAGGCAAAAAATTGTTAAAATTATAAGCGGCGACCTTATCATGCTCAGTTGATTTCGGCTCACGACATAATGATTATATGTAGGTGCCTATTTACTGTGGCTGTTGCATTTAAGCCTATTTAGTGTGACTTGGACAAAAGGCGGTCATTAGGTATAACTTGACTTAGTTAGGGGAGCGACTTGATATTCTAGTTGTTCTCATGTAAGTTTAAGCTATTGTTGTTAAAAATCAGTAGGTAAATCATAAAAAATGGTCGTATAACCCATTTTGTAGTTGTTGTCAGGCTTAATTAAATTAGGTCGAATTAAATACGTGTACAAAACGCTTTGTCTATCATATTGTGAACTGGGGAAATTCGTTAAGAATATTAATTACCTTCTTAAGCTGTATTAATATAAGGCCTCATAAGTTTAGTGTGCCCCAAATTAGTTCGGTTACAATAACAATAAATTATATAAACACTAATAATGATTGTAATAAAATAACCTATTAAAAGAGGACCAGATTTTTTAAAAATGTTGTGTTTATTTCTCTCACAACGTGGGTATCTTAATTTATTTTATCGCTTTACTACCTACCTACATTATGAATGTGAATGTGTGTGTCCATAAATAAATGTCAAGTGTATGTATGTTCTCAAAAAAAATGTTCCGTAAATTTGAGCATACAATCAAATTACTTACTGTACCTTAGTACCTACTATAGGAAAATATTTTTTGCGAGCCTATGAGGCCGTGGTTTCTCATTGATGCCGCACGTGCCGTACAGCGTGTCGATTTATAGAAATGTAGCCGCTCTACTAACTTGCGCTGAACGCGGCGTGCCGAGTCAACCGGAGACCCAGGCCTTAAACACGTACACATATTCCCAGTTTGAGAGAATGCCAGCCGATAAAATTCAGTTGTGTAGGCTCGACTATGACATACAAATTCTTTAACCCTTTTTTAGGCCAGTAGTTAAAAAATGACAGCCGGGAGTCATTCTTACTCGTACAAATTAAGACTCATGTTCGACAGGCTACACATATAGTCTGGACGTTTAGGTATTTAAAAAAATGTAAACAAAAAACACCACGTGACTTGGTCTTTCAGCCAATAAGATAATACCATAGATACAAAAAGTTGCTATGATTGGTTGAATGACCAAGTCACGTGGGTTCTTTTGTTTACATTATTTTAAATACCTAAACGTCCAGACTATAGGTGGCAGTGGCGGAGCGCCCATACATACATACCGATTCCCACCGGCTTGCCTAAAATTTCTTGCTATTTATTACCAAACTCGTAAATCATCTAAAAACAGCCCTTCTTGTTGCTCCGGGTTATCCAATGAAAATTCTCACGAGCAGCCACTGATAGGTGGTGACCTCAGAGCATAGAATACTAGAGAGAGGACAAGCCGCCGGCGGCCGTGTCGCAGCTGTATGCTCAATGAGCATACACTGCCATACTGTGCACGCGTGCTGATCGCAGAGAATATTACGTTTTTTCCCAAAATGCCTGATATGATGCGCGTTTATTGTCAAACAAGTGTGTGTGTTTTAGATGTGTGCGTGCTTTGTCTTGTCAATTACTTGGGCGTTGTGTGGGTTAATGTACTTGCGACAGGCTCACTCTATACAAATCGGCCGCCATGTCCGATCTCCTTATATTCATACATCTGTGGTGGTGACATAACACCTGGGCCGGAAAAGGGGTTATGTATGCAGTGCGACATCGGAACTACCCCTTTTCGACTGTATAAATAAATCTAAACAAGTTCTTATGAGCACCTACCATCAGTTCAAAGTTACATACAAAATAATTGTTTTATAATATTTCAGCTTTACGAATAATTTTAAAGTCCAACGCAATATTGGTAAATCAGTCAATAATCAGAGTCAGTCTAAGATGAAAAAATATAATTTGTTATTTTAATTTTATAGGTATGATTATTGATTAATATTGAGTCCTGAATTTAATGATTATGGATATTGTGAAGTATTTACGAGTAGATTCGTTTACTTGATCTCTGATACATTGAAATGTAATTGTACATACATAATAAACTATATAATACATATAATATTATTAATAAATACGAATGATTTTACTTTCGTAAGGCTCTGAATATTTCTGGAAAGCCACGACACTAAACCAAAGATGTTTCTGTCCTTGATTTACACAACGTGCTTTACATTTCATGGCTTGTAAATATTGTATTCAGCCGTCAAAATGAATAAGTACACGTTTTATAAATTAATACCTATATTAAATAAGTACTTAACTAGGTATTATGAAATGGTGTTTAGCTATCGCTGTAAGTTATATATTTCTTTAAGTATAAAGTTTATTTTGGTACATGTGTACCTATGTATAGATATGTTGAATATGAGACAATATCATGGAGGTTTACTAGGTACCTGTCTAGATAAATGGATTGGTAAATACGGAAGTAACCAAAATTATTGTTGTATAAAACAATCTTTTTTTTTATACGCTGTACTTTGTTTGTATATCAAGGTGTAAAATATCTAGTGACTGTCTTATTTTTAAATACTTATAACGTTGCTTAACTTACTAACTAGGTACCTAGAGCGTTTTCAGTTTTAAACTTGGTTTTGTATTTGTTTTTGAGTTACACAATTTTGTCTTTGAAGTAATATAGGTGAACTTTTTTATGGCTTGTTACTGTTAATAGAAATTAAGTAATGAATAATAGGTAACCTGTTGCAGGGTCAGAAGTATTAATTGAACCTTAAAAATATTAATTTAATTATATGTAGACCCATTTATCCTCATCATAGTTTCAGATTTTGCTCACATAACGATAAGGATGGTGAGGCTGTAAACATATCATGTAACTTTTTCTTATGCTTATTTTCTAATCTGCTATGAAACTAGATCTCATCACAGTTATGGCCTTTACACCTTATGCAGCATGTTTTACTTGTAGATTAAGCACGGCGTAATATTATAGCCACCATCTAAGTTGGATTTATAAGGTATATTTTCAAACCGAATATGGCTAATACGAATGAGCACTGTTTTCAGTATTATTGCTTATTCTACCGGGAATTCATTGCGCTTTTCAACTATCGATCACCGATTTTCGTCTATTTCGTTGTAAGTGAGAGAATAATGTTTTACAATGTAAGTGTATGGTGTTGCTAATGCAGGAATCCTTAAAATGTGGGACTTTTTAATATTAGGCACCGTTGCAAGAATGCCCGTGTGTAAGCTTGTCGGAAGCAAGTCGGACGCGTCGCATCTGACAGAATAGCGGTAGGGCAAAGTGGAACGCTCTTATTTGGGGTAGCCTAACTAGAAGCCCGCAGCCTAACACCTCTAGATAATTGTTCTGTAGATATGCGATGTTGTGTTCCTGAGAGATAATACCGTAAGTTTTCGAACGAGTGTTATGACAAATCGACTCTCAATGTTCTATACAAAAAATGTCATTTAGATCTAACTGACGGACTTTCAAACTGTTACGCAATCGACCAAGGTGAGTGAGGTCGCCAGGACTCCCCATGACGCGCTTTGTTGAGAGTGAGCGAGATGCAATACCTGTATTTGTCTCTAGCTGACATCACAACGAATCCTCAAATCAATAAGGGTCGGTAACGCGCTTGTCATTCTTCTGGAGTCGTAAGCGTCCATAGACTATTACGGTGTCAGTTTACCCTCAGGCAGTATGACACGTAAAAAATATTTTTTCTATGCACGGCCATTCTTGCATAGATCAGGCAACGTGATCTCCGATTGGTCGGAAGCTTGCCAGGTAATGAGAACGGTGCCTTATGCTCGATTTATTTTTAACAATATAATATATATATATATATATATATATATATATATATATATATATTATTAATTTGTTTACTTATGTACTTCGAGAAGCTAAACAGCGTTTGATAAGACACCAAACGACAATTTAGTGGCAAAAAGATATTCTGTGTCTATATTTTTATCTGTGATGTCTATTTTAGAGAAGGGTTGTATTCGATTCAAAGAATAACGGATTTGTTAGCCGAATATTTATAAAGGTCTTTTTTAATAAAGAAGAATATTGACATGACACTTTGTTTAAATTCTGAATATTTCGATCGCACTTAAAGTTCGTACCCGGATTCTCATGCTTCAAGCCCATTCCTTCACCGTTCTACGTGCACGGTCACTGAGCCAATGATATGTTACTTAATTAAAGAAGCAATCAATTATGAATCGATAGCAAATAAAATTACAAGTGTGTTGCCTAGACAAATGCTGCCTAGCTGCTAAGCCTACCAATCACTTAAAATATATCTCCAAGGGTGTCAACCATTATAATAATTTAGGTATCTACCTATATTTATTGCACATCTAGCTGCCCGCGCGTATCACACAAAACCCAGGTGGAACCGCGGTATAAAATATAGCTCTGAAGGTCGGTACTATATGCTAGTGAAAGTTTTTTGAAATTGGTTGAGTAGGTCCGGAGATTGGTTCTCCCTTGTTAGACCTAACAACTTTAGCCCTAATGTTTCATTAGACCTAATGTTTCACTAGACCTAATGCATTTTTTTCTTAATTAGTAAACTTTATAGGATTATTGCAAAACAAACCTAACCTAACCTAATGACTTCTATTTGATGATTTCTAGAAAACCCGAAAAGTTCACTGTTTCGAAGGAAAATGCATTAGGTCTAATGAAACATTAGGGCTAAAGTGGTTAGGTCTAACAAGGGAGACCCCCGGAGATTGCGTATAAACTTACAAAACTTCAATCTCACAGAATCTTCCTCTTTATAATATTAGAATAGAAAAATATCCCACTTGTTTTTTTTGGATACCATTCTTGACAAAACCCTTTTTGAAAACGCCACGAAAACACATTGATCAAATCACAGATTACAGAGAAAAGCAGATAGGCCCTAATAAATTGAACGTTTTCTATACATCCGATCTCTTTAAACTTACGTACTGAACAACGAGTAAGAAAGGGATAGAACTACGTTATCTGCCAGGTCTTCATACGTCATTGTCTCCGCTTTCTCGCTCACACGATGTAATTCGCTCTCTCGCTCGCTCGAGATTTAGTGCAGCGAAAGATATTTCCTTACAAGTTATCGATATCAATACTTACTGTGAATATTCACTACAAATTCAGACAAGTTACTTTTTAACCCTCACCATTTTATGGATTTTTAGTGGAAGTTATTTACATATTTGTAACCGATTTTTAAAAAGGAGGATGTTCACAATTCCGCGGGTTCTTTATTTTTTTAGAGAGGCTTTAACTCGAGCATGACTTGTGCACATTATTGCCATATGTAAATTGTTTGTAGCGCCATTATATCATGGTTATAAAGTAACTAGTCCAGCTTTACTTTAATTTAACGAAGAAATACAAATTCGAACATAAGTTAAAACTTTACAAGCCTTATTTATTTTTACACATTATACATTCAAGGTACATCAAGTTAACTGTCTCAATTATCACATACTAGCTTCCGCCCGCGACTCCGTCCGCGTGGAACTCGTTTATATCGTAGCTCCATTCAAACGTATTCCGGCCCTATATCAGCCTGGTAGGGGATGATTTCCGGGATAAAATCTCAGGATTCAAACTGCCTCTACCGAATTTCATCTTAATCAGTTCAGCTGTTTAAGCATGAAAAGGTAAGAAACAAACAGACATACGTAGTTACTTTCGCATTTATAATACTGGTATGGATATATACAGAAAATCAATGTAGTTATCCACAAAGTCTTTAAATATGCAAAACTTAAATCAAACTAATTAATCTGAAGGAACATCAGAAATGGGTGAATTGCAAAACATTTGTATAATTAAAGACCTTAATCTAATCTATGCTTTAACTTTTTTCCATTGTGTAACGAAAGTTACCCATATAAAATGTATGGGTAATTGCCGTTACACAATGGGAAAAAGTTAAAGCATAGATTAGATTAAGGCTCTTAATTATGTACATATTTTTTGCAATCCACCCAAATGTCAGTCATAAAACTCACTTTTCCAACTTACCTCAAGCGGTCTCTGAAAAACTGTAGGTATGATTTATTCTGTTTTTAATTATAACGAAACAGTCCGATTTGAAATGTTTCGAACATATTCTGTCGTATGATTTCGGCGTCCAATTATTGCGCCCTACTGCGGCACTCCATTTTTGACGAAGATTATTTTCCGGAAATCTGAAGTTAACAGTTAACTGCGTGTAACATCAAAATATTTTGTCTAACTAAACGCCTAGACATAAATAACTCATGTCGATAAAATATCGAAATACAGATTAAAATTTAGTTACAACACTACGCGTGTTTACGACAATTGTATTTTTACCAAAAATCCTAATAAGATCGACTTGGAACCATGTAAAAAGTACTTATTTCATAGTATGCAGTATCTGTAGTAATTGCAGACCATTATACTGCGTAATATATTTGAAATATTTGAAAAATAAGCAAAAGATTCATACCGATGAAAACTGGTATTTTCTCCGGTCTTCTTTGTCTTCCTTTTATTTATGACACTACAAATACATATTTTTAACACACAGTCACACATTATTCTTAAAATAACAATTTTTCCAAATGTTTTGACGTTGACTTGACTTTGACGTCCGGAGAGCCTTGTTTACTTTTTTAAACGCTGTGGCTGACAGTAATTGGATAAATTTCGCCAACATCCTCAAAATACCGTACTATTCGTATCATTCTAACTCACATCGGCCGGCCATAAGAAGTGACAGAGACAACTATATGAAACATCGTCTGACTTAATACTGCGGGTCTGTAGTGGTCTGTGGATCAAATGAATCAGTGAGTTGTCATAGCACAGACTACTAAATACCATAGTCTTGTCATAGTTTTGACAAAGTCAAAATATCAAAACAAACTGTCGATATTATTGAACATTGAATAAGATTGTAAACAAACCGTTGGAACCAAAATGGTGGTGTTTTTACTCCGTTCAATTTATCTTTTTATTACCTTCTCTTATACATGCAAACTAAACTGTCTTTGGTAAAGGCCCCCTGAGGCTGCCACTTCCTAATAATAATAATAACACTGAATAAATAGTAATAACAACGTAACATCCTTATTAGTATCCTTGTTGTATGTTGAGTGTTTTAACAAGTTTAACATGCATATTGTGTGAAACCTAATACCAAACAGGCTGTGCGTCACCGACAAAGGATACAATTTTACCAACGGCACTTTATCTCAGCCTGGCTTTTCACTGACGGATAACCTTTTGATTCGTTTAATTTAAACTTAATTGAAAAGCCATCAAATGATAATATCAAATATAGGCACGGTGATATCCAACGCAAAAAAAAGTGTAAGTTAGTTTTATTGTACACATATTCTGCAATAGCCCCGTACAAAATATTAAAGATGCGTGAATGTGCGTGCAGTTTTATGCAAGAAATAACCAGAAGCTGCCCCGATACCAGAATCCTGAATATACCCGGCGTCCGCTGAAAACCTAACACATCGGCCCCAAGGTAAGGAAATTTTACTTGATCGAGGCAGCCTTACATGTATAACGTCTTGACTCTACTGATCTTTGCTACGAGGCTGGCAAATGGCGCTACGTGCTACGTCGTAGCACAGGTGGCATGCTTGACTTTACTCGATCGAGGTCCAGCCTTACATGTAGGTATAGCGTCTTGACTCTACTGATCTTTGCTACGAGGCTGGCAAATGGCGCTACGTGCTACGTCGTAGCACAGGTGGCATGCTTCACTTTACTCGATCGAGGTCCAGCCTTACATGTAGGTATAGCGTCTTGACTCTACTGATCTTTGCTACGAGGCTGGCAAATGGCGCTACGTGCTACGTCGTAGCACAGGTGGCATGCTTGACTTTACTCGATCGAGGTCCAGCCTTACATGTAGGTATAGCGTCTTGACTCTACTGATCTTTGCTACGAGGCGGGCAAATGGCGCAACGTGCTACGTCGTAGCACAGGTGGCATGCTTGACATTACTCAATCAAGGTCCAGCCTTACATGTAGGTATAGCGTCTTGACTCTACTGATCTTTGCTACGAGGCGGGCAAATGGCGCTACGTGCTACGTCGTAGCACAGGTGGCATGCTTGACATTACTCGATCAAGGTCCAGCCTTACATGTAGGTATAGCGTCTTGACTCTACTGATCTTTGCTACGAGGCGGGCAAATGGCGCTACGTGCTACGTCGTAGCACAGGTGGCATGCTTGACATTACTCGATCAAGGTCCAGCCTTACATGTAGGTATAGCGTCTTGACTCTACTGATCTTTGCTACGAGGCTGGCAAATGGCGCTACGTGCTACATCGTAGCACAGGTGGCATGTTTGACTTTACTCGATCGAGGTCCAGCCTTACATGTAGGTATAACGTCTTGACTCTACTGATCTTTGCTACGAGGCTGGCAAATGGCGCTACGTGCTACGTCGTAGCACAGGTGGCATGCTTGACTTTACTCGATCGAGGTCCAGCCTTACATGTAGGTATAACGTCTTGACTCTACTGATCTTTGCTACGAGGCGGGCAAATGGCGCTACGTGCTACGTCGTAGCACAGGTGGCATGCTTGATTTCTTGCAAACATAAGATATATTATACCTAATCGTTTTGATTACCGAGTTAGCTTAGTTAGTTTAGCCTAGTCATCCTGCCTACGAAGCGGACAGCCCTGGGTTCAAATCCCGGTAAGGGCAAATATTTGTGTGATGGTGGATGTTCTCTATGAATTTATATTATATTATATTAATAATATATCTTCTAGTACTGATAACACAAACCTTATTGAGCTTACAATGGAGCAAATGAGATTACTTTAAGATGGTCCCCTTATATTTATTTTTATCAATCATAAGTATAACGTATCGCCATGACATGAAAATAGCCCACATCTGGCGAATGATCTCCATTTAAGGACCAACTTCAGGGGTCTCTCTTTATGGTTATTTGAATCAGTAAAAGTGTGTGAAACCTCAACGTAAAACAAGTTCACCTGTTGTTAAGGCTGAAAACATGAATACAGAGAAACGGTTCTACGGTCGTGGTACCTAATCCTAAATGAAAGTTCTGGTTTCTTAAAAAAACATATTTCATAAATGCCCATAAGCCTGTAAAAAGGCGGCTAAGCGACACCTGCAGGGTAGGTAGTAAAGCAGTTGCCCCGCTGTTGCAAGTTGTTGTTTGATGCATTCGTCCGAAATACTGTGATATCATCTGATACTTTTCTCTGATACATCAATGATGAAAGAGTTTCTGTGTTTTCTGATAGGGGACACCACTGTCACAGAATAGTATAATCACTGTGTATTCACGTCCCACTAGCGTCATCTTACGGCAGTTTTAGGAACTGCAACGTAATGTTGTAGACCAGCAGCTTCTTAGTTACAGTGCCTACACGGAAGGTTACATGTCAGCAGGTATTAGAATTATAAAAATAAACTTTACAATTTATAAAAGACTAATTTACAAAATAATTACTAATGATATAACTTTTTTATTTAACCCAAATAATTACATAGCTTATGTACAGGCATAAATATCTCCGCAAAACTGAATGGCAGTTCGTTGGCGAATACCTTCCTTTATACCTACTGTGTTATACAAGAAAAAATAAAAAATAGTTATTTAGTGTATAATAGACTATTTAACGCAAACGTAATATATATACTTATATTATATAGGTATGTACCTATACTTAATACTAGATATTACGACACATACAACTTCAACCTTACAGTTGACATTGTTTAAGTTGGCCGAATTGCATTAGTCCATTCAAAAAAACGTCTGTATTGCGCAAGTTCGAAGGTTTAAATTCCAGGGACGGTTTAAAAATAATGTCGGCTACCTTAAACAATCTATATATACTGGCTGGTGGTCATATACTTGATCTGTAGGCATTTTATTTCTGTGTAAAGTTAATGCTGGTCTAATCAGGTTTTCTGCCTGCAATGTCATGATATTATGGCTCAAAAGCCTCTCCTCAACCTTCTTACATCAGTTTTAAATTGGTTACATTGGTTGGTTGGTTGATCTTGATTCTGCCGGCGTAGTATAGCCAGTATTCTTCTCCAGGACTTTCGGTCGGCTGTCTGTTGGATGGCTGCATAGGCGTAGGGTTACATAGGATTATATTTATAGGCTTATGATTTTAGTATTGTTAACATGGTATCTCCTAGGGCGCATTGATATTAGATTGGAACCATATTGGCCAATTAGCCCTTAGCAAAATGTGTAAGATCTCGGGCGGTAATAAAACATATACATAAGTACTAAGTACTCATATTACCCTATGTGTACGTTACATATTCATTATATACAATTTATAAACATTAACACAGAGTAACACGCGTAGCATTAACGTTATATTGTATTGCTAGAGCGATTACATTTTCGTTATTAAGTATCGGTTTAATGACATTAGCGGTTTCATCTACGAGTTTAAATTTAGAACGTGTTTATCAAAAAGTGCATTATTAAATGAGAGTAAACTTGGTATGATATTTTATACAGTATGGTTGAAAAATTAAACTCCGTCAATTAGAATTTTTTTGTAAGTGCAAAGACTCGGGACATTTTCATTAATTTCTCATGAACGACCACTTTTCTATCTGGGTATTTTTATTACACAACCGCTTGTTTTAATCATACTACTTTAAGCCAAAATTGCATTGCTTAATTAAATCAACAGGTAAGCTAACACGGTAGGTTTCTGTTTGTCGTTTGACATCAAAGACTTTGTTTTTCTTGCATGGTAGAGATGCAGTGTGGTGGCGAATGCTTTTATGTCAGCGCAACGATGTAGTGTTACTAGTAAGTACCTATACCTACACACTTACTGACGTATATAGGTAGGTACTGTACTAATTTACTTTTAGTTATATTTATTGAATACCACATGCATTTGTTACAAATCTGCATGCATTGTATCCAATAAACAAAAAGTGTGCACCTTGCAGTCAATCACTGTATCCAAACCTCTTTAACAATCACCCGGAATCCTCAAGTAATCTAAACAACTAAACCCTTGTTCCAACCTAACCGCTCCATATTTGCGGAGTTGTAATTTATAATTAACCCTGGAGGCAGCCACTTAAGTTTCAGCGATACTACAAATCACTGAGATAAGGGGAAGTGAGGGTGGAAGCCTACGTCCGCGGGCCCACGTATGAGTAATGCGCTCAATTAGCTGGACCCCCACTACGCACGGCCGTCGCCTGTTTACTTTTTCGCCGACTTAAATTGTACTACACAAATAGCCGGCTTCGTTATTTGCAGCTGAACTATGCCAACATTTAAGTAGTCGAGCGAAGATTTGTAAATAATTGGAAAAACAGTAGGTACGCTACTTGGTTTAATTAGCAATTTTTATTATTTATTCAGCGTGTTCAAAATGATGGAGAAATAGGTACAGGATGCGTTTTCGCACGTCTATGCGATGAATCCATTAATCCAATTACATAGTTCCTCAGGCTCAGATTTATTTATTCACAATATAAAATAAAAAATTAAAATAATAATAATAAAAATATATTGTAAAGAAAGTGAGTCCAATCCTCGCCAATAAACAATGTGTTTGGCGAACTTATAATATAACTTATTATGTTTGAAAAAAAAAAAAGTATAATTTTGAAACATTAGGAATGTAAGAATGAATGAAAAAAATATAGATGAAAAATACTTGTACCTAATTATAAAAAGACAGGGAATATATTGTTTATCCTAATGACAATATTATTTTTATTTTCTTTTACAGTTGGCTCATTAGGTTTTATATTATAATTAACGATTTAAAAAAATAAAAACAACCAATAGGTACTAAACAAGAAATAAAAAAATTCAAAACTAATTACAAAAAAAATAGCCCGTCCAAAAGTTCTGCCTGCGGCAAGGACCCCAGGTGTGTGTGAACCTAGCTTATCTTGGTTACAGCATCTCAACAAATGATGACTGTTCTAGTAGCATCCTAAAAAGTTCTACAGTTCTAGATAGGTATTTTCAAAAGATTCCAGCCAATTTCAGGTAAAAAAAAGAAAATTTAAAAATGAGATAATAACTTTACAAATTTCACAAATGAACTTTCAGCATCCACCCGTTCTCGATTCCTAGACGTAATAAGTTTCTGCCAAAAATTTAATTTTTGGTACAAGCTTTTATTGCCGACTGTTCTTTTCTGCATACCATCATCAACTACTCATTGAGACGATTCTAACGAGTCCAAACTCGATGGGGTTGTGTCGTTTTATTGCGGAATTCCTATGGCCACCTTCCAGCTCCAGCATCAGATCAGCTCCATGTCATCATAATATTGCGTTGTCATGCGATATACATATGCATGCAAAATTTCAGCTCAATCGGAAACCAGGAAGTGGTTCAAATTAATAATATATACATATCACGTTTCAGAGAAGTTTTAATTGCAACATCTTTTATGTGTTTTCGACCACATTAAACTTAAACAAACATTATATATATCTCAATATTAGCAGCCAATATAAGCCAAACTGAAAAATGTTTTAGAAGAAAATCATTATGAGAGAAAAATCGATTGTGTACGACTACTTTACTACAACTAATAATGCTATGTTTTTGTGGGCTTCCAGGCCTAGCATCTCAGGCGTTCTGGGTGATAATACGTATGACTATAAATTAGACAGTTCCGACACTGTGCATGTATTAAATTAATCAGACTAAAATTGTCTTTAAATATTATGAAACCATCTGGCATGGAAAATTACTTTAGCTTTATAAGTTTGATTACTTAGCAGGACTCAAACTCGTTTAAATTATTATTTTTTATATCGCTCGTCCCATCGTTAACCAAAAACCTTATCCATTTGAACGACAAAACAGAAAAGCTGTAATCGACTCAGCAAACAACCCTAATTTGATTGCATGTTTAATGTAATTAATTAGAAATTGAATTATTTATAAGCGAATCAAGATGTCCCTCATTCAACTTTGATTTAGGGAAATGAACAGTAATATAGCGAGCCATGTAAAGTAAGCCCGAGAGCTGACGAGCGAACTTCCCCGAGTAGCAATAATAAATAGGTACACTCTAATTTAATTTCGCTACAAATGAAGGCAATTAGGTGGTACATAACAGTTTTATTTATCTAGTGGCAAGCCCGGCGGAGATTTGTATACTTCTAATTTGTGCTCTGTTTGTGTATGATGGCTAGCTTACAAATTATTATGTTTAGCAAATATGGTTTATCGTCTTTGCACTTTGACTTTGATTAACAAGCAGCCAAAAAGTGTTGTATTTAAACCAAACTTGTTTATAAAAAACATCTTTTTAATCTATGGTTTTACGAATAAGGCCCTTTATAGACTAATCTTGGAATAATTCTATTCTTGATTCGTCATATTGAGCTCAAGAAAGTTCCAAGATTATCTCCACTTATAATAAATCTCTAAATTAAAAAAAGAATCAGCCAGTTTGAAACTAAGCTTTGCGCGGTTCGAATATTCTCAGCATCCCATGAACGGAAAAATATGAAACATTTTATATAGGTACATTATTATTCTAGCTGCAACTTAGGATAGTTTTTATCCGACTGCGACAGTTAATTAATTTTCCGAAATATACGACTTCATTTAATTTTTCATTTATTTTTATTGAAATCAAACGCTGCTCCAACTGTCAGCTATAAGAACCGTCAAATTTTCGTCAAAATGGCGGAATTGCTTTGCCTTTCACTTATTAATAATTTAAATCCCGTCTACGAAGGACCTTTACGATACAAATGCTAAAATATAAACCATAAAAAAATATTCGATTCTGATATGAGAACTTATATGCGCAAATGTCGTTTTATGTCGTAATTTCAATAAATGAAATCAACAAATTTGAACAATATAATTAACACGAATTTGTTTTTTTTGAATGACAATGGCACGCGCTCGGCGCATTCAGCCAAAGTACCTGCGGCGCTACCACGAAAACCGATACTCAATGTTCATATATTTGCATCCCTGTCACTCGAGTATGGTTAGTGCGATAGAGATAGAGATACCCGAATATTTTCGAATTCCGAAGTTCGTGGTTATAGCTCAGGAATCGAAAATATGGTAAATAATCATAATGTATTTTCTCGAAAAAGAATTTAAAATAAATATAGTCAAATGGAGAAAAAAACAAAGCAAGAGGTTATATAGGTAATGATTAAGTTATAAGAGTCCAAAGTTTTAAGAGCCCCCAATTTCAGCCCCTCAGATATAAAAAAAACTACCCTTTGTCCTTCCCCGGGGCTCATTTCATCTAAATCGGTTCAGCGGTTTAGGCGTGAAGAGGTAACAGACAGACACACTTTCGCATTTATAATATTAGTATGGAAGTATGGATTATTAGTATGGATAGTATGGATTATTTCCGCTTGTCTCCACTTATAATAAATCTCTAAATTAAAAAAAGAATCAGCCAGTTTGAAACTAAGCTTTCTGTGGTACGAATGTTCTCAGCATCCCATGAACGGAAAAATATGAAACATTTTATATAGGTACATTATTATTCTAGCTGCAACTTAGGATAGTTTTTATCCGACTGCGACAATTTTCCGAAATATACGACTTCATTTAATTTTTCATTTATTTTTATTGAAATCAAACGCTGCTCCAACTGTCAGCTATAAGAAACGTCAAATTTTAGTCAAAATGGCGGAATTTCTTTGCCTTTCACTTATTAATAATTTAAATCCCGTCTACGATTTTAATTTTACGAGACAAATGCTAAAATATAAACCATAAAAAAATATTCGATTCTGATATGAGAACTTATATGCGCAAATGTCGTTTTATGTCGTAATTTCAATAAATGAAATCAACAAATTTGAACAATATAATTAACACGAATTTGTTTTTTTTGAATGGCAATGGCACGCGCTCGGCGCATTCAGCCAAATTACCTGCGGCGCTACCACGAAAACCGATACTCAATGTTCATATATTTGCATCCCTGTCACTCGAGTATGGTTAGTGCGATAGAGATAGAGATACCTGAATATTTTCGAATTCCGAAGTTCGTGGTTATAGCTCAGGAATCGAAAATATGGTAAATAATCATAATGTATTTTCTCGAAAAAGAATTTAAAATTAATATAGTCAAATGGAGAAAAAAACAAAGCAAGAGGTTATATAGGTAATGACTAAGTTATAAGAGTCCAAAGTTTTAAGAGGGGGTATGTTCTGTCCCTTTTCCGCAAAACGCACCTTCATATGAAACGATTGTTTTTTTACTATGACGCTCGAGGATATTGACGTCACAGTCCCTCATCGTTTTCTCACTCTAACAAGCGACATTAAAACGGATGTAGCTTCATAATTTTTTGAGATATTTGAATGGGAGTTTCATTATCTTCTATCTATCTATACATAATAATATTAATAATACATAATAAATGCCTATGTCCTGACTGACTTATTCACTCACTCACTCACTCATCAACGCACAGCCGAAACTACTAATCTTAGAGAGTTGATTTTTGCACAGTATGTTGCTTTTATAACGTGGGCTAGGGATAAAAAGGGATTTTTGAAAATTCTACCCCTAAGGGGGTAAAATAGGGGTGCAAAGTTTGTATGGGAGAACCTTTTTTTTTGAGCTATAGACTTAAACTTTGTAGAAAAATTAGTTATTAGAATACAAATTAAACACTTTCAGCTTTAAAATAGGGGTGCAAGGTTTGTATGGGGGAAACAATTTTTTTTTAAATAGTGATTTAAAACTTTGTAGAAAGATCAGTCATTAGAATACAAATAAAGAACTTTCAGGGTTTTAGAAAATTCTACCCCTAAAGGGGTAAAATAGAGTGCAAAGTTTGTATGGGAATAACTACTTTTTTTTAAATAGAGACTTAAAACTTTGTAGAGAAATTATTCATTAGAATACAAATAAAGTACCTAGATTCAGTGTTTTAAAAAAATATACCCCTAAGGGGGTAAAATAGGGGTGCAAATTTTGTATGGGGGAAACAATATTTTTTTTAAATAGAGACTTAAAACTTTGTAGAAAGATTAGTCATCAGAATACAAATTTAGTACTTTCAGCGTTTTAGAAAATTCTACCCCTAAAAATAGGGGGCTAAAATAGGGGTGCAAAGTTTGTATGTGGGAAACTATTTTTTTTAGCTAGAGTCCTAAAACTTTGTAGAAAGATTATTTAAATACAAAGAAAGTACTTTCAGCGTTTTGGAAAATTTCACCCCTAAGGGGGTAAAATAGGGTGCAAAGTTTGTATGGGAAAAACATATTTTTTTTTAATAGAGCCTTAAAATTTTGTCGAAAAATTACTTATTAGAACATGAAAAATACTACATTCGGCGTTTTACATCCGCTAAGGGGGTTAAAAAAGGGTGCAAGGTTTGTATGGGGAACACTTTTTCTGAGCTAGACACTTAAAACTTTGTAGAAAGATTACTTATAAAAATACAAAAAAAAGACTTTCAGCGTTTTGAAAAAATCTATCCCTAAGGGGGATAAAAAGGGGTGCAAAGTTTTTATCAGGGAAAGTTTATGTTTTTGAGTTAGAGACTTGAAACTTTGTAGAAAGATTACTTATTAAAATACAAAAAAAGAACACAAATCGTTTTAGAAAATTCCACCCCTAATAGGGTTAAAAACTTGCATGGGCAACACTTTTTTTGAGTTAGACTTAAAACTTTGCAAAAAGATTACTTATAAGAATACTAAAAAAGAACTTTCAGCGTTTTAGAAAACTCCATCCCTAAGGTGGTTAAGAAGGGTAGCCAGTGTTGTGTGGGAAAAACTTTTTTTTTTTACTAGACTTAAAACTATTCGAAATGATACTTATTAAAATTAATAATAAAGTACTTTCAGAGTTTTAGAAAATTCCACCCCTAAGGGGGTTAAGAAAGCTTTGTATGGGCAACACTTTTTTTGAGCTAGAGACTTAAAAGTTTACGAAAAAAGTTCTTTAAGCGATTAGAAAAATTCAACCTCTAAGGGGGTTTAAAAGGGGGTTCAAATTTTAAATGGCGAGCAATAAAATTTTAAAGTGTGAGTAAGAGATTTTTAACTTCGGTCTTATTCTGTACGTTAAAAGACTACAAAACTGATTTCAGAGTTTTTCCAAATTCATCCCCTAAGAGTGTTAAAAATGGTTCAAAGTTTGAGTATTTCAAGGCATTTTTAAAGTATGAAATTTTTAACTTTGGTTTTAGACTGTTTGTTCACAAACTAGAAAATGAACATCAACGTTTTTTTTTAATTATCCCCTAAAAGAGGGTTCAAATTTAATATTGAGAGAAATCATTTTCTAAGACGATAAAAAGTTCTACGCGGACGAAGTCGCGGGCAACAGCTAGTAATAAATAAAAACTTTGCCGTATTTCAGATTTAAGTTCTAAATCCACTTTGATCATATCTGACCTTAAATGAATAAACCAACACATTAACACATGATTTTCTTTTATTAAATAAAAATATACCATCATCATCATCATCATATCAGCCGAGAGACGTCCACTGCTGGACATAGGCCTCCCCAAAGAGTGCCACAATGACCGGTCCTGCGTCACCCGCATCCAGCGGAATCCCGCGATCTTCATGACCAGGTCATCAGTCCACCTTGTGGGGGTCTACCCACGCTGCGCCTTCCGGTACGTGGTTGCTACTTGAGAACCTTTCCGCCCCAACGGCCATCGGTTCTACGTGCAATGTACCCCGCCCACTGCCACTTAAGTTTAGCGATTCGGAGGGCTATATCGGTTACCTTGGTTCTGCTGCGGATAGCCTCATTTCTGATGCGATCACGCAGAGAACTCCTCCGGTAATTTTGGGTGACTTTGAGCCTTCTTATGAGGCCCACAGTAAACGACCACGTTTCGGTACCATATGTCATCCATCACTGCCAACACACACTGATCAAAGACTCTCGTCTTGAGACACTGCGGAATATTGGAAAGTTGTGCCGTAGCTTTCCGAACGCTGCCCAGCCGAGTCGGATTCGACGATTGATCTCTTTTTCAAAGTGTGTCCTACCTAACTGGACAGTCTGATATTCGTCTACAACTTCGAGCATAAAGTGTTCGATTGAAATGGGAGTTGGTACTAGGTTTAAGGACATTTGACATGATCTTCGTCTTATCCATGTTCATCCATAGACCAACTCGCTCGAAGTCTTTACTGAGGTCATCGAGCATAGTACTCAAGTCCTCCATGGTCTCAGCCACGGCTACTGTATCATCACCAAAGGTGAGTGATGTACTCGCCGTTGATGTTGATGCCTAGGCTTCTCCAGTCCAGAGTCTTGAAAACATCCTCCAGTGTAGCGGTGAACAGTTTTGGGCAAATAACACCCCCTTAGAATAGAATAGGTTTTGAGCTCCGATCCTGGAGTCGGACTGGCGTTCACGTACAAATGCTTCAGTACTTCGATATAGCGGCAGTCTACTTGGCACCGCTGAAGAGACTGTAGTACAGCCCAGGTTTCTATCGAATCGAAGGCTTTCTCATTGTCCACGAACGCTAAACAGAGAGGCAGGTTATACTGCTCAGTCTTCTGTAAAACCTGACGGAGCGTACGATCGTGGTATACGATACTAAAACCTCTTCAGAAACCGGCTCGGCCGGAAAAATATATACAAACACTAAATTAATGCTATTACTATAATTCTGATTTGAAACTAATACAACGAGTCAGATGTATCCAAAAAGTAACCTATGCACGTTTGCGACTTGTACATCAAAACTACGGAAGAAACTCTAAACGAAGATTGTATCTAGTTATACATTTTTTAATGATTTGGATCAGAAAGCCCTTCTTTGATGTTCAATGTTACAATGAAGCCGCTTTTGTTATCAGATATTTTCTCCATTCCTGCTTTACCTAGCGACGAAACAAAATTACCTGCCGTGTAAACGGCCTCGGTAGACGCAAAAATTAATACGTAACGTACTTTTCTTGGCAAGTGAAAATAAAGGGCGGAGTTATAACGAGAGAGAATTGTAACAACCGACGGGAGCAATAAGCGGAGTTGCGGCTGGTACCGTCCATGAAACTTTGACCATAACGGAGGCCTTGCACGATTAAAGTAATATCCTCCAGACTGGCTCGCAGTGCACCCGCTCCCGCTGCGCTAGTAATGTGTACTAGATTCCTCGTAAACTACTTGCCAAGTGTCGCCGCTGAGATACAGTGCTAGGCGGTTTTATGGCTGCTTAGTTTTTCAAGCTATGGTTACCGAGTTCGCGGACTTTGCCTATAAAATACGGCTCGCATGGAAACGTTTTTTGAATGTGGCTACGTTGTTGTTTAAGTATGCTGAACTTTCTCCTCAAAGTACTGCTTAGTGAGTATTTTTTAACTGCGGCTCAGAATGTTTTTTGCTGTTTTAGTTTACGTTTTAGTTACTGGGAGACAATCTGTCTTGACCGTATTGATTTGAAATTGGTACTAGTCGTGCACTCGTTCTGGAGGCGAGCTCGCGCAGTAAATACCAATATAATATAATATAATTTATTGATAAAACATAATGTACATCAGTATTTACTATATACTAGGAGCTTAATATTAGGGGCAAATAACACGTGCCTGAACTAGGATACCCTGTGTTTCAGGCAAAAAAGAACTAACAATTTAATATGTTATTCACATGCAAAATATTATTCAATATGATTCTAATTGACTAGGTTGTACAAAATAATTTGTAAGTTAATAACCTATATATAAATAAGGTATAAAAAGATAGAAGATAGAACAAAATTATTTTAAAACGATAAATAACTTCTCAGTATCGTCATAGGACATATTATGTAGGGCTTCTCGTAGCGTTGATTTACATTTCATGTAGTTTAGGGGATATAGATCTAGCCGTGCATTAAGTCTTTTGTAAAGAAGTGGACTTAGGAAAAGAAAAAATCTAGAAGAGAAAGCGTGTCGTGTTTGAGTATAATTAGGACAAACAAAATCTTTACGCCTTTTACTGCCATGATCAGTGTTGTAAGAGGTTTCAGCGTGCTGTTTTAAAACTGTGTGCAATATAAATAATTGTCGGACTGTTAAAACTTCACATGATTTATAAAGCAGGCTAGTGGGGAATTGAAAGGGGCGGAAAGTAGAAACCTTAAGGATTGCTCTCTGGGCCCTTTCTAGGTTTAGTAATGTGGTTTTAGCCAAGCCACCCCATGAAGAGATGCAGTAAGTTAATACAGATTGACATAACGCAAAGTAAACTTGTTTGATTATGTGCGAGTCTCCGATCGTACGTATTTTTTTGAAAATAAATATTAACTTACGAACTCTAGTGCACAACGCTTCCACATGAAGTCGAAAAGAGAGAGAGTCATCAATTATGATTCCTAAATACTTTATTTTGTTTGTGGTAGCTATGCCCGGACATGCACACCGGTTATTTGTGGGATGTTTACAATTGTGAGCATAGATTTTAAGGTTAGTCGGAGCTAGTTTCGATTTGCGCATGGAAAACTTTATAACATTTGTTTTCTCCGAGTTAAGGGTTAGTAGGTGATGTAGAAGCCAGTTACTTACGATATTAAAGCCTCGCTGTGCATAGTCATAGACTTGCTCTACTGAGTTTGCAGAAAAAAGTAGGACAGTGTCGTCAGCGTATGAAATGATTTTACCACAGTCGATTTTAAGATTGCAAAGGTCATTTATATAAATTAAAAACAGCGTAGGACCTAAAATACTTCCCTGTGGGACCCCAAAAGAGGCATTATGTAGGTCAGAACTCATAGAATTGTCGATTTTTGTGCGTTGCGTGCGGCCGTCTAAATAGTCTGCAAATAATTTGAGCTGCGTACCTCTGATTCCTAATGATTCAAGCTTGTGAAGCAGGATGGGAACGGAGACGGTATCGAAAGCTTTAGCAAGATCAAGAAACATTCCCAAAGTCTGATTACCCTTGTCTAGTTCTTGCACTAAAAAGTCAGTCAGTTCGTGTACGGCGTCGGCAGTTGATAGTTTAGACCTAAATCCAAACTGACTTTTAGACAAGATAGCTTGGCTCTCTAAATATTGGACCAATGAATTTGAATACAATTTTACGTATAGTCAGATGACTTCTATCTCCTGATAATTTTAATAATATGTACGGTCGACGAAAATGAAGGTTTGGCACATATCAACTCTATTTGAATGACGTTAAGGTCCAAAAGTGCTAAATATTAAATTTCCTCGACTGTACATACTTTCATAATTAAAACAAGTCCCCCAAAAATTTTACTAAATTTGATATCTTAGACTAGACTAGACTTTGTGATTTATCTTTACTTAACTTTTCATGAAAACTGTCCAGGTTGGATGGATTTACTTAAGAAATAAATGGGAAATAATTTAACTCCATAAACCGCTACCCCTTTCTAAAGAACGTTAAAATGAAATTAAAGTTTATTCACGAACATATGGTAAGTATAGTTAGATGTTATAAGTTGAACATTGTTGACCCTTAATACATTCTGCCTCAAGGCATGTGAAAATAATTATTATGACATGACTTAGTCATTCATGTCAAAATCAAATTTAAATTGCGTGCATTTATATAGTATTGTAGTGTTATTTGTATAGTAAATGGAATAATTCTTCAGGCTGATGAAATCATATCGTAATTTTAAACGACGTGCCGGATTAAACTTTTCATCTTCGTGTAATCCGGTCGTTAGTAAATGCAAGCATCAAACAATATCATCCATCATACCACCGGATATTGTGAGCGTTGTGTGTGGGACGAGTCTCAGTCGGCATCAAATATTTAGACGCAGCCAAAGTAGTCAAATGTGTTAAGCGTCTCACAGTCTGGCGCGGCCTGCGGTGGCGGTCAATAGTAATTTTGACAGCTATTGTCAATATCCTGAATCACAATTCAGGCCTTACTATAAATTTCGCTACTTTGGATACTACAATTTATACAAGTAATTTGTAAATACCTCACGGGTAGTTCGAAAACCCGCGCGGGTGGAAGTCGTTGATATTGATATTTACCCGCTTTGGCCAGTTTTCTCGTGACTAAAGGATGTGCTAACACATCCGAAGAATTGAGGTAAATAAATATTATACATGCTAACTCCCATTTAAGAAATAATAAGGTATGAAAATCGTGGAAGTTATAATTGAACAATAAAATATGCCGGTTGATAGATCTCGACTGGCGATATCTTTATAATTATTAGTCTGAGTATTGCGCTAGTGACTACACTAGGCATCTTTTTTTTACTAAATACCTACACACTCGTTAGCAAAACATTTCTTAATAAATATAAGTACTTTTCAAAATGTCAAAGTAACTAAGTGACCTCTCTGAACAGATTTACATTCATTACGTTTATATCTACTTGAACTGTCTGGGCGAAATTGTATTCTATTAGTGAATAAATTGTCTCGTGCTTTATGAAAAAAATTAACTTATTATTTAAGTATTATTCCATCATTACGAGTATAAGACTCATTTCGACCAAACAAGAATAACTGAAATTAGGTCATACATAGAGTTGTGATGTTTAAGTTTGGATTAAGTTCTTATTCCTATTTACTCAAATCGGGCTATAGGGGGTATCATCATCATCAGCATCATCATATCAGCCGAAAGACGTCCACTGCTGGACATAACCCTCCCCCAAAGAGTGCCAAAATGACCGGTCCTGCTCCACCCGCATCCAGCGGACTCCCGCGACCTTTACCAGGTCATCAGTCCATAGGGGGTATACAAGATTCCTTTTTAGTGTTCTCATGACTTTTTAATGAGCCATTACAAATTACTATTTTTATTAACAACTAGCGGACCCGGCAGACGTCGCCCTGCCCGGAAAAGCAGCGCCACATCAAATATACCAATAATTTCCTAAAAAAGGGTCCGTCAAAATAAAAATAAAAGTTTGTTTTGTTTGTATTAACGTCTGGTGGGTTCTGGAAACCGACTGCAGTGCCATGGGTTTTGTTCTTGTTGCTAGCGGACCCAACAGACGCTGTACTCTGTTGAGTCCGCATTAACTATCCTAACGTTGGCATTTTGTAAGGGGAGCACAATTAATTTCGACCTAAGAAATAATGCTCTGCAGCGCCACCTACCGGATCCAGTTGTGAATTCAAACCTTCTAGGGGGGTTCTTGAACGTTTTCAAAATATATCATTAAAATCGTCTCAACCGTTTAGGAGGAGATCAGTGACATACCGACTGCAGCGCCACCTACCGGGTCCAGTTGATTTTCAAACCATCCACGAACTCATTGAAATGTACGCACAGAATTTCACCAAATCGGTCCAGCCGTTTAGGAGGAGTTAGGTCACAAACACACGTACAGAAGAATGTTATATATAAAGATTATTCGCATTTATTTCGCAATCTGTTGCAAGAAATTGTTAATATTTTATGCCGACGGTTTAGATCAGAAAGCCCCTCATTGTAATATAACGCCATCCTTAAATTTTGGTTTTCCAGTCAAATATACCGACATGAAACAATTAAACGTTTTAATGAGATTTTGTTAACAACACACGAGCACCGGGAGCGGGAGGCACCGTCATTTGCACGAGTGTGCGTCGCGTAAAATATCAGCGCAATTTGACAACACCAGCAGTTCCATTCAAATGCTCAAACATGCGGAACGGGTAAAATGTTGCCAATAAAAAAGGTCAAACGGATAGCCCGGGGCCCGATTTTCAATATCTCACGACAGGCGCAGGTAGAAGGTGTATTTTTAGGTGAAACTTGTCGAATACATCCTCATTTTGTCCATCAATCGCATCTTTCTTCTGAACATGTGGAGGTTGTCCGAAAAATAGTTGTTCTTGTGAGTGCTTCTGTCTTTCATTCTGTTACAAGTTAAATGGCGAAACGCTTTCCGTTTAAACTTGCGGAAAAGACTTATTTACATTACGTTCAGGGCGTGGACCAGTTTGTTAAAACTCGGTAAGCCCGGGTTTCCATACAGATGCAGTTCTCTTTGAATTTATAAGCGACATGGCGAAATACAACGATTTTTTTATTGTAACCAAGTTTCATGGCACGAAAATATTGTCCCCGGTAAAAAAACCATTTGGTGTTCAATTATTTTTATATTATTTATAATTCGCCCTTTCGGACCCGGTTAAAAAAATCGTGCGAGTTCAGCGTCATCATATCAGCCGAAAGACGTCCACTGCTGGACATAGACCTCCCCCAAAGAGTGCCACAATGACCGGTCCTGCGTCACCCGCATCCAGCGGACTCCCGCGACCTATACCAGGTCATCAGTCCACCTACCCACGCCGCGCCTTTCGGTATCGTGCGGGTTGATTACATTTAATTGTCAAATCAAAAACAATTGTCAATATACTTCATTCTACGTTGGCAGGGTCTGTTTTTCGGGTCTGAAAGGGATAAATGTATAATACAGTTTTAATTATCCTGTGTCCTAGTATAATTATAGGTGTCAGTTTCAGTAGTACTACAGTCAGGGGTAATAAATAAGGACATAAATACCTGTACAGGACTCTATTGTTAATGTTATCCTGTTGTTAACCTCTATTTTCAAGTTTTTATGTCCTGTATGTGATTTATGTTTTGAGGTGTGCAATAAAGAGTATTTGTATTGTATTGTTACGAAGGCGTGTACAGATATTTATGCCCTAATTTATGTACGTACCCCTGACTGTACATTCTTAAACACAAACAAATAAGTGAGTAAAAGCTCGGCTTTCATATCAATTGCCTGAATTATACTAACCCTTGGGCCTAACTGATACCTATGTACCTACTTTGAAATTATATTTTCAGAATATAACTAACTCTTAAGTTAATAAAAAATGTTTTTGCTATACTAGCTAACATCGCTAAATATAATATTAGTTATGTTAGCTAGTAGCAGATTTTTTATATAAATAAAAAAAAAATAGTAGCAGATTATATATCGTTGACTAACGCGACTTGAATCCGTGGTCCTATGGAGGCCGACAAGTCCTGAGGAGTCCCAGCCCCAGCCCGTGTCGGCCCTTTCTTTTAATTTGAGGATTCGCTGTGTTGACAACCAGAGAAAAATGCTCGGCTGTCTATCTCAAAACAGCTTGTGACTTTACTCAACAACACAACATCACATACCTACCTTTAGAGTGAGTAGTATCTTGATTAAAATTATGAATGCGGGCTTGCATAAGGTGGAGGCATTTTTCCCAGTTGGACAACTCCAAATAATATATGTGTGAAGTGACGTTCCGCTTTTCCCTACCTCTATCTAGACACGCGGCAGCGTGTCAAGCCAAGTTCAAGCAAAGGAACTGGCTAGCCAGCGGCAAGTGTAATATTACACGAACCACTCGGTGCCACTTTTGAGCCTTCTATAACTCAAAACCTTTTTAACGTAAACACATTAAACTACGTGTGTTTAATTAAACCCATAAGAACATCTAGAAGCCCAAATTTCATGAAGCTAGCTCAAACGGTTATAAAGATATGAAGGTTAAAAAGTCGTAAATTTTAGCACTGACTGACTGACATATAGTACCGAAACCTAACCTACTTCCAGATGACCTAGAAGGATGAAATTTGGAATCCAGCTCGATAATTGTGTGTAAGCGTAGGAAAAATCTAAATATAAAAAAAAGTTAAAAAATATTTTTTTTTTTAATTGTAGCGTTGGAACCGTTACAAGCAGATATTTGAAACTATCCCAATATATGTATATTTAACAATTCAATATTTTCAATATTTGCTATATAACAGAAATATAAAAATAAAGTAAAGTCAAAAAATAAGTGGTGTCCCCATACAAAAAACTTGTAATACCTACGCGCTAAACAAACGGCCAACGGTGTGTCGTCGGCGGCGCGCGGCACCACATAATTATACACAGAAAGGAAGTAAATAATACCTGCCTAGTTTTCTTTACAAAAAGTAATGATATGCCACCAAAAACATAAATGTAAAAAAGGAGAGCCAAGTTCAATACAAAAATTATGCTTGGCTGTGGGCTTCGCCCAAAAAAGAATGGAGATCTAAATGAGTGCCAAGTTCTTTGCAAAATCCAAATATGTATTTATAGGAACAAAATAACATTATGAACAAGTATTAAACTCTGTCTTGGCTTTATTGAATACCTATAACAATTGCTGTTATTTAAAAATGTGAGATCTTAACAGGTTAGATTTGACTTGGCCAGTTTTTATCAGAATTAATATATATATATATATGTTGAATAACTTTATAAAATGACTGATGTAATGAAAACTGGCCAAGTCAAATCTAACCTACTTTAAGATGGGGACTAGGTACTTTATTTTGCAGGGACATGTTTTAGAATAAGTTTTTTATATCATTGATTAATAAATAAAAATAAAATAATAAAATAAATAAACGAGCTCCTTTGCTACACCGGCTACACGTTGACAGGCTTAATTAATGGTCTGCGTTTTCCCGAAAATATCCTTGTTTTCCATGTTTGCTTAAGTTTTTAGCAATAACGCTACAATGGAGCATCGGTATTGTAAAAGACATCTGCATCTTGAATGTATGTTAATGTCGGCAGCGTAGTCTGGTATCGGATACTCTCGTGCCTGCATTCGACTTGGATTTGGCAATAACCATTTCATCGGCGATCGAATGGTCTCCTCGACGCCGGGAAACTGTCGGCTGCATTGCTTGGCCGATATGTAGATTTTACTATAAATGCAATGGATACTGGGCGATTCACTTGCTCCGTGAATGTACATGACACCATTGGAATACTTTGTATATCTATCTAGCTAGAGTAACCACCACCACCACCACCACTTAACAATCCACTTATATTATAGTAATGGTACCTATTACTTGTCGGTATTCTAAATACTAATATTCAGGCTAAATTAGCTAAGAGTTTTTGTATTTGGGGACACTATTTACTGGAGACGGAAAGCATGAGAAAGATATTGAAAGGAGAGTGAATGCAGGGAATCGAGTGAATGCCTTTATGGGCAGCCAGAAAAAATCGCAAAGGCACGCGTGGCTGTGCATAGGAGAGTGTCGGTGCCCACACTTATGTATGGTAGCGAAAGTTGGGCGTGGCAGAAAAGACATCAAAGTCGAGTGAATGCAGTAGAAATGAGAGCGTTGAGAAGTATGTGTGGAGTGAAATTGAGTGATAGAGTCAGAAACAGTGTGATAAGAGATAAGTGTGGAATAGATGGAGATATAGTCACGAACATTGAGAAGGGTATGTTAAGGTGGTTTGGGCATGTAGAGAGGATGGATGAAAGAAGATTAACGAAGAGAGTGTATATAAAAAGAGTGGATGGGCAAGTTGGAAGGGGAAGACCTAGGCGAACTTTCTCCGATCAAATTGGAGAAATCTTACAAAAAGGCCAGGTCAAAAGTACCCTAAATCGACGAGCGTGTAGGTATGAGACATGTTATGAAAGTGAGTGAAGCGAAAGTGGTTTGTCAGGATCGTAGCAAATGGAGATCTCTGCCTACCCCTCTGGGAAAGAGTCGTGATTATATGTATGTATGTATGTAAATAAGCTAATGGAATACTCGTACGTAATACTGACGATGTAATTTTAGTGATCCGCGCAATCGGCGCAATGGATTCCACTTTATTAACATCTACTTTCCTAACTCTTTCCAAGTCTCTTTTTTATTTTTGCTGTTAGTAGCTTAGATTATCCCTTACTATAAGCTACTAGATTAGCAGACTAAACGCAGAAAATAATTATCAACAAATCAAAAAACAAGGAATTTTGATTATAAAATTGCTTCTCCAAAGCAAACGGCACCAGGTACCTATAAAGATTTCAAAGATTTCCGTCTGGATATCGTCGAGCTTTGTCCGTTTTCGTTTTAGATCGAAGAAAATAATGACTGCAGAAGATATACCATGGTGAAACATTGGTTAGGAGAAGCATTTTTATCATGTATTTTGTATACAATTACGTAAAGTATTACCTACAGTTAGTTACATTTAACTAATTATTAATTTAAAACTAGTTTTTGGCCGTGACGTCGTCCGCGTTAACTTTGCCCGCTTTTAAAAGACGCCAGGTTGACTTGAAATTCCTTTTAACTTGACGTAATACCTTACTTATAAGTACTTTCAATTTCCACCTAAGAGTCTAAGGGATGCGTCTTAGAAGCACTACACTAAAATTCACAGTCTAATTTGTAAAGTAAGAGTGTATACTGAGTTTTTTTTCTTATCGCAATAAGTTTTACAAAAAAAATATGTTTATACTATCCGCAAAACTATCTGGCCAGTCAGGGCATAAATCATCGGAATCGTGCTATCTCTTTCACACCTGCACGGCTTATGGAGCGGGCCGAGCAGCAATAGGGCAGGTAGCGTTACGCATAGAAAGGAATGTCGATAAAGTAATGAAACAAAGAATATAAATTACGTGGTGTTTTATATAACAGTATTGTATAGTTACTATCGAAATATGAAAATGTATATTGAACTATTGACATAAGGTATTACAATAAAATAATAAGGAGGTATAAATTACGTGGTGTTTTACCCCTGCTTCCGAAACATCCTTCTGAATACGATATAGAGTTCGTTCTCTCGTTCCGCAAACCAATGCTGTTAGTTTTTTTGCTTGTTGAAAATCAATTTTCCTTATGACATCAGGGTCTTTTTTCAGCTCTTGAAATCATTTATAAACGTTTAGAATAACCAGCCGAGCTTGCTGGTTAACATCACCTGTTAACTTGGTCAAATTGGTTTTATAAAAATCTTCCATTACGACGTAGGTTCACAGACAAAGTTCGTATAACGAATGAGTTATGCATTGTGATGTTTACCCTTTTATGTTATAGTATATTTTGTTATCAATTGTTCCTAATGACTTAAATAGATGCATTTCTCATTATCTACTTACCTAATCACGTATTTAGCTAATTATTTAAGAAATATCTTGAACATTTAGTATTATTCATTAGATAACTTTAAAAACAATATCAATAATGATATAAGATTTCATTTGAAAATATAATAATTATATCGACGTTTACATTATAAGTTATCGACATGTTACACCCCTAACGGTAGCGGACGTTTATTGCCCTACCGGCCAGATAGTTTTGCGGATAGCATAGTATCTACTAGCTATACTAATTTCCATTGAAGAGTTCCACCGTCTGGCCTCATCATCAGGTCAACTTGATGGTACAAAGTTATGCCATTTTTATTATATTTTAAGTACCTATACTTGTTAAGTGTCATATCTTATCAATATGACTAATTGAAGTGGGTGAAAATAGACTTTAATTAAATTGTTACACACCTATGTGCCTATGTATAGTCGCCATCACATACCTACATCGGAGCAAACAAGCAGCTCACAAACATCGGAGCACACCTCTATTTTCAAGGCATTAGGGTGCATGTGCCGATATTTTTGAACACCTATAGTGTACTCGTACCTATCTATGTATATGATGGCGACTGTATGTACAGTCGCCATCACATACATCGGAGCAAACAAGCACGTCACAAACATCGGAACACACCTCTATTTTCAAGTCATTAGGGTGCATGTGCCGATATTTTTGAACACCTATAGTGTACCTATGTATGTGATGGCGACTGTACATGCTTAAATACCTCCTTTTTTTACATCGACGATGGCAAACAAGCTTACGGCCTGCCTGATGTCAAGCAGGTACTGTAGCCTATGGACACTTGTGACTCCAGAAGAATCACAAGCGCGTTGCCGACCCTTTATTCACTTGAGGACTATATACTTAGGTGGAGTTAATGTAAGGCACGTAACAGAAGGTTAATTATATAAGTACATACATACCTGTGTTAACACGTGGCACGTTTTAGGGATTGGATATCGATAAAAAGACGTCGATATATATTAATACATGTTTTCATTGCACGATTACTATAAAAAGGTTCGATATCATATCTGAACATGTCGCATATGTATCTGTTTTATTTTGACTCAAAAGTCAATATAAATATTTTAAGATAAGATAAAATGCCCCGTTGACCACGTGGACGTTGAGCGAACGTATATTAATTTAAAGTGGATATTTTTCTAGATGGCAATCTTTATTACCGACGAATATGGAAAAAATATAAATTTTGTACTATGAAAACTATTTTAAAATTAACAAATAAATACACGTTTTAATTTGTTTATTCTATTTATTTTTAAATGAAGAGAAAATTAATATTAATTATTTATTTCGAATAACATAAATTTAAATGTTGACGATATTTTTTTTGTCGATAAAATATTTTGCTACGTCACTTTAATATAAGTAGGTGCCTAATTGCTAACCTAAAGGGAAACAGCAAGTCCTCTCCTTAAAAATACACCATCACATTAAAAATGAACTCAGCAAGGGTATAGTAAGTATTGGCAGTTACTAACTACGAATTAAAGGTATTTCCCGTTACCCATTAGCTTATTTTGAATCTATTTTCAAGGAAGATAGAGTTGACAATACAAGGAAGAATAATTGATATGCTCCCTTGTTTGTAGAGTCCTTTGGCTTGCGGTTTCAAATACAAAAGGCAGACAATACTATTGTATACGTAGCCCAAATGACCAATGTATTACCCAGATAAATCGCTGGTTGGTAAGTGGCTGGTAAAATCGTTACATTCCTATTCCGCTAGATTCACGGAAACTAATCCAGTTTGAACAGTTTGAGATACAAGAGTGTGTGTATCGAAGTCCGATGGATTCGCCGCAGTGGCCTGCTCCGAGATGCGAGAATAGGCACGGGCCGCAGCCCTCTCCCAGATTGCGATGTCTGCATACATTCTACATTAATGGTTCCCCAAGTCTGGCGAAAGAGATGAAGCTTCAATTTGATCACGATTTTAAATTCTTGCATTACTCACACTGACACATATACAACCGGCATTCGATGTAATCTCCACTTATAATAAATCTCTAAATTAAAAAAAGAATCAGCCAGTTTGAAACTAAGCTTTGCGCGGTTCGAATGTTCTCAGCATCCCATGAACGGAAAAATATGAAACATTTTATATAGGTACATTATTATTCTAGCTGCAACTTAGGATAGTTTTTATCCGACTGCGACAGTTAATTAATTTTCCGAAATATACGACTTCATTTAATTTTTCATTTATTTTTATTGAAATCAAACGCTGCTCCAACTGTCAGCTATAAGAACCGTCAAATTTTCGTCAAAATGGCGGAATTGCTTTGCCTTTCACTTATTAATAATTTAAATCCGTCTACGATAGACCTTTACGAGACAAATGCTAAAATATAAACCATAAAAAAATATTCGATTCTGATATGAGAACTTATATGCGCAAATGTCGTTTTATGTCGTAATTTCAATAAATGAAATCAACAAATTTGAACAATATAATTAACACGAATTTGTTTTTTTTGAATGACAATGGCACGCGCTCGGCGCATTCAGCCAAAGTACCTGCGGCGCTACCACGAAAACCGATACTCAATGTTCATATATTTGCATCCCTGTCACTCGAGTATAGTTAGTGCGATAGAGATAGAGATACCCGAATATTTTCGAATTCCGAAGTTCGTGGTTATAGCTCAGGAATCGAAAATATGGTAAATAATCATAATGTATTTTCTCGAAAAAGAATTTAAAATAAATATAGTCAAATGGAGAAAAAAACAAAGCAAGAGGTTATATAGGTAATGATTAAGTTATAAGAGTCCAAAGTTTTAAGAGGGGGTATGTTCTGTCCCTTTTCCGCAAAACGCACCTTCATATGAAACGATTGTTTTTTACTATGACGCTCGAGTATATTGACGTCACAGTCCCTCATCATTTTCTCACTCTAACAAGCGACATTAAAACGGATGTAGCTTCATAATTTTTTGAGATATTTGAATGGGAATTTCATTATCTTCTATCTATTTATCTCCACTTATAATAAATCTCTAAATTAAAAAAAGAATCAGCCAGTTTGAAACTAAGCTTTGCGCGGTTCGAATGTTCTCAGCATCCCATGAACGGAAAAATATGAAACATTTTATATAGGTACATTATTATTCTAGCTGCAACTTAGGATACTTTTTATCCGACTGCGACAGTTAATTAATTTTCCGAAATATACGACTTCATTTAATTTTTCATTTATTTTTATTGAAATCAAACGCTGCTCCAACTGTCAGCTATAAGAACCGTCAAATTTTCGTCAAAATGGCGGAATTGCTTTGCCTTTCACTTATTAATAATTTAAATCCCGTCTACGATAGACCTTTACGAGACAAATGCTAAAATATAAACCATAAAAAAATATTCGATTCTGATATGATAACTTATATGCGCAAATGTCGTTTTATGTCGTAATTTCAATAAATGAAATCAACAAATTTGAACAATATAATTAACACGAATTTGTTTTTTTTGAATGACAATGGCACGCGCTCGGCGCATTCAGCCAAAGTACCTGCGGCGCTACTACGAAAACCGATACTCAATGTTCATATATTTGCATCCCTGTCACTCGAGTATGGTTAGTGCGATAGAGATAGAGATACCCGAATATTTTCGAATAGGGAACATTACTGCAATGTTCTGCCGCCAGAGTGCAGCACTAACACAATTAGTAAACAGTTTTTTTGACAACTTTGACAAGTCCTTCAAAGCTCTGGATCAAATAGTGAAGAAAATATTTCAGTGAATAAAATGCATCAGTGCCGCGTAATTGGATGCAAGAATGAAGGGCATCATTCATTTCCGAAGGAAACGATGATATGAAAACTATGGGAAGCGGCAATACGTCGTAAAGCAAAAAAAAGCCCTCATCCACCTTTAAATGGCTATAGGATGCCATTTTAATATCACAGTGCAGGTATTTTACACACGAATGATAATAAAACGATTGTAGTTTAACGCGTTTTCATCAATTATTCGTTATTGTTTGTTAGGTAAATAAATATGACATTGTACGTCATGGCGGTTTGTTGGTGCCGGTTAATGTACGGCCCGATAATACACGTCCATCTATCGTTATCTCTCTCTTTTTGTATAAGTTAAAAAGAGACATAGATATAGAGGATGCCAATTATTGGGCCGTACATTAACCGGCACCGGTTTGTTTACGGGTTGTGTTAGTGTCGCCCCCTACGCAGAGCTTTGCGTAATGTTCCCTATTCCGAAGTTCGTGGTTATAGCTCAGGAATCGAAAATATGGTAAATAATCATAATATATTTTCTCGATAAAGAATTTAAAATAAATATAGTCAAATGGAGAAAAAAACAAAGCAAGAGGTTATATAGGTAATGATTAAGTTATAATTATAAGAGTCCAAAGTTTTAAGAGGGGGTATGTTCTGTCCCTTTTCCGCAAAACGCACCTTCATATGAAACGACTGTTTTTTACTATGACGCTCGAGTATATTGACGTCACAGTCCCTCATCGTTTTCTCACTCTAACAAGCGACATTAAAACGGATGTAGCTTCATAATTTTTTGAGATATTTGAATGGGAGTTTCATTATCTTCTATCTATTTATACATAATAAATGCCTATGTCCTGACTGACTTATTCACTCACTCACTCACTCACTCACTCATCAACGCACAGCCGAAACTACTAATCTTAGAGAGTTGATTTTTGCACAGTATGTTGCTTTTATAACGTGGGCTAGGGATAAAAAGGGATTTTTGAAAATTCTACCCCTAAGGGGGTAAAATAGGGGTGCAAAGTTTGTATGGGAGAACCTTTTTTTTTTGAGCTATAGACTTAAACTTTGTAGAAAAAATTGTTATTAGAATACAAATGAAACACTTTCAGCGTTTTGGAAAATTCCACCCCTACGGGGGTAAAATAGGGGTGCAAGGTTTGTATGGGGAAAACATTTTTTTTTTAAATAGAGACTTAAAACTTTGTAGAAAGATCAGTCATTAGAATACAAATAAAGAACTTTCAGGGTTTTAGAAAATTCTACCCCTAAAGGGGTAAAATAGAGTGCAAAGTTTGTATGGGAAAAACTACTTTTTTTTAAATAGAGACTTAAAACTTTGTAGAGAAATTATTCATTAGAATACAAATAAAGTACCTAGATTCAGTGTTTTAAAAAAATCTACCCCTAAGGGGGTAAAATAAAGGTGCAAATTTTGTATGGGGGAAACAATATTTTTTTTAAATAGAGACTTAACACTTTGTAGAAAGATTAGTCATCAGAATACAAATTAAGTACTTTCAGCGTTTTAGAAAGTTCTACCCCTAAAAATAGGGGGCTAAAATAGGGGTGCAAAGTTTGTATGTGGGAAACTATTTTTTTTAGCTAGATTCCTAAAACTTTGTAGAAAGATTATTTAAATGCAAAGAAAGTACTTTCAGCGTTTTGGAAAATTTCACCCCTAAGGGGGTAAAATAGGGTGCAAAGTTTGTATGGGAAAAACATATTTTTTTTTAATAGAGACTTACAATTTTGTCGAAAAATTACTTATTAGAACATGAAAAATACTACATTAGGCGTTTTACAAAAATTATTCCCTAAGGGGGTTAAAAAAGGGTGCAAGGTTTGTATGGGGAACACTTTTTCTGAGCTAGACACTTAAAACTTTGTAGAAAGATTACTTATAAAAATAAAAATAAAAGACTTTCAGCGTTTTGAAAAAATCTATCCCTAAGGGGGATAAAAAGGGGTGCAAAGTTTTTATCAGGGAAAGTTTATGTTTTTGAGTTAGAGACTTGAAACTTTGTAGAAAGATTACTTATTAAAAAACAAAAAAAGAACACAAATCGTTTTAGAAAATTCCACCCCTAATAGGGTTAAAAAGGAGAGCAAGCTTTGCATGGGCAACACTTTCAGCGTTTTAGAAAACTCCATCCCTAAGGGGATCCTTAAGATCCTTAAGAAGGGTAGCCAGTGTTGTGTGGGAAAAACTTTTTTTTTTGCTAGACTTAAAACTATTCGAAATGTTACTTATTAAAATTAATAATAAAGTACTTTCAGAGTTTTAGAAAATTCCACCCCTAAGGGGGTTAAGAAAGCTTTGTATGGGCAACACTTTTTTTGAGCTAGAGACTTACAAGTTTACGAAAAAAGTTCTTTCAGCGATTAGAAAAATTCAACCTCTAAGGGGGTTTAAAAGGGGGTTCAAATTTTAAATGGCGAGCAATAAAATTTTAAAGTGTTAAGAGATTTTTAACTTCGGTCTTATTCTGTACGTTAAAAGACTACAAAACTGATTTCAGAGTTTTTCCAAATTCATCCCCTAAGAGTGTTAAAATTGGTTCAAAGTTTGAGTATTTCAAGGCATTTTTAAAGTATGAGATTTTTAACTTTGGTTTTAGACTGTTTGTTCACAAACTAGAAAATTAACATCAACTTTTTTTTTAATCATCCCCTAAAAGAGGGTTCAAATTTTGTATTGAGAGAAATCATTTTCTAAGACGATAAAAAGTTCTACGCGGACGAAGTCGCGGGCAACAGCTAGTACATAATAAATGCCTATGTCCTGACTGACTTATTCACTCAATCACTCACTCACTCACTCATCAACGCACAGCCGAAACTACTAATCTTAGAGAGTTGATTTTTGCACAGTATGTTGCTTTTATAACGTGGGCTAGGGATAAAAAGGGATTTTTGAAAATTCTACCCCTAAGGGGGTAAAATGGGGGTGCAAAGTTTGTATGGGAGAACCTTTTTTTTTGAGCTATAGACTTAAACTTTGTAGAAAAATTAGTTATTAGAATACAAATGAAACACTTTCAGCGTTTTGGAAAATTCCACCCCTACGGGGGTAAAATAGGGGTGCAAGGTTTGTATGGGGGAAACATTTTTTTTTTAAATAGAGACTTAAAACTTTGTAGAAAGATCAGTCATTAGAATACAAATAAAGAACTTTCAGGGTTTTAGAAAATTCTACCCCTAAAGGGGTAAAATAGAGTGCAAAGTTTGTATGGGAAAAACTACTTTTTTTTAAATAGAGACTTAAAACTTTGTAGAGAAATTATTCATTAGAATACAAATAAAGTACCTAGATTCAGTGTTTTAAAAAAATCTACCCCTAAGGGGGTAAAATAGGGGTGCAAATTTTGTATGGGGGAGACAATATTTTTTTTAAATAGAGACTTAAAACTTTGTAGAAAGATTAGTCATCAGAATACAAATTAAGTACTTTCAGCGTTTTAGAAAATTCTACCCCTAAAAATAGGGGGCTAAAATAGGGGTGCAAAGTTTGTATGTGGGAAACTATTTTTTTTAGCTAGAGTCCTAAAACTTTGTAGAAAGATTATTTAAATACAAAGAAAGTACTTTCAGCGTTTTGGAAAATTTCACCCCTAAGGGGGTAAAATAGGGTGCAAAGTTTGTATGGGAAAAACATATTTTTTTTTAATAGAGACTTAAAATTTTGACGAAAAATTACTTATTAGAACATGAAAAATACTACATTCGGCGTTTTACAAAAATCATTCCCTAAGGGGGTTAAAAAAGGGTGCAAGGTTTGTATGGGGAACACTTTGTCTGAGCTAGACACTTAAAACTTTGTAGAAAGATTACTTATAAAAATACAAAAAAAGACTTTCAGCGTTTTGAAAAAATCTATCCCTAAGGGGGATAAAAAGGGGTGCAAAGTTTTTATCAGGGAAAGTTTATGTTTTTGAGTTAGAGACTTGAAACTTTGTAGAAAGATTACTTATTAAAATACAAAAAAAGAACACAAATCGTTTTAGAAAATTCCACCCCTAATAGGGTTAAAAAGGAGAGCAAGCTTTGCATGGGCAACACTTTTTTTTGAGTTAGACTTAAAACTTTGCAATAAGATTACTTATTAGAATACTAAAAAAGAACTTTCAGCGTTTTAGAAAACTCCATCCCTAAGGGGATCCTTAAGATCCTTAAGAAGGGTAGCCAGTGTTGTGTGGGAAAAACTTTTTTTTTTACTAGACTTAAAACTATTCAAAATGTTACTTATTAAAATTAATAATAAAGTACTTTCAGAGTTTTAGAAAATTCCACCCCTAAGGGGGTTAAGAAAGCTTTGTATGGGCAACACTTTTTTTGAGCTAGAGACTTAAACGTTTACGAAAAAAGTTCTTTCAGCGATTAGAAAAATTCAACCTCTAAGGGGGTTTAAAAGGGGGTTCAAATTTTAAATGGCGAGCAATAAAATTTTAAAGTGTGAGTAAGAGATTTTTAACTTCGGTCTTATTCTGTACGTTAAAAGACTACAAAACTGATTTCAGAGTTTTTCCAAATTCATCCCCTAAGAGTGTTAAAATTGGTTCAAAGTTTGAGTATTTCAAGGCATTTTTAAAGTATGAGATTTTTAACTTTGGTTTTAGACTGTTTGTTCACAAACTAGAAAATGAACATCAACTTTTTTTTTAATTATCCCCTAAAAGAGGGTTCAAATTTTGTATTGAGAGAAATCATTTTCTAAGACGATAAAAAGTTCTACGCGGACGAAGTCGCGGGCAACAGCTAGTTCTGAATAAACGAACGCGTGAACTGACTCGCATAATGAATGTAAAGCTTCAACAGAACCTACATATTAGCAGACATAAGCATTACAAAAGCGAAACTCTTTACACGTATTTATAACACCATCGTTTACCTGCAAACTTTATTGAAAATCGGAACGACAGCGATCCGTTTTACCTTTTTTATTATCGGAACGTTTCACTTGTTCCGCATTGTTGACTCTCACATTGACTCGTTTTTATTTCTCTAGATTGGGCGCAGTACTTATCAAAGTGAATTTCATGATAAAAATATTTTGTTATCCGGGTGCTCGTTAAGGTTGTCTCGGTTAAAAATGTTTTTGTGAGGTGTGGGGCCAAGCTGCCTACGAATAATTATTTGTAACGGTCTTCGTACTTACCAATTCTGTATCTCTAGGTTTGATTAGTTCCCCCATTTAAATAAACAACGCTTATTTGATCGGGATCCCAACGAGCGCCTTCGTAGGAAGGAAGAAACTACGCGACGTGAAAGCGAGGAAGGGCTGTGCTTTGTAGGTTCGTATAAAAGAGGCAGGTGCGCAAGGGTAAATTTCCGCCGACGAGAGAAATTCCTTACGTGAGACGTGAAAGGAAAAGGTATTTTCTAATAAACACAGACATTGGCAGGCCTCTCCGTGTCTCTAAGCAGTATTTAGTTTGTTGCTTTTATACTGAAAATACAATATTGTTCCATATGATATGATACCAGTAACGCTGAAAAACACGTATAACTATTTACGAGTAGCTAGTATCTTTATCGCAGTCATTAGCGAGAGGAGATAAATAAGCTTTTAGCAGCAGCGGCCTAACTAGAACGGGTGGCAGCGTAGGCCGACGTAGAGTTAGCCGTGGTGTCGTGGTAGGTGGTATGTAGGCGGTAGTAGGTGGTAGTAATTGCGCCGGTGCAGTGGAGTGCGACATCAGTAATTGCTCGGCGGGGGACAGTGACAGTCGCCTGATGAATGGAGCCGGGAAAATTCACTCCGCGGAAAAAAACTCTAGACATTTCTGTAAATTAAAACTGTAGCAGAGCCTGATCTTGTTATCTACCTAGTTGCTCGTTTAATTCATTTGCTTTATTTTTGGACTTTGTAATTGAGCTTTTACATCAGACTTACGGTTAGTTAAATGAAGATATTTTTTTTACTAGACGGGAAAATTATAATTTATAAGCCTCAACTAAAGTAGGAACGTAAAGTTTCACTAATGTTGTACCTACGATTATAAAGTAACGAAAAAGAATGCGTTAAATTGTGAACGGATAACTCGAAATACACTCAATAGCAAAAGTTTCGGGTCGGTGAAATACCGTCATATTTCCTAAAATAGTGCAAGGTTGTACAGTTGTTAAATCGTGTCATGATCTTTATTAAATTTTACATCTAAACTGCAGAAATAACAGCAAAAAAAACACGTCACCAGGTTTAAATCGGACTCGTAAAACTCATGAAAAAAAACAACGTTAACGGAGAGAGATATATATATCGCACAAATCGTCATTTTTGGATATTGATATTTTTATGATAGGATCCCGGAAGTTGCTAATACATTTGGGTATTACGAAGAAGGGTATATTATGTAAATAAGACTAGTGTAAAATATTTAAAAATACCTATTGCGGTTATTTCATTTAGGGTGACCCGAAACTTTTGCTCTTGAGTGTATTATAAACTAACGATGTTCACAATCTCACAGTGTCTACATTCTATATTCATATATCACACTATTTATCTTATAATTCAATGCTCAACCACGTTGGCATTAACTTGAGGGATTCAATAACTAGCAGGTTTTTAAAATAATGATGATCCTTTTATGACATGACCCTTACGGTTGTCATAAGGATCGACAAAAAACATCTAAGTATTATTTGATGGCGGCAGTTACACTAAATATTTACCGAAGTGAAACATGTCAGACCCACATTAACTTAACGTTAGAAAAGCGTTAACCTCATTAAGATACGCACCAGAATATTTTCAAGCTAAGTCTCTAACGCCTAATATTCACAAATTAGAAAATATTACCTGCAAATGATATTTCCAGAGAAGCCCCAGTTATTTCCAATAAAGTCGTTTCTGTTCAGACAGCACGTTTCAGACTATAATCTCAACATCATTTTCAAAATATCACGGATACTAAACCTTTTAGAATGGAATTATAATTGATTTTAAACCATAATTACGAATATCCATTCGTATTCGCGAGGGATTAGAATGAGGCAGGGATGTGGCTAGTTGTATGGGAAATTTAGTATGCAATATATCCAACGTAATGCGATCTGTTGAAGGTAATGTATTGTACCTTCTTTGTTCTATTCGGGGCTGTATCACGGAGGGCGCGGGAGGTCAGAGAGGAGTAGTTCACTATACCAGAGCCATGCCGCCCACGCCCGATACATTAACTTCCAATACCTCCGAGCTTAACCACGCAAAGGGTTCACATGTAATAATTTATTACACCTAGCTTCGAGCGCGTAAGAGCTGTTGTTTGGGCTTGAAACAGCCTCCGAAATTAGACGATTCGCCTGCCAGTGTCGAATATCGATCTGTGATAAAAATACAATGGACTCGGAGCAACAGATCATTATGGCATCATTCAAACTGCGCTCTCCCTGATATTATTTCGTGGTTTAATTTTGATTCAAGAGTTACGTTTCACTTTTGCATGTTTCGGTAGCGCGTTGTTTTTTATGTAAAATTGACTGTCATTTAAATATTTTGATATCGCTCAGACGCGCTCTTCAGAAATAACCCGAATATTCATGTTTTCATGTTTGTTCTGTCTCATGAGCTCATGACTGTTCATGTTTTCTATCAGTCCTTTTAATAAAACTTTTGACACATAATTTCTGGTTACTGTTACGTAATATCATAGATTTGTCGATCCAAACTCACAAATACTGTTCTCGATTCACGAACCTACGGATTTTGCAAAATGAACACCTAGCCCCCCGTTTGTCCAAACTAACGGATGAAAGTTATACATATCTATGTGATATAACAATACGATGAGTTATTGTGATAGATATACGGCCTATCTGTCTAAAACTTCATTTACTATTCATCAGAAAATTTTAGTGATGTCATTGCGATTACACGGGTCATTCCCATCTTCCGACCTATCCTATTACGACTGTAGAAAAGTTAACGCGTGTTACTTCTGCACGTACGGAATATTAGTTTCACCACACTAAAACACGATATATTTTTTTGATATAATATATTATGATGACATAGAAAAGCTTTGACAACGAGTGACACTGACAACAAATTGTCCTCTCTTGAAATCCATAGACTAATGGAGTTTGAATACTAATGTATGAAAACTATTTTAACATTTTCCCTTATTCAACACTCTAGTTCCTAGGGCATGACACAGAGATGAGGATCTAGGCCGCGGCAGTCCTTTTGTCAACATATCAGCGACTTGTTCCGTTGTGCCGATACTCTTAACTTCAATTGCGCCTTCAGTGACTTGTTCCCGAACATTATAATGCCGGATGCGAATATGTTTGGTGCGCTTGTGGAATTCGGGGTTATGAGCTAAACGTACAGCTGCTTCGTTGTCCACAAACAGCGCCGGAGTATGCTTACAGCTCGTCAGTTCCTGCATTATTGTGGTAAGCCAAACCAGCTCTCTAGCTGCCTCACTTGCTGCAAATAACTCTGCTTCGGTTGTAGAAATAGCAACCGATGCTTGCCGCTGACTGAGCCAAGATATAACGCCTCCTGCATAGCGACATGCAACACCTATTAAAATCTATCGGCTAGTATCACGATCTCCTCCATGGTCCGCATCACTAAAGCCTTCAAGTGTTGCGGGTTAGTGCGCTTTATACTGGATTCCAAAATAGCACGTGCCTTTGACGTACGCAGTATCCTCTTTACCATAAGCCAGTCTTCATTGGAGGGTGATTCTAATTTTCGGGAAGCAACGCCCACGGCATAAGCAATATCCGGACGAGTCCCGACCATTAAATAAGCCAAGGCGCCAACGGCTTCTCTGTATGGAAACTTTCCCATCTTTTCAGTTTCGACTTTCCCTGAATAATAAGTTTCTTTTTCAATTGGTGTCGTGACAGGGTTGCATTTTGCCATTGCAAAACGTTCCAGGACCTGCTTTGCGTAAGCTTCTTAACTTATAAAAATAGAGCAATCCTCTTTTCTCACGATTTCTAATCGTAAATAATACGACGCAGGTTTTGTCATAATGTGCTATCGTTTTCTCAAATCATGTAAAAATGAATTCGCTAACTCTTTTTTGTTTGCTGCTACTAACTAATCTATCATCCACATACAATGTGATTAATAGTTTGTTGTTATCTATTTCCTTGGTGTATAGTCAACAGTCAGCTTCGCATTGTTTGGAGCCCATTTCTAGTAGTATTGCTTCAAAGCATGAGTTTCCAACACCTGGGAGCTTGATTTAAGCCATATAAGCTTCGATTAAGTTTCCAGACTTTAGATGTTCCATCGTCAAATCCTTCGGGTTGCTGCATATACATTTCTTCTTTACGAGTAAGTTTTCCGTTGAGAAAAGCTGTAGCAAGGTCAATTTGGACGAGATACATAATTTCCTGTGCGCTGACACTCAATAGTGTTCTGACGGTTGCTAGGCGAGCGACAGGGCTGAAGGTCTGATCATAGTCAATTCCCTTTCTCTGTTTAAAGCCCTTCACGATACGCCGTGCTTTGTTTATTTGATTGAGCCGTCTGGATTTCTTTTTGTTCGAAGAACCCACTTGCAAGGAAGTGCTTTTCTCCCTTTCGGCAGATCACAGGCCGTCCACACGTTGAGGTCCTTAAGTGACTTCACTTCACTTTCCATCGCATTTCACCATTCTTCAAAGTCATTACGTTTCACTGCATCAGCAAAATTCGACGGATATGCCTCTGTAATGCACACGTCGTCTTTGAATCGTTCAGGCCTTCGTATTTCGCTGCAATCGCGCAAGATGTAACGTGACGTTGCATCATAAAATAAATCTGTGGGGTCATCAATGTCATTACAAAGGAGCTCTGACTCATGAACATGATCTTGAACTGGTGCAGATCCCAAATCCTTGTGGTCTGTTTGAGGTTCCAAGTTCTCTCCCTCATGGTCTCGGACTGGTGCAGGTTCCAAGTTCTCTCCATACATATCAGACTCGTGATCGTGGTCTTCTTGGACTGCTTGAGGTTCTAAGTTCTCTCCCTCACTGTTTCAAGTTCTCTTCATACATATCGGACTCGTGAACGTGCTCTTCTTGGACTATTTGAGGTCGCAAGTTCTCTCCCTCAAGAGCTCGTTCAGGAATTTGATAGTTATTGGTTGTCCCTATCGAGACTTTAAATTCGACTTCGCTTGCAAAAGTGATGTCTCTAGTGCGATTAGTTTTCATTCCGTCCCAAATACGGTAACCGTCATTGTTTTTGTATCCGATGAGAACACCCTTGATGGCCTTCTTGCTTAGTTTCTTTCTGCATTGTTTGGGTACGTGAGCATAGCAGACGCTACATATTACGCGTAAGTGACATATTTTAGGCTTTTACCCGAACCACAGCTCGTAGGGAACTTTATCCTTAACTCTGGTTGGTTCGGTTCTGTTCAGAACATACGCTGCAGTATTGATTAGTTCAGCCCAGAGTTTCTGCGGAAGTTCACCTGTGGTGTGTAGCCAGGTCCTTGCTGCTTCAACCAATCTGCGATTCTCGCGCTCGCTACATCCGTTTTGCTCCGGTGTGTACGGCATGGTGAAACGCGGCTGAATCCCTCGTGCGTTCAGTAATTTTTTTACATCTTGGTTGTCGAACTCTCCTCCGTTATCACTTAAGAGACATTTAACTGTATGGCCTGCCATTTTTGTTTCATTGAGCATCAGTTTCAACTTGTCCTTGACTTCAGACTTGTGACGCATGAAGTGAACTAGCCGATACGAGGAAAAATCGTCTCTAAAGAGTACGAAATACCAGGAGCCGTTGCTCTTTCTCTCCTCCCAAATGGCAATCTGTGAGCTTTTCCGAATATGCATGCCTCTCATTTAACGTTGTCATCAGGTAAAGTTATCCCGAACTCTCGTTTGACAACTGATAGATATTCATGATAGACTTGCAGCATAGTTATTTGTACCCGTGAGTGCGTTCACTTCAATAGTGTTAGACATTTTTGAGGAAGGGACTGTTTTGAACTGCAGTTTATATAGCCCTCCTTTGGGTTCTCTTTTGCCAACAATTTTGGTTTCTCCATCAATCTCAAGCTGACAACTTGTTGCGGTAGAAGTGAACAAGCTGTTCCGCGAGTTGTCTTGTGCTGACAGCGTCGAGAATAGTTTTTTTGTCAGTGAGGGTACTAGCCAGACATCTTTAAGTCGTATGGTTTCCGTTTTCTTGCCTACCATCGATTCTACCATGACAATGCCTTTTCCTAAGACATAAATAATTGTGCCATCTGCCGACTTCACAGTTTGGTCATCAGAATCAAAAGGCTCAAACTCTTGGAATGCATCTCTCCTAATAGTAATATGTGTTGTTGCTCCATTATCAACAAACCAATTTTCTCTGTCTTGATCTGCTGTCTTTGAACACGCATGAACAGCCATTAGTGTTATGCTTTGTACATGCTTTGAAAAACAAGCTGGTGCTGAGCTGCTTGGTGGTCTTCCATCTTTTATCCATTTCTTGCAGTTCCTTACTCTATGTCCCATTTGTGAACAATAGTTGCACTTCAACTTCGCATCTTTTTTTCTTTTTCGACTCTTGGACTTCTGGGATAGTAGGTGTCTCTTGACAAGTAGTCCCTTCTCTGTTCTCTAAAGCTTTCTCATAGGAAAACAGTTGTGTTGTTAGATTGTCAACAGTTCTATCGGTCTTGTTCAGAAGTAACCAGCTGGATTTGAACGCATATAATCTTACGTCAAGTGTTTCCAATATTTTACATATCAGCAACAGATCTAGGAGCTCGTCTGTTCCATCTGCCTTGGTAATCTCAACATTTAAATTATTCCATATGTTCTTCAGTTTCGACATATGTGAAGAAACGTCATCAGATGGATTTCGTTTAAAGTTAAAGAATTCCATGCAAAGGTGGTACGACCTGTCCTCGGTCTGACCGTCAAACAGACGATGTAACTCTTTCCAGACTTCATACGCTGTCTCAAATCTCATTACTTTCTGTAGTGTTTCATCTGACATATTCGTCGTTAAAATGAGAAGAGCACTGCAGTTCGCTTTTGTATATGTGGCTAGGGCCTGATTGTACGCCAATAAAACGGCAGCGTCACCTGCTTCTCCTTGATTATCTTCTGGTTTATTCAACCTTCCTTCAAGCACATCCATGACAATCTGTCCGCGTAGCATGATAAGGATTTTGTACTTCCAGGTTGACCAGTTTGATTTGCCTTCAAGGCTTCCGATACGGAAAATTTGTTTCAGCACACTAAAACACGATATATTTAGTTGATACAATATATTATGATGAAAGAAAGAAAGAAAGAAAGAAACATTTATTCGAGACAAACAACACACAGCGACATAGAAAAACATTGGCAACAAGTGACACTGCCAACAAATTGTCCTCTCTTGGAATCCATAGACTATTGAGTTTGAATACTAAGGTAATAAAACTATTTTAACATATCCAACCCAGGCAGGATGCATATTGAACCTGGGTGGGATTGGTTGGAAGATGGGAATGATCCGATTTCACGAATTTGAACATATAAGGTAAACCATCCTAATAAATGCTTTGTATTGAATTCCACTGCGGCCTCAGCAATTTAAGGCGACTCCTCAGTGTCACCGATCTCGCCTGTAATCCTATACTAATCATCATCATCTTCCTAGCGTTATTCCCGGTAGTGCCCTAAAAGAGCCCGGGGTCCGCTTTGACACCTAATCCCTAGATTTGACATAGGCACTAGTTGTGTAATCCTATACTAATACGATACACGTACTGGAAGGCGTGGCGTGGAAAAGGTGGACTGATGACCTGGTAAAGGTCGCAGGAGTCCACTGGATGCGAGTGGCGCAGGACTGGCCATTGTGGCACTCTTTGGGGGAGGCATATGTCCACAAATGGACGTTTTTCTGCTGATATGATGATGACGATGATGATACTAATACGAGCAATATTTATAGGTCGACTCAAATAGGTCGAACTGCTCTGTTTAATTTTATATGGACTTAACTGGACCTTGTCACAAAGCAAATTCAATCCCCATTGCCCTGGAACCTTATGTATGCAGACGACAAAGTCTTAATGGCCAATACAGCAAGCGAGCTACAGAACATACTGACATCGTGGATCACGGCCCTTGAAGCGGCGGGCCTTAAAGTTAGTCGCTCCAAAACAGAACACCTACAATGCAGTTTCGGTAATGTCAGCAACCCAGCCATAGTCAGCTATCCGGATAATACGCAAGTTCCAAAAACGATGCAATTTAAATACTTAGGCTCTGTAATAGCGGAAAGTGCAGATATAGAGGCCGACGTTGCACACCGAGTTAATGTGGCATGGCAGAAATGGCGATCGCTAACCGGAGTTCTGTGTGACCCGCGTATGCCCGTGCGGACAAAGGGTAATGTCTATAAGACAGCAGTACGACCTGCACTGATATATGGAGCCGAATGCTGGCCAGTAAATAAGACACACCTGCAAAAACTCCATACGAATGAAATGAAGATGCTGCGATGGTCGGGAGGGGTGACGCGATTGGACAAAGTTCGGAATACATACATACGTGGCAGTTTCAAAGTGGCCCCCATATCTGAAAAACTCGCTGAAAGCCAACTTCGATGGTATGGTCATGTAATGCGGAGAGACGAGGAACATGTTGTACAACAAGCGTTGCGCCTACCAGAACGTAAAAAAGGTCGAGGACGTCCACCTGCTACCTGGTGGACCAGCATGACGAAACTACTAAAAGTGGAAAATTTACCCAACCCGACAACCCAGGACAGATTGTCTTGGCGCCAACTAACTGCCGACCCCACCTAAAGTGGGAATGCGCTAAGAAGAAGAAGAAGAAGAAGAAGAAGAAGAAGCTCTGTTTAATTTTATACACTGATTAGGATATCCTGCAGGGGAAAATCTAAGGCGGAAGAAGTACCGACAGAAGAAGAAACTGGTTTAAAAATCGAACGCTAGTGGTCCCAGACACCCAAAGAAGATGATAGAGGAGTAGAGATGGGTAGGGGTGGGTAAATTACCCGGTATTATAGCCTCGATGAATTTTTAACAAACAATTAAGTACCTATTAATTTTAATTCTTATGATTATAATACCTAGTAGCTCTAAGTAAATTAATTTGTTTTTAAAGTTTGAAATGTGTAATTGAATTGTGATTGTATTTTATTTGCCTAAATTATTGTTACTTATTTTTTACTTTTAATTATTTATGTATTTAAGTCAAATCTGAATTCGATAAGTTTAAAGTAAAGTGTTTTGAACATGCCAAGTGACCTGTAACTTATGTTATCAATAAATAATTGTATTGTATTTACCCAAAGCACCCGGTAAATACCCGTATCTACCCAAATTGGTGGGCATAAAATATTTCCAAAGGATTTTTCAAAAAGTGACATTTTAGGGCTGATTTTTTTTTAAATAAAATGTTTAATGCTTTTTGAACAACTATTGTCATTATAAAATATTTATTATGAAGCATAGTTTATGAGAAAAAAATATTTTTTTATATGTTTTTTTTTTCAAAATATGATCAAATTGAAACGTGAGCCACTACCAGAATCCATACTTACATGCGAAAGTGTGCCTGTCTGTCTGTCTATCTGTCTGTTGTCAGTCTGTTACCTCTTCACGCCTAAACCGTGAAACGATTTAGATGAAATTTGGTATAGACATAGCTTGAGTCCCAGGAAAGGACAAAGGGTAGTTTTTATCCCGGAAATCAACCCCTAAAGGGATGAAATGGGTGGGGGTGGAAATTTGTATGAAGCTACTTAAACCGCTGCACCGATTTGGATGAAATTTGAAATATAAATAGTGAGTCCTGGTCCTGGGGAAGTACAAAGGATAGGTTTTATAATGAAAATCATCCCCTAAGGGGTCGAAATGAGGGTGAACATTTGTATGGAGCTACTATATAATTGAAAATATGTTCAACATACGTATATTTCTACTTCTAAATTAAATAAATTAATAAAAAAATTGAGATTGCGCTAAGTAATTAGTAGAAATAATTTTTGTACCAATTAAATTACTAAAATAAAAAGTTTTTTTTTTAAGTTACATCTGTACTTAACTTAACATATAAACCAATGTTATAATAAGTACCTTATTATGGGTTATGTACCACTTCTGCCCACGACTCCGTCCGCGTAGAACTCGTTTATATCGTAGCTAGATGCAAACTTTCAGCCTCCATTTCCCGTTTAGAAGTTGATTTCCGGGATAAAAAGTATCCTATGTCCTTCCCTGAGACTCACACTATCTCTATACCAAATTTCATCCAAATGGGTGCTATCCAAATATATACCCCTCATTTCACCCCCTCAGGAGATGATTTTCGGGAAAAAAACTATGCGTTGTCCTTCCCTAGGACTCCTATGTCTGTTTTTATATCAAATTTCATCTAAATAGGTTTTATCCAAATTTTCACCCCCTATTTCACCCCCTTAGGGGATGATTTCCGGAATTAAAACTATCGTATGTCCTTTCCCAGGACTCAAACTATCTCCATACCAAATTTCATTCAAATGGCTTCCATCCGAATTTTCACCCCCATTTCACCCCCTTAGGGGATGCTTTCCGAGATAAAAACTATCCTATGTCTTTTCCCAGGATTACAACTATCTCTAAACCAAATTTCATCAAAATAGATTACATCCAAATTTTCACCCCCCAATTTCACCCTCTTAAGGGACGATTTTTGGTATAAAACCTATTCTATGTCCTTCCTCAATACTTCAACTGTTTATATTCCAAATTTCATTGAAATCGGTGCAGCGGTTTAAGTACAAAGAGTTTATACCCACCTTTTTGGGAAGAAACGAAAAAATACCCGGTATTTACCCGTGGGTGTTGGGTATCGAGGAGGGGAAGGGATTTTTTCGCCGAAAGTGTTACCATGTTCATGTAATACCAAAGCAGTCGTGTGTTTCTGAAACCACTTGTTACAAATAAATCCATGGTATTCAGATTCATATTCAGATTCAGAACTTTATTGATAAAATGTCATATTTTACAGGTCAAATCATGCATGTCAAATACATTTTAAAATTTCTTATTGTCTTAGATGTTATATACCTATCATTATTGAATTACCTATATTATTATAGGTATTTTATTGTAGGAGATACTTTACGGAAATACTCATCCGATTTCAAACATTCGGAATATACACTGACTGTATTTTACCCCGTGACTTCGCTTGTGTTGTGTTTTTTGTAATACTTGGGAGGAGCCGCGCGGGGAGCTAGTATTAAATTGGAATATATTATCCATCTCTCTTTTCCGCGATTATTATGGGGCTTCTAGACGGGCTATATTTTTACAGAAATGTGTGGCCGGCAACTATAGGCATCTTGCTCTAGCATGGGAGTAAGAGCAAGATGCCCGTAGTTGCAGGCCACACATTTCCGTAAAAATATAGCCCGTCTAGAAGCCTTATTACTCGTTACTTTTGTACTATTCTGTATGTTGTACCTACACGTTTCGATCCTCTGCTGCACATGGTAATCTAACATTGCACGTAGAACCGATGGCCGTTGGGGCGGAAAGGTTCTCGAGTGGCGACCACGTACTGGAAGGCGCGGCGTTGGTAGCCCCCCCCAAGGTGCATTGATGACCTGGTAAAGGTCGCGGGAGTCCGCTGGATGCGGGTGACGCAGGACCGGTCATTTTGGCACTCTTTGGGGGAGGCATATGTCCAGCAGTGGACGTCTTTCGGCTGAATTTAACCCAGCTTAAGTTAAATATAAATATCTAATTTAGTTACATGACTACTACCTTTATCAAAATGAAGTTACCTCGGTAAACGCGTGCCTCCGGTACCGAGCGACGTCATACTTCACCCGGCCGTGCGCTCGCCGGCGCAGCACGAGTAGCGGGCCGAGTAATTACTGATTGCCTCTAAATTAAACTCGATCATCTATATACGGTAACGTACAACGAGAGACATTTCGAGAATTTAAATTGCATTTTGTCCTCTTTTACTGCGGCAAAATGCCAGCCACTCGTTATTCTCCAAGTTGGTGCTCAGGGCAAAAATGTATTCTAGATAAATAATCCCAGAATAACGTTTTGAATTTTCTGTATTTACAGTTCCGAGGTGGAACAGGCTTTATGGTTTAGGCAATTACGTAATGGTTTGCAGAAAACGTATCGGTATCTTGGCGGAATGTTTGGGCTGCCTTATGGAATGTTTAATTAAGAACAGGAATATTTTAGAATACTGAAAGGGATTTTCGTGGCTAATACAGGATTTTCAAATTAAGTATACAATAAATGGGTAGGTAAGTATTAATCCTTCTAAATATAGGTAAAAGAATTCCTCCGGTTTTCTTGAACGCACTGTGAATGACGTTGCAACTAGAATAATTTTATGAACCTATTGTGAACAATTAGAGTTAACGTGCGCCAAGCGAGTTTATTGAACTGTAGCCAATATCTAACTGTAATCAGCAACGCTAACTGTAGGTAGCCAGTATTCGTTTTTCCAGCCAGCATTCAGTACCTACCTTCTGGTACAAAAAGTAAAACGTCCGTAAACCGTTAAAATTGCACCCAATTGATATTATGATTCCATATGACAAAAATGGATGAATTTAATAGGTTTTTCTAACATCATAGATATCCTGATAATGTAAAAATACTTATGGTCATTTTATTTGAACGCATCGTAAGTTCAAGATGTTTGTGCGTGATGCGTATAAGATTATCTGTATATTTTTCTACTGGCAGTCCATGTAAGTTAGCCACGCAGCATGGCAGACGCGTTCGCGTGCGCGGGAGCAATCTTATCGATACTGTTTTGTTTCACTCAAGTTAGTTATTTTTATATTTAATAGTATTAAGTAGTTATTGAGATACTTTGTTGTACAAGAGTTTGTTTTAAGCCCTAACGCCATCATATCAATACTAACATTTAAATAATCTACACGTTTGTTGTTAAAATTGTATGTTTCATTAGCTACGTATGTATGTACTATACGAACACAGGAACAAAACGAGTGAGACTTTCAAGGCTGACCAGATTTTTTGGACGATTCTTGAGAGATTCGATCTTCGGTAAACCTGAGTAATTTTATGATAAACTTAATATTATTTTTAACTTCATATTTATACAAGCAGATTGATATTACAATAGTACGTTTATTATTCGACTATTTGACGATTTGAATTCTTCCCACTCTTAATGGCCACAATGGGACAATACCATGAATACAATATATACATGAATACGATATTTAACCCTTAAGATTCCTTTTATTTATATATAGGTTGTTTTAACTTCTAAACTTTGACTATCTTAACTACATGATATAATCTTCCTGCTCATGTAATTTTACCAAAACTGAGTTACCCAAACGCGTGTTAATCAACTGAAGCACAACAGATAATCTTAAGTGAGGAAAATCCAATTTGTTCTAACAAGATAACTCAATCTCCAAGTATTTGTTATGAAATCAGATTTGAGAATTATTATGTTTTCTAAAGCGTTGCTGTAGACGCATGCCAGTGTAGGTCAGTATATACTCGTCTATACTATCATGTATATACGAGTATGTCAGCACATACTGTTGTGCTAGAAGTGCTAGACGGTGAGAGAATATAAGTGTTATTTTCAATTTCAAGCTTTTTAGGCAACCCTAACAAGTAGTAACTATTTGTCAGGGTTTCGCAATAGGTATATTTACCAGCAACACTGGAAGATTTCTTATATTTTATTTTTGATTCATATTGTATTTTCATCTCAATAGCTATCGTTCAAATTACGTAAGTGCGATAGAGATGGAGATATTCAAAAATTAACGCTTTTCTTGGTTATACCATGGGTCCAACTCGGTTTTCGCGGCAATATAATATAATAAATACCGCTCAAGTGTGTGTCGGATTCGTGTACTCGTACGAAATGTTTGTTTACCCGCGTCTAGGTGCCCTTTTAAATACGCTGGTAACAAACAAACAATATTTAAAATATTTTAATACGATGTCCTTTTTTCCTTTTTTGGGGTACGAAACCCTACAAAACTGTTTGTATCTAGATTAGCAATCTAGGAAAGATTAAATTCGTGATCGTAAAACACCCCATTATAATAACAATGTAACTCAAACAGTTTCATCTTGACAGGTTAGCATTACACAATCATTACCTAATGGCAATGTAAGAAGAACGAAAATATTAAAGTACGCTTTAGCCTAGTTGGTAGTGACCCTGCCTACGAAGCAAGAGGTCCTGGGTTCGAATCCCGGTAAGGGCATTTATTTGTGTGATGAGCACGAATATTTGTTCCTGAGTCATGGATGTTTTTCTATCTATTTAAGTATTTATTTCTCTATATAAGTATATATATCGTCGTCTAGTACCCATAGTACAAGCTTTGCTTAGTTTGGGACTAGGTTGATGTGTGTAAGATTGTCCGCAAATATATTTTTTTATTTTTTTTATTTTTTAAAGTAGAGAATAAATATTATGAGAGCCAGAAAAGTAAAATGTTGGTTTAGATTGTAACCTAACTACAATTTTTCACCAGTGCCTATTACATTTAGATCTGTTTTTTAGCCTACGGGAATGGCGGGTAGGTAATTCTGTATTGGTCGGTGCGGAACATTAATCGCGGCTCGAATTGCGCTTGACAGGTTTTTTTTTCACCAATTCAGCGCTTTTTGCCATTGTGTGTAAAAAACAAATTACAGATTCAGGTACATAAATTTCATCTCAATGAATACTGGTACACATTATGTACTTTTCCTTTAACGATCTACGATACTAATTCGTTCGTAAAAATGTTTCTAAAATTGCCCCAGAGGTGGTCAAATATTTCGTTACAGAACAAAGGGCTGAATACTCATGTTATTAATAACAATAACGTTTCTCACTCCCATTTTGTTATTTTGCAGGTAAATGGGGAGCTAATAAAATACAAACTAAACGACGGAAATGAAATTCCTGCCGTAGCTCTAGGCACGAGCCTGGGACATTTGGCAGATGTAAGTTTACAAAATGGAAATACATATTTCTAACGCAAAATAGCTTTTGCGGTGACAATCTACGTGTATATTGCGCGTGTGCAATATGATTTGCTGTTCATAATGGACTTTTAATAGTTTTAATTTTGTTAATGTTCTGGGCAAGCACTAGACTGTCCTTTGTAGGGTTCCGTACTCAAATAGTAAAACGGGACCCTATTTCTAAGACTCCACTGTCCGTCTGTCTGTCTGTCAGTCTGTCTGTCTGTCTGTATTTCCGTCTGTCCGTCTGTCACCAGGCTGTATCTCAACAACCGTGATAGTAAGACAGTTGAAATTTTCACAGATTATGTATTTCTGTTGCCGCTATAACAACAAATACTAAAAAACCGGAAAAGTGCGAGTCGGACTCACGCACGAAGGGTTCCGTCCCATTATCTATAAAAAACTATTTTATTCTGTGTTTTTAGTATTTGTTGTTATAGCGGCAACAGAAATACATCATCTGTGAAAATTTCAGCTGGAACTATCACGGTATCAGTGAGTTACAGCCTGGTGACAGACAGACGGACGGACGGACGCACGGACGGCTAACGAAGTCTTAGTAATAGGCCAAGTGCGAGTCCGACTCGCACTTGGCCGGTTTTTTTCTTTTGCATTCTTACACAAATCGGCTTAGTCCCAAACTAAGCAAAGCTTGTACGTGCTATGGGTACTAGACGACGATAAACATACTAATATAGATAAATAAATACTTAAATACATAGAAAACATCCATGAATCAAGAACAAATATTTGTGCTCGTCACACAAATAAATGCCCTTACTAGGATTCGAACCCGGGACCTCCGGCTTCGTAGGTAGGGTCACTACCAACTAGGCTACAGGAGGCTCCCATACAACAAACGTGATTTTGTTGCCGTTTTTATAGATAATGGTCCGGAACCCTTCGTGCGCGAGTCCGACTCGCACTTGGCCGGTTTTTTAACTTGTATACAAACTCAAACATTTATTCGTGAAATGCAATTTAAATAAATAAAAATTACACATTAGGTGTTTTCACAGCTCGGCATGTTGCTACCTTTACAGCCAGCGCTGGTCTTCCGCAGGGTATTAGGTATATTTACAATACCTGAGGGCCTACCGCGAAAGGGATTCGAAGTTTCCCCTCTCTGTCATACTTACGAGTTCGTACATAAGTGCGACAGAGAGGGAAAACTTCGAATGCCGTTCGCGGTAGGCCCTCTGCTACTACACTAAGTACATCCGTATGTTCTTACTGAATTATTAAAAATATTATAATGTACCATTTATTCTAATTAAAAACACTAAGTAGACTAACAGACTATAGTCTGATGCCACTTGCAATTAATATAACAGGGTTGCAATGTAATTAGATTATTAAAACAAAATAAATAATTATAGTGTCTTTATAATTTAAGCCTTTATTCAGATCTTAACTATTAATACAGTTAGGTTCAATAATTTGAAATCTATATTTATATCGTTTCTGGAATGTAAAAAAGGTTGTACGCGAACCTGCTCTTCATTAGATATTAAAATGATACTGAGGAATATAGGCAACAGTTTCCAAGTGTGAAACCTGGCTCAGTGAGCCGTTGTTAACAAATGCGAAGCTAACGTCCGGACATGTCCGGGGCATGTTAACGTGCAGGGCACGCGGGTTCTGTCGACGAACCACTCGCTGGCGCGCGCCGTACAATGGGCCCTGGAGGCTGGCTATCGACACATTGACACCGCAGCCCTGTATCGGGTGGAGGACGAGGTCGGCCTGGGGGTGCGCTCCTTCCTACGAGACAACGACACCCGCACCGACGTTTACCTCACCACCAAAGTGAGTATTCCGATGTTATACAATTTAACGCATTCACGGCGCCGCTCTACAGTTTCCTGTCGATTGTTCACGCGGGAATACAAAGTTAGTGAGTCTTTATGGCGCTTTACTTTCTCAGTCCGTTTTTGAGTTAGACTAGTTTGACTTTTGTTGTTGTAGGTTCTAAAGTTGAAGAACTTGTTAGCATGTCACAGATTACACTTTGTCACGCTAAATTTGGCTATATAACGTGGTTAAATGTTCTCTATAAGACTATAATTATGTAAGTATTTGTTTAGCCGATGAAAACTAGTTAAAATAGCACGCTATCTTTCATGTCTTCTTGGTCTAATAACATTCCTTTGTCGTGGGAAAACATTAACCGAGTTTTATTTTATTTTTTCGTAGTTATGGAACGATGCTCACGAAAGAAACGAAGTGATTCCAGCTCTAAAGAAGTCGTTAGAGCTTTTACAAATGGACTACATCGATCTCTACCTCGTGCACTATCCAATGGCGTATAAGGTACAGCCGCTTTTGTTTTACTTAGTGAAGTGAAAAATAAGAAAAAGGAACTTTGAGTAGCTGCTCTGCTCTTACACATTTATATTTTTCACGTGGAACGTGTAAGTTACGCGTAAATGATTTGCAAGTCAAATGTTGTGTTTGAAATGCATGTGTTTGCATGATCAAAATGTAAGGTCGATAAAGACAAATTTACCTTTTTGGAAGTCAATGACAGACGTACCCTAGCCACACATACGAACAAACGGTTCAACGCCATTGAAATTAATCCATCTAGGCGGGCAGTATGAACCATATATGACCCATTTATGAACCTACGCGCATCTGAGTGAAGTTTCATTTGAACTTGAGATAACGGTGACATGGCGAGTGGGTAACACGTATCTTATGTGAAATAATGTTCAAAATATGAAATCAAACGCATATGAGAGAGACATGCCAAAATAGTTTATTTATTTTAGTAGAATTCTGTTTTTGGTGAAAAGTATTGTGCAATGGGTGCATTTTCCTTTATAACGCTTAAATAAACTACTATCGAACAATTACAAACACACAATGACGCATAATATAAAAAACCGGCCAAGTGCGAGTTGGACTCGCGCACGAAGGGTTCCGTACCATTATCTATAAAAACGGCAAAAAAATTTGAACTTGAGATAACGGTGACATGGCGAGTGGGTAACACGTATCTTATGTGAAATAATGTTCAAAATATGAAATCAAACGCATATGAGAGAGACATGCCAAAATACTTTATTTATTTCAGTAGAATTCTGTTTTTTTATTCACTTCTTCAGTTTTTCATTTGCAGGTTTAAACTTTTTCTGTATTTTAATGGTAATTATAGAAACCATAAATAAATGTTTAATTTATAAATTTCAAATTAAAGGAAAAGTTTAAAAATGTCGGCTCCGAACCGGATTCGAACTGACGCATGACCACAGGCATATATATAATTTGAGACGTTGGTGCCGTTAAGAAGCCTTAGTCTTCTATTTAGATGTCGCCACACACGCCCCCCTAAGGCGTTGTAAGAAGGGACTGATTGAAAGATTTGGTAGATTGTTCCGATAGCATAGTTGGTTAGTAGCGATGGGCCATGTATGCCTGTAGTCGACGGTTCGAATCCGGCTCGGAGGCAAAATTATTAAATTTTTCCTATAATTTGAAATTTATAAATTTCGTTAGCAGCGTTACTGCTTAATGCAAAAGTGAATGTTTCATTCTCAGTCTAATCCAGTAACTTTATACACCCAGAGCATGCGTCAAATCCGGTACCTCTGATTTTTTGTAGAACTATTTATGATGTTGGCCCAATGAATAATCCAAGTTTGTGACCTCGAGCGCCGAACGCAACTTTATCAAAAATCGAAAATACCGCGAAAGTTTTTTATTATAACCCTGAAGGACTAGTTTTTGATAGTACCTTTTTAGGACGTTTTTAAAATAGACTAATAGATTTGCTACAAAATAAGACTAGAATTGTCTCTGTAGACCCAACAGTTTCCGAGATAAAACCTTTTAAAATTTATAATTTTTCGAATAAACTACCCAGTACTTTCAGGCGACAAAGTTACTGGATTAGTCTAGATGTAATGAAAATAAAGTTTTAATATCTCGGGACGTGTGATAATGCATTAGATCGTTCCATGGCGATATGGGGCATGTTGCAGAGTTGAGTGTTACTTTGCTCAAAGTTGATTATTTATACACGGTGGAATTTAATCGGTGAACAGGAACCCATTTTTCTAATTCAGTAATCGATGGCGGTCACGTTTATGTAGTACTTAAGTGGAACCAAGTTTTTTTTTTTATCATAACTAATTTTTAAGTTGAAATTAAATTTTAATTAAAATTTAATGACGTTTCATTTATTGACGTCTGATCTGTCTAGTTTCCCGCCAAAGCCAGCAAGCACTTGACGTATGTACACTTACGAGTAACTTCCCTTCAATAAAAGTAGGGTGTCCATTTATTCAGTCAGTGTACATTTTACCGATGTTAATTAAGTGTGATTAATTAGATTGTGAGCTATATTGCACGAGATCTCACGTATTGGTTTCTGTGTAGATTGATAATTAAGATTTTTGGATTCCTGATCACCGATTAAATTCCACCGTGTATAGATAGGGCATATACCGTAGAGTCTGCTAATTTGCAAGAATTTCGTCGAAAACGTTGAACATTTTAAGTATATTTTTCAAAAAGATTGCATATACAACCTTGGTGAAAAGTATTGTGCAATGGGTGCATTTTCCTTTATAACGCTTAAATAAACTACTATCGAACAATTACAAACACACAATGACGCATAATATAAAAAACCGGCCAAGTGCGAGTTGGACTCGTGCACGAAGGGTTACGTACCATTATCTATAAAAACGGCAAAAATATCACGTTTGTTGTATAGGAGCCCCCCTTAATTTTTTTTTTGTTTTTAGTATTTGTTGTTATATAGCGGCAACAGAAATACATAATCTGTGAAAATTTCAACTCTCTAGCTATCACGGTTCTTGTGTGCCTGGTGACAGACAGACGGACGGACGGACGGACGGACAGCGAAGTCTTAGTAATAGGGTCCCGTTTTACTTTTTGAGTACGGAACCCTAAAAAAGAAAAAGGCCGGAAAACCTTTATCCATGGTTAGTAAGATAGTTGTAGTAGTAATATTCTTTTCACCTCAGCAGCTCGAACAAGCATATTTTGCTGCGTGAAAACAGTGAGCAAAATGCGATTTTGCTCACTCCGTGAGTCAAAGTAGCTTTTTAATTTTGATATCGAGCACTGGTGACACATCAACATCATAGTGTGGGGTCTATTACAAATTCAGAATATTATAGGTGCGTAAAAGCCTAACGATATATTATTTAACGTGACGATGTTCTCACTGCTGAGGTGAAAAGTTGTATGTATCACACGAGAGCAAAGATATTTGCATCTCGTGCCTTTGAGTCCCTAACTACGCTCAAGATTCTAATTTTGAAAATATAGAATCTTTCGCTTGCTCGGGACTCAACATCAACACTCGCAGCAAAAATCTACATTGCTCTCTTGTTGAACAAATAACTATTATTGCACCACAACATAAGTAAGAAAAACATGATAAGTACAGGAGTAGATTACATAAGTAATGGTAACAACAGGCGGCCTTATCGTTAGGAGGTAAAATAAAATAGTTTTTTATGTTAAAACGTATTATTGCTAAAAGAAGTGAACAATTATGTTTTTTTATCATTTTGATTCTTTTTCCGAAATAACCGTAAAAATATCACTAACTTACTATTAAAAGCTGTAGCGAGTTAAGAACAGCCTAATTTATAAAACCTATGTTTTTTGATACAGTACTTTTAAATGATTAATAAAAGCCAAATAATTAAAGACCCTAACGTGGCATGCGTATTGGTTTTAAAGTTCTATGCATAAATATAATTAATGCTTAGTTCAAAAAAGATTTTTAAGTGACATAGTACCTACGTATTGAAAAAGGTTTCAAGTAGTTTCAACTTTCGTTGAAGGTGAAAGAATATTTTTTAAGTCAGAAAACTAGAATACCGTGACCTGGGTAAAAAGATTATAATATCATAAAATACTCTCATTTAGCAACTTTGAAGGTGTCAGCAAAAACTTGTAGGCAGGACTACTTCAAACTTTGCAAGTTATTCGTATATTTTCATTTTAAAATTGTCGGACGCTTTTTAACTCGCTACCAGTTTTCTGCAGAAATTAGTTTTAAGAACTGCGTTGTTTTGTTTTATTTCTTAACTAGCTGTTGCCCGCGACTTCGTCCGCGTAGAACTTTTTATCGTCTTAGAAAATGATTTCTCTCAATACAAAATTTGAACCCTCTTTTAGGGGATAATTAAAAAAAAAGTTGATGTTCATTTTCTAGTTTGTGAACAAACAGTCTAAAACCAAAGTTAAAAATCTCATACTTTAAAAATTCCTTGAAATACTCAAACTTTGAACCAATTTTAACACTCTTAGGGGATGAATTTGGAAAAACTCTGAAATCAGTTTTGTAGTCTTTTAACGTACAGAATAAGACCGAAGTTAAAAATCTCTTACTCACACTTTAAAATTTTATTGCTCGCCATTTAAAATTTTAACCCCCTTTTAAACCCACTTAGAGGTTGAATTTTTCTAATCGCTGAAAGAACTTTTTTCGTAAACTTTTAAGTCTCTAGCTCAAAAAAAGTGTTGCCCATACAAAGCTTTCTTAACCCCCTTAGGGGTGGAATTTTCTAAAACTCTGAAAGTACTTTATTATTAATTTTAATAAGTAACATTTTGAATAGTTTTAAGTCTAGTAAAAAAAAAAGTTTTTCCCACACAACACTGGCTACCCTTCTTAAGGATCTTAAGGATCCCCTTAGGGATGGAGTTTTCTAAAACGTTGAAAGTTCTTTTTTAGTATTCTAATAAGTAATCTTTTTGCAAAGTTTTAAGTCTAACTCAAAAAAAAGTGTTGCCCATGCAAAGCTTGCTCTCCTTTTTAACCCTATTAGGGGTGGAATTTTCTAAAACGATTTGTGTTCTTTTTTTGTATTTTAATAAGTAATCTTTCTACAAAGTTTCAAGTCTCTAACTCAAAAACATAAACTTTCCCTGATAAAAACTTTGCACCCCTTTTTATCCCCCTTAGGGATAGATTTTTTCAAAACGCTGAAAGTCTTTTTTTTTGTATTTTTATAAGTAATCTTTCTACAAAGTTTTAAGTGTCTAGCTCAGTAAAAGTGTTCCCCATACAAACCTTGCACCCTTTTTTAACCCCCTTAGGGAATGATTTTTGTAAAACGCCGAATGTTGTATTTTTCATGTTTTAATAAGTAATTTTTCGTCAAAATTTTAAGTCTCTATTAAAAAAAAATATGTTTTTCCCATACAAACTTTGCACCCTATTTTACCCCCTTAGGGGTGAAATTTTCCAAAACGCTGAAAGTACTTTCTTTGTATTTAAATAATCTTTCTACAAAGTTTTAGGACTCTAGCTAAAAAAAGTAGTTTCCCACATACAAACTTTGCACCCCTATTTTAGCCCCCTATTTTTAGGGGTAGAATTTTCTAAAACGCTGAAAGTACTTAATTTGTATTCTGATGACTAATCTTTCTACAAAGTTTTAAGTCTCTATTAAAAAAAAATATTGTTTCCCCCATACAAAATTTGCACCCCTATTTTACCCCTTTGGGGGTAGATTTTTTTAAAACACTGAATCTAGGTACTTTATTTGTATTCTAATGAATAATTTCTCTACAAAGTTTTAAGTCTCTATTTAAAAAAAAGTAGTTTTTCCCATACAAACTTTGCACTCTATTTTACCCCTTTAGGGGTAGAATTTTCTAAAACCCTGAAAGTTCTTTATTTGTATTCTAATGACTGATCTTTCTACAAAGTTTTAAGTCTCTATTTAAAAAAAAAATGTTTCCCCCATACAAACCTTGCACCCCTATTTTACCCCCGTAGGGGTGGAATTTTCCAAAACGCTGAAAGTGTTTCATTTGTATTCTAATAACTAATTTTTCTACAAAGTTTAAGTCTATAGCTCAAAAAAAAAAGGTTCTCCCATACAAACTTTGCACCCCCATTTTACCCCCTTAGGGGTAGAATTTTCAAAAATCCCTTTTTATCCCTAGCCCACGTTATAAAAGCAACATACTGTGCAAAAATCAACTCTCTAAGATTAGTAGTTTCGGCTGTGCGTTGATGAGTGAGTGAGTGAGTGATTGAGTGAATAAGTCAGTCAGGACATAGGCATTTATTATGTATAAATAGATAGAAGATAATGAAACTCCCATTCAAATATCTCAAAAAATTATGAAGCTACATCCGTTTTAATGTCGCTTGTTAGAGTGAGAAAACGATGAGGGACTGTGACGTCAATATACTCGAGCGTCATAGTAAAAAACAATCGTTTCATATGAAGGTGCGTTTTGCGGAAAAGGGACAGAACATACCCCCTCTTAAAACTTTGGACTCTTATAACTTAATCATTACCTATATAACCTCTTGCTTTGTTTTTTTCTCCATTTGACTATATTTATTTTAAATTCTTTTTCGAGAAAATACATTATGATTATTTACCATATTTTCGATTCCTGAGCTATAACCACGAACTTCGGAATTCGAAAATATTCGGGTATCTCTATCTCTATCGCACTAACCATACTCGAGTGACAGGGATGCAAATATATGAACATTGAGTATCGGTTTTCGTGGTAGCGCCGCAGGTACTTTGGCTGAATGCGCCGAGCGCGTGCCATTGTCATTCAAAAAAAACAAATTCGTGTTAATTATATTGTTCAAATTTGTTGATTTCATTTATTGAAATTACGACATAAAACGACATTTGCGCATATAAGTTCTCATATCAGAATCGAATATTTTTTTATGGTGTATATTTTAGCATTTGTCTCGTAAAGGTCTATCGTAGACGGGATTTAAATTATTAATAAGTGAAAGGCAAAGCAATTCCGCCATTTTGACGAAAATTTGACGGTTCTTATAGCTGACAGTTGGAGCAGCGTTTGATTTCAATAAAAATAAATGAAAAATTAAATGAAGTCGTATATTTCGGAAAATTAATTAACTGTCGCAGTCGGATAAAAACTATCCTAAGTTGCAGCTAGAATAATAATGTACCTATATAAAATGTTTCATATTTTTCCGTTCATGGGATGCTGAGAACATTCGAACCGCGCAAAGCTTAGTTTCAAACTGGCTGATTCTTTTTTTAATTTAGAGATTTATTATAAGTGGAGATTTCGTGTTTTAAAAATAGTTTTTTACGGAACGGAAGGAAAGCAGCTTGCAACGTACCTAAGAGAGAAAATAAAAATTTATTATTCACGTACCTATCTACCAAATAAATGTCAACTGAATGTTTGATGTTTACTGAATTTAAAAATATACAGGGAATAAGTTATGGTATGGCACATGAGGCCATAAAATACAGGCGTGACGGCCGTAAAACTTGAACCTCCATACAGAGTATCAATTTTTAAATATTCTGTCTGCTAATATGAATTTAATAGTTTCATGTCATACGCTATTTCTGTATGACTATTATTATTCATCGTTGTTGTTTTATTTGAGTTTAGGGGTTCCAAAGTTATGAAAGTTATCGCAGAAGTTAAATTGCACGAGGGTTACCCAGAGGTGACTCTTTTTGAACCTATGGCGATTTTGGGAAACTATTTCAGATTGTGACCTATGAGCGCTTGCAACTTAAAGGTGTAAATGCATTTCTGATTCTTCAAATGTATAGTAGATTGTTAACCAAGGGCTGAAAGGCACCTATTTCTGACGACAATAGTTCGAGTCAGAAATGGGTGACCTTTCACCCGAGTTAAACACTTTTCATATCGAATACGAGGAAAGTTAAAAAAAAAACCACAGAAGGAAAATTCAACAATATGTTTATTCAAAGTATAGGTATAATTGGGTCAATCAACTATTTCTTGTTGCTCTTTACGTCTCCTGGGTCACTCTTTAAAACTATTATTTTATGGGGTTTACATCCACTAAACACGTGTTTTTGTTATATTGGTAAATCCATGCCATGGTGGGGCATCTCCTTAGCATAATAGGACTCCAGTTTATAGTATTTTCTCTAAGAAAGTCTTTTTATGTTGTCTCTTGGCTTACCGGGACAGAATAACAACAAGAAAAAGTTGATTGACCCAATTACTTGAAATCAATGGAAAAGTAGAGCAATTTGCGAATGTAAATGTAGTATTTTTGTCTGGAATATTCACATTATAAGTATACCAAAAATTAACGCCACCTGAAAACAAAACAATTTTAGTTAGGACATACTTATTTAATAAATTACGTAAGTGATTGTCAAAAACTATTTTTTACGATTTCCATAGAAATTTAGTTACATTTACAAAGAGAAAAGAAGTGAGTGATGAGATGACGGCTGACAGAGAAGTATGTAAGAAAAGGACATGCTGCGCCGACCCCAAGTAAATGGGATAAGGGCAAGGAAATGATGAAGATGATAATATGATTATTTTATTACCTTTGTTGCCAAATAAACACCATCAGGAGCTTCATTTAAGAAGGTTTTTATCTCATTTGCAGTAAAAATCTTGGACTTTTTTGAAACTATGTCAGCTTGCTGTATTTCTTTAAATTCACGTCATGTTTGGTGCTCAAAGTGGTTTGAAGCATTGAATATACTCCACAACGTTGATAGTTTTAATTTCTTCGATAAATCACTGAAATAAGTTAGCATCACAATTTCCGAGAAAGATTTAACTCTCTATGCGGACCGCCATTTTATAAAATCGGTATATGATTTCATATATATTTCTTTTGAAATTTGCGGTAAAAGGCCTTCCACGATAGATTGGGCTTCTGTTCTGATCAAATCAGGCGTTAAGTCGGTTTCAAAATCACTGGATGAACTCATTTTAATCGCGAAAATGTATTTAAATTAAATTCGTCTCACAATACAAAAGTTCGCACTAGTTTGGCTTCCCCGCCCTTTAACTTTTTTCAAGGACCATAATGCACGTAAACTTTTTTTACGCGCCTTTTCAGTGAATGAATCGGTGTCTTGAATAGCATATTTTTTCTTCTTCTAAAAACTTCGCCTTCGTTTTAAGCCGTAACAGACTACTCCACCGCACCGCGACCGACCTTCGTGCGCCGCACCCATAAATGAGAGCGAGAAAGAGATATCTCTTTCTCGGTCTCATTTTCATACTATTTGTATTTATTAGTAGTATATATTTAGTTGAAGGTTGGCTGTATGCATTTCTGCCTTAGCTCACATGCACAACTTATTGGGTGTATTCTATTTGTCACCACCTCATGGAGCCTAGTGAATATTTTAGCTAAAATAAAAGTAATGAATTTACAACATAAACTTATTTTATATTTAATAAAATAAATTCCATGAACTAGTAAGAATTAAATTATTTACCTACCTTCGTCAGTGGCGGGGTAAGTATTGATATTTTATAGAATAAGTTCCCGCATACTGCTTATACCTAAAGCGAGGACCAATTGGAATACACTACTTTTCTGCTCTAGAGCAGAAACGTATCACTTCCTGCACACTTTTTTGAAACAACAACGACCCACTTTCAGAGCATGAGATATGAAATAAGAATTGGTCTAATCTAAATTCTGATTTTATAAAGATCTTTACCTCAGATCGAATGTAAGTGTGAACCACATAAAGTTCAATGCATATTTATAAAACCCAAATTGATTAGGTACATCAAATAGTAATAAAATCTATCAAAATGATAATTTCTAAGCTTCAGATATGCATATTAGATCATCACCTGTTTAACCGAGTTGGTAGTGACCCTGCCTGCGAAGCTGTGACGGTGCTGAATTCTTATGAGGTGCATAATGATTTGTTTCTGATTCTTGGATGTTTTCTAGTACCTGCGTAGTTATCTGTATAAGAATATTTATTTTAGTCTAGTACAGTCGCCATCACATACACTATAGATGTTCAAAAATATCGGCACATGCACCATAATGCCTTGAAAATAGAGGTGTGTTCCGATGTTTGTGACGTGCTTGTTTGCTCCGATGTATGTGATGGCGACTGTACAGTCAGCATCAAAAGTAGCTACGCAATCGAAGACGTCAAAAGTTCTTATTCCCTTTTAATAAAGACTTTTGACGTCTTCGTTTGCGTAGCTACTTTTGATGCTGACTGTACCCATTACACAAACCTCATTGAGCTTACTGTGAGACTAGATCGATTTGTGAACTTTTGACGTGATGTCGTCTCACAGTGTTTTATAGAAGCCGAAAAAGTGACATCCCCGTTTTATTACAAATTACTGTAGTTTAGATCATTACAAATGTGAGACTAAAACTCCCGCGTTTCTAATATGCGTAGTTTTTGAGAAATATTTTTTTGAAAATCTTGTTTCTGCCACCTAAGAATTACGAAAAACATTTATATAAATATTGCAAATTATTGATTAAAAGTATCTGTTGTTTAAAGTGTTGGATAAACCCTTCAAACACATACATTTAAAGGTAATAACGACCTCTCTAAGTATATTTGTTACAAAGATATTAATGATTTTATAGATTTTGGTTTTAATTTTTTTTCTTCGATGTTCCGCCGGAGTAGGACGCGATATTTGTATGACAGCTTTATTAAATAGTATGTCTTCTATCTAACCTATTTTTTACAAGACCTAATTCTATGGAACATTTAAGTAATCACCTAAACTTTACATATCCGGTTTATCCGGCCACTAGGGTTGACACTTCGGTGTTTTGAATTTTATACGCCGTTTTTTCGGGAATCCTATTATTTATGATTTTCTTGGATCGCCAAGGCTTAAAAAAGAATTATTGAGAGAAATCTTCGATATTTGATTTTAATTACGTGTAATTTCACTGATTACTGTTTTGTTTTATGAGTATCGTATTTGCTTTTTAAAATAATATATTATGCAGGGGTGATCACGTAACGTTTCGAACGCGCGTAAGGACAATGCAACTGTCATTCTACCATATAAAAACTGACAGTTAAATTTACCTAACGTACGTAGCTACTTTAGATGCTGACTGTACAGTCAGCATCAAAAGTAGCTACGTAATTGAAGACTTTTGACGTCTTCGTTTTCGTAGCTACTTTTTATGCTGACTGTACGTACATACAATGAGTTACGTGATCGACCTGCTAGTCAGAAACTTGTTTTATTGGTTTCGCCAAGAGCTGAAACTTGCACAAATAATTATTGCCTAGTATTTTGTAAATTACTTGTAATTTTAAATTTAAGGGAAGTAATAATCACGAATTACGTACTGATTTTGCTTTTTAAAATTTAAATGTATGATACCCGGTCAGAAACTTGTTTTATTAATTTCGCCAAGAACTAAAACTCGCACAATTTTTCGATGAAACGCTACATGTAACTTGGGAAGGAGTCTACCATGAGGTGCTAGATGGGGCAGAGAGCCTAGAAGTAGAAGAAGACATTCAATGATTTGTCATGCTTCTTGTGTTAGCGTACAGATTTTTCGACTGTACAAAGAGCAAACTACAAAAATGTACAGGCACATAATCTTATTACATATGTATTACATACCTTATTATTTACTTTGTTACAAAAAATCACTTAAAAACAAATTCTCAATAGCTAAGAAATAATTACTGAATGTGTAGGTTCCTAATAATGTTTTCTTTCACCGCCCATAAAAGTGCTATACCGTGTATACTATGTTAATTTTATATCCAGGAAATCCGGATACTGGTTGTGGCAGCCCTGACCGAAAATTTTAATTGACTGTAGATTAAATGTTCCATGGAATTAGGACGTGTAAAAAATAGGGTAGATAGAAGACATAATAATGAAGCTGTTATACAAATATCGCGTCCTACTACGGTGGAACATAGAAGAAAAAAAATAAAAACCAAAATCTATAAAATAATTAATATCTTTGTAACAAATGTACCTAGAGAGGTCGTAATTGCCTCTAAATATATATCTTTGAAAGGATTATCCAACATTTTGAAGAAAAGAAAAGTTTATTAAATAATTTGCAATATATAAATGTTTTTCGGGTGTCAGAAACAAGATTTTCAAAAATGTATTTCTCAAAAACTACGCATATTAGAAACGCGGGAGTTTTAGTCTCACATTTGTAATGATCTACAGTAATTTGTAATGAAACGGGGATGTCACTTTTTCGGCTTCTATAAAACACTGTGCGTCTTATAAATCGAAGATCACTGGCAGCACGCACGAAAAAGTATGACTCATTATCCCGTTCCGCCTGAGCCGAGCGTTCGGCTTTATAACGTTCATCATCTTCATCATCATATCAGCCGAAAGACGTCCACTGCTGGACATAGTCCTCCCCCAAAGAGTGCCACAATGGCCGGTCCTGCGCCACCCGCATCCAGCGGACTCCTTTATGACGTTATCACGTAAAATTATCGTCCGTAAACCGACTTTCTATAAAGTTTCTGTAAAGTTCGTCATACTCAATTTTAGGCGATATTTTTTTACTTTACAGAAAGATGGGAGCATCAGCTTGACCGATTACCTCGAAACATGGAAAGGCATGCAGGATGTAAAGGAGATGAACTTGACGAGATCAATAGGAGTTTCCAACTTCAACGTAACGCAAATGCAACGGCTGTGGGACAACGCTAGGATAAAACCAGCGGTTTTACAAATTGAGGTACCTATCATGATTATTGCTGGAGAGTGATTTTGTTTCATGTCGACGACTGAAATAAGTTTTTATCAAAAATATTTTTAGTAAGTACCTACAAGCCATTTTTGCCAATTGTACATTTATATAACGTATGCTTTTAAGCGAGCCTACTAATTAATGCAAATGCATTTTTGAAAGTAATAAACATTACCAATAATTAAATGTATTCATGTGCAGCTGTGTATTACATGAATGACTAAAATTATGAAAATACCTTCACGATTGACGATTGTATTCTCGTGTTAGCCATCTCGTCAGATCAGACAAATGATACTTAAATTATGAGCGGAGTGTGATAACCTGTAGTCCGTAAAACTCAATTTTCGCGAATTCACACGTTAGTAATAGACTCGAGTATTTTAAATCACCAAACTCAATGATGTAATATAAAATATACGTAGATATGTTATAAGCAGTTCAAAAGTGGCACACTAAAACTTGGTCAAGTCGCACAGCTTGCCATAGTTTTGCGTCGTCAATGGAAACGAATGCTGTCAGAATTTGGTGGCCATTTTTAAACACGGAATTTCGTATAGACAACATATCTACCTATTTTTTATATTACATCAGTGACCAAACTAGACAGAAAATATAGCCGAAGCTTTAGAGAAACTCGTATTTCCATTTCTCAGTCAGTATATATCTGCGTCATCAGCATCTTAAAAATTGCGGACTGTCAGTGTGTTGCCATTGTGTAAAAGTACATTACCTACCCGAGTAAATTGCATAACTTCACTTACGTGCTTGCAATCAATATTTACGTTGAACTACGTGCTTCTCTCAAGGAGCACAAGTTTAGGGAAAAAACGCATTTTATATGTGGTAAGTTCTACAAACATTGTGTCTGATGTTAAGCGGCATGTGAAATCCATGAGTGCCGACGACAGACTACTTATACCAGTGTTTTTCAACCTGTGGGTCGCGGCTGCTAGAATTTTGTTAATAAAACATGTAGGGATTTCATATTTGTAAAATAGAAAATATAATTTATGAACAGCGCAGAGTGAGGGGTCGCGAAATATTTTCTTACTCTAGGGGGGTCGCGCCATGAAAAAGGTTGAAAAACACTGCCTTATATTATACCCACGTTATAAGGCGTCTGCCACGCGGTTTTAGCGAGATCCTGTATTTTGTTAACGAGAGAGAACTTTACTAGCAGTTAGTGTAGTTTGCAGAAAATACATTATTATTGTGTTTTCTTAGGCCGTAAATAGGTACTTGTTACAGGAATACTAGTGCATACGGAAATTAGCGAGAAACGAAAAATATCACAATTATTATTAGGATGAAAATCACCCGATAACTTTTCCATGTAATGTATTATATTGGAGCCATAAATTGAAATGACGATTCCTAGTACCTAATATCCGCAATAACCCATGATTAAATCGCAATTTCAAACATTTACAAACTTTGAAATTGTAATTTAAATTTCCAATTCATATGCAATGTCTGTCCCCAACGCGATATCATCCTTGTTCATCATTAGCTTTGGAAATTTGGTCAGGTTTTAGTTAAAATGTGGGTATATAATATTTCATCTAATTTTAGAAACTAAAAGTATTTTTTTAGTATTATTAAATGGTTGTAACGGGCTTGCGTTGCAATGCCAATTGTTTATGACCAAAAACCGTTGCAAGCGGTCGCAAAGCAACTCACTGAAGTTAAATTGTGCTAAATTAGAGCGGTTGTACAGTCGTCATCACATACATCGGAGCAAACAAGCAACTCACAAACATCGGAACACAACTCTATTTTCAAGGCATTAGAATGCATGTTCCGATATTTTTGAACACCCTGTAGTGTATCGATGTATGTGATGGCGACTGTACACACGGCGACTTTTTGCAGCGCTACAGTATCTTAGATATCTACTGGTACAGGTACATACATACATATTATGTACCATTGTGTAAGCGCCATACGATAAATAAATAACTAGTCATTTTGACGGGTGATCTATGCCTAGTATTGCGATAGCCGCGCGTTCGTGAAAGGCGCATTTGTATCGTTGCAAAAAGTTCGTCCTAGTGTAACCGTTCTCAGGTTTAATAATGTTTATATGACCGACGTACAAATAATATTATTTTCTATTTGTATACATAATAACCAACTTATTAGTCAGATAATTAGTATGTTCTAAAAAAGTTATTAGTTTATCATTAAACGACATCCACAGGTGAACCCGACGATAACCCAGTCCGAGTTGATAGCGTGGTGTCGCGCCCATGGCGTGATCGTGATGGCGTATAGTCCGTTCGGCGCGATTCTTGGCCGAAAGCCGAGCGCGCCGCCGCCGAGGGCAGACCACCCAACCCTGCGGCGATTAGCCGAGAAATACAACAAAACTGTTCCACAGATATTAATACGATATTTGGTAAGTTGCGTTGAGAATGGAAATGTTTGAGTCTCGAAGCATATTTATTTTATTAGGGTTGGCATCCATCCTTTAATGTGCGTGTTAATCTGTTATAGCGTAAATTGGCGTAAATGATATTTGCCACACGGAATTTAATTTGTTGAACTGATAATATTAATATGTTGGTTTACAAATATTTGGAAATGTAGGTGTGGACTTAAATTATGTAAAAACAAAAACTTTGATTGTCGGTCAAAATGAATACTTATTATATATAATATTTTAACCGAGAAATAAGTACCTATAAACTACCTTAACTACTAATAAGTACCTATAATTCCCATGTAATTTTAAGATCACGAGCATATATATAAATCATGCTCCTAGCGTTATTCCCGGTTGTGCCCTAAAGGAGTCCGGGGTCAGCTTTGACACGAGCATATATATAAATAAATAAATAAAATAAATATTTGCGGACAATCTTACACAAATCAACCTAGTCCCAAACTAAGCAAAGCTTGTACTATGGGTACTAGACGACGATATAGATAAGAATAAGAATAAGAATAACTTTATTGCTTTCATGTTGGCATACAGGTGGTCTTTTTGTGGACATTTGTTGATTTCCATATAGGTAGGTGGATATAGATATAAGGTATTGCTTGTAGGATTTTGAACTGGGCGCCCGTGTAATTGTATATTACTCTTATTTATCCCTATAGAAGAAAAGTAGTTGTTATATAAACGTGTTTGCTATAAGTCGTGGTTCCTCAGTTAGTTTACCGTCAAGTTTAAGTGATGTGTTTTTTTGAGAGTTTAATTTTGATTTCGGTTTTCGTGATTGTTCTCTTATTATTTGCCACACTGTTTTAATTTTATTATTTGAAGTATTTATTATTTTATTGTTACACAGTTTTTTGGCTGTAACAACCGTTTTTTTCAGTGTTTTTATATAAGTATCCAAATAATTCATTAAAATCGGATCATTTGACTGCGCTGTAAGGTTTTTTAGTAGCCGCTTATGCAAGCAAGATTTTTTAATCCCACGAGTTAACCATAGTCTTCTAGGTTTAAGTTTAATTTTTATACGTTTTTTAGGGAAGAATTTATTAAGTAACATTTTTATTACATTGATAAAGTGATCAAAATTATCATTGAGCGTTTTTTGGGGTGAAATGATCGTGTCCCAATTAATATTTTGTAATTCTACTTTAAATAATTGAACATTATTTTCTGTATAAAATCTTTTGTAACGTAAATGTTCGTCGTGCTTTAAACCTGTCCTCTCACTTGTATCTGGCACTGTGATTGATACACCCTTGTGATCTGAAAAACCTAGTTCATTAACATCAACTTTAAGAGTATCTGCATCAAAATTAGTGAAAATGACGTCTAAGCACTTCGCTGTGTTTTTGGAGACCCTAGTAGCTACATTTACATGCTGTTTAAAATTGAAACTTAACATTACATTTAATAAATTCTTAGATAATGTTGTTTTCTTAAGAACGTCTATGTTTAAATCCCCGCCTATGATTACATTTTTAGCTTTATATTTTGTGTCTAATATATACAAAAGTTGTTCTAATTTTTCAAAAAATAAATCTGGATTTCTATTACTATTTGGCCAGTAAATAACAATGAGTATTAAATTAGACTTAATTATTTCAATAGCGCAAGTTTCAAATACATATTCAAGAGACAGGTTATTAATATCTGCTAATTCTACGTATTCAATATCTTCTCGAAGGAAAATGCATACACCTCCGGCTTCGTAATTGGATCTACAAAAACAGCTTGACACATTATAGCCTTCAAGATGTAATAAGTCTATTTTATTCATAGTTATCCACGTCTCAGTTATGCATAATGCTTGTAAGTTGGGCTTTTCGTCTAACAAAGCTTCTATTAAATGGAATTTATTGTTAATGCTACACATATTTTGGTAAAGAATGTCTAAATACCTAGGTTTAGGAACGAAAAGTATTGTTTATACTTCCTGTGGTAGAAGCGGTTGTTTGGTCCAGGTCCTGGTGCATTTTCGGTGTTGAGGTGCATATATCCTGCAACGAGCGCGGCTCGGAATGCGTCGCACATTCATTGTATTTAGTTTCAGCTCCAACTACCAATCTCGTCGCCTTCTCGTGTGTATTTTGATCATCTAGGGTTAATGAAGGGGTTCGAACCGTCTCTAAATGCTCCTTTCCGTTTATTAGTAGCGTGTTATTACGTATAACTGCATTTTTACCTTGTTTTCTTGCTTCTTGCAGTAAAACGATCAGTTCTCTTCGTTTGTTTATGCCTTCGGTATCTAAAAATCTTGAAATAGCTAGTCCTGTACCCTGAAAAGATCGGCAGTTATCTAAAATGTACTGGCTCATTCGCTTACTAATTAGTTCTATGACGATGGGTCTTCGGTTTCCTCTCTTTCCTAATCTGTGTGAGCTTTCTATGTATCCCTCTATGTTTACATTCAATATACCCCGAAACACGTTGGCAATTCTCATATAAAGTTCGTTTTCATTTTCTCTTTGAGATGCATCTAATCCATACAATACTATTCTTTTATAAGTATTTTCCGGTGGCTTTTCAGTTACTATTTTGTGTACATTTTGTATATTCTGGATTTCATCTTTAAGCTTTTTTTGTTCATTTTCCAAGGCCATAATTTTCCTGTTAAATTGGTCTATTTCTGATTGCAAAACATTTTGCTTGGATGTTAGGCATGTCATATTGTCCTTTATTTCCAGTTTTAAGCTTGAAATGACATTGTGTATTTCTTGCTGAATTAGTGATCTCATTTCGGATTTCAGCTCAGATATAGTCGACGTTTTATACTGGTCAAGCTTTGTGTCTAGTAATTGACCTATTTTGTCTACAGTACTCTGGTTTATATCATTTCTCATCAAGTTATTTTTAGGTGTGCACATTGTGTTTCCTAATAAGCTCACATCACTCCCATCACTATCAGTATCATTGTTTGCTATGAGATTGTTGGCAAGTTTCTGTTGACGGGTGGTAATAATATATTTTGGGTCAAACTCTTTACTGTTTTTTTTATTTACCATTGAAGGTGCAGATGGTAAGTTGCGGCGGCTTGAAACTGGGATCTTCGTGTTTTCACGACCATTGCGGCTAGACTCGTTTGAATTAGTAGCATGCACCTGGGCCGACCCAAGTAAAGTATAACCTGTATTTGTATTATTGCCCTTGGTTTGTTTGCTTTTACAAGGTACGCAAACCCACTCAGTTTTTTGACCTGGAGACATTGTGTTAAAAAAACGCTTCTCGGCATTTGCACATTCCAGGCAGCTAACATGTTTACACTTCGAACATTGAAGAAACCATCTGCCAGTTATCGTCTTTTTACATCTAGCGCAGGTTGTTTTGCTTGATGGAGTCATCTTGAGAATTTTGAGAATATCGCCCTTTAACAGTTTTGAAATAACTGCCCTCTAGCGGATAGCGAGGGAACTACACGTGATTATCCTCTAATTTTGAAGTTGAGTCAGAGCCGGTTGCTTTAGTTTGTATTGTTTGTTAGGTCCGCTAGATGGCGCTGAGCAATTAATGCTACTAGATGTCACTGCGGTTTTTTCGCAAGTAAAAGTATACATGCTCTGTGGTCGGCTCGTCACTCGCTCTGATTGGCTAATGTTTTGTTTACATTCCGAGTGCCGCTTTGAATTTGAAATTTGGATCTCCAACCGAAAAAGATATTAAGCGAACTTACTTGATTATGTAATTAGTACTTTTGAGTCTTAGCACCACAACACAATAAGCACTTTTAATGATTGATAAACTGTTTTTCACTGTTTGTACCGAGTTAATGTAATTGTTTCCTTCAGAATTCACTTTCTTATTCGTATTGGTACATTCAAAGTTGTTTTATATAATAGTGTTCGTATTTCGTGGTATTTTTTTGCGATAACATTTGTTGATAATATTTCACTTATTTTATACTTGTTACAAACATTTTTTCACGTATTTGTTCAGTTAAAACATTTTAAAATAATTAAATTATGGAGCGATATGTTTATCGTGACACTAGCGCCACACCATTACTTATATAGAGAAATAAATACTTAAATACATAGAAATGGGAGCACGTTAGAATTAATGGCACTTCGCAATTACCTATACCTGTAAGAATTAAGTAACGATAATGATGTAAAGGAAGGGTATTAATTTTTTCATTCATTATTTATTACTTCGTTTGAAGTCTCATGTTTGATATAAATTACCTACATCCCAAGTTTAAACCGATAAATTCAAAGGCAAGGGCGGTCTTTGATGGCCGGTCTGGGCTCACAGTGTTTGTGACATAGGATCGATATAAGCCCCACGTGTTTACAGTGCGAGTAACATATTGTTCGAACTACATCAAATGCGTAATTGTCAATCTCCACTCCCGGAAGTTATTCAGTATCATGTTTGAGTTTAGTTACGATACTATTTACTAAAAACAAATATTTGTATATAACTTCGCTTCTCTGTGGTTCTGGTCCCAAGTGTTTTGGGACTTGTAGTTTGAGCCCAAATAATATATGCATTAAGCTGCGATAATATTCCATATCCAGCAATTCCCTCGTGTAAGGAGTCAGGGATCGCATACATTATTAATTAGTCGTCATTTAACAAAAGCAAACCTTTATTTTTTAACACTGCGTATGCACACAATTACATATTATAATTTAATATTTGTTAACTCACGGTTACATTCCCAAAAGGGCTAAAAAGCGCTTAAAAATCTTTATTTTCAATTGTAAGCTTCAAGAGGGATATAATGTGATATTCAGGGATCGGAAACCGGTATTGTTTGTATGGGAACGAAAACGGTTCTTTTTCGTTCTTTTGATAATAATTTGATTTCTAATTGGGCAATCTAATAATACGCACTCGTTACCTCAAAACACAACTGAGTCCTACATGTGAAGTATAAAATAGTTCGAGATTTGTGGTAAACCGAGGTTTTAGCAATTAACCGGTTCCGATCCCTGGTGATATTGCACTTTGGTTGCTAGCCCATCGCCCACAAAACCTCATACATCAACCCTATTCCGTAATACACTTTACGACTATGGAAAAAATGAGGTGGTGCTATATACTAACCCAATATCCCACAGATATATATGTTTTTACCACACGTGGATGAATGTATCATATATGTAGGTAAAATGTCCATATGTTTCTTATTCTGATCTTGAAAGACAGACATGATAGTCGGAAACATGAAAGTAGGGATAGGTATGTCCCCTTCTGGCAAATATCTGTTATACAGGGTGGAAAGTTAAAACGGGGCAGTAAGGGCAGCTACTAGATCCCTTGCCGCCACGCAAAAATGGCATTGGGATTTCATTCCTAACTTTTTAAGTGATGACAATCTACATTCACAGATTTTTGAAAAAAAGTACAGTCAGCGAGAAAATCATCAATTTTTACGAATTTTTTTTTAATGCCATTCAATCCCATTTCTATGAAGGATCAAAATACTCTTTGGGACCGACGAAAGGTTTGACTACTAGAACGCCCAGAAATCAAAGAAAACTTTTTCCATACAGTTAGTATGGGAATCCCAAAGTGCAAGTAGTCCTTTAGTTAGACGACCATCAAATTGTATGGAGACGGAGATAACTTCATTTTTATTAGAAATGAGAGAATTCATTCCTTTGTTAAAAAAAACTGATTTATTCAAAGTTCAAAAAAAAATCTGTAAAAAGTTTGTAAAAAGAATACTAACATCCGTATTCAGAAATTTTGTTTAAAATTTAAAATTACTAAGGTAAAGGTTTTACAGCACCTGTCCGCTCGTGAGTACTGTCCACATAGTAACGTTTAGGAATACGGGTGTAAATACGTAATTTTTTTTAACAAAGGAATTAATTTTCTTAATTATTTCTAATCTAAATGAAGTTATGACCATCTCCATACAATTTGATGATCGTCTAACTATAGGACTACTTGCACTTTGGGATTCCCATACTAACTGTATGGAAAAAGTTTTCTTTGATTTCTGGGCGTTCTAGTAGTCAAACCTTTGTTGGTCCCAAAGAGTATTTTGATCCGTAATAGGAATGGGATCGAAAGGCATTAAAAAAAAATTCGTCAAAATTGATGATTTTCTCGCTGACTACACTTTTTTTCAAAAATCTGTGAATGTAGATTGTCATCACTTAAAAAGTTAGGAATGAAATCCCAATGCCATTTTTGCGTAGCGGCAAGGGATCTAGTAGCTGCACTTACTGCCCCGTTTTAACTTTCCACCCTGTATGTATGTTGTATATTTTTATGAAGCTTTAATATTACGGGTATCCCGTGAATACAAAACCAACTGACTTTTTAATGCGTTGCCTCAACTGTACCAACTTAAAATTATTCATATTTAAATTAAATAAAACCGATATTCACAATGCGTTTTATGTGAGCCGCAATAATATAAACAGATATAAAATACATACATTAAGTACATAAAACCAGGATTGTGGTATATCTACATAGTTTAATTTTAATGTTACAGGTTGACCAAGGATTAGTAGCGATACCTCGATCCACGAACAAGGAGCGCATACAGCAGAACATTGACATATGTGACTTCAGTCTGAGCCCTCAGGAGATTTCCGAGTTATCTACCTTTAACAGTGAATATAGGCTCAGGACACCGGCTAAATGGTACCCACATCCTGAATTTCCTTTCGAGAAAAAGAACCTCACCGCTGCTGAAATACAGTACATTATTGAACACAGCAAGGAAGATTGAAACATAAATATAGGTAGGATAGTAAAAACTTCGATTGATTTATTTCGTGGGAAATAATTTGCGCTGTCGAAGCGCCGGCACTAAATGTATTGTACTATAACGTTTTACCCTTTGGAATAATATTGTACCTATAAACGAAATTTAATAAAACAATCAACTAAAAGGAAAACAGAATAAACATTTACTATGTCAGTTCAACCTCGAATTTTCTGACTTTCCTTTTATTTTTCAAAGAAGCTTGACTAATCTTAAAAGTATACGTATTATTCGGGCTTCTCTCCGTGACCGGCTGATTTCGTCCCCATCGCAGCAAATCTACCGTAATAAGCCATTATTTTATATATACGCCCGTGTCCATAGCGCTGGGATTTACTTCTTGTTTTCTTCTTATTCACTTTTAGATAACCATGAAACCAAATTGCCTTGCCTCGGACGTAAATAGTTACATCGTGATCATACCTTTTAGGCAAGGTATCCTTTCTTCTGCATGAAAATTATACCTTTAAGTTATGCACTCATGTAGAAGAATACTACATAACTATAATATACTTACCTACTAACATTACTTTCCAAATTCGTATTGTGACATAATAGGAGGGCTCTTAAAAACTTATTTAAACGTTTACCTTTATTTTATACAGTGGATTTACGTAAAAACCGTAAATAAATATCCTAAGTTAAATATTAAAGGTCAATCTTTGAAAATTATTTTCTAAAAGAAAAGTTACTTTACGAATAATTAAATTACTGTTCGTTAACATAATTCGGATATCGAATAACAACGTTGTTTTCCTTTCATCTCAGTTTGTTGTAGTCACTTTAATTAAGCACCATCAGCCCGTCAAAATTTGCACGCAGCTTTCAGCCGAGCCGTCGGCGCGTGGCAATGAACAAATAAGAAAAATATTTACCGTCATATTTTCGAACAAGCGAGCGAAGCGAATGAAGTTCTTAGATGCTTCAACATGGGCTAAAATTCCAATTTCCAGATGTCCTCTACAGTCCACAGAGTCGCTAGTTTTACAAGATCATGATGGCTAACTTAACAAATCTGTCCAAGTGACCACATAGATTTCATGGGATAAAGATCGTATAACTACAACTTACTCGTAGAATAGTTGAAAAACCCCCGAAATTTTCATTTCAAAGTTCAATATCTGTAAAACGGCTGAACCGATTTTGTTGAAACATAGCTAAGAACCACCTCGATCACGTCAGCTTTTTGATCAAAAAACCGCATTCAAATCGGTCTATTCGTTTAGGAGCTACGATGCCACACACACACATCGCTCAAGAAAATTAGCTGAAAATTTGGCAAAATTAATGGAGAACTTTTATCTATCAGGATATGTAGGGTATAGAGCAAGGTTAAATTTTATCTACTCTTCCCTCCCCTCCGAGGCGAGCTTCACCCCCCCGCGCCCTTGAAAATGTCCCGGAGCGCGGTATTTTCCATTTTAAAAGAAAAACGTACACGATAAATAAAAAAGTGTAGTAACGAAATAGTCCTTGATAAATTTACTATAAACCTTTGATACACACAACATCACTCATAGTTTCAGCGCAATCTGCCACCAAAGACGAACGTTTTTAATATATTTTATATTTTTTCAGCTGTATTTTCAGCTGTATTTCAGTTTTCTTGAAAACTTCACACTTTATCGCCAAGATTTGTATGCCTGAAGTAAATAATAGAATATGCTCTTTTAAAAAAGGTTTGATTTATTTCTAAACTCTTTCATTTACTGTTGCTATGCTTTTTTTTTTATTTAAATTTTAAGATAAATTGTTTTGAAGTTATTTAAGGTAATAGGCGAAAATTGACCATTTCCTCGCCCCCCCTTATTTCCTATAGTACTGGGCCTAAAAATTTGGAAAAAATACAGAAAATAGTTCTTTACCTATAGATTGCAGGAAAACCTATAAAAGTCTATGGTATTTCAAGTAACACCGTTTAAGCAGTACGAAAACGTATAGTTCGCTGAATGGCCGAATGATAAAAATTTAAAAAAAATAATAGAATCGGTAAATGAAAGAGTTTAGAAAAAAATTATACGTTTTTAAAAAGAGCATATCTTGGCGACAAAGTGTGAAGTTTTTAAGAAAACTAAACATACAGCTGAAAAAACATAAAAAATATCAAACACGTTCGTCTTTGGTGGCAGATTGCGCTGAAACTATAAGTGATATCGCTTTTGTGTGTATAAAAGGTTTATAGTAAATTTATCATGGATTATTTCGTTGCTACATTTTTTTTATTTATCTTGTACGGTTTTCTTTTAAAATGGAAAATGCCGCGCTCCGGGACATTTTCAAGGGCTCGGGGGGTGAAGCTCGCCCCGGAGAGGGGGGGAGATTAGATAAAATTTAACTTTGCTCTATAAGCTACATATCCTGATAGATAAAAGTTCTTCATTAATTTTGCCAAATTTTCCATACATTTGAATCTAGTTTTCTTGATCTAACAGACACGTCAAACTTAATATATATAATAACTAGCTGTTGCCCGCGACTTCGTCCGCGTATAACATGTTATCGTGTAAATGTTTGTTGAAGGAATGAATTAAAAAAAAAACATTGAAATTAATTTTGTACCTAGTCTTTTAGAAAACAATCTAAAACCGAAGTTACAAATCTCTTACTTTAAAAATGTCTTGCTCTCTATACAAAGTTCGAACCCCCTTTTAACCTTCTTAGGCGATGAATTAAAAAAACGCTGAAAATTGTTGTAGTATTTTAGCAAACAGTCTAAAACCGAAGTTACAAATCCCTTACTTTAAAAATATCTTGCTCTCCATACAAACTTTGAACACCCTTATAATCCCCTTTAGGGGATATATTTCAAAAAATGCTAAAATAAGTTTTGTAGTCTAAACAGGCTAAGATCGAAGTTACAAATATCATGCTTTAAAATTTCTTGCTCTCGATACAAACTTTGAACGCTTTTCAGGGAAAAATAGATAGATAGATAGAAGATGACGAAAATCCCATTCAAATATCTCAAAACCGTTTTAATGTCGCTTGTTAGAGTGAGAAAACGATCGGGGACTGTGACGTCAAGATCCTCGAGCGTCATAGTAAAAAACAATCGTTTCATATGAAGGTGCGTTTTGTGGAAAAGGGACAGAACATAAAACTTTGGAACTTAGTGATTACCTATACATATAACCTCTTGCGTTGATTTTTTGTCTATCATCCTTTTTTCGAGAAAATACATTATGATTATTTTATTTAGTGTCTACCTACAACCGGGTCCGCTGCACCAATGTTTTCCATGTTTTTAAACATCTAACATGTTTTCCGTCAGGTTCGGCAAACAAATAGGGTTTTGTTTTGATTGGCAAAACATGTTTGACGTTTAAAAACCACGAAAACATGGCGCAGCGGACGCGGCTTACGGGGTGTAGTTTCGATTCCTGAGCTATAACCGCGAACTTCGGAATTCGAAAATATTCGGGTATCTCTATCTCTATCGCACTAACAATACTCGAGTGACAGGGATGCAGTTATACGAACTTCGAGTTTCGGTTTTCGTGGTAGCGCCGCAGGCACTTTGGCAGAATGCGCAAAGAGCGCGTGCCATTGCCATTCAAAAAAAACTTATTCGTGTTAATTATATTGTTCAAATTTGTTGATACATTTATTGAAATTACGCCATAATGCAACATTTGCGCATATAAGTTCTCATATCACAATCGAATATTTTTTTATGGTTTAACTTTTGGCATGTGTATCGTAAAGGTCTATTATAGACTGGATTTAAATTATTAATAAGTGAAAGGCAAAGCAAATCCGCCATTTTGACGAAAATTTGACGTTTCTTATAGCTGACAGTTGGAGCAGCGTTTGATTTCAATAAAAATAAATTAAAAATTAAATGAAGTCGTATATTTCGGAAAATTCATAAATTGTCGCAGTCGGATAAAAACTATCCTAAGTTGCAGCTAGAATAATAATGTACCTATATAAAATGTTTCATATTTTTCCGTTCATGGGATGCTGAGAACATTCGTACCACACACAGCTTAGTTTCAAACTGGCTGATTCTTTTTTTAATTTAGAAATTTAGTATAAGTGGAGATAACACCCCTCATTTTCCGTCGGGAGTTAAAAATCATTCAGCGCGTAAAGGTAAAAGTCGTAAGATACTGAGGTCACACCAGGCGCGGCTCACTCGCGATTTGTGTTTATCGCTACAAGTACATGCCGGTCACCCCTCCGAAGGGGCTCTATTCAGTAGCTGCCGCGCGTTGGAACGGGAAGCTCGCACGGGTTGCAGCGCGCTGCATGCAATAGAAAGGGATGGCCACATTTAGGCACGTTTGGCCTACCTAAACAGGGAATTTGTTAACAGAGAACCTTCTGTACGTAGTACTATTACTTATTCTGTGGTCACACTCGTAAACAACGGAAACCCTCAGGTAGCAGCTTGACGCCCATAGTCATAGGTAAACGGGTTAATAAACAAAATATACACGGGGAAATAGGTACATCATCGATATACAGGGTGTAATATTCAAAAGGGGCGGTGAGGGAAAATCCGAAACTACAAGAGATACGGAAATTTGTTCGTAGGAGTCACGAAACCGATTTTGAAAAAAATAAAACTGCATTTAAACATTTTCAAAAAAGCCTCAATACGGCCGGGAATCGAACCTGGTCAAATCTGTCTAAAAATTGGTGTTCGTTTTTTTGCGTCTAAAAGCATAGAAAATATTCAAGACTCAGAAATAAATATTCTTGCTCATCACAGAAATAATTAGCTCTTACAGGGATTCTAACCTTCAGCTTCGTAGGCAGCGTCACTACCCACACATTAATCACATTTAAAAGCTATTGCCACATCGCTATGCTTACTGACTCGCGCTTTCTTCAGCTTTACCAATTTCACAATTTCTTATGGATCGTGGGTCTGGTACACTTTGTGAGATTTATCAGTGACGTAAACTTCTCATGACATGGCTGGCATATTTACTTAATGGATAAATTGGTATATTAACCAGTATGCCCGACACGAGACTCGCGAGAGTTGTGAATATAGTTTAGGTATCTACCTAGCACCTACTTTATTTAAGGTTGCGTTGTAAGAATTATCCAATTTAATCATGAAACAACTTTTGTGCATGTATTGTTTTCAATTGCATCCATTTATCTTATGATGAGTCCATTACAAATAATGAATAACAAATAAACACCTGTCGAAGCCAAAAATATATTTACAGTTTTCGCCTTATTACAATGGTGGTGCAAAAGTGTAAACATATTTTTGGCGTCGACTGTACCTACTAAAGAAAGGCTACACTAAAGTAAAATAATTACAACACTTTTTATTTATTGGTCTCCCGGTTGCGCTACGCCGTATGCTGTGTATAGCATGGTATAGCGTCCGTTGTATTTGAATAGCATTTTACGACTCCTGACGCTGTACACAGCCTACGCCGTCAATCACGCTCACTGTAAGTAAACAGTTAGTAGGGGAAATAGTGGCAGTAATGTATGGAGCAGTACGCCGCTTGGCACGAATGTTACTTGGGTCAAACTTAGCTGATTTAGCGTCCTAGCCACGAGATCAACCCCTGGCTAGTACCCAAAAAGAGGGGGGAAAGGGCCGTCTCCCGAGGCCCGGTCTCAGCTATATTTATGCCTAACCATAGCTACTAAGTCAAGCTTGGTATCATTTTCGTATAATTCAGGGATGGCGCTTTCATTTTTGGATTTAACTTTTTACCTTTCCATACAAAAAAACAAAAACAAACGCAATATTTGAAAATTAGCAAAAAAAAATTGTTGTTATTTTGTCTATCACGACCGCACGATAGCGTTTTTTTGTAGAATAAAAATACCGTAACATAGCCCATTTATCTGTTATTATAAAAAAGTATCATTTTAAGGGAAAGTCTAAAGTAAAATTGGTATGAAAAAAATATTTTCTATCGCGCGATATCAGGGAAATATACAAATTGCAAACTTATGGTCTACTAAATAGGTATGATACGGCTAACCGTTATATTTTACGTGACGTTACAGTACATTTACAACGTAATGCATGCATCACATGAAAGCAGCTAGCTGGGATTCTACTCACAATAACATTATGAAGATGGGCGAACCACCTTCCGGATCAGCTCAGTGACGCATTGTCACCGAACTTACATAATGCGGTTACTAACTAAAAAATATAAATATTATAAAGGTACTTCAAATAAGTAATATCAAAACTTCATGCTATAGCGGTTTTTTTTGGAAATCATCCACAAAATGTTGGTGAATGGTGGTGGCGGTCTTCTTCTTGTCAGACGTATTATTCATTGCTGAATAGCGTGTACAGTAACGGTGCCTTTTTGATCACTATGCCTCTCTATTTCATCCTGTCCTCGGGAGCCCTAATCATCCCCACCCATCAGGTATTCGGAAACCAGTGACGATCAACGGTTAGGTGAACATCCCCGAGATCTTTCCCTTCGACCTGCCACCATGAGCTTCTAGAGGCTGTCGGGGTTTCAGCGAGCAATCTGACGAAAGTAGCTCGATATGCATTGGAAACCAATTTCAGACATCCTTGTTATTATCTGGAGTTCCTTGAGGATTGATACGTTAGTTCGGCGCGCAGTTCATAGAATACGTCTCCAGCACCACGCCTCGAAGGCGCCGATCCTAGCTCTTTCATTCTTCTTTATAGTCCAGGACTCAAAGCCGTAGAAAAAGGTCGAGAAGACCAGCGTCCGTACCAGCCTTACTTTAGTCTTGCGGTATATGTTTCGGTCTTTCCATATTCTCGTGAGTTACGTCATTGCTGATTTGGAAATTTGGATTTTCCTATTAATCTCTTTCTCGCTGACACCTTCACTGCTTATGAGAGAGCCAATATAATCAAACTTGGTTACAAACTCTAGGTCTTTGAAATCAGTGGGACGAGTTAATGTGCCTAGTCTATCCACTGCCAATACTTTGGTTTTTGATTTATTGAAGCTAATATCCATCAACAAACTTTCCTTCTCCACTCTTGACAGGAGTTCAGCCAACTCTTGTTACGATACGATGAGTGTTGTGTCGTCGGCATATCTTAAGTGGCTGACTTTTTTCCTGCCATCACAAATGCCAGCATCACAAAAAAACGCTATCGTGCGATCGTGATAGACAAAATAACAAAAAAAAAATTTTTTGTATGGAAAGGTAAAAATTTAAATCCACAAATGAAAGCGCCATCCCTGAATTATACAAAAAGGATACCAAGATTGATTGATTTAGCTATGTTTAGGCAGAAATATAGCTGAGACCGGACCTCGGGAGACGGCCCTTCCCCCCCCTCTTTTTGGGTACTAGCCAGGAGTTGATCTCGTGGCTAGGACGCTAAATCAGCTTAGTTTGCCCCAAGGAACAATCGTGCCAAGCGGCGTCGCCTGAGACAAAATTGCATACTCGCTGCCACTATTTCCCCTACTAAGTGCACTATTCGAACCCCAGAAAATGAGTAATGAGATATTTCGGATCGAATTCGAACAAGAAAAATCAATGACATATTATTATGAGCTGCATGCATCCACTACCATCCGCCCTGTGGCAATAATGGCATATCAGATTACTTAGACATGGTGCGTAATGAGCAATTTTTCTTACTGAATTTGATGACAGATTGGAAGTGGAACTTTACTGCTTCATTAGCCTTTTAGTTAACTATATATTATTTCCATTCGCCGATTTCCTCGTTCAAAGATATAATAAAGTGAAATTAATTTCGTGTTGTTGAATCGAGTACTAAAACTTGAAATTAATTGAGAACACCGAGCGAGAGGGAGAACACGTTTCCAATAATTAAATACCTACCCACCTTACCACAAAGGAGTTGTGTTAGCCTTTTTAATCTTCTTAGTATTATGTAATTGAATTCTTTTGCCCGCGGGTATAAAGGAAACGCCGCAGCTTTTATCTGAGCCTTGCGGCTTTCGGAACACCTAATTGATTTGGGCGCAAGCTGTTGATATTATAGGCTGCGGAGTAGTCTGAAAGAGCGTACGTTCACATCTCGGCTATTGTACTTACGTCGTTTGAAAGTAGCGACTCGTGGGTGCCGGGGTAATGAGCCGATATAATGAGATACTAGTTAGTCAGCTATTTGCGCGGACATTGACGTGGATTTAAGGCACATTGGAAGTTTTAATTAATTAGCTGTTTGTTTTCTTAACGTTCTTCGCGCTGGGAGTGTTTTATCACATAATTAAGTAACACTTTACTGCAGTGGTTTCAATCCCAATTAGGTTATCTTCATTGATTACACGTTTGTCTTGGATTAAAATATTGCTAAGTTTTGTTAAAGTTTGTATTGTTATGTTAGCGTAGAATAGAATTCCATAGAATACAAAAGTCTGTCTGTTTCATGAATCTTTAATTTATTTTCATCAATTACTAAGTATCTAGTCTTGTTACAATTGTTACTTATCGAGAAATACGCTATAAAGCTTGAGCAGACTAGGACAATTTATAAATGTGTATCCGTAGTTTTTATTAACAGTTTATTTATGCGAAAAGTTAGTTGGGCGTTTCGCCAGACCGTATTATAAATTATGCCCGGCGACACGAACTAATCGCTATCATTATGAACGAAGATAACCACGACAAAAGCGCGCTCAACCCTCATTCCGGTCATCGGGGCATGTCAAGAATCTTGCGACAGCTGTAGGCTCGAGGCATAGCCGACGAGGAAATTATATCACTGATTTAAATTGAGATTATCATCCGAAAATGGAATAATTTGATTCGTAACGTGGCTTAAATATACACTGAAAAGAAACGTACTTGTGGTAATAATAGAATTTGGTGGAACACGAAGGCTTGTGTCATTTCTTCATTCCAAAACCAATGAACAACCATTACGATTGTTATCATTATCGTCGTAAATTTTGTGTCGTTTTAAGCGTAGGTATATCGGTGTTGATGGAATATAGATATGAACAATTTTATTCGAAACACATTCTGTGATAAATATATTAATAACGATTATCAAAAACTATACTATTGTATCGATGTCTAATTTCGATACATGCCATATCATTGCATAAACATGTTTTCCTAAGTGCTGCCTACTTTTTACAGGCAAAACAACAGTTTGGAAATCTTGGGGCGGAATAAAATAGTCGTACTTTCCCGGATGTTAAGTAACGAAGCTTAACGCAGAGAGCGTTAAATATGGTCTAGGCCAAGGGAAGAGGAGACTGCGAGAACTCTTCATGCCGAGTAGGCCATCCAAGTGCCAAAATATTAGAAGTTAATATTTGTAAAAATATAGATTTGACGCTGACTGTTACATAAGTTACGCACATTTCCAACTACAGAGTTGTGAGAACTTGGGAATATTGAATATGTGGGTAAGGTGCCTACCTTACCCACATATTCAATATTATTTTTAGGACAAAATTACCTAAGGTGGGACCTACCTACTCTACCTACCTGCTGTATGCAGACGTAGCAGATACATTTATATGTACTTCTACAAAAGCTAGCATTCAGTGTCTTTAACTATAGGCATGTTGTGGCAATAAATCTTTTTTATTATTTTTAAAGAAATTTCTGCAACAAATTATGAGTACTTTGATGTTAAGAATTGTTTAATGGAGTCGAAACATTTTCTTTAGGCAGTTGGTAAAATTCTATTTAATGATGTTCTTAAAAGTTCGCTGAGTGTTCCGCTATGGGTTAATCTGAGTGTTAATGTTTTTTTAATAATTTATGCTACTGCTGTTTTTATTTATTATTAATTAATTTGCGACATGCCGACGATTTGATTTGTTAGCATAGAATTTTGAAATTATGAAACATTTATAAAAGAACACGATTTAGATTGACCTATACTATAACGTTAATTGTACCTACTAAATGTAGGTACTAATAAGTAACTTAACTAGCAAGTAAATGCCACGTAAATGAGTAAAATGTTATTTATATGGATACAATCAAACTCAAGAGCAGCTCAACTTTCTAGGTTGGCCTGTGAGTGAACCTGTCATTTATGAGGATCTTGATGTCATAGTATCGATAAATTAAAATAGCTATTATGCTTTTAAGGGGTTTAATATTTGACGCATACGACAAATGGAATAGGAGCTATGAATGGCGTCGAGGACAGCATTTTTTGTCGTTTTGCGTACATAAAATAATTTATAAATTGTGTGATCAAATCGAAACTGATAAAAACTAGTCCACAAAAACTTTCAATCCATACGCTTACTACAGATATTAAACACCATTGTTTAAATTATGTAGGATGTATGAATAGCTCCTTGAATATATTATATCTACGTGACACTTATGATGTAAAATGATAATCTGACAAATTCTTTCCTGTGGACATTGTCAAAGTTAAGGGCTACAAAGCAATTTTTGGTTGGACTCTTAATCCGCATAAACTGCGTCTCCTCGTATATATTATTATGCCATAAAAAAAATATTACATGCACGTAAGCTCTTAACTATTGACCACAGGAAAGACGAATTTTGTATTGAAAACTGTTTATGACCCGACCCAACTTGGTTAGTTAGTCCGTTCAAAATATGCATTTAACACATTCACTGCCGAGAATCGCTACGCGCTACGCTCGTAGCCGATCCCGTGGTTTTCCTCGCATGTAGCGGAAAGCACCTACGGCGTAGGCACCCGATAGTCGTGTTCCAGGTACTGAATGAAGGTACGATGTTTACAGTCTGTTGTCGAGATTCTGGCGATACACGATGATCAATTTTATCAATCGACAACAATTGGACCCCTAAACATTTTACATTTATCGCTATTATGGTAAAATATTTATATCGTAATTATAGTAAAATGTTAACCGTCTCACGGGAAACCCCAATTTGCGGTCATGTTTGATACAGTTTGTAGCGTGAGCTTGGTTTTTCAGCGGCACATTAAAGCTGGTCTGCAATTAGTTTGTGTGGACGCTACATATCTGTTTAGTGGCGGTCGCGCACTGATCTCGCACATTTATACGGCGCGCGAGCGACGCCGGGCGGACCATTTGTATGGCTCACGCCACTGCCAGACGTTATTTGTCAAGACTCGCTATTGAAATAATTACACGGTTATATTCAATGTTGGTACTAAAGAAAAATAAATAGTGCCTAAGTAAATATGAGACAATTATAGCATCGCATGTGAAGCATAATAATAAAATGTGTATTTAGGACTAAAATTATTGTTTCGGTGAATTATGTGAAGAAGTTTACCACAAGAGTGACAAGTTATTTATACAGTCTGTAACTATGTATGTTTTATCAAATGAAATTTATAGTATATCTAATACGTCAGTTTCAATTAATAAATAAAATATTCAGAGCATGAAATCAAAGTCACATTAAATTTGCTGATTCATATTCATCGTCATAGCACAGCCCGTAGGTACTCATAATGACAAGTCAGCTGCTCGGAATTCAGGAAGCCTTTTGTTGTTGTAGTCTTCTATTCAAGATTCACGAGACAGTGGATCCAGTGTTGTCAGATGGAATATTAACAAGGGACGACGTCGCCGAGACAATCCCTTAAACATCCAACATTGCACATCTGATGCCGCCGGCGACTGCCCGCCCGACTGTCCCACTCCTACTATTCGCAACGCTTACAACAACTAGCCTCAAGCAATCCAGTATAAGTCAAACTTCCGACTACGCTTAGTTGTTACCAATGTCGAGTTCAGGATACACTAGACGTGACTGACGTCAGTCAAAACGGGTTGCGAATCACACTTCTGAACACTCACTTTAACAATGTACCTACTTATTGAACACTTTTGACACGTATGTTGAGAGGTTTCCGTACCCTCATATCATAAGTTGTATTTATGTGAAAATACCTTCCGTCTATTGCATTCTGATAGATGATACAGTACCTGCGTATTCCCATTATATCAAGTTCTTCGGTTCGGTTTTGTAGTTTTGCTGTTGTAGTGAAAACACCAAACACGTTTCATTATCATGTGTACGTATGTGTACGTGTGTGTGTGTGTGTGTGTGTAGGTGCTTAGTTATGATAAAGTGTACCGGATTAATTAACACTGAGTACATTCTCTGAAATTTGTTCGTTATGATTAACTTACTCACGAAGTTTGCACAAGATTTTAAGTTAACGAAAGTTTAATTTTGTTCCACATATGTTGTTTACTATGAGCAAGCACGTGGCTTGGAATAAATTTCAGCAGAAATGTTGGCTTGTGTTTCATTGGAATAGTTGAGGAGGTGGAATGTCGTGTACACCAGCATTTGTTTTAAGACGTCTGTAAACTCTCTTGCAAGTTATGACTCGCTTCTGGAAGTCTCTCTGAGAAATTTCCGTTGTTTTGTTTTGCGTGCATCCAAATTCGAATCAAATTGGAATGCAAAACACAAAAATGTTTCTGTGAACATTGTCAACAAATATTAACTACGTACCTACTACGAAGTCGAGACTGACTTGTCGTCCTCCAACTACTCAAATTTCATGTAAAATAATATTTTACATGAAACTGTAAAATAATAATTCACGTAAATGGGCTATACGGCGAAAATAAATGCTGTTCTTTGAATAGGTATCTTAAAAGGCAATGCAAGATCCAACGCATAACATTCGAAGAGCGTGTCTGTAATGAATGAATGACTTTTGTGAAAGTACTTACTGCCAAGGTGTGATATGTTACGTTGACATGACAAAATCTTACTTAAACTGTTACTCACTAAAAAATCACGCACCAAGCACGGCTATCAGTGCTATCACAAGACGGCGCGCGAGCTCTCTCGATTTTTCTCGCACTATCCGTCTCTCTCTTATTAGACAATTTAGAAAGATACGTATAGTGCGAGACAAATAGAGAGAGCTCTCGCGCCGTCTTGTGATAGCCGTGCTGATGACTTACCCCTGGTTTTATAAAGATCTGTTAGACTTGATATCGGTAAGTAATGTCAAAAATGTACCTACTGAGTTACTAAAATTTGATCTGACATTTGGTCTAACGCATCTGTATAAAGCCCGGCCTAAATTTATTGTCTGGCATAAACGAATGCATCACATTACAATAAAATTAAGAAACCCAAGGAAAAATAAAACCAAGGAAAGCAATTTCCTCTAAAAAACCAATTTCCTCTAAACTCCTACGTAGAACGGTACACCCTAACGTATATGATTTAAATCGAATTCTGTAAAATAACAAAACTTAAATATTTTACGACGCAAAGTTCGTCCCGAAGCAAACATCGTTTCGCATTTTCTTATCGTATCGAAAAGTTTTGTAGTCTCAGTCTGGGCAATCCTCTCGTCGATAATGTTTTATTGCTTGGATTCCGTTTTTGTTGCTGTCATGTTGTTGGATACGTTGTATGTACATGATTTTTTTTGTTTCCATTACGCTACCGTCCTACAAACTTCCATGAAGACGGTAACGTAACGGAACGAAAAAACTTAGGACACTTTTTTTCTGCTATAAAATCAAAAAGGCTTCAAATTCTGAGTAGAATAAAACGATTTTTATCCAGATATAAAATCATACGACTTTTACAACAACTTTTCTTGAAAACGCCCACCCTACTTTTTATTATTTTACATATCGATCTTTCACAACATTGTCGTGCAAGTAGAAGCACATATTTAAAAATAAAGGATTTCTATACCAGTACGCTATTTAAGATGTTTATATTTCTTCACATACTAGGTACACATTTGAATTTCTACGAAGATGTACGCGTTTTCCTTTTATTTTCGATTTCAATCGTTACAAAGAGTACCATCTTGTGAATAATATTAACTTTAGGGTCGTCTAAAAAGTGCCCAATAAGTCATTAGGTAGACTAGACTAAGAGAAAAAGTCAAAGACACAGCTTTGTTTTTTTGTATCATTTAAATCAGCTACGCTTAGAGCGCTGCATTACCGGTCTGCTTTCTTCTGTTTGTAACTACGTTCGAACTCACAATTTTTAGATTCTCTAATGTAATACACAATGATATATGTAAAAATAAATAATAAATAAATCAGGCAAACAATCACTATAATCAAGAATCATATATCTGAAAATCAGTCATTATTGTTTTGGCGTTTCAAAGAACGCGATAGTTTCCAATGCGCGCCCTTAACTGTGAAAAACTAATGCTCCGTTTCCTGTCAAGGAAATATATACCGGTTTACTCTATGTGGATGGTCGTTGGCCTTGAAAGGAACTCTTAAATATACCCCCATACCCAGTATATTTGTTGATACTGTTAGTGAAGTATCTAGCTTCGTGTCGTCGCTCGAGATCGCAGCCACGCACACATGAGAAAAGTTTCAATAACTTTGTTTTAGATTTAGATGGTTGTCTCGACGTGTGCCCCGCCAGCAAACATTTGTAGAACGTGATTCCACTCAAAAGGAGGGGTTTAAGCCATCGAAATTAAGTTGTGTCTGGTTATGTGCTCAGAGGTTGCGGGTTGAAACTTGGACTATCTCGGTGCACTTAAGAAAATTAGCGTATTGGATCAAACTTGTTACTTATTATACTTTTTTTTCGAATTCGAATCATATAATTAATTTTCACGCACTGTAAAAATTTCATGTTCGTGACATTGGGCTCAGCAATTACCAGCAGCTAGCAGGTCCTAAACAAAGACTTAATCCGGAATGGCCGAAAATTCGAAATTAACTTACGCATTGCATCTATTAATTTTTTTCATCAGTTGATTAATGGGGAACTTGCATGTGACTACAATTTCGAATAAATTGCACTCAATCGATGCAGATATACGTAGATATATCATACAAAAGAAAAAAAAAGAGAAAAAAAAACGATTTTATTAGTTTTACCTAACGTTAAAATGACGAAAATTTATTTTTTATGTTTTCGATAAAATAAAGTAACAGTTACATAGAATATTAAATTAGAAATGATATTTTGTATGACAAGTATAGACTTAAACGTAAATTTTGTGGAGATAATCGCAAATTAATGACTTACTCCATAGTAAAGGCTATGCTGTGACGTCATAGCATAAGCCCGTTTAGTATAGAGCGTTTTCGGGGGGTGCCGGCGCGCGCAGATTTCAAATGCATATAACATCAGAAAAATAAATCATAACAAAGTTTGAATGCTACAGTTGTTTTAATGCTGGATTATACTTTTGTTTTTCGTAATAAAATATTAAGATGCAAGTTCCCTATTATGCTGCAGATTAGGTGGAACTACTTAGTCTCCAGTTATTGGACCTAATTCAATCAGATAATTCAAATCCCAGCCCAATACTAGAAATTGATCAAGAGTGTTTTGTCGAACGTATTTTTAGTGCAGCGCGTAAAAGCCTTTTAAAGTGCTCGGAGAGTATTTAACGTGCTTGTGAACTTTTATTGGCTCTTTAGATAACCGTGGCTTTTGCAGATAATGTCTAGTACATTCTGAATAATGGACCTGGGTCCTTTCGGCTGATATGATTATGATGATGATGAATGGACCTTACCAGTTGTGCTGTACTAGTTACGATTGTAGGGGCTCCAGTTTGACCAGAAAGTTGCTTTCAGTGAGTGTATTTAGGTACCTACCTATGACTAAAATTACTTTAAGGAGGTATTTCGATTCTTGTAAACCATGCATCCCGTATTTAAGACACGTGTATGCCTTCTGCGCACTAAATTACATTATTGAAGATTGATACTGTTGCTTTTATGAGATTTCAAAAGTGGTAAAATACCGGTATCATAACTTGCTTATGTCCTTTAATAATGTAGGTAAGTATTATCAAACCGCGATTAGAATATTATTTGCGGTGACAGTTTTGTAATATAAATACGTCAATGTTTACATTAACTGACAGCTATTCCAAGTGTAAACTCATCGCGGTTGAATAATAGGTAGAATTGTTTGAGTTCGCTGAGATAAAAAAGAAAAGTAAAGAATCGATTTAGTTTTTTTTTCTTCAATTGGGAATGGATGAAAACATGAGAAGTGCCTGATATTTTTTGGTGGTAGGAATAACCTTCCTTAGCACCAACAAAAAGTTGCAAACTTTTCAGCTGCGTCAATTACTTTTGAAAAAAAAAATATAAACAGTTTCCTTACTTACCTTTTGGGTTTAGGACGGCGAATAAGACACTTTCCTTGATCCGTCTCATACAACAAAACAATATTTTAAATATATATATTTGTCATTGCCAGGGTCATCGTATATACATAACTCGCTACATATTGGAAGGTAAAGTGTATAGTTTAAGGCCAGATCAAAATTAAAAAATAAAAAACATTGCAGGCCGCCTGGAATGTTACATATTAATTCCTTTATTTGTCTAGTACCAAACTTTTTAAAAAGTAGAAACTGGCATATAAAAGACGGCACGAGTCGTATTCAGCCAAATGAAGTCGTATTTTGTGTTGCAAACACGATATTTTTGTATGTGTCATAAAAAGATTGCGTTTTTCGGTGGAAAAATACACTTGCGATTCTGTTTAAAAAAAAATATGACGTTTAATTTTATCTAATTTGCAGTATCCTCAATTTGTATTTAATAATAACGCTTGATTTCAATTTAGCCTTTTTTATTCCCCCATTTTTGAGAAAAGCACTATATTAGCCTCAGCCGGAATGGCAATTGCAGGCTTCGTACGTATTATAATTAAACGGACTCGCAAGCTCGTCCGTTTAAACAAAATACTCAGCCTGCAATGGCCTCCTTCCCGGCCACGGCAATAATGTACTATTTTGTCATCACTGATATTTTCATCCATTCCCAATTTGTGATAGTTTAAGGAATAATAAGGTGCATTCCAAGTTACGAGACTATACTTACTCATCCAATTCACTAAGACGCTAGAATACTAGCACAAACTTTATAATGATGATACCAAGTTTCTGAATTTACCATTTGCCATAGGTACTTAAACTGCACGGGAGAGCCAGGTTTGGCTTTAAAACTTTTCTTTGTACTGTAGGAAATTTTGGTTTCACGCGATAACGATGCAAAAATGAAAATATGTGAATCTAACTTAGCCGGCACTTTTAGAAGAATGAGCTTTCAACGTTATTGGGGAATTTCTGCTTGAAACCCGTAGGAACTTTATTTCATAGTGCACCTTATATGGGAAGGCTTTCGTTACGTTGGTACTTACTTGAAAAGTATTTAAGATTCGACTAACACGGGAAAACAATTTATTTTTAACTAATGTGGTTAAAAAAGCTAGCGTTCAACATTTTGGTTAGAAAAAACGGTTGGAACAAGCGGAGACAGCACTTAGGGCATAGCGGGGATCTTGTGTTGTGTAAATAAGCCCCAATGCGACGAAGCGACCGGGTGTGAACAAAACGTCAATCGGTGCGAGTTGAGAGCGGGCTTTGAGGCGCCCAGGCGCCAGCGGCACGGGCAGACCACCGGCTTTACATTCACAAATTGCTTCACCTCAACTCACAACTCACTTGCACTCCTACCTTGACGCCGGGATCCGTAAAAATAACGCGTTATCGGAGGTCTGCCTTACACTTGCTCACCTGAGACGAGGTGGGGCGTTGTCAATAATATCGTGGCACCGCGGGCGCCCGTCGCCAGCCCCGTCCTCGGGGAGCGACAGCCGCCGTTTGCATCGCATGTCACAATTCGAAAGCTGAATATGCACTTTTAAATTATCCATCGCTTTGCCGCTAACGCGAGAATCTCGGTCGAAATTGAGTGTCTCGAATGTACTTAATGAAACTCGTTTTTGAGATGCATTCTATTCATTATATTTGTTTACGGATGTAGATGGATTTTTATTGTGCATCGAAAAGAAAGAAGTATTCGTCATTTTACAAGCATCTAATCCATTCTTTATAAAATATTAACATAGGCTACATATTAGCCACAAGTTAGGTACAGGTAAATACGCCAATAAGTATACTACTCCTACACTATCATTTATTTAAATATAATATTATAAAGATGTTACCTAACTCAATAAATATTAATTGAAAATATAAATCATTTATTTTCTGAAGTAAATACAAGATAATAATTTACATTAACTAAATTAAATTAAAACTAAGATAAATCTAAAAAAAGGCCCTTGAGGCATTGTACCGATGCTGGCGGCATTTCCTCATTGAATTGCAATGCTGATACGTTGCGCGAGAAAGCCGCCAGCTCTTCATTTAAACATATTAATTTTTATCTTCCTGTTAGCCATTCTGTATTGTTGAAATCCAACTTCACAAAAATAAGTGTTCCGTTGAACCAATTTTGTTATGAAACACTAAAGAGATTCTGTATACATGGAATCAGTCGATTAGCATCCTAAAATTTAAAGCCAAATTGACCGTAAACCGTAATGTGCAAATAACGCGAACTAAACCTAACGTTTGGCAGAGCGCGGATCACGCTGCCGGAGGCCAAGCATATTGTTATGCTTTAACAGTTCTCGAATGCGAAGTCGAAATAGTCGCATTGCGCAGTGTTTACTCATGCTGAAAATGCATAATATATAAACGTACAGTACGTCGGGAAAGTATCGGCAATGGCAATAGAGTTTTATTGAGGCCGTCTGCTCGCAGCGACAACGCTCCGCTACAATTCAGCTTTGTCCGCCTTCCTACGGGATTCCGAGCGGTACATGCATTTCTTCACGGTCGATCAACTTACAGGCCTTCTGGCACTGTTTCAAATGTTATAATAGACATTTTTTACATTTCGTTTTTTATTTGACATCAGGCGGAGCAAATATAAATTGTATTTTTGGAATAGTAACTGTTCCTATATACTAAATTTATGGGTAGTATCACTTTTCATGCAAGGAGTGTGACACATAAGTACTAAGACGTAATATAAATTCAAAGCAGAAAGTTGTTTCTTGCCAACACTAGTAGATACACTTCGATGTATCGTGCAGTACTTTAATTGTCGAGTTGGTGTTGTTATAGTAATTATCTAGGTACCTAATCTATCGGATGGAATGGCACAGCACAGATTTAGATGCTTACCCGCAAATAAATCTACCTGTTGTTAAGCGGGATACATTTTCTAGCAACTTTTATATGAATCTGTTTTATATATTTGTTTGACACTCGTTAAGCCGCAGTTGTCAGATTGACCGCTCGCGACAATTAGTTACATAACCTATTCCAACTCAATATGTATAGTGGAATTGAACCTTAGAAGATGAACAGATCCTTGCAAAGCGAAGAATTTAGGATATTTTGCTAACAGAAATGCAATGGCACTGGGAGTAAGTCATTCGAGCAACTATGCAGACTTGCGCTTTATTGGGACAAGTTACAAAAGGCAGCCATGAATGCGGACTTGAACGTAGCTCCCGAGGCTACGAGAATTACTCGATTTAAGACAGCATCATTTTCTGTTATAGCGGAAAGGGAGCTCATATTTAAAAAAATAAGTAGGTACAGTCGCCATCACATACATCGGAGCAAACAAGCACGCTACAAACATCGGAACACACCTCTATTTTCAAGGCATTAGGGTGCATGTGCCGATATTTTTGAACACCTATAGTGTACCTATTTATGTGATGGCGACTGCAGGAACTAACTGATGACTGCAGGAAATTGGTCTCGGGATCGCTGACTTTGCAGTCAAGGTCACTAATGTCCACCACCACCTATCTTCGTTCGGCCATAGTATAAAGAGGGCAAAGTATGTTATCTTCATACAAACGCACCGCGCGCGGCTTGTATGTGTGCGCTATACTATCTATACGTCGCCGCACGCACACTCAAACAAAATCTCGACCCGTTTCTCAGTGCGAAATGGGTCGAGATTTTGTTTGAGTGTGCGTGCGGCGACGTATAGATAGTATAGCGCACACATACAAGCCGCGCGCCGTGCGTTTGTAGGAAGATAACATACTTTGCCGTCTTTATACTATGGTTCGGCATGTCAATTTGTTGACGGAAATAATACCTTTAATACCTACCGCCGTTATGGGACATATTTGTAGATAGCCTGATGCCTATGATAGTGTCCACCAGGTGCATCGCTAATGGTCATGCATAATATGACATTTTAACGTTGTGTATTTTCTGTTTCTGATAGTTAGAGATCATTCAATAACAAAAAGTTGCCGTCGCTGGTATCAACAAAATATGCGTAACATCCACGGATCGTCATTCAATTTTAGATCATATACAAGTAAGTAGTTCAAAGGAATCCATTTCAGTATTTTTCTTTTCTGTGAAAGGTTTATTAAGTAAATTCTTTTTATAAGCTTATGTTTACAATATCCTGCTCATTTTTTTCCTGAAGGCTGGTGTTAGGGTTCAATCGTGCAATAATAAAATGGTAGGTACTTAACTTTAGGGTGATAAAATAAATGGCATGGTATTTATTACAAACTAGCTGTTGCCCGCGACTTCGTCCGCGTAGAACATGTTATCGTCTAAACTTAATGTTTGTTTAAGGAATGAATTAAAAATAAAAACCGGCCAAGTGCGAGTCGGACTCGCGCACGAAGGGTTCCGTACCATTATCAATAAAAATATTTATTTTATTCTGTTTTTAGTACCTATTTGTTGTTATAGCGGCAACAGAAATACATCATCTGTGAAAATTTTAACCGGAACTATCACGGTATCAGTGAGATACAGCTTGGTGACAGACAGACGGACGGACGGACGGACGGACAAAGGAGTCTTAGTAATAGGGTCCCGCTCTTTGAGCACGGAACCCTAAACGCTGAAATAAGTTTTGTAATCTTTTAGCAAACAGTCTTAAACCGAAGTTACAAATCCCTTACTTTAAAAGTGTTTTGCTCTCCATACAAACTTTGAATAGCCTTTAGGGGATAAATTTGAAAAAACGCTGAACAGGCCAAGAGCGAAGTTACAAATCTTTCTTGCTCGTCATACACACTTTGAAACTGCTTTAATTAACGCTTTTCGGGAAAAAATAAACACTAAGTTTTTTTTATTGTAATAAGTATTCGGAATTTGAAAATATTCGGGTATCATCAGTTAACCACCTTTTGTTCTTAAGTCCATATCTCTGAATTGTTCAACTGAAATATATTATTGTTTGTTATAATGTATAGGTAGGTTAGTTGGCTACATATTTGCATGAAGGAAATGTTCGATTTCCTTATATTTTTTACACAATTTTATTTTTTTGTTAATATGAGATTTGGTTAACTGTGTCCATACCAGTGGACACATTTAACCAGGGAACCAGTTGTGCCAGACTTTACCATACTGTACACATTTAATCACTCATTTATATAATTTTATTTCTTTCAAATTAATAACTCCATATATTATTAAATCTGTTTTATTAATTATCAGAACATGAAATGCCATGATAAATAACAAAAAATATGTTTGTTTTCACATAATCATTAAAAAAACAACACTTTTGTAGTAGGTCTACTATCACAAATCAGGATTAAATTGTATACGTTTCTAACTTAACTTAGGTCATCTAGCTGTGTAATTAACAAAGAGAAAATAAATTCACAGCCCTAGTTATCTGTAATATTCAGTTTTAATACTTAGAACAGAATGTATTACACGATATGCGATTTTTAAATTAAATATTATGGCTAAACCATGGCTAAATCTTGGACAAGAAATTTTGGTTAATTGTCAGACAACCCCTCCTGACGCGGTTCGGTTGACTTTGCTTTTAAAATATTAGCACTAGAGACCAAATACATACACTTAAAGAAGCACAATGAATGTATCTACGCAGCAAATATATAAAAAGTTCTCTAACACGTACTCAAAAGATGTGAAGTAAAAACTAGCTACTGTTTTTTTTCGAAATTTTTGCACGATTTTCGATATTTTGGTTCTTACACACCCGTTTCTGACGCGGGCGCTGTTCCGACTGGGGAGTGGGGGGCACTTGCGCTTAGGCATCTATCGCGCTTCGGGGCACGAAGCGACAACGTCGCGTTTGCTAGATAGTTGAAAGGTTAAATGTGTACGCATGGTTAACCGATGAACACCTGACCCTATCTCTATCGCACTAACAATAATGGCTATCACTCCATGATATGGGATGCAGATATACGAACTTCGAGTTTCGGTTTTCATGATAGCGGCGCCGCAGGTACTTTGGCAGAATGCGTAAAAAGCGCGTGCCATTGCCATTCAAAAGAAACAAATTCGTGTTTTACTTATATCGTTCGAATTTAATGATACATTAATTGAAATAACGCCTTAATACGACATTTGCGCATATAAGTTCTCATAATCGAATATTTTTTGGTACTTTTTGGCATGTGTCTCTTAAAGGTCTATCGTAGACAGGAATTAGGTACATTATTAATAGGGGAAAGGCAAAGCAATTCCACCATTTTGTTTCTTATAGCTGACAGTTGCAGCAGCATTTGATTAAAATAAAAATAAATGAAAAATTGAATGAAATCGTATATTTCGGAAAATTTATTAACTGTCGCAGTCGGATAAAAACTATCCTATGTGACAGTTAGAATATTAATGTACCTATAAAAATTGTTTCATATTTTTCCGTTCATGGGGGATGCTGAGAACATTCGTGACAGCACAAAGCTTAGTTTCAAACTGGCTGATTCTTTTTTAATTTAGACATTTATGTTAGTGGAGATAAGTGGAGATTAAACAATTACAGAGCATTATAATGCATTGTTTAATTATGAAAGCAAAAGCATGGGACAGTCTTTCCATATTTTTTACTAAAAATTGTTAGACAATAAATGGTAATGATTTAATGTGTATGCAAAAATTACGTACGTACCTAATAGTGTTTTCAATAAACCTAGGTACTCGTGCAAAAGCGCCAAACAGTAAACCTCTGTCTTATAAGCTAATGTCTATAAAATCTGTCTTTAAAAGTCTACAGCATCTTTTAACCCTTTATGTGAGTTCGCGCTTCACTTTCCTTGGGATATGGCTTGTTTCCTTGTCTTATTTTGCGTGGGATTTCTTTCTTGTCAGAGAGGCGAAAGAAGGTAATCGGGCTTGTGAGGTCGGCACGAGGCGGGCCCGACGCCGACACGGTCCGGCCTTAATCCCTGGATTCTAGTATTGCATTGTATACGGATGATCTAATAGGAGACTCTACGAAAAGCTAATTGTAGATACCGTCAATGCTATATACTCGTATAGAAGCGCCATATTAACATACTGATTGGTTAACTGATCCTGTGCTTAGAGCTTTCCGATTGGCTGAGCTATACTGCTATACCGATGCGGTTTCACCAGATCCCGGTGGACAAAAGTCCAAAGAAGAAGTCATAAAAATGCATATCTACATCTTTCTAACTTCTGTTGTTATTTTAGGTTCAATAGGCTTTTGTAGTTTCATAATACACGCCACACGTGAAGCAAAACATCAAGTTTTGCACTTTTAAGTGATTGAATATTCATTGTAGCCGAAAAAAGTAAGTACCGACATTATTGGGTGCAATCACGAAGAGTGCTCGCCGAGCCGCCCTAGTAGATCCATGATCAAGTTATAGAATGGAAATTGTAACCGGCGCGTTTACATCGCTCGTCGCAGCTCGTTTGTTTTACGAGCTAGAGTGAAACCAGGCAGGGCTGATAGTGGCGTTCAATGTATATTAAAGGCACACTCGTTTTACGGTCGTTTAGTTTCGTGGTAGAGCCCGGCCGCTCCCCGCGGTCGCGGCTATCGCTGTATTAGCTGACTTGCCGCGGAAAACTTTTAACTTCTCGTTTCACGATAACGCCAAAGAATTCGTAGAGCTCGAAAATATTTTTAAAGATAAAATCCTTCAAGATTAATTGAAGGAGGAAACGGTTTTGGCGATCTTCTTTACCGCTTTGTAAGTGTCGTCGATTTTGTTAGTTGGACGTACTCTCTTTCACAAAGGTATTTAAGAAACCAATAAAACTAGAAATTTTACAAAACTCTCGAGCGGACGTTTGTAGGCTTCTACTTCCATTAGCCATTCGTGTCAAAATTCATCCAAATGAACGGACGTTTGTTCTAAAAAGTTAAATAACTAACTCGCAGTTTCTGTTTTCAGTTTTTAAAACGTAGATGTGGGTTGACGTGTCGTCGCTATTTATATATTTTTTGTTATTGTTGCTTTTAGAACGTAAAATACGAAAGAATATTTTAAATACGCTCGTCAGCACAGTTCCCTGTGGAATGTAATGTGATTACGCCGGCACATTAGGTTTATGGCTAAAGTTGAAGAGCCGGAACAGCGAAAAAAATCGTTACATATTCTTGTGGCGTTATAATTGGAGCAAACATTAATTACGTCAAGAGCGAGGGTGCAGGGACCGCCGCGCCGCCACCGGATTGTCCAACTACGGGCTGAATTATAAAGTTTTCTATCTCCCTGGATGTACGCTGCTCCCGCGCTGAAATAATAAGATAGCGAGAGAAATGCTACCGACATTTTGAGGAATAACTCCATCAAAGTGAGCCGTAAAGGATACATTAAACCGGCATCTGCATGTCGAGTACGTGGCCCGAAATAATCCTACTAAAATATTAAAGCCGGCCCCAGTTCTCTTTTCAAACTTTAAAAGTAATTCAATTATTAAAACGCAAAATGATATGTCACGATATGGAAATATTTTCGCGTTTTAATCAAGTTAATTCCGGAAGTATAAAACCGTTGCATGAGTTGCGAATTATTGTGTACGTGCCCGGAAGTGCACTGCCAAGTTTCATTATATTATCACTCCACTTCGAGTCATTAGACCCTTAATATTAAGAAGATTTTACAGCCCTGGCTTCAGTTTCAGTTCTGAGTATGTGGACCCATAAAACTTAATGTTTTTTTTCGATTTTTGTGTAAAAATCTTAATACGGTTCACAGAATACATCTACATACCAAGTTTCAACAGGTCTTATGGTTTCGAAAAAAAATGGCTGTGACATACGGACGGACAGCCAGACAGACAGACAGACGGACAGACATGACGAATCTATAAGGGTTCCGTTTTTTGCCATTTGGCTACGGAACCCTAAAAATACAAGTTCTCAAGTTTTAACACAATTTATAGGTAGGTACTTATCCGTAAAGGTGCCACGTTTAGAACTAGATTGTGGTCATTAAAACCAGTGTTTTGTTAAAAAAATATTTTAAGCTCGAGCTTGGTAACTTTTTTTACAAACCTCAGTCATAAGCATCATCAGTCTTCAGTATAAGCATGTGACTACTACCTGTTCTGAGAAAAAATAATATGTGTGTAAAGTTTCGTGTAAACAATATACATGTACAGTCGCCATCACATACATTGGTACACTATAGGTGTTCAAGAATATCGGCACATGCACCCTAATGCCTAGAAAATAGAGGTGTGTTCCGATGTTTGTGACGTGCTTGTTTGCTCTGTAGCTCTAGTATAAGTTTTATCGATTCATTTACGTTTTCGAACGCGTTTACGTTTAGTTTAAATTTGTATTGTAACGCGTAGTTCCTCATAGTTACCACCAGAGGCGCTGTTCGAGTTGCCATACCAATTGAAACTAAACGCAAACGCGTTCGAAAACGTATTGTATCGATAAAACTTATACTAGAGGCTCTGGTGTACGTGATGGCGACTGTACGTACACACAGCAGCAGTGTTGTTCAGCTTATTCCTCGAACTTGGCAGGACACACTGATGTGTGCCTAGAGGTGTGATGAAGCAATTTTTATTGGATATTTTTAACCCCCGACGGAAAAAGAGGGGTGTTATAAGTTTGACATGTCTGAGTGTCAACAAAAGCGGTTCAGCCGTTTTTGAGATATTGAACTTTCAAATGAAAATGTCGGTATCTTCGAAGAAAGTAGCTCATTTTTTAGGGTTCAGTACTCAAAGAGTAAAACGGGACCCTATTACTAAGACTTCGTTGTCCGTCCGTCCGTCCGTCTGTCTGCCAACAGGCTGTATCTCAAGAACCGTGATAGCTAGAGAGTTGAAATTTTCACAGATTATGTATTTCTGTTGCCGCGATAACAACATCATCATCCTCCTAGCGTTATTATTCCCGGTTGTGCCCCTAAAGGAGCCCGGGGTCCGCTTTGACACCTAATCCCAAGATTTGGCATAGGCACTAGTTTTACGAAAGCGACTGCCATCTGACCTTCCAACCCAGATTATGTATTTCTGTTGCCGCGATAACAACAAAATACTAAAAACAAAATAAAATAAATATGTTTATAGATAATGGTACGGAACCCATCGTGCGCGACTCCGACTCGCACTTGGCCGGTTTTTACGTATTACGAAGGAATTAGAATTTTTTTTTGCTTGCGAAACGTAACTTTGCATTTTTAGGATATTTTGTGTAAGAATATACTGGCCTATAATAGTAACTCTGAGTAACTTCATAAATCAAAATCTCCTAATGGCAGGGTATGAGAATCACTTCTCTTATAATATCACAGCCGGGGTTCAGCAGCATAATTATATTCAACCTGTACTTGTATTTGCCATAATTGATAAACAGATACAATTACGATTCCACGTGTCTGGAAAAAACTTCAAGAATTTGCAAAGAAACCTTATACGTCAACCGAGGGTATTAGGGATGTCGAGGTAAATAGGGACGAAAACCGGGAATCACATTTACCTGTTAATTTCTTAAAAACTGCCTACCACTTAATGTTATTGTGTGATAGAAAATAATAGTAAAATAGTTTATTTTGGTAATGGCAACACAATGGACAATTAGCATGTTGTTGGTGCTGGATTACAAAACCAACAGTTTGAAGTTGGACCGCTTTGACAGCAGTTTTTATGCCCTCCAAAACTTCACCAAAATGTAATGGTTTTGCTTAAACACATTGAATTGTGAAAATGAAATGTTGTTCATTCTTTAATTCAGATCTTGTTTTATACGCGGTAGGTATAATTTGTCGTTGGTTTGTCAGTAAAAAAAATAAAAATTAACATTTGGAAGACATGTGGGGTTTATCGGGAAGCAGCCTCCGTTGCTTCCCGATAAAGGACGGAGAACGAACCTGATCAAGGACGACGTGAGGGGACAAACGGCGCACCGTTGGTAGTTAATAGGGACATAATATGTTGAAATCAAAATTGACCACTCTGGTCGATTTTCACTTATCAAAATTCAAATTCAAATTCAATACATGGTCTTAAGATATAGTGTTGAAGTCCTTGTATTCAGTATGCAAGCATGCATACAAAAATTATATTTAAAGAAGCTAAGATAAAGATAACATGTCAATTAGCTATTTATTTAAATATTGTATTGTGTGTGTGTAAATTTCATATGTCAAACATTTTTAGGGTTCCGTACTCAAAGAGTAAAACGGGACCCTATTACTAAGACTTCGCTGTCCGTCCGTCCGTCTGTCTGTCACCAGGCTGTATCTCAAGAACCGTGATAGCTAGAGAGTTGAATTGTGTTTCTGTTGCCACTATAACAACAAATTCTAAAAACAAAATAAAATTAATATTTTTATTGATAATGGTACGGAACCATTCGTGCGCGAGTCCGACTCGCACTTGGCCGGTTTTATTATAATTTAAATAGTCCTATTCATCTATATTGACCCCGTTTTCAATATGATGGCCTGTTTTTTTTTAAGAAAAAACGGGTTTAAATTAGATTATTATGAAATATTATTACTTATTACAAATGTATTCGCAAGCATAATAATAAAGTTAAAACCTTGTCAGCACTTATGGAAAAATTCCGTTAAAATCTCATTCAAAGTTCAATATCGTGCCTATTCACCCCGGTTGACGGTACTAATAAATTAAGATTCGCGCACAATACATTCATGTGTAAAACGTACCTACCTACTTGTAATATTTAGGTAGGTACATGAATTTCTTGTAAGTGCTCACGTAGGTAATTATAATCCTACATTTATTAAATCCAACGGGTGTAGGTACCTACTTATATCCAATGTTTCCATACGTCTAACAAGTTACGAGATTACTCAATCCGGCGGTTGGGAGATTAAATTGAATTTCATTCGGCTCCCTTTGGTTATTATTAGCGGGTGTGAAGGATTAGTGTTGGGAACGATCGAGTTGGGTGGTTCGGGCACCTGTGGCGCCGCCATTATCGGGCGCCGCCAGCCGCGGAGGTGCCAAGTACGCGTAAGAACTGTTATTGTAACGTTCGCACATCGTGAGGCTGCTTCTACTATGAATCGGTTACCATTCTCGATAATAATAAAATATTCTCCATTCAATGCTTTATTTGACATTATCTGGGGACACACACATTATCTAGCTGTCCCACAAGCTCCAAATTTTAAACATTATTAGTTTTTAGCCAATCAATTCATAAAAGACCTAGAAATATTGCAACTTCAGTCACATTTCAGAGATATACAAACCGCGTAAGTAAGTTTGTAATCCTATACAAATACATGCGATACCAAAGTTACTTTTGCAGTTCCTTCCTGCAAAAGTAATAACAAGGTTAGTACAGTGCACTATACGATGTATTTGCATGCGGTTATTGTTAAACTACAAAAATAAATGAGATCCCATACAAAACATTCCATGTAAAATACAGGCCAAGTTTCGAAACTCTTCCACAGTAAAAAGTGGTGAGATATTTCGTAGAGCCAAGTCAGGTATTCTTATTAACCTTTTTCTACTCCTGTACCCTTATCTGTCATATATATAGGCTGTAGCTCAAATACAATGACACCACTAATAAGTCGTGGAAAAACTCTATGCTCTTTGGCCCAAAAACGTACCTACAGTTTAGCGTACTTTTTTGGTTCATACATTTTTCATAAAAGCACTGTTTAACTTTTTTTTTAAGTTACACCAGGAAAGAATAGGGATTTATGAAATAACACGTTTAAAAGTTCAGTTCACCACAGTTCACCATGTCAACGTAGTTAATCTGTTGCCTAGTTACTAACAAAACACAATACATGCGATATATGTCAAAGTAACGCCGCCGTGCTCTAGCTAGCTCTTATGGTGACGGTTTGCTATACGATATTGAACCTTAGGTGGGTTGGAAATTAAATTCCTTGACTGTACATGCACAGTTTGCTGCGTGTGCGGTGCGTCCGTTCTCACACTTGGTTATGCGCTAACGAAAGACGATAGCAAGTTCATTCACATAATTATCTTTCGTCGCATTCTGAAATTGAGCTCCTAATCCTATCCTCCGTCCTAAATGGAGTGTGAATGATTCTACACCCTGCAAGTACGGAGAGGAAGACCAAATCACTAAACACATCTTCTGGCGCTCTCCCCTTCAGTCCTACCAGCTGAAGACTTGGTCGATTTGACACATGACATAGCTGACATAGCCTGGCTTTTTAAATTATGTACTGTCACACAACTAATGCTCCATTTTTCAAATTTTTTTGCAAGCGTATCTATTTTCCATTATTGAGTAAATGTCGCAGCGAGACTAAGTGCCTTGCCCCGCAAGTTTTTCTGCATGGCTTACCGTCTCATTGGTTTTCTCCCCGCACCCAAACTGTAGTTGTTGTCTTTGGTATTAGAGTTTCGCATTAGCGATGGATTGTAATCGAGTGCCGGCGGTAGCGGCGGGCTTACCAACCACGACGTTGTCGCGTCATGAATATTGAATAGTCTCTACCTGGCCATAGTTAATCTTCTTTTCGGCGGTTTAATGGCCGTTTTTAATTTATAAAGACGTGCCGTGGTCATTCCGGCTAGGGCTGTTATAAATCCTTGAAGATAATAAGATAAGATGCTTCTATAGAGAATGTTGTGCAATTTTCAATTTGTAAAATGCTCTTTGTGAATTGTTTCGCCGTCTAAACATAGGGTTTATTTGTTGCACGAATTGGTATTTAATAAAGGTTAGTTTGTTTTATACATTTCCTGAATGACAAGTAATTATAAAAAAAAAATAGTTTGTAATTTTTTTTTGTGCAATAAAGCTAAAATAAATATATAAGATGCGAATTAAGTCGCTAAATGTGTGCAATGTGTTTTGAATCTACTTCTATGCAAAGTGATGATACGACGAAACAATACATTCGGACATTGATGTTGTAGGAACTATCCAAAGGGGATTCTGCTTCACATCGTAGTGTTAATCTCGGTGCCATTACTTAATAGAGTCTCGGAGTCTGCAGTTCGCTGAAATAATAATTTATCATTCTGTGAACGTAAAGATATTGAAGGTTTCTTAAAGCAGACACTCGAAAATTTTGTAAGAACATTGATAATTCAACCTAAGTAGGTAGGTGTGCGTCACGCTACTGGGACTCCCCTCGATCACACTGGCCCCATGTGGAATTGGCACTTCACACACACCTTTGAATTCCATTTGGCATTATATTTCGGTAGGAGTAGGGGACCGATGGCCGTTGGGGCGGAAAGTTTCTGGAGTGGCAACCACGTATCAGAAGGCGCTGCGTGGGTAGGCCCCCCCCACAAGGTGGACTCCTGTGACCTGGTAAAGGTCGCGGCAGTCCGCTGGATGCGGGTGGTGCAGGAACGGTCACTTTGGCATTCTTTGGGGGAGGCCTATGCCCAGCAGTGGACGTCTTTCGGCTGATATGATGATGATGATGATGAGAAGTAGGAGGTAGGATACAGCGGAATTTTAACTCGCTTCTATTGGAATAGCTCAACTTGGTTGTCCTTTTTTTCTCTTAGTGTCATTCAGCTAAAGTGTATTCAACACCCCTTTACTATTGTTTTAATCATCTATAGGCTACCACAGCGGCTTACAATCAGGTAGACATATACGCTTGTATAGCAAGATAGTGACATAAAAACTATATTGCAGTTTAAACTGATATTTAAAAAAAAACTTGCCGGCACACTACAAAATTACAGTATATGAATTAAATTATGAACGTTTTAATTGTGAAAACCTTTAGTAGGTATAACTACGGAACACTGAGTATTTATGATCAGCCGGTGTTTTATAGACTCGGAATACTTGGCAAGTCTTCGACTATATTGCCTTATGCAAGCAAGTCTGGGAGCTACTTTAGTTTGAAGCATGACTTACTTTACTTTGCGAACCCTAGCACATAGCTTTTGACAATGTCTTCACGGTGTTTTCCGGGAAAATATAACGGAAAATGGGAGATTGGAATGAAGCATATTTTTACCCGATTTATATAGGAAGACATTTCTCTCACTACCTTTGCCAGAGAACTTGCAGTAGATGCAGCCAGTACATTTAGAGCCCTATCAGTGTACTCATGAATCTGATCACGGACGTTTAATGCAGTGCAGTGCCTATGACTTACTAGTACTAATAACTTGCGACCTGTTGGTTTTTCAGAGATAATTCTTTATCAAGTGAACCAATTTCGATATTTCTTTTTTTATTTGCTAGAAGATACTTTCAGAATAGATTCATATGAATTTCAAGGAAAAAAATTAAACACATTAGTATCAAATTACAAACTTAATCGTCTTGGCGCCCCCCGATTAACACATGATTTTTTAAGAATAAAAAAAATACGCTAGATACTCGCTCTCGTTATACTTTTCCGGTAATATTTATATAAATAATAATCACACATATTATTTTCAAATCTTTTCTGTTTTAGAATGTGCAATTCAACATGCCCTTTCATATTATGATACCCCTTTTGGCCATGCCACATTGCTCTTATCCATCCTTATTTATAGAAATTAAAAATATATCTTTAAATTTTTAATTTTTCATACACGTGGAATAGCTTTGTTTATAACTATTCAAAATTTCAAATTGATAGCATTGGTAGTTCCTGAGATATTTAACTTTGTGACAGACAGACAGACCGGCGGAGTCACACCATAAGGGTTCCGTTTTTATCTTTTCAGTCCGGAACCCTAAAAACTATATACATACTTTACTAACAAACCTGTGTTTCATTGAGAAGTGCGACCAGGAGCCCGATTCTCGGGCCGATCGAGATTAATAATGTCGTATAGAGATGATCTCTATTGACGTAATCTCTACGGGAAATCTCACCCAAATCTCGAAGACAGCAAAATTTCTTATTCTGGGGCATGATAGAGATCATGTCGAGCGACAATCTCAATGTTTATTGCAACATATGTTTCGTTTTTCTTGGTTGTGTTTATTTTCAATCGATTATAAAATATCGAAATACTTTTTAAGTATTTCTACTGAATTCAATATCAAGAACAAAAGTGTTATTAATTTACAATAGTGTAATCCATAATTATGGTGATTTAACACGTAAACATTATATAAAACTCGATTAAGAACTTACGTGAAAAGGAGCACATAAAAACTGTTTGGACTTCGCAGTTTCGTGTCAATGACGTAAGTATTTGTAAGCTGTCAATATTTTCCGCCATTACGCCACCGACATATCTAATGTATAAGAAAATCGGTGATAAGTACTACCATCTCGATCGCTACCGACCACTCATTGCAACTCGATCGCTGGGAGTAGACATATCTCGAGTGTGAGATTTTGAGAATACGGAAGTTGTGTTTCGTTCGATATCCATCATGTTTTTTCGAAATATGTCTATCATCTCAAATGGCCCGAGAATTGGCCTTCTGTACCTAGAGGAGAACAGCCGTACACCGTGACAGCTACCGGACACCGGACGTACGAACGATTTTCGGCCCAAGCTGAAGCATAGAACTTCGTACGCTTCGCTCGTTCTTTCGATTATTTTGTAGCGTGCGTGTGTAAGATCTTAATAAAGGGGCATAACCCGCAAGAGTTAACTTGAGACCTCGTTCCGTTCGTATGACGTTAGTACGCGCTCGAGTCTCAAGTTAACTTGAGACCTCGTTCGTATGACGTTAGTACGCGCTCGAGTCTCAAGTTAACTTGAGACCTCGTTTGTATGACGTTAGTACGCGCTCGAGTCTCAAGTTAACTTGAAACCTCGTTCGTATGACGTTAGTACGCGCTCGAGTCTCAAGTTAACTTGAGACCTCGTTCGTATGACGTTAGTACGCGCTCGAGTCTCAAGTTAACTTGAGACCTCGTTCGTATGACGTTAGTACGCGCTCGAGTCTCAAGTTAACTTGAGACCTCGTTCGTATGACGTTAGTACGCGCTCGAGTCCCAAGTTAACTTGAGACCTCGTTCGTATGACGTTAGTACGCGCTCGAGTCTTAAGTTAACTCTAGCGGGATATATTTATATGTATTTTTATGGTCCCGTATCCAAATGGCAAGAAACGGAACCTTTATGGATTCGTCATGTCTCTCTGTATGTCTGTCTGTCCGTATGTCACAGCCACTTTTTTCCGAAACTATAAGAACTATACTATTGAAACTTGGTAAGTAGATGTATTCTGTGAACCGCATTAAGATTTTCACACAAAAATAGAAAAAAAAAACAATAACTTTTGGGAGTTCCTCATACTTAAAATTAGAACTGAAACTCAATTTTTTTTTTCATCATACCCATGCGTGTGGGTTATTGGTCATTAAAAAACCGGCTAAGTGCGAGTTGGACTCGCGCACGAAGGGTTCCGTACCATTATCTATAAAAACGGCAAAAAAATCACGTTTTTTGTATGGGAGCCCCCTTTAAAAAAAACTTATTTTGTTGATAGTATTTGTTGTTATAGCGGCAATAAAAATACATAATCTGTGAAAATTTCAACTCTCTAGCTATCACGGTTCTTGAGATACAGCCTGGTGACAGATTATCTATAAAAACGGCAAAAAAATCACGTTTTTTGTATGGGAGCCGCCCTTAAAAAAATATTTTATTTCGTTTTTAGTATTTGTTGTTATATCGGCAGCAGAAATATATAATCTGTGAAAATTTCAACTCTCTAGCTATCACGGTTCTTGAGATACAGCCTGGTGACAGACAGACGGACGGACGGACGGACGGACGGACGGACAGCGAAGTCTTAGTAATAGGGTCCCGTTTTACTCTTTGAGTACGGAACCCTAAAATGATATTGAGGTTCCTTTCTTATATATATTTTTAAAACTGAATAGGTTGCGCGAGAGACACTTCCAAAATGTGGGGACACACTGTAACTTCTAAAATAAGAGAATGATAAAACAAAAAAAAATATATGATGTACAATACTATGCAAACTTCCACCGAAAATTGATTTAAACGAGATCTAGTAAGTAGTTTTTTTTTAATACGTCATAAATCGTAAACCGCAATTTATTTTACGGAACCCTTCATGGGCGAGCCCGACTCGCACTTGGCCGCCCTTTTTTAGGAATCCGTACTCAAAGAGTAAAACGGGACCCTATTACGAAGACTCCGCTGTCCGTCTGTCTGTGTGTGTTTGTCTGTCTGTCCGTCTGTCACCAGGCTGTATCTCAATAAACGTGATAGTTACACAGGTGAAATTTTCACAGAGTATGTATTTATGTTGCCGCTATAACAACAAATACTAAAAAACAGAGTTTAATAAATATTTATAGTACGGAACCCTTCGTGCGCGAGGCCGACTCGCACTTGTTTTTATTTATTTATTAATGGAGAGAAAGCCTTAAATCAAGTTCCAAGTAGGTACAAGTATTCATGCTGGTCCCATGTAATCAAATAGATGAGTCTGTTTCGTGTCATGCATTGTTGTTATGTTTAACAATAACAGTGCGTCGTGCTCTCACACACTTTGGTTTTGTTTACATGGCATAGCCATTCTCATACGTAAATTCCACTGTGGACCAACCCGTCAATAACATTGGTAATCTGATTCTGATGTCATTCATTACAGATGTCATTATGATTTCGTCCAATTTAAGTTAATTGACTCATTATGCCGTGTATACTCTGAATGACAGAATAAAGTTTAACACAAGCCTTTGCCTTGATCAGAACACTTCTTGGGACAGCTAAACTATCACTTGTGGTAAAGAACAAAGTTAAAGTAGTGGGAGTAGAGTTGGTTGTTATCAGCGTTGTTCGCGGCTATCACGCGTAAAAGAGACTAAATATTTCCCCTCGCGCGGAATAAAAGGAACACGTCCCCCTGACGCCCACTCCACACTTCAGAGTCCTTACACTGTACGAGAGTTCTTACGCCTCATTCTTTTGTTTATTGCCTATTCACACGTAAATGTTAAATGCGGGCAAATGATATTATTTTATTTATTTATGCGAGCACTCCCACTTCTATTTATAATTGTGCTTATATTTTATACTAAGATAATTGCCAATGTATACCTAGTTGACGTTTAAACGTTAAATGCGCTATTGTTTCAAGTATGTAAATGATTACGCGATCACCTTGCAGGATATTCGTATCCAATGATTTTCATTTTGGTGTTCATGTTATTTCTTCCTGAGAAGACTGAACTAATAAAACTTAAATACAACAGACATAAAAATGTCCTCATGTCAATTGCTCTGAACTATCGTTCACGGTTCTTCATAAAGCGTTTCGCAAACAAACCTCCGCGTTTTAGTAGGTATTTCAAAGAAGTGTGACATTATGCAATTGAATATTGCATGTGACAAGGAGGCGAGATTGCACCGTGAGCGTTCGCGAGCCATTGTGGACCGGCCCCAGAGACGCCGGCGCCGCACACCCTAACTTATATTCGATTCCGTAATGGAATAAAACTGCGCTATTCACCACCTTTTCCCACTCACCACATTTCTCACCATTAGTATAACTTAAACCCAAAAGCCGTAACAAGTATGCGACATCGGGGATCGGACCTTAAACTGGTGGTAGCTGAGTTGTCGATAAGTATTGTGTGTATCAACCAAGGAGCGAAAAGAAGGAGGTAAGATACAAACATCGGTTCTGCGCTTTTATATATTGCAGGCAACACTTTCCTTTTTTACTGCCAACATTCGCAACTGTTAGCACACTTTTGCATATTGCTGTCGAAGTTTTTCCAGGAGTGGTCGTAAAGTGTAAGAAGCGTTTTGTCTCAGTTTTCTATTCAGTAAAATATTGCACTGAAAAATCGGTCCTTGTTATTAACAAAATAAGTAGGTTTTTAATAAAATTGACATACGTTCATAATACACGATAACAAATTACAGAAAAGATAAATTACAGAGTGAATTGAAAAATAAACAACATTATTTGGAAAAGCTCTTACTTCTTTTTTATTGACATTGTAATTGTTTGTAACAATTATTTATAAAGAATGGACGTTTTAAATACACACATTTTTTATAACAGTTGTAGTTGTTCATTCATCATAAAACATATTATATGGCATCATAAAACAAACTGGGAATCAAAGCGGTGTTTAAATTTTCACAGTATTAAGCACAGTTAAACAGATATACATTCTCATCATAAGTAAAACCACCGGAAACATGAAGTTGTTAAGATCGAGTGAAGTTAAATTAGTGTTGTTTGTTTGTATTCAGAGCAGAGCACGGGCAATCGCGGGGTTTATTATTAAATCGCGTGTTTGCGATCCGCGAGGTAATTGGCTGGTGCAGTAATTAACCACTAAACAGTAGAGATAGCGTGTGCTCGGAAGACGTAGGAGGCGCGAGCGTCGCGCGCTCAAATTGGATTCCTTCAAACATTATGCTACAGCTAGGCGTTGCGTCGCAGTCAGCATTGTAATGCATGAGATTACCGAATGTGCAAGCTAGTGGGATGGCAGTCTCGCCATTCAACCAATGTGCATGGACAATTAACTTGATGAAACAATGGCCTTGTTTACTGCACCTGAGTCAGTGATCGTTTAAGGACATAACGAGCGACGAGCGAGACCGTTTTGCGTTTGTTTCTCAAAGGTTATATTTAAATCTACGTGTCTGTGAATGAGTAGTAATATTTTGTAGTTACATGATTTTCACACATAATTGGGCGTAGTGGCGTGGACTTCTCTCCGTCTCACTGAGCATACGCGTAAGCGAGATGGAAATGCGTGCTAAAAGCGCGGATATCATGTTTTTTAATTATATTTGTTTGTGCGTACATTAATAAGCAAAATCATTTTACCAGATTTGAGAACTTATCATTGTACAACTATTAAACCAAAGATCATTGTTAGAGATGAGAGAGTCTTAAAGATCCAACCAAAAACATCCAAAAGAAGGGTTAGGTTTGAAAAATAAAAGTATCAAGAAAATTATTGCTAATCGTGTTTTCACTTTTAACAGACTGAAGAAAAACAGTTTAAGATTCATATACTGTAAGGACAGATATGTAATCACTATAGATGTTGAGATCTAGGTCGATAAACATTGGCAAATTTTCATATGGGGGCTCTTAATCGTGTCATACGTCACTGAACTCTCACTGGAGGGTTTGGGTATTTTGTTATAGGTGCTAGGTAGATTGTTTGGGGCAATTTTAAACGTTAGCAATACGTTTACTTCTATGAGGCCGGCAAACCCAGAACCCAGTCCATGATTCCAAATCCAGTGTCGCAACGTGAGCGGTTATTTTAGTGACACATAACTATTTCATTCAAATTGATATTAGTTTAGTTTAATTCTTTTTTTTTTGGTAATAATGATTCATAAGCATTTTTCTCATTTGGCAACGTTACTTGTACAGTCACCGGCATCAACATATGATGGAAAGGCCGCAAAAATATCTGATGACAACTCTATTCCTAGAGCCGTTAGAGCGTGTCACATTTTTGCCGCCTTTGATCCATCATTATATTGATGCCGGTGACTGTACCGGTCATTTTGCGACGTTATTATGGGGAACAGTTTCCCGAGAGTGAATTAATAGTTTTTATATCAAAATCAATCATTATTATGTAAATAAAAAGCTACAGCTCATTAATGCACCTACAAAAAGTAGTGCAATATAATAATATTATGAAGAATCTGTACATGTGCAATCTGAGGTTGCAATAAATGCTATGCCTATGATTATTACTTGCTATCATAACGTCACTTTTTAAACACCAAAATTAATTATAAACTGGAGGGTGTCCTACTGATCCGCAATTCTATCGGTCTTAAAAGAAAGGACACCTCCTAAGCAGATCGCTTTTACATTAAGTACAGTAGACGGCAAACTTCGTGCGCAAATGACCTTGCCTGCGCAAAGGCGAATTGTACGTGCAAGCTGCCCCCCCACTTCCCCTCATTTGCGCACGAAGTTTGCCGTTTACTGTATGTCTCATTCATACTGAAGCCAAATATAACATTCGAAACGTGACACGTCCTCTATATCTCGCAGCTCTTATTAAGAAGAAAGAATTTATAAATTCATGGAAGTGGGGATATCTCTATGGTATGCCGAAGACGGTTTGACGCACTAACCACTCAATAAAATATAAATGAGACTTTTAGATTCCCAACTTATCTTCGCTGCATCCATTATTTAGTCGCTACACAAACAGAGATGCAGCACGGCTATCACAAGACGGCTGCGACATACTCTCGAGCTTTCTCGCGCTACCCGTCTCATTCTTATTAGACCACTTAGAAAGAGACGAATAGTGCGAGAGAGCTCGAGAGTATGTCGCGGCCGTCTTGTGATAGCCGTGCAGGCCCCTATTTCACCAAATCGACAATTGTCTCCTGACAATGACAATTCGACTTACATGGCTGCGTCGACAGGTTAAGGCGGTTGCTGGACAGCTTATTAACCCAATAATGTACGTGGAATTGTCATTGTCAGGTGACAATTGTCAAGATAGTGAAATAGGGCCCTGGTCTTAGTAATGGCCATTCAAAACGCCTGGAGCACGCTTTTTACAGGGCAGCGACTCGATACTTATCTCATTAACAGGGGCTACATCCTAAGGATATGGCTTATATTTCATGACCTTGTAATTCTGATTTTGAAAGACAGATATGAAAGTGAGGATATCCCTAAATTGTGCCGGTGACGTCACATATTTTGAATCTCGAATTGGGCCCGAGCTGAAACTTACCTTTAACCACTCAAGTTAGTTAATGATACGAATAGTGCATTAACGCAACTTTTTGAGTCCCTACTTTAAGGCCCATTTGACATGATACAAGTTTCTTGAACGCCTATAATTATTGCACGGCTATAATTGTATTCAACTATTGGCAAGTGTAAACCCTTAACTTGTAAGATACATGACGAGTTGCTACAATTATTGCACGTATTCGCGCAGCCGCAGATTTTCATTCAATATTGAACGTGCAACGTGGATGGTGAAAAATAAGCAAAACCGTGAAGAAATTTGGTTATTCGGATTTAATTAAATTTATATAGGTACCTAAATATATAGAAACCATTGACTTCCGCTTCATCCTCAATTCATAGCTCCAGACAAAGTGTTCGACGCACCCTCAGAGCATAGAATACTAGAGAGAGGACAAGCCGCCGGCGGCCGTGTCGCAGCTGTTAGCTCAATGGGCATACTCTGCCATACTGTGCACGCGTGCTGATCGCAGAGAATATTACGTTTTTTCCCAAAATGCCTGATATGATGCGCGTGTATTGTCCAATAAGCGCGTAGGTATACAAGTGTGTGTGTTTTAGGTGTGTGCGTGCTTTGTCTTGTCAATTACTTGGGCGTTGTGTGGGTTAATGAACTTGCGACAAGCGTTTTCAATACAAATCGGCCGGCATGTCCGATCTCCTTATATTCATACATCTGTGGACGCACCAATTATTTTTCTACGTTCTATCCATTTTTTAACCCAACACCTCTTATTGCGACGTTTTCTTAATAAGACCGTCGTTAATACCGCAGGAACAATGAGCACACCTCCACGTACGGAATCTATCTTTAAAATGATAGATATGAAGCGGTACTTCTTGTATTCAATTAACTGTTGGGATCTGTTTACACCTAAGTATGCCAGTATTGAATTCAAGTTGCATCTTTAATGCTACAATATCACACTAAGTTTAGACAGAGCAACTTTTTTAATGCCTCAATTTTATTGCATGGGATATGCAAGAAACTTGCATCGTGTGAATGGCCTTTTCACCTCACCGGCTCGAAAAGGCTTGCTTTGTCGCTCAAAATCTGCGTGCAAAAGTCGATTATATCCGCTAGCGTGGAAAGAGTTTTTGAATTTCGAACGTGACGCTCTATTGCGAGATCCAACTTTTTTCTATAGGAATGAGAGCTCATTATTCTGCGTTCAGAAACTTATGGTTTAATGCTAATGATTCATTATTATTATTTACATAAAATAATTTAATAATAGGGACTTAGTCTTTCTTAATTAAGTAGGTACATATGAAATATTCATAATTAGACTGACTTATAAAAATACAATACAAATAACTAATTTTTAAATGTAGTTTTACATTTCAAAATTTTACGCTTCGTGCAAATTTGGAACGCACCGTTTAAAAAGTTAATTTAAGAAAAAACTCGTGTACCTACATTTCATTGTTTTGTTTTGTTCTAAAGCCACAGTAATATCAAAATAATGGAAGTTATTTATAGATTTTAGCGCAGAAGATATACATAAAATGAATTTTAATGCCGGCTGAGTTAGCGGAAAAAGTAAAATATGCGTATTTGAGCCTTAGTTTACCCGTGAGTACCTAGTACCTACCCAAAAATACTTTGACTTTTTAATGTAAGCTTGGAGTCTATTCCAAAATGCGAAAATGTTTATGTTACATTTAATAATTATAAAATGCTTCGATTTTGATGAGATGTAAACATACGTTTATTGAAAATAAATACCTATCGCTTCGCTCATGGTTCAATCTAACAATCCTTCGCTAGCTCGGCTTTCAATACAAGCACTTGCGCCAAACAACAACTTTGCAGCCTTGCATAACAAATAACTATTATATTCCTTGCACCTGTTATTACTCGATACATCCCGGCGCACAAACAGAGATGCTGTTATAGTAATGGCTGTTCAAAACCCCCTAGAGTGTCTACAGGGCCGCAACTCCATGACAAAAGGACATACCTCTAGCAAATCGCTTTTATTTATATCTCTGTCATTCTGATTTTGTGTGATTAATTGATTATCATTGACATATTCAGAATCTCGAATTGGGCCCGGGTCGAAGCTTACCCCTAACCGCTCAAGTTAGTTGATCATGCGAACAATGCACTAACGCGACTTGTTGAGTTCCTACCTTATTCCTTGCACCTGTTAATAATCGCTACATCCCGGCGCACAAACAGAGATGCTGTTATAGTAATGGCCGTTTGAAACGCCTAGCCCTCGGACTCGCGCAGTTAAAGTTGCCTCATGAATATTGACGACGCCTCCGACTGCTCGCACCGCGTTAAGCCCGGCACAATACTATTTTCACTGGAGCTCGATTTGCTTAAGTTAATGGCACATTCGAGTGGAATAGTGTTACATTGGTACAAGTTTTGTGATTTACAATTGTGAGTTGCTTGCTGTTGAAGCAGCTGTATATTTATGACCTTCGATAGTTTATTGGAATTATTGGATAACAACGCATTATTGAGATGCTTATTGTATTCCCTCCATCCATCAAGGGCCCGAAACGTACCCGAAGGATTTGAACAGTATTATTGATAGACTATATAGATGTCGTATTTAAAGTAGGGTGAATTCGATTGTGTGTGATAAATAAACTCAGTAATATAAGCGTTTTCGATTTCGGAGTTGCCTAATGGGGATAGGTCCCCTTGAACTGTCAAATATCGCAAATGGAATACCGGCCTAGGTGTTATACATGAACAGGATATAATCCCCACACTGACCGAATGCAGTTCGCAGAATTCACAATATTTTATTGAATTTCCTCCCTCTGAATGTCTTTCTTTCACTTTTACTTCCTGTGTCATCTGTAATAACGAGTGGACACAGCTTAAAGGTCACCGCTCATTCATTACAGCCACCCGGAACCCGTCCCGCACCGCCTCGTCGTTCGGCGTCCACTCGTTGTCGACAGGTGGTCCACGGGTGGACGCCGCGTTGTCACCAGTAAAACTCGCGTGGTCAACGAGACCCCCCCCTCCCCCTCCCGAAACGCGCGTTGCCAGCTCGCGGTTCACGCGAGGCAAGCATGCCAACAGCGAGCTAACATCGAGTGGTACACTCGCAATCCGCGAGCGAGGCGATCCGGTGATGTTACGGAGTTAATGTAGTGAGCGCATGCCCATATGAAGAATACTAACCGCTCGAGACGAGGCGGTGCGGGTCGAGTGCTGGGTGGCTGTAATGAGCTGTGACCTTTAAGGTTAACAGCGATGTGTTTTGAGATCGTTAGCACTTTTACACGTACAAAAAATTATAAACAGTTATCACTAACGTCCTCCAATCCCAGCCCAATCTATTTTCGGCTAGCATCAAGTTCACAGCTCGCTTGCTAGGTGAGAAGGTATTCCGACTACTCGTAATTCATCGCAGTTCCTAGCGGAGTCAGGTCTGTAACGACGTAACATTTACACCCTTCTGATTACTGCTGTCCACGACCGGTCTTGCTTTATGAGGGCACGTCACGTGGGTGCTTATTAACCCCCGGGAGTTAGATTTCAACCCATAAAATATAGCGCTTTTACATAAATACGAATCACACGATCAACCCGCACATCCAGCAATCGAACAAACAGCGAGCAATTCAAAATTTGCTTCTTGTCACTAGCTGCCAATGCTAACGGACGTGTTACGAGTATAATTGTCTGCAAATTAAAGTCGTGTGCAAAAATATTGACCTACATCTCGACGAAATCACGTACGCGATCTTCGCGCGTTGATTTTGTTTGTGTGTGCAACTATGTCAACTGATTGTGTATAATTTTTCTAACTTTTAAAAAATGGGTGATGACAGTAGGGTAGAGGAACCAAAAGATGAACACCACCCAATAGTTGAACGTTTTGTCGTAAAATTGAAATAAAAAAATCGCGATACATTTTACGCCTTCGGGATATTTTTTTCTTAACGCATCATCCCTTTGCCGAGGCTGGCATTAAAACTCCCATACAGTTCCCACACACACACGGCTGTGAGCGGTTGTCGCGTCGAGGTCTCGCACCAAAATCACCGTTTGTATGGAGATTTACTTAAGGAAAGCGCTCTTAAATTTAAGCTCTAAATTATATATAAAATTGAATAAAACGTCTACATGGATTGTTTTGCGTGATATAGATTCTTGATTAATGCCTTTAATGGATTATCTTTCACAAATTGCGTATTTATTGTTAATTTAAGAGATATTTAGCGTTCAACTAACGGTTCCAACTTTTTGTACCTGAGCCAATAGATGAACGGCGTTCATCTACTGGGCAAGGTATAGTTTTTTCAAATGCTTATATACATTCTTATGGAAAAGGTACATAAAACTTTTATGGCTCAAATTAATCGTTTTTTAACTGTTGATTTTTGAACCAAAAGTTGAACGTGAGTATCCATTCGCAACACGGTTATTTTGGGCTTTGTTTTACTATGAAAAGCACGATTGTTCAACAAAGAACCGCTGCCCAGAAGATGAACGAATAAAATTAGTTCGTTCAACTTTTGGCTTCGATTCCAATAAGTGAACGCTCTGTTAAATTTAGTCCGTTCATTCCTTTGCCATCGTGCCCAATACATGAACGAACAACATTTATTCGTTCAAGTTTTAGGCAAGGGTTAGTACAATGAACATCTTAATAACAAATATACGTAATGAATATGAAATCTGACTTATACATTTAAAACCCAACAATTTATCTATTTTAATCTAATGATAAATTAATTAAAAAATGTTTAAATGATTAATATGTAAATAATCTCTTATAATTGTAACCATATGAAAAGGGTACATTTGAAATGTTTTATTCTGTGTTTAGTATCAATATTGTGATTGTTAACTAGTATTAATTGCTATAACAATGATTATATAATAACTAGACCAAAAGTCAGAGGCTGCGCGGTGTTACGTTTTTCTTCGTTCAACTATTGGTGTCAAAATGTTCAACTATTGGGCACAGTGTTCATCTTCTGGGCAAAATGACATACTTCAGCATAAAACCATTTTTAATAAAATACTGTATTGTAATAGGATGGTTTAAAATAGTCATATCCAATCTCGACTATATACGAAATCGTATAAAAAAATTAAATGTAAACAAACTAAATCACCACTCCTCGAAAAAAAATTGTAAAGTTGGGATAGTCGCTTAAACGTTCATCTTTTGGTTCCTCTACCCTAGTCAGAGCCCATTTTGCCGAAGTGGTAAAATTGCGCGCAGCCCTCCATCAACACACTTACCTTCGACTGCCGTTAAAGAAAATCCCCAACCGCCGAGGACGAGAGCCCAAGAACCAGACCAAATTGTAGCTGTATCTACACCAGAAATTGATAAATGGATGACCTACATAGAACAGTGTCTCAACGAAATTTGTAGCATCTCCACAGAAGGTAAGCTGAATACCGATCAAAAATTGAAGGTCCACAACCTTTGCCGCAAAGTCTCTAATGGCACTTCAAGTATGGCTCTTCACTACCAGGCACTTAAAAAAAACAGCCGTTGAAGCTGTACAGGAAAGGCAAGATCTATCAGAACGTCTCCAAGCCCTCAAATACTCTATCGATAATGTTCCTAAGCCTACCCCAAATGCACATTCCTTCGCCGATATAGTTAAAACTAGCCGTAATAATGTTATTCGGCCCAGCAACTTGAGTTCAGTTGCAATTTATCCCAACGATAAACTAAAATCAAGTGAGGACACAAAAAACTTAGTTCAAAAAATGATAAATCCCGAGCAAATGAAATTACATGTTAGAGCGCTGAGAAAGATCAAAAATGGCGGTATCATTATCAGCACGGACTCCAAGAGTGACATCGAGAAACTCAAGCAAACGTTCAAAAATACCTCCTCGGGCCTCACCATCGACAAACCTTACAAACGCAGGCCCAGAATTGTAATAGTCGGCGTACCGTCAGCCCTACAAGAACAAGAAGTTTATAAGTGCATTTATGAACAGAATCTAGCCGATAAACTGCAGGACTTATCTAGGGAAAAAATCTTGACCTCCATTAGATCGAGTCATAAGTCGGGCAAGAAAGATGCTGAGACCTGTAATTACGTCAAAGAAGTGCCAGCCCTTATACGCAAAGCGCTCATATCCCAAAATAGAGTTTTTGTTAATTGGTCTTCGTGCCCAGTGAGAGACTTTACGATCGTCACCAGGTGCTTCAAATGCCAGCAGTTTGGTCACGCCGCCAAGACGTGCAAGCAATCTGACCTCACGTGTGGACATTGCAGTGACGCAGGGCATTCAGATAAGGAGTGCCCAAAGAAAGGACAACCGCTCAAATGTGCAACATGCAGATTTTACAAAAAGCCGAACGAACATAAAACGGGTGACCTTGAATGTCCTGCTAGAAAAATGGCCGAGCAACGTTACATAAACTCGATTGATTACGAAGGGGTCTAATTTAAGGACTTTTGTTTTGACTCATTTTATATGTAGGTACTTATAGATTTACTTATTTCACCTATATTAATCACTAATTCGTCGTATTTTAACGTCGTTCTAGTAAACACGTAGGCCGCAGCGCAACCAATTATTCGTAAAAAAATATGTATTGCACTCAATCACTTAAAACTTGCTTGACATACTTAGTCTAACGCAATTACAGATGCTGACACTGTAATTATGTATACCTAACGTAATTTTAATAGACGATTTTGATATGTATATATACTCATTTGTTTAATTTAAATAGATATAAGTTACTATGTTCTATATGCCAATTGTTTCTAAATGTACTATGTCTGAGACACAGGATCATCCTAGTTCAGACGCATGTAATATCTAATGTATGTACTATGTATTAACACGCAAGCACTTTGTTAAAATTAGCAGTAAGGTTTTCAATAAATTATTCTTATTCTATTCTATTCCATTAAATCATCAGCGCCATAATTTTGGTTTAACGGAAAACGCCGTTTGGAATTTTGAAAATAAAGTAAAAAAAAAAAAAAATATGGATGTATATAGTTACCAGGGTCTGCCTGAAAGCCAGCGTTGCAGTGACCTCGCAATAACATTATGCTGAGGCAAGCTCCTTTTTTACATCACACACACACGCATCATAACTGTAACATTAATTTTAAATTTATATTTTAATTCTTATCTTAAGGTTCACATGTATGTTTAACTATAATTTCGTGTAATGTGATGTTGAATAAAGCTTTTTTACTTCTACTACAACTAATAATAAGTTTCAGTATCACACATTTAACAATTTAAAAATCCTTTTTCATAAACAGTGTTAAAATTTAAATAAAATTTAAATAAACTTGAATAAAGTTTAACACCAGGGCCAAATTTCGGTTTTATTACACAATTCAATTTTGGTTTTATTACCGACAGGTAATTTTAAGTCCGATTTGATGGAAAATATCTACCAGCCAAGATTCGAACTTATGACCTCATGTCTGATAGCCACACACAAGACCAATAAAAAAAAGTTTTATTCTGTAGATACTTATAATATTCCGTTGAGAATCCTTTAAATCATGTTACACTGGAACAAAAGCTGGAGTTATGTTTTTGTGCGGCGCTTTTCATCCCATTCACAATTCAATAAGTTTTCCGCGTTCGCTTTCACATTAAGCTGAGCTAGCGTGTTAGCACGAGCGTGATACACATTGAAATGTGAAAAAGAAGAAAGGAATAGAGGCCCTGATCCGAACAAGCTCGAGCGATGCACAAAGACAATTTTTAATATCAGAATGTGGTCGCTTTTGCGCGGTCTTATACAATATTTAATAACGTATTTCCCAGGAGCACTGCCAGTACAACATGTTTGTTTTTTAGCATGACGTGATGATCTTCTAACCTTTGCAAATATTTTAAATTCCATCGAAAGTAATCTTGCATAGATTGGTTTTGCGGGTCGGTCCTGGATGCCGATGTGAGCTTCCAAGTAATTACGTCACGCTCACGAGCCGTTTTTATTTACGTATTGAACTTTTTATTTAGGTACGTGGATGCGTGTATATTATGGACTAGCTGTTGCCCGCGACTTCGTCCGCGTAGAACTTTTTATCGTCTTAGAAAATGATTTCTCTCAATACAAAATTTGAACCCTCTTTTAGGGGATAATTAAAAAAAAAGTTGATGTTCATTTTCTAGTTTGTGAACAAACAGTCTAAAACCAAAGTTAAAAATCTCATACTTTAAAAATGCCTTGAAATACTCAAACTTTGAAAATTTTAACACTCTTAGGGGATGAATTTGGAAAAACTCTGAAATCAGTTTTGTAGTCTTTTAACGTACAGAATAAGACCGAAGTTAAAAATCTCTTACTCACACTTTAAAATTTTATTGCTCGCCATTTAAAATTTGAACCCCCTATTAAACCCCCTTAGAGGTTGAATTTTTCTAATCGCTGAAAGAACTTTTTTCGTAAACTTTTAAGTCTCTAGCTCAAAAAAAGTGTTGCCCATACAAAGCTTTCTTAACCCCCTTAGGGGTGGAATTTTCTAAAACTCTGAAAGTACTTTATTATTAATTTTAATAAGTAACATTTTGAATAGTTTTAAGTCTAGTAAAAAAAAAAGTTTTTCCCACACAACACTGGCTACCCTTCTTAAGGATCTTAAGGATCCCCTTAGGGATGGAGTTTTCTAAAACGCTGAAAGTTCTTTTTTAGTATTCTAATAAGTAATCTTTTTGCAAAGTTTTAAGTCTAACTCAAAAAAAAGTGTTGCCCATGCAAAGCTTGCTCTCCTTTTTAACCCTATTAGGGGTGGAATTTTCTAAAACGATTTGTGTTCTTTTTTTGTATTTTAATAAGTAATCTTTCTACAAAGTTTCAAGTCTCTAACTCAAAAACATAAACTTTCCCTGATAAAAACTTTGCACCCCTTTTTATCCCCCTTAGGGATAGATTTTTTCAAAACGCTGAAAGTCTTTTTTTTTGTATTTTTATAAGTAATCTTTCTACAAAGTTTTAAGTGTCTAGCTCAGAAAAAGTGTTCCCCATACAAACCTTGCACCCTTTTTTAACCCCCTTAGGGAATGATTTTTGTAAAACGCCGAATGTTCTAATAAGTAATTTTTCGTCAAAATTTTAAGTCTCTATTAAAAAAATATATGTTTTTCCCATACAAACTTTGCACCCTGTTTTACCCCCTTAGGGGTGAAATTTTCCAAAACGCTGAAAGTACTTTCTTTGTATTTAAATAATCTTTCTACAAAGTTTTAGGACTCTAGCTAAAAAAAATAGTTTCCCACATACAAACTTTGCACCCCTATTTTAGCCCCATATTTTTAGGGGTAGAATTTTCTAAAACGCTGAAAGTACTTAATTTGTATTCTGATGACTAATCTTTCTACAAAGTTTTAAGTCTCTATTTAAAAAAAATATTGTTTACCCCATACAAAATTTGCACCCCTATTTTACCCCCTTAGGGGTAGATTTTTTTAAAACACTGAATCTAGGTACTTTATTTGTATTCTAATGAATAATTTCTCTACAAAGTTTTAAGTCTCTATTTAAAAAAAAGTAGTTTTTCCCATACAAACTTTGCACTCTATTTTACCCCTTTAGGGGTAGAATTTTCTAAAACCCTGAAAGTTCTTTATTTGTATTCTAATGACTGATCTTTCTACAACGTTTTAAGTCTCTATTTAAAAAAAAAATGTTTCCCCCATACAAACCTTGCACCCCTATTTTACCCCCGTAGGGGTGGAATTTTCCAAAACGCTGAAAGTGTTTCATTTGTATTCTAATAACTAATTTTTCTACAAAGTTTAAGTCTATAGCTCAAAAAAAAAAGGTTCTCCCATACAAACTTTGCACCCCCATTTTACCCCCTTAGGGGTAGAATTTTCAAAAATCCCTTTTTATCCCTAGCCCACGTTATAAAAGCAACATACTGTGCAAAAATCAACTCTCTAAGATTAGTAGTTTCGGCTGTGCGTTGATGAGTGAGTGAGTGAGTGATTGAGTGAATAAGTCAGTCAGGACATAGGCATTTATTATGTATAAATAGATAGAAGATAATGAAACTCCCATTCAAATATCTCAAAAAATTATGAAGCTACATCCGTTTTAATGTCGCTTGTTAGAGTGAGAACACGATGAGGGACTGTGACCTCAATATACTCGAGCGTCATAGTAAAAAACAATCGTTTCATATGAAGGTGCGTTTTGCGGAAAAGGGACAGAACATACCCCCTATTAAAACTTTGGACTCTTATAACTTAATCATTACCTATATAACCTCTTGCTTTGTTTTTTTCTCCATTTGACTATATTTATTTTAAATTCTTTTTCGAGAAAATACATTATGATTATTTACCATATTTTCGATTCCTGAGCTATAACCACGAACTTCGGAATTCGAAAATATTCGGGTATCTCTATCTCTATCGCACTAACTATACTCGAGTGACAGGGATGCAAATATATGAACATTGAGTATCGGTTTTCGTGGTAGCGCCGCAGGTACTTTGACTGAATGCGCCAAGCGCGTGCCATTGTCATTCAAAAAAAACAAATTCGTATTAATTATATTGTTCAAATTTGTTGATTTCATTTATTGAAATTACGACATAAAACGACATTTGCGCATATAAGTTCTCATATCAGAATCGAATATTTTTTTATGGTTTATATTTTAGCATTTGTCTCGTAAAGGTCTATCGTAGACGGGATTTAAATTATTAATAAGTGAAAGGCAAAGCAATTCCGCCATTTTGACGAAAATTTGACGGTTCTTATAGCTGACAGTTGGAGCAGCGTTTGATTTCAATAAAAATAAATGAAAAATTAAATGAAGTCGTATATTTCGGAAAATTAATTAACTGTCGCAGTCGGATAAAAACTATCCTAAGTTGCAGCTAGAATAATAATGTACCTATATAAAATGTTTCATATTTTTCCGTTCATGGGATGCTGAGAACATTCGAACCGCGCAAAGCTTAGTTTCAAACTGGCTGATTCTTTTTTTAATTTAGAGATTTATTATAAGTGGAGATGACAAACACAGTGTGTAGAATGGAATTTTCGGATGGGTATGAGCTATATTTTATCCCGCTGGTTTGACTGCGTTCTTTGCAATACGCGGGCAGAGCCGCGTAGGCAGCTAGTAGTCTATGGTTTTGTGACGAGTTCAAATGTTTCTTGAGTAATTACTTGGCAACCAACTCAACAAATTATTAAACTATGGAATATATAATATAGTCGATTATTATGATCATCTGGGTGATCCACTCAGGTGATCATATAGAATGCCGTCAATAACTCAGGTTCCATACAAGGATAAATTATCTTTGATCGTAAATGGTTTTGCAAAAACCTTATAAGGTTTCGATCGCAACTGGATTCGAAAAGGAAAAAAATGGTATTCGATCGCAAATGGCTTCGGACAAAGACAAAGAAATGTCCGCAAACAGTTATGAAGTTGAGGTTTCGGACGCAGCCGAAGAGGGTCGTCGGCACTACACGACAATGATGCGATCTGCCAAAATGATACAAGTGTGCAACTGCACTAGGCTTAATGGTTAAATTTTTATAGCACAAACTTTATAAGCTTGATACAAACAAATCGAAGTAAAATAGTGAAATCTATTGCAATAATAAAATATTCAGGTAATCATTTTACACCACACGTCTATAAAACTCAAAATGTATTATTATTGCCTTACTTAAGTCATAAAATACAATTTAGCTCGAGTGATTTCATGTGCCTGTTTTTTGGAATGGTTCTGAATACAAAACGCAAAAAGCAACAAGTAGAATAAAACTTCAGCGGATTCTACATAAATAATCAGATGAGTCAATTTATTCACTAAATGATGACTTCACAATCTAAATGTAAATCGGTTTGTTTTGCAAACTGAACTTATTCGGAACTTGCTTCTTTTGTAAAAAGTGCTTTCGAAGAAACATCGACTGTTTTGAAAAAAGCGAATTGTAATTGTTCTTTAAAAAACAAGATAGGAGATGTGATTGACCTGTGTTTGTTATGTTTGACAAAAATATTAAGTGCCAGTTGCCGAATATACCTAATAAATCTTTATTAAAAAAAATACCAAACTTAATGACCTATTTAATACGTTTCCGTCAAAAATTACATTTTTGGTATAAGCTTTTATTGCCGACTGTAGTTTTCTGTATACCGTCATCAACTACTCAATGAGACGATCTTAACGAGCCCAAACTCAACGGGATTACGTCGGTTAAGTACTGAATTCCCATGGCCACCTTCTGTTTCCGTCATCAGATCAGCTCGATGGTACCATGATATTGAATTGTCGTCCAAACTATACCTTTACGCAAAATATCAGCTCAATCGGTTGAAGATATCTGCTTCAAAATTGAGCTGCAAGATTCCACCCGAACTAAAATGTCCAATGCCAACCACCAATTTCCGCCAATTTGTCACGTAGATAAATTAAAGATCAGAAAAGAACAATAAATTATTTAATAAAAAAGTCACCAAATTTCTAATAAAAAACTGTTTTTACTCACTGCATGATTTTTTTGAAAGTTAATTAGTGATATAATAGTATATAGCTAGATTAATAAATTTTTGTAATAATTAGTATAAGATACTTTGCATGCTCACTATTTTGTAGGTATAATTATGTTTAAGAATTAAGAGATGAGCGCCTTAAAAAGCTGTTGAAAATTAATAAATTTTAGTTTTAGTTAACATTGTAGTGCCCTACAGGGTTTCATAGCTGAAAATATATAATGTACCATCTTGTATTTACCTATGAAAGCAATAAAGATACTGATTATTGAAAGTTTAAAGAGTTTATTTACAAATGAGGTTGAGCAACTAATGGGCGGTTCGTTCGCCTAGGTCAGGCTATGGCTTAGGTGCCAGGTCTGTCTGAGGGGTGGTCGGTCCTTCCGGGTACCCTTACTTCCCTCGCGGTTCGCAGCTGGGCATCGGGAGACGACGGTAGCCCGAGGTGGTGGGTGGATATCTGGTATCGATGGTGCGCCGGGCCGTTCCATGGTGGTAGTAAGTTCCGGGAGAGCGTCACACGCCAGGGGCCTCTTGTGTACTCCCTGGGGGAGCGTCTGCCTCGGACTTCAAAGGTGAAGGTAGTTCCTGCAACGCATACACGTTCATAGTTAATAAGGGGTCCACGGTTGCTCACGCAAGGGGGTGGGGCAATTTACAGAAAAGAGCAATCCAGTATGATGGTGGTGCAGTCCAGGTACAAAACAAGCAAAGCAAGAATCATATGCCAAGCGTGAGTCAGCAATTTTCGTAAGATCATCATCATATCAGCCGAAAGACGTCCACTGCTGGACATATGCCTCCCCCAAAGAGTGCCAAAATGACCGGTCCTGCGCCACCCGCATCCAGCAATTTTCGTAAGATACATAAGATTAATTACCAATTAATTATTATATTAATTGTTAACTAATCCCATCAAAACGATCTAAAGGTGGCTATACATAGTTCAGTCTACTCGTAAAAATTTAGGGTTTATTTTTCTAAGTGATTTATTCATTAACGCATTCACTGCCACCGACGCGTATGTTCCAGTGACTTTCACCGTGTGCCATCGACGCACAGACGCGTTCGTAATTACGTAAAGTGCATTACATAAAGTACATTTTAAAAAGTGTGGCACCTGGCGAATGCCCAGGAAAAGGAGGTGGCAGTGAATGCGTTAAAAGGTTAAGCAAGAACGAAAATGCAAAAGCAAGGCCGGCGGAGTGCATTCGTATAGCGTAGTGCGTTAGCATGGGATTCTCGGATGATTTTAATACATTTATGATTAGGAAATTATATACCGTGGATGATATTCATGGTATATCAAAGTAGTAAGCCTTTTTCTCATATATTTAGGATATACATTAAGCATAAGAAGTATAAGCCAAGCTTAATACAATGCCAAGCAGGCAAAAACACCACCGCAGCAGAACCATGGTAACCGATATAGCCCTCCGAATCGCTAAACTTAAGTGGCAGTAGAGGCACATTGCACGTAGGGCTCCCATACAACAAACGTGATTTTTTTGCCGTTCTTTGCCGTTTTTATAGATAGTACGGAACCCTTCGTGCGCGAGTCTGACTTTCACTTGGCCGGTTTTTTTTTATTTCATTTTGTCCCTGCTTGAACACTATCGAGAAAGATGATACTGAAATAGCTAGGTTATGTTAAACGCTAGACTCATTTGTAGCCTATAAAAGCGACTATTATTTTAAGCCTGTTGATTTATTTTTTGCAATCAGTTAGGTATGTATTATATTTTATCGTTAGGTACTTTCATATTACCGACATAGGGAAACAGTTTCTTCAGATCGATTTCCCATTAATAATTAATTATGGGCACAATAACAGCTAAATCTAATTGTCTGTAAGAAGTTTAACAAAACATTTCGTTTGATCTAGATTCGTGATTCGTCCGTTATTTCAAATAATTAATTTAATTAGTAATTTGGGGGAGAAATATCAAGGATGCTTGACTGACTTTAAATTGAATAAAATTAAAATTTATTTCTTTAATACAAATTCCTTATTAACTTAACGTTAATTTTTTCCGCATAATATAGAAAATATTATGATGTCGATACTGGCTCATTGACTAGTAAATGGAAATGCATAATAGTTATTTGTTATACAAGGGTGCAAAGTTGTATTTTAACCGCGAGTGTGGAATTGAAACACGAGCTAGCGAATGGATTCTAGGGTTGAGCCACGAGCTAGCGAATGGATTCTATGGTTGAACCACGAGCGAAGCGAGTGGTTCAAAAATAGAATCCTGAGCGAAGCGAGTGGTTCAAAAATAGAATTCTGAGCGTAGCGAGTGTTGCAACACACGAGACGTCAAAATAACTTGCACCCGTGTGTAACACAAATCTTTTCACCTCACTAAAGCGAGAAAAAAAAACAAAAATTTTTTTTTATATTAAAAAGGGGGAAAAAAACATTAAAAATGTGAAAAAAAATTAAAAAACATGTAAAAAGAAACAAAATATTACAAAATTTAAAAAAAATATATATTTAATAAAGAGGAAAAGAGAAAAAACATTGAGAAACAAAAAAAATACCATTAAAATAAAGAAAAACTTTTAAAAAAGGCAAAAAGATTTTTTCAAAAAACATTAAAAAAAACTGTTAAAAGAAAAACGAAGCAATAAAATAGAGACAAAAACATATAAAAAAGAAAAAGGTTACAAAAAACATAACATTAAGAAAAAAAACGTAAAAAAAGACAAAAAACAAAAAAAAACGTAAAAAGAAAAAAATTACAAAATACATTATATTAAGAGAAAAAACGTAAAAACAAACAAAAAAACATGTAAAAAGAGTGAAAAAAAAAATGTAATAATGGAAAAAGAAAAAAACCTTGAAAAAACACATATAAATCAATAAAAAATAAAAAAACATTAAAATATGGCAAATACATCAAAAAAATATAAGAGAATTTCAAAAAACCTTGAAATAATAACTAAAAAACATAAAAAAAAAGGAAAAAAACGCATAAAAAAGAGAAAAAAGACCAAAAAAACCTAAAAAAAGGAAAAAAAACATTCAAAAAGAAACAAAACATTTATAAAAAGGAGAAAAAAGCAAAAATCATTGAAAAAAGAAAAACAAAGCAATAAAATAGAGGCAAAAACATAATAAAAGAAAAAAAGATACAAAAAACATTAAAATAAGAGAAAAAACGTATAAAAAAGATAAAAAAAGACAAAAAACTTAAAAAAAAACATTTAAAAAGAGAAAAAAGTGGATAAACCACAAAAATAAATCAAAAAGAAAAAAACATATATTTTTTTTTTTTTTTAAAGTGGAAAAAAAAACATTAGAATGTAGACAAAAACATCAAAAAAATTAATAGGATTTCAAAAAACATTAAAAAAAGACGAAGATTTAAAAAAAAAGAAAAAAACGTATAAAAAAGACCAAAAAAACATTAAAAAGAGAAAAAAAATACAGAAAAATATTCAAAAAGAAACAAAACATTTAAAAAGAGAAACAACATTTTTAAAAAGGAGAAAAATAAAAAAGATTTATAAAACAAAAAAAACATTAAAAAAAAATTAAAAACATTTAAAAAAAGAATAAAACATTCAAAAAAGGTACCTTAATAAAATAAATCTGATGGGCGAAAAATGTCCTGTCTGGACTGGCCTTTACATGTTATTATGTTTAAGAAAGTTACTAATAACACGTTCGGATTTCAAATATTCTTTGCACTCTTGTGGATAAAATGCAGTTTTGCTATCTGTTTTTAAAGAATAAAAATGGGCTTTCCGAGTTAGTGAGGTGAAAAGTATTAAGCACCTAACTTAAGTAAAAACATGCAGCATTAGGTAGATGTCGAAAACAAAATATGTAGAATCCGAATCTCGCGTGCGCCGTACTAAACGGCGATCGCAGCTTAACAAAAGAGTAATATCTTCACGTAAAAAGCTTTACAGGGGGTCAATTCAGTTTGAGAATTAACTAAGCGAGAGGAGCAAATTCGCTTACAATTTGTGTTCGACAGTAAGCACAATTTGCAATCAGCAAAGCCTGTTTCTCTCCGCGACGTCGCTTAGTTTGGAGAATTATTAGGCGTATTATAACAATAGTCGACAGTCGTGCTTGGCGCGGCGAGTATTATAACAATGCTTGCCGCGGCGGCGGCACTACACGCTGGCTTGAATGAGGACCTAAGTTTGTTCAAGAGCTCCATTTAAGAGCTTCCGTTGAGCTTGTTCTCTAATAAATTATTTATTGAGGCATTTAAGCTCCTTCAGTCATCTATCACGACTGTATTAGGTCCTTTGTAGTACCTATAGTGTTGGTATTTCTTCAGGATTATTTAAGGTGCCGTAGGTTCATGGTCTTCTCTCCCTCTCACTGATCATAAGCGTGACCGAGATGGAAGTGCGTGTTCGGAAGCGCGGATATCATGTTTTTTAACTTAATTTTTTTGTGCGTTAAATAAATAAAAAAGTAATCACTACCCTCAAACATGATATTGCCGATTTTTGGAACCAATTTTAATGTTAAGCTTTTGTGGATTATTTGTTACAAGTGTTTTAAGTGTATTTTAGACCTAACGAGTATGCTCGTGATTTTTTTCTATCGAGCGAAAATTACTTAATCATGTTTCGAATCACTGATATCGCTGCAGAAAAGCCTCAAGTACTTACTATTCGTATTTGAAACCATATTATTATAAACAGACGCATTATATTGTTTCAAAAACTCTGTTCGCTTAACTTCGCTGAACCTACGGCGCCTTCAAGAAATTTTGTTTGCTATGAATTGATCTACATTATTGAATACCATGTTGGCAAACATTCATACGCGGGCTTTTAAAACGTTATAACAATAGCGCTATTATTTATAACTCTATAATTCCGTTATTTGCCGAGATTTGTAAAGAAATTTTAAATATATCGTTATTTATAACGTTATAATATCACTATTTTCATAACGTTTTAAAGGCCTGAGCATACGGCCTACCCTCAGAGCATAGAATACTAGAGAGAGGACAAGCCGCCGGCGGCCGCGTCGCAGTTGTTAGCTCAATGGGCATACTCTGCCATACTGTGCACGCGTGCTGATCGCAGAGAATATTACGTTTCTTCTCAAAATGCCTGATATTGCGCGTGTATTGTCCAATAAGAGCGTAGGTATACAAGTGTGTGTGTGTTTTAGATGTGTGCGTGCTTTGTCTTGTCATTTACTTGAGATTTGTGTGGGTTAATGCGACAGGCGTACTCAATGCAAATCGGCCGGCATATCCGATCTCCTTATATTCATACATCTGTGGGCCTACCTAATAGCAAGCGGGCTCGGTCGTGTGTGAGCGGTTGCAACTCCATAGGTCTCACATACATATAGCGTACTACCTAAGCGTTGTCCTTCCTTCAATATTATTTCACTTCTGCGCTCGACACTACACACTTCCACCATCTCCTCCGTAGTCACTTTTGAATTTTCTCACTGCCCATTTTAATAAATAATAATGTAAGTATGTTGATTTTAATCCATTTTTTTAAATCACGAAATATGATAATGTTGAACAATATATATATATATATATATATAATAGGTTGACTGGTAGAGAATTCTTCATAGCATTAAGTTCGCCTTTTGTACTATAAGTTCTTCTTTTGTGCAATAAAGATTAAATAAATAAAACAATTGCATTATTATTTAATTTATTTGTTGCATATTTATATTAATTGCATATTTAAGCACTCGTCAACCGTTAAGTATAGCTATACCTGTCTACATAGTCACTTGAAAGCCAATTTCTACTTCGGTTTGAAAACTCCGAGTTGATTGACGTGGCTATAAAAAGGTAAGTTACGCTTGTCTGACGAACGGCTGAATAATGAAATACACACAGTATAATTATTACTAAGCCCGTCGGGAAACAAATGCTGTCGTTAGTTATTCAGTGTTGTCCAGTATTCAGGTATTCCGTGCGGCAGGAGCACGGAACCACAGAAGCTGTGCCGCATCATGATTGCGGTAATCGCAGTACATCTACCGCAACCCGACTTAGTATCTATGCTAATGACATTAACGGAACATACGTAGTGCCATCCTCACGTACAAGTCATTTCTAAGACCAACGCTGCGAGCCGTATTTTACTAGGAAAAAGCAATTTTTAAGCAGTCTCCCGGAATAAAATGTAAATTTCCCGGCTGTAAAGCTGAGTCCAGCCAGATCGTGAACTCCTTTTAATCGCTATTTTTCATCATTTCCACAAAGATTCCCGCTTGCTCGTTTAAGTTTCAGTTGGCTTTGCAACGAAATCACTTTCCAGCAAGTTATATTGTTAAATACTCGTAAAATTGTCTCATGAATATTCATATCCATATATTGATAATTTCAATTTATGATAACTAATATTCAAGCAGTAGCAGGAATTAATTAACAAAATTTACATCACCATATTGTATCAACAGGTATCGAAAAATAATATGATATATTAAATAATAATATTAATAAATATTATGGGACAATCTTACACAAATCAACCTAGGCCCACGGTAAGCTCAGTAAGGCTTGTGTTGTGGGTACTAGGCGATGATATATATAATAGATAAATACATATAGATACTTATATACATATATAACATCCATAACTCAGGAACAAATATTCGTGATAAACACACAAATAAATGCCCTGACCGGGATTCGAACCCGGGACCTCCAGCTTCGTAGGCAGAGTCACTACCCACTGGGCTATGGAGGCCGTTATTGAACTGTGTTCCTTGTTTATACCAAAAGGCCTGACCGGCTACACCTACCGCTGAAACGCAGCGTATTAATTAATCCATTCAGGCGTTAATCGTTACTAAAACCTGCTTATAATATTTAGAAACCTGAGGCAATGCACGTACGCAAATAACAGATACGTAGATTAGATATGTTAGCTGTTTCAATTATTGTTAAATGGGTTTACGTGTTACCTTAACTAATTACGGGACGGCTGCGCAGCGTGGAGCAGACGACGCCGACACGAGAATGTGTTTAAACGTTATTGTCCCGGTAACAGGTTCCCCAAATTAATCGGATTTAACACTATACATCACGCGCCCTTCCGGCCGTCGGGGCTTCCTGCTCGGGTTTCTCCGGTTACGCCGGCTTGTCAATCTGAACTTGCTGCCATGCGAGTACTGTTGCCCTTTGTCACAGACAGCTCTTTGTTCAGATGCACTGGTCCGTTATGACTAAATAAATAAAGCAAATTAATCTCTCACAAGTAGCTACATTCGTGTGGCTAAATGCAAATCTTGTATAATTAGTGTTATTTGTTTCGTATATTCTACAAGTTGCATTTATGTAGTATGCTATTCTCATATTAAGTAGGTAGTGTTAAGACAACTATGTTAGAATAAAAATAAAACCATTTAGTTCCAAGGTCATTTTAATTTATTTTATCCACACTACTTCAACATAACTTATTGCTAAAACAAGCAAGCACTCAACTAGTTATAATAGCTCCATTAATTTTTATTTACTTACCAAAAACTACCAAGGAAAAACTAGAACTACTTTATTGGATAACGCAAGCAACAAGCTCTAATCCATTATTTAATTAAATACAACGGTAATTAAACCATTAAAATTGTTCATACCTATTTACTACAACTGCATCAAGCTGTACACTTAATATCATTTAATTCAGGTTTAAAACATAAAGCAAATTAAACACCTCATAAGTATGCACTATTATTAATCAATAAAACCGACAGAAACCAAAAATCAACGGTTAAGAACCAACAGGGCAATTATCACTCACTACTATTTAATGTAACTTTAAACAAAAACCATCGTTTGTAAAGTGTAACGAAAACTTAACACGGAAACAATTCTTAACTAATACTATGTAACTACGTAAAAGCTTTAAACGACAATCCGCTATTTTTAAACTTTAAAAAATCAAATCAACTACGATTTAAGTACAATAACGATAACAAATCAAACTTAATAAGCAATAAGGCCTCAAACTGCTATAGTCTGAACATAAGTTAATTTTTAAGAGCAAATACTTATCTTTTACGGACACCAGAAGCACAACTTTTTCTTGAATTACCTTCTGCTACGAAATAGCGAACGATACTGATCACTCCTGGTTCGCTAACCTCCCATTCCGAGTGACAACTCCCTCCAAAGCTAACTTACTCCGGAATGGTCAGTTTGCGATCCACCAATCACGTTATGGGAAGACAGTGGCGTGGTCGTTGCTAATTGGTCCTTTTTGGCGGGAACGTAGGCGCCAAACACCGCGTAGACACAGCGCCCTCTTGTGACAGCCACAGAAACGAAGTAACTTGTTGTTTAGAAGGAATGCCAGCCCCATCCGCGCGATCATCACGCCATCTTCTGGTTAAGGGTGAGACTACCGCGGCCCTTATTGACAGTAGGTAGGTACGTGACTACCTCAATTTATTTATTTATTCGTATGGCATGGGTACAGTTCTTTACAAACATATATTAAGACCATCGTGGGTTAGAACTGTATGTTGCTGCGAGGCTATTAGAATAAGCAGTGCAGCAGCCAGAAGTTGATTACTCTATAGCACCACCCGGGGGACACGTGCAGGAAACTGAGGGTAAATCTTCCTGCGGACGCGAGTAACCATTGCCACCCTAACCTACCTCAATCACTGATCAGATATCTTATGTGGCTAAGTAGGTAACTGCCGATAAAAAAAAACATAAATCAAAGTTTGTATTTACTCTTGCAAAAGCGCACTACACGTGGTAACCAAATGTTCAAAGATCAGTTGAAATATTTTTGTCATACCTTAAATTTGACAACACTTAAAATCACACAAAATCGGTGCAATAAACAATATATTTCTTTAAAACAAATCACGAGTCACAACTCGAAGTAAAGCTTGTTAAAAACTATGCATGTTGTGTATACTTTTAAATCATTTGCGCATCACAAACAACGTAATGGATGGCCGCAGTTTCTCAACTTCGGCTATCTATCTGAGTTACTGTCGTGACAAATTGCTTTATGACGTATTTAACTATTGGTGCTAGACCTACTTTAATGTTAAGTAATTGAGAAAAATACGGTCGCTGTTGACAAACGAGGCAACTACGATATATTAACATGCGTTCGGAAAGTTATGCGATTACCCTGCACATCTAATTGTTACCTGCACATTCATTTAATGTCTATAAATGATAATAGAAAACACTGCACGGGAAATGGAACAGGTTAGAAAAAAATATTCATATGATCTTAAATATTTTTCACCAGTTCAAAAATTACCATAGTTACTACAGTATACCATACTGTATACTACAGTATACCATACTGTATACTACAGTATACCATACTGTATACTCATGGCATATTCGTGGCCTTTAAGTCTATTACAGACTATACAAGCAGTGTCAAGAAAGGAGACAATCTTCCATGGCTGTGTAAGCCAATGCGAGAGCGGCATACACGACCGCAAGCTTGGCAGGTGTACTCGTAATTTGCCCGCGGCGAAGAGGTGCCACGTTGATGCCGCTTGGCTCGGTTTACTGCGAGTGTTTTAAACCACGCTTCATCATGAGTTTTACGGCCATCGAACACCAGTTTGCGCCATTTGTCCCTGTCCACGGCAAGGTCCTCCCACTTGTGAACCGGGATGTTGAATGCGTGCATATCTCGCTTGGCACAGTCCTTATGCCGCACCATCGGCCGGCTGACGCTTCTTTTGGCATCAGCTAAGGCCCCGAGCAGAACACGCTGCGGCAAACGCGATGGATGCATTCGATGCACATGCCCCAGCCAGCGTAAGCGTCTCTGCTTAAGCAGCGCAAAGAGACTGGGAAGATGTGCAACCTCAAGCACCCTCTGGTTTGTGACCCTGTCCTTCCAGTATATGCCCAAGATGTTTCGGATGCAGCGCATATGAAAGGTGTTAAGCCGACGTTCGTGTTTGGCGTACGATGTCCAGGTCTCAGCCCCGTACAAGAGTATGCTAAGGACACAAGTTTGATATACGACCATCTTAGTTTTCCTGGTTAGATGTTTATTCTGCCATACTCTTGTACTTAACTTCCCAAACATCGTCACCGCTTTTCCAATCCGAACATCGATTTCTGCATCTGATGGGAGGTTGCTTGTCACAGTCGACCCGAGGTAGCAAAACCTGTCGACTGACTCCAACGGGGTGCCATCCAGCAGAATTTTCGGTGTTATCGCATACCCTTGAGCCAGCACAACAGTTTTCCGGGCGTTAATGGACATGGAAAATAGAGCGCAGGCACGTGAAAACTTATCCATCATGGTTTGGAGCTCACACTGAGATGTGGCGACGAAGGTTGCGTCGTCAGCATGTTTGTCAACGAATAAATCGTCTCGCTTTTGCTTTGACTTTAAGAGAGAAACATTGTAAAGCTTTCCGTCAGCCCTTGTATACCGTGTAGGTAGGTAGTGACTTATAGTGACCAATTTCAGCTAATTATTTTCACCATATTTTCACAAATTTGTGTAGGTAGGTATGTACCTAAACTACTTAACTAAAAGTGACCGTAAAGGGAATTCGCAAGATAAGTTAGCTATTTGGTTATCTATGTACACGCGCGAGCGATTACACAATGTCATTTCATTCGTATTTTCTTCTGTTAGTATTCCATTAAAAGTTTGTAAAAACTATCTTGGGTTGAACTAATCAGGGTGGCTCCCAGCACTCTTCCACATTCCGTCTGATCTCCAGACTTACTATCTTAAAGCCAACAATTCATTAAGGGGAAAAGTTAAAGGAGTAGGTAACTATTAAAGTAGCTAATTAGCTAACTAACTAAAATCACCTAACGAATCATAAAATAACGGTATCTAAAACTATAGACAAAAAATGGTACAAATAAGTTTCTTCGGTTTATTTGGTCATGTATTTTAACAAAGTAGTTAACACAATCTCATAAAGGCAACTAAGTATACTAATGTATGTCTACCCACAGAAATGCGGACTGTGTTCTTCGATATAATGAAATGAATTATGTTTTGGTGTCAAACTGAAAGAAATAAAAATTTACAAGGCAACTGGTAAATGTTATTTAGCATAGGTACTCATTTATCTATAACTTCAATAAAATAATAAAGCAATATGGGTTCATCATTCGTCGCCATACCACTTAATTATGTTTCTCGCTGAACTTATTACATATTTCAGTTTGTGTTGACGTTTCAAAACAATTTCGATTCCCTTCTTAAAGTCGGTTGAAAATAAACAACCTCCTCCATTATTAATTTTTAATCTTTTGAATCTATTATATCTAATGCCTCCAGTAACAAAATCGTGATTGACTTTAAAAAGTTACTTTATACGCTTTGTTGCCTTAAATTCTTTAAGGAATACAAATCTTCACTATTCGGTACGCAACATTTTAAAACTTTTATAAATAAAGTTTAAACCACTTATGTCATTTGTCTCTTACATAATTTGAATGGAGACATGATAAAGGGAACCTCATTATAGGAAACCTTTTTCCTACAACATGATTTTATCGATGCTTAGCCATTAGATCTTAAAACAGGTCATATCGGTATCATTAAATCTGTACTCTATCTACTCTGCTTTACGTGGTAATAAATGTATACTAACCACAGCGCAGAATGGCGTGTAGCGCGTTGCAGACAGACATGCAACATTACCTATTTAGCATATACGGCGCTGGGTTAAGTCGGTAAGAAGATGAATGTTTCTAGCGCGGAGCACTGCATTACGATGTATCAAAATGGTGCGCGAATACTTGGGAACGTGGAGTAAAATCAGTTTGCGCTTAACTCGAAATAACCTCAATAAATAATCCTGTGAGGATGAAACATTGAATATCAAACTTTGTGGTTTGATTCTGAAGAATTCATTAGGTTTTAGTAAAAGGCATAATTTTAGTTGATCATTTGCATAATACACTTTCTTTAACTTTTTTATAACAATAAATGAAATATAAAGGGGTTATACTAGAGCTAATTTGCAACTATTTATGTCCAGTCAACCAGGGGTCGAAACTCGCTGGTTTCCGAGATATCGAATAAACTCGAAAAATTAAAAAAAAATCGGGTTTTGACCCCTGGTTGACTGGACATAAATTGTTGCAAATTAGCTCTAGTATAACCCCTTTCAAGGAATAGGTCGAATTACCAGTCACCCTGTTTATAATTATATCCACAGGGCTTTTTCTGTTTTTTTTCTATACTACGACGGTGGCAAACAACCATGCGGTCTGCCTGGTGGTAAGCAGACACCGTAGTCTATGGACACCTACGATTCCATAAGAATCACAAGCGCGTTGTCTTCCCTTAATTGATTTGAGGATTCATTGTGTTGATAAGTCCGACGCCCTTACTCACCAACACAACATGCCTACACAGCAATATTGGCGTTATTATGGCTGTGTTCTTCTGTAAGTACTACCGCAGTTGGGCTGCTCCAAGGTGTCATCAATAAACGTACCTCAGAACACAATTAGACAAATGTGATAATGCACTAATTTATTAAATTCTTTGACAACTGGATTCATAATATGTAACAAATACTTAATAAAATACAAAATTACATTATTATATAAATGCATTGAAAAAAGCTGAGTAACCCAAAGCGAGTTATTGAGCATTGTAAATATCTATTTATCACGGGAACTTTTTAGAGGCAATATTTGCGCCAATGTATTTCGAAAGACGGGTCCTAGATCTATAACAGTACAATAAATTGCTAGTATTGGGCGGCGCCAGCTGCATGTAATGTGCGTGAGACCACAGCAAGTTTATACCAACAGGGCTCGAGGTGAAAAACGTCGGCGTCGTAACTCGGAAGGCAATAAGCAACGCGCCGTCCCGTAAAAACCTTTGTCACCGTCACGTCCTTGCCTATAACGTAGGTAAGAAGAGAACCACATGTTCACACTTGCCATTTATCCTTGCCGACATTATGTATCATTGATAATTACGACTTGCATAGCATTGTTTTATATGTTACCTAATAGGATTTCAAAAAAAACTCGTTTGGGAAGTTGAATGTAGTAAATAGTGTAGGTAATAAATTTGGTTTCTTTACAGCGGTGTTTTTACACATTATGTATCATTGATAATTACGACTTGCATAACATTGTTTTATATGTTAAAAGGGTTTAAAAAAAAACTCGTTTGGGAAGTTGAATGTAGTGTTTTTACAAGCTTTATATTAACTTGCACTGTTCGTATGTAAGTATGTAAATATGTAAGTTGTCCGTCAAAATTTGCAATCCATTTTTCAGTCACTTCCCATTCTCCAATTAAGCTGAAATTTTGCAAGCATATGTATATCGCATGACAATGCAATATTATGATGACTTGGAGCTGATCTGATGCTGGAGCTGGAAGGTGGTCATAGGAACTCCGCAATAAAACGGCACAACCCCATCGAGTTTGGCCTCGTTCGAATCGTCTGAATCAGTAAGTACTTGATGATGGTATGCAAAAAAGTACAGTCAGCAGTAAAAGCTTGTACCAAAAATGAATTTTTTGACAGAAACTTATTATATTTTATTCAATGGTTAGAGATAGAGCTATCCTGGATAATCGATCTAAGCTCGTATTGTCAAGGCGTTTAAGATGGCACAATGGCAGATGCATAGGCTTTTCAATCGTTAGTACCAAAAACGAATGATGGATTGAATCAAGAGAGAGGAGCTGTAAAATAAAACGTAATTGCATATACGGGGTGGGCCCTGTAACAGGAGCAAATATTCAAATGGACGCTTCCTTAGAGCATCTGCAGTACCTAACCCCTTGTGTTCGCTTTAATTTTTTTTTATTTGGAGAAATTTTGATCTAAAGTTATGACTTCCAAGTAATGTATCTTGGCACCACAAGATCATAGCACAGCAGTCAATGCAGATTTTGAGGTAACATCATGTAATGAGTCATAGTAAATTTAGCATCTTTGTTTTTAAAAGATATTTTTAGTGATTTTTTAATTTTTATTTAATTTTTTTACGGTTTTTAAGATAAAAAGTTACATATAGCATTTCAGAAGAGTAAAAAAACGGCCAAGTGCGAGTTGGACTCGCCCACGAAGGGTTCCGTAAAATAAAATGTGGTTTACGATTTATGACGTATTAAAAAAAAACGGCCAAGTGCGAATCGGACTCGCGCACCGAGGGTTCCGTACAAACCTTTTATTTACTTATTAAAAATATTTTTATTATATGATGTAACTAAAAATTTACGGTTTTCGCAATTTTTCCTTAATCTGTGCTATAAGACGTTGCTTCGTACTAAATTTCAAGATTTTGAGCTCACGGGAAGTACCCTGTAGGTTTTGATTCCCTTGCGAGTTTCGAAAATTTAGCTTAAACGGCTGTATATTTTGATTGCGTTGGCTTAAAAGTTTGATTTTTTCACAGCTCTAAGGGACAGTAGACTTAAGTATTTGATATGAATTTCAGCTTGATACCTTCACGCGTTCCTGCAAAAATGGATCTTGACAGACGGACAGACGGACGGACAACAAAGTGATCCTATAAGGGTTCCGCTTTTTCCTTTCGAGGTGCGGAACCCTAAAAACTACTTACTAGATCTCGTTCAAACCAATTTTCGGTGGAAGTTTGCATGGTACATCATATATTTTTTGTAGTTTTACCATTCTCTTATTTTAGAAGTTACAGGAGGGGGGAGGGACACATTTAACCACTTTGTGTCTGTCGCGCAAACTATTCAGTTTAGAAAAAAATTATATCAAAAACCTCAATATCATTATTGAAGATCTATCCATAGATACCACCCAACACGTATAAGTTTGATGAAAATTTTTTTTTGAGTTTCAGTTCTAAGTATGGGGGAGCTCCCAAAATGTATTGTTTTTTTTTTTTCTATTTTTGTGTGTAAATCTTAATGTGGTTCACAGAATACATCTACTACATACTTACAAAGTTTCAACAGTATAGTTTGTATAGTTTCGGAAAAAACTGGCTGTGACATACGGACGGACAGACAGACAGACAGACAGACAGACAGACACGACGAATCAATAAAGGTTCCGTTTTTTGCCATTTGGCTACGGAACCCTAAAAATGCATGTAATTTGAAGAAAAAAAAAACAATTAAAACCACTCGGGAATAATTGTTCACAAGCATAATAACCTACCGTTTAATTTCCTGCTACTAAACTATAGTATGTAGATAATTCAATATTTATATAAATGTCTGCTAGTAATAAAAAAACTGAGAACAAATAGAAAGAGAATATCGCTTGGTATCTTACTGTAAGCCTGTCTCGTGAATAAAATAAACTCTGCAGCGTTTAAAAATACACGTGCTTCTTTGAATTTTATTGAACTGCTTAGTAAGTTACTGTACTATTAGAATTTTAACCAAATTCTACATTATTTAGTTTCAATTAAAAATAATAAGTAACCTTGACATTTAAAAATAAACATTTTTATTTTCTGGTGACAAAAATGTAAAGTATACAATATAAAATAAAAAATATGTACACTAAAACTAAAACAAAATTAATGCTAAACTAATAGATTCCCGGGACGGCAGGTACCTGGCGCAAATGTGCCCAATATGCTGGCCGCGTTACCCCGCTGCACCGCCAACGATATGTGCTGCACCAGATACGAGCCGGACCTGGGATCGCGACCTCTCTCCCGCAATCGTTTTCCTAATTTTTTAATGAAAGTTTTTGGCTCGGAGCACCAGGGGCCACTCGTCTCCACAGCAACCGGGACGAAGTCATACACTGGTTCCAAATTTGAGTACTTTGAATGCTTAAGTTTTGCTGCGCATTCGGCGGCCGCTCCAGCCTTGCGTACCGTGTGGTTGAGGTGCGATGTAGCAAACGTGCTTACACACGTTGCATCCCAAATCAGACTTCAACCCCTCGCCCATGGAACCAGTGCTAACCCATCCGGCCTCTTACCATCCGTCCTGCTTAAACCTTGAGGCTCTAACACGCAGGGCAGATTTGCGGAGACCAATGCTTGACGTATAATTTCGTTAATCGAATGATTTCTCGAAAATCTACCCGCACAGCGCCCGCAGCTTACACCATGATGGCCATTTGCCTCGACTGTAGCTCCACAAATGCACTGATGAGGTTCACAAACCGAGCACCCCAGTCTTAGCGCAGCCCCAATCCTAAGGGACTCGTTGTCTAGCAGTGTACTTAGATGCGACGATGGTAATGCATGCAGCCATGCCCCAGATTCAGGCTCGGCAACTGCTTTTAACCGGGCCATATCAACTCCAACAGCGACCTTCACAAGACCATCATAGATTCTTTTGCACAGGAGATCATACATTTAAATAGTATTTACTTACTTCGTAGTAATCTGTAGGCATTCATGTGGCTATTAGAATATCCAATTCAAGAAGGCGAACGTTGCCTAATACGGAGTAATCCTCTTGCAATGCCTCGGCATTACACCGAGACAAAGCAGTAATTCCAAAGCAACCAACCATATTAGATTAAATTCATTAAATTATAAGTTACACGGGTTTAGCGGGCCAACGAACCATTGGCAATACCTGCGGTTGTTAAGTGTTTCGGTACAGACACGCAGGATAGTTCCGACCCCTCCTTTACAACTACTACAACCACTGACAATGTTTTTATCCTAACCTAACACTTCTTGTCTACTAATGAAATTAAATAATAGTCTCTACTCTTTAAATATTTCTATGGAGTCTAAATATAATCAATAATATTTAATTTAAGGTGTCATTCTGTTAATATTTGAAGACTTTATAAATAACTTGTTGATATTTCAGTTTGTTGTAAGGTTTATCAAAGATAATGTTATTTTTAGCTTTCAAGTTCAATTCATAGAATCCTTTACGAATCGGCCTTAACCAGAACATTTACGAATATATATTTTATATATATATATATATATATATATAAATATATATATATATATATATATATATATATATATATATATATATTTCTGCGCACGACATGTATATTCATTTAAGATATTATTTAATTTCCTCCAAAATTGATAAATTTCATATGCAATTGCAATTCCTAGGAATTCGGAGAAGTTGCATTGGGTTATGTTGTACATATTCAAGTGAATACAGACATTTAATTACGATTCGTATTCGGTAACATAAATGAGTAAACCGAGTAGAGCATAACTTTAAAAATTTTCATCTTTCAATTATTCGTCCATTATCAGCTTAGGTACATCATTTGCACCTCGTCATTTTTCATCCATTTCACCTACCTATTTCAAAACAATTCAAACCACTTCCAGTAATTTGTTTCACGAGGCGTCAAGATCCACGGTAACGGCTACGACTTAGTGTTGTGTATTACGCTCATTTTGAGACTTAAAGACTCGAACCCTAAAGACTCCCGAGGCTTAAGGACTCAAGTGACGAAAAGACAATATTTTGCATTCATATGCGTAAAATAAACCAACACGGTTCTTAAATAGCATCGAGTCTTTAAGCCTCGGGGGTCTTTAAGGCTCGAGTCTATATGCCTCGAAATGAGCGTTATCCACAACACTACTACGACTGCAACACTACGAAAAGTTTGGCAGCGAGAGTAGATTTGACCTTCAACCAATTTTCAATAAATTTATTGACATGTGCATTGGCATGTGTGAAAATGTATTTATACAAGAGTAGATAGCTATGCCATATAGTATTCTACGATTGTCTGCTCGCGTTAACTAGATTAAGTTTCTCACAATAACCTAAAAGATGGAATTTCAATAAAAGAGTGACCTATGAATGAATTGTATTACCCGGCAAATAAATATTGTTTTATGTTGGAAAGGTTTATGAGCTGAAGTCATATTGATCGACCCGCCTTTACAGTAGTGTTATAAAGGTGTAAATAATTGACTTTCAAAACAAAGTTTTAACCGACTTCAAATCAGTAGCCAAATAGCTTCAAGTTTGCCTATAAAATTTGAAGAGTTCCCTCGATTTCTCCAGGATCCCATCATCAGAACTGGATTTTGGTAACAACGGGACCAATCTGGAAGCATATGCTTTCAAACAAACAAATAATTTTTTAAATCGGTTCATAAATTACGGAGTTATCGCGTAACATAAAAAAATATATATATACAGACGAATTGAGAACCTCCTCCTTTTTTGAAGTCGGTTAAAAAGAAAGGTGTCAACTCAGTTGAGTTAAGCCTGCATCGCACTGGCGCGGCCTGCGGTGGCGGATCATATAGTAAAGTTGACATATACCTAATGATTTCTATTGTCCGCCGCGCCAGTCTGTGAGAGGCCTTAAAGTCTGTCACTGTCACAAACTAGCGCAACCTGCGGTGGCGGCCAGCTCTACGAGTAGGTATATTATGAAATATTATGATATACATAGTCTGGCTAATGAAAGATGAGCCTGAGATTTGTTTAAAACGTTTTATGTGGCAACCGTAATATGATTGTTAAATGTGCCAAACGTCTTAAATTAGTTCGATATCCTAATTTCGATACTAAATATGCTAACTGAGAAAGTAACTGTTCCATAATATATCAAACGGTAATAAAGCTCAAATTATTATGTCTCGTCCTAATTTAATTATTCTTGTTAAATAGAAAGTAGAATTAAGTTAATGAGTTTTATTTCATAAACCATTACTTCCTTCTGCTTGAACAGTTGCATTGCATGTAATGAAGACAAATAATAATTGTTCAAGTATCATTATTATGATATAGCGTTATATAATGTGTTGAAACACGCTGTTTTTTTTTTAATTTGCCTCTCTTTTCTAGGCTCATCTTTAATTAGTCAGACGCTAATCCTATCAATAATTCAAACACCTTGATTATCATAATAAACAACTGGCAAAAGACCGCCACAGCGGCCGCTATTGCAGGCCGCGCCAGTTTGTGACAGACTTTAAGCCTTAATCACACTGGTGCGGTCTGCGGTGGCGGTAAATAGTAAACTTGACTGCAAAATTGTCTTCTATTGACCGCCACCGCAGGCCGTGCCAGTCTTTAAAAGCCTGCAGCACACTGGCGCGGCCTGCGGTGGCGGACCATAGTAAATTAGACAGCTAATGACGTTTTCTATTGTCCACCGTGTGGCTTTAGGCTTACCTCTACTTAGAGTCTTAACACAGTTTCAGACATGCGCATGTTAATTTGGTGATTAATGAGATTAGATTCTGTTATGCTCCGGAAATCGGCTGTTATATCTGGGGGCACGGCAGTGCCCCCGCCAAGTCGAGCAAAACAAAGAGGCACGGCCGTACCATCCTTTTTCAACATCCTGTAATTTTGTGCTGGCTAAAGCTAGAACCCTGAATTTTCAGAAACATGTAGGGCATAATATGGCTAACATACAATATCAATGACATTTAATTTAAACTTTTAGTTTAAGAACTATTGTCCGTCAAAGTTCGTTAGTTTTGTCACTGACTCACTTATATACTGATAATGATCATGCTAATTCTAAGGTCTTTCTAGCAGACCCACAAGCTCCAAATTTCAAACGTAATTAGTTTTTAGCCTAATAATTCATAAAAAACCTAAAAATATTGCAATTTCAGTCACGTTTCAGAGATATACAAACTGCATACTGCATAAGTAAGTTTGTAATCCTATACAAATACATGCGATTACAAAGTAACTTTTGCAGTTCCTTCCTGCAAAACAAACGTTATTTGCGGTTGCTAAAATAACATTCCCATACAAAGTCTACAAAAAGAAATGAGATCCCATAAAAAACATTCCATGTAAAAAATAGGCTAAGTCTCGAAACTCTTTAAAAAGTGGTGAGATATTTCGTAGAGCCAAGTCAAACATTCTTATTAATCTTTATTTGCTTGCTAAATAAAATTTTGTGACTTGGCGATCACATTAACATAGTTTTAGGTACCTATGCAAAAAATTGTAAATGCAATGATTCCCAAGTTGCAGAATTTTATTTAGCAAGCAAATAAATATTAATAAGAATGCCTGACTTGGCTCTACGAAATACCTCACCACTTTTTACTGTGAAAGAGTTTCGAGACTCTGCCTATTTTTTACATGGAATGTTTTTTTAGGAGATAAGCAATTTTCCCGGAATATGCTCTATTCTTTGAACTGTCGGTGGTAGACCCAAAAGCTCATACTGAGTAACAGCCAACTTAAACATAAACTTCGTGTCATTCTCATTTGGCTTTTATACGACACTAGCGACCCGCCCTGGCTTCGCACAGGTTTATATGTATAATGCATGCATGTATTATACATAGTCCCTGGGCGACCGAGCTCCGCTCTGATGAAAATGGAGAAAATACGGAGAAAACGAATTTTCCCGGACATGAGACCTATCTAGATCGATTTCTCGCCCCCGTATACCCCTGTACTCCAAATTTCATCGAAATCGTTGAACGTGTTTGCAAATATATATATATACATATATATATATATATACAAATATTGCTCGTTTAATAGTATAGGATAGGATAAACCTTTCTCTTAAATCACTATATCTATTAAAAATCCGCGTCAAAATCCGTTGCGTAGTTTTAAAGATCTAAGCATACATAGGGACAGAGAGACAGCGGGAAGCGATTTTGTTTTATACTATGTAGTGATTAGCGTTATATACAACCAACATGGACAAATAGCTAGTCGCCTATTTTTCTGCTGGCCAGTTAAAAGGCCATCATTTGTTGCAATAGTTCCAAAGTCTTGTGATAATAAATAGTATTTTTACTACTGCTCCAATGCTATTAGCATTCAGGACGTGGCCTTGTTTGAATCAGTTGTTTTATTTAATTTGAAGCACGTTCTTTATTTCGCCTCGTGCCAGGCGGTGCCGGCTTGGCATGCTTCGGCAGCTGCAAATTTGCCTTCCGCCACTTTCATGGTCACATTTATTTTTATTATCACTATACTTTTTAGGTAAATGATTGGTGCGGGATTAGGCGCGTGGCGCGGTGCGTGCGGCGTGTACCCGCATATTTGCAGAGAACACAGGCAAACCCACGGGTTATAAGATTGCTTATGGCCACCCAGAAAGTCCATTATATATGTAAAAATAATTTTTGAAATCAGATACGTGGTTCCGGAGATGACCCATTACATACAAACAAACTTACAAAGCTACAATAACACAGACACTTCCTCTTTATAAAAATAGATTTGCATGTTTTGGTGCCGCGTATTGTACCACCCGTCTAATATATACGACACCGTAGAAGTAGACTACTATAACCGTGCAGTAATGTCCTAGATCTGAAGGGGTGTAAATTGCAAATTATAATCTAAAAAAAAAAGCATAATTATGATTTAAAATATATAATATATTTCAGAATAAACTGCTTTTCTTTGAACGGTACAGGCTTTTCTTTCATATAAATTAGGTGTGTGAAGATCGGTTTAAAAACAAATAATATAATTTCATTGGGTATAACCATTTTTGATATAATTTCAAAGTGTAGAATCATTCATTGTATATAATAAACGTTTGGTAAAATATCAAAATATATATTTTTATTTAGTATAACTATCATTCGGTATAACGCTTATTTCCTATAACCATCATAGAGTATAATTCTTATTTGATATACATCTCATATTGTATAATGATCAAGCGGTATAATTTTAATGTGCAAATTGCGTTTTATTTACTACTTTTTTCCGTTTTAACCTAACGTAAACCTTTTTTTTTTTTTTTTTTTTTTTATTTTTTTTTTTTTACTTGGGGAAATGCCTTTATGCATCCCACCTAGCCGAGGAACTAGGATGGGTATGACGGACTCCCGGGAACCCCCCGGACTACCGTCTAAAACCACCAAGGTATGCCCTCTCTGCCGTGTGGTAGGGGCGTCATGGGATCGCGAACATTTCACCACGACGCTCCTCGGCAACAGCCGCAGCTGCCCACACTGCTGAGGCAAAAGCCCCCCCTCCCGTCGTAAGCGTGCAGGGCGACACCACACGCTTCCCGACCCGACCAAAGGACCTCTACGCCGGGAGAGGGTGATATACCTCGGATTCACCCTCTCAGGTCCCCTTGTAACTTTTTATAGAGGTTTTCTCCCTCGCAGCCACAACTCGGCCCCGGCCTGACCGTCGCAGCCCCCGCGCCTAACATGAATCCTCTGATAGCAGAGGATTTGTCAGGGTTACGGGTCCGTTATTTATTATAGAGGCAAACGGCAATGGCCTCTCCCTCAAGCCGCACCTGGGGAATCTTGCGATTCCCTGGGCGGAACCCCCCGACCCCCCCGTGTCGAGCTATTGGTAGCACCAGCAAGCGATAACTTAGGGTTCACTAAATTATCACTTGCTGTTGCCTCCAGGGCGCACCGGCCAAGACACTACACATTCCTGCGGATCAACCGAATCAAGAGGAATCGGTAGAGTCCAGACACTCGAGGAGGTTACCCGACATAGCGCCCCAAACCTAACGTAAACCTAACCCAACCGACAGCGTGTCGACGTCACTCCGCTTCGCGGGGTGCCTATTTCCGCTCTAAGAGACACAAGTGAACCCTAACCTAACTCACCAATAGTACAATTGTTGCAAGTGTGTTTTTTTACTGCCCATGTGGGGGCTTCGCTTCGCCTGTTCCCCTTTTTTCTGGCTACTCTAGCTCGATTATATCAACTGTACATTAGACGAAATGAGCATTATATCCAATGTTCAATATAGCAAATATGCATTATACTTAATGTATGTTATACTAAATAATATTATATCAAAATGATCGTTATATAAAATGATAATTTTACCAAATGAAAATATATTAAGTGTTGTTATACAACTCGAGAATTATATCAGATAAGCGTTATTGCGAGTAATATTATATCAAATATATTTATAGCCATCGTTACGCACCCATATAAATTGAGTAGGTATCCTAATAGTAACGTGAATTACTTGTAATATTATTGTCACGAGAATAGCGTACATTAAATAAATTAAGTAGGTAGTATAAAACTTGACCTAACAAAGTGCCTTTCAGTTATTGACAACCATTTTTGTATGCTGAAGTTCTTTTAAGGATACTTAATAAATGATCTAGATTCACTTCAGCTTTAATGATTAAAATATAATTGCAAAATTATCAACATTTTGCTTTATTAATATGACTATACGAAATTACTAGTTATGATATCGCAAACATAGTTACCTAATTTAACGAATGATCTTTAGAATTAAAAGACCGACCAAATGAGACTCGGAGTCGGTACGGTACATAAATGTTCGGTTCATTACACTCATTAATTACAGGAATCAAGTGTCAAAGAATTTTCCCTACTTTAGCGACTATGAAAAACTACTTCTGTGTCTAATTTTCTTCTGTTATAATTTCTAGCAACAGAAACTAGTTTCCGACCTGCCTAAACAAGTTCATAATAGCAAAAAAAAGTCTCGTTTTGGATTTTATACCAACAAGACATAGGAAGGTTCTTGCCAAATGTCATAATTCTAAGAAAAACCCTATAGGTTTTGATTCTTTATTCATCTCACAGCTGCAAGAAACTGCATCTCGAGTATTTGACAGTGTCAAGACCGCGTTTCCTGAGGAACAAGGTTGTCGAAAGGAGACGTAAAATGACGTGGTCATATAAGGGTCTCTTTTGACCCACGGAACTCTATAATAGTAATTAACAATCGTTACACAATGAAATGTGAAAGATCATGCCGGTCGTGTATTGGCCTCTACAGTCACCAAAACGATGTCTCCATGGCAATGTTTAAATCGTCTGAATGATGATGACACAATGAAGGCTCTTAAAGTCGAGTACCTACCGTTTTTAGGCCACCAGCCCACGAGGCTCGCCCAGTTAACTAAAAAAAAAATTGTTTATTTTCAGATTCCTTAGATCCATAGCATAGCATTGTTAGTTACAAAAGCCTAAGCTCAGCGTTTCGTTGTTGTATTTTGTTCTATGAGCAGTTCTAATGGAACGTTCTATTGGTCAAATTTATTATAGTTGTATAAACAGTTGTATTTATAATAAATTATTATATTTGAGTTGGGATCTCCATAGAAAAAAGTGTGTGATTATAGTTTGGTGTACGAAGTCTTAATTCAAACAATCGAATCGACTTTAAGTCGATGAGTAAATAAAATATTTTCGTTAATAAATTACAGTAGTAGCTGACTAAATTTGAGAAATACCCCACTTACCAATTGCTTCGATGCTCCGAAAGCTCCAGCAAGCAAGCTCCACGGATATGATCAGATATGCGCCCCGAGAGTGTGCATAGCATGAATATTCTATAAACGATTGTTCTTATTCATGAACGATCACATCACTCGCGCAGGCGTGCTTGTGACAATATGTGACACGCTTCTTTATTATTAGAATTTAGATATACAATTGTAGGGTTCCGTACATCTAAGAGAAAAAAAAACCCAAATAGAATAACTTGGGAACAGGCATATAAGAATAAGAAGAAGACTCAGCTATGCAGTCCTTTGGGTCTTCAAAATCAAACGCAATCAAAAGATTTGTCATTTATGCCGCAAATGATACCTATGAGTAGTTGCCAGAGAATCAAAATATGCGATATATTTATGAATGCCTCCCTAAGCATGGTTGCGTGTACGCACAGGTGGCCTGTATTGTTTGTTTCATTTTTCGTGGTGCGAACAAACCACTTGCAAGTAAGTTCTGGTTTAAATTTTTGCCCTACAATAACCCAAATGTAACGCGTCTAAGAAATAATACACAGAATATACGCTATTGAAACCATCAGTCAATAATAAATTGTAGGGATACCTCATTGTGTTTTATTTTTCACAATCATCAATAATTCACCAAAGCGTGTTTATTCTACAAATACGAGTATACGAAGATAACAGAACCATCGCGAGCACATTTTATTTATTCCGCGCGCCCGTTATACACTCATTCATGACAAAATGAGGAACAACGTTACAATGAAGAGGCCATAAAACGGCGCAAAACAATTGCAATCGGTTTTTTGTTATAACAGTTCAGGTGTGTTCTGTGATATATTGGCAAATCGAATCGTTTACGTGGTTCAGCTAGCGCTTGGCAAACGGTTAGTAACCGCAGCTGACTTAAAACGAATATTTCAGTAAGGACAAGCCATTACTCATTCAAGCTTCTCTCATGTGTAACTATATACGGCGAGGTGATACATTAATGTTACAAAACAGTTTAGTTCTGGCTTCAAAGTTTACGAACTAGAGCAGCTTAGTGTTATAATTTATTTTTCACGTCACTGTTCGAAAATGTGGCAATAGATGGTCTAAAACCAAGCTGGAAAGTAGGCAAAAGCTGTAGCACCTGAACCAAAAATCAATAAAAGGTCTTTTTTTGGCGCAACTTTATCCTTAAAAAATAATAATATATATATTATATATTATTATTTTTTGGGTTATAGGACCAATTACTTGTTAAACAAATAAACGTCAAAACCATTCAGTTCACGCTTAAGGCGTTTTTACTTTTGTAGCTGATTGTGTTTTTTTAGGAAAAAACGCTTCTAAGTTTTGAGTTGGTTTGAAGCAAACAACAGAAAAACGCCTCTTAAAAATGATAAAAAAGTAAAAAAAAAACCGGTCAAGTACGAGTCTGACTCGCGCACCGACGGTTCCGTACAAACTTTCATACACCATACCCGTCATGTCAGGACCCCATCTATTCTTGAACAATCCTAAACAGCTCAGCTCATAGTTCTTAGAAGTTACCGTTGCAAAGCGCCTTCTGCATTTTGGTACTAACAACTTACAACCTAGTATGTTTGCTTATCAGCGATAGCTTTTTAGCACGCGTACCGATTTTGATTATTTATTTTTTACTTGAAAGAAGGGACTTTAAACGATAATCTGATAGGAATTTGAGATACAAAATTTCATACAAAAGTAAGTAAATTACAAATTTAATTAAGAAATTCATTTTGATAAATGAAAAGAAAAAAGCTAGATAGAGATATCGTTTTCTTTTTCCTGTATTATTTATGTTATGCTTAATCATATGTAATCATTTCTGAATTTTCGCTTGGTAAACTTCGGAGATAAGGGGGGGGGGGGGGGGGGTTGGTATTGTGATGATATTATGATGGTATATCAAAATTACACTGAAGAAAAAAAGTTTTATTAAGTGCAACTAAAGCCCTTTCATATGATACCCCACTTGATCTTTTTACTAGACTTTGATTTTTTAACCCCCTCCCCATATGGGTGCGTAACAATGGCTATAAATATTTTTATCTGATATAATTCTCGAGTTGTATAACAACACTTAATATGGTATAATTATCATTTTATATAACGATCATTTGATATAAAGATATTTATTATAACATACATTAAGTATAATGCATATTTGGTATATCGAACGTTCGATATAATGCTCATTCCGTCTAATGTACAGTTGATATAATCAAGCCAGGGTAGCCATAAAAAGGGGAGCTCGGGGGGTGAAGCCCCCCGCAGTAAAAAAAACTCTCGCAACAATCGTACTAATTGGTTGGTTAGGTTAGGGTTCACTTGTGTCCCTTAGAGCGGAAATAGGCACCCCGCGAAGCGGGGTGACGTCGACACGTTTACGTTAGGTTAGAACGGAAAAAAGTAGTTTAGCTTAGGTAAATAAATTATACCGCTTGATCTGGTTAAAAAATCAATATGAGATGTATATAAAATAAGAATTATACTCTATGATGGTTATAAGAAATAAGCGTTATACCGCATGATAGTTATACTAAATAAAAATATATGTTTTGATATTATACCAAACGTTTATTATATACGATGAATGATTCTACCCTTTGAAATTATATCAAAAATGGTTATATCCAATGAAATTATATTATTTGTTTTTATACCGATCATTACACACCCCCCCATATTCGTCATTTAAACAGAAAATAAAAATGTTTATTATTTTTTTTCATTTTCCATACACCTTTTTAACAGTTGTTCCAAATTTCAAATTGATAGCTTAAGTAGTTCCTGAGATATTTAACGTTGTGACATACGGACGGACAGACGGACAGAGTATGCATAAGGGTTCCTTTTTTACCTTTTTGGTACGGAACCCTAAAAAGGCGGGATCGGAAAATACTTACTGAATTGGATAGTGTAAATTGTGTTTGACTAAAAAATACACGAAACACGTATCTACACTATGTAATGGCTCGGCCGGAAACGCTAAAGATGGACTCAGATTATTTGAACTCAAACTCACTCGTCCATCTTTGAGCGGTTTTCCGCCTCTCCTACAATGTAAGTACTATTTATGCACATTTTTGATAAATTGTTGCAGAATTCTTGGAGGCAAGTGAGTATTCGTTATGTTAAAGTGGTTAGTAGCAAATTGTTGCAGAATTCTTGGAGGCAAGTGAGTATACGTTATTTTAAAGTGGTTAGTAGCAAATTAGTGAAAATAAATGATATATTATAATAGCTATTGAATCGCTGGTGGGGACGTTCATGAACTGAAAGGTACTAACGAAAAATAAATGTCTGTTACATTTTCAAAAGCTTATAAAATTGATTCATGATATTAAATCCTATATTACTACTATTCACATTGAAAACCGTTTATAAGCTTACAAGATGAATGATAAATTGTGATGAAATTCCATCATTTACGCTTTTGTGGCTGTGGCAAAGTCAATTTCAATTAAACAGTCTTAGGCCACCATTTACTTATGTCATAAAACACCCGCTAATAGGCTTATTGTAGCATGTCTGATAACTTATTTCGGTGTGAATACATATAATTATAGAGTACCATGCGTCGTTACAGTGCCTTTTAATTGAATCCTCTAATAACAGAGAAACCTTAATGAAGGATATAAAATGAGTGTGGGTTTAGTAAATTATCATAAGCCCTTAACTATTGACCACCGGAAAGAAAAATTTTGTTTTGGTGACTGACAATTACCCTTTTATGATATTGAAAAAACGATTACGTAAATGTTTTTTTGTTTGATTTTTAATTTTAAAGATAAAACTGATCGTGTTTAAAATATCCACATATTTTTTTTAAATTGCCCCTTTACTTGAAAATTGTAATGAATTATATTAAATTTTTGAATTTTGTTTTTTTCTTTCAGATTTTAGATTAAATGAAATAAGTAGGACCAATATTTTTTTCGACAGAACCGTGAGAACACCACTTGTGTTTAAGAGACGCAGTAGCAATGGTTTATTGGAGTAGTAGGTAGGTATTTAATAGCCCTTAGTGAGCTCAATAATAAGGCTTGTGTTATGGGTACTAGACGACGGTATATTGAATAGGTATAAATACTTAAATACAAAGAAAACATCCAATACTTAGAAACAAATACTCAAGCTCATCACACAAACATTTGCCCTTACCGGGATTAACCCAGGACCTTCAGCTTCGTAGGCAGCGTTACTAAATACCTATTAGGCTAACCGGTCGTCCATTTATAATTCCTGGCAAGATTCTATTTATACTTAATTCAATAACTTCGTGAGCCCTGTCTTGAAAAAACGATGACAGAAGTTTGATCTAACATTCGTCTTCTATTACTAAACATAAGCGTTATCGCCGTAAAGTCTGCCTTCGATGTAACAAAACTTTAAAAAAATACATTTTTCATACGTATACAATTCTTTGAGCTAACATGAACACATTTCCGAAAAACAAAAATAGCTTCGAGAGGTAATATAAAAGTCGCGTTTTGTAACTTAAATATGGATCATAAAAGCGGTGTTAACTTTGTCTCAAACCACCGGCTCGGCCTGCACAACCGTTGATAGGGACAAACACGAGCTTAAAATGCAGCCTGAAATTTCCCAACGCGTTAAAAGTTGCCAAAAGAAACAAGTGCATATTATAATGAGTTTTATAACATATAAGAACATGATTTTAACGACTGGTTTAGCCCAGTGGGTAGTGGAACTGTCTACGAAGCTGATGGACCTGGGTACGAATCCCGGTAAGGGCAAATATTTGTGTGATGAACATGAGAATTAGTTTCCATAGAATATATCGTCGTCTAGTACCCATAAAAAAAGTTTAATTGGTAATTATGTAGCTAAGTACCTAATTCTTTCTTGAATCTACCGAAGATCGATACCTGACCAACGATCGATTGCTGACCTTGGCCTTCTTCTTCTTCTTGCTAGACCTTGTCCCATTTATTTGGGGTCGGCCTTCCTTGTCCGTAATTTCCATCTAGCACGGTCCTGTGCTACGTCTTTATTTAAATGAGACTCTTTTAGGTCCTTTTCGACCGTCGTCAACCAGGTAGTAGGTGGTCTTCCACGTTTTCGTTTCGTGGTAGGCAAGTCAAGGGCAAGCTTTACCAAGTGGTCATCTGGACGTCTTTGGATGTGGCCTGACCTTGGCCATCATCCAATAATGTTTTTTGCTCACCTCTTGACATTTTGCGCTGCGTCAAGTATCCTTCACTTTACGAGCAGGTATTAGGTTAGGTACCGGTAGTATATGAATCCCAAATTATCTACTTATTCTGCTGCTTAACTTATTTACCGGCACGCTACGCTCGTATCGCTACGCCGTAGTCCGTAGGACATTAAACTCCATATGTAGCGAAAAGCACCCGTAGTGCTCTGACGCGTTTGTGTCGTGATTGGGGCTGAAAAGGTTATTCTGCAATATATTTAAACACTGAAAATGGAAAACACACGCAAACAACTACGTGTACGCATTAAGCTCAACGAACCCTGCAGAACTGATGTTAATCAGTTGGCGAAAATATTATTTTGGACCGAACGTAGGTTGTTTTAAGAGCTAATGAAAATTTCGTTTGGTGGGCGCAGTATTGTGGTCAGGAAATTGAAAGGGCGGTCGGAAAACTTGATTTACAGCAAAGTGCCTGAGAAAAGGGATGTTTTATTATGAAAATTATCTTCGGGCTCCGAGGGTTTGGTCGTAGTGGCCGCTCGTATGTTATGATAATAATTTAGGAACGAGTAAGTGGGCATGTAACAAATATTGCGCCATCGATATACATGTTACATGGTTGAATTAAGGTGGTCTTCATGTAGTTTTCAGTAGGTAAGTGCGTTAGCTATTACCAAAAAAAAAACATGTGATCCTTCTAAGACCAAACAGTGACCTATGAATGCTAACTGAACTTATTGAACGAAAATTACGACAGAAGTCATTAAATTGTTATACGACCACACAATATGTGGTCTGAAGTTAAGTACTCATATATATGATTAGTTAATAATAATTTCCTAAAACTTTAATTACGAATTTACCAGTTTAACTACATATCACAACACCTTAAAAACTTCCGAAGATATTTAGTAAGTCCGAACTGTAAGCGGACTTAATTCATGCGTCCCGGCCGTCTCTCAGCCTGGTTTTATTTGATTAGCACTCTAATTGCAATGGCTTGCAGCCACTGTGTGTAACTGAGAGGCAACGTTTATTTTGTGAAATATTGTTATACTAAGTTACATACATCCCATGAACGCAAATCAGCGAAGCGGTGGGGTTCTCGAATTTTCAACCGCGTGAAAATTACAGCCTCGACTGTAAAATTACGCTGCACTTGTTCAAACACTTAATAAACAGAAATTTAATACGATATTCCAGTTTATGTAGGTAATACCTAAGTATGTCAGTTGCACGTATTCTAACTAAGTACTAGAACGAGTTCACGAAATATATAAACGTGATAGTCTTACTGTAACGAATACTATTAGGCGAGCAAAATAACATTAGAACTGTCGAAACGCTATCTTGTCTTACATTGTTCGCCAATTTGACACCCAGTGTTGCTAGTTTATAATTGAGATTACAGTAAAAAACCAATGCGACCATAGTTTAAAAAAAAATGTTATTGACAAGCAACTACGTAACCCTAAACTGCACGCTACCCTACAACATACAATGCACTTGATCGGTTTTTTTTACGTTATGAATAATTTTGTTTAAATGAAATATATCAATCGCTATTTACATAAAAAATATGTGAAAATAGCACATTCCTGTTTTCGCTTAAGTATAGGCTACAATTTATTTTAAAGACGAAACGAAGCGATAGTCAGAAACCGACTGATCAGTAGCTGTCAATTTCCAGAACAAATTGACGTGAAGATGGCTGCAAAATCATTTCAATTCATTTCTAATGCTATTTGACTCGCATAGTACAAGCAATTTACTTTTATCGTCATTCATACTCGTAACCTATTAAGATGAAGAGATTTTCCTTGGGGTGCGGGGAAGTTATCAAAACGTAGCGATGTCAGCTTTTGAAGTAATGTTATTCAAACAACTGAATCCTGCACTATTAAACTACGTTACACATTCGTCAAAACGGATCACAATTAATCACGTCAAGATGTTTACCCTCATCCCATGTCTCTTCGGGAATTATCTGAGTCGAGATAGAGAGCGTCGCGCCATTCACCCCATTTTAATGGGAACCGTTTGAAAATCTCCCGAACGTAATAGGGTTAGAATAGACTAAACACTCAAACTAATCAATTTATAATCGATCAATGCAAATTAGGAGAAGCCTGATCGTTCGCTCATCGAGAACCTCCTAACCTCTTCAAGCACGGCGCGGAATCCCGCTTGGCGTCGTGTTATTTAAAGTTTACCTTGGACTAAGTACATAATACTGGAGTAAATTAGGATTAAGAAGTCTCGAGCTAACTCTTCTAGCCCTCGTTACCTTACACTTCATTATCTTTATTTAGGTACGTCCTTGACATTTTAATGAATACAAAGTAAAGTCAGAATTACAACCATAGGTATACTTATTTAATTTTTGAAACATTTACCGGGAAAATGTTTATGTACGTTTCGTGCATGGACGCATCCAAAACATCAACGCCCGTAAAAATTCGGCCGCACTCTACATTTTTTATTAGGCTCCTAAAAGGAGTGGAATCTAAAAAAGTGCCAACCACATAAGTGTGCCTAACTGTGGCAACATCTCCGATATACAGAGCGAATAAAATACGTTTTTATTTAAAAGGATGAGTTTCCTGATGATACGTTTTACGGAATCCAAAGAAATTCACTTACATGCATTGGGAATTAGTTATGAGTATAAGTAGGTACGTAAATTTATTATTTATAGCACAATATAAAGTTAACTATTACTTTTATGTAGTATTTCAGATTAGACTCCTTATTTTGGTATAAAACTGATTTATTCAATCAAATCACATTCTAAAGGCTCCGAGGTTAGAAATCCGGTTTAACATGTTTTCACGTTCCGCCTTTTTTCTGTTCTGCATTTTGTATGTCACTGTCCCTAGCTAAAATTAGAACTACGAGTATTCCGTTCAAATGCTTTTAGGTTCAGTGAAATTATTAAATAGGTATTTTTGACACACCTATAACCCGATCAATCTGAGGACGCTGGCTGCGAGGCTGGATGCTCCATTACCTAGGCACTGGAACACCCTACATTGTGCAGGACCCTATGGTAGGGGATGGAGCATCTAACTCCATTAGGATTATAGGATTAAATTAATTTGTAATACTAACCTTAGTCATAATTCGTGATTGTATACTAACAACTTATGGACATTACCTAGTCCGAAACAAATAAAGAATTGAATTGAATACATTAATCCACAGTGACACAATATAAATTTGTTTCGGAACAAAAATATCGTCCGAATTACTTCACAAGCAAAATGTGCAGCATGCCCCACCTCAACCAGATATTGCAGATCCAAGCTGCTTCTGACGTGTATTGTGCTGTGGCCAACACTGTAAATTGCTTTTCATGTCGAAAAATATATTAATCTGATTGGTGGTTTGTAAACAATTAAGTGTGGCTTCCATGTGGCATGAGCAAATTTGTTTTTAAGTTTCAACTTGTTTTAAACTACAACCAGACTCATCCTGTGCCATGCACTTGATGCATGACCTAATTAGTATTGTGAATGACTGTATGAACCTCTACTAAGTGGAATAGGATGATGGATTTAACAGCAATCAAAGTTGTTTAACCTTCCTTGTTTTAGATATTTTGTGGTTCATTCTATAAACAATAATATGACCATCACCTAATAAAAAAGAAGTGTCTTTATTACGAGTAAATAACCGCATCCGTATCCTTGGGGAGTCTCTACGTCTAGTCCAAGTTAAGTCCTTGATGTACCTTCGTCACACATTGTAACTAAAAAACCAATAATACAATGTGTAGCGCGCACTACTAGTTCTATTCTATCACAGATAACTATAGCGTGGGTAGGATCCAAAAATATGTTAATAATTATGTTCAATTGTTAATACAGTAAGCATGTCCGTGCAAAAGGTTCGTCCTTATAAAAAAGGGTTATTTAATAATTTTAATATAGTCTCTAATCAATAAAACGAATCTAAAATATTATTATTCATCGATACGTGATGGGATTTTTTTATTATCGTCCGAGTGCATTACATTTTTATAGGGAAAATGAATTAATTGCAGACCAACGATGAATTTTAACTGCGGTCGGGTTTTCTTTGCGAATTTGTATTCAAACTGAGTAACTCACTGCGGTTAAAAATTTATTTACGTAGCCTATTTATTATGCATCCATTCTATTACTAGTCTTTGTTAATTGGGATACGACTTAGGTTCCATTATACGTACGTTCGTACGTTATCTATGGAAAAGCAACGAGTTGTTTTAAAATGGATTCGGAAGTAGGTAGCCGAAAGAAGCGGTGGCAGTATAAACCAATGGTAAGTAAATATAGGGAGTTGACGGCGAGTGTTGCAACTCCAACAAGACGCTGCTCATTTAAAGAGTTGTGTAACTCCCTCTAAAGTTTATCTTGCAGCGGTGCAGAAGGCGGGCGGCGGGGCGGCAGCGTGCGCGCGGAGCGGCGGCGTGGCGCGACGTCGCTTAAACTTCGTAGTTTAGCTGAGAACCGGCGTTTAATTTCAACAGAATGTCAATTAAATCTTTTTATAAAATGTATGTTTGTTTTTATCTGCTCCGTTTTAATGCACTTAGCTTTATTTATTTTAATTACGAGGATTTAATAAAAAAGGTGATTAAGAATAAATATTTGCAACGGCTCGTACCTACCGTCCAATAACCGGCTGTGAGAAGATAAGGCACAGAGTGTTGTTTTTTCGGATCAGGTTTTAATTTACTGAGACTAATTGTTGCTTTACAAGCACTTCGCGTGGAAAAAGATAAAGAAAATAAACAAAGGTCTTGTTATTTTCCAGTGAAAGCCTTTCGTGACGAGGGTCGCTCGGTGTTGTTCAGCATTGAAATGAAATGAGAGATAAAACTAAATTAAATGCTAATTGGGAGATTCAGCACCATTCGCCAACGGCCCGATCCCGCCGTTTGCTGGCGCAACGGTTTTCCGTTGATTAATAAGTTGCAATGTTGCGTAAGCAGCACGCTACAGAGGCCCCGATATTTATCGACAGCGTTTATTGGAGTCGTGTTAATTATTAACCTCAGTCGTAATGCAATATTTACGATGCACTGTGAAATTGAATAGCATTACATTAGTAAGGACATAAATAGGTAAGTACCTACAGATATGGCTGCAGGGCAAATACGACGCCGGGCCTTTCCGTTCGTGTAATAACGGGTAGCTGAGAGGATTTTTTCCAGTTTATTGGGCCGTTAGGATATAATTTAATCTCGTGTTTATGACGTCATAAAAAGTTTGCAGCCCTGATACAACCACTGTCAATTACCGGTTTCTTCGTCTCCCTGGCGATTTTTTCATTTTGACATCTTACTTTTTTCACTTAATGATATTTTAATAATATATAAGGTTGTCGGTAGGTATTGATGTTACTCTTCAACATTTTCCCTAAAAAGGATGAGGATATTACGACTCAAATTATTTAAGTTGTTGTCTCAGAACTCACAGTCAGAAGTCGTCATGCATTGGTGACCCGATATTTTTTTGCATTTGAAAGGTTATCAAACCGAATGGTCCCATTCTTGTCAAAGTTGGGAATGACATCCAAGAAGACTCAACGGTTTCCGAAATGCACATAGGTATAGACGGCAATTCGAGGTTTTCTAAAAAGATTCAAGCAATTGCATTAAGCATCATGCAGCAAGCAACGTTAAACATTATCTTATATCAAATCAAATGAATAAATATAGGTCGCTAGCCATTTTTAATTTAGTATGTAGATTTACTCCGCGTTGGTAGCTAAAACTCGACGGTTATAAATAAAGCGGAGTTCAAATATTGATTTACCTGGGATATCAACTTAGGTAGGTCTCTATTTTTTATTGGAACTAGAAACGGGCTCACGCTTGTATTGACGGGCTGATCGAAATTTTCTATTTGCATGGTTAATCTATTCAAAAGGGGGAAAACGAGTATGCATCCATATTTTTTCGCAATGTCGAACAATTTCATCTATCTATCTATACATATAATAAAGCTGAAGAGGGTCGAAAGTCTGTACATGGAAGATATTCGAAAAAAAATTGGCTAGGGATACTTAGAATCGATAACAGAACACGTTCCAACAGTTTTTAGAATTTTTGTCTGTTTGTCTGTTTATCTGTTTATCTGTTTATCTGTTTGTCTGTTTATGTGACCGCGCATCACGTGAAAACGGCTGAACCGATAAAGATGAAATTTGGCATAGAGATAGTTTGTGTCCTGGGGAAGGACTTAGGGTAGTTTTTATCCTGGAAATCAACCCCTAAGGGGATGAAATGGGGGTGGAAATTTGTATGGAGCTACTTAAACCGCTGCACCGATTTAGATGAAATTTGGTATATGATTAGTTTGAGTCCCGGAAAAGGTTAAGGAATAGGTTTTATCCCGAAAATCTTCCCTTTAGGGGGTAAAATGGGGGGGTGAAAAATTGGATGTAACCCATTTTGATGAAATTTGGTCAAGAGGTAGTTTAAGTTCTGGGGATGGACATTGGATAGTTTTTATTCCGGAAATCTTTCCCTGAGGGGGTGAAATGGGGGGTGAAATTATGGATGGACTCCGTTTAGATCAAATTTGGTATAAATATAGTTTGAGTCCCGGAGGATGACAATGGATAGTTTGAATCCCGAAAATCATCCCCCAAGGGGATGAAATAGGGATGAAAATGTGGATAAATCCCATTTAGTTCAAATTTGGTATAGAGATAGAAGGAGTCCCAGGGAAGGACAATGCATAGTTTTTATCCTAAATCATCTCCTGAGGGGGTGAAATGAGGGGTGAAAATGTGGATAGAACCGATTTAGATGAAATTTGGTATGGAGATAGTTCAGAGTCCTGGGGAAGGACTTAATATAAGGGGGTGAAATGGGGTATGAAAATGTGGATGGAACCCATTTACGGTATAGCGAGTTGGAGTCTTGGGGAAGGACATAGGATAGTTTACTCCTGAAAATCATCCCATAAGGGGCTGTAATTGGGGGTGAATATTTGTGACCCATTTTGATGAAATTTGGTATAAAGATAGTTTGAGTCCCGGAGTATGACAACGGATTGTTTTAATCCCGAAAGTCATCCCCTCGGGGATAAAATAGGGGGTGAAAATTTGGATAAAACCCATTAAGATGAAATTTGGTAAATAGATAGAAGGAGTCCTAGGGAAGGACAATGCATAGTTTTTATCCCGAAAAATCATTTCCTGAGGTGGTGAAATGAGGGTTGAAGATTTGAATAGAACCCATTTAGATGAAATTTGGTAAAGAGAGAGGTAGGGTCCTAGGAAAGAACATAGAATATGTTTTATTCCGGAACACATAAAAGGAGGAAATCATCCCCTAAGGGGGTGAGAAATGGTGGATGAACATTTGGATTGAACCCACTTACGGTATAGCGATAGTTAAGGAAGGACATAGGACAGTTTTTATCCCGAAAATCATCCCCTAAGGGGGTGTAATTGGGGGTGGAAATTTGTTTGTGACACACTTTGATAAAATTTGGTTGAAAGATAGTTTGAGTCCTGGAAAAGGACATATAATATTTTCTATTCCAGAAATCATCCCCTAACGGGGTGAAATGGGGGTGAAAATTTGGATGTAGCCCATTTAGATGAAATTCGGTATAGAGATAGTTTGAGTCCTGGAGAATGACAACGGATAGTTTTTATCCCGAAAATCATCCTCTAAGGAGGTGAAATAGGGGGTGAAAATTTGGATTGAACCCATTTACGGTATAGCGGTAATGGGGAGTCCTGGGGAATATGAACATTACATAAGTAAATATATGTATGTGACGTTCCAAGGGTAAAGGTACCTTATGGCGGCCTTAGTTTTGAAGATGTTTTCTAAAACGGGGTAAAAAAGACGTTTTGTTATGGCTATTTTGAAAACTATTAGATGTAACATTTTGTTGCAGTATTTTTATTTTTAATCTATACATATAATAAAGCTGAAGAGGGTCGAAAGTCTGTACATGGAAGATATTCGAAAAAAAATTGGCTAGGGATACTTAAAACCGATAACAGAACACGTTCCAACAGTTTTTAGAATTTATGTCTGTTTGTCTGTTTATCTGTTTGTCTGTTTATGTGACCGCGCATCACGTGAAAACGGCTGAACCGATTTAGATAAAATTTGGTACAGAGAATATTTTGAGTCCTGGGGAAGGACATAGGATAGTTTTTATCCCGGAAATCAACCCCTTGGTTTGAAATGGGAAGTGAAAGTTTGTATGGAGCTACCTAAACCGCTGTACCTATTTGTCTGAAATTTGGTATATAAATAGTTTGAATGCCGAGGAAGGTCAAAGGATAGGTTTAATCCCGGAAATCTTCCCCTTAGGGGGTAAAACGGGAGGGGTGAAAATTTGGATGTAGCCCATTTTGATAAATTTTGGTTTAGAGGTAGTTTAAGTTCTGGGAAAGGACATTGGATAGTTTTAATCCCGGAAATCTTCCCCTAAAGGGGTGAAATGGGGGGTGAAATTTAGGATGGACTCCGTTTAGATCAAATTTGGTTTAGAGATAGTTTGAGTCCCGGAGAATGACAACGGATACTTTGAATCTCGAAAATCATCCCCTAAGGGGATGAAATAGGGGTGAAAATGTGGATAGATCCCATTTAGTTAAAATTTGGTAAAGAGATAGAATGAGTCCCAGGGAAGGACAATGCATAGTTTTTATCCTGTAAAATCATCTCCTGAGGGGGTGAAATGAGGGGTGAAAATTTTGGTAGAACCCATTTCGATGAAATTTGGTATGGAGACAGTTAGTCCTGGGGAAGGACATAAAATAATTTTTCGTCCAGAAATCATCTCCTAAGGGGGTAAAATGGTGGATGAAAATTTGGATGGAACCCATTCACGATATAGCGAGTTAGAGTCCTGAGGAAGCACATAGGATGTTTTATTCTGAAAATCATCCCCAAAGGGGGTGTAATTGCGGGTGATAATTTGTTTGTGAGCCATTTTGATAAAATTTGATTGAAAGATAGTTTGAGTCCTGAGAAAGGACATATGATAGTTTCAAATTCCAGAAATCATCCCCTGATGGGGTGAAATTGGGGATGAAAATTTAGGTATAACCCATTTAGATGAAATTTGGTATAAAGACAGTTTGAGTCCCTGAGTATGACGACGGATAGTTTTAATCCCGAAAATCATCCCCTCAGGGATGAAATAGGGGGTGAAAATTTGGATGGAACCCATTTACGGTAGAGCAATGGTTGGGATTCCTGGGGAAGGACATAGGATAGTTTTATGGAATGAAAATTTGGATGTGAGTAGACCATTTAGATGAAATTTGATTACTTCAATTTAATTCAAATTATTTATTTCTGACTATGGCCATATCATGTTAGTAACAATAAAAACTTATAAAACTTAAGTTAACAGTTAAGAGATAGTTTGAGTGCTGTGCTGGGAAAGGACGTATGATAATTATTGTCTCGGAAATCAACCCTTAAGAGGGTGAAATGGGGGGTGAAAATTTGAATGGAAGATGAAACCCATTTCGATGGAATTTGGCATATAGATGGTTTGAGTCCTGGGAAAGGACAAAGGGTAGTTTTTATCCCGGAAATCATCTCCGGGTGAAATTCGGGGTGAATATTTGTTTTGAGCTACTATACAACCCATTTAGATAAAATTTGGTATAGAGGTAGTTAGTAGGCGCGGCGTTGGTAGCCCCCCCCTGATGATGATAAAAATAGTTTGAGTCTCGGGGAAGAACATAGGATAGTTTTTATATCGGAAATCTACCCCTAAAAGGGAAATGGAGGGTAAGTTTGTATCGAGCTACGATATAAACGAGTTCTACGCAGACGAAGTCGCGGGCAAAAGCTAGTTAATAATATAATGGTGGATAGCATTTACGTTACTAAGGCGGGGCGGTCGCTTCGAGACATACAGTTTCACGCACTCGATCCGACATGTTAGCTCAGCGAACCCGTGAAAGAAAGTGAAATTAAATCAACATCAAAGTGGAATGCGTCGTCACATCGGCACATGGCTTTCACATTTTTTGAATCTTATTAGCGTTTCACGTGAAAAAGAAAACTTACATAAAATAAAACTGTTTTGTTAAAGCGCAATTCTTCCTAAAATTGCTTTTTACTTGTGGACTTAACATTTACTGTGAAATATTAACTCGTTGTAATTTGATATCGTATTTTTTCAAACATGTGAAATATTTTTGCTCTGCACAGGTGTCAGATTTGGTCTAAAGGCCTCCACACACCGGTCGCGGGCGCGGATCGGGCGCGGGTCGGGCGCGGGCCCGCGCAAGTTATAAAACATTGAAAATAAACTTCAAACACACATCGAACGCCCACGCGCACGCGACCGGTGTGTGGAGGCCTTAAGAGTCTGGGGCCGCGCGAGGCCCCACCTGAGCCGAAGCGTGATTGATGACCGGAGCACTTTCTCATTATTATATAGGTAAGCTTGTCATTACATGTTATAACACGTCCATTGTGAAACCTTCTAATCTATTTTTTGAGAAGCTGCCAAACACGCGCATTTAGAAAAAATTCAAAGTGAAAATAAATAGAAGAATGTGTGATCTATGTGCTATCCGAACCGGAAGTGAAGGATTTTTCAAACTTTTGGCCAATGTTAGGTGCGATAATCTCCTGACTCTTGCTCAGCACAACTTTCTCGACCAGCTGCCATGCATTTTATCGTGTTGTAATGAGACGCAGGCGTATTGGGAGTGGGCTTACGGACTATGAGTAAGGAGTATCAATATAATCAATAACCTCATGTGTTTCAATAACATAGAAGATGTATGATAGCTAAAAGTACCTATTTTAGAAGTCTATTAAGATATATATGCGCTTATCATTCAAATTTTTAGGCAGTTGTGCAAAGATAAGTATTTAAAGGAACCACATGTAAGTAGAAGCATCAGCGCCCGGGGGACGAGACGCTACTAAAATTAATAAATTTGAGTATTTCCGCTCGCAGTTAGAGCGAACTTCGAGAGTGCTCTGAATATTAATACACGGGTCAGGGCGAAATTAATTTATACGAACCGGCCAATCTCTGGTTCACTGGAATTTTCCTATTTCGAAACTCCTTTCGCGTTCAATTTCGAAATCATGGCCGTTATTTTTTTTTTCATTGAATGAAGTTTCCCGTTGCGTTGTATTGCGTAATTGAAATTACGCGTTCCAACCATGTTCCAACACTGATATTTTGCCAATATGGCAGACTCAAAATTTTCTGTTTTAGATAAATTTTTACTCTTGATTGTCGAACAAATTGTATACTTAGTTAAATATTGAATATTTGTAGGTAGAGTGGAGTTAATAAATATATATATTTAGGTACGTATTCTCCCAAAGGTTAATAAATACCTTAACAACCTTATTGCTCTCAACAATAAAATTGTGTTCACATAATTTTGATCATGTGATCAAACAACAATCGACAACACAATGACAATGACAACAATGAATGAATGAATGAAGGACAATGTTGTCCGATCACAGATTTTCGAACTCGACTACTCCAAGAATTCTAAAAAGTTTAGAGGATACGAGTATACTTAATAGTTTTTCTCCTGTACCGTTGCAATGTATACCTATACTTACCGAGTGTCCTTCATTCCCGATAAATCAGGCATTTAGCCGTGTACAGTGTTCACAGAATCGACGCCGTAGCGTACCTAGTAAGTTTTTCCAAAAAAAAAATTTTTTTTTCAACCAAAATAATTAATACAGGGTGTTCGGCACATGGACCGTCAACATTTTTTGGCGTGCTAGTAGGGTCATTTCCTACCTTTCCACCCTTGGACCCTGGGTCCTAAGAGTTACGGTCAAGGAGGTCCGATTTATTTTTTATTTTTACCTAAATTACCCAAAATCTGACATTTGAAGCCCCATAACTTTTTTTGTGTATGTTTTTACATGCATAACTTGCTTAATTCTCTTACGTGTACGTAGTGTGTCTTTAAAAACATATATTTTTGTAACAAATAACACCACAAAATGAACACGTGAGGCTTTTTGTTAACAAAAAAAACGAATTTACGAAAACATCCACACTTCAAAATTCAATAAAAAAAAAAAATAAAAAAAATTAGGGTCCAGGGATGAAAAGGTAGGAAATGAACCTACCAGTACGCCAAAAAATTTGACGGTTCATGTGCCGAGCATCCTGTATATTATCAACGATCCTGGTTGTCGTCTTGCTTATTGAGTTAGCGACCCCGGGTTCAGACCGCCTTTACACTATACCGAGAGAGTTAATTAACGAAAATGATTTCTTGAATATCTTCGAAATGTACGAATTAGGATACTAGTGTCTTAGAGAAGTTTACTTCGCTTTCTCTGAGGAATCCGTCCTCGAAAGGATCGGATTCCAAAAAAATGCGGTGTAGGTATAGGCGCTAACAAAAATATTTAGTGACACCGATAAATAAGGCGTCGGAAACTCTATGCACTATGCCCCATAAACGCACTGTTTAGCGAACTGTTATTATAAATATTTTTTTCATATAAGCACTGTTTACCACGATATAAACATCTAACTTTTTTGTGCAGTGGTAGGTACTCGTACCAACTTGACAAACTTAAATTATGAATTAAAGTTTTTATTTACGCTCAAACATTTGGTAAATCTAAAATAATTTACTAAAATAAAAATAAATTATCATGTGGGTATTATTATTTAGTATATCATATGTTAACATACATGTTATATCAAGTCTTCATATTACAGTATTCGGTTCGGATTTGGTTTGGTTCGGATGGCAGGTGCAAGCAAATTAAAAAACAAAACTGACCATAAACAAATTTCTGATTTGCCACCAAGATTCCAGTTCAAAATGAAAAGACGAAAGATGATAACATTAGTTATTACCTACTCATAAGAGAAATGTGTACGTTCCTTTAAAATGTACGAAGAAGAAAATAACTGCACTCCTGGAGAAATTGCGTGAAAACTAAAAGAACTAACGGAAAACATACTGCCAGAAAAGTCAAATTTAAAATTAGTCGTAGAAAATGTATTGTATGCAACGGTGTACAAAGAACTGCTCATGGCGTGTTTAATTGGCATTTTACGACCCGTCCTATACAACAGGTTGCTACTAACTATTAAATATATTGCACATTTGCTACTCGAAAATTCGTAAAAAGTACAAGGAAGCAAATGATAGATAGACATTGTTGTACACATTATATTTGACGTTAATCCATGCTATTCATAGGTACTTATATTATAAATGCGAAAGTAACTCTGTCAGTCTATCTGTCTGTCTGTTACCTTTTAACGCTTATACCACGGGACCGATTGAGATAAAAATTAACATGGAGGTAGTCTGAATTCAGCGGAAGGACATAAGTTTTTATCCTGTAAATCAATATGGAAGTTTGTATGGAGGTACGATATAAACGACTTCCGCGCAGACGGAGTTGTGAGCAAAAGCTAGTTATCATGCCGTACCTACTGCTTTCATAAACAATAGTACATTACATCAGAGGCCGCGAAAACACGAATTTCCGGCCAAGTAGGTATAGGATAGAGATACGAGTCCGGGAATCCTTTTTCACGCCGAGGCATGTAAAGTACTTTTCTCCAACATGCAATGAAATAAATAAATAAAAATCCTCAAATCAAACTAATTTTCATGGCTGAATTATGTGCCACAAATAGTGAAATGAAAATTAAAAAGTTACTTTGCAGGCCTAGGCCTGAAAAGTTGTATAAAATCCCATTTCAGGCCGCCTCGAGATCTGCGCCCGAAAAAGGATACTTCCGAGTCTATTATAAGGAACGTAAAGAGAATATTTCATTGCATGTTTGAGAAAAAATACATTACAACAATAATATCATAGACATGTTTCATAACTAAGCATTGTTGCCTGAAAATCGTATTGAACAGTAATTAATAAATTTTGAATATTTTTCAAACATTGAGAGTTAGAATACAAGCAAGACTATTTTCTTATATTTCCTTGACGATACCAGAAACCCTTTAAAACCACCCTGTTTTCTCATATGCTCAAATTTACTCTCTCAAATTTAAACACTTCTAGATCACTTAGCTAATGATATAACTTGACTTTAATACGCTTTAGTTGTCTCACTAAGAAAATGTCACCCGAGAATTTAATGTCATTTCATTGGAAAAATAGCCAAAACGAGACTGTTGTACTTTTATGACGTTTGTCTGTCTCGGTGTCACAATGCAGTTTATTTAAAAACTAAAAGGCCTAAACATAGGCCCGATGAACGACACATGTTTTGTTTTGTGTTGGCTTTATATATAACTTTGTACGCATTCCACAGTGCCTTGGTGTCCCACTGTAATAGGTAATGTGTAATTTGTTTGAAATAAATAAGTGTATGTTTTTTTTGTGTAAGTATATCACTACCCTAGGGTCGTGTACCCAAAAGATGAACGTTTAAGCGAACATCCCAAATTTACAAATTTTTATCGAGGAGACCTAATTTGTACACATTCAATTTTTTATACGATTTGGTATATTGTTTAGATTGGATGTGATTATGACTATTTGAAACCGTCCTATGCAATACAGTATTTTATTAAAAATGGTTTTATCCTGAAGTACCTATGCCATTTTGCCCAGAAGTTGAACACTGTGCCCAAAACCTGAACGTTTTGACACCAATAGTTGAATGAAGAAAAACTTGTCACCGCGCAGCCTCTCAACTTCAGTCTAGTAATAATATTATTATTGTTATAATCATTTACACAACTCAAAAATCACAATATTGATACTAAACACAAAATAAAATAATTCAAATAAAAGCTATACATATAGCCTGACAAGTAGACCTAATTTATTTTACTGGCAAGGCAAGGATTACTTTGTTTCTTTATTCACAACAATTATTAAATCTGCTATATTTAAGTTAAATTTATACATACCATCAGCTCACTTTTTGACAACATACGTTAGAAGTCATCGAATTTCACCGATGTAAACAAACAGCAAGAAAGACGAAATACTTCGTGATTGTAGAAAAAATACAATAAACCGAAAGCAATCCATAGCGAGGTCAGAAAACTTAGTTTGAATATAATTAAGAGCCCGTTCACGTGCACACTAGCTATCTATATATCTATATCTATATACATATAATAAAACTGAAGAGGATTGAAAGTCAGTACATGGAAGATATTTCGAAAAAAAGTTGGCTGGGGATAGTTAGAATCGATAACAGAACACGTTCCAACAGTTTTTAGAAATTTTGTCTGTTTATCTGTTTATGTGACCACGCATCACGTGAAAACGGCTGAACGGATTTTGATGCAAACTTTACTAATATGTCAAGAAAATCCCTGGCTATAAGAATCTTAAATAAAAGGGATAAAAAATGGGGTTGAACTTTGTATGGGAACTCCGTGAATCCATGAGCTTGACTTGAAAATTGGTAACCATAAACTTGACTGGAAAGTATAAACAACCCCATTCAAACTTTTAGCAAATTATCGATAAAACGTGAAAATTTGGGCTGAAAATAGGTGCCGAGGCGACTAGAGACTAGGGTGAGTGCTCCAGTGAATGAACGCTTAAGGATATTTTTGACTTCAAAAATTGTTTTATGTAAGTTGTTTTACTTAATATCGGCCATGACTGTTTGTACAGCTCAAACAAGTATTCTAGTTTGCATACGCGTGTTTCCTTGATTTGTCGAAAGCCTTCGACATGGTGCGCTATGATAAACGGTGGCAGAAACTGTACGAGGATACCAACTTGCCCAGTGAGTTGACTGAATTGTTCAGGTACTGGTACGGTCACCAGAAAAATGTTGTCAGATGGTCCGACTCGCTTTTCGATTCGTACAGGCTGGAGTGCGTGGTTTGTCATCGCCCAAACTCTTCAGTCTGTATGTTAATCGGTTGATTGATGAGCTCAACAACACTATGACTGGATGCTCAGTGGATGGCACATTTGTGAATAACATTAGTTATGCAGATGACATGGTGTTGTTGGGCCCATCAGTCAATGCCCTCAACAAGCTGCTCAGGGTCTGCGAAGAGTATGCGGAGTCCCATGGGCTCAGGTATAATACTTCCAAGAGTGTGTTGCTGGTATTTAAGGCGGGGGCCAAGTGCTATCCACGCGTTCCACCGGCTTATCTATACGGCACACCTCTGGTAATGGTAAAGAGTTCAAGTACCCGGATCACTGGGTCACGGAGACCCAGAGCGACAACAAGGACGTGGAGAGGGAGCGTAGGGCACTCTCAGTCAGGAGCAATATGTTGATTCGTAGGTTTGCAAGGTGTACCACCGACGTAAAGATTACCCTTTTTAAGGCGTTCTGCCAATCGTTTTACGCCTGCAGGCTATGGATCAACTATACGCAAAAGGCTTACAGCGCCCTACGCATCCAATATAATAATGGCTTTAGGATGTTGTTGGGGCTGCCGCGCCATTGCAGTGCATCAGGGATGTTTTGCGAAGCACACACGGATGGGTTTCACGCCATAATACGTAAGCGTGTCGCGACCCTGATGAGGCGCCTGCGCGGCAGCCCGAACAGCCTCCTGCATGGTCCCTTCGTGTTCCACTGGGATAGGTTGCATAGGGCATCCAACTGCTAATTGTAATAAAATGCCTACTAACATAGTTTTAAGATCACTGTTACTAACGAATTATGGAATTTGTACTTCTGAATTAAATGATTAATAAAAATAATAATAAAAAAAAAACTGCTTATCAGAAAAGTACGTTAGCTCAGCTTAACAAAGCGGGACATACCTACAAAAAAAACTGCTAGAGAAAAGTAGGTTAGGTTAGAACTGAAGATGAAAGTGGGTGTGAACCCACAAGAAGGAACTGATTTTTTACATTAGCACTTTTACTGCCAGGAGCCCGCTTACCGGGTGCCTACGCCGTAGGCGCGTTCCGCTACTAAGCTGGAAAACCACGGGGTCGGCTACGAACGTAGTGCGTAGCGGTTCTTGGCAGTGTAATAATAAAATATGTTGACCCAATCGCTACGCACATTCTTCTGATTTCATTTTACATACCACTAAATAAGTCACAATGTAACGGAATGAGAACGCTTTTGTGAGTTAAGGGTCTTATAGTAGGTAATTTGGATAGGCACGGTGAGACAGGTCGGCAGAGTCACCGTGTCACGAGTGTCATAATGCCCCTCGGGGGACCGGCGCGACCAATCCCTTGTCCCGTATGTACTTACTACTGGCACATTATGTTAGGGGCTCGCGTGGGAGTAGTTACCAAACATGGATACTTAATATTAATTGCCAATTCCTTAAGTAGTTTAATTAATCGTACTCAATTTTTTGACCGACCAGAGAATTTGGAGTAAATTACATTAGCACGAGTAGGTCGATAGAGTCTGGCCAGGGAAATTTGAGCCTGGGATTTATTTAAAACTTTTATTATTTAAGACCCGTTATTTTAGTTATAAAATAGGTTTTTTTAAATTCTTTTGTTTTTTATTTTATTCAGTTTAAGTTTTAGTATTATGCATTTTGATCGTTATACGTTTTGCACGCTTTACAAAATAAATATTTAAAACTTTTTATATGGCATAAGTAATATTATTGTCAAATGTGTCAAACGTCTTAAATTAGTATGATGTCCTAATCTAAATAGATCATGCTATTTAAGAAAATAACTGTTCCATAATAAATTTGTTCATCGTGATTTGATTTTGATGCTAGAAAATTATTGCAGGAAAATTATTACCAACAAGTAATTTTAGAATGATTGAAAAGGTGTACTTAAAAGTTAATTTAAAACCTTTTTTTGATATTAAGATTGGTTGATTATTTTACCTTACTTAGCCTAGTGGATAGTGACCCTGCCTGTGAAGCAGCCGGTCCTGCGATTACATCCCGGTAAGGGCAAATATTTGTGTTATTAATATTCTTGTCTTGGTTGTATTGTATGTGCCTATATATTTATAATTAGGTACTAAATAGAGGTATATCTTGTAGTACCTACCCCCTAACACAAGCCTTATCGGTCTTTCTAAAAATTGTGACCGGCTCTTATTACCAGCATATTTTCTTCTTATTTAAATAGCCAATATGGTACTTGTCTGAAACAGGCGTAATTTCACCCAAATCATGCCTAAGTGATTTCAGCATAAGATATTTATCCTTTGTCTACAGAATAGACTTATTGTCAATTTCACTAGGCGCTACTAACAAAAATCAACAAAATTCGTCGCAAACCTCCTTAAATCAGTACAAATATAATTAAAATGGTAATCCGCCCTAAAAGCATCGACGGAAACCATCAAATACAAAAAAAACTTCATTCATCTCTTCGCGTGAAAATCCGATTCATTTTAACCTAGCTACCTACCTACCCGATTCTAACAAAAGTACATATTGTACGTATATCTAATGGCACTGTATCTTCTCTAGTATACGGCTATGTTTTCGGGAAAACTGTTTCTATTTGCGAGCATCAGGTGTCCTTCGCAATTCCATCGTCAACGGATTAGTCCATCCTTACGTACTTATCTATATAAATCTCTAAATTCTCTGAGGAATAGGTTCCAGCCACGTAGTTCATTTTAGGAAATCTACCTCATATAGTACGGAGCAATTAAAACAGGTACATTTTGTATTGTAATTCCGTATGAGTTGACCAGCGTTTACTCTAAAGTGTAACATAATGATGAATCCTAAAAAAAAAAGTCACTTAAGTTTATAAATGTGAATGTTTGGATGTCTGGATATTTGTAACTCAATCACGATTAAACGGCTAAACCGATATGGATGAAATATTGTACGAAGATAGTTTGTAGCCTGGGTTAAAATATGGGATAGTTTTTATCCCGCATTTACGCAGACGAAGTCGCGGGTGGAAACTAGTATAATAAATATACTGAAAAATACGCTGACATTTCTATAATAATCGAAGCGCCTGAGTCTGAGTTATTACTTTATTAGATAATTTCTTGTATAGTTTCACCAAATTAAGGCTAACCACATTTTATGTTATTTATAGTACAATGTTTGATATTATTTAGAAATAAAAGTATCCTATATTTTAATCCAGGCTGGTTGAGCCGTTTAAGCGTGTTTGAGTAAAAACATCTAAACAGGCAAACACCCAAACGTCTAAATACAAACATCCAAACTTTCGCAATTATAATATTAGTAGGATTAAGAAAGTACAAGTAGCGATATGACGAAACCTGTGGTGGATCCTTTATCTGTGGAATGACGAAACCTGAGCTGTGGATCTTGATGGTATGTAGTGGTTCAATAATTTTATTTTTCTGAATAAACTTTTACTTTTCAGTGGGGATAATAAAACCCTGACTTGACAAAAAGAGAAAAAATCATTATAGAATACAAATAACAAAACTAAACAACAAAATATGAAAATTAAAAGCCTACCTACATAAGCTATTGGTGAAAACTATTGTAAAAATGTTCTTCGAGTAACAACGAAGGATAAGTAGTAGAAGAATCCGCTCTATTTCATAGTTAGTCTAAGATCGTATTCGATGAACAAAGAATGATGTTTTTACAAACATTTGTTATTACTTCTTTGATGTTTGACCTCAGACTAAATAACTTCTTATTCCTGTGGTTAATCCGACCTTAATAGCGACAAAATTTACGTGATAATCTCATGATTGTCTCCGCACGACGCCGCAATGATATTATTACGTAATTTGCACCATTATTAAGTTAGTGTAGGCATATGTCGTTAGTAAATTATGTTTATCCGACAGGACACAGCTGTAGTCGGGCGGTACTTAATCCTTCTCACACAGAGCAGCAGACAACTTGGAGAATACAGTGTCAAAGAGAAATATGAGTAATGATGGTGGCTTACCGCATCTCGGCTACGCACGGTCTTCACACAGGTGAGGTGTCGTCATACGAGTCAACTACCCGTCTGAACTAAGTCTAACTACTAAATGTCTATGCATGCCAGAAAATATTTTTAACCATTAATGTCTGTGCCACTCGAAAGGTTTAGTATACTTTGTGTACTTTGTATAAAATTACTTTAAAAACAAAGTGTTAACCCACTTCAATTAAGTACTCCGCTAAGCCACATGAACATTTCCACATTTCTTTTCAAATTTACCACACGAACTGATTTCCGAGAGCAAATGCGATTATTAGAGAAAAAAACCAAATCGCTGTTATGTGGCTGATAATATTTGAGGACTTCCGTCGATTCCTCAAGGATCTCAGAATAGGGAACTTGCATCTTTTTATTTTATTACGAATATCAAAAGTATAATCCAGCATTAAAACAACAGTAGCATTAAAACTTTCTTATGATTTATTTTTCTGATATTATATGCACTTGAAATCTGCACGCGCCGGCACCCCCCGAAAACGCTCTATATTAAACGGGCTTATGCTATGACGTCACAGCATAATTTTCTCGGCCCGTCAACTATGGAGTAAGTCATTAACTTGCAATTATCTCCACAACATTTGCGTTTAAGTCTATACTTGTCATACAAAATATAATTTCTAATTTAATATTCTGTGTAACATGTTGTTATTTTATCAAAAAAAATAAAAAAAAAATTTAGTCATTTTAACGAGAGATAAAACTAATACAATATTTTTTTTTCTTTTTGTTTCTTTTGTATGATATCTCTACATCTATCCGCATCGATTGAGCGCAATTGATTCGAAATTGAAGTCCCATGCAAGTTCCCCATTACCTTTGACACTTTCATTGTTCGCTATTTCAACGGAATCATATCAGAATCGCACTTTTATAGTTTGAAGTACATCATTAAGATGTTCCACGAAAGCCATCTGTGGTCTTCATCATCACTTCCACTTCACCAAATTTATGATTTCTGGGTGTACCTAAATACACGAGTTACACTAATACATTTGAGGAGTTCCCTCAATTCCTCACGGTTCCCATCATCCAACTGGAGTTTTAAAAACAATGGGACCAATCTGGAAGCATATACTTTCTACTAACCTCGTAAGTCCTGTGTTTTTTTAACATCAGTAGTCATATCTGCCGGCTGTACTATACCAAGTACGAATCAAGAATAGTGTTTCAGACCGAGAAAACGAGAAACTCGTATCGGTTTTAGGCAATTTTGGAAGTGAATTACTGTTGTCTGTAATTTTTACGGTATGTTTGTGATGTATAGCACCTCCTTAAGAAGGAAAACATTGAAAATTTATTGTACTTGTGTAAGTACATTAGGTTTTTACGCAGTATATCAAAAACAATATAAAAAAAAGTTAAATGTTTTCTTTAGTATCAAAATAAATCATATCATTCTTCTAAACATCGCTTAAGTGAACATTTTACATAATTACAACAAAAACAATAAATTTCTTACAGAAATAATTATTAAATCCAGTCTGAAAAACAATTAAATCATAACATTACAGTTTAAAAAAAATGTGGGCTCTACCACTTCTTTTTCATTTAAATTCGAGTTGAAACGCGAAGGCCCTTAGAATTTCACGAAATTTATTAAAATAATTAATAAAAAAACCCGTGGGCACAAAATTCTTTTGAATGCCGGATATGATAGCAAATGACCCAAACTACCTGCCATTTTAATTTAGCAAACGATGGACCAAACACCTTGTATAAGATTGGATACGGTTTCACTAACTGTAAGTTTCAATTTTCCATCGAGATTATTTTAGTAGACGTGCCCACGGAGTAGTAGAGTTTAGGTATTCCAAGAATAAGCCATTCAATTTCGACGTTTTCCGGTATGATCAAACAACTTCGTAGACTTGTACAGAAAACCACATATTGTATCGTGTTAATTTGCCATTATTATTGAATTACTATTTCGTTATTAAAAACCTCCTGTATTCGTTGTAACACAAAGTTAAATTTAGAGTTTGGAATTTCTGGAACAGTGTTTGACTTACAAATTGTAATTGTTGACGTTGTGGTGTTCCATTCTCCGACCTTCTCATTATGAAAGACAGAGATGAAGGTGGGGAGAACCTTATGACAATTTGAGGATATATAACATGTTTCGCGCACCTGATGCGTGCATAGGTATCTGTCATTTTGTCTTTCTGATATTGAAAGAGGGGATATGTGTGTCCTTCTGTCAAATGTAGTGGATAGAATACTAGTAATTACACAAATACAGTAATCTTAAGTTACATGTCTTTTTATAATGTTTTGCTGATACTATAGTATTTTAATAAATATGGTCATCACTTACATAAATACCTACTAAATGCCCCACTGCTGTCATTTTCCTAATCCCTACGCTGGTCTAGTACGGGTAGCGGAATAATTCACAAATACTTACCTTCACTCTAATCTCTTTGCAAGTTTCCTCGTGACGTTTTTCTTCACAGAAAAGTGAATTGTAATATCGAATGACACCTTTTCCGAAAGTACATCAGTTCTGAGAAACGGGCACGTGCAAGGATTCGATGGCTGATGACACCGCTAGTCTGAATATCAATATTTAAATATTTCAATAATGACCTTAGTGAGATACCTGGAGCAATTTTACTCAGATAAACATCGTTTTTTATTTGATTAGAATAATATAATCGTAATGAGGGTGGAGTAACCTTATGGACCAAGAAAACTGCGAAACTGTCCTTTCCTTGTAGCTCGGCAGCATCGATTACGCGTCAAAGTTGAAATATTAGACCTTAAATCATAGCTAATGGTGAATACGAGTATTCTACTTTGAAATTTATTGAATACTAGCTGTTGCCCGCGACTTCGTCCGCGTAGAACTTTTTATCGTCTTAGAAAATGATTTCTCTCAATACAAAATTTGAACCCTCTTTTAGGGGATAATTAAAAAAAAAGTTGATGTTCATTTTCTAGTTTGTGAACAAACAGTCTAAAACCAAAGTTAAAAATCTCATACTTTAAAAATGCCTTGAAATACTCAAACTTTGAACCAATTTTAACACTCTTAGGGGATGAATTTGGAAAAACTCTGAAATCAGTTTTGTAGTCTTTTAACGTACGGAATAAGACCGAAGTTAAAAATCTCTTACTCACACTTTAAAATTTTATTGCTCGCCATTTAAAATTAGAACCCCCTTTTAAACCCCCTTAGAGGTTGAATTTTTCTAATCGCTGAAAGAACATTTTTCGTAAACTTTTAAGTCTCTAGCTCAAAAAAAGTGTTGCCCATACAAAGCTTTCTTAACCCCCTTAGGGGTGGAATTTTCTAAAACTCTGAAAGTACTTTATTATTAATTTTAATAAGTAACATTTTGAATAGTTTTAAGTCTAGTAAAAAAAAAAGTTTTTCCCACACAACACTGGCTACCCTTCTTAAGAATCTTAAGGATCCCCTTAGGGATGGAGTTTTCTAAAACGCTGAAAGTTCTTTTTAAGTATTCTAATAAGTAATCTTTTTGCAAAGTTTTAAGTCTAACTCAAAAAAAAGTGTTGCCCATGCAAAGCTTGCTCTCCTTTTTAACCCTATTAGGAGTGGAATTTTCTAAAACGATTTGTGTTCTTTTTTTGTATTTTAATAAGTAATCTTTCTACAAAGTTTCAAGTCTCTAACTCAAAAACATAAACTTTCCCTGATAAAAACTTTGCACCCCTTTTTATCCCCCTTAGGGATAGATTTTTTCAAAACGCTGAAAGTCTTTTTTTTTGTATTTTTATAAGTAATCTTTCTACAAAGTTTTAAGTGTCTAGCTCAGAAAAAGTGTTCCCCATACAAACCTTGCACCCTTTTTTAACCCCCTTAGGGAATGATTTTTGTAAAACGCCGAATGTAGTATTTTTCATGTTCTAATAAGTAATTTTTCGTCAAAATTTTAAGTCTCTATTAAAAAAAAATATGTTTTTCCCATACAAACTTTGCACCCTATTTTACCCCCTTAGGGGTGAAATTTTCCAAAACGCTGAAAGTACTTTCTTTGTATTTAAATAATCTTTCTACAAAGTTTTAGGACTCTAGCTAAAAAAAATAGTTTCCCACATACAAACTTTGCACCCCTATTTTAGCCCCCTATTTTTAGGGGTAGAATTTTCTAAAACGCTGAAAGTACTTAATTTGTATTCTGATGACTAATCTTTCTACAAAGTTTTAAGTCTCCATTTAAAAAAAATATTGTTTCCCCCATACAAAATTTGCACCCCTATTTTACCCCCTTAGGGGTAGATTTTATTAAAACACTGAATCTAGGTACTTTATTTGTATTCTAATGAATAATTTCTCTACAAAGTTTTAAGTCTCTATTTTAAAAAAAGTAGTTTTTCCCATACAAACTTTGCACTCTATTTTACCCCTTTAGGGGTAGAATTTTCTAAAACCCTGAAAGTTCTTTATTTGTTTTCTAATGACTGATCTTTCTACAAAGTTTTAAGTCTCTATTTAAAAAAAAATGTTTCCCCTATACAAACCTTGCACCCCTATTTTACCCCCGTAGGGGTGGAATTTTCCAAAACGCTGAAAGTGTTTCATTTGTATTCTAATAACTAATTTTTCTACAAAGTTTAAGTCTATAGCTCAAATAAAAAAGGTTCTCCCATACAAACTTTGCACCCCCATTTTACCCCCTTAGGGGTAGAATTTTCAAAAATCCCTTTTTATCCCTAGCCCACGTTATAAAAGCAACATACTGTGCAAAAATCAACTCTCTAAGATTAGTAGTTTCGGCTGTGCGTTGATGAGTGAGTGAGTGAGTGAATAAGTCAGTCAGGACATAGGCATTTATTATGTATAAATAGATAGAAGATAATGAAACTCCCATTGAAATATCTCAAAAAATTATGAAGCTACATCCGTTTTAATGTCGCTTGTTAGAGTGAGAAAACGATGAGGGACTGTGACGTCAATATACTCGAGCGTCATAGTAAAAAACAATCGTTTCATATGAAGGTGCGTTTTGCGGAAAAGGGACAGAACATACCCCCTCTTAAAACTTTGGACTCTTATAACTTAATCATTACCTATATAACCTCTTGCTTTGTTTTTTTCTCCATTTGACTATATTTATTTTAAATTCTTTTTCGAGAAAATACATTATGATTATTTACCATATTTTCGATTCCTGAGCTATAACCACGAACTTCGGAATTCGAAAATATTCGGGTATCTCTATCTCTATCGCACTAACCATACTCGAGTGACAGGGATGCAAATATATGAACATTGAGTATCGGTTATCGTGGTAGTCGCCGCAGGTACTTTGGCTGAATGCGCCGAGCGCGTGCCATTGTCATTCAAAAAAAACAAATTCGTGTTAATTATATTGTTCAAATTTGTTGATTTCATTTATTGAAATTACGACATAAAACGACATTTGCGCATATAAGTTCTCATATCAGAATCGAATATTTTTTTATGGTTTATATTTTAGCATTTGTCTCGTAAAGGTCTATCGTAGACGGGATTTAAATTATTAATAAGTGAAAGGCAAAGCAATTCCGCCATTTTGACGAAAATTTGACGGTTCTTATAGCTGACAGTTAGAGCAGCGTTTGATTTCAATAAAAATAAATGAAAAATTAAATGAAGTCGTATATTTCGGAAAATTAATTAACTGTCGCAGTCGGATAAAAACTATCCTAAGTTGCAGCTAAAATAATAATGTACCTGTATAAAATGTTTCATATTTTTCCGTTCATGGGATGCTGAGAACATTCGAACCGCGCAAAGCTTAGTTTCAAACTGGCTGATTCTTTTTTTAATTTAGAGATTTATTATAAGTGGAGATCAGTAGAATATATCAAAAAGGCAGACTGCAAAAGTTGCTTTAATAGTTACATTAAAAATGGTTCTTAAACTTCCAGCAACAGTTTATTTTACAGTAGCCAGCTTATGTTTAAAAGTTAAATGCTTACAGTTTGAAGAACAAGTTCTCTCACCGTTATGTTATGTACTATATTAAAGAGCCTGTTAGAGCGCTTATTATCAACTTTATCAGTTCACGAGGAGTTGTTAATTACTAGTAATATACTCTCGAAGTATGCCACGAGCTGCGATTAAATATGAGTAGCATGAATTACCCTGTTTTGATATTTTAAATACTGGATTTGTTCATAGGTGTCTATTAAGCATGCAGTAATAGGCGCGTGCTTCACTTTATATATTTTAAACTTGTAAAATTACCAAGCTACATCCAGAACTGTTTATAAAGTTAAGCGATGTTTGCCATTTTAACACTAGATATCCAAGCCGACTTGTATTACCGGCAAAATATAATACCAAGCTTTGTAGTCAAAACTCTTATCCAATGGCAATACAAATTTATAAACATTTACCAAGTGACATAAGGCAACTTTCTCTCAAACCTTTCACTGCTCATTTACTTGAAAAATTGATTACTAGAAAAATGTTTTTATTCAGTACAGGATTATTTTAGAAACTAATTATTACTTAACATTGATGTCACTTAATTGTGTTTATTCTTTAAGTAAGTACCTATGTTAATTATAATTTTGTATAAAAAATGACAAATAATATTTAAACGTAAGTAGGTAAGTTTAAAAAAATGCATGACCAAAAATTTTGGCGAGATGTGCTGATCATGACTAAAACACTTTTCCATCTATTGTTGTAAGTACCTACCATGTCTCTAGCAAATAAAGTTCTATATTTATTTCTATTTCTGCTCAAGGGCTACGGGCGGGGACTTCTGATATGTTCATCTCCTAACTAGTCCAAACAAAGTTACGAAGTCAAAAATTGAGTTCTAAGCATTTCCCTCTATACTTACCCGTTTTTGACCATTCGTTGCCTGACCTATATTAATGATGACGTTACATCGATACCAAATATTGGCAGATAAGTACCTACCTCATTAGTTACTGTTGCTCTCTTGATTTTATCCGTGACAAGGGTGCCACAATTTTTTGCTAAATATTTGTAAAACTCTGTTGTAAACTTCGAGCAAGGAGCAGTTTTTCATGATGAAATAAAGCGGATGTTGTCCATGGCACTTATTTATTTTGTTTTGGTAAGGAGCTCCAGATAGAGCACAGCTAGGAAATAGCAATTTTCCTCGCTAGTAATTTGTGTCTTGCACGCCATCTTTCCATTATCCAATATCAATATTGTTTTGTCTTCATAGTTCCAAAATAGAGCATTGAAACTACACTAATGATGTTATTGCATGGTTAAGTAGAAATATCGTTTTGGAAGCGGCATCTGCCATAGGTTCAAAGTGATTGTGCGAATCATGTGAGTTACTTGTTCCAGATTAATATATGTACCTACATAACTATAAGGTTTATTATACTTAACGAATTTGTATTCAGATATATCTTGACGTCAAGTTAATCAAATTAAAAGGACAAAAGATTAATACAACAACAATACAGGTACCTGCCATATTTTTAAAGTTTATCGCTATGGATTAAAGAATCGTCGCATTTTATACCAAATTTCTGATGATCGAGTGTCGTGAATGTCACAAACAAAATAACGAAGCTAAAAAAAATTGATTGGTCTTATGTGGTATAAATAGACTACTTATAATGTTATGGTTGTTTTTTGGTACCCAAAGGTTGACAAAAACACGACCTATATACATAAATAAATGGACATCATTTTCTGGTAATGAAATAGTTTGTTTTCATTATACCTAGGTCAAAAATTGTGTACGAAAAGATTATCTAGATTTTCAGTTAGGTTAGGTTATTCATATTTTATTAATTGCATTTCATAAATTCTATCAAATTATACAATCATTATTTGATACGCCACTTCTTCAATTCGGTTTTAGATGCTTCCGACAACACACTTTCTGTCATAATTATGCTTTGTAGTAGCTTATTACAGACTATTGGACCTGCAACATGGACTGTCTTTGCGGTTTTAAGTGTTTTAACCAGCCCTCAAGATCAGTGGGCACATCTGCGCTCCAACTACTTACACACTATAAACTATAAACACGATGTTAGGTGTAGTGTTAGGTGTTATACCGTCTTATATGATGTTATAAATCTACAAGGCCGTACATCCTCACTAGTATGCGGAGTGCTACAAGCTACGGTTGGCCGGTGAAGGCGCGCCAGGTCTCCCCCGCGGGGAATATAATAAACTGACGTCTATATTCAGATAACGTAGCCCTTTCCAACACTCGATAATCTTTATACGTTAGACAGGGATAGCGCAACCAGGAGAGTTTTGTAAATTTATTATGGCTTTATCATGTTACTATGAAACCGCGCTCCAAGATTAATGCTAGCGTAATGAATCAGCGGGCGTGACAAATCAGTTTGTGATTATGATTATAGAGCGAGCTACTAAATACTGAGCAGTATTGTTACCGACATTAACAGCACTTAGCTATCCCGGGCGCCGACGCTAAATGATATCGTTCCTTGAATACTAAAACGCATTATGGTGTTTCTTTGAGCTGCTGCATAATGTATATTTTGATGTAATCTGAATTCAGTACAATATTATCTGCAGGATGTAGGGCACGGCACAGCTATGTAATCTCACTAATATTTGGAGTATTTAACACAACTAACTTGTACTTGTTGAATGCGCTGTGTTCAGAGTGAGTCAAGGCGTTGATAATTAAGCTTACACCATGCACATAATACTGGTAAAAAAACATGCACAATATGTCAATTTATATTATACCTGCCCCGCGGGTCCGCGGCGGGTCCGCGTTCGATGTGTGTTTGAAGTGTAGTTTCAATGTTTTACAACTTGCGCGGGCCCGCGCCCGACCCGCGCACGACCCGCGCCCGCGACCGGTGTGTGGAGGACCTTTATATAGGAATATTGTGCGATCGAAGTCGAGGAGGTGTATGCATTGTTCGCCTTATTTCAAAGGAATAGGATAGGTACAGTAATGCAGGCATATATTTGGCTTCGACCGTAGGTACCTACACATTAGTAGATATGAGTGAATTTTTTCAAACGACTGTTACCATATGTAACGATTGCAGCTATGTTCAAACATATGTAGGTGCATACGAGTAACTAATATTCATATTCATTTATTCGTAATTGTAAATATTACATGTCAGGAATATTATGTTGCATTATCCTCTGCCGTTCTTAAGTAAACAGTTCGAATAATAACTACACCTGTAACTAAAATAAAAATACTAATACCGTTTACAATAAGTAGGTTAATAATAAACACATCCGTGCCGCCAACAGGTCGTAACCTCGTACGACCTCCGTAGGGACTTGCGGCCTTTTGGTTGGGGTGGTAGTTTAATGTTTTGGTGTACCGCGTTATTAAGTATCTTTTTTTATTTAAGTGAGCGCATCGCCAACAAACAAACTGCTTCGCAGTTTGGCGAATCTTTAGGTTAAGTTAATAAAATTGTATTTTCATTTTGATTCCAAATGAAAAAAAAAGGTGTTTTTTCTCGTAGCTAATTTGGAATCTATTATAAAAGAAGATAGAGTTCATTATTCAATGAATATTTCACGTGGCGCTAACAGTTTTTTTGCAAAGTTTGGCTCGCGCTCGCAAACAAGGTCTATTCATAAGCTCAGAACAAAGGACATTCATGAGCTCAGTTGAAATCGGCTTAACTATACCTACATTTATTAAGTTGGTCGACTACTACTCGTTAACTAGTTATGCAGCCTACTTATCCGTGATAGTTTTCCTATTAAATTCAATATATGTACTACTGCCATATTTATTTTCATATACCCAGTAGAAACCATTTAGCCGGCAGGGTCCCGGACTTCCGGACACATGACGCAAATATAAATTAGGGCTTTAAAGCCAAATATCAAGCAAACGCATCCTTGAATTGAAAAATAGTTTTTCAAGACTCATCCTATAAGCTAACATGCAGGGGATGCAACCAAAAAAAATTCAGCTCAGAAAATTGCCAAGCTCAGTGGCAGTCGGGTATCGACTTCTCATAAGAACAATTGATCAAAACCTCCGTTCTCTGTTCTACGTAGGCAGCTAGTTAAAATCTAAGCAAGATGTAAGCAAAATGCTGACCCAAACCCCAAAACCCAACCCAAAAGACGACTGAGTCCATACATACGCTCCGTGCAATACAATGGGAAACTGATGACGCGAGCTCAAGGGTTTTATTGCCCTAGTCGTCTTTTGGGTTGAGGGCGAGTATAGCGTTATTCCCGGTTTTGCCCTAAAGGAACCCGGGGTCCGCTTTGACACCGTTTCCCAAGATTTGGCACATGCACTAGTCTTACGAAAGCGACTTCCATCTGACCTTCCAACCCAGAGGGGAAACTAGACCGTATTGGGATCAGACCGGTTTCCTCACGATGTTTTCCTTCACCGAAAAGCTAACGATAAATATTCCGTACATAAGTTCCGAAAAACTCATTGGTACGAGCCGGGTTTCGAGCCCACGACCACCGCTTGACAGCCGTATCCCTGAACCACTAGGCTACCTTAGCTTCACGTTTAGATACACGGCAGTATTATTTTATTTATTCGAATAAATTTAAACCTAGGAAATCTGTATTCATCTACAACGAAATAAAATTATTATTAGGTAGTTCCCAAACCGCTCTTGACCAGTGTGTGGGGTGACAGCTCATTCCGAGTCTTCTCCTCGATTCGGAAATAGTAATTTAACGAATGTCGTCATATTTACATCATAATTACTATTGTAGGCCGCTTTAATGAAAATTTTGTTGGGATTTTTGCTCACAGTACATACATGGAAGAATTTGTTTCGTACCATTAAGGCCTCTCACAGACTGGCGCGGTCTGGCCGCGGCGGACAATAGAAAACTTGTCATTAGCTGTCAAATTTACTATGGTCCGCCACCGCAGGCCACGTCAGTGTGATGCAGGCTTTAGGTATGTGTACGCAACGTAGGTATCTATGAGCAAATAGGTACGCGAGATTCTGTTAGTTCGTGTCAATTCCACGCGCTGGTGTTTCTTGAAAAGAGAATAACACAGTGAACTAGTTTAGTCTGTGGCCACGAGGGAATAAAACAAATAACACAGTCTGTGTGTACCGTCAACAAACGATCGCCGATGAAGATACCCGGCAAGTAGGTACCCTCATTTTCTTCAATTCCTTAGAATATAAATAAACCTTAGTAATGACCTGTCATTTACAATATATTTATTTCAATACCTTTTCGGCACAAAGTATTTTACGTTACACTTTCTTTTCAATAAGCTCAATAGGGTTTCCTTACGAAATTATGTTCTTGATGAAATACCGTGAAAAAGGTTGATAGCTCTCGACAGGTGGGCGCATTCAGCGACGAATCACGGGGATCCCTCAGTAATTTGTCACGGGCGAACGTCAGGGGTATTTTTAAGATTCACCGGGATGATCTTCAACCACTTGAAACCGTTTAATGTTGAAAGTACTTGAAAGGGAAATTTTGTGACCCGTTTTACTTATCATTTCGAGATCAAGGACGAAATCAGAGATTACTTTTTTTACTAATTAAGTAGGTAACTGAACTAGACTGTTTTAAATGTTAAAATAAGGCAACTTCAGCATTTGGCGAGTCGGTATTCATGTCGCCCTGATTTTCTTACTTGTCAGTATTCTGTATGTAGGTACCTATTATATTACTATATTGCGCGGCAGCGGGGCAGTACGCATGCAATTGGAATGTTACCAGCATACAGTATCTGCAGTACAGTATCTGAACCGACTTGATGACCGACGCGGAAGTGACCTAAGGTGACTTCCTCACTATGCGGTATTATGTAATTTGACGTGAGCTCGACTGACAGTTGACATTGACAGCTGACAGCAGAGCTTAGGTACTGATTTCCTATACCGCCTCCGCAACCACAAATCAGGAAGTCACCTAAGGGCCTGGCTGGCCACATGTCTGCGGTGGGGCACCGCACCGCAAAATTTTGCGTTGCGTCGCCCCACTCTGCAGACATGTGGCCAGGGCCTAAGACTAACCATGTGTACAGTCAGGGAATGAAAAGGTTGATCACCTTATCTGTTTTTGCTTGCTAAGTATAAGCTATCAGTATCTGCTTTATCGACTGAGTGTCAGACACATTCTGTCATAATGAATGTCATTTCACTACATGGCCTACAGATACGTCCACTATGAGAATGGGGCTGGCAACTGTCAAACTGACAGCACCAATAATGGTCCCTAAAAAAGCTAAATTTGTATGGCGGGAAGTAGTTTTTATTTATTTTTGCGAAAATGACTTAATGTTTCGTCCCGAATTGCTCTGAAGTGGGAATCCACCGTTTTCCGAAAAAGGCTAAAAATAAAAGGCTATGGATTAAAGCTATGGGGAAGATTTTTGCCTAAGAACTGTATATGGTTTCCATACAAGTTAGGGACCATCGATCCTCTGTCTCTCTCTATCATTGTATGGAATCTATAAGAGCGCCATCTACAATTAGCTTTCACCGGCCAACCCCATTGACCTCTTTGATTTTTGGAAAACAAGTTAAAAAAAAGAAAAAAAAAGTATACAAGAAAATGTGTCGCTTAACTTCAAACTCAGATAAATCCACTCTAACCACTTCCGAGATAATTGAAAAAAAGTGATAATAAGCTTAATTCGGTGATTTTAAAGGCAGTTTTTTTTTTTTATTATGGCTAAAGCTTTATATAAAACCATCCTGTTCGGCAAATTCAGCATTAAAACCATCCATTCTTTACAAAAAAACAAATTTAGATTGGATTTACCTTCATTTGATATAATCGATTGTAATTTATCTATCTTTGAAAAAACTCAGTGTGGATTTGTATAATTTTGATTTAACAGACCTGGATTTATCTAGATTTGAAAAAAAAAACGATTAGAAATTGTCAGCCATGTTGAACAAACTTCTTTCGCTGATTGGCTTGGATGGACTTACCTACATTTGAAAAAAAACTGTCATATGGATTTATCTGATTTTGATAAAATATTATGATTTTAAATGTCTTTTTTCTCAAAAACCAGACAAAATTATACTAAACCGATTAAATTATAACAAAACTAGTGTTTTACCCTTTTATTTCATACCAAAATCTTACGAAATGACAGAATTGGATTTACCCGAGTTTGAAGTTAAGCAAATCAAATAGAATTGACAGGACCTGTTACATACATTTATAGTTTTAATAATTTTTCAACACATTTGCTCGTAACGTGCCTCTTATTGTGCCGCTTTTGGGCTCATAATCCTGGGTATTAAACACGCGTGTTTAATAACATTACGACACTCGTGTAGTTACGTTTATATGCCGATTAAGACACGTTAGCACCTTGCAGCAAGGTGTATGTATGGACTCGACTAAACAAATTAAATCCTTCTTGTGGATTAATTGATTATTTCTTGTTGGATATGATATAGAAACGTTTCATTTAGTAAAACTATTTACTTTTGATAACATTTTACATGAATTTATATTGAATAAGAAAATATTTATTTTATTTTGTATTGGCTGTTTAGAGATTTCATCTAAGCCTCGCTGCGGGCGCACTGCGCGAACTTCACGAAAAAAAATTGTTGCGCGCCATTATAGGTAATTTTACAAATATTTGTAAACATTGATGATGCGTGTTTGGTTATTGTTAAAAATGTTGACTCGTAGTGAATAGAAAAGTGATAAATAGATTTGACGCCACATACATTGTACATTCTTGAAGATGTACAAATATGTGAGTAAAAACCTGTTGTCATCAATAACTAAAGGAAACAACTTAGGAGCCTGTAACATGTTCATTTTATGAAAAGGATTTTTTCCTCGCAAATGTGTTGAAAAACGTCGTATGACACGCGTGAGCTTTGATAATTACATCCTCGGCTCTATTATCACGCTCACCTGCGGTAATGATCAACATACCTCACTTGTATCATAATGTACTATTAAGTGAAGAGGATTTAATCATTACATTTATCAAACTTGACCACAACTTGACACATAACGTAATGGCAAGATCAAACTAATAAAAAGGTTTTAGTTCAACTATTAATAGGCAAGGAAAATTCGTCTAAGTCAATTTGAACTTTGTTGTCAAACAGTTGAACATAATTTTCAATACATCACTCTCGTCTGATACACAGTTTAAAAAGGTAACATGTGCTTGCAACGCGTAAATGATTTGATTTGAAAACTGATCAACCTTTTCATTCCGCCACTGTACTTATGTTGTAGTTTGTCTAACATTGTGATATCTTTTATTTTAGATTTTTGAACTGATCAAATACTGACCTTTTGGACAGTTTTTTGAAGACTTTCGTGTAGCTTCCATTCCAACATTAATTTAATTTACCGTGCGACTTATTACCAAATAAATAGTTAGTTATATTGACAACCTCTGTAGCCTAGTTGGTAGTGACTCTGCCTACGGAGCCGCAGGTCCCGGGTTCGAATCCCGGTAAGGGTATTTATTTGTGTGATGAGCACGAATATTTGTTCCTAAGGGTAACCTATCGATGTTTCGAAAAACACTTGTCCGATTTTCACTTTTCCGAAAACGGTTCACCGAATTCTTATAACCCATATACTTTGTTTACCATAGTTTTGAAATTCCGCTGGTTTGTTTTCCCACATTAACGTTTTCCCGAAACTCAATATCCAGAAGAACGATTGCTAACATTATTATTTGACAACCGATTTGTTAACCACCTGGTCATAATTATTCCGATGCTACGTAAGAACTAAATCTCATTTTCCCAAATATCATTTTAGCGTCACAAAATCTCATAATACCATATAAGGTGCTGTACGAGTCTTTAAAAAGGTTAAAAAGGGGGGTGAAGGGCAAAGCCCCCCACGAGGGGGGCCCGGGGGACGGAGCCCCCCGCAGTAAAGAAAAAAACTATCGTAACAATTGTATTTATGGTAGGTTAGGTTATGCGCATAACCTAACCTACACAAGGGACACAAGATAATCATATGGTTATCTTCCCTTGTTCCTCGTAGATAACCAAGTTTGATAACTGGCATTCTACTAGGAAAAATAATCCATTCTAGTTAACTCGGTTATCAAACGGGATAATTTTTTTCCTCATAGAAAACTGTTATTTTATTTGGTTTTCTACGAAGAAGACACTTTTCTTCCTAGCTAACTCGATTATCAAATGGGATTATTTTTTTCCTCGTAGATAACTGTTATTTTAATTGGTTTTCTACGACGAAGAGACTTTTCTTCCTAGCTAAATAACTCGGTTATCACATGGGATTATTTTGTTCCTCGTAGAAAACTACGAAAATAACATATATTCTAAAGGCAATCACTTTACTAGATCAACTTCAAAATTATAAATTAAATGTCAAATCACCAGTTTATGTGCTTAAAAAAACAACTTCTTCTTGAAAAAAAAGAACTAAAAGACAGGAGATTTTTTTCAAGGCAATGCCCAACACAAATGTTGCCTTCTTTAAGTTGGGTTACTGCCCTGTCTATGCGGATATTCAGTGCAACATTAAGAGCTGTTTATTTCTTAATCGTGACCCTCCTATTTAATCTCATAAAATTTTGTGTCAACTTGTAGGACTGACAACAAATGAGGTATATGTAAAAATATTCATTTATCTATGTGGCTGGGCAGTTTTTTTTAATACTGTAAGAAAATACACACATAAACAGCCAAGAACAGCCTACCCAATTACCCGCTAGATGGCGCTGCACGTCAGATAGAACGCACTAACGTTTGTTTGTCGTAGGATGTGTAAGACTCGAATGTGATTTTTATTATTTGTCTTGATTATTACAAGGTACACGGCTTTATACTTGCTTTTCTGTCTGCTTCCACTCGTGGGACGTTCGGAGACTTGTATATTATATTAGCCCGCGGTATTATTTGCGCTTCGAGTGCACGCTCCTGCGACTGTGGGTCGGTGCTCGTACGCAAATAGGTGTTACCTGTTTTTTGATTTAATTTTAAAGTTTTCAAATAAACTTACGTTTACTACAGTTCCTTGTTTTGCTGTCACTACGCTCCACGATCCCGCCACACTCTTACAATCTGGCGTCCAACGCGGGCACTTCAAAGATAGAATACATCGTAACGAAGTCTGGACGCGTAACAACAACGAGAGTGAAGCCTGGAAAAGTAGTAAACAAAGGAAATATGGCAGTCAATATGTCGGAAGCTCAGTTCCAGCAGCTGATTGGAGCTATTGCGGGGGCGCGCTCTCCAGATCCTGCTGTCCCTGCTGCGATGCCGGCGCGAGCGACATCTTTTGCTTTGGCCAACTTTACCTACAACGGAGAGAGAGATCCTACGCAGGTCAAAACATTTTTAACTGCGGCGTCTTGCTTCAAACGGGTGGAGAACATGAGTGACAGAGACGCACTGGATAGCCTACCGCTCGTGCTGAAGGACGATGCTGCAACATGGTGGAACGGGATATCGGACAGCGTCACTACATGGGATGATTTTAAGGATAGACTCCATAGAGCATTCGCACCCAGGAAACCAGCTTCCTCCATCTACCAGGAGCTTATTGCAACGCACCAAAAAGAGAATGAGCTAACTGAAACGTTCGTGGCTGCGAAAAGAGACTTAATTGCACAGTTGCCGCCGCCACGCCACCCTGAATGCCATCAGCTCGATATGGTGTATGGAACACTGAACAAGAGAATCAAGGAGAAGGTCGCCAGGGAGTCTGTGAGGTCATTCGATGCGCTCCTAAAGGCCGCCCAAAGTGCGGAAGAGCTTTTTGAAGACAGGCCTCAACCGGTCAAAGGGCAGCGAGTTCGTTGTAGTCATTGCAAGAACCCGGGTCACACCGCCGACGTTTGCCGAAAGAAGACGTTTGAGGAGAGAGCGACCACAGCACCTAGTAAGCCGACTATTTCAGTAGCACAGACGCAAATGCCTTCGCCATCTGCAGCGCGATTCTCATGTTATGGCTGTGGTGCACCCGGAGTGGTACGCACCAGCTGCCCTACCTGCTCCAAACAACCACGCCCACAGCCAATTAAAAAGGAAAACGTTAGTTTTTGCAGTGCCAGCGTGAACTACCCTAATGACACCAGGTCCAGACCCGTAGTATGTATATCGGTTAAGGACATACACGGTTATGCGTACATTGATACGTGTGCCAGATCAAGTATAGCGTCCTACCAGCTATACTGTCAGTTAAAGGAAGAAGGTTATCCATTCAGAACCGAATCAGTGCAGCTGACATTAGCCGACGGGGTTCCGAAAAGTCAAGTCGTGCTAAAAGTAACAGCAGAGGTGAGGCTCTGTGAACGGAACATCTTAACAACTTTTGTCGTGCTGCCGGAATCACGAGAGAACCGAACGTTGCTGGGGTCCGGATTCCTACAAGATGCGCGTATGATCCTGGACATGGGACAATTTACGTGGTGGTACTCGGATACACCTGAAAATGTACAAGAAATGTATCAAGAGGATTTCCTACAGTTTGAAGTACAAAGTAAACCCAAGGTACACATCTCCAAAACTTCTATAGAGCACGAGTCGAAGGGCACTGAGAGCGACCAGCACCGAAATGCCTCACGTGTAACCACTGTCTGTAAGACCAGGGATACAGAAAACCAGTCGGCCAAGATGCAAAAACACGATAATGGCTCTTCATATCGTCTGCTTCGTATTGATGACACAATCACGGACAGGAGATATAAGACTTTCGATGGTTACGATCCGAGACTGGATTTCATGATGCGTGATGCACAAAGAGCTATACACGAGTGTGATGAGGTGACTCTTTCCCCGCACTCGGAAAGCCTTTTCCATGGATCTGTGGAACAGGGGGAGGATATCTTGGATATATTCTTTTTCAACATTGCACAAGCCAGTACAACGGACGACACACAGCAGGAACAGATGTCTAATGCCTGCAGCAGATGTCTCATATCTACAATTGCGTGATCACCTACAAAGGCCTAGTGCCAAACCTCTGAAATAAGTTGCTGCGTAATTTGAGAAGTTCTCGTCTAGGGGGAGAAGCCTGATAGATGTCAGCTCCCATCGCATCGCTGCCGTGGCCAGCCAAGAACCAACAAACCACTCTTACAGTTTCTTGGTCGAGGCGACCCTACGAAACTGAGGGGGAGATTGTAAGAAAATACACACATAAACAGCCAAGAACAGCCTACCCAATTACCCGCTAGATGGCGCTGCACGTCAGATAGAACGCACTAACGTTTGTTTGTCGTAGGATGTGTAAGACTCGAATGTGATTTTTATTATTTGTCTTGATTATTACAAGGTACACGGCTTTATACTTGCTTTTCTGTCTGCTTCCACTCGTGGGACGTTCGGAGACTTGTATATTATATTAGCCCGCGGTATTATTTGCGCTTCGAGTGCACGCTCCTGCGACTGTGGGTCGGCGCTCGTACGCAAATAGGTGTTACCTGTTTTTTGATTTAATTTTAAAGTTTTCAAATAAACTTACGTTTACTACAGTTCCTTGTTTTGCTGTCACTACGCTCCACGATCCCGCCACACTCTTACAATACTAAAATGTTGAATTGTCATTTAATTTTAAATTATAGAATTGATGTAATAAAGAGATTACGTTTAGAATATATGTTATTTTCGTAGTTTTCTACGAGGAACAAAATAATCCCATTTGATAACTGAGTTAGCTAGGAAGAAAAGTGTCTTCTTCGTAGAAAACCAAATAAAATAACAGTTATCTACGAGGAAACAAATAATCCCATTTGATAGCCGAGTTAGCTAGAAGGAATTATTTTTCCTAGTAGAATGCCAGTTATCAAACTTCGTTATCTACGAGGAACAAGGGGTTATCTTGTGTCCCTTAGAGCGGAAATAGGCACCGCACCCCGCGAAGCGGGGTGACGTCGACACGCTGGCGGTTAGGTTAGGTTTAGGCAAGTTTAGGTTAGGTTAAAATAATTGCCGTGCGTTAGGAAACGGAATTTGACATACTACACTTTCGATCTTTTGGTGTAGCGGGATAATAATATTTCGGACTTAATACTTTTCGGCACCTAAACCTAGTTGACAAATGTGATGCTTCGGAATTTTAATAAGTGTCTATTCGTATCATAAGCGAATCAAAATAGCAACGAACTGAGAATTGGGAAAATAATAATATGGGAAATGTAATTTCGGACAAACAAAATTTCGGCCAACTAAAATAAAGCGAAACGTTTTCGGGATTTAATAATCGGAATAATAATTTTCGAGTTTATGATAGGTAACCGTTCCTGAGTCATGGCTGTTTTCTATATATTTTAGTATTTATCGATATAAATAATATGTATATCGTCGTCTAGTACCCATAGTACAAGCTTTGCTTAGTTTGGGACTTGGTCGATTTGTGTAAGATTGTCCACAAATATACCTATATATATATTTTTTTTATTGAAAATCAGCCTTCAGGCCCCGTAGCATGCTTGGCATTATCACGCGATAAGTGACAAGATAGAGCATCCGTCACTGGCTGACACCGTTCGATAGAACGAGACGACGCTCTTATCTTGTCACTTATCGCGTGATAAGGCCTACCATGCTACGGGGCCAGAATACGACACAAGACAGTGGCTGAATTCACCACGGATTCTCGTATCTATTTGTCACAAAGCATCACATCAACTTATCTATTATGGGAATCAAACAATAATCGGCTTTCTGTCAATACCAATAGAAGCTGTCACATAGCAAATGGGTTGGCCACCGTGTAAAATAAACGTCCGCCGGGAACTGACGGATTCAATCAATAGCTAATCCCTGTAGGATGGCACGTGACGCTAACCGGCGTGACCCACGGGACTCAATTCATAAGCGCAATGTAATGTCAAAATACAATATACTGGCGCTCCGCCATATAATACAGTTGTAGATTGGCGTGTCGCTGTGTACCAATGATATTTGTAAATTAAGTTTTAGGAGTACTGAATAAATAGGAGATCTAGAGAGAGGCTGACATGTATATAAACACTAGCATTTCGACGAACTACCGCCATCTCTAATAAGACAGTGCGCGGATCAATTAACTGTACCTCTTTGTTTTTTAATTAACCAGTCTTTTGCTGAAGGACGATTTCCAGATCTCTTAAAAAAGTCATTAGTCAGCCCAATCCACAAAAAAAACAGTAAAACAGATCCAAATAATTACCGACCCATCGCTCTACTGCCAACAGCGTCAAAAATATTTGAGAAAGCTATGTGCAACCGTATAAATAACTTTTGTGAAAAGTATAATATTTTCGATAGCGCACAAAACGGCTTTCGAAAAAAACATTCAACAACTCTTGCGGTATATCAATACATACAACAAATCTTAAACATAGTCAACTCGAAACAATATGCTGTCGGAATATTACTCGACTTGACCAAAGCGTACGATAAAGTACAATACGATATCTTATTATCTAAATTGTACGGAATTGGGATTCGTGGGATAGCGCATAGATGGCTCACATCGTATTTACAAGATAGGGAACAATTTACAGAGCTAGAACACTACAATTTCAAAACATGTGAAATAAAAAATATACAGTCTGACAAAAAAACCATTAACGCCTCAATCCCACAGGGAAGTGTAATTGGTTGTCTCTTATTTTTAATATATATTAACGATCTCCCAAAAGTTATGAAGGAACCATGCGTATTGTTTGCTGACGACATATCCATCCTCACGACATGCCAAGACACTTACAACCTTAACGAAAAAATAACTAGCATACTACAAAAAGTATCAGACTGGTTAAGCGAACATAATCTCCAAATTAACTTCTCGAAAACAAAACTTATGTCATTCCACCCACAGCAAAAGAAACCTCTAAATATATCATATACTTATAACAATACCGAAATAGAAGTTGTTGACAATTGTACACTGCTTGGGATAGTAATAGATAAACACATTTGCTGGAAACCACACGTTAAAAATATACGAAACAAAATTTCTAAATTTGTATACGCTCTCAGAGAGATTAAAAAAACGACTGACTTAAAAACTGCACTTCAGACATATTACTCGTACGCATACAACTGGCTGAGCTACGGAGCTATTCTCTGGGCCAATAGCACAGACGCACCAAGCCTGTTCATTTTACAAAAAAAACTCATTCGAATTCTAGCTAATATTAAACAGACTGACAGTTGTAAACCTCATTTTAAACAATACAACATACTTACACTCCCATGTATTCTTGAAATTTGTAAATTTGTCCGTAAATACCCCGAATTTTATACGAAACTGGAAGATGTAATCAAAAACCGTACGATGCGATATAAAGGCAAATTATTGCTACCACCATCACGACTAAACCTACATTCGTCAGGACCCTTTGTAATGTCGATAAAAATATATAATAAATTGCCGAAAGAATTGAAAGATGAAAATAAAGAGACAGTTTTCATACACAAATTAAAACAAATGTTACTTTCGAAAACCTACTACTCTTTAAAGGAATATTTAGATGATAAGTTTGTTAATAGAATTAAGTAAAACTAAGATATATAATTAATTAATACTATTTTTTGTATGCTGAATTATATGTACCTAAGTGTCCACCTTCTTATTTGCTGCGCCCAACAGGGTACATGATGTGATACCATACTTTATTTTAAGACCACCTGTATAACCATTATGTGCAATAAATGATTGAGTATTGAGTATTGAGCAGGCCCCACAGCTCCGCTCAGTTTGTAAAACCGAGGATGTAAGTCCATTCTACTTGTTAGTGAAAGATTTTTGGAAATCATATGTTTTGTTCTAGAGATTACTCATTACATACAGACATCATCAACTTATACTATTTTTTATATTAGTAGGTACCTATACCTATAGAAATTGACTCAATTAATCTGCCGTTTGATTAATCGTCCTGTACCTACATCTTGCCAGTTCTTAAGTCTCTTTTAAACTATATATTTCCTATTCAATACCTACTGGTGAAATAAATCTAATAATCGCATTACTATAAGAAGAAAAAAAGAGAAAAGAAAGAAAAAAAGAAAGAAAATAGAAAAAAAAGAAAAAAAAAGAAAATAGAAAAGATAGAAATAGAAAAAGAAATGTATATTTAAATTTAATTAAACATATCGTCGTTTAGTTCCCATAACACAAGCCTTATTTTGAGCTTATGGGGCTTTATGGGGCTAGGTCGATTTGTGTAAGTGAGCTAGTATTTTTTTTCATTTATACTTCAGTTTCACAGATCTCTTTATTATTACTATCATCATCGTCCTCTTAAGTTTTCCTGTTGTGCCCTAAAGGAGCTTGGGGTCCGCTGTCCAAAGATTTGACGTGGGCACTAGTTTTACAAAAGTGGCCGCCATGTGACATCTCAATCCAGCGGGAGAAGTAGACTCTGTTGACATTGGACCGGTTTTCTCGAGATATTTTCCTTCACCGAAAAGCTACTGTTAAAGTATCAAATCAGAGGTTGAAACCAGATTTCAATCTGGTTTCAAACCTCGGCTCAATCGGTAGTCGCTTGCCTTACCACTCGTCTACAGAGGACTATCTCTTTACATTTATATTTTAAACATAAACATATTGGCTTCCTTTTATTTCATGTACTAAATCGTGTATGAAAGCTCATTAACCATTCGGATAAACCTTTACCGAGAAAAGCCCCCAAAACATCAAATGTGCTGAAGACAAAGGCTTTCCGTTTATAATATGGCCGTCGTCCCTAAGGTCTCTTTACATAGGACCCCGAACTCCGTAAACTTGGCGATATGAACAAGCTCATGTTTTAAAACCGGTGCACAGTGGGTAGATATACCAATTCGTAGGCCATGACGAATAGGTCGATCACGTAACGCATTGTACGAACGTCGGGTAGGTCTAAATGTCACATTTTATATGGAAAAATTACAGTTATATTGTACCGACGCGCGTTTGGAACGTTACGTGATTTACCGTGATTCCACCCGCGATATTTGACAAAAGGGTACATATTGAAGTGTCTGTCATTCTGGCGCATCATTCCACTTCCAAAAAGTGCTATGTCAAGTTCCCTGTTGCATTATTTTCTGTTAAATATCTCTAGGATAGTGATCAATGATCACTTGACTATCCTAGAGGGCATTATTAAATTTAGTTGCAATTACCAGATAGATATACCTAATTGCAATTACAAGACTCCAACCTATAGTGCGAGAAACATCCAAAGAGCTCGAGCGCCGTCTTGTGATATCCGTGCAGATTGAATACCGGACCTGGGGACCGATTTTGGACTTTCAAGCGCTTGACTCTTCCACTCTAAAACTGCCCAAAATTATGAAGTGCTATTTTTAAATAGCGATAGAACATTTAAAAACGAGTGGTATTGACCACTCATATTCAATTCTATCGGTAGAAAGTAAGTGCCTGCAGTTTTGACACTATAATCGTATTTCGTTTCATTAAATTTTCGAGCCATGTTATTATCTCCACTTATAATAAATCTCTAAATTAAAAAAAGAATCAGCCAGTTTGAAACTAAGCTTTCTGTGGTACGAATGTTCTCAGCATCCCATGGACGGAAAAATATGAAACATTTTATATAGGTACATTATTATTCCAGCTGCAACTTAGGATAGTTTTTATCTGACTGCGACGATTAATTTATTTTCCGTAATATACGACTTCATTTAATTTTCATTTATTATTCTTAAAGTATATCGCCGCCACATCTGTCAGCTAAAAGAAACGTCAAAATCACAGTAATAAGAAATACTACGGACAAAATGGCGGAATTGCTTTGCCTTTCTTTCGCCTATTAATAATTTTAATCCCGTCTACGATAAACATTGACGAGACACATAGGTACCAAAAGCAAATATAAAATTAATCGATTATGATATGCGAACTTATATGTGCAAATGTCGAATTAAGGCGTAATTTGTACAAATGTAACAACAAATTCGAACAATATAAACTTGGTTTTTTTGAATGGCACGCGCGCGCGCTCTTTGCGTATTCAGCCAACCCACGAAAACCGACACTCGAAGTTCGTATATCTGAGGGCCTACCGCGAACGGCATTCGACGTTTTCCCTCTCTGTCGCACTTATGTACGAACTTGTAAGTATGACAGAGAGGGGAAACTTCGAATGCCTTTCGCGGTAGGCCCTCTGCATTCCTGTCATTTGTTAGTGCGATAGAGATAGAGATACCCGAATATTTTCGAATTCCGAAGTTCGTGGTTTAAAAGAAAATACGGATGTCGGATAGATCTAAATTAATATTTTATGTGTGAATATGGTTAAAATTATTTGGAAATACTATTGTTGTTATTGTTTTAGTATATTTGACTAGCTTTAAGTTTAATATTGTACGTCCGAAATGGGCAAGCTGTTGGACTTTATTTTACCCAAAACAACTAAATGTACACAGTTCTGACAATAAAGAAATCTTATTTTATCTTATCTTATCGAAAATAGGGATGTAGACACTAAACAAAATAATCATAATGTTGTATTATCTCGAAAAAAAAACAACGCAAGAGGCTATATAGGTAATTATAACTTAGTGATTATATAATAGTAGTATAGATATAAAGTTTTAAGAGGGGGTTTGTTGCGTCTCTTTTCCGCAAAACGCACCTTTATAATGAAACGATTGTTTTTTACTATGGCACTCGAGGATCGTGACGTCACGGTCCCTTATCGTTTTCTCACTCTAACAAGCGACATTAAAACGGTTGTAGCTTCGTAATTTTTTGAGATATTTGAATGAGTTTTTCGTTTCTTCTTTCTTTTGAAGTGAGTCTACAGCTACACCTCTATTTGGAAGACAAGCGGAAATAATCCATACTATCCATACTAATAATCCATACTTCCATACTAATATTATAAATGCGAAAGTGTGTCTGTCTGTTACCTCTTCACGCCTAAACCGCTGAACCGATTTAGATGAAATGAGCCCCGGGAAAGGACAAAGGGTAGTTTTTATATCTGAGGGGCTGAAATTGGGGGTGGAAATTTGTATGGAGCTACTTAAACCGCTGCACCGATTTAGATGAAATTTGGTATATAAATAGTTTGAGTCCCGGGGAAGGACATATAATAGGTTTTATCCCGGAAATCATCCCCTAAGGGGGTGAAAAGGGGGGAGGGGGGGGGGGGGTTAAAATTTGGATGTAATCTATTTTGATGAAATTTGGTGTAGATTATAGGTTAAGTCCTGGGAAAGGACATGGGATAGTTTTTACCCCAGAAATCATCCCTTAAGGGAATGAAATTAGGGGTGAAAATTCGGATGAAACCCATTTTAATACAATTTGGTAGATAGCTTGAGTCCTGGGAAAGGACATAGGATAGTTGTAATTCCGGAAATCACTCCCTAAGGGGGTGAAATGGGGGGTGAAAATTTGGATGAATCCCGTTTAGATGAAATTTGGTATAAATTGTTCGGAAATCACTCCCTAAGGGGGTGAAATGGGGGGTGAAAATTTGGATGAATCCCGTTTAGATGAAATTTGGTATAAAGGTCGTTTGAGTCCCGATGAATGACATTAGATAGTTTTTATCCCGAAAATCATTTCCTAAGGGTATGAAATAGGGGGTGAAAGTTTGGATAAAATTCATGTACCTAGATGAAATTTGGTATAGAGATAATTTGAGACCCTTCAAAGGATAAATAATAGTTTTTGCCTCGGAAATCATCCCTTAAGATGGTAGAAGTTTGTTTGCATTATATTTTCTAAGTATTAAGTTCTACGCGGACGAAGTCGCGGGCAACAGCTAGTGTAAAATAAATTGAATTGAATTGAGCGCTCGAAAGTCAAAAATCCTTTGGTGTGATGTGAACATTATAATCGAAAATATTAGTTTTTAGATATTCACAGATCCCATCCACACCCCTGTAAAATATTCTGATTCAATACCGACACCAATGGAGTTTATTGCGTTCCGTTTACATTTTGAATTTTTTCAGCTCTATTTTTAGCGCTGACTGGAATAACGGCAGTAATTATTAACTTTTTTCAGGTGCGATATAGTGCTTTTAGATTTATTTATAACATTGCTGACCACTTTTGGCCAGTTATCACGGAGTGCAGTAGACTATTTAAGTGTACACGTTTTTAAAACATTAATCCTCATAAATAAACACGAGAGTCTGTGCCGGTGTAAGTTACACTCAAACGGAAAATCTACTTAACGGATTTTGACAAAACATCCAGTAATGTAAAATGTAGCATATAAATTAAGCCATCGGAATAGATCAACTATAATTTATACGCGTATATACGAAGTTGCGGAGAGTAGCTAGTTTATATATATTTCGTCAAGTTCGACATTATTCCACGTTTTATAAGTTAAATGATATTTACGTTAAATGTTTAGGTACCACTTTTAAATTGTTGTATGATATAGGCTACCCTATAGGTAGGCTACGCATCATCGTCCATATTCCGTCGCCGAATTCCAGTGCAAGATTCCGCCCACAACTAGGTACTTATATTATAACCGGTGGGCTAGCACAGTATACTGCAATCACGCGTCGCACACGATTCAACAGCTACTGTCTCACTCGCATTGCGCACATTAGAAAAGGAAGGGTTTTCTGGTCACGCGTGGCGTCGCGGCGTTAGTCGTGCTAGCTAGCTATCGATAGCCTGAGTGGTCAGAATTCCGTTGCTATGAAAGGTTTTCCGATCACTTCCATGGATTGTGTATCCTAAGTCGTAAGCACACACAAGCGTAAAAAACGCACGCAGCTAATCGATAATCTATGCTCACGCGCTACGCGCCGGTGTTTGTTTTGAAAGTAGAATGTCAGACATTGAACAAGTTGAAAAGTATCCATTATTACTCATCTTCACTGCAAATAGTCTGAAGTGATGAAGCCTGGCACCTGTCAACTGAGTCTCGTTTTCCAAGAGGAATAAAATCGCATGTGTGTGATAGGTGGGCGGAATCCGGCAACCGAACTCCGCGACCGGATTCGTCGCGGAATTTCGCCTCTATGTGATGTCCTAAGTTTCAATTATATTAATGTATACGAGTATATATATATGCAAATTATTATTTAAACAAGCTGCTTTAGACAGAGAAAGTGATAAAGTTAAGTTAATATTTAGTTCGTAGTTTTTGAAGTTCAAATATAAAAAAAAAATTTTTGCGGACAATCATTTAACACAACTCAATCTAGTCCCAAACTAGCAAAGTTTGGGAATCTATGGGAACTAGATGACGATTAACATAAATACTTAAATAAAAAGAACACATCTATGACTCAGGAAAAACATATTTGTGCTCATCCCACAAATAAATGCTCTTACCGGGATTCGAACCCAGGAACTCTAGCTTTGTAGGCAGGTAGGTCGATCACGTAACGCATTGTACGAACGTCGGGTAGGTCTAAATGTCACTTGTTATATAGAAAATTGACAGTTAAATTGTACCGTCGCGCGTTCGGAACGTTACGTGATTACCCCCCAGGGTCACTATCAACTAGGCTACAGCGATCGTCAGTAATAATATTTCTAAACCGATTTTTGGTATTTGCGATTCCATTTTCGAGTGAATGTATGTGGTCGTGTAATTTAGGTACCCTTTAGTAGTTTTGCTATTTTGAATTCCAAGCTAGTAGAACAACTCATTGGTTACGTGATTACATTAGGTTCCCCGATAGGAAACAGAATCCTTTACGATCGTAATTATAGGTACCTACCACATGTCAGTAGTGGCATATTTCACCTTTAACGTAGATATAATTTATTTTCTTGTACATTTTGACACATCTAAAAAGTGTGTGTCATTAAAAAAAACTTAGAAATTTGGATAATCATCTTCAGTTAAGCTAACACGCACACTACACTTGTATTGACGACACGAATATTCCCCACTTTGGGTCGGTGAGCCATTGGAGTAGTAGTAATTACATTTTACGGAGTTTAGCAAGAAAGATAGAACATATTTGTTCGTGACAAGCTGACAACAAATCACAGCAAATTTTAAACACATAGACACGTACATATCTGTCACGAAATGGTCACAACTCAGCGTAGTTTAGTTAGGTATACCTACCTATAACTTTTTTTTTTGCTTCTTTACCACTTTTAAAAACAGCTTATAGCATGTATTTATTTTTGTGTAGACATTTAATTTAATTCTGACAAATTACGATCGGTAGATTGGCAGTACCGTGAATACGAACTTTGAGACCTTTAGTTTTTTAAATTCATCAAAAAGACTTAAATTAGAAAGTAATAATGTCAGAAATAACCTAATAATTGCAAAGAACCCCATTTAATGGATGTAATGAACAAGGCATTGCTATATGTAATCCTTTTATACTACTTTCGAAGTTTAACTTTTTGCAAACTGATGCAATCACAATAAAAATGGGTTGGCTTCGCTAGAAGCCGGTAGCGGTGCTAAAATAATCTTAAACATTTTAAAGCAAAATGTGGGAGCGATCTTCAATACAAATTTCCTGTAGCAGGTAATTCAAAACACATTTCGTTGTCTTTTATTCCGCTTTTTCCCGGGTTTCAACAAAAACAAGCGTTTGATACAAAAAGCGGTATTGGAGCTCTCGCACCTGCTCCCGACTGTCGAAACCGCTTGTATCTGCCCAGGCGTTAGAAAAGAAAAAGACTAAAAAATCTACAACAAAGTTTACTCAACAGCCGAGCATTTAGTTACGCGGCGTGGTAAATTATTTTACGTTTTCTTTTCCGTTTGTGTTTAAAGTCGCTTCGAATCGCCTCGCATGAACGAGGTAATGAAATTTCGTTAAATATCGCCGTATACATTCATTCTGAAGGCACAATTTGCAGGCAGGCCATTGTTAACGAGCGGGTAAAGCGGCGCACTATGGCCACGTTAATGAGAACGTAATAGGTGTTCGGCGGAACGGCGCGATCTGGAACAGTGTTACCTTCCCCGGTTCTATTAGCACGCGTTTAACGTGCCTCGGGAATCCGCAGGGGATTTGATTTGGATTCGACTCGTTTTAAACTTACACACACCTATTGGATATTACAATTTCCTGCACAATCCCCTCTTCCAAAACGGGTGGTGAAGGAGGGTTAATAGCGATCGACTAAGTAATGCGTGAACTATAAGTTCATTTAATTTTAGTGTTCGGTAGAAAATTGGTAAATGCAGATCATTTAATATCACCTCGGTACATATCAGAGCGTTTGTCACAGCCACTTTTGCGTTTAACGAAATGTTAACAGTAATGAATTTGCCAATACTAGGAATTAAGTAATAGACGGACCCCGGATGCAACTGGCATAACTCTAGGGTAAAGAAGAATATGAAAGGTTAACATAATCTCGCTGGATACCCATGGTACGGTTGGGTTGTGTAGATGAACAGTATTAGCTACACACGACCGTATATGACAGGGTCTCAAAAGTAAGTGCAATCTCCATAGTGTATTCACAAGAGAGCACGTTGTTTGACGCTGAGCTATCGCTCGTACAGGCAAAGGCGCCGCCCTGATAAGTCCATTACACGACTGTGTCGTGCATCTCAAACGGGTTTACGATTCTTTATACGAATAGGTACGATGAATAATTTAAGATGCCATTAATACGGAAGCTGAATCTAAGTCTGTGTTTGTTTTCCTTTTAAATATAATGGATTTTTGGCTCAATGTACATCCAGCAAAAGTAAAGACTGTCACACCTAATCACCTAAGCGTTCTCTTAATGATCTAAATACAGTCATGTGGTGGTGGTCGTACGAGCGCTAATTTCTCGCAATGTGTGTTTTATGTTTTTGTTCAAATTGTACCGCTATTACACAAACATATTTACGCTAAAGAGAATGTTATGGCAAACTGCAGCTCTTATAATAACAAGCTATTGGAACGGCTTCCAAAAGCAATTAGGAAAGTGTTGATTGCTAAATATACACGAGTAGTTTATAATTATAAGCACACAGGTTTGGCATCGATACTTGATGCCGTATTCCAGTACCTACCTAATGGTAATGCATGTTTCTCCACATGCAGGTTGCGTTCAGTAAGTCTATCTCAAACATTGAACCGGAATTAGTATGCCACTCGAAATAGCACGCAGACTTAGTTTAAATAGGTACCAAATAAAGGGAGTCAGTTTAGTTCACGACTCATTTGAAACATATGCCTGCTAAAAGAAGACATACGTTTGTGTAGTGCTAAGTCCAAAATATCAACATCTTAACCTAAAAGAGATTGTTTTAGAAATCCTAATATGAGGCAAAGGTACAGGGTAGAGGAGCGGTAAAGGTTGTGTATAGCGCGGGGTCCCGGAGGGATACAATGAGGCTTTTGCGGGTAGCTCCTTTATTGACACAAGTATACAAATAGTGATAGGTACGTGTGTGCCGGTACGGAAATATTTCAATCGCGGCTGTAACGAGATCCCACGTGGAAGAGCGCCGCGGGCTGACGCAGTGAAAAAATTGAAATCAGTGGGACAACTCAAAGCCACTGGCGCTTTGTTATATCAACGGATTCCGACGGACTATTGAGTTAGCGAATACTCTCGGCAGGCAATAAACGTTTTCGGGTGTTGTTTTCTAGCTAGTTTTGCTCTGAATCTGAATCTAGCCACGCTTTTGTTAGTGTGGTCAATTCAAATCACGTATCCGTCTTAAGTCTAGGGAAAAAAGAAGCAAAACTCATATTCCCATCAGTGACAATGATGATGATGACAGCTTGATTTAAGGTTTATTTGAATACGGGCTTTAATCTAAATAGAGAAGAAACGGTTTTTAAATATGTGTACATAAACGCGAGAGTTTAAAGTGTTATATTCTAAATAGAGTGTTTCTAAATAGATCAGTTATTGTCTCCAAACACGCAGTGCCAACGTGGTAATTCTCAATAAAGATACGTATACTCTGTGTGCTATTATAAAAGAAGTGCTATTCCTGCCAATGCCCAAGCTATAACCACGGCACCGTCAGCCCCAACGGTAACACGTTTCATAACAAAATTTAACAGTTAAACAACTAATAAAGAAACAAAACACAACAACTCCAACTTTCTGCCATAATTTTTCCGATACTCGCAAAGCCAATTTACTTTTGAACGAAATATTCGAAACTAAATGACTAAGTGTCTTAGAAAGTAGTTCTGCATGTGTGTGAACACTTGAAAAGGCCCTCGTAATTAATATTTGCAAACAACTTTAAAACAGTGGGTAAAACGTAAAACACATTTCTGTTAATTGCACAAAGGCCACGCAATAAGCAAGTTACATAATTAGTATCACCCCAAGGAAATAAACGGCTGTTCAAACAACACGAAAATGTAACGCAACTCTCTGCTATTTTCCGTATTTTCACGAGTCAAGCTATAAGGTCACATAAATCATCGAGCTATGTTTTTTTATTCAATTTCGTAGGGGCAATAAGAGCCGAACAAGTTACCTATATGGCAACCTTTCGGTAATAAACTAGACTACCTACAATAAACTTCCTAAGTATTCAAACCAAATTGAAAACACCATTAATAGTACATTTCGATGCTAGTGCGGAAAGTATGTCATCTCTCTCTCTCTCTCTCTCTCTGATTGGTCGAATTTATTTAATTTCTATTTTCAATTTTTTTTCGATTAGTATCGAAACAGTTATTTCGGTTGTTTCGGAAGTAACAGACTATTCAACGATGAAAAGAGTGACGTTGCAGTATTCTCTATGAAATCTTAATACACATATTTTAATCGTCGAGTACAAAAAAGGTATTTCATTGATTCTACGAATTCAATAATGCTATTAATTATTTACCTATTGCCTATTTGTATAAAAATTGTACCAATAAGATAGATTGCTTATAGAGTTATCCAGAGATCCCGACGTTACAGGAGGATTTTAGGCCTGAAGTAATAGGCTTTATGGTCCATGCCTCGCCAATTTTTATGTGCATATAAAATACCGCAAACCGCCATTGTCCCTTCAGAGCGATGATAAGAACATGATGTTGACACTACGGACACCCACACTTACACGCATATTCGTCATCTTTACCCACACTGTGGCAGTAACAAGTGTTCTAAATAAATTGCAGATAAGAATAATTTTCCTGGTAGTACGTTACGCTCAGACATCGTTGTCTAAATGCTGTGCTCGTATTTTTGCTTCCCTTTTTATAACGCAAAGTCGTCATAAAAGTGGGTACCTCGCGAAGATAAGGAAGTTATACGACGGCGTCCTCTCGGCTCGAACTCGCGCAATCCATCTCTCGTAATTGCATTAGGTATATTCGCGTCGCATGGCTTGAGTCCCCAAAAGGAATGATTTCTTTCCAATATCGACACTTTGAAATACTTTTATTAAGTAGTGTCTTCCCGTTATTTGTCTACTTGTTAGGTAGGTACAGTACATATCGATACCTTGATGGTAAGGTATGATTTATGTAATTCGAAAAAAAAATGCCATCGGACAAATAACTATTCGGAATTATGTGTGGAGTTCCAATTGAACTGCCTTTTTTCCATACAAAAATTGGCATTTAGATCTACCTGACGCACGTAAAGTAAGCACCAGTTGAAAACGAAAAAAATGTAAACAAACAATGTATTTCATTTCATTTCATTTCATTTATTCCTTTATAAAACGTAGTTTTACAAGTCAATTTATAGATGTTAAATAACATTATACATAATACTATCACATTAAGGTGAAAAAGTATGTCTTATATTATATTACAGCAGGTTAGGTAGGTAAGTATGTCTTAGTTTAGGTACACTGTAGCGTGTAGTCAACGAATAATTATTATTAGTACATTTATTTGTCAAGTCACTACTACACATCCTTAAAATGTCCTTAAATATTACATAACCATTGATTGGGCAGCGAGCCAGTTGAAAAGTCGTTCGGTTTTCAGCCATTATTGAGAAATTCGTCAATGGAATAGCATGAATCGGATGCTAGTTTAATTTTAAGTCTGTTCACAAAACACCTCATACTCGGCGCGCTTTTGACTTCTTGGGGCAACTTGTTGTATATCTTGGGCCCTATCGAGTGGAGACATTTTTGGGCCTTCGCAAGACGTGTGGCGGGAGCGCGCAGATCGCCGCGCCGCCTGAAGTTAAAATTGTGTGAGTCACCACGCGTCGGGAACTGTTCAAGGTTACCTCTCACGTACTTGGCTACTTCTAGGACGTACAAGCTAGGAAGGGTGAGAATTTTGGTTTCCTTGAACAGCTCACGAGCAGGATGATCCCAGGAGACACCACATATGCAACGAATGGCTCGTTTTTGAAGTCTGAATGGTCTCTCACGATTAGCTGCGCTTGCCCATAAATCGATTCCATATGTTAGGAGAGAATGAAAATACCCAAAGTAGGCTTTTCTTACATTATTGTGATCTAGACTGGGACGCAGCCTAGTGAGTGCAAAACACGCGGACGACAAACGATTGCATAGTGAGTCAATATGGGGACCCCACGTTAAACCAGAATCTATGACAAGACCCAAGTATTTTACCTCGTCAACCTGAGGAACGAGTCGATCGTTGCAGTATATATTTAGATTGTGTTCTTTTTTTCCGCGGAGTGAAAAGTGCATGATATTGGTTTTTTCAATGTTTAATAACATACCGTTTGCCGAGAACCAAGAGGCAACGTCCCTCATTACCTTGTTGAGTTTGCTTATTAGGTCCTGCTGATTGTAAGCTGAGACAATGACACAACCGTCATCGTTGAATTTGACATTTAATATGTCAAATTCAATACATTGTTTGTTTACATTTTTTTCGTTTTCAACTGGTGCTTATTTACTTTAGGTATGTACGTGTATGTAATGCGTTACGTATTCGACCAACTAGCAAAAGGACGACCGGTTAGCCTAGTGGTTAGTGACGCTGCCTACGAAGCTGAAGGTCCTGGGTTCAAATCCCGGTAAAGGCAAATATTTATGTGATGTGGATGAATATTTGTTTCTGAGTCCAGGATGTTTTCTATGTATTTAAGTATTTAGTATAAAAGTATAACTTCTGGAAAAAAAAAACAATTCTTAGCGCTGGTTGATACTCACCCTGAGTGCGAGTTTTGTATCGTCATACATTCTCATTTAGTTATCACGTGTTTTGTTTAATATTTTTTCGTAATAGTTAGGTAGGACTTTCAATCATTATTGATATATGAATATTGTCTAGGGTTATTTCTCACCCCCTTTCATGTGTTCCGGAATAAAAAAAAATCTTTGTCCTTTCCTAGGAATCTACCTCTGTCTATACCAAGTTTCATCTAAATGGGTTCTATCCACAGATGTATGAATATAAGGACATCGGACATGCCGGCCGATTTGTATTGAGTACGCCTGTCGCAAGTAGGTACATTAACCCACACAAAGCCCAAGTAATTGACAAGACAAAGCACGCACACATCTTAAACACACACACTTGTATACCTACGCGCTTATTGGACAATACACGCGCATCATATCAGACATTTTGGGAAAAAACGTAATATTCTCTGCGATCAGCACGCGTGCACAGTATGGCAGAGGGTGCCCATTGAGCATACATCTGCGACACGGCCGCCGGCGGTTTGTCCTCTCTCTAGTATTATATGTGGCAAAATTGAGCCGACTCAGTTGGCCAGAAAGCCAAAAAAAAAAGAGAAGAAGTAGTATTATATGCTCTGAGGTTCTATCCAAATCTTCAACCCTCATTTCACCACCGCAGGAAATGATTTTTCGGGATAAAAACTATGCATTGTCCTTCCCTGGGACTCCTTCTATCTCTTTACCAAATTTCATCTAAATGGGTTTTATCCAAAATTTCACCCCCTATTTCATGAAAGTGGGAGTATTTGTTACCTTACATATTAAACTAATGGCCAAATGATGTTTTCCAGAAACTTATTCATAATTCTCAGAAAATAAAAATTATTACAATAAATATGTACTTGCCTACTACCGATGCGCGCCCGAGCGGTGCACAAATTATGTAATAACCATTGTAAAACTACCCATACTTTTAACTACGATTGTAAAACGAGCGACAATGGCGACAGTTAAACCGCACGCGGTTTTCGTTCGCTGTTCGAATCATTTGTTAATAGTTTATAAGTATATTGGATAAATAAACGAAAAAAAAAAATTTCGGGATTAAAACTATCCGTTGTCATACATGTCCGGGACTCAAAACTATCTTTATAACAAATTTCATCTTAATGGAATACATCTAAATTTTCACCCCAATTTCACGCCATTAGGGGATGATCTCTGGCATTTAAAACTATCAGTCTTTTCCCAGGACTCAAACTATCTTTCAACCAAATTTCATCAAAATGGGTCACAAACAAATTTTCACCCCCAATGATTTTCGGGATAAAACCATAGGATAGTTTTATCCCGAAAATCCGTCCCCAAGACTCCAACTCGCTATATCGTAAACGGGTTCTTTCCAAATTTTCACCCCTCATTTCATCCCCTCAGGAGATGATTTTTCAGGATAAAAACTATGCATTTTATATGTGTTTCGAAAAATGTATAAACTGTCGCAGTCGGATAAAAACTATCCTATGTGACAGCTAGAATAATAATGTACCTATAAAAAATGTTTCATATTTTTCCGTTCATGGGATGCTGAGATCAGTCGTGACAGAACAAAGCTTAGTTTCATACTGGCTGGTATTTTTTTTAATTCAGAGATTTATTATAAATGGAGATGGAAATGGTGATTATCCTGAAAATACTAATTTTGATAATCCTAAACCTAAAACTTCTGACGAGTTAGTAGCGTGGCCGTTTCGTTCAAAAATTTAAAATTTGTATATATATAATTGGTCCTACACTCTGTCCATTCCGTCCCAATTTTAGGCGAATAAAACACAAATACGGTCCCCACTGGGAGATGAACCCTACTTTAAGTAATTTACATTTTCTTTCGGAATGATTACACATAGGTACTCGTTTGTTATTCGGATTTTCGTGGCTGTAGGTACGTAATTCTATTTCCGCTTTCCACATTTCTCCCATTATTCTCACAGCTTGACGCACATTCACAAGTACTCGGCTGACACGCGCCAGAAGACACACGTAGGTATTCAGTTTGTGAGTGGTTCCACGTCCACGTCCCGGTTTCATATTCCGTGTCGGGAGCGACTCATTTCTCCACACATAGCTTCAAGATAACAGTAACCTCGTCACACTGCTAACCACATATTGACAAACATTTTAGCGGGGGTCGGGCCGTGATAGTCTTAAGACAAAAGGACAAGTTTGGGTTAATTAAATTCCAGTGTTGGGCTTTCAGCGCCCTGTGTCCCGAGGAGCTCGTCACGGCGTCTTGAACAAAGTAAAGTGTAAAAGCCTTATCACCGCGCTAGTTGCCCTCCCCCGTCCCCCGCCTCCTGCCCTGCGCTTGTTCACACCCTGCCGAAGATTAATGCGCTTCTAATGAATCAGCTACCGTGACAAATCAGGACGCAGTAATGGATAAGGGCTTTCCGATCTTGCGGCCACAATAAATTAGACTTTTACAAATGTTGCTTTGGTGAACAAACTTGAAAACATAATAACGGTACGTTTTAATCTGGTAAGTAATTATCTTAAATGACATGACCATCTAATGGTTGTTGATGTTCATTGTTATTGTTAAATTAAGAGATTCCGTTTGAATGTTGGCTAAAAAACACTATACATATATTATACTAGCTGTTGCCCGCGACTTCGTCCGCGTAGAACTTTTTATCGTCTTAGAAAATGATTTCTCTCAATACAAAATTTGAACCCTCTTTTAGGGGATAATTAAAAAAAAAGTTGATGTTCATTTTCTAGTTTGTGAACAAACAGTCTAAAACCAAAGTTAAAAATCTCATACTTTAAAAATGCCTTGAAATACTCAAACTTTGAACCAATTTTAACACTCTTAGGGGATGAATTTGGAAAAACTCTGAAATCAGTTTTGTAGTCTTTTAACGTACAGAATAAGACCGAAGTTAAAAATCTCTTACTCACACTTTAAAATTTTATTGCTCGCCATTTAAAATTTGAACCCCCTTTTAAACCCCCTTAGAGGTTGAATTTTTCTAATCGCTGAAAGAACTTTTTTCGTAAACTTTTAAGTCTCTAGCTCAAAAAAAGTGTTGCCCATACAAAGCTTTCTTAACCCCCTTAGGGGTGGAATTTTCTAAAACTCTGAAAGTACTTTATTATTAATTTTAATAAGTAACATTTTGAATAGTTTTAAGTCTAGTAAAAAAAAAAGTTTTTCCCACACAACACTGGCTACCCTTCTTAAGGATCTTAAGGATCCCCTTAGGGAAGGAGTTTTCTAAAACGCTGAAAGTTCTTTTTTAGTATTCTAATAAGTAATCTTTTTGCAAAGTTTTAAGTCTAACTCAAAAAAAAGTGTTGCCCATGCAAAGCTTGCTCTCCTTTTTAACCCTATTAGGGGTGGAATTTTCTAAAACGATTTGTGTTCTTTTTTTGTATTTTAATAAGTAATCTTTCTACAAAGTTTCAAGTCTCTAACTCAAAAACATAAACTTTCCCTGATAAAAACTTTGCACCCCTTTTTATCCCCCTTAGGGATAGATTTTTTCAAAACGCTGAAAGTCTTTTTTTGTATTTTTATAAGTAATCTTTCTACAAAGTTTTAAGTGTCTAGCTCAGAAAAAGTGTTCCCCATACAAACCTTGCACCCTTTTTTAACCCCCTTAGGGAATGATTTTTGTAAAACGCCGAATGTAGTATTTTTCATGTTCTAATAAGTAATTTTTCGTCAAAATTTTAAGTCTCTATTAAAAAAAAATATGTTTTTCCCATACAAACTTTGCACCCTATTTTACCCCCTTAGGGGTGAAATTTTCCAAAACGCTGAAAGTACTTTCTTTGTATTTAAATAATCTTTCTACAAAGTTTTAGGACTCTAGCTAAAAAAAATAGTTTCCCACATACAAACTTTGCACCCCTATTTTAGCCCCCTATTTTTAGGGGTAGAATTTTCTAAAACGCTGAAAGTACTTAATTTGTATTCTGATGACTAACCTTTCTACAAAGTTTTAAGTCTCTATTTAAAAAAAAAATTGTTTCCCCCATACAAAATTTGCACCCCTATTTTACCCCCTTAGGGGTAGATTTTTTTAAAACACTGAATCTAGGTACTTTATTTGTATTCTAATGAATAATTTCTCTACAAAGTTTTAAGTCTCTATTTAAAAAAAAGTAGTTTTTCCCATACAAACTTTGCACTCTATTTTACCCCTTTAGGGGTAGAATTTTCTAAAACCCTGAAAGTTCTTTATTTGTATTCTAATGACTGATCTTTCTACAAAGTTTTAAGTCTCTATTTAAAAAAAAAATGTTTCCCCCATACAAACCTTGCACCCCTATTTTACCCCCGTAGGGGTGGAATTTTCCAAAACGCTGAAAGTGTTTCATTTGTATTCTAATAACTATTTTTTCTACAAAGTTTAAGTCTATAGCTCAAAAAAAAAAGGTTCTCCCATACAAACTTTGCACCCCCATTTTACCCCCTTAGGGGTAGAATTTTCAAAAATCCCTTTTTATCCCTAGCCCACGTCATAAAAGCAACATACTGTGCAAAAATCAACTCTCTAAGATTAGTAGTTTCGGCTGTGCGTTGATGAGTGAGTGAGTGAGTGAGTGAGTGAATAAGTCAGTCAGGACATAGGCATTTATTATGTATAAATAGATAGAAGATAATGAAACTCCCATTCAAATATCTCAAAAAATTATGAAGCTACATCCGTTTTAATGTCGCTTGTTAGAGTGAGAAAACGATGAGGGACTGTGACGTCAATATACTCGAGCGTCATAGTAAAAAACAATCGTTTCATATGAAGGTGCGTTTTGCGGAAAAGGGACAGAACATACCCCCTCTTAAAACTTTGGACTCTTATAACTTAATCATTACCTATATAACCTCTTGCTTTGTTTTTTTCTCCATTTGACTATATTTATTTTAAATTCTTTTTCGAGAAACTACATTATGATTATTTACCATATTTTCGATTCCTGAGCTATAACCACGAACTTCGGAATTCGAAAATATTCGGGTATCTCTATCTCTATCGCACTAACCATACTCGAGTGACAGGGATGCAAATATATGAACATTGAGTATCGGTTTTCGTGGTAGCGCCGCAGGTACTTTGGCTGAATGCGCCGAGCGCGTGCCATTGTCATTCAAAAAAAAACAAATTCGTGTTAATTATATTGTTCAAATTTGTTGATTTCATTTATTGAAATTACGACATAAAACGACATTTGCGCATATAAGTTCTCATATCAGAATCGAATATTTTTTTATGGTTTATATTTTAGCATTTGTCTCGTAAAGGTCTATCGTAGACGGGATTTAAATTATTAATAAGTGAAAGGCAAAGCAATTCCGCCATTTTGACGAAAATTTGACGGTTCTTATAGCTGACAGTTGGAGCAGCGTTTGATTTCAATAAAAATAAATGAAAAATTAAATGAAGTCGTATATTTCGGAAAATTAATTAACTGTCGCAGTCGGATAAAAACTATCCTAAGTTGCAGCTAGAATAATAATGTACCTATATAAAATGTTTCATATTTTTCCGTTCATGGGATGCTGAGAACATTCGAACCGCGCAAAGCTTAGTTTCAAACTGGCTGATTCTTTTTTTAATTTAGAGATTTATTATAAGTGGAGATAATAGGGAACATTACGCAAAACTCTTCGTAGGTGGCAACACTAGTAGTAGCGTTGACATTGTATCTCGTTCCCACTTGCGGTATTGTCTATGCAAGCATCCTTGTCACTCATTTGACAATCAATTGTGCATGTGTGTGTGAATCCCTGTTCCTATACTGTTTTACTATGAGTGGTAGTGCTGCCTCTGGCGGCAGAACATTGCAGTAATGTTCCCTATTACGATCTAAAAAAACTATAAAGCTTACCAGTGTTAGGTCCTTTATCTAAGCTAACTAATCATTAAATGGACAACTGAATGCTTTCAGACGTTCATGAATATTCTATCATCAAAAGTTGCAAATCTGTCTGACTTATTTTGTTCTTCGCGTGCTGACTGATATTCCAACAATATATCTACATTTAAGTAAAGAACTAGAATATTTCCATTTAATTACGTATACGGTGGTTATAAGCATATTTGCTAAGCCATTAGTGCGAAACATACGAAAATGGTTGAATAACAATTATTTGTCCACCGCCGTGCCGCACCGTTCATACAAGCGCCGGTTTGCTCTCATAATAGGTGTCGGGAGGTACTCAGAGAGCTTATGAAAGGACTACTGGACGCATGTTGCTGGCAGGAAAACGGCTACACTCACCGAGGGATTACGAGTCCTTGTTTTTGGCTGACACAAGTGCCAATAAGAAGGCAACGCCATTAAGCTGTGGCGTTCGAAAATGATTGGCCCGAAATTGCGAGGGACTAAGATGAATGGAAATCCAGGGGAGTGACATTTGCCCAGCATTGGGCAGAAAAAACCGCTGAGCTGTCGCTTAATCTGGTGCGACAGTCGCGTTCAAACTTCACGGTGCTCATTCGTGAAATGCTCGGCATTATCGTATACATAATTAATTGGACGCAGCTAATTACCTGCCGCGTTAGCACTTACAAGCTGCCGCCTGACAGTTGTTTATGGAAGAGTCTTCTTTCCAGCAAGATGATCACATACCTAAATATTCGAAAGCGCGTTAGAACACTATCAACTGTTGTGTTGATGGTTCCGTACCTCAAAAGGAAAAACGGGAACCCGTAGAGGATCACTTCGACGTCCGCATGTCTGCCAAGGAAGACCCTTTTTCTCGAGATCACGGAGTCTTTCGGCTGATATGATGATGATGACGAGATAGGAGGTCAAATTTATACTGAGCTGTCCACATCGCAACCCCAGGTAGCTTCTTTGTAGATGACATGCGGCTTAACTAGGAACCACGTCTCCTTTTTAGAGTTTTAGAATTTCATTCCAGAAATGTGCAACCAGCAGGTCGATCACGTAACGCATTGTAAGAACGTCGGGTAGGTCTAAATGTCACTTTTTATATGAAAAATTGACAGTTAAATTGTACCGACATGCGTTCGGAACGTTACGCTGGTCTGTGTAGGTTGAACCAGTTCCTAGAAACCGTTGTAACACACGCTGAACTGTTTGAGAACACGATACACCAACTTTTCTTGCTGCAGCTCGTTGACTTTGCTCGTTTTCTAGTATCGTATTTTCGTACATTCTTAGGGTGTAAGTGACGTAATTAGTTTAATATCTGAGATTTTTTTTTAAATTATTTTTATGACATCAGAACGAAAACAAAAGTAAAAGCAGGTTGGAGAATAAGCATATATTAATAAATAAATATATTTCATAAAAATCGATAATTCTTTTCCTGACTTATAAATCTTATAATAATGCCATTGTTTCATATATAAGTATAGGCAGGCACATTAATAGGTAGGCACTTATAGTAAAAGGGTATAAAATTGTCTATAAAGTTAAATTTATTTCATTAAGCTAGGTGAATTCGTTTTCAAGATATTGAAATTTATGTTAGTGACCCGATTTTTTTCGTATAACGTGTTACTCGTACTATCATATCATATATTAGGCTTAACTTATGTATTAATATCAGAGGGCCTAATGGGTCACCCTGCTGGGCACCAACTTGCGACTGTATTACTGCCTGAGAAGAAAAGATTACTTGAGGAGGCGTAAGATTGGTAAATGAAAGGGTAAAGAGAGGGGGTTTGCTCTAAGACTTCGTTGAGAATAGTGTCCCTTTCAAGGCTATTAAATGCGTTTTTAATATCGATTTTAACGATTATGGTATTGGATGACTTGCGATGTATAGCAAAAGACCGGGTGGCATGTATGGCCGCCTCACAACCAAGTCTGGTACCGAAACCCATTTGACTTGGTTGCAGATAGTCAGACATAGCTTCTCTGACAAATTGGCAACATAGCTTAGCCGTAAGACGACGAAAGAAGCTACCGACCGCAATTGGTCTAATACCACCATCTTTTTTAGATAAAGCACATAACGAAGCACCATACAGAAACGGTCTCACATCCAAGTTTAGCATACCCCTCAATAAAAAATTGCATAATTTAGTGAGTGATTCTAACAAACGGGGGCCATTATTTCCTGCGGAGGGTGAAGTCAACTCTTTGAGATGCTGCGGTCGCAGACCATCTAGACCGGAAGCAGACCCATTGTAGAAAGACGCAATTGCGTTGGCCACATCCGAAGTTGTTGCAGAAAGGAAAGGGTTTGTTAAACTCGGTTCGGGTGGTAAGATTACTGACCTCGATGGGCAGGGATGTTTGTCTCATAAGTGAAAAGTCCCTGGGCGACCGAGCTCTGCTCGGGTGAAAATGGAGAAAATACGGAGAAAACGAATTTTCCCGGACATGAGACCTATCTAGATCGATTTCTCGCCCCCGTAAACCCCTGTATTCCAAATAACATCGAAATCGTTAGAGCCGTTTCCGAGAACGTTATTGCAAATATATATACAAATATTGCTCGTTTAATAGTATAGGATTACTAAGGCTAGGTTGCTTCATACCGTCGCGCGTCGGTAATCGTAAGTTATGTTCTTTAAAAATATTTTTGTATGGAAAATGTTACAGTTCATATTAAGTAGGTACGATCACAATTACTTTTAAGGTCCCACTAGACCGTATCACACCATGACCATAACCGTACCGTCACATGCAAAAAAAAAATTGTATGCATTACTATGAGATGACACCCACTAGTAGACCGTTATTCGTAACTCCAAAACTTGCCACTAACATTTATGCTATACTGCCACAACCAACTAACCAACTACAAAATGCCCGAGTAACAGAGCGAGCGGCCGTATTGCATGGAAGAGATAGTCGATTTTTGGAGAATTGCATTAGGGCACAAGTTCATTCAAATAAAAAAAAATGTTTAATTCAGACAACCACGGGTTCATACATGTTAAAATTATTATCTAGGTGTACTTAACTACTGGTTTTAGTTATTTCAAAGTAAAACAACCAGGAACGAACGAGGAGACAGGAGGGGAACGAGGTGACTATAGAGTGTACTCTGGTCCAATGTATGGGAAGCTGACTGTCTATCCTGTCAGCTTTAACGGCCAGAGGGGTAATCACGTAACGTTCCGAACGTGCGTCGGTACAATTTAACACCGACGTTCGTACAATGCGTTACGTGATCGACCTACAGGATGCTGTTGCGGCTGTCCCACAGGCGCCGGAGTGCGGCTGCGCAGCGAGCACGCATGATGGCCGGGAAACCATCCACGCGCGCGTACGCGAACATACTGGATGTGCAACACCAGCTAGACGTGCGCGCCGAGGAAAAAATTACTGGTGGCGGCGCGCCGACCATTTTAGGTAGGCCACGCCGGCGTGACCAGATTTTGCCAAGTTTTTAAAGAGGATTGAAGTGCCGATACGCGGCACCAGTAGGTATTTTAAAAAAATCTATCTGTTTAACATCGCTCTGTGCCTCACCCGTATCGTGCGATAGAGAGAGTAGCTAGTCCTGGAGGCAATTGCCTACATTTCCTTGTTGAAATATTGTTCCGGGTGATATTGTTTTACCCCCCTAAACCTTTATGAAATGAAATAATTTTGGTATTATTTGATTTAGTACACTATAATCTATGTCTGTACGTTTTCTTTTTTAGCAAATCAGATTAGATTAATTAAAAAAAAATAAAACGATAGACAAAGTTTTTAAGTCAAAAATATCGATTTTTAGATGCTAATAACTTTTACCGCAAGCAATATTTCTTAAGAATCAAAACGTACAGACCTAGTTTTTCATTATATCTACAACATGTTCAAAAATTATAATAATCGAAGAATGTTTACGGGGTGAAAAACGTTATCGCTTTTTGTATGAAAAATTACAGGTTCACAATCCTCTTAAGCAAAAAATCATTAATATATTAAATTAGAGCTCCGCCTTTGCCGTCGCTTTATAGCTTTTGCATTTCTTATGTGACAAAAAATATTTAAATTTAAATTAAAGTGCTTACCTAAATACCTACCAACCTAGTACCTACCTTTTTTTTTTTTTTACTTGGGGAAATGCCTTTACGCATCCCACCTAGCCGAGGTACTAGGATGGGTATGACGGGCTCCCGGGAACCCCCCGGACTACCGTCTAAAACCACCAACGTATGCCCTCTCTGCCGTGTAGTAGGGGCGTCATGGGATCGCGAACACCACGACGCCCCTCGGCAACAGTCGCAGCTGCCCTCACTACTGAGGCAAAAGCCCCCCTCCCGTCGTAAGCGTGCAGGGCGCATTTCACGCTTCCCGACCCGACCAAAGGACCTCTACGCCGGGAGAGGGTGATAGACCTCGGATTCACCCTCTCAGGTCCCCTTGTAACTTTTTATAGAGGTTTTCTCCCTCGCAGCCACAACTCGGCCCCGGCCTGGCAGTCGCAGCCCCCGCGCCTAACATGAATCCTCTGATAGCAGAGGATTTGTCAGGGTTCCGGGTCCGTTATTTATTATAGAGGCAAACGGCAATGGCCTCTCCCTCAAGCCGCACCTGGGGAATCTTGCGATTCCCTGGGCGGAACCCCCCGACCCCCCCGTGTCGGGTTATTGGTAACACCAGCAAGCGATAACTTAGGGTTCACTAAAATATCACTTGCCGTTGTCTCCAGGGCGCACCGGCCAAGACACTACCCATTCCTGCGGATCAACCGAATCAAGAGGAATCGGTAGAGTCCAGACACTCGAGGAGGTTACCCGACATAGCGCCCCAACCTAGTACCTAGCCCAGCTCATTACCTGGCTGATTTGGCTTGAGGATGAACGATGAAAGAGGATGAGTAAAGAAAAAACTGAACTGGAATTAAACAGTTTATTGCATTAAGTAGGTTGGACTTATATTGTGCAAAAAAATTGCATTTAAACAATACTTAGACTACGATTTACACGTAATGGGCTCATTCTCGAACTTTTTGCTGTGACAGTTAGTCCCGCCAGTTAGCCAGGTGGCTCTCTTGGTTCTACCTTTAGAAGTAAGCGTCACAACGTCGAGGCTGGTCGAGAACAGCCGGGAATTATTGAATGACCTGGGCGCCAAAAACACGGTAATTTTACCTTGGGTCCCAGAGGTATCGAGGGAAACGAGAAGGCTGATGCGCTTGCACGAGCGGGGGCGAAGGGGACACACTGCGGTCCAGAGCCGTTCTGTGGTATCCCCAAAAGTCTGACCAAGGTCACTCTAAAAGCCTATTGTTTCTGCAAGACCATTCAAGCCTGGAGAGCTATCCCAGGACTGAAACATTATCAGAGCCTTTAGCAAAAAGGCGTCTTCTGATGCCTTGGCGCTAGGAACCGCCTACGAATGCTGGTCAGGGTGCTTACAGGGCACTGCTGCCTAAATATTCACATGCAAATCATAGGAATGTGTGACATAAGGCAGTGCAGACTCTGTCTTGAAGCAGAGGAGACGCCTACACACACCGATCACACTGATTGCCCTTGGCTTATGTGCAGTCTTAACTCCTTTCTGGGCAAACACATCCTGTGCCCGGAGGTTTCTCAAGAAATTTGATCTCCTCCGGCGGAGGAGATCAAATTTATTGAGGTCAACAAAATCCTGCAATGGCTGCAATTCTTTGAGTTTGCAGGACTTGACTTAGAATTGTAGTAAGTGTCGATCACAATAGATCAGTGATGGTCGCAGTGATACAAGGGCTCTGACAGCCCGGAAGCCACTACCAGAATAATAATAATAGTCCCGCTACTGAAAACAAGCGCTCGCTTGGCGTGCTGGTGGCAGGAATTGCCAGCATAACCCTTGCGAGTTCGCTTAAAAGAGGAAATGTTTATTTTTATTATCCCGCCAGTACTTAAGAATGTCATCGTCTACAACGTCACTAGCATTAGCAGCTGCCAAGTACTTCCAGCAGTCTTGATCGGCTTCATTAAACTCTGAAGTTAAACTAGTGCTGGTAATGCCGCTGCTGTGTTTTCTTGATAACTTTGACACATGTTGTGGATGCACCTGAAAAAGCGGCCTGTTATTTCATGTACTCTGCGAGGAATGCAGCATGGGTTGTATTTTTTAGTTGACTTAAGCCCATGAACCGAGGGTCCAAGAATGCCGCAATTACTTTACAATCTTTTGTCTAATTTTGCCAACATTTTATTTTTCAGGTAAGTATAGCATTATTAGCGTCTCTTCGTCAGACAAAGAATTGAGGATATCCTTGATTTCCAAGTGAAACAACAGTGCTAAATTAAGCGAAGAATCGAATGATTTGTCAGTTCAGACTTCAGTCGCCCTCGTTTCGGCGCGCCGTGTGGATGTCACGGCGCGGCGTGGGGATGTCACGGCGCGGCGCGGCGCGGCGACGCCGGCGTGGCGCGCACGTCTACTCGTAACACCAGCGTGGCAGCCGCAACAGCGCCCTGAACGCGTTATTATACTGGACGCGGAGAGCACTCAAACAAAAGCTTTAAAGGATACTTTTCATTACTTGTTTGAATACAATTTATACTAAATAAATTAAACGAGTCTGAACAGGAATCTGCAATAATCTCAAAAATCAAAAATTATACAAAGCAGCAAAAATTGTACAATAGTAAAAGCAGGCACTAGGCGACATTGCGTGCTCAATTATTTTGTATGAAAAAAAATTAAGCAGTTAGTTAACGAAAATAGTATGAATGTGTTGTTTAAGACTGACACTAATCGTCATCAAAATATTCGCCCGTATCAAATTAACATACTGTATAACCCTTCGGCTGTGAGTCAGATTCAGTCGTATTCGGAAATTTTCTCAGATGCCACTCCTCTAAACAGAAGTCTTGACAGCCAATGATGCGATCCGTTGCCTAAATTATTCACGACTCGTCGAATTCTCCAAATACGGATGGTGTTAAAAACTATTTTACGTGTGTTCATTCGCTCGTTTGATTTGGTCACCCCATTTTGAGCAAATTGTATTTCCATTGTAGCAAAATATTGCTTTTTAATTGCTCTGCAATTTATAGCGGTTTTTATTCATGGTGCAGATTGTAACTTATACAAAGTACCTAAGTTAAACATAAATAAATTTAACGAAATATTTATTACTTTGGTTTTTCTTATCATGTCTATATAACCAGCGCTATGTACACATTTGCAGAAAAACACATTAAATCCTCTTGCTTGACGTATATAACGTAACTTCTAAGAAGAGCGACTTTTCTCTGCAGATGACTACGAGAAGCGAGAAAGAACAATAAACCATAATATAATCCACGTGGGCTCCAATATAGTATAAAAAAATACAAGTATTAAGGGCCATTTACATGGTGCAACAACTTGTATGCGAGTTGTTGCACCACGTAAATGACACTTAATAATCAATAATCAGTGCGTCCCGTTCTCTTTCACGCATTTTTGGCTATGTGCATTTGAAAAAAGGACCGCATTAACTAAACGATCCACACAAGATTTCAGTTCGTTCGTAAAAACTTGTCCCAGAATTGGGTCCCTGAGTCCCTCCGTAAATACGTCTGGCTCGACCGCACAGCAAACTAACCGGCTTACCTAGGGACTCTCCGTTGATTAATTAATTTATTATATTATATTATACTTAATTAATTAGTATAATATGATATAATCTTCGATTTGCCGACGACATCGTCCTGTTCTCTTCAACTGCTTCCGAGCTACAAACTATGCTTCAAGATCTAAGCAACGCAAGCCTTTTCTCAGGTTGGACTGACGATGAATATGTCAAAGGCCAAGCTCATGACGAATAGCACTGCACGTAGGGTTGAGATTAACGGAGAATCTATAGCATATGTCCACGAGTACCTTTATTTGGGCCAACTAGTTTCCTTCCAGGCGCGACAAGAGAAGGAAGTCGAAAGACGGACTGAAAACGCCTGGAGGAGCTATTGGTCCATGAAACATAACATAAACATAACGGAATCAAGTCAGACAATTTTCTTAGGTATCTGCTTAGATGACAAATGCTCTTGGGGTGAGCATATTAATAAATTGTGCAATAAAATTAACTCCTTTGCGTATGCTCTATGGAAACTAGCTAAGATTAGCTCCAAGCAGACCGCAATACAGGCTTACCATGGTTATGTTTGCTCACTGCTCAGATACGGCGTTCTCCTCTGGGGAAATTCAAGCCATGTAAAGCGCGCACTTATAGCACAAAAGCAGTGCATCAGGGCGATCTGTAACGTAGATGTCTTAACATCCTGTAGGCCGCTATTTAGACACCTGAATTTACTGTCTATGACATGCATCTATATATATGAAGTTTGTTTATTTGTCAAGGCTCACCCAGATCTCTTTAAAACCTATAAAGATACATGCAACTTTCGTACAAGATACCCAAATCGTCTCGTTGGTCCTGCTCGTAAGACACAATTGTACAGCAAGAACGCATACTGTAATTCTATTGACATTTTTAATCGTTTGCATGATGACATCAAAGATTTGCCTATTGGACTATTCAAGCGTAAACTTAGGAGATGGCTAGTACAAGAATGTTTTTACTCTGTTGACGAATATTTTGATTATTTTAAACATTGAACTTGACATTTATTATTGTGACTAGATTTGTAATATAATTATGACATATTAGGAATATAATTGTAATTGTGACGGTATTAAGTGTTCATATTGACATTGTAAACATTAGGTTTTAAGTATTCTAAATCGTGTTTCTCGATATTTAAGTCTTTTTCCTATGTTAATTTTGCATGCCAGTTTCTGGTGGAATGTGTGAAACCTGATAATTTAATAACGACTTTTGTACCACATTTTTATGTAAAATAAAGATTTGTATTTGTATTTGTATTTGAACACCTGATGAAGGGTGATCTTCCACTATCACTCAAGCGGAGACTGATGGACATGTGCATACTACCGATCCTCACCTACGGTGCACAGACTTGGTCTTTGACACTATCTCAGAAGTCCAAACTCGGGGTTTGCCAGCGAGCCATGGAGCGCAGCATATTAGGTGTAAAATTGATGGATCGTATCCGGAACACCACGCTGCGCTCCAAGACCCAAATAGTAGACGTATCTCGGAAAGTGGCTAAGTTGAAGTGGGACTGGGCTGGTCATGTCACCCGCATGCCGAGCGAGCTTTGGGCTAAGATTGCCACTGACTGGCAGCCCGACAGCTCAAAACGGAGACGCGGCAGACCGCGTCGGCGATGGCGAGACGAGCTAGACTCCTTTTTAAAGGATTGGCCAGAGACTGCTCAGGAACGCGAAGTCTGGAAACGGAGGGGGGAGGCCTTTGCCCAGCAGTGGGACACAACAGGCTCTTAATAAAATAAATAATAATTAATTAATTAGGGACTTTTTTTCCTGCAAAAATGTCTCGTCCACATGACATGTATAACGTTGTCATTATACGTACGTTATGTATTATCTTTGAATATAATTAATCTTTTAATTAAACATAATTTACTTAAAAACAAAGCTTTAACCGACTTCAAATCAGTACTCACCAAAGCCACATGAACATTTCCACATTTCTTCAACTGATTTCCGAGAGCAAATACGTTGATTATTAGAGAGAAAAAAACTTATCGCTGTAGGTGTGTGGGCCGATAATATTTGAGGACTTCCGTCGATTCCTCAAGGATCTCAGAATCAGATTTGGCACTTTATTGTTTGCTATTTTAACGGAATGATATCAGAATCTGTGACGAATTTTTATAGCTTGAAGTACATCATTGAGAAGTTCCACAAGTCATCTGTGGTCTTCATAATCACTTACACTTCCCCAAATTTATGATTTCTGGATGTAAATACACGAATTATAATAGAAAATACTGTAATAACTACACGCGTGCCTAATATATTCGAAGAGTTTCCTCTTTTCCTCATGGTTCCCATCATCCAACTGGAGTTTTGAAAACAATGAAACCAAGCTGAAAGCATATACTTTCAATCAAAAAAAGAATAGCACGAATCGGTTCATAAATGACGGAGTTCTGAGGTAACACACATAAAAATAATAAAAAATACAACTGAATTGAGAACCCCCTCTTTTTTTGAAGTCGGTTAAAAATATCAGCCTGTATTGAATCAGACATTAGTTTATTTGAAAGGAAAAACATGAAACATTTTTATTGGTAGATTATTATTTTGGTTACAGCTTACTACAGTTTTTATTTGACTGGGACTATTGTTTTTCTTTGACTCTTTGCTGTCAGCTGTCAGTGACGTTAAAATGATGACATTGCATTGTCTTTTACCTTGTACTTAATAATTTTGATCCGGTCTACGATAGACCATCACAAAACGCATAGGTACGTACCAAATTATAAAGCATGAAAGGAGAATAATTGATTCTGATATTAACTTACAGTTAAAATAAGTTACACAAATTTGGGATTTTATTAAGATTTGGTCTACGGTAGACTTTCACGAAACACAAACCAAATGATAAAGCATATAATAATTAATAATGCACATACTAACGTAGGTAATAAGTTAAGATTCATCATCATTATTACTTAGAGCCTTGCTCTTGTCGGTGGAGTAACCGCCACTTTTCTCTGTCCATTGCCAGCCTCTTGACTTCCTCATATGACTCGACATCAGCGTTATCTTTTATTTGGCTTAATTATGTTAGCCTAGGCCTTCATCTGCCTCTCTTGCTTTCAATTTTACTCTCCAGGATATTAAGGAAGAAACTGTCGTTCCGTATCAGGTGGCCCACCATCTTACCTCTTGTAATGATGTTATTTGTAGGTGAAAGGAATGAAACCAAAGTCTGCTGCGACGACCATTTATTTGACTACATCACATCGCTTTGCATCATTCCACCATAAACTATATTTCCACCGAGTCTTAATATTAAATCACATTCTACAAAGTGGGTTTGGTGTGCGCAATTGGCCCTATTTATACTAAGCAAAATATGCTGGTGTTAAGAGCTCTTACGTACGAATACTATTATCTTAATATTGTGGTTCTAAACTTCATCTACGTTAAAGGCACGAGCTTTTGTGCATTTAAATCTAAAAATGGCTAAAAAGGAAAACACAGCATCTGTAAAACAAACGTCTCTTCGCGGCGCAGAAACCAATAACTTGAACAGCCGCGCTTGATAGCTGACATTGACATTGACAATCCGCTAAAACAACCTTACACTCTCCTATTTCTAATACATCCTAGCAGACATATTTTCTGATCTACCATCCTTGTTTGTAAGTTTTAATTGTAAGTCCATAAAAAGATCTGTGGAGGATCAGGCAGTTGTGTATTAAAAAAAAGGCACACGTTTCGGCTATTCAGGAAACTTGGCTATTTTCCCTTAATGCGACCTGCGTCGGAACCAAGATTTTGAGTTTACCTATTGGTAAAGTCGGCTGTGGATACACCGGCGGGATTGCTGCGGCTGCGAGAGAGTCCTTTTGGCGTAGTTGCGCTGATGTGGCGGAAAGGTATATTAACATCAGCCTCAATCATTCCGTGTAGACGTAATACGTTAATGGTCATCAAAGTGTGCGCAATAGATAGGTATAATAACTACGTATGCTCTTCTATGTCCAAGAGAAGAGATAAATTTATACCAGCCACATTCCCACGCAAACGAAGTCGCGGATGCTGAGTAGTTATGAATATGCTGTTGTATCGAATTATCAAGTCATTTCTTAACGAACACAGGGTTAAATTACCCACCTGTGACTTAAAGATTAGAAGAATTAAAATCTAAATCGTAATAGGAGTTCTATGTTTAGGTAGGTATATTTGGTTCGAGTTACATGTAAGTATCCATTTTCATAACACGCTTTGAAGCTCCGCAGTGTCGTCACCGCTGGAGGCCGTAAAGCATTCGCCAAAGACACATTTGCGACTAATGTTCCTAAAAGCGTTTAAATGTTCTATGAAGCAGGAGCTGAGTTGAATGTCACATTTTACTAAATATTAGCAGAGCGAACACGAGTGTGGTTTACACCTAGTGTTTTTTACAAAGTGCAAATGTGAGGATGCTTACAATTTACAGGTCGAACTTGACTCGGCACTTAGCGCGCCGCGCGTCTTAAATAATACGACGAAGCATTTTCCCGTTGATGTAAGAAAATAAATGCCATTAGTATTCTCATAATGTCGCTTACATTTCTCTCGGAATAGGTAAACCGCGTACAAGATAATATTTCAAGATATGCAGACTACCCATCTCTATATTCTTTTAGCTTTAGGGAACTTATGTGTTCGAAAGTCAAAGTCAAACTGAAATCACTGTCGAATAAAATTTGGACTGTATTTAAAGAGATCATAATAAAGCCTGTTTTAGGAGTGAGATGAACAGAGGGAGCGAGGGCCGCGCTTTATATTCAATGGCCGGCCATAAAGAAAGCACGACTTTGACCCCTTGTAATTACGATAACATTTTGTTTAGAATACAAATTATCTTCTCCTGACCCTCGGTGCAGAGAAGATTTTATACACTTTGAGATTAACAAATATTTGTGATTTGCTCTTGCCTTTTTAAAAAGCGGAAACTTTTTGAGTCTGATATTTTAAAAAATACAACAGTCAAATTATCTTTACTTCGGTTTTCAAATAAATAGTTCTAATTAATCCACTACACGTCTAACTTCGTTATTATTTCAAGATACATATGTACACTACCGGTCAAAAGTTTAAGTTCACTCTTTGTTTTAGGTAAAAATGAGTACTTTTGGGCAATATTTTTTTGCAGTTCGGAAGCCGAAATTTGTTTCCAACTGATCCGTTATTGTTTTCAGAGATTTGTTTAATTAGTCAGACACAATTCACGTACATTTCTAAACAACGCATTCCCTAAAATCTTATAAGAATGACGGCAAAGGCTGGGCCATATGGCCTTGCCACTTAAAACGTACAATGTTCAGATACAATGTTGGTTTTTAGGGAATGAGTTGTTTAGAAATCTACGTAAATTGTGTCTGACTAATCAAACACATCTCCGTAAACAATAACGAATCAGCGGCGCTACCACGAACTTCGAATCTCGATCTTCGTATATCTCCGTCTCTGTCCCTTGAGTACCATAAACCATAAGTGCGATAGAGACGGATATATATGAAGTTCGAGATTCGAAGTTCGTGGTAATAGCTCACTTGGAAACAATATCGACATCTGAACTGCAAAACATTATCGCACAAAAAATCGGTACTGTATATGCTAAACGTAAGCAAAGGCGTAATACAGTTTTCATGCTTCTACTTGGTAAAGACTACTGGAACTACCTAAATATATTCATGTAATCGAGGCCTTTAAAAATATGGCGCGTTTTTGAAAACGTATTTTCAAATTCAACGTTACCTTTCTATTATGTAAATGTATACAAGATACTAGTAATGTGTACAATGTACATTTACGTAATCTAACTATTTACCTCCGTGCTGAATGTCTATTATAAATTTATAACATAATTTTTCACAACACCGCTCTTACTGCGGCTTAAAATGTTCCAATTCCTTTAAAGTTCAATCACGCAAATAATTTTATGATTATAATAAAATAACTTCACCGACCGTTATTCGGTCATTATCTTTGTATGTGCTCTGGTGCGAAGCTAATGTTATTGATCTTCGGGAGAGGTTGTAAGAACTTAAAGAAACTCCAATCGACCCAAAACTTTTGTCATGTAACAACGTAATTAGCCCCAGGGAGTTAGACGGCCCATAACTTGTAACAAATTATTTATCTCGCCGCGCTGTTCATTTCATATAACAACAATTAAGACTACATTCTTAATTATTTTAAGTTGCCAACAAAATAAAGTGAATCGTTATTTCAGTGTTATATACTTTTACACTTAATTGCTTCAACAAACTAAAGAGAAAACAAAATCTAGTCTACAAGTTAAATTAAGCAATAGCTTTACTTTGGATAAAACTTGGCCTGGGAGCTCGAATAAATTAATGTGTGGATTAATCTCATTATTACAAAAATACCTGTTAAAATATAGTCTGCCTTCATTAATTAACGTTTGGGGTAACCTTTTTTTACGAAACATCGCCGGTGGTAAGTTTGATAAAAAGGTTTTGTGATTTTAAATAACGTTCTTGACATTTGATCTGGCTTTTTCTAAAGATGAAAGGAGAATTTTGGTAAAAGGTACATTAAATTTCATTAACTTCGTTTTGTTTGCTAACATTAAGTTTTTAAAGAACTGTATTAGGTTCAAATATATCAGTTTCTATAATAAACAAAGTAATTTGCTAAAGCTAAAGAAAAATTGATCGAAATATAGTCAATAAATCTTGCTACAGCTCGTAAAGACGCATAAAGTACATCGCTTCTTATGCAATTTCCCTCTAATCATTTAATAACTCCATCCAGACCCTTCAAAGGACAGGTGTTTTCGGCTCGAATTAGTAATAATTATGCATGAGACACATCTCGGCTTGGTTAATCTTGCAAAGTTGTAAAGTTGGCATGGCCCAAGTTGGTGAGGTTGTTAGCGGTAGTGGGCCGACGCATGTTTATTTCGGAGATTGCGAGGGTGTAACTCGAGAGTGTTTGCTGGTTTTGAGGGCGAGCGCAAACACACCCAACTCTGAGCGCGCTTAACGAGCCAACTCGGCTCACCCCGCCACCAACCAATCATAACGGCTCTAAAAAATACCTAACAAAATGCTAACTTACATAGTTAGCATTTTGTTAGGTATTTTTTAATTATGAACTTTGAAGAGCTTTATCTTAGAAACTATTAGGTCTACACATACAATTCTAGTCTCATATTGTAGCAAATTTAGTCTTTTTTAAAAACGTCTTTAAAAGGTTCTATCACAAAGGAGTCCCTTTAGGGATTTCGCGGTATTTTCGATTTTTGACAATGATGCGTTCGGCGCTCGAGGTCACAAATTTGGATTATTCATTGGGCCAACATCATAAACAAGTCTGCAAAAAATCAGAAGTACCCCGTAAATTCAGGCGACAAAGTTACTGGATTAAAGTGGGTAGCTAAAAGATTTACTTATATTAAACTAAATAATTCCATAAGAAAAACAATTTATTGCTAATTATGGGTAGCATTTGTGTGTAGTGAAGTCTCAGGTGAATTTTAATCATTTTGATGCGAGCCAGCCTTAAATCTGTATAAATATGTTTTATATTGGTTCACAGAGGTGTTTAATATATCAATATTTTGTTTCCGTGAACAATATGTTGTGCTCCCTACATATTATTATTATTCTTTATTTCGGATAACTAACGAATATCCATATATTTACATAAACAAAACAAAACAACAGAGACGCACAAAATAATAAACTTTTCTAAAATAAATCAATTAAAATCGATACCTAATAAAAAAGAAAGAAGAATAGAACTATTGGATACGAAGACTGTGATTACTGATGATAATAAGAACCCACGTATTAATTAGAATAAAACTATGCAGACGAAGTTACGGGCTTACTACGTCAAAAATTGTCATCGAAATAAAAATTACAAACATCGTTCTTCGTATTGGCAATTAGTGCACACGAAAAATCTATTGTTTTATATCAAAACGGTAGATTTATTTCGGTTTTATATTTCTACCAATCTTACGTAGTACCTAGGACGTAATAATGCAAATTGGGCTTCGTCTGGGTCACACACGGTATCGATTATAATAATTTCAATATCATCTACTTTTTTACTGACTTAAAATAAACTAAGCAATAAATAAAGTTACAAAAATGGGTTAAAGTCGAATACGAAAAGACTGCATGATATCAAAATTGTAATCGCCATTATGGTTAAAATAACTGAAAGCATTTTGGAACACCTCTGGCAGCAGAACAATGCACAAACAAGATGAAAAGTACAAAACCCTCATTCCGTCGTCTTTGTACCTACTGCGTAGTAAAAGTACATTTTCAGACGTACGTCGTCGCTACGTGCTACAGCTCAACAAACTGCCTCCATTTAGGAGCGCGAGAAACTGAATAATATTTACCTTTAATACTCTTTTATGTGTAGAATAATAGAATGTGAAACAGAGCAGTTCGCCGACAATGGTTGGGCTCGAGTTTCGTTATCGCGCAGCGAGTCGTAGGACAATCGTACGCGGCCGTTCGCTCGCGCCTCCCGCCTCGCTTGAATACACACGCGATGTACGCTCTCTGACGGATATTCGGATAGTCGAGAGTACGCTTTAAACTGAACACTTTCCTTACAAAGCGAAAAGTTTACGTTTAACTAAATGCACACGGCCAGTCGTTTGTGCGCTCATCCAGGCTTCACATTTGTCAAGTTGGAAACTCGCAACTCACCTACCTACTGGGACTTCGTTTTCATTTGATAGTGTTGCCTTATGCACGAACACTTTTGAAGCGGAGCTTAAAGTAACTCCCTATTATCGTACAATATAACCACTGTGAGTTAAGCTTAGTTACTCTTGCATATAGTAATTGGTATGCAATTACTATATGCAGCTAACCTAACAAAAGATTACATTCATTTGTTTTTTTACTGACAAGTTTTGGTTTTGTGTGACCACTAATATGAGAAAAAAAGATAGTATGATGAGAACTTTAGCTGCCGATACACATTATTTTTCAATTTCTCTGAGATGCAAGTAGAATTTGTTGTTAGGGAGATTAAGTATGTTTTTTTTAAGCAGTAACGCTGCTAACTAAATTTATAAATTTCAAATTAAAGGAAAAATTGAAAAATTTAGGCTCTGAGACAGATTGTTCCGATAGCTCAGTTGGTTAGTAGCGACGGGCCATGTATGCCTGTGGTCGCCGGTTCGAATCCGGCACGGGGCCTAAAATTTTTAATTTTTTCTTGTAATTTGAAATGTATAGATTAAATACGTACACCGCGGTCCGCGACACACATATATATATCCCCGTACCTGGATTTCATAATCCATAATAATATATATGGGTTCATACCCATGCTAGCTGGCTTAGCAGGTAGGGTCACTTGTGTCACTACCCACCAGGTTTAACCGATCATCGTAATAATATTACGATATTATTATTATATTATGATAAATTGTTAATCATAACGAATGTAATAGGTAGATGGTTGCATTAGGTAATTAGTGCGAGTTATACTCGTCGATTACCGGTTGAGTGCTCGGCGACGTACCTGGGCGGCCGGTACAGAGAGATGAATGGTCTTCTAATGAATCGGCTGCCAGAGCGCAAAGTTCGTTGCCGTAATGGATAACGTGCACCACACACGCGCCCGCGGCTGTCACAACCCGACGGCCCGGCAATAGTAGTTTATGTGACTGTACACGAGTGTGGGTAACATCACACGAGTGTCTTAATGCCTAATTATGTACAGTTACATACACTGTTTTATCTATCCACATATCATAAGCCTCCATGATGCATTCAGGAGCCGCATATTATGACCGGCATCGCGGCGTCGTTTTCTGGCAGCTGTCATAGTTTTTTTTTAATTCAGAGACAAACTAGAGTCGGATCCAACTGTCATATCGTTCGATATCTTACTTACGTGCGACATCTGTCAAATTTGTATGCAAATTGACAATTAATTTCTAACTACGTCATCTCGACTGATATTAGAATAGAGGTTAAATCAAATTTCTTTGTTTTTCAGAGACGTTCGAAATTTGAATGAAATAATATTATCGAAATCGATGTTATTATTTAGTAATAATAACATTTCCACAGATAAGAAATTTGTTCTAACAAAACAGTTTATTTTTATGGTGGTCATAATGTGCGGTTCTTGCATGCATCATGGAGCGTTTATGATATTTGGATAGATAAATTCGTTTATTGAACCAAAACTTGAACCAAAATGTTTATGACCGAAATATTTACAATTCCCAGAAAGCCCAAAAGTTTTATGACCTGCGGGTATATGCGCTGAAATAATTTGACTAATGAGCGGACCTGTTTGCGGTACTGTGATTAGGGAAATGTTTTTTGAAGGTAAAACTTTAAATGGCGCACGTTTTATTTATTGCCGTCAATCATACTTAATGTTACGTCTGTGAGCAAAATGAGTTGTTTATTCAATTCAATTCAATTTATTATTTATTTGTTTCGGACTAATGTCCATAAGTTGTTAGTATACAATCACGAATTATGACTAAGGTTAGTATTACAAATTATTTTAATCCTATAATCCTAATAGAGATAGATGCTCCATCCCCTGGCATAGGGTCCTGCACAATGTAGGGTGTTCCAGTCCCTAGGTAATGGAGCATCCAGCCTCGCAGCCAACGTCCTAAGGATACTGTTATTGTTTGGTGTTTATGGCTGAGAATAGGTATTATCTATAGATCACGATCCGCGTGAGTTTCTGACAAGACTTTCATGTCACTTAATTATATGCAGTTGTAAAACTCTGACGTGTTGTTAAAAGAGCTCAGACTGGTATTCACGTAACGTTCCGAACGCGCGTCGGTACAATTTAACTGTCAATTTTCCATATAAAAAGTGACATTTAGACCTACCCGACGTTTGTACAATGCGTTACGTAATCAACCTACTGCTAATCGATCACGTAACGCATTGTACGCACGCTAGGTAGATCTAAATGCCAAATTTAATATGGAAAAATGACAGTTGGATTGTCCTAACGCGCGTCCGGAACGTTACGTGATGTTACCCCTCTGCTTGCAAAATAAATATTTGAATTTGAACAACAAAAGCGTTCTAAGCCTGTTAATGGGTTCATAGAGAACTGGTTCTTATAAGGCTTGTCAATTCAACACGTTATTGCAATGCTGTATTTCATATTTCACAGAGAAAATAAGTACTCCCCATCTCGCGGCAGACAGGTGTCGCTGGCTTGGTCCTCCTAAATTCATCACCGCACCACCAGGTGCACGCAAACGACGCTTCTAATCCGGCCCGGAGCCCTGCCTGTATGAACTGTGGCCCTGAATAATAGACCCGGATCATGCTGTCACCAACGCAGAAAATTCCATTTGTAACTAACATGTGCTTAGATATTTCGAGCGTGGAACAGATAGGATGGACCCGTACGCACTGTTGCGTGTCCTTATATATAGTTTGATTCATCCAAAGTGCCAGCGTTTAGAGTTTGTACGAATTTATATGTAACTAGCTGTTGCCCGCGACTTCGTCCGCGTATAACATGTCATCGTCTAAAAGTTTGTTTAAGGAATAAATTAAAAAAAAACATTGAAATTAGTTTTGTGCCTAGTCTTTTAGTAAACAGTCTAAAACCGAAGTTACAAATCTCTTACTTTCAAAATGGCTTGCTCTTTATGCACACTTAGAACCCCCTTTGAACCCTCATAATAAACAGGCTGAAACCGTAGTTACAAATTTCTTACTTTAAAAATGTCTTGCTCTATAGGTACTATACAAACTTCGAACCCCGTTTTACCTTCTTAGGCGATGAAAAACGCTGAAATAAGTTTTGTAGTATTTTAGCATGTTTGTTTTGTCTAAAACCGAAGTTACGAATCCCTTACTTTAAAAATGTCTTGCTCTCCATACAAACTTTGAATGCCCTTATGCCCTTTGGGGGAAGAATTTCAAAAAACGCTGAAATAATTTTGGTACAGTAGACGGCAAACTTCGTGCGCAAATGAGGGGAAGAGGGGGGGCAGCTTGCACGTACAATTCGCCTTTGCGCAGGCAAGGTAATTTGCGCACGAAGTTTGCCGTCTACTGTAGTCTAAACAGGCTAAGATCGAAGTTACAAATCTCATATCTTTAATTTTTTTTATTATTTAATCTTTCTAAAAAGTTTTGAGATTCTAGATCCAAAAAATCTCCTTTACCAACATTGCACCCCTTTTTCAAAAATACTTTATTTGTTACGTATTATTTGTATCGTAATAAATTTCTAAAAACTTTTAAGCTTCTATCTCAAAAAGGAGTTTCGCTCATACAAACTTTGCAACCCTTTAGGGGTGAAATTTTTCAAAACGCTAAAAGTACTTTATTTGTATTCTAATAAGTAATCGTTCTACAAAGTTTTAAGTCTCTAGCTCAAAAAATCAAGTTTCCCCCATACAAACTTTGCACCCCTATTTAACCCCTTTTATGATTTCCGAAAATTACTTCTTATCCGTTGCCTACGTTGTAAAAGGTAGTTCTAGTGTAAATTTCAACTCTCTAGGCCCAGTAGTTTCGGCTGTGAGTCGATGAGTGAGTGAGTGAGTGAGTCAGTCAGGACATAGGCATTTATATTTTTGTTCCCATAAATATAATTACTTTTTGCTGTCAATCCGTACTGTTTTTTAGGCTTCCGTACTCAAAGAGTAAAACGGGACCCTATTACTAAGACTTCGCTGTCCGTCCGTCCGTCCGTCCGTCCGTCTGTCTGTCACCAGGGTGTATCTCAAGAACCGTGATAGCTAGAGAGTTGAAATTTTCACATATTATGTACGTATTTCTGTTGCCGCTATAACAACAAATACTAAAAACAAAATATATTTTTTTTCAGGGGGGCTCCCATACAACAAAGGTGATTTTTTTGCCGTTTTTATAGATAATGGTACGGAACCCTTCGTGCGCGAGTCCAACTCGCACTTGGCCGGTTTTTTTCTGTAGGTATCTATTTCTTCAAATGACTCATCTTTAATAGATTAGGTACTCTTTCCGCTTGTCTTCCAAATAGGGGAGTAGACTCAAAATTTATTATTACTTCAAAAGAAAGAAGAAACAAAAAACCCGTCCAAATATTGAGATATTTGAACGGGTTTTTTGTTTCTTCTAAATTACGAAGCTACAACCGTTTTAATATCGCTTATTAGAGTGAGAAAACGATCGGGACCGTAACGTCACGATCCTCGAGCGTCATAGTACTCATAGTAAAAAAACAATCGTTTCATATGAAGGTGCGTTTTGCGGAAAAGGGACAGAACATACCCCCTCTTAAAACTTATAACTTAGTGACTACTTAAATAACCTCTTGCGTTGTTTTTTTCTCCATTTGACTTCATTTTAAGTCCTTTTTCGAGAAAATACCTACAACATTGTGATTATTTTATTTAGTGTCTACAGTGTTTACATCCCTATTTTCGATCTATTCGACATCCGTATTTTCTTTTAAACCACAAACTTCAGAATTCGAAATATTCGGGTATCTCTATCTCTATCGCACTAACATTACTCGAGTGAGAGGAATGCAGATATACGAACTTCGAGTTTTGGTTTGCGTGGCGCTGAATGCGCAAAGAGAGCGCGCGCGTGCCATTAAAAAAAACATTTGTGTTACTTATATTGTTCGAATTTGTTGATACATTTAATGAAATTACACTTTAATACGCCATTTGCGCATATAAGTTCTCATATCAGAATCGATTAATTTCTTATGCTTTGCCTCTTGGTATGCGTTTCGTGAAGGTCTATGGGGGACGGAATTTTAATTATTAATAGGTGAAATTAAGGAAAAGCAATTCCGCCATTTTGACGTTTCACAAAGCTGACAGATGTGGCGGCGATATACTTTAAGAATAATAAATTAAAAATTAATGAAGTCGTATAGTTCGGAAAATTAATTAACTGTCGCAGTCGGATAAAAACTATCCTAAGTTGCAGCTAGAATAATAATGTACCTACAAAAAATGTTTCATATTTTTCCGTTCACCGGATGCTGAGAACATTCGTGACAACCCAAAGCTTAGTTTCAAACTGGCTGATTCTAGAGATTTATTATAAGTGGAGATGATTGTACTTATACGCACTCGTAAGTCTTTGACTATGTAAAATCATTTTATTTTTCAAAGTCAAATAATATTGAAAATATTTAAGCTTTCCTCATTTGATCTACTCCGAGCGAACATTTCTGACTTAAGCATAAATTATACAAGTAACAGGAAAATATTTTGTGTTATTGTAAATATTGCTATAAAATTCGAAGGCTTAGTTCTATTTATAGAAAAATAAATAACGAAAAAAACCATTTGATCTAACTAAGTACATACACCAAACAAAAGCTCTTGTATAAATAAACACACTCTAACTGGCTTTTAGTGTCCTGTCTCGAGACTCGGAGACGATGGAGCACGTTTGGGAACATCCTGTTCCTAGAATGCTCCCACTATCCTGTTGGTTTCATTTGCAACTCGTTAACCTCACCTGGCACGTAATCCATCTTATTTGGATTACTTAACCGTCTAGCAGCTTCTTTCATACCTATTGCTCACTTAACGTTCCGAGTTCCAATAACAAAACAAAGGTCAATATAACGAATTGGCCCTTTTGAATTACGCCATCAAAAACACTCGGCAACAACGGGGATTCCTGATGAATTATCAATTTTCTCTTTGTCACACGCCAAACAAAAACTCGCTATCATCGTACCTGGGGAACGCGTTATCTTGGCAGAGACGTATGACCATTATTTGTTCATGTGTGCTTGATGTGTCGTAGATGTGTGCGCCGATATCAATCAATCGTCGGTGACAGAAGCCCTCCACGGATACTCTGTCAATACGATCCAAACATTTTTATTGTCTGTGTGTGTAATCACGATATACCTACTGTTAAAATACATCATTGGACTTTGTTGTAATGCAACTGCGCTCTGTAACCTTTGAATGTACAGGTTCCAAATTTAACAAAGGCATTCTCTACACATTCAGTTGCAGGACGATGAAGTGACTTAGACTGAGGTACCCATTTTAGAATTTGAACAGGCTGAAGCACTTACTACTTCTACAGAGAATGGCGCTAAGCTGGCAGTAGACAGACGATTTTACGTTGGAGTCTAAATTACTATTCCATCAGAACGAATTTCCGGAGACAGAATTGAAATTCAACTTGTTTAATGAATAATTAAGACAAATGGCTCTACTTTGCTTTGAAGAGCAATTTTGTAACTATTCTGAATATAACTTTTCCTAACTTTTGCAACAAATTAATGAAAGTTAAATTATGAATCATTTAATTTTAGTAGTATGCTGACACACGGTTACATAAGGAATATTAAAAGAACCACTTAATTATTGATTTCAGTTTCCTCACACTAAGTTAATAGTTGCATCTTCTTCTTCTTCTGACATCTTGTTCTTTTTTAATTTCGCGCTACATTTTCTTTTTTGTCATACCACGACGATGTGAAACAAGCATCTACCCTACCACAGCACATAAGTGTAGAACTAGAGTGACTGCGTGGCTGAAAACGAAAACCTACGGCGACCTGGAAAACATTATACTAAATACTTACAAGCACCTATAAATGCGAATCAAATAATGAAACCACACACACACACACACACACACACACACACACACACACACACACACACACACACACACACACACACACACACACACACACACACACACACACACACACACACACACACACACACACACACACACACACACACACATATACACATACACACACATATACACATACACACAAACATACACACACACACTCACACACACACTCACTTGCATTACAAATATATACATATATTACCCACATTCAATTACAGACTCCTTCAATTGTTCTTGTTTCTAACTTTATATAAATTGTGTACTCCTAGAACATATTATAGAATTAATTAAGTAATCATTAATATATATTAACTACTTGCATCGATACCTGCATATGGAAGAGCGGTGCCCCTTAGCACAGGTATTACTTTTACTTAAAAAGGGACACCAGAACATGTTAAATTAGTAGGTACTTCAGAAAACGAATAAATAATTTTTCATTTTTTTTCATTTTTTCATCCTCTGAAGACTACGTGACTCCTCTGAAGTCGGAAGCGTGTTGCAGACACTTTATAGATTTAATTCACTGCTTTAACAGCTACTTTAAGAAACAAATACGAGTCCCTCACAAGGCATCCGGGGTGGTCCGAAACCCTCGGTGCGCGAGTCTGACTCGCACTTGACCGGGTTTTTTTTAGTAGGTGTTCTATAACTAGAATTAAAACCGCCAAAATCCAGTGAATGAACCGGAGTGTTCATTCACTGGCAACGCTTGTTTTAATGTTTTTGCAATATCTTATGTTCTAGTGATTGTAATAAGATTTAGTTTTTATTAACATAACCACGAATGGTTTGTCCATCGTTGGTCCAGTGTTCGAACAAACCTCATTTTCGAACATAAAGTTAGTTCATTCACTGGTGTATATATTTCCAGTAAATGAACATCGACCGATAATTACCTAGTTCATTTATTGTTTTTTTGGAACCAGTTAATAAAAGAATACTTGTTACAGTTTTTTTAATTGTTTTAGAAAAAGTAAACCATTAACTACTATCCCGTGTGTTGGTATATCGAGATACTCCAAACAAAATCGCCAAACAGCAATTTAAACCAATAAACCATAACTATAACAGTCGTTCATTCACTGGTTTTTAGTGGTTCATTTACTAGAAAACCGGGTTCATTCACTGGTGATTTTCCATTTTTCTACCTAAAAGGTCATATAACTTTAAATTATGGTTACTTATTGCAAAAGCAAAGTAATTTAAGCAAACTAGAATACTTGTTTGAGCTGTACAAACAGTCATGGCCGATATTAATTATAGCTATCTTACATGAAACAATTTTTGAAGTCAAAAATATCCTTAAGTGTTCATTCACTGGTGCACTTACCCTATGAACTCGCACTAAAATACTAGCCTAGTCCGAACAATGCTGTACTCACCATGAGCAACACAACTACGGAATAAATAGTGGCGTTATTATTGCTGATGTCTTCTGTAATGTATGTCCTCAGTTCGGTTGCTCCAAATATGAGTGAAGTGAAATTACGCTATAGGTACCCTACTTACTGTACAGTCAGCATCGTACCTATAGTTAGTAGCAGCCAAAGTAGCCAAATATATTATCCTAACACATCCTTATTTTTAAAGTAATACAGACGTGTACCGAAGTATTTGGCTTTGGCTGCTACTTACTAAGTGATGCTGACTGTACAGTTAAATATAAACAATTTAATAGCTGAGGTCCCTAATACGTGTGATGTTTTTTTTTATCTTAATTGCAATTAATTAAGTTCGTAAGTGCCAACGAATGGGACAGCGGTTCTAGGACTGGAACATTTACCTTGTCTGCATTAACGAAAGTAACCCCCGGGGCTCCCGATGTTTTCGGTCGTTTTTCAAAAAAAGTGTACAAATCTTCTTTTTTTTCAGAATTAGAATTTTTTTGGTTTTTCTTACTCAGAATCGTTGACACTATCGATCATCATACAAGAAAAAAAGTGTTCCAGATTTACTATGTAAGTTTTTTCTTCCAGTGCGTCACGACCATATAAATAAAAAAAGACTGCATACAAAAATGTGACGATCTGGAATGGAATATTTAGGACACTTTTTTTCTTGTATGAGGATCGATAGTATCAAAGATTCTGAGTAAGAAAAACAAAAAAAAAATTAATTCTGAAAAAAAAATTTGTTTGTACACTTTTTTTCAAAAACGCTCTTTGATCAACTTAAAACCAGTCACCCTAGTAGGTACACAACGCGTTAATAAAATTCAAAATCTGCTGAATTTGTTTATATACAGTGTGTAAATCTAATACGGGGGAATCTCTTAACGGTGATTAGTATATGACATAAGAAATTTAATTAGATAAATTTTACTTAGAATTCCAATTAAAATTTGATCCATACAAAATAATTCGGCTCGCAATGTAATGCAACACACTCGCGTTAAGCGCTTGTTGACAGTTAGTTACTTTCAAAAGCTCATATTGCGTATGTAATGTCATCGATGTAACTTAAAAAAACATCTCAATTAATGATTACACTAATGAGTTCTATGTCTGGTTTAATTTATCGGTATTAGATTTACACAATAAGGTCTAGTTTTCCCTCTGGGTTGGAAGGTCAGATGGCAGTCGCTTTCGTCAAACTAGTGCCTATGCCAAATCTTGGGATTAGGTGTCAAAGCGGACCCCGGGCTCCTTTAGGGGCACAACCGGGAATAACGCTAGGAGGATGATGATTAGATTTACACACTGTATACTGAATATATAATTTATTTAATATTTAAACACTGACTTAGTTGGCAAATTTGGAATAAGCTGATTTCTAAGCCATTTTTCATAGTTCACGCTATTCATCTTGAGACGATCCGAGAGCTTCGCTCTCAGACTCAATAGTATCTAAGGGCGGAATTACTCTTTTAAATTGATAGATGTTAGCGTTGTGGGTTTCAGGTCCAAATATGAAGGGATTGAAGCTTTCATTCGTTATCATCCTGTTAATTATGTATGTAAATAAGTTAGATATAAATTGCGTTAGATGCTATTCTAGGCTAAAATCAAGACTACAATTAAAAGCGTAGAAAACTCGCGTTTCGTCCAAAATAATTGGTTTAAAACATGCTTCAGCATACTAATTCAGTATTGTTGGATTAGTGTATCATTTAATGTGTGCTAGATCTAGATTTATGGATTCATAAATTAGACTAGTTAGGTTAATTGCAGGAATGGATCGCTGGCCAGCAAGAAAACGCGTGGACGGGCGCGCGGGCTGCAGGGATATTCTACCCGCGAAGTCGAGAAAAGTGATTATCGATCGGAGCGGACAGGCGATGGAGGCTCCCTGGAAAACGGGCCTTATACCCTTTAGTTAAGGTATATTTTCAGATGAGGAGTCGGATTAGTGGCGTGATCGTGTTAGTATTGGCTATAAATACCCCGGCGGGCCGAGGAGCGTTTCACTTTTCTATGGGACGTCGAAGCGAGATCACGCTGCAGAATACGAGGGCGGCCAGGCTAGGCTGACCTCTGGGCGCGTACTACTTCGAGGCGGAGCAAGGCTGGTCACCGCTGGGCTGCATTACGGCTGTTGCTGAGAGGAATTAGAGTTTGGTAAGGTCGCAAATGCCTTTGCGATCGTCTGGTGAGATTGAATATTTTATTTTAAAGTGTGACTAATCATAGTGAATTCTGGAATTTCTTAGTGAGTAATTATCTTGTGCGCACATTGTCTTGAATTGAGTGATTAATATTTAGGCAATATCTTTCTGCTCGTGAACTGATATGATCTTATATGTTCACGTGTGTATTTTGAATATGTGGCGGTCTAATAGGTTTACCACCTAATAAATGTGCTTAAGACATCATCATATTAGAATTCCGTATACTCCCATGAAGTGAAGTGAACACGACTATTTATAGTACATGAATGTTCGCTAAGGAACGGTCCAATGGTAAATAATTCCTAATTGTATACCAGTATCTAGTGGTTAGTTGTAGGTACAAATGAGGGAAATCTTTATTAAAATATGTGCTAATATTATGTTGTAATTTATTTATGGCGGAGGAGCTGGCTTGTTACGAGCGTCGAGGGAGATCAGAAGGGCAGGAGCCCTGGGAACCAGAGAGGCGTTGGGTACGTGTCCCACTATTAAGAAATTAAAATCTGGTGAGTGACCTTTATAATCACTGTATTGAATGATTCTGAAACTTATTAATTTGTTTTTGGGCTATTATCTAACCATTTCAACGTTATCATACTTGAATTTGTGTATCGAAATCTAGTTCTACTGTATATAGTTTGGGGAATATGCTAGATAAAGTACGAGCGGTTTATGTATAGGTTATGAACGGATCTAGGTCATTGGTTAAATAACTGACGATATTACAGGAATGTTGTTTTGTTCTACATATATATTACTAGTTGATTTGTCACTGCGATATGATTGGGTTCCGTGCGCCCCCACGAGATAAAGTGATCAATTATTATACGACAACCTAGCTATAGCAATTGACTCGGTCCGTGGTACGCGTTACACTATGAGGATAGATTGTTAAGATGCGGATAAGCGACAAATATTACCACAAGTTCATATTAATATCCGGTGGTTAGTATAGGTGCTGATGGGTGGTTACTTTACTAGATTAACGCAACTGAATAAAGTAGTTATATACACTCGTGGCTGTGTGCTCGGTGTCGAGACAACCATATCCACAGGGCACATTGACGACCCTGGCCACACGAGAATTCTCCCGAAAGGGGCTTCTTAGTCAGCAGAGATGTGCCCGCACTAGAGCGCCAGTCATAGATGTGTAGACAGAGTGAGTGGCTGAGAGTCTTCAATCTTGCAAATTGAGGGACCTCACTGGTCGAGCTGCTGTCTTAGTTCTAACAACCCTCTTAACAAGGGTTACGGTTGTGTTGGTTTATGAAGTAATCAGATGTACTTATAGATATATTGTGTGGAATTCCTTGAATGAATGAATCTAGCGTAGTAAATTAGTTATGTACACCTGTGGCCGAGAGCTTAGCGTTGTGGACAACCATATCCAAAGAGCACATTGACGACCCTGACCAATACGAGAATTCGCCCGTTAAGGGGTTTCTTAGTCAGTAGAGATGATGATCGCGCTTAGGCCTCCGTCACGGATGTGTCAACGAAGGTAAGGTTGGTGAGACCTTTCAGTCTTGCAAACTGAAGAGTTTCGCTGGCCAAGCCGTCGTTTTGCTTTAACCGAAGCTTCTTACCGTGAAGCTAGCTATGTTGATTTTACAAGGAAATCCAACACTTTCGCTTTAGTAACGGCAATAATTAAGTAGGTATCTTGTTAGGTGGGGTCGTTATTATCGGGATCTCAACAAAAGTATCGCAGTGGGTTGGTAATTAATTATCATTCGTCAGTTCAACTGTGCATTGTCGTATATTTAACATTGTTCCGACTATAAAGTGCCTTTGAGTTGATTGGGTGAGATTGGTTGCTAAGACATTGTGTTACATCCATTGAGATATTTTGGGGGTGAATTGTATTATAAATAGCTTAGGAAAAGTCAGTACTAATTGGTATTAGATTTGATAGAAATAACGATAGGGTAGGCGGAATCAACAGATGAGGTGGGATTACTAGCGAGTACGAGTAGCCGCGAGCGAGCGAGAGGCGAGCGCTACAGTTCGCTAACAACTCTAAGATTCATCGTTAGGGAGAATCGATATTATACTAGACATTGCGTCATTCATGTACCTGGAAGTAAAACATGTACTAATATTCTATTTCAATAGACTATCTTCGCATCATCATCAATATCTTGACTTACGATTATTTTCGTTATTATATCATCGCATCATCATCAATATCTTGACTTCTTCATGATTATTTTCATTATTATATCATCGCATCATCATCAATAGAGATCCCATCATGGCCAACACAAGTTGACCACTATTGTATTGCGAGTCTGTTTAAAGGGCGTCACCTACCACATAGCGTAATTTATCACTTCCCACAACTTAGTATAACAAGGAATTTATGCCCACTTTAGCCTCCATAGTTGTGCATCACTTAATGAAACTACAGAATTGTAAATTAATTCTAAGGAACCTGGTATAATTGTCTTACTTAAGTTATAGGTTCTACTAAAATGGGGTTAATGTACAACTTCAATTAACGTGTAACTTTTTCCCTTTATAGAAATACAAACTTCATACTTCTCGAAAAGGGCCTGGTTCTACTCACACAACGCGGGGCCTCATCCACTAGACGAAATCACACGCCAAGCCACTTCACCAGCGCGAATCACGTATAGCTTAGGTCTAAATAGGTCTTCGAGGTTAGGTTCCAGAGATAATAAATTCTAGGTTAGATTACGGCATTGTAGGCCTGGAGTCGGACGGTTTTTTATTTGACCGAATCTCTTTCCGTCCGGCAATATCCTAGGAGATGATTTGGTCTGTTAAAGTACTCAAGCTCGATTACTTTAACATAAATAACGAGAGATTCTGTAGCTGTAGGATAGATTTACCTAGACTAGAATAAAACCCAACCTTTCTAGTAGGATCGGCCGGAACTAACTCGGTTTTTCTATTCGCTTTGGTACGAGTTAGTATTTATAGGAACAAAGTGGATATCTAGTACAATCGAGTCTTGATTTTACTAGATTAATTAATCAAAGGTTCTTTAGCTTCAAAACAAACAAAATTAATTTGATATTTCTATGGTAAATAAATGATTTATTTTCTCGCTTACTATCTGTTTAATTTTATTCAATAGCTTTTCCTTCAGGTAGGATTCCATTTTCAGACGACTAGAAGCTTCTCAGGAGCTTCAGCTTTCAGATAGGGGTTAATTTAAGTTCAGAATACAAAAACATAAAAAGCAAGCCATTTAAGAGGTTGAATCGTTACATTTTGGTGAGGCCGTGACCAGGATGAAAATAGGGTTTTAAATTCACTTTTTAGTATCCCGGGTTACTACAGAATAGAGTATTTTCGTTTTAAAAAAAAAAAAAAAGAAAAAAATTATAATAAAAGGAAAAATATTTTTTTATTACGTGATTCGCTTGGTGAAAGGGCTAATTAAATTTATTTACAGATTTTTCTGTGTGTGGGTTATACAAATAACCCACATTTTGTTGCCGTGGAGTAGATAGAGAGATGGAGTTTGTATTTTTTAATGTTGTGTTGTGTATTATTTTCAGGACTTTCTTTCTTTTATTTTATTTCAAAGAGATTTTCACGCGCGATACGTACGTGAATTGTGTTGTGTATTATTTTCAGGACTTTCTTTCTTGTATTTAATTTCAAAGGGATTTTCACGCGCGGTACGTAGGTGAATTACTAATCAATAAGTTATATCACACTAAACTATGAAAAATATGCATAGAAATAATTTTGTTGTAGACGAAGGGCTAATATTATTTTGACAGAAATTCATTTGGGGGTACACATTTTTATTCCCAACTGTACTTTTCTACATATGTTTACCAACTGCTCATTGAGACGATTCTAACGAGCCCAAACTCGATGGGTTTGTGTCATTGTATCACGAAGTTCCTAGGCCCATCTTCCAACCCCAGCATCAGATTAGTTCCTTGTCATCATAACTTTAATTTGTCATGCGATTTATACATATGTGCGAAATTTTAGGCCGAACGGAAGTCGGAAAGTGAGTCTTATTTAAGAATTAAGTATAAACGTAACAGTACCTAAACACTCTTTTCATCGGACAGTCGTCTAAAAGTAGTGCCTATGCGATATTTGTAAATTAGGGGGGCAGCAATGTTTTGTGGGAGGGACTTACGATCTACCATTGCAATAGAGGAGGGTCTAATTTAAGAATTGAGTGGAAGCGTAATAGTAAATACTCTTTTCATCGGGCAGTAGTGTAAAAGTAGCGCCTACGCAAAATTTGTATAAAAAGGGGGCAGGAATGTTATGCGGAATGGCCTTACAATCTGCCAATGCCATAGCACAATTAAGTAGGTTCCATATACCTACATCAGGCGGTTGCGGTAGTAGTTATAATAAAGTTTAGGTATAATGCTTTTATTCCAAAATAAAATAAAAATAAAATAAAACGGATCTAGATAACCTCAAGATAGTATTTTGTTAAATTAGCATCTTATGTATTTAGCTACGATTATTTCATCCTTCATATTCAATTGTTGCATTTGAGTTCGCAAGAATAGTGTTGAGGTCATTGACATCTGTCCCGCGGTTGGGCAATTATTCGTTAAATAGTGGTTAGGAAAGTACCGGTGGATGATTATAGTACCAAGGACTTAGGAACATACTTAAGAACTCATCACATAATAGGGGTTAGAGTTATAGGTAACTTTCGTAAACTAGGGGAGAAAAGTAAGTACGCGTTATACCTAGTTAGTTGACCTAGTCAAATTGAATCCAATTCTCGGCGTTTACGATAAATCGATCGCTACTAAGTATTGTCCGAAATCTTAAGTACCTATAACCTTGCGGATATTTTCTACGTAATCGTCTTTGTAAAGAAAGTAATTGTAAGAATAGATAAGTAGGTAATTCGCGCGAGTTATATTCATTAACCAGTTAAAATGATAGGAAACTGGAGCGGTTATCTGTTACAAGAAAATGCGCATTCGAATCGGATTAGTTCCGGCTAGAAATTCAAATACCTAAGATCAAAGGTACACTATAATGGACTTTGTTGTTAGGTCATTAAGGTCAAAAGGTAAGCTGTGTGTAGGTATTTAAATGGTTGTCATCGTGAGTCAGTGAACCGGTTGTATGTACGCGTGAGATTTCAATTTTTAATTACGTAGGTACATAAAACCACTTTGGCAGGGTTAAAATAGTGACAGGTTTGAAGATAAGCAACAAGTAAAGGGCACCTAAATACCTGGCTAACTCCACAGAGGTATATTCCTGGCATGGTAGGACTCGCACATTTCCACATAAATACGCGGCCACTCTATCACATTCACTTTATAATGTGCACCAGTTCAATTATCACTACATTGATTTATGTTTGAATACACACTAAACCACAGTAAACACTTTAAACTGATTAAATAATAGGCCTAAATATGCGAGAATTCGGCTCGTTGAAGCCCGCGCGCAAACTAAAAACAATTTTAAACATCGAACTTAGGTCCGGGCGGCCATTTTGGAATCTAGCGACGTCGCGGCGCCAGTAATCATAAAGATTTTTGGCGGGAAATTGTTGTTTAATTCGATGATAAAGGAGTAATATTAATTAACTATATGTCGCGTTCGCTTATAATTTGGTGGAATGGGTGAACAGTTTTAGGATCATAGGATAAATATTTATGTAATGCATTAAGGTCGGTCTTAAATAAAGCGCGTCGCGCGTAAAATATTTTGACACGGAAAATAATGTAGCCAGTTAGATGCGTTAATATTGATAGTAACTTTATGATAATGGCATAGTGTAAATTATTTCTAATAACTAGGTAATAATATAGTTGCTTAACTTTTGAGGTGGTTTTTCTCACGGGCCGGAATTGATATCGGCGAATTAAATATATAGAAATAGTATGCGACAAAATTAGCTTTGTGGAGGTTGCGGGCTAAGTATAAGCTAGTTAGAGCCTACATGTTTTATATTGGTCAATTCTAATAGGTATGTTAAGTACCTTAAAGCGTCACGCGGGTTTACGTGGGTACAATGTAATGAAAAAAATAATAGATAGATTGCGCCTTACAAAACTTAGCGAAATAAAGTTTTAGACCCATCACACACTGTAGGTATAGCGAATTTCATTGTAATCAGTAGCTTAATTAACGCTAACGTACTTACGAGCGTTCGAATTAGAAAATAAGTAAGTAAGTAATAATAGATATATATATAGATATAAGATTAAGGCGCTATTGTATTAGGTCAACCTGTAAAAATAGTTGCTGTACTGAAATAAATAAATAAAATAAATAAAAAAATAAAATAAAAAAGGTAACACGTGTTGGCAAGCGAATGAAATAAAACGAATTCATTGAATAAGGATATTCCGAAATCCGTCTGTCTGGTTTAGTTACTTCATGAGTCATAATTATAGAGCGGGGTTTGTGAAGTTTCAGAATAATTTAAATAATTAATTATAATTCCAGTCAAGTTAGGTTTTCATATATATATATGCAAAACCAAGCACGCGTGATCTACGGTACGACATTATTAGTTAGCGAATAACTTTGATACTCAGGTTCTGAGGCGAAAGACTTCGCTGATAGGGATTTCCGAATCTCACGGGAGATTCAGCTCTAAGAAAGGGGGGCAGAAGGCTTAGAATTGTAAGACAATGTGTGTAGGGCATGAAATTGATTAACCGCAACGCACTTAATTATTAATAAGGTAGTGTTAAAGTCATGGGTTCTATCAAAAGGGCTGAATGCAGTTTAAATGTAGGTAGGTATAGTAAGTAAATATAGTACGGATCAATTCATTGATAGTTACGTTGATAGTAAAATTTATTACTTACGTATTTTAAACAATGGTTTCAGAATTTGTCAAGTATAAGATGGATAGTTGTCCCAGTCTGAAACCGAAAGATTAGAGCTTGTCAGACAAATACCATATATGTACCGGATCACGTCAGGTTACGAAAGATATTCGCCATGTTTATATTATATGGTAACAGGGCAATTCGGAGAAATTATATTAGTAATACCAAGTTGTGCACGTGTTATTATTATTATGTACTTTAAGGCAGGAGTCGTATATATCGCATGGCACTTTAAATTGGTTACCATAGTATGTGATACTGGAGTATGTAAACTAACTGTTCCACCTCTCTAGTCATTGTTGAGGTAATGTGAATTTCGAAATAGGTCGTTAATTTCGCAATTTATCTTAACGGCGCACTGGACGGGCGGTTTGTCCGGCGGGCTATGAATCGCGAGCGTCCGGGTTCGATCCCCGGTACGGAAAAATCTTTTTGTGTTTTTTTATTTTTGCTTTACTAACAATATTGTGGGCTACTACTTTTTAAACCTTTGGTTATTAAATTGAACGAATTTTACAATGTTTGGAGTAAGTTAAGGGTAATTGGGGATACTTATATATTTAGGCGTTTATAGTTTTAACATTATGCGATTTAGGTATTCATCAAATTGTGTATTTGTCTACGACATAGGGTCCGTCTATTTTTTTTCCATGAAGTACCTATGACAAAAATGACTTATCAGTTAATGTAAGAGGTTGTAATTAGGTATTATTTAAGGGTCTGCGGTATAATTTTACGGATGCATAAAATTATCATCGAGGCACTCGCGTAGGTTTATTGAACAGAACGTATGTTTATAAACGATATTCGTATTAGGGCATATTTCCAAGTTCGGTTACAAAACTAGCGCAAAATAGGTCAGATATTGGTCACGTAGGAAAATTAATCCGACCCGTGGCGGGGATATTTTGATACTAGCGACGAACGCAAGTGATATTTCTCTCATCCATGTAAGAAATAAGTGGTCGGCCGATGGATTAACTGTCGCATGAGTAAGATCGCGGTTGCTTTCCGTTCTTTCGTAACCGTTTAAAAGAGTTTAGTACCTTTACTGAATTCAGTGCTGGATTAAAATAGGCCTTATGGTTTAAAATGGGAAGATTTTAAAGGAAGAAGGTATAAATTACTTACGGTTGATTGACATGACACCCACTAGTTGAGTTCCCAGTAGCAGAATTCATTGTTTCACTAGCTTCACCTTAAAACTAACTAAGTATACATTCTAATGCACAACACTGAATAATGCTCGTATTATGATACGTTGGAATAGGCTGAAATAGGAGGCAAAACACTCGTTGTTGCACTATACAAGTCAGACGTAACTGGAGCAATTTATTCCTTCAAATAATAGCAATCTAGACACTAGTTATTAAATTATTTGATTAATTACGATGAATGTTGTTTACAAAATTTGTCTAGCGAGGCCGCGGGAATTTGACATTTGCTGATTTGGGTTAAGATCTGTGGTGAGGCTTTAATGTACGGCCAAGTGGCGTGTTTAAACGGTTGTTACGGTTTAGGAAAAATTAGGAGTTGTGAATATATAAAGCCTGAGCTTACTTAGAGGTGGTAATTTAATTCTAATGGGGTTTTGTCATGTGGAATACGGTGGCGGAATGAAGGGGTTAATTCGGTTTCGAGTCAAATCATTTACGCGTTACAAGAGCATCTTACATTTATAAACTGTGTATCAGGCAAGTGAGGTATTGGAAATTATGTTAAATTTTTTTTGACAAGAGAGTTCATATTTACTTAGACGGATTTTCCTTGCCTACTAACATTAAACTAGGACCTTTTATTAGATAGACCTTGCCAGTACGTTGTGTCTAGTTGATAAATCTAATGATTAATTTCCCTGCGCTTAAAGTTATTAAACTATAAATGTGATTAACAGGTCCTACCAATGTCAGAATTCGCGTCGATTTATAAGGGGCCTTTTGTAATTGGGGTTAGCATTGTGATTATAAAATACTCTGATACTACATTATACCCAAATGAGGAATCCTAGTAAGAGTTTGTATCCATACCAAAATTTGTAGACATCCCATTGAAATTGAGTCGCGCATTATGTTGGGTGTACATTATCGTTTGTAGGGCCATTATCGCTTGTATCGCGGGAGGGTTAGCGTAGTCGGTTGTCTTTAATCCATTCGGTATGATAGCTTTTGCGAGGGTACTACCACAATTTTATTTAGCATTTTAGACGATAAATATCAAAAAAATAATGATAAGTAGAATAAGAAAAGTTATAGTCTGTGTTAAGAATAGTTACGCGATCCACTCACCGCTGGTTCAAATCGCGCGAATGAAACCGTAAGTACTTCGCGTTGTTCGTTTCACACTAGATATAAAAAAAAAAAGGGGAAATTTAGTACTTTATGCTTGATTCCGTGCTTAAAACTAGAATAGAATAGGCAACTTGTAAGTTTGTAAATAAGATATTATGTGGTCGAGATCGTAAGGCGTATCTATAGTGTGCGCTCACGGGAGGTCGTGCGTCGATAAGGTTAACCGACTTTCAAAAAGGGGAGGGCTCTCAGATGGGTTGTATTTTACTTCTTTAAATCAGGTTGGACGTTAATTAAAGGCGCCTATATAGGTTGTTCAACAACAAATTAGGTACTTGTTATAAAATATTAACAAAATGGTTGGTTGTAGTATGGGAATTTAGGTATTTTTAATGCGTAACATTTATCGTCAGAAATATTTCTAAGTCAATAAATTGTCCAATATGTAGTTCACGATAGATTATACCGGTAGCTATTAAGGTAGATTCGAGATCGCTGCGTTGGGCGTGGCAAAATTAGCACTGACCCCTGGTCTTATATTGATATTGAGAGGTTAGAGATCAGGTTATACTGGCTGTAAGAAATAAATCGATTTGAGTCGAGTCGTTCTGCATTGGCGAATATCAAGGTTGGCGCAATGACCGCGGGATTGTCTCGCTATCAGCTGGGCTGTTATTCTGGGCGTACGAGGGAAGCACCTCACCTCACCTCACCTTTCACCACTAGCGAAAGTAGATCTATACCCGCAGCGCTGAGTCATCGTTACCATCGTCATCATATTAGCCGGTAGACAGCTACTGTTAGACAGGACTCCCCCAAAGAGTACTAGCGGTTATATCCCAATATTTAGTTGTTACGAATTGCGGAGTCTAGAGATATTTGTACGTGACCTTTTAGGATGACGTAAAATAAGTTACAGGATAACGGGACAGGAATGACTGATAAATTAAGTACTAGATGGTATAAATTTATAATTCTTTTTTTTGAGTTGGCGGGAAATTTTAATTTTGTTCTTGTCATCCCTTCCTTTCGGAGAAAGTAGGTATACGGCGGATTGACGTCTCATAGGTATAAAGGGGGAATCAGATAACCTGTTGTCGTGCGTGTCAAATTTTAGATACTTAAGTTGAAATTTTAGATCGCGGCTCATCTTGGTTTTAAGGGATTCCTGACGGGTATCATTTTCAAGTTATACGGGAATGCAGGTTCTAGATTTAAGATAAGTTTGGAATCCAGGATGGCTGATAAAATTTTTGAAAGAAAAAATCGGCGCGAGTATCATTTTCGAGTAATGCACGGATGCAGATTTTGAATTTTGGGGCTAAATTTGGAGTTCAATAGGGCAGGGTCGGCTTTGGAGAAGAAGAGGTCGCGGCTACCGTATTCGATTAGCTTGTGATTGTATATTTTGAATTACGATACAGATGTGGGGTAATAAAGGCGACGGTGTTATGACAGCGTGACGGCAGTTGCAGTTGCGGGAGCGGAATTTCAAGCATCGATTGAATACTAATTATTGAAACTTACAGGTATCTTATGAGAACGAAGAGATGGAGTTCATAATAAAGGGAAGGATATGGGGCCGTGATCGTCTAGTGGTTAGGACCTTACGCAGTTATAATTATTCCGGCTTAAATTTATCTCAAGCATGGAATATGGTTATATATTTTGTCCACATGTTATGCGCTAGGTAGTGCATAAACAACGTTAAATATTTACATGAAATAATCCATTTATTACAGGTATATCTTAAGATGTATGATGCGTTTGTCAATACAATATTGACATCAGGCGTTAAATTTATGTGGGTCCTAATAGGGCGTGGGTGTAATCTTCATTTAGTAACCGGCGAATCTTACGTTTGCACAAAATATGGTATTGGCGTAAGACTAATTTTAAACTTATGAATTATGTATTGCAATTTATCTGGTATTTACTACATAAATTATAGTATTACGAAAATTTGAGATCCAACTATAAAATTATTTAAGTTGTGAGAATGGGGGGCAGTTATTTAATTAATGACTGATAGGTAAATGGTAAATGGGATATGGCTTAAAATTTTGATATTTACGGGTTACTCTAGGAGGGTTAATTAAGTTTGACTTACTGTCTTTTATAATCTTCAAACATATGAAGGGCAGGTTAGTTGGCTGTGTGCGAATAGGGCTGTGCGGATCAATTAAAGCAGTAAAATTTTGTTTTGCAAAATAAGTAAAGTAGTAATATTATATTATCACTTTGTTCTACTCTTCATATCATAATTTTCTCGTCTTATAAAGTAAATGTAAATTCTCATAGCATATAACTTGGGAAGAACATTATAATCATTAATGTGGTTGTACTGTCGGATTCCGTTTAGTTGGTCTAAGTCGTGTTTAGGGCAAGGGGATTAATTAGGTTGGGAGGGTATATGTGTGTGTTCGTTGAGTTAAGAGATGTATGAGTCCACGTGAGAGGTAGTGCTGAAAGTGTGATTGTATGATAACAATGGGCTTTTACCGACTGGTCGGAGTTCGCAGTGCAACCTAGGTTTGTTGGTACTGATTGATCTCTCCAAACCATTTTACACCGGTGTTTCCGCAGTTATAGTTTGGTTAGGTTAAAGTCATAAAATGACAAGGTCCTTGTGTGACTAACTGTGGCGACACTATACTCTACAGAAGCTAAGCTGAAAGGCTAAGCTAGTCTTATCTTCGTCCTACACATCTCTTCGTGGCAAGGATACTTCCGACACCATATTCTTCGGGATGATTTGTCAACGAACATTCATTCTGAAACTTAAGTAATAATATTTTAACTTCCATTACTGGGAATTTATCAGGAATTTCCTATTATATGTTAAGTAATTTGCAATGTCAAGATTACAATCTTGCAAGGGTTCAATGAACATGGTTTGTTGAAATTAAATTTAGTAAGGCTGTTATTCTTACACGATGGTGAAGTGTTGCATTTTGTATTTGAGTAATGCAAACGTATTTTATAGTAGTTACGACATTTCTACAGTAAAGCTGGGTGGGGCTTGGACGCATGTAGTCGGATTCTCTATAGGATGTCAAGGCACTTCCTAGAGACCCCACGGGGTTGATGAATGTTACTGTGTGCGACTGGGTCACGTTCGGTATAGAGATAGAGTATCATCGCGAACGACGATTAAAGTTAAAGTTTGTTTGATGTTTTGTCAGTATTATCACTATCGTTAATGGTTTGATGGTGCTGTCAGGACATTGAAGGGATTAATGCAAAATTAACCCAGTAGTCTATGAACAGTTTGCCTCTAGTGTGGAATACAGTCTGAAGTCGGATATCCTAGTCAAGAAGAAACATTCTCCACTGGGTTTGCTTGGTGGTTATCTGTGTACTCAGTGTTCTGCTGTTCGCATGGGGAGTTATTGTAATAACATAAACCGAGATATGTGGTCGAACCTGGATCCTTGGTAGCCAGAAGGTATCTGAGGGTTCGGGGTGTTAGTGCAACATCGTGGTCATTAGGATCTATTGGGCTCACAACCTAGTACTTTGTGCGAATGGGAGTATTCTGGGGAAGTTTTCTAGCGGCGCCGACCGAGATATGTGGTCTAACTTGAGTTTGTAGTGGCCAGGGGGCATCTGTGGGCTCAAGGTGAAGCTAGAAGATAATTATATTGTGTCATCGGCCGAGATATGTGGCCTAACTTGTACTGACGGAAGCCAGAAGGCAACTGGAGGTGCAAGGTGATGCAGTATAGGGGTTTGTATTGCCAGCCGAGATATGTGGCTAAACTTGAGTTTGTGGTGGCCAGGGGGCATCTGTGGACTCAAGGTGGTACCGTAGGGATGGGTATGTGTGTCATCAGCCGAGATATGTGGCTAAACTTGTGCTGACGGAAGCCAGAAGGTGACTGGAGGCACAAGGTGATACAGGGGCTATTCTTCAACGTCCATCACCAAGCAAACGTAGTGGTTAAACATTCACACATCTAAAATACACTTGTTGGAGAGATCGATATATCAACGAATTGAAACTTCCCGAGTTATGGGGTTGGCATTTTTTGCAAATTATAATCATAGATTATTGGTCAGAATTAATTGGGAGAGTTATGTAAATAGACACAGCTAACAAATCTAGCCTTCAGTTAGAGTAATATTATATTTAAATTTGGTATAAGGACAGTAGGTTAACGGAATTATCTACTCAAAGTTATTTTAAAATTCACCATTTATAGGTCGCAATTCCTTGTTTATTGCTTAAGTATGTTTTAGATTGTGATAATGCTTCGCTCAATATCGTAGATTTCTCGCTGTGCATGATCATGGGGCAGAATGAGACGATCCGAGAGCTTCGCTCTCAGACTCAATAGTATCTAAGGGCGGAATTACTCTTTTAAATTGATAGATGTTAGCGTTGTGGGTTTCAGGTCCAAATATGAAGGGATTGAAGCTTTCATTCGTTATCATCCTGTTAATTATGTATGTAAATAAGTTAGATATAAATTGCGTTAGATGCTATTCTAGGCTAAAATCAAGACTACAATTAAAAGCGTAGAAAACTCGCGTTTCGTCCAAAATAATTGGTTTAAAACATGCTTCAGCATACTAATTCAGTATTGTTGGATTAGTGTATCATTTAATGTGTGCTAGATCTAGATTTATGGATTCATAAATTAGACTAGTTAGGTTAATTGCAGGAATGGATCGCTGGCCAGCAAGAAAACGCGTGGACGGGCGCGCGGGCTGCAGGGATATTCTACCCGCGAAGTCGAGAAAAGTGATTATCGATCGGAGCGGACAGGCGATGGAGGCTCCCTGGAAAACGGGCCTTATACCCTTTAGTTAAGGTATATTTTCAGATGAGGAGTCGGATTAGTGGCGTGATCGTGTTAGTATTGGCTATAAATACCCCGGCGGGCCGAGGAGCGTTTCACTTTTCTATGGGACGTCGAAGCGAGATCACGCTGCAGAATACGAGGGCGGCCAGGCTAGGCTGACCTCTGGGCGCGTACTACTTCGAGGCGGAGCAAGGCTGGTCACCGCTGGGCTGCATTACGGCTGTTGCTGAGAGGAATTAGAGTTTGGTAAGGTCGCAAATGCCTTTGCGATCGTCTGGTGAGATTGAATATTTTATTTTAAAGTGTGACTAATCATAGTGAATTCTGGAATTTCTTAGTGAGTAATTATCTTGTGCGCACATTGTCTTGAATTGAGTGATTAATATTTAGGCAATATCTTTCTGCTCGTGAACTGATATGATCTTATATGTTCACGTGTGTATTTTGAATATGTGGCGGTCTAATAGGTTTACCACCTAATAAATGTGCTTAAGACATCATCATATTAGAATTCCGTATACTCCCATGAAGTGAAGTGAACACGACTATTTATAGTACATGAATGTTCGCTAAGGAACGGTCCAATGGTAAATAATTCCTAATTGTATACCAGTATCTAGTGGTTAGTTGTAGGTACAAATGAGGGAAATCTTTATTAAAATATGTGCTAATATTATGTTGTAATTTATTTATGGCGGAGGAGCTGGCTTGTTACGAGCGTCGAGGGAGATCAGAAGGGCAGGAGCCCTGGGAACCAGAGAGGCGTTGGGTACGTGTCCCACTATTAAGAAATTAAAATCTGGTGAGTGACCTTTATAATCACTGTATTGAATGATTCTGAAACTTATTAATTTGTTTTTGGGCTATTATCTAACCATTTCAACGTTATCATACTTGAATTTGTGTATCGAAATCTAGTTCTACTGTATATAGTTTGGGGAATATGCTAGATAAAGTACGAGCGGTTTATGTATAGGTTATGAACGGATCTAGGTCATTGGTTAAATAACTGACGATATTACAGGAATGTTGTTTTGTTCTACATATATATTACTAGTTGATTTGTCACTGCGATATGATTGGGTTCCGTGCGCCCCCACGAGATAAAGTGATCAATTATTATACGACAACCTAGCTATAGCAATTGACTCGGTCCGTGGTACGCGTTACACTATGAGGATAGATTGTTAAGATGCGGATAAGCGACAAATATTACCACAAGTTCATATTAATATCCGGTGGTTAGTATAGGTGCTGATGGGTGGTTACTTTACTAGATTAACGCAACTGAATAAAGTAGTTATATACACTCGTGGCTGTGTGCTCGGTGTCGAGACAACCATATCCACAGGGCACATTGACGACCCTGGCCACACGAGAATTCTCCCGAAAGGGGCTTCTTAGTCAGCAGAGATGTGCCCGCACTAGAGCGCCAGTCATAGATGTGTAGACAGAGTGAGTGGCTGAGAGTCTTCAATCTTGCAAATTGAGGGACCTCACTGGTCGAGCTGCTGTCTTAGTTCTAACAACCCTCTTAACAAGGGTTACGGTTGTGTTGGTTTATGAAGTAATCAGATGTACTTATAGATATATTGTGTGGAATTCCTTGAATGAATGAATCTAGCGTAGTAAATTAGTTATGTACACCTGTGGCCGAGAGCTTAGCGTTGTGGACAACCATATCCAAAGAGCACATTGACGACCCTGACCAATACGAGAATTCGCCCGTTAAGGGGTTTCTTAGTCAGTAGAGATGATGATCGCGCTTAGGCCTCCGTCACGGATGTGTCAACGAAGGTAAGGTTGGTGAGACCTTTCAGTCTTGCAAACTGAAGAGTTTCGCTGGCCAAGCCGTCGTTTTGCTTTAACCGAAGCTTCTTACCGTGAAGCTAGCTATGTTGATTTTACAAGGAAATCCAACACTTTCGCTTTAGTAACGGCAATAATTAAGTAGGTATCTTGTTAGGTGGGGTCGTTATTATCGGGATCTCAACAAAAGTATCGCAGTGGGTTGGTAATTAATTATCATTCGTCAGTTCAACTGTGCATTGTCGTATATTTAACATTGTTCCGACTATAAAGTGCCTTTGAGTTGATTGGGTGAGATTGGTTGCTAAGACATTGTGTTACATCCATTGAGATATTTTGGGGGTGAATTGTATTATAAATAGCTTAGGAAAAGTCAGTACTAATTGGTATTAGATTTGATAGAAATAACGATAGGGTAGGCGGAATCAACAGATGAGGTGGGATTACTAGCGAGTACGAGTAGCCGCGAGCGAGCGAGAGGCGAGCGCTACAGTTCGCTAACAACTCTAAGATTCATCGTTAGGGAGAATCGATATTATACTAGACATTGCGTCATTCATGTACCTGGAAGTAAAACATGTACTAATATTCTATTTCAATAGACTATCTTCGCATCATCATCAATATCTTGACTTACGATTATTTTCGTTATTATATCATCGCATCATCATCAATATCTTGACTTCTTCATGATTATTTTCATTATTATATCATCGCATCATCATCAATAGAGATCCCATCATGGCCAACACAAGTTGACCACTATTGTATTGCGAGTCTGTTTAAAGGGCGTCACCTACCACATAGCGTAATTTATCACTTCCCACAACTTAGTATAACAAGGAATTTATGCCCACTTTAGCCTCCATAGTTGTGCATCACTTAATGAAACTACAGAATTGTAAATTAATTCTAAGGAACCTGGTATAATTGTCTTACTTAAGTTATAGGTTCTACTAAAATGGGGTTAATGTACAACTTCAATTAACGTGTAACTTTTTCCCTTTATAGAAATACAAACTTCATACTTCTCGAAAAGGGCCTGGTTCTACTCACACAACGCGGGGCCTCATCCACTAGACGAAATCACACGCCAAGCCACTTCACCAGCGCGAATCACGTATAGCTTAGGTCTAAATAGGTCTTCGAGGTTAGGTTCCAGAGATAATAAATTCTAGGTTAGATTACGGCATTGTAGGCCTGGAGTCGGACGGTTTTTTATTTGACCGAATCTCTTTCCGTCCGGCAATATCCTAGGAGATGATTTGGTCTGTTAAAGTACTCAAGCTCGATTACTTTAACATAAATAACGAGAGATTCTGTAGCTGTAGGATAGATTTACCTAGACTAGAATAAAACCCAACCTTTCTAGTAGGATCGGCCGGAACTAACTCGGTTTTTCTATTCGCTTTGGTACGAGTTAGTATTTATAGGAACAAAGTGGATATCTAGTACAATCGAGTCTTGATTTTACTAGATTAATTAATCAAAGGTTCTTTAGCTTCAAAACAAACAAAATTAATTTGATATTTCTATGGTAAATAAATGATTTATTTTCTCGCTTACTATCTGTTTAATTTTATTCAATAGCTTTTCCTTCAGGTAGGATTCCATTTTCAGACGACTAGAAGCTTCTCAGGAGCTTCAGCTTTCAGATAGGGGTTAATTTAAGTTCAGAATACAAAAACATAAAAAGCAAGCCATTTAAGAGGTTGAATCGTTACAATCTCTTTATGGTAATCGCCTGTTGTGTCTGTTGATTTGTACATAAGCAACGGACCAGGTATAAAGCTATTTTCACTACCGGCATAAGACGTTGCCCTTTGGAAATTGGCTTTTTAATCCCTGCGTTGCTAGAGTCTGACCAACCTTTCCCATGAACTTGCGACGTAGGTATGTACGATTGGTCCATATACACTATTTCTCCACCTTCAATTCATTTTTTTTATATTAACTAAATACTTTGTCCTTTTTAGTCGCACGTCAAGCTTTTCCATTAAAGTTTTTCTATTATCTTTGGTTTTACAATACCTAAATCCCAATTTTCGTAGAATTATTCGTAGAGCCCTTGAAATGTATCGCTTCTATTAGCTTTAATCGCAATTTTTTCAAATTAGAGTTCTTTGAATTTAGAATGAAAATCATAAACCATCCGCCTGATAACATCGTAATCAAAACTAACAGATTTAATACAAATTAATACAAAAGGGCATAAGTAAATGGAGGTTTTTGGTTGGCTTCTTTTAATATTTTTCCTAATGTACATCCCTGTTGCTTCTATCACCCGTTCTTGAAGTTTATTAAAATAGTTACAATTGTCACTTTTCTCAAAACTTCCAAATCGTTCAAAAAATATTTATATACATTAAATACAATTTCCCGCGATTGACTATTTATCACCCATTAAAATCAACTTAGAAAATAGAAGAGGGAAGACGATAGGGCACCTCATACGACATGAAAACTTCGTACTTAACATAATTGAAGGAAAAATAGAGGGGAGGCGAGGAAGAGGAAGACCTAGAATAGACTACATGGAGCAACTCAAAAAGAGAGTTGATGTTGGGTCATATCGTGAGGTCAAAGAGATTGCGTGGGATCGGAGTAGATGGAGGTATCTTATCGTATCTTATCTAGGTGAGGGCCCTTTCGGATGCACTTCGACCCAGTGGGATCTTTTGTGCATTTGCCCTCTCCTTCCTGCTCCCAGGCTTGCTCCATCATTTCCACAAAGCGGATGATGCAGTTCGTCGGGAGCACCTTGAATTCCTTTGGTTGCGGGTAACCGTTACCAAAGTAGTTCATTATTTGTCTGGCAAGGGCATGACATTCACATAATAAGTGTTCCATAGTCTCATCCTCCTCACCACACATTCTACAGTCTAAACTATCCGATAGTCCCATCTTGGCCAAGATATCCTTGACCCCGAAATGACCTGTGAACACCCCAGATATAATTCTGAGTTGCTTCCTACTGGATTTCCAGAGTTTTCTGGTCCAGCCCGAGTCCACTCCTTCTATGAAGAGCTTAGAGTGCCTTAAGCCAGCCTCATTCCTCCACTCGTGTTGGTGTTTGGTTTTGGCGTAGGCTTTAAAGGCCGATATTATGGTCCCCTGCGAGAGTCCCACAAATGGTTCCGGACCTACAAAGTGATTTGTAGAGCCCCCTCTTGCAAGCTCATCTGCTCTTTCGTTGCCGATGAAGCCCTTGTGCCCTGGTATCCAAACTAGTTGCACCTTATTGTGCCTTGATGGAGGGCCTACTTTGAGCTACACCGACAACAGCCTAGCTCTTAAGTAAGAGAAGAAGAAGAAAATCAACTATCGAAAAATATCCACAGAAATAATACCTAAAAGTATGATGGTATTAACTACTCTATACTTATAGTTAAAGACAAAAAAGACGACTGCTTTCTGTCAAATTTCTAATACACGATTTCGTCCGATTTCACCCGAAACACGAATCCTCTTCTAAGAGATCCCTGACTGTACCTGACTACGTTTATAAATTGATTATGATTAAAAGTCACATTAATATTATAAAGGCGAAAGCTTGTGAGTGTGTGTGTTTGTTAATTCTTCACCCTCAAGTGGCTGGACCAATTAAAAAAAAATTGTTATGGAGGTCGTTGACTGGATAACACAGAGGCTACTTCTTAATCGCGGGTAATGCCGTGGGCATAGCTAGTATATTAATAACGTTGAAAATATTTGGATACTCTCATATCGCATTCTCTCCTGTGCACGTGTTTATCGACACGATTCATTAAGGAACTTTGGGAATAATTCCTGACGACAGACACTATACGACGAACAAACGCAACGCTATTCAAACAAAAAAATATATTTTGACAGAAGTTAGAAACCAAGTAAAGCAGATCAAATGCAGATGACCTAACCCATGTGGATAATGTTACAAAATTAGCCGATATCCAAGCTTGAAATATAATCATGAAAAAGTTTTATTGAGTTGGAAACTGAAATTTATGAATAACTTAATTAAAAACTGTTTTCATCATACATAAAATTTACCAATCCAAATAGTAAAGTCAATGTAGTTAGAAGTAGATATACATCTTACTAGGCACCTAATTGAATTCACACAAAGCTACCGGGAGGTCCATAATATTATATGGATATTTCCGGTTATAATCAAAACAAATTTCAATATTTACTTAATTTAGAGACGGCTGAGTTTTGCCGTCAGTCTAAAGTGATAAGCGCGAAACAAATAAATTGTACACGAAATATTCAGCCATTTTCCTTAAGCCTCTAATTGGATTAGTGTGATTCCGATGAATCAAATCTTTGTGATGGAAGAAAACGAAACCAAAGACGAGATATCGTTCCACTAACAATAGGTTGTTATTGATTGCACTTCACACGCACAGCTCGCGTGAAACTGAGTCCTACACCTTTGTAGCATACGAAAGAGTATATTATGTTACAAAGGTGCTACTTATACAAAAAGGTACTGTATGAGCGAATAACTACGCGGCACCTACTAGTTGCATGACTCCTTGTTTTGTACTACTTAACTAAGTATTCTTATTTCTTTAGTACTTGAAAGAATATAATCAGATTAATCACCTAAAAAAATGTACCCAATTTGAATAGATGGAAAACTTACTTAAGCTCTTCTTCCTACGGGGATATTTATTTTCTTTGTGACGTTGCCCTCCCTATACCAGCGTTAATTTATACCAAACTACACGACAGACCTCAAGTAAATATACAATCGAGATCTCTGACTTGTATTGTTACGATTCCCTAAGCTCGTAAAGTTTACGGAACATCGTATGCCAGTTGCGCACATATCTGTAGGGTTGGGCTGTTTGCGCAGAGCTCTCGTCTGACACACCGCCTGAACCAACACACTAATGACATTTGCCGCTCACCACCGGAACTATCTTTTGGCTGTTTCACCTGCGAATTCGAACGTTTAATTGTTTTTCCGAGCGAATTCGTTTCCTTTGTCTAAACAAATACGACTTCAGTATTACAGGAAATGATTTCGTTTACACACCATAATATACGATCGATGTATGCGCAACTCATAGTATGCCCGTTAACTTGTTGTTCAATGGTTCTTCAAGATTAAGACATTTGAGAGCACATGTATATTATTGAAATTTGATATTGACATTAATGCACAACACAAGTGTGTTGTAAGGCATCGCAGCAAGCTATTTACTGTACAACCAATCTGTTTATTGCGCACGTAGAACTCTCAAGTATTCTAATAAGCAAGGACCATCGCCTGACGTAACTTGCCTCCATCGCCGTCGATTCTGAATGCATGCCGAAGGGTAACAATACAAAGCGTTAACTTAATTTGTCCAGTCATAAATAGGCTATACTTACTTACTTAATGTTTAAGTTGTTCGAGTTGCTTTCCGGTGCCAAAAGGGTAAAAGTCTCAATAAAACGTTTAAGAAGATTGATTTAGATTCTATATTTGAAATCCAATTACGAACAAAATAGGGCAGGAAAATAAATTAAATTAAATACAGGTAGCTTTACTCAAGTATTTGGATATTTTCCTCTCCAGAAATACAAAGAATCAGAAGAAAGCGAAAGTCATCGGACGTTCATTTCACTCGGTTTCCACGCCATCAGTTTTCACTGTGGGCGAGGAAGCCACTCCTGCCAGACTTGACAGGGTGGACAGCCAATTCTCTGACCCGATCATTCCTGACTAATGCGTGCTCAAATTAGCAACAATCCATGTTCTTTTTATTCTGGCTATTTGGGATTCTGGGTAGGTTATTTATATGCCCTGTTGTTCTTTAAAAGAAAAAATAAAATTGCTCTCACCAGATCCTTCAGTCCCTGGGCGACCGAGCTCCGCTCAGATGAAAATCGAGAAATTACGGAGAACGAATACTACGAATTTTCCCGGACATGATACCTATCTAGATCGATTTCTCGCCCCCGTAAACCACTCTATTCCAAATTTCATCGAAATCGTTAGAGCCGTTTCCGAGAACGTGATTGCAAATATATATATATATATACAAATATTGCTCGTTTAATAGTATAGGATTAATGAGAAACATGAATGTAGGGTTCAATACAAAAAGATGATACAAAAGGGATAAGCTCTAAAGTTGTTCTTGTAACATTTCACTTTGTATCTTTTATTAATTTCTTATCACAAGCCTTTTATTGTGATAGTAGGGGTTACGGGAAACATTTCTGCAATGTCTTTTTGATGTATGTATCTTCCGGTTTTGAAATTCGTTATTTTAAACAAAACAAATTATATAAAGTAAAAGATGATTCCTTTATTGGCTTATTATTTAGGGTTTGTAAGACTGCAGCAACGCAGAAACTTCTTTAAAATTTAATGTAATTATTTTTTTTACCTACATACTACGTCTGGGATTAGGAATCCCGACTCGGGATTGCAAATTCGAGATCTCGCAGGATTAGAAATATCAATCCCGTGGGATACCGGAATTTTCGGGATCCCGACTAGATTAAAAAAAAAGTAAAACTCGATCGAATTAAAACGATAATAACTGCATGTTTGTGATGGTGACGTTAATTAAAATAACATAATAATAGACAGAAAACAAAAACCTTTATTCTTTAATATTATTAACTAAATCATCATCAATTTTCCTTGGAAATTAACAAAGGTAATTAAAACAATAAGTATAACTGTAATAAGAATCAAAACAATAAGGAATTAGAGAGTATTACAGGTGATTTTGAAAGTGACTTCTTAAAAAACAAAGGGTATTAAGAGTGTTATCTGCTAAATGGCCTCTTACATCCGTTGCAATGTACCCAGCTGCTGAGAATGCCCTCTCCGACTCAACACTGGTTGGCAACAGCGTGGCGAAGCAATTATATGCAAACTGCAAAAATCTCCCTCTTGTTCCTCCACACTCAAATAAATCCATTTCCTTTTTTATGACAGACTCTAATTTGTCTAAGCTCGTGGATACACGTGTAAAGGGACTTTTAGATGCTCGCTGATGACTGCCGCCCAATCTCGTCAATACCGAACGGGATCCCGTCATATTATGCGTCGGGATTGATCCCGAAAAATTACACGGGATCTCGTGAGATCGGGATCCCGCGGGATCGGGATTGCATTCCCTAGTTGGGACCAACTCAACTGTGCAAAAAGACATAAAAACAAAAGACTAGACATGTCGTTCGCTTCTCGAGTTAAAAAGTTTAATAAGTAATAAAACAAACGTGAATATTATTACTTGTGTTATGTGTAGGCTCATATTAACGGAGTCTGCAAACTCGTTGCCGCCAAGTTTATCTAAGTTAGGCCATTAACTAGGTGGGCCTGCTAATGAGCTCCTGAAATAATTATCTTTATTTGTGTCTTGTTACTAACTTATTTCCCCTAGCGTATATCAACGAAGTAAGTACATTTGTTTCCTAACAGCCACTTTATATTAATAGCTTCTATCCCTATTTGTACTTTTTTCGTCACGTATTCAGTTAATTGCCAGATAAAATGAAATCCTGAACGGGATAAATTCAGCATTCATTTTTCACATCACGAAAAGATTTTTTTCTTTATGGCAATTTGCCTGTCCCAAAGTAAGTAGTATAATAAAATCCAGTTGTCAGAGAATAACATTAAGAAAATTGAAAGAAATCCTTGGAGGCAATAAGCAATAGAAATCGTTTGCTGTAAGTACGGACAATTACTTTCGGGCTCGGAGACGATCTTTCTTTCAATTCACATTTCTCTATTGGAAACGAAACGATTGCAGTGCATTAAACTAGTAGCTCAATATTACTAGTGCTCAGTGCCCGGTTCAATGCGGGATCAGTAGAGATTGTTTTGTTAGCGGTTATGAATTTATGGTTCGCGCGTATAATGCCCCGCGGCAATAACACTGCTGTTTCATTACTCCATAAAGGTCCGACCATGCCACTATACTGCAATATTTAAATGTCGGACAGTGTAATTAACCTTACCTAACATTATACCATCACTTAAGTGCTATTGCGAAAAATATTTGTCCTCATTCATAACCTTTATTATTATAGCCCCCAACGACAATAGTCTCTGTGATTTCCGCCTTCAATATTCTACGTTACCTTCGTACGATCCCAAATTGGATAGCTACCCGAATTTTATGATTCCTTATAAATAAAGCGTTTTCTCTTACAAACGATAAAATTGGCTATTGGTTTCATCTATTTTTATTTGTGAAATTTATTGTTTTTTTCAGCCTTTCCTGTATTCGTGTTTTTATTACGCACTTGTTGATGTGGAATAACACTTTTTAGCGTTTTTTTTAGAATCCATAAGTATGAAATTGAACGGTTAAAGTTTGAATTATATAGCAAAGTGAATGACAATCAGTCTATAGAGCAGTGGTATGTTGGCAATTCCAGTGGCGTATGTGGAAGGTAATTGAAGCGTGCCAGCCGGGCACCGCCTCCGCTGGGACCCCGCCTGAACACGCAACCGCAAAATGTGTGTTATGTGCTTATACATTTATACTTATTAATTGAACTGCCTACCTTATTGTTGCCACACTTTGACACATTTGCATATTTAGGTAATCGGAAGTTGTCATGTCAAATCTTTCTATAACAAAAATAAGTGCGACAGTTGCAAGTCACAACGAACGTTATGATCATTTTACTTGGCGAATGAACGGGTCGGGTTGTCAATTCCAGAACTGTAATTACACTAAACATCATTGCTCGACAAATTCATAACGAGTCCACGCGCGACGAGATTTGTTATTACCACATTCAAAGAGAATATTAATTACGGTAATGTGCGATCGCCATTAAAGTCACCGGTACAACAAGGCCCAAATAATATTAACTAAAATATCCCAAAACGCAAATAAAATGTAATGGGACAGTGAAGGGCGTAAAATGGAGTAGATACGCCGGTGACCTTAAAACCAAACAATATTGCAGATATTTGAGAAGTGCATATCTATTTGAAGAGGGAGCCAAGTTTACGGGTCGCCGCGCTCGACTCTATATTATGATAGTTGAAAGCTTTTCGCTTAGAGAACTATACCCGGATAACTTTCGCTTACCTCAGACGATTTACTTTTTAAATTGCTTTTTAAAAGTATCTAAGTAGTTAAAAGATGAACAGCACCATCTGTTAGGCATTAATTCCGCAAATAAATTAAAGCTTCGCGTCTGCTTTCACAAACAGTTTGGCCCAGATATATGTGTAATAGTTATTCCAGATAGAAGTTATTTTTGCAGTCCGTTGAAGTTGTCCCGGCTTCTAAGTTAAAGTCGGGTTGGGTCATAAATTGTGTCAGGAGCGTGAGCGGCGTAGGCACGTCGATGTGGGAGCGAGTGCGAGGCGAGTGGAGAGATCGCTGCCGAATCTCTGTAGGAATGTTCCGTGATTTAACCCCGCTAAGCTAGCGGCTGTCACTGGCGAGATATATCACGCGTTCTAATTACAGATATTGCAGATGCTTACCTAAATGATTGCCTCGTGTGACGCTCATTTTAACAATTGATGCTGTACCATTTATTACGCTTGCGTCTACACGTAGTTTTCGAATGAAATGGCTTTTTCATATATCTGGTAGGTTTTACCTACGGCTTTAAAATTACTTCGGGCAAAATACGGTTTTGATAAACATAAATTTATAATAGCGTTTTTTTCTTTATTTCATTTTAAAACATTAATCCAAGATGCGTTATTCAAGAATCCAACAAACTTTCTAACCGGAAGTATTTATATAGATTTAAATAAAGCATGAATTGATTTTTTTATTATTTATCTTAAATATGATTATAGAGCAAATGTAAATGAACCAAAATAAAGATAAAACCGTTCATTAATATAATTCTGACTTTTCAGAAGCTAGTTACTTAACTAGCTTCTGAGAAAATACAACAAAATTTCAGACATCAAAAAGAACTCTCTGGCCACGTGGTCCAATTGCTTTGTCCTACTAATCGGACGACATTGTTAACTTTTTTTTCCTGCTGGTCCGATTAATCGGACTACAAGAGCTTGCAATTCCGCGTAGTCCTACTGATCGGACGACATGAACTTTTTTTTCCTGCTGGTCTGATTAATCGGACTACAAGAAATTGTAATTCCACGTAGTCCTACTGGTCGGACGACATGAACTTTTTATTTCTTAAGAATAAGAATACGAATAAATGTATTGCCCAAACCCAAATTTAGTTACCAGTAGGTCGATCACGTAACGCATTGTACGAACGTCGGGTAGGTCTAAATGTCACTTTTTATATGGAAAATTGACAGTTAAATTGAACCAACTCGCGTTCGGAACGTTACGTGTTTACCCCCCAGATATACACATGACCCGATTTTGTATCGAAACACCATTCACAAAGTTATAGCTGACCGCCACAGGTGGTCGGACTTTCAGTTCGTCCCGTATGAGATCAAGAGTCATACATCGACGGGATTCAAAGGTGGACGTTTTGTTTTTCACTGAAGACCTCCGTTTCTGGCGGTTCACCCACTGCAATGGGTCAATTTCACAATTTTTCATGTGATGCTTAAGCACATCCTTGTACCTGAGCAGTTGTCCGCCATGCTTTTGCTTGCCCTCCTCAATATAAGATTTAGACCTGTAGCACGGTAGTCACACTGAGAATAGGTACTGAGATTTAGGCAACAATCAACTCAGTCATATTGCGTTCTAGACTCTTTGAGACCAACCCGAGTTGACGTGTGTTGTGGGCGATGAACTTGATACCTACTAAACTACTGCAATATTGCGTTTCCTTGTACACTTGCGGCCTGTGTGTCGACTACAGTGCAGTGCAGTACAACAATGCGTTCCGGATGCTGGTGCAGCGCGTCCGCGATGTTCCCGGAGGTGCGCGCGGACGGCTTCGCGGCCGTTATCAGGAAGAGGTGCGCGTCGCTCCTCTCGCGTATGCGCGACAGCCCCAACCGCATTCTGAGCGCATTGGCGTGCCGATAGCCCTATGCTGTACTGAGGGCCAACGCTGATGTTTAAAATAGATTAAATTATTATTATTATTGTAACCTACTAACGCTTAAATTCATTAACACACATTTGTACGACTAACACTATATGGGTTTATGCCTGAAATAAAATAAATGATTTGAATTTAATTGAATTGAATATCACATTTTCTTCACCTTTAACATATAATTCCTAGAAGTGGAACTGTATACAGCTGTCAACACAGGTAATCCTCATATCAATACAGAGTCAGCAACGCGCTTGTGATTTTTCTGGAGTCAAATGGCAATAGGCTATGCTTTTTGCTTATCCTCAAGGCAGGCCGTAAGCCTAAAAGTATAGAAAACCGGCCAAGTGCGAGCCGGACTTGCGCACGAAGGGTTCCGTACCATTCATTATCCATAAAAAACTTTTTTATTCTGTGTTTTTAGTATTTGTTGTTATAGTGGCAACAGAAATACATCATCTGTGAAAATTTCAGCTGGAACTATCACGGTATCAGTGAGATACAGCCTGGTGACAGACAGACGGATGGACGGACGGACGGATGGACAGCGGAGTCTTAGTAATAGGGTCCCGTTTTACTCTTTGAGTACGGAACCCTAAAAATCACATGTTTTCCCCCCTTTTGTGAATGCAGGTAAATCGTGTATGAAAATCGTACACGATTTACCCGTATCTAGTTATTTTCGTGTCAGGTCAGGGACTATGCGTCTGAACGCCGTGAATGCGTGGTCCGATCGAAAGGACCACGTGGTCTAACAAAATGACAGTTTCTGTAGTCCGATTAGTTAATCGAACTACCAGGACAACAAAAGTTCACGTTGTCCGATCGTGGGACCATGTGGCCTAAGAAATAAATAGTTCTCGTAGTCCGATTAGTCAATCCGACGAGCGGGAAAAAAAGTTCATGTCGGTCGATTAATAACAATCGGAACCTGATAATATATATAGTTATAATTTTTTTGATGTCTGAAATTTTGTTGGATTTTGTTGCTAGGTACCTGAGGTGTAATCAGGTAACGTTCCGAACGCGCGTCGGTACAATTTAACTGTCAATTTTCCATATAAAAAGTGACATTTAGACCTACCTACCTGACGCGCGTACAATGCGTTACGTGATCGACCTACTGGGCCATTCTTCTTTTTAACCTACAATGTCCTGTCCCCATTTTACCATACGTCATTAGTTAGAGTATTGATTATTAATGTTTTAGTGTTTGAATATACGTCCATACATTTATTCATCTATTAATACTAAATAACCTTTCACTTTCTCTATCCAGTGCTATTTTTATAAGTTTGTTTTTCATAGAATCGCGTGATAGAGTAATTGGTAATCAAAAATGTGGTCTCCGCTGAAACCGACCACTCTGTAACAGTATTTTCTTAAAAACCACCATAAAGAAATAAATCATTATCGCCACGGAAAGAATCATTAATTAGTCCTTATAAAAAATACATGGAACGTTTGTTAAAATGAAACATTAAAACCATAATTATCAAAAGTTTAAAAACGCAAAAATCTGAAAAATGACGATTTATTGTAGGTAAAAAAGAAGAACGACTCACCTAACTATTTTATTGATAAATATATCCAATACATTGAACAAATGTCTAATGAGCAATTACCACCTGATGGTAAGATCCTGAATTGGGAAATACGTTACCAATATTAGTATAATTTTAATGGTATCCTCGATTTTAATGGTTAACTCATTTAAATTCGTTTAATGCATTGCATCAATCACATAGAGTTCGGATATTGTACAGATATCCCCGTAAAAGGTCAGATCCGTATTTGTCATGCCCAAGATCGCTTATAATTATTTTAACATTGGAAATGCCTTACTAGTTTTATTCAGTAATAAAACTCATTAAAGTATGGTCAACACGCCGGGCTATTATCTAGCTCGTTAGAAACCTCTACTGGTACCCTCCCTCCCCGCACCGCATCACTTTAATAGTGCAGATGAAGCGGGTAAACAAAATTTAGCAGTGCCTTAGATTACAGCACACAGGGGACAGGCTTCACGGCGTCGGCGGCGGCTAATTGCGACTAGCTCCACAATGATTTATGCTATCTTGTCGTTTGCTATTAACGCAAAATAATAGTCCGCAGAAGGATGACTGCCGTCATTGTGTGGTGTTGGGTCTTTTACACAGTTTTTAAGAATCTACTTGGATCACAAAGTGGGGCAGGTTTTCAAAATAATACCACGTTATTGAACGTATATTTTTTAACAAAATTACAGTTTTATTAGTAGAAATTTAAAAACTTTATAAATATATATATAACTTTATTTAAACTTTCTCCCTCCTAATGAGAAGTATGTTAATAACGGGTTCACGTACTCACTAGCGCCACTGGTAAATAATTGAAGTTATTTCAATTTAACGATAGATATTTTAATAATTTACTTTCAAAACAAAGTTTTAACCGACTTCAATTCAGTACTCCGCCAAGCCACATTAACATTTCCACATTTTTTTTCAAATTTACCACATGAACTGATTTTCGAGAACAAAAGCGTTGATTTTTAGACCAATAAACCAAATCGCTGTATGTGGGCCGATAATATTTGAGGACTTCCGTCGATTCCTCAAGGATCTCAGAATTACCTTTGGCACTTCATTGTTTGCTATTTCAACGGAATAATATCAGAATCTGTGACGTACTTATATAGTTTGAAGTACATCATTGAGAAGTTCCACAAGCCATCCGTGGTCTTCATCACCACTTCCACTTCACCAAATTTATGATTTCCGGGTGTAAATACACGAGTTATAATAGAAAATACTGAAATTACTACAAGCGTGCCTAATATATTTGAGGAGTTCCCTCAATTCCTCATGGTTCCGATCATCCAACTGGGGTTTTGGAAACAATGGGACCAATCTGGAAGCATATACTTTCAGTTAAAAAAAGAATTGTACGAATCGGTTCATAAATGACGGAGTTCTGAGGTAACAAACATTAAAAATAAAAAAAATAAAAAAAAATACATCCGAATTGAGAACCTTCTCCTTTTTTTGAAGTCGGTTAAAAAGTAGGCCATTACACACAGTATTTTGTATTTAACTATCTTTTGAATACATCATAATAGTTTTTGCGTTGCTGGATTCGTCAATATATGCGTCCAAAGTTAAGACAGCCGTTTTTCTTTTGAGTTCATAGATCGTCGAATCCAGAAACATAAAAACTAGGTTGATATATTTACAAGGTACTTACATTTTTAAATACAGTGTGTAGTGGCCTACTTTTTATTAAACATATATCGTTCAATTTAAATAATCTCAATAATGTACCAGTGGCGTTAGTGAGCACGTGAACGGGATCTTAAGTATCGTTTGCTGTCAGACAGCGATAAATGAATTCGTCGCGCGATAAAATACCTTTGTTGCGGGAAAGGCCATTGAAAGGTCCGATTTTATCGCGGAAGAATCGAATTTATTTAAAGCATATTTTTTAATAAATTCTTAATTATTCTTAATCTGCCTATCACTCAATGTTGCGCCTCTTTCAGCTCGCTAGATATTTCCCTCTGTCCTATGGATCAGAATCGATCGCAAATGGGGATAGGGATTTGTAGAAGGGTTTGTACCTTATCAATTCAATCAATTAAATCATTTAGTTACAAGTATTTATTATTTTAATTATTTATTAATTAAGTACATCAATTAAATCATACTTTAATTACTTTTCACTTTTGTTACCATGTTTTTGTATTTTTTAAGTGCAATGCATTGATATTCTTTAGAATTCAGGAAGTATAAGTTTAACAGAACATATATTATATTACTAAAAAAAATTGGGAGCAAAGAAGGAAAATTCAAAATTTTCCTTAATTGACGTACTTACTTAATGGTATATAAACTTTTCTAGAAATGCTCGTATATGAAGTGGACCTTCTGAATTTGCTATTGTGTGCATGTGCTGGTTGGCTTGCTAGAGCCCGCACTATGCGCGATTATCTCAGCGAGGGACTCGCGAGATTTATTGCGTTACGAGTAGGTTTGTGTTTACAGATACCTCTTATGTTCATAGTTGGGAACGCGCAAAATATTGGGCAAAGCAACAGCACGAGTGATTTGAATTTTGACCTTAGATTTTCATTCTTGCGATACTCATTCCTGAGCGGTAAAGTAGGTAATACTTGTAATTAGGTATGATATGTATACCTATGCTTCTCAAGTACGGCTAAATATTTTATATATTTAGCCGTACTTGAGTTAGTTAGCGTACTTACCTACAAAATATACTAGTAGCTATGTGAGCTGTAGAACTCGCTAATATGTGTTTATATATAATATACTAGCTTTTGCCCGCGACTTCGTCCGCGTGAACTTTAGTATTAACTTCCATTTTTTATTTCATCCACTACCGTTAGGTAATACTTCCTAAGATAGCATTCAATGTCTGCAAAATATAGATAATTTACCTGTAGGGCAAGAGGCACCTATAACTGTTCTGCCGTTTTAAGGTGTCTGAGTAGGTAACAATCATCCAAAATTGCAGACGTTTGCAATTATATTATGATTATGAGTAGAGAGTGAAAAACTATACCCAATTATGGTTTTCAATACTTGTGTGAATGTTGCTCTTGTAAATAAGAGTCATGTACAATTTATTACTATTCTTATAAACCATTCAATTTAGTTCAGTTTACATGTATCACTTTGAGGACTGAATCACGAAAGTGACTACTTCCTTACCAAGTAACCACACCCATGAAGCCCGGTTTTTTTAATGAAACATGCACTTACTGAATTCGTACCGCTACGCTCCGTCTTATTAGTCATAAAAGCGATTGTTGTGAACTTGAAATTGGAGCCCCGGCAGAATGTAGAAGCCTAGAGCTACTTTTCAACTTCCAAGTAGCCACCTTGTAACAATTAGGCGGAAGGCTTTTCTTTTCAACAGAGCCTTGGGTCCCGGCAGATGACCAAAGAGGGAGTAAGATCGATGCAATATCCTTCCATATCTCTCGCACGCACGCACCTCCTAATTCCAAATAATAAAAAGAAAGGCAGCCTTAAACAGCCAGCCTTAGACCTTAAATTTCAAAAGACTGCATAACTTCAGTGGCCTCAAGAGATAAATTAAGGAACCACAGAACGCCATTGGCCGTCCAAGACCGAACCCTGGCAGCGGCCTGAAGGTGGAACCTCCTCTGAAGGTCAAAAAGGCTCAGAAGTGGAACCTCATTACCTATCCCAGAAATTAGATTTCAGACCGAAAGCGAACTTCAGAGGTCCACTCAAAATCCTGTTGTAAATTTCACTTACCTAAATTCCTTCAGCTTGTACGAATGGATCAATTGCATTTTAATTGTATGTCCTTTTTGCCTCCGTAGGTATATTGTTAATGACACTTATTGTACCCAGAAACTATTTTAGCTTTTTAATCGACTGCAAAATAAGGAAGACGTTCTCAAATTGGTTAAAAGTATTTTTTTTAATATTTGTTACCATAGAACTCCTTCATTTACGAACCGATTCGTACAATTATTTTTTCATTTAAAAGTATATACTTCCATATTGGTCCCATTGTTTTCAAATACCCCGTTGAATAATGTGATCCATGAGGAATTGAGAGAACTCCTCAATTTTATTGGGCATGCGTGTAATGATTTCGTTATTTTCTGTTGTAACTCATGTATTTACACTCGAAAACCACAAATTTGGTGAAGTGGAACTGATGATGAAGACCACAGATGACTTATGGAACTCCTCATTGATGTAAAAAGTGCGTGTCACATATTCTGATATGATTCCGTCTGTAGTGTAGTGAAAAAGCTGATTCCGAGATCCTTGAGGAATCGACGGAATTCTTCAAATACTATCATCAGCCTACATATAGCGATTTGTGTTTTTTCGTTGATAATCAACGTATTTTTCTCGGAAAGCAATTCATGTGGTATAGTGGAAAGGAAATGTGGAAATGTTCATTTATGTGGCTTGGCGCAATACAGAATTGAAGTTGGTTAAAACTTTGCATTAGCAAATTATCTTGTATGATATTGGGCATGTGAGCTAATCAGCTACATTATAGTCTAGCATACATTGTTAGTTAATTTTCAATTTCAAACAGTTGCGTTGCCTCTTGCTTCAGAAAGGACTCTTATTTATTCGCTCGCTACCAAACCAATGTTTTCACGGACAACTCAACCTTTCTATCATGTCATGAAGTTTCAAAGCGCGTTATACTGTTTAAATTTATGTCCCACATACTACACATCTAATGCTTAAAATACCAATTTTCAAACTTGAAAAATCGTTAATTCATGGCGTGACAGTATTCCTGATGTGTTCGGCATGCAATCAGTTTAGTTGACCCCTTAATGCATAACAACCATTGATATATGTCGACGTTGTTATGCTGGTCAGTCAATGTTGACAACTTCTGAACTATCCAACCTATTTCATCTGCTTCTTCAAACAACTATTACGGGCTGAGAGGTCAGAATATTTTGGTATATTGCCGCAAGCCCTCTATTTTTTTCTCACACAATTATCTACCTAATCGCTAGACCATTATTTCATGGAATGGCGTAAACATTCATATGGACTCGAGTCATTTTGGCTTTAAGATATTGAAACGTTGACTTGTCTTTCATACGTCAAGTTTTGCATATAAGTCGAATTGCTTACGCTATTATACTGCTTATTGTTTGACACTTAAAACCGAAAATGGCGTGCCTTGAAGCAGCAAAAATATGTCGTCTCTATACAAAGTTTAATTCCCTTTTTCGTCCCTAAATGGGATGAAATTTGACATAAATTATAGCTTATGTCCTATTCTGATATATAAGGTACATAACTGGAAATTTTTATAAAGATTCATCCAGTAGTTTTTGAGATTTATCGTAACGTACATCCATCCATCCATCCATCCATCCAAACTTTCGCATTTATAATATTAGTAGGATTAGTAGGATTAGTAGGATTTTTTAAATTTCGGATATTTGTATTGACATTAAAAATCGATATAATTATTGAAACTGCTCACAACATCGCACAAGAATCAGTTGCGAAATGCGAACTGGTAGAGGAGACCAGCCTTACAGCTGGACAGCTGGACATCCGGATATACGAACCATTTTTGGGCCAAGCTGAAATGGAAAACTTCGTTCCCTTCGCTCGGTCGTTCAATAAAGATGGATTTGTTATTTTTAATCGTATTTAATCGTATGGCGATCTGTACAATATGCCAATATCCATGTGATATTTTTATAGTAGCGCCTATTTTTTCGGATTTGTTATAATACAATCTCTTCAATGGGGAACTTGGATGAGGCTTCAATTTCGAATAAATTGCACTCAATCGATGCGGATATACGTAGAGATATCATTCAAAAGAAAATAAAAAGAAAAGTAAACTATTGATATAGTTTTATCTCACGTTAAAATGACGAAAAAAATATTATTTTTTTTCGATAAAATAACAACAGTTACACAGAATATTGAATTAGAAATGATATTTTGTATAAAAAGTATAGACTTAAACGCAAATTTTGTGGAAATAATTGCAAATTAATGACTTACTCCATAGTAAACCGTCAAACATGCCTACTTTGCCACCAGGGGGAACTTTGCCCAAGAAGCAAATTTTAAAATTTTCCTCTTGGGCAAAGATCCCCCTGGTGGCAAAGTAGGCATGTTTGACGGAACTCACCGAGAATAAATACGGTGTGACGTCATATATCATAAGCCCGTTTAATATATAGAGCGTTTTCGGGGGGTGCCTGCAAGTGTAGATTTCAAATGCATACAACATTAGAAAAAAATATCATAAGAAAGTTTTAATGCTACAGTTGTTTTAATGCTGGATTATACTTTTGATTTTCGTAATTAAGTAAATACCAATGTCTTGTGTACAATAAAGTATTTACATACATACATACATCTCTTCTCTTCTCTTCTGTGAACCTGCGTGCGACACGAGCCAGCTATGAGCTTACTATGGGGCTAGATTTCTGTAATAAATAATGTCCCCTAATGTATTTACATTTATTAACAGTTTACTCATTATATAATTATATACGTATTTTATCCAACATTATTCAATTTGCCATTTTACCCATACATTTTCAATGTAATTACGGCAGGTAATATACTTAATTACATACGAGTCCTTAATTATATTGTTATTGTTTGTCTATGTTTCGATTTATTTCATAGCCCGCCGTGTTGTTATTATTGAGCAACCACAACCATATTATTAACAAAGTTAGTTAGGTATTGATTTTAATACCTAATACGTTACTTAGTAGTCACAATTCGTGTTTCAAAAATATTTTAGCGATACAGTCAAAAAAACACTACATAATATAAGCTACCCATAGCATAGAAATATCGCTCCCATGGTTTTAAAACCATACCACCAACATTAAAGACAAATTAAGGGGATGCCTTGATTTGAGTCGATTCGCGAAAACCACGCTTATTCCTTCCGCGCACGAGAAAAACAGATGCAATATTGTTCCAGAATTACTTTTTTGGACAATGTTCGATAAATACGTTAGATTCAAAAACCAGCTTATTCGATAATTCAAATGTGATTCAAATCGACTTCATACATACAAAATACCTAAGTTCAAAGTCGGAAATTGTATGACGCCACCTAGTTGTGTTTTTTTTTATGGGAGTAGGAATGCATTGCAATTAGTCAGTATACAATCCGACGGACAGCCACACAACTCGAGCCAGGACGGGTAACAAAGTGATGCTTCAAGGCAGCAATTTTTTCTTTACGATTTCAGGAACTTATTTATAGTTTTCAATGGTCAATATTATTGTCGCACTATTGAAATCAGATGGAAATTGAATATAAATCGTATATATGACTTGGATGCGTTATGGTGGTTCGATTGCCATACAAAACGTTATTTGACATTCGCAGGCTAACGGCGTGATATTTTATGAAACTTAAATATGTAAAAAACTTTTATCAATTGGCTTCAGTTTATTCTAGGAAAGGGGGAATTTGGCGCTATTGCCAAATTCCCCCTTTCCTAGAATAAACTTGTTTAAACTAGATTAATTTGAGAAAAATGGTTTTCCCAAAATATCACGTCCCAAACCAATTTCTCAAATTAATCTAGTTTATACAAATTTATTCTAGGAAAGGGGGAATTTGGCGCAAATGGGAAGCCAATTTATGAAAGTTTGTTACATAAGTTTCTTAAAATATCACGCCGTTAGCCTGCGAATGTCAAATAGCGTTTTGTATGGCAATCGAACCACCTTAAAGATTCAGATTCAGATTCAGAACTTTATTGATAAAATGTCATATTTTACAGGTCAATGTCATGCATGTCAAATACATTTTAAAATTTCTTATTATCTTAGATGTTATATACCTATCATTATTGAACAATTTTGAAAGTGTTGTTGATTTATGAGTGGGTCAATGATATATTGGTCATAAAGTCGTCTATGCTGTAGCAAGCCATTTTTATGAGGAGCTGTTTGAGCTTGTTTTTGAATGCTGCATCAGTTACGGCGTTTATAACGTCAGGCGGTAGGACGTTATAGATTTTAGGGCCTAGCACGCTGAGTGATTTCCGAGTCTTGGCTAGCCTTTGGTGCGGCACGAGCAGCAGGGTGATCATAGGGCTTGTTTGCAATAATACGAACTGCCCGCTTTTGGATTTTTAAGATTTTGTCTCGATCTGCAGCGGTTGCCCACAGGTCAACACCGTAAATTAAGATGGAATGGAAGTATCCGTAGTAAGCCTTTTTTATGTTTTCTGTCGATAGTGTAGGAGCTAGCCTTGATAGTGCATAACAAGCCGAGCTTAGCTTGTTACAGGCTGCCTCTATGTGATATGACCATGTGAGACCCGCATCAATCTTGAATCCTAGATAGTTTACCATGTCGACCTGCGGTATTATTACGTTGTTGGTTCTTATGTCCAATTTATTGTCTGTAGTTTTACGTAGCTAGAAATGGATTAAATTTGTTTTATCAACATTAAGTAGCATACCGTTTGCCGCAAACCATGACGAAATGCTTTCAAAGAGAGGAACTTTATGACTCCTTTTACCAATCCCAGTATCTAAATAAATAGATCCCGTGATTCGGAACACCTACGTGTAGCCGGAGGTCAGACTTACACTGGTTTATGGGGACACACGATTATGTCTTCCACGCACGAGAAAACGAGTTTCAACACTGTTCGGGAATGGCTTATCTAGATACTAGCTTCTGTCCGCGACTCCGTCCGCGTGGAACTCATTTATATCGTAGCTCCATTCAAAATTTCACCCTCTAAGGAGATAATTTCCGGGATCAAACTATCTCTATACCAAATTTCATCAAAATCGGTTCAGAGCGTGAAGAGGTAACACACAGACAGACACACTTTCGCATTATTTATAATATTATAGTAATTATAATAACTTAGTATGTTTATTGGATATACATTTGTGAATATTGATTTAAATTTGCTTCTATGTGATTTAAGATGAGGTAAAACATAGTAATTTTAACTTGATTGTGTCATTTAATGGCTTGATTGGTTGAGGAAAAAAAGGAAAATAAAGAATATGTTTTTATTACCCCTGACGCAAACAAAAACTAAAGGTTATTGAACTTTGGAATGAAAAAATTCAGGCCCTAAAGCTATAACACCAGCCCAACAGTCGACTGTAATGCGGTAATGATACTGACAATGGGATTAAAACATACGTTTAAGCAGGAGCCAGAACAAGAGCGTCGTTATCAATTGGATTCACTCTCGTGATAGCTTGATGGGCATCAATAATAAACTTAACACATCAATAATACTATTGCGTATTCCATGTTATTTATTTAGACTGTTCCGCTCGAGCTCGCCTAGTTAAATCTAGACCAATTCATTGGTTCCATCGAATTTAGCGGCACCGAAATAGGTGGTAAATCGATACGATGTCAAAGCTGGTTCAGGAAATTAAATGTATTCATTGCAGACATTTTGATTTATTCCTATCCGCCCGCACCAAGCCACCCTATTTTATTCGTTTCCTGCCTACCTGAGCCTTCATTATGTTTATTTGGTTCATATAAATTAATTGGCTCTAGGTGTTCATTATGTCTTTCAGCGCTGAAGCTTTCATTATCGTCTTCCTAGAACACGTCTTTTCGTTGTAATTTTACTCTTTTTACCAGCCAATTGTTAAAAATATAGTTTGATTAATGTTGTACATTTTAATATGTAAATACCAGTTTTTTTTAAATGTTGCTGTCTTCTCACTACCTTATAAGGTACTTTATCTTTTGCAATAACCATTAACCAATCATTACAAAGTTAGTACCTACCTAGTTCATGTTTTCTAGGTGACACATTAAATAGGCACTTAGTCTGTTCGTGCGTGTCAATTTATTTTGTGTCTAAGCTTGTACTCTGCTTCTTAAAGTTTCACAGTTAAGAAGCAACCGGGAAGTACACGCTTACTTGTCGATGTGTACGAGCGAGTCTCGTAGAGCGGAACAAAGTATTTAATTACATTTCGACAGTTTTCCTATAACGGAGTGTACGTATAACGGACTGGTGAAAGACAGCTGTTGTTGAAGTCTGTTCCAACTACTGTACCTGAATAAAATTCCTGTAGGAGATTAATTTCCGTGCCATTTCCAGCAATTTCATTGAGTGTAATGATAGAAAATATAATTATAATATTGCAGTGTTACTTTGCTATCCCATCGCCCACAATATACTTCTGCTGTATTCTCATAGTCAACTCTTACGACACACACGGAAGCAAAGGAACGGGCGCTATTCTAACCCTACATACATCACACGGGACATCTCCTAATATACTCGTATTTTGTTTAAATGCGACTAAGCTCATTGAAATTGAGTAACTAGTTACATTTGAATTATGATTATGTAATAGTTACATGGAATGTACATATTATATTGAATTGATAATCCGTTCATAATGATTATTCGAGAACAACATTAATCTGTGTATGATACAAGTTCCGTCAGATGACTGGGTATGGTATAATTGTAATATGGCCGACTGATCGCTTGCGTAGGTAAACCTCGACCCCATTCATCGACTTCGCCTTTGTGTCTCCGCAAACTTGTTAGCTTGTTAGAACTCTATCATTCAGGTAATGGCGTATAGTTACATTGCACCAAATAATAAATGTTTGGTACCAGAAATATATTTTATAAAGTATTTTTTTTGTATATTCCGCCGAATAATTCAGGAACATGGGTGATGGAAAGAGATGAGCTAGAAAACCTGTTTTTTTTGTTGGAAACATTAATCATTGAATAAATGACTGTGAAGCAAGCGAGCAGTATATAATGCACCCATAACCGTCCCATATAAGTACAGATAACCTTAATGAAAGAGAAAAAAACCGGTCAAGTACGAGTCTGACTCGCGCACCGAGGGTTCCGTACAAACTTTCATACACCATACCCGTCATGTCAGGACCCCATTCATTCTTGAACAATCTTAAACAGCTCATAGTAGAGGTTACCGTTGCAACGCGCCTTCTGCATTTTGGTAGTAACAACATACAACCTAGTATATTTGTTTATCAGCGATAGCTCTTATCACGCGTACTGGTTTCGATTATTTATTTTTTATTTGAAAGAAGAGACTTTAAAGATAATCTGATAGGAATTTGAAGATATAAAATTTCATACAAAAGTAAGTAAATTACAAATTTAATTAAGAAATTATTTTTTAATATGAATAAAATACGCTAGATAGAGATATTGTTAATTTTTTCTGTATTATTTATGTTACTCTTAATCATATGTAATTATTTCAGAATTTTCGCTTTGTAAACTTCGGAAATAAGGGGGGGGGGGGTGGTATTTCTTTCTACATTTTCCTTAATAAATCAAAATTTAACCACTGTAAAAAAAGAACGGATTTAGAAAGTGCAACTCAAGCCCTTTCATATGATATATTTTTTTTCTTTGATCTATTTACTAGACTTTGATTTTTTAACCCCCCTCATATTAGTCATTTAAATTATTTTTTTATTTTCTATGTATACACGTGTCTTAACCCTTTTAACAGTTGTTCCAAATTTCAAATTGATAGCGTAAGTAGTTCCTGAGATATTTAACGTTGTGACAGACGGACAGAGTCGCACCACCATAAGGGTTCCTTTTTTACCTTTTTGGTACGGAACCCTAAAAACCAGCTTGTCTCCTCAATTCTGCGACAATAAATAATAATATATTCAACTGTTTACCTATATAGTATACGCGATTATAGGTACAATAAGTTACGCGCGAGGAAGAGCAAAAGTGTCGTCATTAATATAATTGTTCAGTCAATTACTATTTGTGTACCCACCTGGTGTGAAATAGCGCAGAGATGTAACATGGAGTTTTCTTGCTTCGAAATCCCAAATGCACTTTGCGACACGGAGTCAATGTAGTTAACTCTAACTGTATTAATTAAGCCATGAACAGAATCCCGTGCATTCAATGTAATTTATTAAATCCCGGGTGACTAAAATCATACAATACTAAATCAGTGAACGATTTAAAAATCAGCTTGTATTATTGATATGGCAGTCAAACTACAACGCTCACTGTTTGAACAAGTAATTGCTGCGAAATTGTTCCTTTATTGAATTAGTTGTTAAAACAAAATTGATTTACTTCGCCGTAGTCAGTCAGTTTTGATAGTATTTACTTTTCTTATAGCTAACTATACTAGTATCGAATAAAGTCGACAGCAAAATCGACAGGAATAGAATAAAGCGGAGCAATTTGCTTTGAGCTCTGGTACGGGGATTAAGCACGGTGCCCGGGAAACGTCTGGGGCTAAAATCACAATGAGAATCATAATATACAGTTGAAAGCACAAAGCTCCACTTTAGCCAAACGGAGTTTTGTGAATTTATTAAGGGAGTGATAAAACATTTCTTAAATTTTGTGTCAGCCCTGACTGACGCCTTTGTCAAATCACCCCGATTGGCTTCCACCGGCACGACAAGGAAAAAGCGGTGTATTTTGGAAAAATATTTACTCTGTACATATTTACATTACCTAAAATTACAAAGATAAACAATGAGTTGGTGATAATAGCAAATATAATATCAAATATTTTGCTAATAATACAATTTACAAAATGAAGTAGCCTAATTTACATTACGTATCATAGAGGATTAACAAATTAAAAATCTCGTCTGAATAAATCGGTAACAACACAATACTCTAGTACCCTTCGGGAATTATATCACTATTGGCTTATTTCATAAACGTTGACATTAACCCAATAAATGCTACGTTTAGATATAACTTTAATATCTACATCTTGACCAAGAATACAGCTAATTCGTATAGTGGTACTTACAAAACTTTAATTGAACTACAGTCTGTCAAAATGCAAACTTTATTATATTTATTATTAAAATGGTGATGAAACGCTATGTACAGTATCTACAGTGATGTTAGGACACCAATCATCACCTGAAGATGAGAGTCCAGAGTAAAGCGAGGACGTAAGAAGCGTGGGTGTATTTGGGTTGAGCGTCGCTGGAGAGCGCGCTCGCGTGGCAGTCGGCCTCGTCGGCGCGCAGCTGCAGGAGGGGGACGCGGCGCCCGAGCTGGTCCTTGCAGGTGGCGCCGCGCACGGCGCGCCGCAGCTCCGCGCCCGCCTCGTTCTCCTGCAGCCAGCGCCGCAGCCACGCGCCCAGCCACGCCAGCTCGCACTCGCACCGCAGCGGGTTGCCCGTCAGTATCAAACCACCTGCCAACAAACAACCGATGTCTTATACAGGTATAACTAAGGCTGGGGTATATACGACTACGTAAATTGTATTGAAATCAAATTGGTACTTGCTGCGTGCACTATTTCTGGCGACAAATCTAAATCTGGCCCCGTAGCATGGATGGCGTGGCGTTATCACGCGATAAGTGATAGGATAAGCGCGTCGTCTCATTCTATCGAACGGTGTCAGCCAGGGACGGCAGCTCTATCCTATCACTTATCGCGTGATAAGGCCATCCATGCTATCCGTCCTGATTTCAATCTAAAGCGTTTAGTCCGATAAACCCCAGTTATAAACTTGGCTTCCTCTGTACAAGCTATTCAATATTTGCAGTCCGAATGAGGTCACCGTGATATCTCCAAATGATAATTTAATACGACACGCTTATTGGTTCATACAAACTATGCATTCTAAGAAGACCTTTACGGCATAAAAAATAAACACAAAAAGAAAGCTGAAGCTAGCAAATTGTTTATACATTGTATAATCATTTCTCTAAAATGTAATAAATTTGTTTATCTATATCATATTAAAATTTTAATATCGTATCAGTAAACCCCATTCCCATTTCTGAGAGTCTCTTTCGTAGTTTTTCCATAAATACTAATTTGCCACGTTTAGTTTAGCATGCAAATTGTTAACACTAACATTGCACACAAATGTTAATAAGTAGATTAAGTAGTATCCTAAAAACCTAGCCGAAACCACACTATGATATTTTATCTTATAACTAGGTACGGTCAGAATAAGCTGTTAAAATCCATCGAATTCGAATTTATAATTTTGTAAGTTTATGTAATTCTAATACCTATTGGAGACTGCCTAGATAGAACTCAATTGTAAACTCGCGGACAAAGAACACGGGTCGCGGTAACATACCGTCATATTTCCTAAAATAGTCATATTTCCTAAAATAGTGCAAGGATGTATAGTTTTTTTTATCATTTCATGATCTTTATTTAATTTTACAATTAACTGCAAAAATTACAGTAAAAAAAATAACGTTACCAAGTTTAAATCGGACTCGTAATAAAAACCCATGAAAAAAACAACATTAATGGAGCCAGATAACGCAAAAATCGGCATTTTTGGATATTGATATTTTTGTGATAGGATCCCGGTAATTGCTAATACAGTTGGGATAAAGTGAATAAAACAGTATTAAGTATAAGAAAACCGAAATTGAATTGAATTGAGCCGAAATTTTTGACCGCGAGTGTATATTTTTTTAGTTTATATTTCTTGGATATTTGGATAAAGGGCTCGTCATTTTGAAAAATTTGTCAAGCAATTCATTTTAAAGGAGATCGGTACTTCCAAAGTTTGAATCAAACTGTTTCAAATAAACTCCAAGTGATCATTAGGTACAAAATTTAATTTGCTTCATAATAAATACATTGCAAAACTCGAAGAATGTGAGCACTTCAAGTAATAGCACGTATTTAATAGGTATCTATCTAATACAATAGAACATTATATGGAGAATGTCAGACACATGAGTGATCTTATAAAAGATTCCTATGTTTTCCTTTTAAAGAACGGAACTCGGAAAAGGAGATTTTTGTTTCAAAGATATCAGTCACTAAGCGAATATTTTCGACTTTTACTCAAGACACTTTTTCCTTCTCTTTGTTTACAATTTCTTTTCCAGATACGCTTCCATGAATCCATTTAGCAGGAAAGGAATATTAAAATTTTGTGAATAATCTATATCCCCCCAACCAAAATAAGCTTGGCATTAAAATCGGAAATAGGTTCTCTACAGAAAAATCGGTGACATTTGAATAATAATGTTTCGGGCAAGTCGTGACTTAGTTATATTGAACAGAAATTAGATTTGTAACAGAATTACAGAGCGAGTCGATCAAACTTGGAATGCAATAGTAACACTTGCGAAACGTAAATTACACATTTTGAAGCAATAGAGATAGCCCAAACTTAAACTAAATGTTGCGAACGAGAAAACGAATCTATTACTGACTAGGTTTGGTAGGTTTTAAGTGTAATTGTCACTCTCCTGAACGTTATATGCACATAAGTATGTTTCAATTACTGGAATTTCTAATCGTACATGCACTAATAATAATAATCATAAAACATAATTTATAAATATTGAATCTTACCCGATAACAGCTTAGTCGCTACGTGACTCCAGCTTGTAAAATTTGGATAGAAAATGGCCGGATTGAGTGTAGAGAGCTGGTTGTAGCTCAAGTCCAGGCCAAGCTGTGGCACCTGCCCCAGATGCCGCATCAGCGCCGTCGGCAGCTTCGCTAGGGACGTCCCCGTTATCCTGATAAACATCTCCCGGCTGGCCACGAATGGCTCGAAGGCTTCGTCCGATATCTTGCGCAGCTTCGGCCCTCGAATTTCCAAGTAACGAATATTCCTTGCGTCAATTCCATGCAGCTGATTGTCCATCACATCATCACTCCAGTGTATAATCAACTTGTAAAGAGAGGGAAGAGACGATGTGATATTGGAGATACGGAAAGTGGAATGGTTTATGGTGGACCACGTCTGTATGCTCAGGGATCGCAGGGATATTAAAGGGCGGAAAGATTCTTGGTCAACAATATCTAAATTCTTAAGACCGATTAAATTTAAATGAGATAAGTTGCTCAACCATTTAAAACTACTTGGCGAAATTTTTATTACTGGGTTAAAAGAAATATCAAGAGTATTCAAATTAATTAAGTGCGACCACATCTTTGGCACCAGAGAGGTAAGACGATTATGGCTAATGTCTAAGTGGCGAAGATTCACTAGCCGTTTAACATCAGTCTCCTTAAAGCTGTTAATTAAATTTGAAGTTAAATTGAGACTCGTTAAATTTGTCAATGGTAAATAAGGCACTGATTTTAAACTTATATTTGCAAGATTCAAATGCCGCAAGTTAGGAAGGTTGTGGAACAACTCTTTGAAGTTTGCTTTTATGAAGTTAAAGCTTAAGTCGAGCTGACTCAGTCCTCCGAGGCAGGAAAAAGTGTTATCAGATAGAACTGTAAGTAAATTGTGACCTAAGTTTAGAGTTAACAGAAACTGTGTGTTGCGGAATATGTTACTATCTAAATATTCTATTCGGTTGCTGGACAAGTCTAGATACCTGAGAGTGAAGCCAATTTGAGAGAGAGCAGTGCTCGGGAATATGGAGATCTCATTAAAGCTAAGATCCAGGTGTTCTACCATAGTATTCTTAAATACATCTCTAGGAAGAAGTCTTAAGTAATTATGGTCCATTTTCAGGTATCTTAATCTATTTAAATTACTAAATTGCTCAACAGCCAGCTGGGAAATTAAATTATGAGAAAGATCTAAAATTTGTAACGAAAACAAATCGGTAAATGACTTTCTTTTAATCAAGTTTATGTTGTTCTTGTGTAAATCTAGTATCTCCAAATGAGTAGCTTGACCAAATGCTTCACTCGAAATGTGCATAATTTTATTATGCGAAAGTATGATATGTCGTATTGTTGACTCAAATACAAGGAATATATTATTTGGCACTTCATGCAAATCATTATGTGAACAGTCAAATATATTTACGGATACTCTGGAATCGCCTTCTATGCTTCTAATATTATTTCTACTAACGTTCAACGTAAACGTAATATCGTCATGGGATACATTGAAGAACGCATCCAGCGGAAAGTACGTAAAGTTGTTACCTTGGAGCTCTAATATTTCTAGTTTCGGCAAATTAGCAAAGGTCTCCGGCTCCATCGAATCGATTATGTTCCCCGCCAGAGATAAATATCTCAAGTTCGGTAAGTTGGTGAAACTGTGCTTAGTTAAGTTATTGATTCGGTTATAAGATAAATCTAAGTTGTTCAAGTCAGGCATATTGGTAAATGTTCGGCCTCGTATCGAACTGATAAAATTATAAGAAATTCTTATAACGTTAAGAGCTAAAGTGATATTTTGATGATGTTCGTCGATAACTATATCTACAATTCTATTATAGTCTAGATTTAAATATTTTAAAAAGGGTAGTAACGCGATATCGGTTAATCTCAGTATATGAAAATCGTTATTATCAAAAGAAAGCCAACTGAGGTTTATCAGACCCTCATCTATTTCAAACGGAAAATAACCACTAAATAGCGTGGAAGATGACTCTAAGACATGCAAAGAACTAGTAACGTTCGAAAAAGATTGCGGGTGAACGTAGTACAAGTCGTTGAAACTCAAATTAATTTCTTTTACTGGCATACTAGCTGGGAAAACGTTCTTATAAATCTGTGCAATCCTGTTTCCTCTTAAATTGATAGTTTCTAGAGCAATAGCCCAGTCCCGGAATTCGTCTGGCATCAAATTAGATATCCTGTTATAGCTTAAGTCGAGGTAACGAATGGAATTCGGTTCGAGTGTTTGAAGCGCGGAGGGCATGGCAGTCAAAAAGTTGCCGGCCAGCGAGAGCATCTGTAGGCGCGCGGGGAGGGGCGGAGACTCCTCCAGCTGGTTGTATGCCAAAGATAAATGGCGGAGGCGCGCGACCTGAGCCAAGCTGTCTGGCAAGTAGGACAATTTGTTGTGCTCCACTTCCAAGTGCTCCAACGAGTTTTTCAAAGATAAAAATACCTCATTATAAATAGTTTTAAGATTATTGTACGAGATAGACAATTTTTCTACCCGATTGTTAGCGTAAACTAGTCTAGGAACCATTGTTAGTTCATTGAGATCTAAAATAATTTGCCTAATTTGGATAGCTTGGAGTATAAGTAAATGGGTAGAATCATTTAATTTATTATTACTCATGTCTAGTTTCTCTATTCTTTTAGTTTTGTTGTTTGAACAAGAGGAGTTGTGGTCGAAGATAATAAAGTTATGTCGTAATAGTACACCTTGTAGCCTAGGGAGATTATAAACTAAATCACAGGAGAACTTGTGTAAGAAGTTGTTGGAGAGTTTGAGGAGGGTTAAGGAAGGGGGCAAGGAGTCGGGGCTGATGTAGCGCAGCAGGTTGCCCTCTAAGTCGAGCTGCAGCAGGCGACGCAGCACGGCCAGCGCGCGCGTCGGCAGCGCCCGCACCTGGTTGTTGCTCAGCGACAAACTCGTCAGCGTGTCTTCCGAGTGGTGCCATCCAATATCAGCATCAACAACCGCTATGTTATTGCTAAAACAAACATTAAATTTCAATTTACTACCCGCTACGAGGAAAGATTTAATGGAATTTCTATCAAAATCTTCGGACTTACTTCTGCAGATTCAACCAATTTAAAACTTTTAAATCTTTCAAGCCTTGTTGCGGTATTTCTGTGAAATCGTTGTATCCGAGATCTAAAGAGGCAAGTGTAACAGCCATGGAACTGGAAAGAAACGAGTTCAGTTGTTAAAATATCTTCAGTTTACTTTTGAAATACTTTTTGAAATACCCAATCAAATAGCAAATGTCGTACCTAAATGCACGTGGTTCGATGTAATGTAATTTGTTAGCTACTAATACTAGTGTTTGTAGTTTTAGGCCGTCTAGTGCACTTTCTGATAGGATTTCCAGGTTAGACATGCTTATATCCAGATGATGCAACTCTATCTGCTGCCATTCTGAAAAGGAATTTTAAAGTTAGTGGGGATTTCGAATCGCAGACGTATAGGTAAATATCGCGAGTATGATTACGGTACAGTACAAATATGAGTAGCAGGTTAATATTTGCTCGAAATACGCAGTTATAAAATGGCATTCATGTTTCTACTCTTTTAAGATCGAGCACGAAATTGAAGACTTTATACACTCGTTACGTACGTTCATTAAATAAAATTATTTATTTTCATCATGGTAGTACGAATTTTCTCGACGAACATTGACCGGTATACTTAGAAAGAACACTTTGTCACATTTTGCCAATACTTCGACGTTCACATCTTGTAACTCACCAAATACAATCGATTCCAATTTAGTCAATCATTAGGCACCTAAAAAGAAATAGATAAGGCATAGTTTTGTTTTTCTCTACTGTACAAATAATAATAAATTTTCCTATTCGTAGTTCAGTGTTCGTAGTTATTTTGTTGCCTTAGCCGTCGGGGAGCTCCAATATTTAAGCTAGGTTTTGCCGCCGAAGTTGAATAGGTAGTGGGAAGTAGTAGGAGTACCTGGGAAGCGGTGTAGCGGCACCGCGATGCAGGACATGTGCAGTTGGTGGCAGGAGCAGAGCGGGCTGCCGACACAGGGCTCGGGGCGCGGCGCCGCCAGCGGGCCCACCAGCAGCGCAAGCAGCGCAGCCCCGTGAAGTGCGCGCGCGCACGCATCGCCCAACACCATCACTGCAAACGGAAACTCTCGTAACTTTCTTATCCCAACCGTGTCGCGTTTTTTGCTTTGTGTATATTTTACAAATTTATTACATTAATTATTTATTATGTGTAGGTACTCGTAGTGTATACCATAATAATGTGTTTATTATGGGTCCTATGTTGTGTTGCGTTCCGTGGGTCACGTACGGTGCTGTCTGAAAATCAGCGCTGTAGGTGTCTGTCTGACACTTCGGCATAATGCTGAGACAGCGACCGATTCACTGCCGCGGAGACACACACAGTATGTGTTAAATTGTAATGTATGCCTACTCCCTGGCCCCAGGCTGATATAAAGAATCTCACACATGTGTTATTTTTTTCAAATTTAAAAAGTTATTGTTGTTTTATAGCAATTTTTCATTTTCATACTCCTAAGATAATATCAATCAATCAATCAAATCAATCAAATTGTTTAATCGTAAAACATAGGTAAATACAGAGGTGTTATGAACATTATCTCACTATGTCTTCGCCATAAGGCATACTAATAGTCATAACATATGACATAATTAATTAAAATACATTAAACAAAATTATTAAATAATCATATTAATCATGCATATGTCAAATTACGCAAAATAAATGAAATAATCAAAATTAAGATGTATACCTATGCGCAGTTCGGCTGCCCAAAGGAGAAAACAAGTAACTCACTTTTGGCAAATTTTACAGGAGAGCGAAAAAACGTATTTTGAATTTTTCGTCACCTAATAAACCCAAATAGCATTAATAAACGATGCAATGGCATTTGGTAGTGTAAAACTAGATCTATGCCATATTTCTTTTTATATTTTTATGTTCAGTTTAATCAGAATTGGGGGAAAATGTTTTCTGCGTAGAACTGACGTCGAATCTTTAAAGAAGTCCCCACGTAAAAACAAGTATCTCTCGATTTACTTGTTTTTAACGTGGGGATGTCTTTAAACATGTATGAGGATTATTGTATTTTTATCGACAAAGTTTGTATGTTTTGGGTAATCTCCGGAACAACTTATCCGATTTCAAAAAATCTTTGACCTGCGTGTAGACTCGACTTTTTGGATGGTTATAAGCTATATTTTATCCCGCGGGTTTGCCTGCGTTCTTTGTAATACGAGGGTTAAGCTGCGCGGGTGGGTTATACAGGGCGTCCCCCGCCTATGCCACATGGAGGGAAAGTACCTTGAATATTGTAGATAGAAGATTTTACTAAAAGAAGACATTATTTTAATTTAAAAGACAATTTAAACTGCATTCATAGATTTTAAAAAATATACATGGTTGAACCGGGAATCGAACCCGCTACACAAGATTTTTTTTTTACCCTGCAGCTTTATCATACCGATCGAAAGGCTTTATCATAAGGGTTATTTATTGCTTAATAACATAGTGTCAGAAATAAAAGAAAGACCATGAATTATGACATTTTATTTTAAAAATAATCAATTTAATCTATCAAATGCTCAAAAAGAGTCCCATTGAAAAAATCATTTACGCGCCTTTCGGCAGATTCAGGATACGGCAGAAACTTGATTAGCCTACTAATTACGTATCTCTTTATCATTTGATCATCCACTTAAATTATAATAGGGAAATGATGCGTACTTCTCAAGTGGGTACTGATTCATTAGTAATATGTAATTTAAAATGATAATGTCAGTTGTATTTCCTTACAGCAATGTCAGCTTTTCATTTTTCTGAACAAAATTTCACTTCAAATGTTAAAATTCATGGTCTTCCTTTTATTTCTGACACTATGTTATTAAGCAAAAAATAATCCTTATGATGAAGCCTTTCCATCGGTATGATACAGCTACAGGGTAATTTTATTTCTCGTGTAGCGGGTTCGATTCCCGGTTCAACCATGTAATTATTTCAAAATCTATGAATGCAGTTTAAATTGTTTTTTTAAATTAAAATAATGTCTTCTTTCAGTAAAAGGTTCCATCTACAATATTCAAGGTACTTTCCCTCCATGTGGCATAGGCGTGGGACGTCCTGTATATGCAGAGTTTTCGTCCTCAATAAGTAACGTTATTATTTTTTTTAATGTATGACAAAGTATGATATTTATTCTACAAGCATTTTACTTGGGTTTATTAGTGTTAACTTACCTATGATCTTCATTTAAACACAATATATTCATTATTATTTTTGCTCTAAATTCAGATTGTGTATAAAGTAGGGCAATTTTTGACAATGATGAAGAGATATTCATTCTCACTACAATAATACTCGCAAAACATGCACAGTCGTTCCACTACACAACAGAATTAAAATAAAATAAGTTCGTTTCTATATTGTTCGTTACGGAATACCCTCAATATATGACTTTAAATAACAGATACTTGGTTTAAGATAATTTTCAACATTGTTTACAAACTTCTTACCAACGGTGAAACCAAGTATCTTCCAAACCCATTTGATTTCCAAGTATCTCCTCTTGAGTTACTTGTTTTTAGCGTAGGATCGTCAAGATACTTGTTTTCAGCGTAGAATTAGTGCCCAAAAAAAGATACCTACTTGGATTTTAAAATTATTAATAACTTGGAAAATATAAGGCTTAGAAGAAATTTTTTGATGAAGGTTTCATGCCCTTTATCCAAATATCCAAAAAAACGAAAATAGAAAAAAAGTGAGTTACTTGTTTTCTGCATGGGGCAGCCGAGTTATGTAAGTAAGTACAGTGTGGTGCTATGTTTCGCCGGTAGGCCTACAAATTTAAATTAATTAATATTAAAAAATATATGAAAAATACCAACTAAATTAAACATAACAATAAAATAAAAGAATTCAATTAAATTTGTCCGCAAAGAAGTCTGTCAAGGAATAATAACATTTTTCGATGAGTAATTTACATAAATTATTTTTAAATATCTTGAGTGGTGCCAGTCTTTTTTTACTTGCCAAGCAGAACACGCTTTTGTGCATCAGTGCAGTACGTTAGAAGTTCTAACGTACTGCACTGATGCACGTGTAGGTCCCGCACTCGCGCACTATAGGCTCGTAATCCGCATGCGATAAAAAACGTAGGTATTCTAAGTACGAGTAGTAGGCAAACAAAAGACTGGCAGATTGACGACAACCAGTTGTCTCAGTCTAGTTAGGTTAGGACTTAGGATGTGAAAAAATTATCGATTATTATAAATCGGTTATAAGTAGGTATCAGAATGTCGGGTATGAGGTCATGATTTTTTTTTTATTTCTTGACTTCGGGCCATGTGTGGGGTTTGCAACCATCCTCATTTGAGGGGGCCATTTTTTAGTGTTTTTTTAATTTTTATTGTTGTTTCTATGACAAAAGTGTCTATTGCAAGTTTAAAGAAGATTAAATCAAAATCAAATCATCAAAAATGAGTTCCTTGTGTCTGTTTTAGTAGACAACTTTACTCCGCAAGCCCTAGCAATAATAGTTTATGAAGGAGGTCACATCGCAAGCGACGCCTACTTTTTCCATATTCACCCCCGTTTTCCCACGCTCATGGGGTGAATCCGACTTGTTTCAGCTAGTAAAATTACTCATTATAAATCACTACCAACTAACCACTATAACAATTTTATATTTTTAATCCAAAGCGTAGGTAAAATTTTGGCGCGAAAATCTCTAGATTGAGAGATTTTGGAAAAATACTACTTTTTCCGCCCCTCACAATGTTTTTTCTGTATGACTTACAGTCCTTACAGATAAAATATTGTATGACAAAAATGCAAGGAATTTAATCATCTTTAAACTTGCTATAGACACTTGTCATAGAAGCAATAACTAAAGTGCTATTTCAAAATCACCAAAAAATGGCCCCTTCTAATGAGGATGGTTGCAAATGCCCCCATGGCCCGAGGTCGAAAACTTAGAATTTTTTTCATGACCTCTTACCCGACCAATGTAAATCAAAACATTTATTACTCCAACTTTGGCAAGGCAATGTATGGATGCCATTCCCCACAAACTGGAATACGAAAACAGTCGAGACACGAAAATACGATTTCAATTCAATGTGCAAAGTTCGCTATTCGCAAAGAAAGTGGCAAACTTCATAGGTAAATAAACAAACAAATTGCCGAAATAGGTGCCATAAATTTATTTTCAGACGATTATGGCATCTCTTATTAAGGCTGTTTGGTGCTAATTTGTTTAGCGCAAAAATAGTAGGTGTTTTAAAAAGCCTTTGACAAACACCGCCGCCGCCGCCTGCGCTGCTTTGAGGCGCGGCGCGTGCCTAGCTCGATTTGACGAACCACAATAAAAAAATAATCATATCTGTATAACGCTTAGGATATATATATCGATTGCGTTTAATGCTCTATAACTTAAAAACCCGGGAAAGGGTTTTGATAGGGTTTCGAGTTAATTTGAATTCATTCAAAGGAACGTGTCGGTCATCTCAAACCAAAATTAATTGAATAACTACGACGATAAGGATCAATTTAGTTTGCGCTCAACCCGGAACCGCTTACCGCAAAAACCTTTAACAGGGCTTTGATTGGGTTTTGAGTTTACTCGAATTAACTCAAACGATCAGCTTAACAGTTCATGCAATAACCCGTTAATAAGCTTAACTGGAATGAAATGGTTTCTCAAACCCAGCGTTTAGAAAACCCGCTTAAAAACCCGTGTAAGGGTAAGCGGTTCCGGTCCCTGGTTAGAACACTATGCAAAGATTGTGAGCTCGATAGGTGTCTCTATTGAATACCTCAGACACTTGTTTGAAATTAGAAGGGTTTGTTTTAACAAATATAGCTGTTTCAAAGATAAAAAGACAGGGAAGAGTTAAGATATTCATATCGTCGGGTGACAAGCAAAACTCACTAAATCAAAGGCATTTCGATATCGACTACGTCCCGAAATACGAGGTTTTGAAGAGCAGTGACAGTTTTGGTAGTGACTTTTGCTTGTCACCCGACGATATAAGCTATAATTTTGGAATAAGTTTAATATTTTATTAAATCAATTAAATAAAAAAAAATAGTTTACGACTAGTTCTAGACGATAGTAATGTTTAAACATTGATTAAACGATTGTTTTAAATAAATTAAAACGGGCCTTAACTTAAAGGGCGATGTTGGGTAGAGCTGCCGTCGTTGAGGCCGAAAAAATGGTTTACGGATCTGAATCTGTGCCGGGTCCCGCTTGTGGCTCGGATTATGGATAATATAATTTTTAACCTTAACCAGCCCATTATTACAGATAGAGATCTGTTGCAGCGGTCAGCAATAGCTTCACCAAGATGTTTAATAAAGGTGTGTGTGTAAATTTGTGGAGCGAAGAATCCGTCGACTGATGTGACGAGAGGGGTAAATGTTACGTGCTGTTTCTCGCAGGCGCTACTGTATTCACGTTTTTTCTCTTCTTCTGCGGATTTAAAAATGGAAGCTACCGGGCGAGAGATTAAGAGGGAGCGTCGGTGTCAACGAAACGGATATTGAATTTAGCCTCCTATCCCTCTGTGCATCCCAAACGCCGCGGCAGCTGAGGTCCCCACGAAGTCCACAGTTTCCTTCAGTGATGATCGGTGCTTAAGTAACATTTCCCCAAGCGTTTTGGGGAAATGTTACTCCGTTGATGTAGTTTTTTTTATCGACATCGGAACAACAACCTCTCGACATAATATATATGTATTTATTAGTTAATATAAAGAAATGTGTGTTTATCACATCTTGCTTTTTACTAAACGTCCAGGTATTAATAGTTTAGTGAAAATGATGTACAACAAATTGTTTTCTGTCTTAAACCACTCATTATTGCAGGAGTTACTACATATGTAATAAAACTCAACATTTTGATTTTAGAATTCCAAAGGACGACTATACTACCTATTCCAAATACGTCACGAGATTGTTTTGTACCAAATGCAATTTTAAATGGAGGCGACTGAAAGCAGACAGATCTTTCACAAAATTTAACAGGCATATGTGCCTTAAAATAAATAAGACGTGTTAGCCAAAACTATTTTATTTAAGGGGGATTAAGTTGAATAAATAAACTATAAGGGTTCCGTTTTTTGCCATTTGGCTACGGAACCCTAAAAAAAAATGTTCTTGTACAAAACATATTCTTTCATTTCCCATAAGTAGCATCCAGGCAGCCCTGAATGACGTACAGCAAATGAGTGCGATGTTATAGTGTGAGTGTGTTAAGATTATATGAGACGCTTCACGTCTGTGTACGTATTTACCAGATCGTTACCGCCCCAAAAATCAGTGTGATAAGGACAACTGCAGCTCCCGACTAAAATTCCTAAGTAAAAATCATAAGAATCGAGGTTTCGTTCTCGACTGCTTTCTCCTCCGAAACTTTATTAATAGTAACAAAATTTTGGCACATGAATAAGAAAGAAATGTTAAATGTCGAGCTGTTTTGATTTTTGCGCTTATTGTTAACAGATTTGTGTAATAGGCGTATGTTTTCGGACTATCTAATAGGCTTGTTGCGTGGTGTTAAAATTGATAACGTCGTGTTGCTAAATGGATAGTAAACCATCAAATGATTGTAATAAAGTATAAATTACAAAATATAATTCAAATCATAAAAAGATATGAACCTTGAAAGTTTAGAAAAAAAAGTTTTTTTATTTATTGTCCAAGAGTAAATTTAAAGGTACCAATAGAATCCTTACGCTTTTATAGAAACAAATTTGTATGGCAACTATGGACCTAAACGCAGTATTTCGCGACCGAAACAGCAATTTACTTCATTTTCCATGCAACGGTTAGTACAAATTGCACGGTGTGACGTCATACTTTAAAGCCAATCAGTATGAAGCGTTTCGGCTGATGTCAGCGAGGTCCGTCTTTAACTCGATTTTTTGGGTATTAATCTCCTTTAAATGTAGTTGCTTCCATACAAACATTTGTTCATCTACAAAAACTGGTTCGAATGGCATAGTAAACAAATTTAAGGTCACAAGCCCATTGGGCCGTTTTAAGCTTTCTTTGAAGTAACGTAGCCCGTATAAAAATAAGAATATCAAAAAAATCTAAACATACAGACACAGTTATTGATGATATTGATCTTATTTCAAGAAATCATTCATCTACGGTCAACAACCTGGGAGGAAACAGTCGAGAACATTTGTATGGACTCTTAAACGCAGTATTTCGCGACCAAAACAGCAAGTTACGTGATTTGCCATAAAACGGGTAGTATGTACCAAGATAATGATGTCTGTCTGTCATAATTCTATGTCAATTTGTATGTGTCGTTTTGGCCGTCGCCAGCGAGGGTCCGCCTTTGACCCTCTTTTTGTCTTTTTTTTCACTCAGCAAACTGGTTCGAAAGTAATCGAAAGGAACCGTGAAAAAAAATGCCAATGCCAATTAAAATATACCGATCATACTGGGTCAGTTAATGTTGTGTAAAATTTTCTTACATACATAAATATATCGATACCTTTAGACTCAAAGGGTGTAAACGCCAAAACACCACTTTTCAGGAGAAGAAAAAAACTAAAAATTATTTCGAAAATAATTCATAACTCTTTTATTTTAAGACTAACAAAGTTGATTTTTGGCTTATAATCTCAGATTTTGAAGATAAACATTATTGTTATATAATATATAGGATAAACCAATAAATAAAGAAAAAATAATTGTAATACGCCCCAAAAAAAATAAGTTTTTGTTTTATACGACCCCAAAATTCGTAGTGTCTGTAAAATTGCTAGGGTGTAAAGGTAACGAAAAGCGTTTTTTTCGTCAAAATGGGGTGTATATTACAATTGCCAGACAGGTATTTAGCTAATTCGCAGTGTCTATAAAATTGTATTGTGAAAATTTGGATTGAACCCATTTACGGTAAAGCGATAGTTGGAATCCCGGGGAAAGGATATAGGGGTGAATTGCAAAAAATTTGTACATAGTTAAGAGCCTTAATCTAATCTACGCTTTAACTTTTTTCCATTGTGTAACGGCAATTACCCATACATTTTATATGGGTAACTTTCGCCCTTTCACCCATAGGTGAGTGTTATCCCGAAAATCATCCCCTAAGGGGGTGAAAATTTGGATATAACTCATTTAGATGAAATTAGGTATAGAGATAGTTTGAGCCGCGGAGAAGGACAACGGATGGCTTTTATCCCTAAAATAATCCCCTAAGGGGATAAAATAGGGGGTGAAAATTTTGATGGAACCCATTTAATTGAAATTTGGTATAGAGATAGTTTGAGTCCTACAAAAGGACACAGGGTAGTTTTTATCCCAGAAATCATCCCCAAAGGAGGTGAAATGGGGGTGAAAAATTGGATTGAACCTATTTACGGTATAGCGATAGTTGGAGTCCCGGGAAAGGACATAGGTTAGTGTTATCCCGAAAATCATCCCCTGAGGGGATGAAATAGCGAGTGAAAAATTGGATGGAACCCGTTTAGATGAAATTTGGTATAGAGATAGTTTGAGCTGCGGAGAAGGACAAAGAATAGTTTTAATCCCAGAAATGAGCCTTTAAGGGGGTAAATTGAGGGTGACAATTTCGATTGAACCCATTCACGATAAAGCGATAGTTGGAGTCCCGGGGAAGGACATAGATTAGTGTTTTCCCGAAAATCATCTCCTAAGGGGGTGAAATTGGGGGTGAAAATTTGGATGTAACCCATTTAGATGAAAATTGGTATAGAGATAGTTTGAGTCTCGGTGAAGGACATAGTATAGTTTTTATCCCGGAAATCAATCCCTAAAGGGGAAATGGAGGGTGACAGTTTGTATCGAGCTACGATATAAACGAGTTCTACGCGGACGGAGTCGCGGGCAGAAGCTAAACTGGAAACTGTAACTTCGGTCAAAAACTAAGTAGAAAACACATGTACAGCGTTTAAAAAAAAACATTCCTTAAGGAGGTCAAAAGGGGTTGGAAGTATGAATGGGGAACAAGTAATTTTTGAAGTAAGGGAATTATTTGGTGATATTCTATTATTTGGTAAGCCATTAATTAGTCAAAACACATAATCCAACTGCTAGTAGAATAGTAGGTTAAGTTAAGTTAGAGCGACCCTTACAGAACCGAACAGCCATCAGAAATAGAAATGTAGGTTGAGTTAGAACTGCGATGCTCACATAACCGAAAAGAAGGTAATGTTAAATTAATACTGCGGATATTTTTTTTTGGCTAATCAAAATGATTTATTTTCTTACACCGTTAAATGGGGACTGGGGATAGAGATGGAAAGTTCCACGTTTTTGGTATAAGCTTATTTTGCTTTCAAACGTGAGTAAAATTACTGAACTTAGAGTATTGTAGCTAAGTAGACATCAAAAACTAAATTATCCTTATACATTATACAGTATGATTTATACAATACCTTAAAAAACAGCAATTTAAGCAGAAACGTCTGTTGATGAAACTTAAAATATTTATATTTGTAAAAAAGGACATTTCAATTTAGATTAATAGGTAGCAATTTAATCTAACAAACTCATCGCACTGTTAAACGTATTTGATGAAATTTGGCGTAGAGATAATTTGAGACCCTTGGAAGGATATAGAATAGTTTTTATCTCGGAAATCATCCCTCAAGATGGTAGAAGTTTGTTTGCAATATTTTTTCTAAAGCGTTTAAAAGTTCGACGCGGACGAAGTCGCGGGCAACAGCTAGTTTGTCTATAAATAAGCTTTTAAGTATTGGATTTTTTAAGTTAAACTTCATACTAATTTGGTTTACGCGACTGTTTGTCTTCTAAATAAATAAAAATAAATAAAATCAATTCGATTAACAGAAGACTAAAAAGCTTCGTTTTAACAAAATGAATTGTCATAGCGAGAGAAAATTTTGCTAATATAATTTAAACAAGGTCTAACGTTTCATTCATTTCAAGCTAAATAAATTATACAGAATCGGCAAATATAAAATAAAATTTCTTTACTACTACAGCGTTATATTTTTAGTTGGTTTGCAGTATAAACAGACCCTGCGTTTGTGGTCTATTACGGCTGACATAGCGTCTCGTTATTTTAGATTGTGTCGAGAACCTCTGGATCCGAGATAAAACAACGTAATGTATTGTACTCTGATATTCTTGTGTTATTACGACAGGGGACGTTCGTTGTTTAGAACACTTCCTTTGTTGCGCATTTCTTTGAAGTTATTTACTTCACGAACCAAATACAAGTAATTTCTATACGTGGTGGTACACCCAGCGTATACATTTTTTCCCGATATTACCAAGTATTTGTTTATCCATAGTGTATTGTGTGTCACGATTGAAATTATTTCCATCAAAATACATTCGTGCCATGTGACATTGGTTGAAAAACAGTTTATTTGCATGATCGCTCACAAACCTAAAGGCTAATAAGAAGGGTCAAGACCCCATTATAAAATATCCTTCGCAACATCTCTCTGTATAAATGCGATCGGAAAATCTAAATAGAAATATAATATTATCCTATGAATAAGTATGAGCGTTATCATAACAAAATATTTAGATGGTGAAAAAAAATATCGCCGTGTTTACGCTCACTATTACCAAAGTGTATTTTAAGCGCTTTTATTATCATTCTGTGTTATTGATGTACACTCTGATTTATTTTTATGTAATTTAATTTTCATCTATTTTAATGTAATTTTACGATTTAAAATATTGTTTCTAATGTAGTCACGATTAAAGTTAAGTACCTATTTCGAAACAATTAATGAATATAGTCATTGAATAAGGTTTAATAGGCTATCCGACTATAGCTACGTCGTTAAAATGTTATTTTTAATTTATTAACATAATTTTCCCGTTGTTAATAACAATTGCCAGCACCAAGAAACATGTTAACTGTGTTAACACAATAGATATTGTTAAATGAATAAATGACTATGACTAATGACTAAATTGTTTTTTCTGTTCATCCAATCGTAGAAACACTCAGGAACCAAGCTGTTCATTACGTTACAATGGATTCAAATAGTCAACTGCGCTGCGCAACGTAAGTCGGTCCCATTTGCTTCGCCCACATGACACGGATTTACGCTAGGCGGCTCGTCCGTCGCGTAAAAATCTGACGTACTTAGATGTGCTGCGCTGACGCCGGGCAGCGCGCTCTAACCTTCTTTGCGTGGAACCGCCATATCTATGTTATATTGTTTTGAAAATACCAGTGAGTACATTTACATAAATTATATAAATTGTAGATGACAAGATGTCTTCAAATTTCGTAATTGAAACTTGCCACGTAATTAGTGAAGCATTGTTTTAATTAAACATATAACATGTGTTTACATAGATCTAGGAGAATATTAAATCGCCCGTTAAATTATTAACGGCAATTCTAGTAATACAAGCTGCTAGTCCTGGGCACGTGTCCACGTTCTCAGAGCTATTAATTAGGGAACACTAACTAAAGAGGACACAAGGGCACAAAGGTCAGCATTTAATATTAACCACGTGACCGCCTGAACTTAAAACTGTAGTTTGCTCTAGTCCCAACTTATGCATTAATTAATCTGTTAGGCCCAAATTCCGAAAATTATCCGAGAGCTGTGGTGGCTCGGTCAACTAATTAGTCTTTAATCAGCACCGTTATAGGATTTTTCGGAGCGAAAATTTACATGTCATTATTATGAATTGAAATTATGCTCCGATTGGTGAATTATTGTACGAGTAATCAATAGATAGATTTATCTGTAGACATAAATGTATTTTAATGGCTTACATTTTTAATTATTTAAGCTATTTTTGTAATGTACCTAGAGATACCTATTGCTTTTCAATACTAAAATCATAAAGAGGTAAAGTTTGCAGCTTTGTGAGTTTACCTAAACCTCAACAATAGTTGAGGTTTAGGAACAAAAACAATCTTGAAACTACTCATCTGATTTCAACAATTCTTTCACTAGTATATGGAATTGACCTTTGGGTTGGAGAATGTCTACAGGCTATGTTTACCCTGCGGCTTCGCCTGCGTTCTATGTTATACGCGAACGGATACGCAGGCGGAACCAAGCGGGCGGAGCAGTGATTTTGATTTTTGGTCTTAATTTTTTAGCTCAGTTCTCGAGTTTAAATCTTAGTGTTGGTCTGTTTAGCGATAATCCATTACTACCCTTTCCAACTTCAATATACTTAAGGTAACTCAAGTTCCTTTCCGCACTCGAGGTCACAAACTTGGTTTATTCATTGGGCCAACATCATAAGCAAGTCTGCAAAAAATCAGAACTACCGGATTTGTCGCAAGCTCTGGATAGTTACTGGACTATCAGATATAATTTTATAAAATGTTGTCAAATTCTGTAGACGCGATCAATACGGAATCGGATGATTTCATAAAATGTTAAGCCTTTAAGGGTATATTGTTGTTGTGTTGGGATCTTGGGATAGTAACTCGTTCGTTTGATCTCAGAAATCATTAGGTGGAATGTATAAAGTGTAAAGTAAGTAAAGAATCTATAATGTTTGTAGGTATTCATTTGAAAAACCACGAGTGATTAAGAGACTGCTTTCTACAAGAGTAGTCACACATGCGATGTTGTTTTTATGTCTAAAACAACATCGCTATTTCAAGAACTAAGCCTAGGGAAACCGGTCAAGTGCAGAAGTTACCATGGTAAAGGAAAGGTAACGACCATAATAAATTATTGACGGCACAATTAACTTTGTTCGAATTATGCTAGGCTTCACACAGAGGCGTTTCTTCCCATTCTCAATCTTTACAGTACTTTATTATATCAATTCGTTAATAGAAACCGACCATGAACCTCATTCTTAAGAAAATGGGATACTAATAGTGCACCAACGCAATTCTGCACGACAGCAATTCACCACATTCACCGTAACTCTCAACAGTCTTTATTTTTAAACAATAGCAATTCTTACTATAAACAATTTTCACAGACGCAAATTTTAACAACATTCGTCATTCTTCATAGTCCCCATATTTAGTTACGTACTGAGTAACAAACGAACTGAAATGTGTTGAAATAGATAGTATAAATTTTTATTGTACTGAATAATGAACCTGGTGAATTGAAAGAAAGAAAGAAAGAAAACATTTATTCGTGACAAAATAAAGCACATAAAACAAACTGCAGACACATACGCACATACACATTTGCCACAAAAAGGTCACAACTCAGCGGAATTGCTATTGTAAAGATTTGCGTCTGTGCAAAATTGTAAATAGGAAGAAATACTTGTTTATAAGAATAACAACAATGAAAAATAACGAATGTGTTAAATTACTGTTGTAAAAAAACGAATTTACATACCCCTTTTTAGGGTTCCGTACTCAAAGAGTAAAACGGGACCCTATTACTAAGACTCCGCTGTCCGTCTGTCCGTCAGTCTGTATGTCTGTCTGTCTGAGTGTCTGTCTGTCTGTCCGTCTGTCACCAAGCGTTGTCTCATCAACGGTGATAGTAAGACAGTTGAAATTTTCACAGATAATGTATTTTTGTTGCCGCTATAACAACAAATACTAAAAAACTGTTTTTTTTTTTACAATCTTGCACAAATAGACCTAGTCCCAAACTAAGCAAAGCTTGTACTATGGGTACTAGACGACGATAAACATACTTATATAGACTCAGGAACAAATATTTGTGCTCATCACACAAATAAATTCCTTTACCGGGATTCGAAGCCGGAGGTCCCGGGTAGGCAGGGTCACTTACCATCTAGGCAACAGGGGGCTCCCATACAACAAACGTAATTTTTTGCCGTTTTTATAGATAATGGTACGGAACCCTTCGTGCGCGAGTCCACTCGCACTTGGCCGGTTTTTTAAGAATCAGATGTCAAGGTCGAGGTATAATAATTAATTAATATAAAAAAGTATATGTAGTTGTAAAATTTTAATATAAATCCAGAGCTTTTTTTTGGATATCCCAATTGCGAATAGAAGAAGTGCTTTTGTGTAAAACCTATCATAATTCCTTTGTTCGCAGTGAGGTTGTCTACAAAACTGCCAGTCCCGTGTTCAAATCCTGGCAAGGACTTTTATTTGTGCTATGAGCACGTGTCTCTATCTGTTGTGTTGCCTCTTACATGATTTATATTTCTTTAAGTATAAATGTATCTATATAAGTTGGTAGGTATGCTGAGGGAAGTGGAAAGATGGTGCGACTGTCACCAATTATCCATTAATCCAGGCAAAACTGTAGTAATCCTAACCCTTAACCCTTTACTAGGAAAAGGACCCTTCGCAGCATACAGCAGTTGAAGCTGTACGGAAGGGTACTAGAACTGTCCAATGACGTGAAATATCTAGGTGTCACACTGGATAAAGAACTGAACTGGAAGGAGCGTACAGATCTCACCATTACAAAGGCCCTAAGGTACTGAAGTGGATCTACACCATGATGGTGAGACCCATAATACTGTACGCTAGCCTGGTATGGTGGCCAAGGACTTTAATGAGCACATGCAGAGAGGCCCTGAGAAAGGTGCAGAGAACGGCATGCATTGCTATAACAGGGGCGATTCGTACCACGCCTACAGCGGCGCTAGAAGTCCTACTGGACCTACCGCCACTTCACATGGTGATTAAGTCAGAGGCGCGCAAATCGCTCTACAGATTAGGAACTCTTGGACTGTGGAGCGATAGCAAGCCGAAGACTAAGCACACAAACATGGAGACTGATGGTTTCTTAGACAGAATAACAAACATGGGAAGCGACAAAATGCTACCCAAGTATGTAATCAGTGTCTGAATACCTAGATTGCAAAAGTAACATTTAACATTTAATATCCACCCACTGAATAGATTAAACAAACAAAGCGTCGACCTCTCTGCCATTCACATGCCACGTTTGTATATAGTTTAAATTTTAAACTACTTAGTGTATTGCAGTGCCCTTACAGGGTTGTGTTGAGACATACCAATATGTAGCGATAACATCTTTTGTACACACAAGGCAATGATTAAATGAATTATGAATTAATTCATAGGAACTACACAACAAAAGTTCCAACCAGGGCTGAGTGGGCCGAAGGTCTAGAACCACCAAAGTCTGGTATCGAAGACAGTATATGGTACACGGACGGATCAAAAATGGGATCCGGTACGGGAGCAGGCATTTATGCAAATGACTATAGTAGTAGTGTAAGCATGGGTAGTTTGGCAACTGTCTTCCAGGCGGAGACATACGTCATAAATGCCTGTGTACAGGAGACTATAGACAGACAAACCAAAGGGCAGACTATCTATACGAGTATACTCAGTGACAGTCAAGTGGCCCTTAAAGCGCTTACGGCGCCGAAAGTGGACTCTAGACTAATTTATAATGGCGTCCAAGCACTAAACAGACTTGGAAGGCACAATAAGGTGCAACTAGTTTGGATATCAGGGCACAAGGGCTTCATCGGCAACGAAAGAGCAGATGAGCTTGCAAAAGGGGGCTCTACAAATCACTTTGTAGGTCCAGAACCATTTGTGGGACTCTCGCAGGGGACCATAATATCGGCCTTTAAAGCCTACGCCAAAACCAAACACCAACACGAGTGGATGAATGACGCTGGCTTAAGGCACTCTAAGCTCTTCATAGAAGGAGTGGACTCGGGCTGGACCAGAAAACTCTGGAAATCCAGTAGGAAGCAACTCAGAATTATATCTGGGGTGTTCACAGGTCACTTCGGGGTCAAGGATCTCTTGGCCAAGATGGTACTATCGGATAGTTTAGACTGTAGAACGTGTGGCGAGGAGGACGATACTATGGAACAATTATTGTGTGAATGTCATGCCCTTGCCAGACAAAGAATGAACTACTTTGGTAACGGTTACCCGCAACCAAAGGAATTCAAGGTGCTCCCGGCGAACTGCATCATCCGCTTTGTGGAAATGATGGAGCAAGCCTGGGAACAGGTATAAAGGAGAGGGCAAATGCACAAAAGATCCCAATGGATCGAAGTGCATCCGAAAGGGCCCTCACCTAGATTAAGATAAAATAAGATAAGGTAGGTATACCGATCGATAATAGTTGCTCAATACGTAGTCCAGGTTAGATTTTGTTATTGTCCTCTATGTTTTAAATAATTAGTTTTCATTATTTTTTATATTTAGGAAGGAACTATTTCGTATAAATGTGAATACATATGTATATGCGCGTTAAGGATACTGAACGCCTTGCGTATTCCAATTTCCTATGGTTTATATTAATTACTTAACTGAGTAAGATATTGTCTTTCTCGCAAAACTCATATTTTCCTATAATAAGTCACTACTCACAACTAATCATGAATGAGCTTTGATGCAAAATTTTCATTTCATAAGCTGGGACGGGACACCCAGGAGGGAAATTTTGCTCTTGATCAAAGTTCACTTTGTCAGAGTTAACTACAAGACTGTCGTAAAACTTTGGATACTACACGGGTACATGCGTCACAGGTATATGCTAAAATTTACGTATATGCTACACATGTGTTCACCTACGTTGTTGTACCACGCAGTCAATCAATTAAAACGAGCAACGAACTTCCTAAATAGGTTAACTTATTTCAGGAAATCTATGAAAAAAGCATATCGGAAAAGGGGTTAAAAGTTGAACAAAAACGGCTATATGTAAAAACACGAAAACGGTGAAACCTTTTTCGTAAATGAAAGCGACTGATTTAAATCCAGTCACGTAATTAGAACCTCGCATGCATACCTATAGACTAGGAGCCGGGAAACTCGAACACGTACGAAATCTCATAATTGCTCAAACAGCATCCCACATGTACTAAATTACATGACACGCTTTCAATGAACACAAAAAAATAACTAAATATTATTTTCACGCGCGAAAACTCAAAGAGAATTCATTTGACAGCAAAAGTTGTTGCGTTATTTACGCTTTGTGAAGGTGCTTTATAGTAGTCGAGAAAATAAAGATTGGAGTGGAGCCAGAGGTTGGCGGCGGAAAAATGCAGCTGCAGCCGAGTCGCGCTTGAATTACGTTACGGCAGCGGCTATTGCGTTGCGGTGCGCCTTCTTATTATACAGATGGAGATGATAACTGAATCTACCCTTAACGCGCCCATTATTGTTGTTCACTCACGTTACTATTTGCCTACTTGAGCACGTTTCCGCCCCTTCGTGACAATTTCAGTATTTTGTGTGATTTGGAAATGATAAAAATACAACGCTCATCTTCACTAACTATGTAATGACGAAAGATCATTGCGCGTAATTGGATAAGAATAACTAGTAGTTACTACAGTAGTATTTTTACTATAGTAATATAAACTACAAGATTATAGCTTAAACCCCTTTGGTATCTTGCCAAGTGAATAAATAATGCCAATCGAAACCTTCACCAGACTTCAATCATAATTTTGATTTATAGTTACAACCTACATCATTCAATCCCGAGATCCAATATTTCTAATTGTATGGGTATGTGTTTGGTCCACTGAGTTGTAGTAGAACTGGAGCGCGTCTTCGTAGTTTGAATCTACATATTATGTATTTACCTACTTCATTTTAATTGGCTGAGTATAAAGTTTTGTTACTCGTATAGGATAACGGTGAGTATTCAGATTCAGATTCAGAACTTTGTTGATAAAATGTCATATTTTACAGGTCAATATCATGCATGTCAAATACATTTTAAAATTTCTTATTGTCTTAGATGTTATATACCTATCATTACTGAACAATTTTGAATAATCATTTTATTAGGTGAACAATTAACTTTCGTTTAATTATGATGGTCTGTAATTTATTACACGGGGCTTTGATAAACAAAACTCGTTTATACTCTGACAAGAACATTCACTTCAAACCGTTAAAGGTAAATGTGATCGTAAAATGTGACAGGTCATTAAATTTTAAACGACTCAGTTTGGAAATTTGAAAACTTTGTTTAGACTTTATCCGGTTTCTTTGCGTACATAAATAAATATTTGGGGACAATATTACACAGCAGGGCGCATGACAGGTAATTGTGGCTCCACTCTTTAGCGAAAGCCTAAATAATATTTAGGCTTTCCCTCCGCGGACTTCTTTCGGCTGGTATGATGATGATGGACAGAAAAGTGTTGACCCTATCGGGTTTGTATCGACACCACATTTGTGGACAGTTATTAATTTAGCTATCATAGGGGGTAAGGTTATAAAATAGCAATTATTTTATAAGGGGGGGGGAGGGGGTGCCACTAGATCCACAGAATAAGTAATAGTACAAGCTAGATCGTTTCGCAATTCCCAGTTTTCCCTCCCGGGTACAAAAACCGTTCGTACACGCTGTTATGTAAGGGCATGCGATTCGCAACCTATTTGGGATTATCTCTCAACTCCAGTATAAATTACCTATCGTGAAACTAGATTCGAACTCAGGACCTCTGGTCCTCAGGTCGTCTAGTACCCATAGTACAAGCTTTGCTTAGTTTGGGACTAAGCCGATTTGTGTAAGAATGTAAAAGAAAAAGAAAGTAAAAAAAAATATTTACTCTTGTTTTTAGTATTTGTTGTTATAGCGGCAACAGAAATACATCAACTGTGAAAATTTCAGCTGTCAAACTATCACTGTTGTTGAGATACAGCCTGGTGACAGACGGACAGACAGACAGACAGACAGACAGACGGACAGCCGAGTCTTAGTAATAGGGTCCCGTTTTACTCTTTTAGTGCAGAACCCTAAAAAGGGTAATTTTTTTATGGCAACCATTTTCTTAACAAATAAACCTTCATTCGTTGGGTGACAAGCAAAAGCAACTAAACCAAAACTGTCACTGCTCTTCAAAACCTCGTATCTCGGTACGTATTCGATATCGAGATACGACCTTTGATTTATTTAAGGAATTTAAGAAAAAAATAAGGTGATACAATATATAGGTACCTACCAACCGGATATGATGTCATTTTTATGGTCTTACGTGTCATATGTTGTGATCTAGTTTAAGTAATTTAACATAAATTTAAAATAAAAATAAGGAGAAACAAAGAGATATCTTAAAAAAATAAACTAGTTTATTTGGTAGCCCTCAGGAATCGTCTAGGTTAGTATGTTTTGATATCTGTTCATGTAAAAAACTGTATATTTGTATAATCTTGAGAGGTTTTTCTTTTATTGTACCTGTACAATATTTTTTGTCAAAAATAAGTATTATATATTTCTGAATAGAATCATTAATCAAGTCCAAAGTAAACAAATAATTAAAAAATACTTGCGCTTCCATTACAGATATGATTAAGTCGTCATAGTTAGTACCTATCTATGAATATCGATACGACGAATGGTACGACTAAAATATCTGTGCTGCAATTTGGCCATTTCATTGTTTGAATCGTGTCAATGACAGACCTTTCGAAAAATACACTTTGAACGTGTTAATTGGCTCCTAGCATGAGTAGCATGCTAATTTAGCTATAGCCAAAATAGCAAACTTTGAAATGCACATTCACTCGAATTTTTAATCTAAATTTAAGTAGCAACTGGTACGATATTATTCACATTCCCCTACTTAATAACTTATTTCAGTTGTTCCAGGGCGGGATCTTCTTGCATCTTCTCAAACCTAATGAAACACGTCTGCTTAGGAGGCAAACTTCTGTCAAGTGTGCACGAAGTTACCATTGTGAAGCCTCACACAACCTTAAAATCACGCCCCAACTTTACCATCGTTATAATTTAAAGTCGGTCCTAGGTGTTTATACGAGTATGCACTTATTTCTATATCGATCGTTGCTTATGGGGACGGGTAGGGCGAGCCTTCTCCATACAAATGTTGTGCAAGTTTTTCTTCATTAGTGTTTGCGCTATAAATATAAGTTATTTGTTAGGTACGAGTATACACTGGTGTAATTTTTTTTTTTATATATTTTTTATTTTTAATTATTTTGAAATCTAACAAAAACGTTAACATCATGGCATGCCTAAGTCCAATGAACAAGTAAAAAAAAACGAAAATTCTGTAGTGCCAAAACCGACGAAAAACAACTTGCACAACATTTGTATGGTAAATGCCTTGCCCTACGGGCCAGCCGTCGCCTTGATTGCATGCAAATTATATACCATCGCTGAATATGTATCCACATGTTACCTACGTTGACAATTTGACATCTCTGGTTGATATTGCGAATAAGCTATCTTTTAAAATTAAACGAACTACTTACTAACGTACCGTCGCCACAGATGGCCCCCACCTTAATTTCAAAGTTTTGTAAAATTATTACAGTATGATTAATAAAAGAAAAGTTATTCATAGGGCTGCTAATGATTTATTTAACAAACAAAATATAAAAAAAACCTTTAATGTTATTTGCGTTAGAACAAAAAAAACCTAGTCAGCCATCTTAGGCACCCGGTCGCCTAATAAGGCCCGTTATAAACTAATTAAAACAATCGTTTAATCAATGTTTAAACATCGTCTAGAACTAGTCGTAAAGCACACTTTTTAATTAAATTGATTTAATAAAATATTGAACCTTCCCAAAATTATAGCTTTGGGCCATCTTAGAAGTAATGAAAAATTGCTAAAATACCGACAATAACTTTTTAAATTAGAAAAAAAAACACATGCGTGAGATTCTTTGTAAGCAGCCTATACATGATATTTATATAAATCGGTTCTTTATTCAAACATATATTTTTGACGTACTGTTAGTTAGGGATACATACAGTAGTGGGCCTTATTTGGGGACTTTTACTTCAGTTCAATTAACACATTCAGTGCCGCGAATCGTGCCGCGCTACGCTCGCAGCCGATCCCGTGGTTATCCTCGTGTGTAGCGGAAAGCGACTACGGCGTAGGGACTCGATATCGGGTTCCCGGCACTAATTGTGTTAAGTGTTGTAAAAATACGTCAATAAATTTTAAATAACAGTATTTACCTATAATTGGATGAAAAACAGATTAAATACCTAATTTCACTAAAATACCTGACAATTTTTTTTTCGGGTGATATTTAAGGTTGGAAAACAATAAAACGTGTACCTAATATTTTAACACGACACAGCAAGCTGTTTTTGAAGTGGATACTTCTTTGCTCGCGTTTTTGTATAGGGTACAGTTCAAAATGTATCACGTGACTTCCGGAATAACTTTTTGTAGAGAAGCCTAATCTGATTTCAAATAATTGTTTGTTACATGTTTTAATAGTTCTTTATTTGCCATTAGTAGTAATCACAAAATGTTAATCAGTTTATGTGGCGGACATGAAAATAATGCTGAAATGACCGCCATTTTCAATGTATCGCGAGTGAAATGAGCCACGTCAGTCAATGTTGCCATATATACCGATTTATCTGTACTTAAACAGATTTTAGTGAATTAATTCAGATATATATTTTACGGGTACAAAGAAGTATCCGCTTTAACTTAATAAACGGTTGTATCTCCGACACAACCCACTTCTTTTTTTTACAAAATGGTAGTGCGTTTGAGTAAAAGAAAAACTGAAATACACGTTTGTTTGTGACTATGAACGCATGTACTCATGACATTTGAAGTAGTTTGGAAAACAATAACTGCGAGTTTTTAAAAGGTGGCCGCCTTTCCTGGTGCAACAACCTTATTTGAAAAAAAATATAAGCCCGTATTTGACGTCATTGCCAGTAACAAAAGCAGTTACATCAGAGAAAATTAATAATTGCGTATTGGCCAAGTGATGTACATATAATTTTTTGTATTTACGCACCTTTTTGTTTGCCACAATAGGGTTGAAACGACGTTGTGGCGAACAAGCAATTGTCTACTTAAATTAAATAGGTTGTTTGTGGATCCGTCAGCCCTTTAAAAATAAGTTTTAATTTAACCGTTCCTTCCGTAGATATGGATATCCGCCTCTTGAATTCAAAGCTGTAGACGGTGTTTAAACTTCCAGAACGTCACATTAAATCAAATTTAAAGTACTAAAATGATAACTTATGTAATACGTATCGCGGCGAATCTTGATCCTTATGACAGCTGTCATCTCCGTACAAATTATAACCTTAAAAATCTTAAAACGTAAAATTGTACTGTAATGACAGCTCTCATAGAGATCAAGATTCACCGCGATACGTTCAAAAAGTTATATGGAAAGTTTATACTGATAGATTCCGTATCCGGTTACCTAAGCTAGGTAGCTAATAAAGGATTCTAAAGTAGGAGGCGCAGGAAGCATATGGATATAAATAGTACCTTAGCAACTTAGCACATTTAGTCTTCGGCTGTTCCTTAAAATAAATCGTCTAGAATTGTATTGTTAGCACTATTAAAATAACGATAAAATTGCAACTTTAGAAGTTGCTAACCAATTTCAATTTAACACATTCAGTGCCGGGAACACGACTATCGTGTGCCTACGCCGTAGTCGCTTTCCGCTTTATACGAGGAAAACCCCGGGGTCGGCTACGAGCGTAGCGCGTAGCGAATTAGCGATATAATAACCGATATTTCTTATTTTTACCTCTGTGTTGAATAGCGAATGTCCCAAAATGTGATTTGATATTCTGTAGGTAAAATGTTGTGAATTGCTGTTGTGAAGACATGCGTTTCTGCATAATTGTGAATAGGGTGAAACGCTGGTGTGTTAAAATTATGACTATGGAGAATAACGAGAGTAGCGAATTCTTATTTTGAAGAATTATGATATTGATTGCTCATAGAAAGAGATGCTTTTGAGTAAAGCTTAGCATAATTCTGCATGTACACTGCATTTGCCTGTTGCGGCTTGACCTTATTTTGTTTCCATGTAAATAAGGAAGTTGTTTACTAAACAAGAAATCAAGAGCACGAGAAGCAAACAAGCCACTTTGACAACGAGCAGCCACGTCACTGTAAAAGCATAAATACTGCCACAAACCCTAACCCGCGACACGAACCATCTAAAATTACAGCCTGAATGAAATTCCACGTGTTTAAGAAGAAAGTCTAGACCGATTTATATTTATGAAGGCTAATTTCCTTGACTTAGACGTTGTTTTAGATCTTAAGGAAACAATAAAGCTTTGCAAATGATTCGGCTCTCGTTATCTCCTGCATGCAACATTAAACTTAAAAGTTCAGAATCAATTAATTACTAAAATGACGGTACCTACATGAAAATCAATGACTGTGACGAAGTCTATTGCTGATTTATATTTCTATAAAAATCTATAATCTATAATAATCTTTATTGCTTATTTTCTTAACCTAGATACACGTACGACTCTTTATACCCAACTGACGAAGCCCTGAGACCACTTAAATTGTATTTTTTATTCATTACTAAAAAGCATTATTATGTAAGCATATATTATGTACTAGCTGTTGCCCGCGACTTCGTCCGCGTAGAACTTTTTATCGTCTTAGAAAATGATTTCTCTCAATACAAAATTTGAACCCTCTTTTAGGGGATAATTAAAAAAAAAGTTGATGTTCATTTTCTAGTTTGTGAACAAACAGTCTAAAACCAAAGTTAAAAATCTCATACTTTAAAAATGCCTTGAAATACTCAAACTTTGAACCAATTTTAACACTCTTAGGGGATGAATTTGGAAAAACTCTGAAATCAGTTTTGTAGTCTTTTAACGTACAGAATAAGACCGAAGTTAAAAATCTCTTACTAACACTTTAAAATTTTATTGCTCGCCATTTAAAATTTGAACCCCCTTTTAAACCCCCTTAGAGGTTGAATTTTTCTAATCGCTGAAAGAACTTTTTTCGTAAACTTTTAAGTCTCTAGCTCAAAAAAAGTGTTGCCCATATAAAGCTTTCTTAACCCCCTTAGGGGTGGAATTTTCTAAAACTCTGAAAGTACTTTATTATTAATTTTAATAAGTAACATTTTGAATAGTTTTAAGTCTAGTAAAAAAAAAAGTTTTTCCCACACAACACTGGCTACCCTTCTTAAGGATCTTAAGGATCCCCTTAGGGATGGAGTTTTCTAAAACGCTGAAAGTTCTTTTTTAGTATTCTAATAAGTAATCTTTTTGCAAAGTTTTAAGTCTAACTCAAAAAAAAGTGTTGCCCATGCAAAGCTTGCTCTCCTTTTTAACCCTATTAGGGGTGGAATTTTCTTAAACGATTTGTGTTCTTTTTTTGTATTTTAATAAATAATCTTTCTACAAAGTTTCAAGTCTCTAACTCAAAAACATAAACTTTCCCTGATAAAAACTTTGCACCCCTTTTTATCCCCCTTAGGGATAGATTTTTTCAAAACGCTGAGTCTTTTTTTTTGTTTTTTAATAAGTAATCTTTCTACAAAGTTTAAAGTGTCTAGCTCAGAAAAAGTGTTCCCCATACAAACCTTGCACCCTTTTTTAACCCCCTTAGGGAATGATTTTTGTAAAACGCCGAATGTAGTATTTTTCATGTTCTAATAAGTAATCTTTCGTCAAAATTTTAAGTCTCTATTAAAAAAAAATATGTTTTTCCCATACAAACTTTGCATCCTATTTTACCCCCTAAGGGGTGAAATTTTCCAAAACGCTGAAAGTACTTTCTTTGTATTTAAATAATCTTTCTACAAAGTTTTAGGACTCTAGCTAAAAAAAATAGTTTCCCACATACAAACTTTGCACCCCTATTTTAGCCCCCTATTTTTAGGGGTAGAATTTTCTAAAACGCTGAAACTACTTAATTTGTATTCTGATGACTAATCTTTCACAAAGTTTTAAGTCTCTATTTAAAAAAAATATTGTTTCCCCCATACAAAATTTGCACCCCTATATTACCCCCTTAGGGGTAGATTTTTTTAAAACACTGAATCTAGGTACTTTATTTGTATTCTAATGAATAATTTCTCTACAAAGTTTTAAGTCTCTATTTAAAAAAAAGTAGTTTTTCCCATACAAACTTTGCACTCTATTTTACCCCTTTAGGGGTAGAATTTTCTAAAACCCTGAAAGTTCTTTATTTGTATTCTAATGACTGATCTTTCTACAAAGTTTTAAGTCTATATTTAAAAAAAAATGTTTCCCCCATACAAACCTTGCACCCCTATTTTACCCCCGTAGGAGTGGAATTTTCCAAAACGCTGAAAGTGTTTCATTTGTATTCTAATAACTAATTTTTCTACAAAGTTTAAGTCTATAGCTCAAAAAAAAAAGGATCTCCCATACAAACTTTGCACCCCCATTTTACCCCCTTAGGGGTAGAATTTTCAAAAATCCATTTTTATCCCTAGCCCACGTTATAAAAGCAACATACTGTGCAAAAATCAACTCTCTAAGATTAGTAGTTTCGGCTGTGCGTTGATGAGTGAGTGAGTGAATAAGTCAGTCAGGACATAGGCATTTATTATGTATAAATAGATAAAAGATAATGAAACTCCCATTCAAATATCTCAAAAAATTATGAAGCTACATCCGTTTTAATGTCGCTTGTTAGAGTGAGAAAACGATGAGGGACTGTGACGTCAATATACTCGAGCCTCATAGTAAAAAACAATCGTTTCATATGAAGGTGCGTTTTGCGGAAAAGGGACAGAACATACCCCCTCTTAAAACTTTGGACTCTTATAACTTAATCATTACCTATATAACCTCTTGCTTTGTTTTTTTCTCCATTTGACTATATTTATTTTAAATTCTTTTTCGAGAAAATACATTATGATTATTTACCATATTTTCGATTCCTGAGCTATAACCACGAACTTCGGAATTCGAAAATATTCGGGTATCTCTATCTCTATCGCACTAACCATACTCGAGTGACAGGGATGCAAATATATGAACATTGAGTATCGGTTTTCGTGGTAGCGCCGCAGGTACTTTGGCTGAATGCGCCGAGCGCGTGCCATTGTCATTCAAAAAAAACAAATTCGTGTTAATTATATTGTTCAAATTTGTTGATTTCATTTATTGAAATTACGACATAAAACGACATTTGCGCATATAAGTTCTCATATCAGAATCGAATATTTTTTTATGGTTTATATTTTAGCATTTGTCTCGTAAAGGTCTATCGTAGACGGGATTTAAAAGCAATTCCGCCATTTTGACGAAAATTTGACGGTTCTTATAGCTGACAGTTGGAGCAGCGTTTGATTTCAATAAAAATAAATGAAAAATTAAATGAAGTCGTATATTTCGGAAAATTAATTAACTGTCGCAGTCGGGTAAAAACTATCCTAAGTTGCAGCTAGAATAATAATGTACCTATATAAAATGTTTCATATTTTTCCGTTCATGGGATGCTGAGAACATTCGAACCGCGCAAAGCTTAGTTTCAAACTGGCTGATTCTTTTTTTAATTTAGAGATTTATTATAAGTGGAGATAACCAAAAACTCCCATTCTGAATTGTAACTTGCCGAATAGGCTTAAAAGGCCTTCCTTTTTCGAATCATAACATTAACATCAAGCTATTAATAATGTGTTGTTTGACACTAACCTGGCCAAGTAAAGCAAAGTCTAAGTAAAGTGTGGTTCTGCCCACGGAAGTTGCACGTATGACATGCAATCCGGCACAAACAAAGCAAGGCACGCCGCAACTGTTTTACTGGGCTCCGGTTCTAGTTAATGTTGCAGAGCCTCGGAGGAGCTCAAACATCGCCAGCTGAAGCCCACTTGTGTACAAACGGAGTACCTATCCTCCGGGACAGCGTATAATGCACTCGGACGATTCTCTAGCCGCATGGTTCGAGTTGACTTTGAGACGTAGCCCAGCTTTTAGCCAAAAATAGGATAACATCTTATAGGTAGGAAGGTTTATTACTTAAGTACTTGTTTTATGACTTGCATAATAATAAATACTAGCTGCCCGCGCGGCTCCGCGGACTCCCGCGACCTTTACCAGGTCATCAGTCCACCTTGTGGGGGGCCTACCCACGCCGCGCCTTCCGGTACGTGGTCGCCACTCGAGAACCTTCTACATTTATGACATAGGTACTGAAGAAAGGGTTTTTAGTATAGGATGGGTATAGTTTCTGAGACTACCCCCAACATATAAACTTACATTTAACAGACATTACACCTGTTTCTACGTGCAATGTGCCCCGCCCATTGCCACTTAAGTTTAGCGATTCGGAGGGTTATTATCGGTTACCTTGGTTCTGCCGCGGATAGCCTCATTTCTGTTGCGATCACACGCGGGGCAAACGCTACATCACGCAAACGGATCCCTTAATATTTTTGAATAAGCTATCCAACGATACACCACATTATGGAATACTTAATCAAGAAAAAAAATTACACCCCCACTTTAAGTGTACCCTAAAAAAAAATGTTTTTCAAAACTTTATCCAACCATTTTGTTGGCGTGATTGCTTTATATACCCATACCGAATTACACTTTTCTAGTAGTACCTAAGGGTCACTGAGCTAAGTCGCAGACGGACAGACGGACGGACGGACATGGCGAAACTATAAGGGTTCCTTGTTAACTACTTTAGGGTTCCTAAAAAGGAAAAAAAAAATTGTTTCAGATAGGTAACCCTACTGACGATCTCTTAGTGCGATTTGAGACGTTGACGGAGCCGATACTCGGCGCAACTAATTTTTTGACCAGTTCCCTGTGTAACGCGTTAGTGCCATTTAAGAAGCCTGTGTCTTCTAGATAGATGTCGTTACAGGCGTAATAAGAGGGAACTGGTCAAAAAATTAGTTGCGCCGAGTATCGGCTCCGATAGCTCAGCCGTCGAGAGTGGCTGGCCTGGTGTGCCAGAAGGTCGCTGGTTCATATCCAGCTCGGGTCAATGTATTTTTAAGTCTGTAACTTTCTAAGCAGACGCTTTTACTGCTTAATTTAAAATTAATGATATGCTGTTATAAAATAAAATGGAAATATTGAGTTTTAACCACAATACAAAATATCGTATTTTTTATTGAATCAAATGAGTCGTGTTCCGTAAAACTCATCACCATATATCGATCATCGCTGGGCGAAATTAATAGGAGCACTGCCAAACGGGCGTGACGTTCGTAAACTCTAAATAAAAGCTTTTTGTATGCATAAAGCAAAATCCCTTTTTTGCCCATAAAGAAAATTTGATTATCTCTGCGCGTTGACTATTCACTAAAGAGCTTGACCGTGATTGCATTTTATTTGTAGATAATTGGCGCATTTAGGGACCGCAGAACGCTTAAAAAAGACGGAAAAATAAACGATCTGGAGAAAGAAATTAAAAGATGAATGAAACCGTAACGAAGTGCTCACGACGAGGAAAGTGAGAAATTATTTTAAAGCAACTGAAGCGGCGCCTAATAAGAGTTGCAAAACTTCCGCGAGGATTTTCAGATTAAGGTTTTTTTTACAAACCGTCTTATATTAGGGATATCATTATTCAAACTCGTTACTTTGTCATTAAAGTTGGAGTAAATTATTAACAGGGGCGTTAAATAAGGGGAATGTCTCTTCAGCTTTCGGTAAAGTGCAATGTTGTGTCATTATATTCGATATTCTAGCTTACATTGTAAACTTTGAAATCATTTTAATGTTGCCAATACTTTCTAAGTACCTCAATTGAAATGCTACAGTAGCAACATAGTTGTAAAATACGGCCAGTACAGTTGAGTTCATAAATATATGAGCATTTACCAAGGCTTCAAAAATAAATGTACATAGAAAATACACCTGAACAGATATTTCAATCAAAAATATGTACACATGTTAGCTGCCATATTAATCTGAGCAAGCCTCTCAATAATATGTAAGTAACTGAAAACTAATAAATATCTGTACTAATATTTTTCAAAATTGTTTAACCAACTGAAAGAACATAAATGTCTAAACAAGGGTTTTTTCAAATATTTATAAGTTAAACATGTAGTAGCACAAAAATATCTGTACTAACGTATTCCAATTTTATGTGAACGAGTAGAAGTTCATAAATATCTGAACAAACACATATAGCACTTCGAATTTTGAAAAATTACAATCACCGAAAAGAGTACCATACTGTCAAATAATAATAATAATAGTAATAGCGACCCTACGTACCTGAGTGCTCCTGGGGGTGTCCTGTGGTCAGGCTGAGCCGATCGGGTGGTTGGTTGGCTGTCCAGAGTGGAGTCGCAAGAGTTGTTGCGCGAGGGTAGATGTGGACACCTAAGTGGCGAGTTGGCTATATGTTTAAAGTCCAGTGCCACGTCTCTACCCCCCCAGCCTCTCTGACTGGTGTTGCCCTTAGGCCATTTGTTAATGTCGCTATTAATAGGGGCCCATCTAGCAGTTGGCGAGTCACCGTCTGCCAGAGATAAAAAATAAAACAGTTTATTAGGCAGGCGTCCGATGTTTCGCCCAATAGCCCAGCCACTAGTCCATCATTTTCACCCAATAACCCGTTTTCTTTAGATTCCATCAACCAGCAATAGTCCCTATGCACCCCAGCGGGTGCTGTCTCTGTGTGCGTCCCATGACACGGGCAGGGACAGCATCCGCTCGGTGTACTCCTTGCATTTCATTAAATTGTCAAAAGGGCCTCTACGTGTTGGCTCAGTTGGTACTTTGTAGGTAACTAGCCCCACGCACGCCTCCCAAAGGTCCGGGACATCATTGTCCCGTGAGCGGGAAAGACATACATAAATAACAATAATAAATCATTTATTTGCATTAGTTAAAGTAGGTTTTACAATAGTGGTTGAAGCCTCCTAGTAGGTTTTCATGTACCTTTTTTTTTTTTGATTTATCTAATACAATTATTTTTACATAGTTACTGTGTTACACATAAAGCCACTATTTAAAACCTGGAAGGTTTAGACAATAGTTGGCGAGATCGCGCGGTACATCCCGCGTTCCTTAATTTAGATGTATAATATAACAAATTGCTAAAATGGACTCCAATTTACTACTTACCTTCATCTAAACTTAGGTAGTACTTTTTAAGTAGCTTCTTACATTTGTCATGACTACTAATGGTATCGGTGAGGTCATGTAATAAGTTCTTGGGCAGGTTATTTAAGATAGATGGAAGTAAGTGATTAATAGTTCTGTTACCATAAGTGTTAATGTTGCGTGGCAATAGGTATGGTGGCAAGTAATCTAACGTACGTAAATTATTAGGGCGTGTTTTTTTTTTTCTAATGAGGGTATGATTTCACATTCCTCAGTTAGTAAGGACAAACAAAATCTATTGAACACGTTAATGACCTTGCAGTGTTTGAATAGGCCTGTTTTATTATCACGGTATTTTGTTTTAACAGTATTAGGTACAATTGTTTTTAACAGTGCAAGTTGCAATTTATATATTTGCGTTAAGTAGGTTTTGTATGTCCTCCCGTAACTTGTAATACCATAGCATGTAATTGAATCTGCAAGTGTTAGGTAAAGCATTTGTAGTATACTATATGGTAGTTTATATTTAAAGATTGCCATATTAGCTAATATACATCTCAGTTTTGAACATACGTGGTCCACATGGGGTTTCCAATTAAATGTATTGTCTATAATTAATCCTAGGTACAAGTGTTGGGGAACAAGCTCGAGCGAATCACATACAGCTACTGTTAGGGTTATGTAGACAGTGGTGATCGTGTGCTATGATTGTCGGGGCCCATGGTTCTTTGGTGTACGGTGAGCGTATATGTACGACTTTGGTTTTTTTGGAGTTAATTACTAGCCCCACATCATGGGCCCATTTGCGTAACTGGTCGAAATTCGAAAGGTCTCGCTCTTCCTTTAAGTAGTACATTTTAGAGATGACTTAGACTATTTTTAAGTATATATAAACGATTTATTATACTACAACATATCTTACATTATCTACCATACTGTGAGGTCGTTGTTGTTCTACGTCCGTAGGAATAACCCTAGAAACCCTACACGTGACCTCCGGCTGGTGCTAAAAGAACAACAAACTCGGCATCTGCACTGTTCCTTCTGAACCTCGCAGCGCACACTGGAAATCTATCAGCGACATCAATACGAATACATATATGTACCAGTGTGTAACCGCCATACGAAAAATAAACCATACTGTCAAATGATACATTTATCTCTTTTACTTTGAGTGTGACGTCATACAAGTGTCACTGTCATTACTGTCATTAGTGTTGGATTGCGGCTTGTTACCCATTTTTACACGACTGCTTAACGAAAAGGAGTGTGATTGCTACTTTCGATTTACAATCGACTTAAAAGAGGTTGTTATCAACATTAATGACTTGAAGTAAAGTCATGTTTAATTGTCAATTACATACAAATCGTGATTCGCGGCGCTGCATTGGATTGATACATTTTATACCTGTACTTATCAAAATGTACAGAATACCGGAGCATATAAAACACAAAATAGTTACGATGTACATATGAGGATGGTATTAGCGTATCAAATATTGCTGAAGAATTGAGCGTAATAGTAAGTACAATTGGGAGACCTACAGAGCGACCGAAGCCTGTATAAATATGATACGTTCGATGAAAGACCGATTGCAGGCGGTTATAAACGCGGATGGTGGTTATACTAAGTATTGAGTTCAATAAAAATACAAATGTAATTAATATGACTTATGGAGGTTATATATGTATATAAGTATCTATATGTATTTATCTATTATATATATATCATCGCCTAGTACCCACAACACAAGCCTTACTGAGCTTACCGTGGGCCTAGGTTGATTTGTGTAAGATTGTCCCGTAATATTTATTTATTATTTATTTATTCAAATAACGAATACAATAAAAATAAACTTAATATGTTTTAGCAACATTAACACCTACATGATTTTTTGTTAGTTTAGTTAGAAGATATATGTAAACACTAAGAAGACATTCGTTTTTAGGGTTCCGTAGCCAAATGGCAAAAAACGGAACCCTTATAGATTCGTCATGTCCGTCCGTCTGTCTGTCTGTCCGTCCGTATGTCACAGCCACTTTTTTCCGAAACTATAAGAGCTATACTGTTGAAACTTGGTAAGTAGATGTATTCTGTGAACCGCATTAAGATTTTCACACAAAAATCGAAAAAAGTCATTAAGTTTTAGGGGTCCCCATACTCAGAACTGAAACTCAAAAAAAATTTTTTCATCAAACCCATACGTGTGGGATATCTATGGATAGGTCTTCAAAAATGATATGGAGGTTTTTAATATCATTTTTTTTCTAAACTGAATAGTTTGCGCGAGAGACACTTCCAAAGTGGTAAAATGTGTGTCCCCCCCCCCCCCCCCTGTAACTTCTAAAATAAGAGAATGATAAAACTAAAAAAATATATGATGTACATTACCATGCAAACTTTTAACGAACATTGGTTTGAACGAGATCTAGTTGGCAGTTTTTTTTTAATGCGTCATAAATCGTAAAAAGCAATTTATTTAACGGAACCCTTCATGTGCGAGTCCGACTCGCACTTGGCTGCTTTTTATTTTAATGAAATATCATATCCAAAGTACATTTATGGTTTTATAAACGAACGTAACTTGTTCCATGCATTCTGACGTTTTTTCGACTCATTATTTCAATGATTCACTGATAAGTGATAGTTGACGAAACCTGTGTGGATTTATGATTTGTAGATGATTGACGAAACCTGTTGTGGATATATAATTTGTAAATGATTGACGAAGCGTGTTGCAGATATTTGCTGACTTGATGTATATTGACGAAGCCTGCGTTGTGGAAATGGTGTCTACCTCTTTTTTGTCACATTATTAATTTTACGTCTGAATAAATAGTATCTAACAGTGATAAACATATCAAAAAGATGGTACGGCACCAAATTGTTTACCTACACGGATTCAAAGCTTGACATTATTTCCACTTCATCCGTATATTTTGATAAGTAGGCTGTGGGAACTAGATGATTGATTTATTTATTCATTTATATTCAGCAAATTCTCTTCTCTAGTTCAGGACTACGAGTTTGCGGCGCTTGCAGTTGAAACGATGGGACCCTGGTCAGCCGACATGAAGGACTTCATGAGGACCCTGTCGTCACGGCTGGTCCACGCCTCAGGCGAACCCAGAGCTGGCGCATACCTTTCCCAAAGGGAAATGCCGCCAGCGTCATGGGGTCCTTGCCGCAGGCAGAACTTTTAGACGGGCTATTTTTTTGTAATTAGTTTTTAATTTTTAGGGTTCTGTACTCAAAGAGTAAAACGGGACCCTATTACTAAGACTCGGCTGTCCGTCCGTTCGTCCGTCCGTCCGTCCGTCTGTCTGTCTGTCACCAGGCTGTATCTCACTGATACCGTGATAGTTCCAGCTGAAATTTTCACAGATGATGTATTTATGTTGCCGCTATAACAACAAATACTAAAAACACAGATTAAAATAGTTTTTTTATAGATAATGGTACGGAACCCTTCGTGCGCGAGTCCGACTCGCACTTAGCCGGTTCTTTTCCATTTGTTGTTTAGTATTAGTTGTTTTTATAACCCTTCTATCTATAATAATATAAATAAACAATGTTTTTATTCAGATATTTATGAACTTCTACTCGATCACATAAAATTGGGATACGTTAGTACCTACAGATATTTTTGTGCCACTACATGTTTATAAAAATTTGAAAAAACCCTTGTTTAGATATTTATGTACCTACTTTCAGTTGGTTAAATAATTTTGAAAAATATAAGTAGATATTTAGTAGTTTTGCCTAACTTACATATTATTGAGAGGCTTGCTCAGATTAATATGACAGGTGACATGAGTACATAATTTTCATTGAAATATCTGTTCCGATGTATATGTCCCTTTCTATGTCCATTTATTTTTGAACTCGACTGTACTCAATGGCCGTATTTTACGACTATGTTTCTACTGTAGCATGTCAATTGAGGTACAGTCAAGTGTAAAATGCATACAACTTACTCATAAATATGTCCCATTGCTCTTATGTCAGCGGATTAAGGTTACGGTACCTAGTGCAAAAAACCCTATAGGATAAGCAAACGGCTGTATGTGCATTCCTTGACGTCGAGGAAGCTTTCAACAACACACCCACAGAGACTATTCTTAACGGATTGGCATCAAAGGGTGTAGACGAAAACACCATCAGGTGGATCCAGAGCATGCTATCAAATAGAGTAGTCACTCTGACCCTCAATGCAATTGAGTTTACATTTTACACCGCAAGAGGATGTCCACAACGAGGCGTACTATCCCCACTACTATGGACCCTAGCAGTGGACCAACTCCTAGCACCTATGAAGGACCTAGACTATGAGACGCAAGGATATGCCGACGACCTTGTAGTCATAATCAATGGTTCTCCACACAATTTCGAACCTAATGCAAGGAGCGCTCAACACCGTAAACAAATGGTGCAAAGAAAATGACCTGTCCATCAATGCGAGCAAAACAGTACTAGTGCCTTTTACTAGAAAAAGGAAACTAGATAAGCTTGCCAAATGAAAATTGAATGGACAGGAAATACCCTACTCAAATGAGGTCAAGTACCTAGGAGTTACTTTTGACCAAAGGCTAACTTGGAACGCTCATTTGAATAACACAATACAAAAGGCAAAAATGGCCATGTGGACTTGCTGTTGAATGGCAGGAGCAAGATGGGGTATAAGACCCAAAATTGCTATGTGGCTTTACACAGCGGTAGTGAGACCGGTAATCACATACGCCTCTGCAGTCTGGTGTAACAAAGTCTACCAAAAGACAGCCATCACAAAGTTAAGCAGCCTTCAGCGTACAGCTTGCTTAACAGCAACATGAGCTTTATGCTCAACACCGGGGGCAGCCTTGGATGCACTGCTCGATCTAACGCCACTCCACCTGCAAGTGCAAAAGAAGGCGAAGCAGTGCATCTACAGAATATGCACACTAACAAGGCCAAAATGGCGCTCTTAAGCGCTAAGCAGCTTGAGGCCCTTGTTTTTGATAACAAAAACCTAAGCATGCCCACTGACACATACGTGGAATGCAAATTCACCATACTGTATACAGTGGAAATACCTCCGAGAGACAAATGGACAAACGACCAAATGGACTTCAAGGAGGGAAGCCACATTTGGTATACAGATGGATCCAAAAAAGGTTGGATGTGGTATCTACGGCAAAGCTCAAAGCTAGCGTCAGCATGGGGAAGGAGCCCTCAATCTTTCAGGCTGAACTCTTCGCATTAAATAAATGCATGGAGATCAATCTTGAAAGAAACCTAAGGAACCAACATATCTGCATCAACTCCGACAGCCAAGCTGCTCTGCTACTCACATCACTAGAGTCCGACTCAAAACTAGTCCAGAATTGTAAAAATAATCTAAACACCCTGGCGAACTCCAACAAAGTCATACTTAGATGGGTACCAGGGCATTCCGACATTGTAGGAAACGAAAAAGCAGATGAACTTGCAAGGCAGGGTGCAGACACGGCGCTGGTCGGCCCGGAACCGTTCTGTGGCATCACAAAACGGAAAGCATATTATCTGCTAAACAACGCGGAAAAATCAGAGGCAATAAAGCTGTGGAAGTTCACCAAAGGACAAAAACAAGCTAAAGCCCTGATCGAAGGGTTCAATAGTAAGCTGTCTAAGGAGTTATTACAATTCAGATTCAGATTCTTGTGCCTACAAAACCTGCGCAATGACAAGAATCCTGACAGGACATTGCAAATTGAACAAAAACCTGTTTCAAATGGGTATGAAACAGGACGCAACCTGCAGGTTCTGCCAGGAGACAGAGGAGACTGCAATGCACATCCTCTGCTCCTACGGACCACTCATGCATAAAAGAAGTACCTACCTAGGGCGGCACATCGTGCACCCACAAGAAATACAACATATCACCGCCCAAAGGATCTGGAATTTCCTGGAGGCAACGCGACTTAACGGTGAACTCTAAAGCAAGGGCTGCCACAATAGATCACTTGCTGGTCGAAGCGGCACATTAAGGCCCACAAACAAATAATAATAATAATACGGTACCTACATATTTATGAGAGGATTAAATCGATACATATTTTTGCACTTGACTGTACATTTATTTTTGAACTTCCAATGCTAATATATTTATGAACTCGACTGTACATACTTCTCTTCTGCGCTTCGCCGCGGCAATGTTCTCTTATAAATACCTTTTTTATGGCACTGAGAAGGCTAGGAAGCTAGTTTCTTAGTGGCGGATTTTGACTTATTTTCATGACAACTTCTACAGTCAAGTTCATAAATATAATTATGTACAGTCACCGGCATCAATATATGATTAATCAAAGACCGCAAAAATACGTTCCTAAAGGGTCAAAGTTATCTGAGCAACCTTATGCCGTTAAAATTAGTCGTATTCAAATATTTTTATATTTTTTCCGTGCACATATTTTCAAACGCACTACGTAACGGTGTCACCGGTGATCCAGTTCATGATAGCACAGATTTGCTGCAAGATGTTCTATACCACGAACTATACACGAACGATAGTACTTAAAGTGGCAGGAGCCCCATATAAGTTAAATAAGCCCTTATTACAAATGCGAAGTCAACTCCACTAAGGACTAAGGCTAATGATGATCAATAATTTCTGTCGCGCATTCATTCCGAAAACAGTAGTTCGAGCACTTCTTGGTGGCTGCAGTTAGGTCCTACCAGCCTTGCCGGATTATGATGATAATGATTCATTATCAGCCTATAACCGTCCCATAGAGGCATAGGCCTCATTTCATGGATGAGAGGCTATGGGCAGTAGGCCAGTAGTCCACACGTACGGGTAAGGGATTACACATACACCTTTGAATTTCTTCGCTGACGTATTCATTTTACCTTAAATAAAAGGATGCCAGCTATAAATTTATCACGTGTCATATTCGTACACACGTCGGCTTCTTTGGCGATACAATCCCATACATTTTTTTGCAAGCAACGCATGACTGTCATACCTTCGTAAAACCGCTGCGTGTATTGACTCTTAAAGGTCCCGCGTTCGTACCTTCATGAAGTAGGTATAGCTACTTAGGGAACGATTCGCGCTTGCAAACCCGTGTAAAGACGTCTATAAAGTAACATTACCTACATACAACTTTAAAGTTGATAATATACGTATATGTGACTGCATAGTTAAAACAAAGAATATGCACCTTTCTATCTTTCAAAATACTATAGGTACTCGTATATTTTTGATGTATTTATAATACGTTGCGTACAATATTTGGTACCGTACGGGCGCAATATTGTTGAGGCCTAATAATGTAAAAGTTTACATCCTTTTAAATTAAAAGTTGCAAAACTTTGTCACATTGATGTAAGTATAGGTATGAACTTCATAGGGACCAATATATGTCTGATATTTGGAACTATAAAATACATACCAGTTAGTAGTTTTTTTTTAAATAGGCAAGTAGGTAAGATGCTGAAAAATAATTGGAAAAAATCACAATGATAAACTGTTGTTTTTCATTCGGGAATAATGTGAAAGAAAAAAAATAAAGCGTACCAACGCTTTATCTTTAATTGAGTGTATTATTTTATTTATATCGAGCACTTAGCCTCGAGCGGCTCAAATCATTGGCGCAGTATTAATATCAATGGGATTCTATATGAACAAAGGGCATTATTTAAGTCTCAATTATCAATTCCGTACCATCATCCTCCAAGCGTTATTCCCGGTTGTGCCCTTTAATCCCAAGATTTGGCAAAGGCACTAGTTTTTACGAGCGGCGAAGCGACTGCCTTCTGACCTTCCTATCCATAGATAAAACTAGACCTTATTGGGGTAAGACAGGTTTCCTCACGATGTTTTCCTTTACTGAAAAGCTAACGTTTAATATTCCGTACCTACGTTCCGAAAAACTCATTGGCATTGGTTCATTGGAAATCATCATTTCCGTACCGACCTTATAAAATAATTCATCTCTATTCAGCCACGTCGTACTAACTTTGACAATGAATATTATCATATTCCAGTAACCGGCTCATGAATGTTAAAAAATACAATGAAACTTTGTTGATATTGTATTTTAAGCTTTCAGCTCAAAGGTTTCGGAAAAGTAATTATCCATTCAGGGTCGGGATCACCAGCCTTGCATTTTTAAACATTTCATTAATTACTAAAGTTTAAATCCGAAATAACTTGATCCACTAAAAAAACAACTACAACAATAAAATATTAATGACATCTATCTAATACAGAAACAAAAAAATTATAAGTAATAAATGTAAAACTTACGAATAGTTAGTAATTAATCACATCTCACAAACACAGCAATAGATCCAAAATTCAAGCGTTTTTGACGGTTGTTCATCAGAACTCATTAGTCACTTTTGTTGTATAATTTTGGTGAGTTGTTGAACATGGTAAAGTTGCGCACTGCACGGTTGAACGAGCAGACTGCGCGGCGGCGCGCGTCGGGACGCCTCGACTGCTACAGTGGAACTGGAGGCCGTCGCGGTGGGCGGCCCGACCGCGCGGGCTTTCAGCTTCACCTTTCAGGTACAGGCCTAGTTGTCGCGCCACCTAATTTTTTTGCGATCACCGAATTTTGACTTACCTTATGTATATGCAAGTAAAGCGACCTACAAACGATGCAATTTGTCACACGGCTTGCTATAGATCAGACAGCAATACATTTAGAAGGTTTGTAAACCTCACCATGGCGACGTCGCTAGAAAGAAGCACATCCGTCTTCCATTTTTTTTAATAACTTTAACAATGGTTACGTTCTATAATTGGCAGGTTTCAAGACCAAAAATAATAATATTTTTTTTGTATATTTATTGTACTTTTATATTCATACTAGCTGTTGCCCGCGACTTCGTCCGCGTAGAACTTATACTTAGAAAATATAATGCAAACAAACTTCTACTTACCATCTTAAGGGATGATTTCCGAGGCAAAAACTATTCTATATCCTTCGAAGGGTCTCAAATTATCTCTATACCAAATTTCATCTAGGTACATGGATTTTATCCAAACTTTCACCCCCTATTTCATACCCTTAGGGAATGATTTTCGGGATAAAAACTATCTAATGTCATTCTTCGGGACTCAAACTACCTTTATACCAAATTTCATCTAAACGGGATTCATCCAAATTTTCACCCCCATTTCACCCCCTTAGGGAGTGATTTCCGGAATTAAAACTATCCTATGTCCATTCCCAGGACTTAACCTATATCTACACCAAATTTCATCAAAATATATTACATCCAAATTCCCCCCCCCTTTTTCACCCCCTTAGGGGATGATTTCCGGGATAAAACCTATTATATGTCCTTCCCCGGGACTCAAACTATTTATATACCAAATTGCATCTAAATCGGTGCAGCGGTTTAAGTAGCTCCATACAAATTTCCACCCCCAATTTCAGCCCCTCAGATATAAAAACTACCCTTTATCCTTCCCCGGGGCTCAAACTATCTGTATACCAAATTTCATCTAAATCGGTTCAGCGGTTTAGGCGTGAAGAGGTAACAGACAGACAGACACACTTTCGCATTTATAATATTAATATGGAATTATGGATTATTAGTATGGATAGTATGGGTTCTTTCCGCTTGTCTTCCAAATAGAGGTGTAGCTGTAGACTCACTTCAAAAGAAAGAAGAAACGAAAAACTCATTCAAATATCTCAAAAAATTACGAAGCTACAACCGTTTTAATGTCGCTTGTTAGAGTGAGAAAACGATCAGGGACCGTGACGTCACGATCCTCGAGCGTCGTAGTAAAAAACAATCGTTTCATTATAAAGGTGCGTTTTGCGGAAAAGAGACGCAACAAACCCCCTCTTAAAACTTTATGCTTACACTTATAACTTAGTGATTACCTATACGAGTATAGCCTCTTGCGTTGTTTTTTTCGAGATAATACAACATTATGATTATTTTGTTTAGTGTCTACATCCCTATTTTCGATAAGATAAGATAAAATAAGATTTCTTTATTGTCAGAACTGTGTACATTTAGTTGTTTTGGGTAAAATAAAGTCCAACAGCTTGCCCATTTCGGACGTACAATATTAAACTTAAAGCTAGTCAAATATACTACTTAAAACAATAACAACAATAGTATTTCCAAATAATTTTAACCATATTCACACATAAAATATTAATTTAGATCTATCCGACATCCGTATTTTCTTTTAAACCACGAACTTCGGAATTCGAAAATATTCGGGTATCTCTATCTCTATCGCACTAACAAATGACAGGAATGCAGATATACGAACTTCGAGTTTCGGTTTTTCGTGGTTTGGCTGAATACGCAAAGAGCGCGCGCGCGTGCCATTCAAAAAAACCAAGTTTATATTGTTCGAATTTGTTGTGACATTTGTACAAACTACACCTTAATTCGACATTTGCGCATATAAGTTCGCATATCAAAATCGATTAATTTTATATTTGCTTTTGGTACCTATGTGTCTCGTCAATGTATATCGTAGACGGGATTAAAATTATTAATAGGCGAAAGAAAGGCAAAGAAATTCCGCCATTTTGTCCGTAGTATTTCTTATTAGTCTGTGATTTTGACGTTTCTTTTAGCTGACAGATGTGGCGGCGATATACTTTAAGAATAATAAATGAAAAATTAAATGAAGTCGTATATTACGGAAAATAAATTAATTGTCGCATTCGGATAAAAACTATCCTAAGTTGCAGCTGGAATAATAATGTACCTATATAAAATGTTTCATATTTTTCCGTTCATGGGATGCTGAGAACATTCGAACCGCGCAAAGCTTAGTTTCAAACTGGCTGATTCTTTTTTTAATTTAGAGATTTATTATAAGTGGAGATTGTAAAAAACCTAATCCAAGAACGGTAATAAATGAAGAGATAATAATAAAATAATAATGGGGTATACGAGTTAAATTAAGATTTTTTTTGTTAAAAATAATAACTTTCGACTTCTTTGTTTCTTATTATTAGCTTTTATCTTTCTACTTTGTTTAAGTCACATCTTACAAGTCTTCCCCTGGGTAAGGCCCCCAGAGAGGCTATCCCGTAACACATCAGTTACTGAACACACTAAATACAGGCAAAAAAGGTAAGAAAAAAAAACTAACAAGTCAAGTTTGAAGACCTTCCCGAAGGCCAATCGAGTTGAAAGTCTGTTCACATTACACCATGACAATGCAATACAATGGTACCATTAAAGAAAGTGTCCAGCTTAAAAAAGCGGCCAAGTGCGAGTCGGTCTCGCACATGAAGGGTTCCGTAAAATAAATTGCGGTTTACGATTTATGACATATAAAAAAAAGGTATCCCCTTGGATCGCATAATGGTTTTTAGACTAATGCAGTTTCGCATGTGTTGTGGTTTGGCATAATAGTACTTTCGCATAGTAATATTATGGCCTACTGTTTTTCTGGCATACTACGCTATTAGCATAATTTTAGCTAGACTAATGTGTATTGGCCGAATATACATTAGGCATACTATTGTTTGGGCTAATAATTAGTTGGTATATCTGTCATTTTCCATAATTTCAGTTGTCTAAATGAATGAAGCTGGTCAAAATACCTAAAATGATATTATTAGTTTTTCCGCTATTTTATAAAATAAAAAATCTCGAAGACGAAAGCGGGAGCAAAGCTGGGTGGGCATTAAATATTTATTTGGCAAAACCGACTCGGATCGCGGATAGGTTAGAAGACGGAAGCGGGAGCAAAGCTCCCGCTTTCGTCTTCGAGGTTATTTTTTTTATAAAAGAACGGAAAAACCTTTTATTAAAACTTATTAGTAGTAAGTAGAAGTATTAGGCAATTTACTACTAAGTAAACCATAGGCTAAAATCTAAATTTTTAGATTTTAGGGATTTTGAACGTAGGTTATTTAACGTTAGTTTTTTTTTTAATTTTAGACATTGTGATACGTACCTACCCCTTTTAATATGATAATAGCGTTATGCATTTTGATATGATGTCAATTGATTATTATGGGTATTCATGTTTATGCTTTTTGTTATTAGTTTTAATGAGGGTTATGCTTTCTGTATTTATGCTTTTTAATAATATGCATAAAAAATTATGCGAAATGTGACTTATGCATATCTTATTTTCGGCGTAAAGTAATTATGCGTAACTATATTAGTATTAATGATTTTATGCCTCTCAATAGTAAACCAAAAAAAAACTACTAACTAGATCTCGTTCAAACCAATCGGTCGACACATCGAATCCTCCTTCGAATATAAAAATATAATTAAATACAATAACTTTGCTGGCACCAGGCAGGCCGTAAGCTTGTTTGCCACCATCGTTGTATTAAAAAAACACCATGCTTGAAAAATCTGTATCATATTTTTTTTATCGAATTTGTTCTAGCTTTAAGTCCGAACAGGAATATTATTGAACGAGCGAGCGAAGCGAACGAAGTTCTCCGTTTCAGCTTGGGCAAACATTTCAATTACTTAGAATCTATTCATAGTTAACGACTGCACTGGACACCTAATGCAAAGTGATCTACTCTAAGTCTAAGCCATCTGAAGATTACTCCTCTCTGCTATTCATTTCGCAGGATAACCCCCTGCTGCTTGCGGCAAGTAAAACGGTGGCAGCGATCCTGCTTGTCAATCCTGCACGGATTTAAAGAAGCTGAGTCATCTTGGCAGAAGGAACCGGCAACAGATTGATATTTTTATGTTTTTTGTGACATTGTCAGATCATCAGCATATACTACTTACGTATTTTTGTCAATTTCCGTTATTTGCAAGGGGACATAGTTTAGATCAAATAAAGTTAATTTCTCCAAGACAGTAGTATCTAAACTCTTACTGTTATCAATATATTCAATATTTTAATTTAATCAGTTTTGCAGATTTAACCAGTGTAAATGGCTCTTAACTGTGACATCATAGTTAAAACCTTTTAAATTTTGTATGGTACTACAATAAGGTTTACAAAGTGAGTTCGTTCCATATTAGGCATGTGTTTCAAGTACATTGTATAATAAGACAATAACCGTTAATGCTACATTAAATTATCCCTTCAACTGTGGCGAAAAAACATGGCCACCTACCCCTGTCTGTGGACCCCTCTGGTAAAATTCATTTGGTAAAATTGAATTTTCATCAGTTTTTTTAACTAATTACAGGCAAAATTTTAGGTAAAACACAATCTGTATTAAATTATTTAACTGCAACTACTTATATATCATTACTACACTATAGTCGTATTAAGGCTATCTAACCGGCCTTATATTTTGGTAATTTTGAATATATTAGAAAAAAAGCTGGTAATATTTTATATAACAGTTTATTAGGCAGGCGTCCGATGTTTCACCCAATAGAATTTAATCTCATCTGAAAAATGTTATTTAAATTAATATACCATGTCGGGAAGGTCAAGAAAATATGAAGATTTCTTCCTAATTTATAATATAAACCTTCGCATTGACATAAATCCCACCTGAATAGATTTATTTTCTCGAGGAGTCCACAGAAACCATCTGACGTTTGTCACATTTGATACAATTTTATTAACCTAGCCAGGCCAAACCAGCCAAGGAACCCTGACTTCATATCCTCAGAATCCACAAACAATTTTTACTATGCAAAACTATAAGGATGCCCAGGCCGCCGCGCCGTCGCGCCTCCCCGTCAACCGTCGTCGTGTCAACGAGTGGCTGTCAATATGTATTAATAAACATTATTAGTGTGTTGCGTATTATAAGTGGATAGGGAAGAATAATATTAACGCGCCGGTGTGTATATGCCAGTTTTGTAATAAGTCGTAGAACTATAACTATTTGGTTTAGGTACATGCTCAACTTTGCTGCTTTATTTTTATACTACATTTTTATATTTGCAACTGTAAGTTTTTCTTACTTCTGAACATATTAGGATCCACTTCAAACCAAATAAATATGGCTCCTCCCCTGTCTGTGCCTCTGGATAACTCCGTGCAGTGCCCTCATTGCCCCCAGTTGCGTTCTTTTAAAAACCTGAGGGGACTAAACATCCATATAAGTCGTGTTCATGTTAACCATACGCAGCCATCTGCTCCAATACCTTTCAATACCACACAAACAACCCAAATACGACAAGATCATAATACCCTAGCTCTACCTGGTGATATAAATGCTCCAGCAGCGCCCCTTGGGATTTCGGGTATTACTTCTCAAACGTAACATGCGAATGTTAGTCTTAACTACTTACCAACTTTAAAGTCCAGCATTCGAGTATTTATCATATTCCCAAGGGTGCAAGATGTTTAGCTGCCGGTAATTGAAGATCGTTTGCATTCGAACAGTGTCGAAAATTGGTTTACTTTACTGTCTTTCTCTTTTTCAGCCTTGACGGTACCAGATACGTCTGAAAAGAAATCATTGACATCTAAGTTAAGAATAATATCAATGACTCTAATTTGTACTTCCCAGTTTCACAGTCCCCAATAAAACGAGCTTCAATATATCGTTCTATTGAAGCCAAAGTACACGACGGAGTAATCTTTTCTTCTCAGGCAGTGTAATACAGTCGCAAGTCGGTGCCCAGCAGGGCCCCTGATATTTTGTCTCGGCATTCAAAAGATCATTTCTGGATTAAAAGCGCCTTAAATGTGTGGTATCTCGATGATGGCACTATTGGAGGAAGCCCAGAAGTGGTCTTAAAGGACTTGAAAACATTGATACCTGCCTTGAAGAAAATTGGCCTTGAAATAAACCCGTCTAAGTGTGAGTTTTATACTTGCAGTGTTTTAGACACAAACTCTCTCGCAGAAATCGAGTCACTTTTACCAGGCATTAGACAAATACAGGAGCATTCTTTCAATTTACTGGGCGCTCCAATTTTCACCGAGGGCGTTAGATCAGTCCTTCAAGCCAAAAGATAAGCACTTTCGTTGGCACAGGAACATTAGGCACAATTGTCGGGACATGTTTCTCTCATCCTGCTGCGAAACTGCTTTGCTTTGCCTCGGATGGTGTACATGTTACGGGCGTCTCCAACTTGGTTTTATGACGATGTCTTGAAATCGTTTGACGACAGTGACGACACTATTAAATCTTGTTTAGAGTCAATACTCAATGTGAGTTTAGACGACAAACAGTGGTGCCAGGCGGCTCTGCCAGTTCGATACGGTGGCTTAGACGTGCGTCGGATCCAGGACATAGGCCTAGTAACCTTTTTAGCGTCGGCACATGGTTCGTCGGATCTTGTTGCTCGAATATTATCTATTGATGGCAGCAGCATTCGAGTTCCATTCGTTACCGAGGCCCTGGCTAAATGGGCGACACTATGTCCGTCCAACGATCACCCGGATAACTTGGCGGTCCAAAGAGGATGGGACGACATTCTCTGTAAGCAAACATATGCTCAATTGTTGAGTGATGCCTCGAGGACCGACTTAGCACGCTTCAAAGCTCTCACAAAGCCCGAATCCGGTGCATGGCTACATGCATTGCCTTCCCCTCAACTCGGCACTCTGCTCGACAACGACTCCCTGAGGATAGCAGTTGCTTTAAGGCTGGGGAGCAAGGTATGCGAAGCACACCGATGCGTTTGTGGGGCAATAGTGGAGGAGGATGGCCACCACGGGCTAAGCTGCAAAAGATGTGCGGGTCGGTTCCCTAGACACCATTCTATTAATGAGATCGTGCGTCGTGCTATGGTGTCGGCCAACGTACCGTGCATCCTAGAGCCCCCGGGTCTGTCTCGGACTGACGGGAAAAGACCGGATGGGTTGACGTTGGTTCCTTGGCAGAGAGGGCGTTCTCTTCTATGGGATGCCACTTGTGTTAGAACATTTGCAGCGTCCCATCTAAAATACACCATTAAATCTGCTGGTTCCGCGGCTGAAAATGCCGCCAAGTTCAAACACACCAATGCCTTGGAACCACGTAGGTTGGCTTTTCAAGGAGTTGGGCAGACGTTTAAGGGAGAGGGGTCTTGACCCCTGCTCTGAGTCATGGCTCGTCCAACAGGTCTCAATTGCTGTTCAGCGAGACAATGCCGCAAGCATTTTGGGGACCTTTGGTTCGGACATGACGCAGAGCGGGATTTAGTTTTACTTTATACTTTTTCGACTTATTTGTACCTAAGTATGTATTTTATTGTAATAATTGTTTTGTGAATAAAAAAATTATAACTCATATAATTTATATTATATTAGCACAATAAAGAAAGTAAATATTAAAATTAAGTAATAATTAAGTACGAAATTAACAAGTGTGGCATTAACAACTCATCAGATGTAAATATTCGTCAAATTATCTAAGTAAGAATTAAATACGAAAATATAAAAATTGTGTCACAATGACAATTCATCATAATACATTTCTTATTTCATATAAAATCTCTTCTTATGGAATACATTTGGTAATTATCACATTAACTCTAAGCGACCAATGCAAACTTATTCGCGTAAGCGAATTCTCACAGAAAGGCTTATTATGAGAATTATTTATCGAGTATATCGGCTCTAGGGTATTTGCTAATAGTACATTATGATACAAGTGAGCTATGTTGATCATTACATCAGAGGCGGAATTGTCACGCGAACCGCAGGTGAGCGTGATAATAGAGCCGAGGATGTAATTATCAAAGCTCACGCGTGTCATACGACGTTTTTCAACACATTTGCGAGGAAAAAATCCTTTTCATAAAATGAAAATGTTACAGGCTCCTAAGTTGTTTCCTTTAGTTATTGATGACAACAGGTTTTTACTCACATACATTTGCACATCTCCAAGAATGTACAGTGGCGTCAATTCTATTTATCACTTTTCTATTCACCACGAGTCAACATTTCTTATAATAACCAAACACGCATCATCAATGTTTACAAATATTTGTGAAATTACTTATAATGGCGCGCAACAATTTTTTTTTTCTAATCAGCCAATAAAAAATAAAATAAATATTTTGTTATTCAATATAAATTCATGTAAAATGTTATCAAAAGTAAATTGTTTTACTAAATTAAACGTTTCTATATCATAACCAAGAAGAAATAATCAATTAATCCTCAAGAAGGATTGAATTTGTTTATTCGAGTAAGAATCCATTTGCCGAGAATTGATTTGAAATTGGTTTGTCACGTGATATTTTGGGAAAACTATTTTTCTCAAATTAATCTAGTTTATACACGTTTATTCTAGGAAAGGGGGAATTTGGCGTCATGGCTCGTCCAACAGGTCTCAATTGCTGTTCAGCGAGACAATGCCGCAAGCATTTTGGGGACCTTTGGTTCGGACATGACGCAGAGCGGGATTTAGTTTTACTTTATACTTTTTCGACTTATTTGTACCTAAGTATGTATTTTATTGTAATAATTGTTTTGTGAATAAATAATTGATTACTCATATAATTTATATTATATTAGCACAATAAAGAAAGTAAATATTAAAATTAAGTAATAATTAAGTACGAAATTAACAAGTGTGGCATTAACAACTCATCAGATGTAAATATTCGTCAAATTATCTAAGAATTAAATACGAAAACATAAAAATTGTGTCACAATGACAATTCATCATAATACATTTCTTATTTCATATAAAATCTCTTCTTATGGAATACATTTGGTAATTCTCACATTAACTCTAAGCGACCAATGCAAACTTATTCGCGTGAGCGAATTCTCACAAAAAGGCTTATTATGAGAATTATTTATCGAGTAAATCGGCTCTAGGGTAAATACCCTAGAGCCGAACATAGCTCACTTGTATCATAATGTACTATTAGCAAATGCTAATAGTACATTATGATACAAGTGAGCTATGTTGATAATTACATCAGAGGCGGAATTGTCACGCGAACCGCAGGTGAGCGTGATAATAGAGCCGAGGATGTAATTATCAAAGCTCACGCGTGTCATACGACGTTTTTCAACACATTTGCGAGGAAAAAATCCTTTTCATAAAATTAAAATGTTACAGGCTCCTAAGTTGTTTCCTTTAGTTATTGATGACAACAGGTTTTTACTCACATACATTTGCACATCTCTAAGAATGTACAGTGGCGTCAATTCTATTTATCACTTTTCTATTCACCACGAGTCAAAATTTCTAATAATAACCAAACACGCATCATCAATGTTTACAAATATTTGTGAAATTACTTATAATGGCGCGCAACAATTTTTTTTTCTAAACAGCCAATACAAAATAAAATAAATATTTTGTTATTCAATATAAATTCATGTAAAATGTTATCAAAAGTAAATAGTTTTACTAAATTAAACGTTTCTGTATCATAACCAAGAAGAAATAATCAATTAATCCACAAGAAGGATTTAATTTGTTTATTCGAGTAGGAATTCATTTAAATAAATAAATAAATAAATAAAAACAAACCTGTATAACCCGGTCAATTTAAGAATGCGCCGAGTCCATACCTTGCTGCAAGGTGCTAACGTGTCTTAATCGGGATATAAACAAAACTACACGAGTGTCGTAATGTTATTAAACACGCGTGTGTAATACCCAGGATTATGAGCCTATAAGCGGCACAATAAGAGGCACGTTACGAGCAAATGTGTTGAAAATGATATTTACGTCATACCTGGCCATAAAGTAGGAATTACCGCACGCTATGCGTGCGGAAAACCCCACTTCCTAGCCAGATAGAGGCGGTAATAAAGAAAGCCTCAGAGCGCATATTTATCACCCTTGCCTTCGGCTCGGGCGTCAAATACCTGCGATCTGAGACATTCTTTGTTTAACCGCCCTAGGTAAGTAATGTACTAATTTCTACTCCTGTACCGTTATCTGTCATGTATATAGGCTGTAGTTCAAATACAATGACACCACTAATAAGTCGGCGAAAAACTCTATGCTCTATGGCCCAAAAACGCACTGTTTAGCGTACTTTTTTGGTTGATACATTTTTCATAAAAGCACTGTTTAACTTTTTTTTAAATCGGCCGCTAGTGCAGTGGTGCCAACTTCATAAACAAATATTTCGAAATAAAAGTATTTATTTACGATTTAACATTTGTATATTATAAATTATTTACTACAATTATAATAAATCATCATCTATTGTGTGTTAAATTACATGTTTTATGAATTCTTGGTATTATTTATAAAAATAAACAGTTCGAATTCGGCCCAGGTCCGGATTCGGTTTGGTTCGGATGGCAAGTGCAAACAAATTAAAAACAAAACAAAGCATAAGCAAGAGCTGTCACATTTCCGATTTCCCACCAAAATACAGTTCAAAATTAAAAGACGAAAGATGATAAACTATTAGTCCTAAACTATTAAGATTTTATTCGCGTTTGTGAAGACAAAAGTGTACGTTCCTTTTAAAATGGTCGTAGAAATTTATAACTGCACTCCTGAAGAAATTGCGTGAGTAGCAAAAGTACGAATAGAAAACTTGCTGCCTGAAAAGTTAACTATTCTGTAGTCTGCTATTTATTTAAAATTTGTCGTAGAAAAAGTATTGTATGCAACGGTGTATAACTGGTCTAAAAACGCTCATGGCGTCTTTAATTGCGATGCTCGCCAAGGCTCGCATCGCAACCCACGCCACTCGCGTTTTAAGACCCTTCTTATACAACAGTTGCATAAAATACTATTATGTTAGTACCGCAGCGACGATTTCACATAAGATTGAGGTTACTTGTACGTGTACGTGATATCAACATGAGTCAGACTATATGAGACTAATCATTACTATAGGTATTTAACAGCTAACGTTATGATTGACTTATTTTTACGATATTCCCTCGAGAGCAGTTTCGACCGTTTACTTACGAAATTGAAAGTAAACATTAATTTGGGACGAAAAGAAATCCACCAATTTTCTTCTTCGCCGAACAAGTTCCTTTGAATAAAATGTCTAAGCAATGCCCAACCAATGTTGTATGGACTTGGTTTCCGTACCTACTTTTTCTAATTGTATCATACCTAATCGTATTGCCTTTACCTTTGATTTTTTCACCAAAATATCTAATAAAACCTATTTTATTTTCCTTTACTCACTAAGTGAGAACGTTTTTTTTTATTTTGATTGTCGTTATAGATATATGATATCACGTTCAAAAATGCTGTGAGTGTTTAAAATCCACTTTTCGCTTCTGAGATTCATGTTCGTAATATTGAGGTTTACAAGTAAAGTGCTCATTTTTGTTAATGTCAACTGCCACCCATTTAACTGGAAGGGGGAGGCCTCTCAGTTAAATAGTTATGGTTACTGTCGCGAATGATGGCAGTTGATGGTGCATCACTTCGCGATGACTTCACTTCTTTTGGTGGTTGGGAGTGTCGCGAATCATGGCAGCTGATGATATCGCGATGACTTTAACTCATGGTCGGACCGTGTGTGACCTTAAGGTGGTTCGATTGCCATACAAAACGTTATTTGACATTCGTAGGCGTGATATTTTAAGAAACTTATGTAACAAACTTTCATAAATTGGCTTCCCATTTGCGCCAAATTCCCCCTTTCCTAGAATAAACTTGTATAAACTAGATTAATTTGAGAAATTGGTTTGTCACGTGATATTTTGGGAAAACTATTTTTCTCAAATTAATCTAGTTTATACAAGTTTATTCTAGGAAAGGGGGAATTTGGCGCAAATGGGAAGCCAATTGATGAAAGTTTGTTACACAAGTTTCTTAAAATATCACGCCGTTAGCCTGCGAATGTCTAATAACGCCTGGTAAGGTTATGATATATTTGTGACTGTGGCTACCCACTACTAAGATTCTCAGCATTTATTATTTCTTTCTTCTCTTTTGCTTTATTGTTCGACTATAAATGTGTTTTATAATTAACGTATTATAACTCGATGTTTTATATCATTAGAATCATGAGCTCTGGGTAATGATATTGGTATATGTCTCATGCTAACTGAGTGTCTCAATAACCTGAAATTGCATCTGTTCTTAATGTCTCAATTAAGCCTATACTTATGTAGACAGGTACACTAGGTACTGTAACTTTATAACTCGCTACCCAAGTGAAACTACCCCGTTTTGCCACGATTAGGGTGTTATGTAAGGTAACGCTCTCTGTTAATGGTACTCCTTGATATTGAAGGATGTTAGTTCCCATAGTTTATCCCTGATGGTCTCGCGGAGGTGAGACACCACCATACTATCGCAGGAAGTTGTGCCGCGTTGTATGGTGGCTAGACCCGTGAGGAAGTTGTGAGTCACCCCCATTTACAATTACTGGAAAGGGCTGGGGCACGTGGGACCATCTGGGGGGCATCGCTGGAGAGCATGGTCACCGCGTGGTACGGTGAGTGGCTGTGGAACGGGAGTAATCGGGTCTGAAACTGATGCCTCCTTGGGAATGGCCCATGAGCTGCATAGGGATAGAGAAGAGAGACCTGTTAAGCAGGCAATAAAGGACAGCTTGAATGTAGAGACAACCTTGGAAGGCACCGATAGATTCGTGGAGAATTGCTTGATGAGAACTAGGTGGGCTTAGTAATACCTAATAACAAGACTGACTGACTATACCTGTAGATCCCATATATAATGACCTCTTTAATGTGATGTGATGACGCAATATATCCTAGTTGCTAATATGAAGTCATCTGAGACTGCTACTTGAGACTACTTGTATATAATCCTTTGTTTGTGAGAGCGAGTTTAGTATAAGCGGAGGTTCATAATTGCTCGGCCGATAGGCGAGAACATGATAACTTTCTCAGCACACCTATACAGCACACTTAAAGTGTGTGGCTAACCTCCTAATAGTGCAAAGGCTTGGTATCACGTTGAGACTTGTAGGGTGATTAATCTTATCATATGAGTGTGTGTGATGCGTGTGCTGAGTTCTAAGGCCTAAGTGACAGTGGCGTCATGGTTATACCTTTAACAACAGGTGGGGTGCGAGCCTCGTCGTGCCGGAGAGCGAAGCAGATATCCGTGGACTGCGTTGGATGTAATCATAGATAATTTACCTCCCCTACCTTTATAGGAGGTGCCTACCGGGCGTTTCAATAACAAGTCCGTTATAGACACACTAATCTATAATCAAAGTTCCACAATAGATGTAAGCGTATAGAAGCACAAGCACAATAAGATAGGAAGCACAGTTTATAGTTCAGAAGAAAGGAACACAAAAGAAAGCGAAGTAAATAAGAAATTGGCAAATTCACTACACTCGCGTAAGCTCGGCGCGGATAGGCTGCGGGACATGCATTCGCCGTCGTAGACATGGAAGCACTGCCGGGCGGCGCGCGCGCTGGGGCTCTCGCTCGCTCGACCGGTTTCGAGGAGTATGTCACATGCAGCAGCTATCCGCCGCGCGCGGCTATTTCGTGAATATTAACCGACTGCGTCTGAAGCGCGCGGGTTATTGGTTTTGTTCGGCTGGCCGCCTCACACTCCCCCACCGAGACCGTTGCTTGCTACGGTCGATAGTAGTCTGGAAATCGCACTGATCGACCGCTGCGCGTCTTTCTGGTGGTAGCAGGTTCAGTAGATGGCGGCATTGTATTGCCCGAGTTCTCGATGGGTCTGGAACTACTGGAGTCGTCATCTCTGGCCATATGTGCTGGTTTCAACCTGTCAATCGTAACGGTATTCTCCTTACCTTTTATATTGATTTTAAAGGTTTTGGTTCCTCGCTGTAGCACTCTATATGGGCCTGTGTATGGGGAAACTAAAGATCTTTTAGCAGGTCCCTGGCGCAGAAACACGTAGTCTGCGCTGTTAAGGTCTCTTGGGATGTAGAAAGGTTTGTGAGAGTGTCGGGTGCCTGGTGTCGGATGCAGCTTCGAAATATGGTCTCGAAGCCTGGCTGTGAAGTCAGCGTAGTCCACTGTGGTGCCCATCGTAGGCGAAAAGAACTCACCGGGTAGGCGCAGGGGTTCCCCATACACGAGTTCTGCTGCCGAAGACTGCACGTCGTCCTTCCAGGCACTGCGGATGCCCAGCAGCACCAAGGGTAAGACGTCAGTCCAGTGAGTGTTGGTGTGGCACATTATGGCTGCCTTTAATTGCCGATGGACCCGCTCGACCATCCCATTAGAGGCTGGATGGTAAGAAGTGGTGGGGTGGTGCTCGGCACCCAGGATAGCTGACAAGGCGCGGAACAGTTCAGACTGGAACTGTGCGCCCCTGTCGGTGGTGATCTTGTCAGGGCAGCCAAAACGAGCTACCCAGCCCGCGATAAAGGCTCGTGCGCAGGTCTCCGCCGTGATGTCAGGCAAAGGGTATGCCTCAGGCCAACGTGTAAAGCGATCGATGACCGTGAGGCAGTATCTGTAACCAGAAGAGTATGGTAATGGCCCTACGATGTCCATATGGACATGGGAAAATCTTTGAGATGGCGTAGGAAAGGGAGATATGGGAGAGGTTGTATGGCGCGAGATTTTGTTTCTCTGACAATCTGCGCATTCTCTCGCCCACTGGCGGCAATCTCTATTTATTCCTGGCCAAACGAATCTTTGTGTCACCATTCTGACAGTGGCTTTGACACCTGGATGGCTCAGTCTGTGCATAGCATTGAACACTGGTCGTCGAAAAGCATCAGTGATGTATGGCCTTGCGTTATCTGTCGAGACGTCACAGTACAATTGTGCTTGCGTATCTGGCAATTGGATCTTCTTTAAATTGAGTCCTGACCCACGCTGTTGCAGGTCCTTCAATTCAAGGTCATCGTTTTGCGATCGTGACAAGGCTTCGTAGTCAATAGGTCCACTTATCTCCTCCACTCTGGATAATGCGTCCGCTACAACATTGTCTTTCCCCGGTACAAATCGTATGTCGGTACTGAATTGGGAGATGAAATCTAGGTAACGGAACTGTCTTGGGGAACATTTTTCTCTCGCCGAAGTGAACGCAAACGTCAGAGGCTTATGGTCCGTATAGATAATAAATGGTCTGGCTTCGACCATGTGACGAAAATGTCGTATTGCGTCGTATATAGCCAGCAGCTCCCTGTCATACGGACTGTACTTTTTCTGCGCTGGTTTGAGGCGTCGAGAGAAAAATGCGAGTGGTTCCCACGATCCTTGTGATGATGCACGCTGTTGCAGCACCGCTCCGATTGAGACATCTGAAGCATCAGTGTGGATGGCCAGCTCGACATCGGTCTGTGGATGAGCTAGAATGGCGGCTTTGGACAGCCCTTCTTTGCATGCTGTGAATGCTTCCAACATCTCCGGCGTCATCTCAATCTCTTGCATTGCCTTCTTCTTCGGTCCGCTCAAAACGGTGTTCAGCTGTGATTGCATAGCTGACGCCCCTGGAACGAACCTTCGGTAGAAGTTGAACATCCCTAGAAATCTACGGAGTTCTCTGACATTCTTGGGAACAGGGTAGTCCAGAATCGCCTGCACCTTGGACTGGAGTGGTCGGATACCGTCTGCTGACACTTCATGGCCGAGAAAGGTGATTGATGGTACACCGAACTCACATTTTGCAGTGTTGATGACGATCCCATAGTCTGCCAGTCGCTGGAATAACTCACGCAGATGCTCTTGATGTTCCTCTTCATTTGCGGAAAAGATCAAGATATCGTCCAAGTATCCGTAGCAGTAATCCAGGCCTCTCAGTGCTTCATCTATAAAACGTTGAAAGGTCTGCGCCGCATTGCGTAGACCGAACGTCATATAAGGAAACTGAAATAGGCCGAATGGCGTGACTATGGCGTTTTTAGGGATATCAGCTGGATATACCGGAATCTGGTTATAGGCTTTCACCAGGTCGACCTTGGAGAAAACCTTGCTCCCCGACAGCTGCTGCGTGAAATCCTGTATGTGCCTTATTGGGTACTTATCTGGGATAGTGCGCACATTCAGGGCGCGGTAATCACCGCATGGTCGCCAGCCGTCATCCTTCTTAGGTGCAAGATGAAGCGGAGACGACCATGGACTCTCAGATCTAACTGCTGTACCATTTTGAAGCATAGCCTCGAACTCTTTCTGAGCGATCTTGAGACGATCCGGTGGAAGTCGTCGAGGTCTGCCTGACACGGGCGGTCCAGGCGTGGTGCGTATATGGTGCATTGTATTATGCTTGGGCACTGCAGTGGTACCTGCTGGGCGGGTGATGGCCGGGTACTGGCGTAATATTTCAAGGTACCTGGAGTCTCCTGTCATCACCTTCACTGAAGATATGGCCTCAACCACTGGCTGCGCTGGTGCGTTAACGGTGAGCGTGGTATTGCTGTCGATCAGGCGCTGGTTTCTGCAATCAACCAATATATTATAATGGGACAGAAAGTCAACCCCTATGATCGGTTTTGACACGTCGGCAACCACGAAGTTCCAGTCGAACGCTCGGCGCAGTCCTAGATTGAGTTGTAGGTGAACCGAGCCATACGTAGGTATAATTGTGCCGTTTGCTGCAAACAATTCATAATTTGTCTTTTTACGTGTCCCTCTAAGTGCTGTGCGCGGGTACACGCACAAGTCCGATCCTGTGTCAACTAGGAAAAGTATCTTAGAGGTATTGTCCACTACAAATAGGCGGCCCGGTTTAGAATGGCAGTCGTTGGCCGCTACTTCCGGCTGCCGTCGAAGTTTTCCGCTGCCGGATGAGTGCAGGGTCTGGTACAGCGTGTCGATCGGTCACCGAACCTGTTGTGGTACCAGCAAATTGATGGATCCCAGCGCCTGGAGGGTGAACGATTCCGTTGCCGACTAGCAGATGGAGTCCTATTCCTACTACGGCGGCTGTATTGAGTGCTTGCCCTTGAACAGTGTGCTTGGCTATCAAATGAAGCCTTTAATGAAGCTATTTCCTTCGTCAGGTCCGCCATTTGCTTCGCCATTTCCATGACGTAATTGTCTCCGCCCAACGCACAAACTTGGGGCGCCTGGGGTACAATGTCATGTACCTTATCCGCTAAATCAGCTAATTCGTCTAATGTAGCACTTACTTGAGATGCAATCACTGTTTGCAGGCTGCTAGGTAATCGACTGGACCACACAGTTTTCAAAAAGTCTTCCGTTACAGATTTGCCGGCTAACGTACGAAGATGTCTTAAAAACTGCGACGGTTTTCTTTCCCCCAGTTCTTCGTGCTTCATTAATTGCAACACTCTTTTTTCTTGCGACGCCGATAGCCGCGATATAAGCACATTTTTTAACCTCGCGTATTTGTTTTCAGCTGGAGGGTCCGTAATTATATCTTTTACTTCCACAACGTATTGGTGTTCTAACTGCGAGATGACGTAGTTGAATTTTGTCAGATCACTCGTAATGCCGGACAAAAAGAATTGAGATTCCATTTGCGTAAACCAAAATTGCTGGTTCCTCTGGCCAAAATGGCGGTGCGCGCACGGAAACTTTAAATACGGAGCCGTTACCCTCCGCACCGTTAACTTGCAAACCACCGGTCCCGTCAATGGGCCCAGGTGCATCACTTCCACTAATTCCACCTGTTGCCATGTTATTTGCCACTTAAAAAAAAACAAAATGTTCACTTGCGTTATAGTTCAAAGTCTAGGGTCACCAGTATAGGAGGTGCCTACCGGGCGTTTCAATAACAAGTCCGTTATAGACACACTAATCTATAATCAAAGTTCCACAATAGATGTAAGCGTATAGAAGCACAAGCACAATAAGATAGGAAGCACAGTTTATAGTTCAGAAGAAAGGAACACAAAAGAAAGCGAAGTAAATAAGAAATTGGCAAATTCACTACACTCGCGTAAGCTCGGCGCGGATAGGCTGCGGGACATGCATTCGCCGTCGTAGACATGGAAGCACTGCCGGGCGGCGCGCGCGCTGGGGCTCTCGCTCGCTCGACCGGTTTCGAGGAGTATGTCACATGCAGCAGCTATCCGCCGCGCGCGGCTATTTCGTGAATATTAACCGACTGCGTCTGAAGCGCGCGGGTTATTGGTTTTGTTCGGCTGGCCGCCTCACCTTAATAGGTAGGATTCCAATTATCCCTCCTATGATCATATTTGAACCTTTTGCGGCGCTCTCTAATTTTTAGGGTTCCGTACCTAAAGGGTAAAACGGGACCCTATTACTGAGACTCCGCTGGCCGTCTGTCTGTCTGTCACCAGGCTGTATCTCATGAATCGTGATAGTTAGACTGTTGAAATTTTCACAGATGATAAATTTATGTTGCCGCTATAACAACAAATACGAAAAAACAGAATAAAATAAATATTTAAGGGGGCTTTCAACAACAAACGTGATTTTTTTGCCGTTTCTATAGATAATGGTACGGAACCCTTCGTGCGCGAGTCCGACTCGCACTTGTCCAGTTTTTTACTATTGGGCAGGTACCTATATGAAATATTCACGGTAGTAGATTATAATATATTAATGAAATTAAAAAGGACCTAAAACTATCACGGTTAAGCTGCCTGCATTACAAGTCAACGAGTAATAGTCGACCAACTTGAAAAAAGTAATTGGAAAAACAAACTTTCAAAGAAATTCCATTGAAAATTATGTAAATAGATGCAGTTAATTATCATCATCATCATCATCATCATCATAAAGCCGAAAGACGTCCGCTGCTGGACATAGGCCTCCCCTAAAGAGTGCCAAAATGACCGGTCCTGCGCCACCCGCATCCAGCGGACTCCCGCGACCTTTATCAGGCCGTCAGTCCACCTTGTGGGGGGCCTACCCACGCCGCGCCTTCCGGTACGTGGTCGCCACTGGAGAACCTTTCCGCCCCAACGGCCATTGGTTCTACGTGCAATGTACCACCCCGCCCAGATGCAGTTAATAGGTGAGTAAAACTGATAGTAAATACAAGTTAATAAAATATGTCGGGTTATTGAAAAATATAATTATAAGACGATCGAACGGTATGTTGCCCGCAGTCTACCGTGTGCTACAGAAGAGGGTTTGTTTTTTAATAACCCATTGTAGTTGGCGGTTATCCGCACGGTGCGGTGCGGTGCCTGCTCGTGAGGTTTTAACTATTTGTTTAGTTATCGTGTTCGTATGTAGAACAGCTGCTAGACCGTGAACTCAATATGCCCATAGTTTTAAACCAAAAAAAGCGGCCAAGTGCTAGTCGGACTCGCACATGAAGGGTTCCGTTAAATAAATTGCGGTTTACTATTTATGACGTATTAAAAAAAAACTACTAACTAGATCTCGTTCAAACTAATTTTCGTTGGAAGTTTGCATGGCAATGTACATTATATATTTTTTTTAGTTTTATCATTCTCTTATTTTAGAAGTTACAGGGGGGGGGGACACACATTTTACCACTTTGGAAGTGTCTCTCGCGCAAACTATTCAGATTAGAAAAAAATGATATTAGAAATCTCAATATCATATCTCAATATTTTTACCCCCAAAATTTATTGTTTTATTCTATTTTTGTGTGAAAATCTTAATGCAGTTCACAGAATACATCTACTTACCAAGTTTCAACAGTAATAGCTCTTATAGTTTCGGAAAAAAGTGGCTGTGACATACGGACGGACAGACAGACAGACATGACGAATCTATAAGGGTTCCGTTTTTGCCATTTGGCTACGGAACCCTAAAAAACTCCCTTTTTACATAGGTACGTTTTACATACTGTGACGGACGGACATTTACGGAACCCCACACTGCGTGTCGCCCGACATTCACTTGGCATACACCTATCCTCCTAGCTTTATTCCCGGTTGTGCCCCTAAAGGAGCCCGGGGTCTGCTTTGACATACACCTATATCAAAATGTAAATATAAACACTAAAGTATTTTTTGACTGAATTTTATTGTTGATATTTTAAGTATCAAGATTTTCAGAGAATCTTGATACTTTAGAAAAATATGATACTGTTGAATAATATCATCACGTAACAGCATGCCCCATTATAGTACTGAATGCGGATATATAATAGTAAGACATGATTACAGGCGAATCTTTCACACGCAGCACACCCAGCAAGACGTGAATGAGGGTCTCGGGTGCGTGCTGAATGCGTCTAGACGTTATTGTGTTATACAACTGAAGCAGCCCCTAGTTTATAGAGGCTGAGTGCCGAAGACTTCAGATTATTTTCACTCGTTTTTGCAAAGCCGGGAAAACTTATGGAGTAATTCCGTTTCACTTGATAACATTAGCTCTACGGTAAACAAGGAAAATACGTATAATACTATTTACGTTTAACTTGGCAACTTTTATTTTTCTTTTGTTACTATTGCTTACACAAATTTAGTCAGTCGGATACATTTTTAAATATTCATTTTTACTACTGGCGTTACGGTGTACGATTTTTAAACGATGAAGACAAGATAATTTTTTTTTTTTTTTATTTTCATTAAAATTGTCCCTTTCACATAAGAAAAGGATAATGCGAACAATCTTAAAAATGCCTAATTATCTTAACTGTACAGCAGCTGGTATTCACAGTGTAGTCACCAGGCCCCGAACCTTCCGGAGCCTCCGTTGAATTTAAGATATTCCATACCTGAGACGAACTGTGTCGGTTCAAAGTGCCTACACGTGGCTGTTTCGTAGCGGGTGTATAAAGGCTTATGAATTCTTATATGATTCTCGACGCGACCTCCGTCGACCGGCTCCGAGCGCTCTTGGCTCGGTCTCAAGTCCCCTTCATTCCCCTATGTCTCGCTGGTAAATAATTGCGAAATAATTGTGCGCACTACTCCACCTTGACAATTATGTGCACTTTATTTGAAGGTGCTCCTAGTTTACGTCTCGCATCGTACAGGTTTAATTACTGCCGTATCATGTAAGTTCATTGCTGGCGGCTCACATAATGCGTATAGGTACTTTCATCGCTGCGGGGGCCTTTTGTCCAACTGTGCTTTACGTTAAGGTGGTTCGATTGCCATACAAAGCGTTATTTGACATTCGCAGGCTAACGGCGTGATATTTTAAGAAACTTATGTAACAAACTTTCATTAATTGGCTTACCATTTGCGCCAAATTCCCCCTTTCCTAGAATAAACGTGTATAAACTAGATTAATTTGAGAAAAATAGTTTTCCCAAAATATCACGTGACAAACCAATTTCTCAAATTAATCTAGTTTATGTAAGTTTATTCTAGGAAAGGGGGAATTTGGCGCAAATGGGAAGCCAATTTATGAAAGTTTGTTACATAAGTTTCTTAAAATATCACGCCGTTAGCCTACGAATGTCAAATAACGTTTTGTATGGCAATCGAACCCCCTTAAATCAGTACCGTATGGCAAAAGCGATGGAAATGGAAATGTTGATGTAGACAGTTATTTAATTTTAGCGGCTTTATTCGCGATGACACATCGCGTGCAAAGTTGCTGGTCTTAAAGAGGAGTTAGCAGTAATAATTTGAAATTGTAATGTTGAATATTATATACATTGTATGTCCCGTGTAATATCATACTGAACTCCCGGTTCCGTAAAAGTGCAGGAAGTCTACATAAATCAAACCTGTTTGTACAATATTTCATCAGCTCGAAAATATTTAATATATTTGTGCATGTATTGTTCTCAGTGATAATACTGATAATGAAGCCTGAGCAAAGTTCATTCCTGGTAGTAAACTTTAATTTAGTCGGGGTGTAAAAGCCGCTGCGGAAAGATAATAGCGGTTCTTAAAATAAAGCCTTTGTGTCATTATTATGACAACGCTCGCGACGACGGGCGCGCAGCTCCATTAACTATGAAATTGATTTAGAAATATTAAAAATAATAGGTTCTAAGCAACTGCTTTCATTTGCCTAAATTAACACAATTTGTATCGATATTCTAGTACCTAACCAGCTAACTTGAGGCAACATTCTGCGAGAATGTTGCCTCAAAAAGGAAAAGGAAAATTAACAAAATGCAGTTTGCTTTATTAAATAGGTAGAACGTAGGTTTTATTTTGATGCATTACTTAACAATGTTCTTGGAAATTTGAACAGATTTTTTTTTATGAAACAATATTTTGCGTGGATCCCAGCCTTTGCCAGGGTCCGCTTTCCTACTCGCTCTATAGCTACTCAGAACACAATACTTTTATAGGTATACACTTAGTTTAAAACGCAGCATGTAGGGTATCACGTCGTGGTTATAATTTGTAGAACGTTGGGTCGAATATTATTCTTCTACTAATATGGTGGGAATAGTAGCGGGCGTGCATCCAAAAGGACAATGTGCCGAAGCCAACCGCCACCGCACGCGACACGACCCGGGGCGTTGTTCTCAAAATAACGCGCGGCTACTGCGCTATTTGAAGTGTGTCGCTACTTGAATAATTTATAAGTCGCGCTCGTCTCAGAGTGCACTACATTTCCGTGGCTAAGCCTCGCCATACTCCCCGCCCATGTCAAATAAAGTACCTACCACTCGAGAAAATTAACTAAATACCTACGGGTGGCACATTTCAAATCCTGCTCAGTCAACGCTAATCCCCGGCTAAACGTAGTGAAACATTTAAGTTTCAATTACAAACTCAACCAAGAGCTTTAAAATGAATCCGTTTCATTTCAAGGTAGATGTGTAGATTTATTACATACTAAGAATATAGGGATTAAGCTCCTGACATAAATACTAAGTCAAGGAAGAAGCAATAGGCAACGGTTTCACGGGCTTTACACATTAAGGAAAACAAAATTTTCTCGGGTCGCATTTTTCCTCGGAGGATAAATACAATATATTGCGGCACTGAGGTGCCACAGGCAGCGCCTGAATGAGCACAATTAGCTGGTCCCGTGTCAGTTGCTGTGATGTGATCACCTCGTCACGTAACAAACGTGGAACTAGTGGTAGCGCAAATGAATTACATAGCCAGCCTTGTTTGTTACTACTAGTTACGGTAGTAAGTGAATAACAGTACGATAGTACATATTACTTACGATAAGCGGTAACTTAACTACTTGCTACACTTGCTTGGAAGCAGTAAAATGAAATGAACCTGACGAATTATAATTATAATTACGTTACTAAAACACGAATATTGTTCGTGTTTTACTAAAGTAGGTACCTAATTATAATTAAAAATACACTCAGAGCAAACGAAAACTGACAGACTCTGCCATATAAATAGAAACCCGATTTCAATGTTTTTGAGCTTATACGTACCTACCCACCTACTTATATTAGATCTGCATGCGTTAGTGAGTTTGCTCCTGTCACTCCACTCTCGCGATTTTCAGATGACATGACAATCACAGTATAAATAACTATAACTTAGAATAGTTGAAAAATCCCCGACATTTTCATTTCAAAGTTCAATATCTCAAAAACGGTTGAACCGATTTTGTTGAAACAAATCGGTCTATTCGTTTAGGAGCTACGATGCCACAGACAGACACATCCACACACCCACACACACAGATACACAGACACACAGACACGTAAAACTTATAATACCCCTTTTTTTCCGTAGGGGGTAAAATACATTCATCTTTATTTTTGTTAGAAACTAACCTGGTAATTGTTTGGCAAACATATTTCTCTGTATTATTCGATGAGTATATTTGTGTGTATTTGAGGTATCTCATTATTATATTTATTTATTTTAATATGCGCAAAGATTGTGACTACAATAAAGTAAATGGGAATTAATCGTGTATGTGCCTGTTTCCTGCCATACTTTTTGCCAAGTGCCTAAATATAGGAACGTGTTTTTGACGTAGGTATCAAATATATGTTAACCGTCTTGGTGCAAGTGTTACCCTCTAAGGTAGGAAACGTAAGATTATATAATAGATAGATTTGTTTCATTAGCACTCAGAAAGGTCATCCCGCAATTGGCGTGGTCAGCAGGTCGATCACGTAACGCATTGTACGAACGTCGGGTAGGTCTAAATGTCACTTTTTATATGGAAAATTAACAGTTAAATTGTACCGACGCGCGTTTGGAACGTTACGTGATTACCCGTTAGGGAATTTACATTTCGCATTTCTAATATCAATGTGACACGCGCTCGACTTCAGAATGAGCACGCGAAGCGATATTGATATCAAATTGGAATGCGTAATAATAATAATGCAAGTGTCAAATTGATTGGTTTGTTTAGTTACGAACTGTCTGAAACCATATCCAGCAATTAGCTTGAATGGTCTCAATTCGGTTCATTTATTTTACAGACTACACCATCCTGAATTGAAGGAAAGAAAGAAGAAAGAAAGAAAAAGTATTTATTGTCACACGAAAAAATATATAGAAAGATAAAATAAAAAAATAAATTAAAACGTACAAACTGAACGAAAGAAATAAGAAAGAAAGAAAAAGTATTTATTGTCATACGAAAGATAATACAAAAAAAATTAAAACTTACAAACGCTTTTTTTGCATATCTGTGGAGTTTCCCCATATAACCAAACCATACCGGAGGATAGACATTGTATAGCCATGATAAGCCACAAGGGCAGCTTCTTGAGATACAGTTTCTCTTAACTTTCGAAGCGGAAAAATAAACTTATTAACTTTGTTGCATACATATTCTACGTGTAATTTAAAATTGCAGAATTGATCTAAATGTATACCTAAGAATTTAGCATTATTGGTTTATTAAACTATAACATGTGACAATAGGCCCCAATAAGACCGGCATCATCGCTCAGCGACGAAAGCCTTCTTTTTATTAAATAAAGATTAAAAAAAAAAAAATAGGCCCCAGTCTCAGCATGTGCTGGGCTAGGCCCAGCGCTGGTTTTCAGACTGGTCCCGGGAGATCGGTCGATCGCAGGCTAACAAATTACCGTGCTCATAAATATTTACAATAATAAAATGCTTAAAATTAAAATCTAATAGCTACACAGCGGATAAAACAATAAATAATAAAAAAAAAAGAAAAAACAACAGGTTAAATAACAGTGAAAAAAAAGTGGTAAACAGTGCCATTTTGATATTTGTGTGTACAGTCGACGCCAAAAATATGTTTAGAGTTTTCGCCTTATTAAAATGGAATAAGGTGCAAAAGTGTAAACATATTTTGGCGTCGACTGTACCTATGTAATGTGTGAGATTGAGTGTACTGTGCATGAGTTTTGCGTAAGTGTGTTAAATATGTATGTACCTGTGTGCTGTATGTGTGTGTGTACGTGTGTATCGTGTGTATCTAAGGAGGGAGGGAATTGAATTAAAGGAAAAAAGTTAGAGAATATTCCCGGGAACGGCAACTCTACATACCAATTAAATTTCAATATTTTTAGCACGCTCGTTCTTACGTGGACTCAAGATTGGTAGGTATTCGAAGCGAGGACAAGAATAGTTGTCCTGTCAGCTTAGCTATCTCCGTTAGCGATTGTGACGTCACTGGCCTAGTTCGTGTCGCGGGAGTGTTTAATAGGTTTCGCTAAGGCACACGTGCTCCTCTGATAATTAGCCGTTTGCGTGTCAGCGACAATTACCACTTCTGTACCAATGTCGGGCGACACACGACCGCATGTTTACAGTAATTGTTTGCAATCATGTCCTAATGACGTAACAATGTAATGTTTAGCTTTTGTATAATCAGTGTCATTACTCGTTCAAAGAAAAGTTGTCTGTTATGGTTTATGACGTTATCAGTGTCCATTTAGAACGTTTATTACTTAATGGCCGCACACACACGCACGCACACAGCATATACGGGGGGCGTTGCACATTTTGCTGTCAACTAACAAAGCGTACGACTCAACAATTTTTGTTTAATGTTAGCGGAATAGTTTAGTAGTGTAGTAATAATATCGTTCTAGTAATCCTCAAACACCTCTAAACGAAATAAATTATTTTATTTAATATTTTTGTGTCATGTCAATTTCACGTGGAAGTAAGTGAATTTTCCTGGGCTTCAGACGATGAAAACGAAAAACCGGCCAAGTGCAAGTCGGACTCGCGCACGAAGGGTTCCGTACTATTATCTATAAAAACGGTAAAAAAATCACGTTTGTTGTATGGGAGCCTCCTGTAGCCTAGTTGGTAGTGACCCTGCCTACGAAGCCGGAGGTCCCAGGTTCGAATCCTGGTAAGGGCATTTATTTGTGTGATGAGCGCAAATATTTGTTCCTGAGTCATGGATGTTTTCTATGTATTTAAGTATTTATTTATCTATATAAGTATGTTTATCGTCGTCTTGTACCCATAGTACAAGCTTTGCTTAGTTTGGGACTAAGCCGATTTGTGTAAGATTGTAAAAAAAAAATATAAAAATATTTATTACTTAATTCTGTTTTTTTAGTATTTGTTGTTATAGCGGCAACAGAAATACATCATCTGTGAAAATTTCAGCTGTCAAACTATCACTGTTGTTGAGATACAGCCTGGTGACAGACAGACAGACAGACATACATACAGACAGACAGACATACGGACAGCGGAGTCTTAGTAATAGGGTCACGTTTTACTCTTTGAGTACGGAACCCTAAAAATGCAAAAAATTAAAATTAAATAATTTATTCGTGAATACTATACTACTATACATATAAGCTACTAAATATACTAAGCAGTTTGTCACGAAATGGTCTCACCTCAGCATGCTGGCTCACGAGCCAGCGCTGGTCTTCCGGCGAGATCATTTGTGGGCATGATGGTTTATTTTTCCATTATATGTGTTTTCTGTATCATTTCGTTTCTAGTAATTTGTTGTATATGTTGTCGTGGCGCCACTTGTGCTAGACCTGGTGGCGAGGCATAGCGACATGTCATCTCACTCATATTGCAGCTCAACTGGGTAAGTATCATCCTTCCAGATTAAAACCACTACTTGCTTTGCTCTGTAGGTATATGTATATGTTCGTAGGGGTGAATATGGTCGGGGGGCGTCGTGGTAGAATGCTCGCGATCCCACTGCGCCCCCATTAATGGCAGGGACGGAAACGCCGGAGTAGTTTTAGTGGGTAGACTCCCTCCCTCTTCTCTTTAATCCCACATACCACATACCCCCCATTATAGCTTACCCTAGGCTGAGGGGATGCGGAAGAGCATTTCCACTCCGTAAAAAAAAGGGGGTGAATATGGTCCCCAGAGAATGTCCTTTCTTGCCCAGGGACCTGCATTAGTCCTCAAATCAATAAAGGGCCCGCAATGCTCATGTGAATATTCTGGAGTAGCAGGCGCCAATAGCCTATGATGTCTGTCTACCATTAGACGCGCAGTAAACTCGTTTGCTGCCGTCGTGACATAAAAATAATGTCCGTAGCAGTATTACGGCGTAGACCGCCTACGGCGTAGCGACGTTCTTTTTTATTTAATCCGGCACAGCTAAGCAGGGAAGCATAAATAAATAACTCGGTATTAGCAGATTATACTAAAATACGCAAGGTGTCCTTGTATTCCCTCGCATGCAAACCTTGACAATAAAAGTTCATGAACTCTTTATATTGTTTCTTTTCGAGGCTGAATAAAACTTAACACATTTAACGTCAACATCCTCGTAGCACTACGCGCGTAGCCCATGATATTTCCGATATGTACAGAAAAATATCCAGGTTCTCTACTTATGTAAGTGTTAAAGACGTAAAAATATTTGTTATTAATCCATTCAACGCTAATCATGATACGCAAACTTCACGTTTCTACAGACTATTATCGCTACATATGGAGATTTAGTTACTACGGTTTACGACGTAGTGCTAAAAGCGTAGCTTAACAATTTCATTTTTGGCAATTGAATAGGCTAAGCTCGTAGACAGTTTTCACTACAAAGCGGAAAACAAATGGTACAAAAAGGTTCACAACCAATGCGTTCGAACACTATCATCCATAACACAACCCCATAGGACTCAATTCCGCATGTTTTTGACTAATTGAAATCTTACGTGAATTTTATTGATTCATACGATCATACATGCTAAGCCAAGTGTTTGTGTTTGAACGATGTATACTTTGATAAAAATATAATCCTAACATGTGCGTAATATTGAGTTGAGATTGGTACCAATTAATTCATTTTGAGCATTTAGATTTGTTACAAATATATGACCTCGCTAAATTAACGAGTCGGAACGAACGTACGGAACTCACTGATATCACTTTTGAATGCAAAACGTTAGCCTATTTAACCTTAATTTATTTAGCCTAACCTAACCTCCCCATATCCAATTGTTTTTTACTGTGGCGACAGACCCTATCGGGTATTTCCATTATTTGGAGTGTATAAACCATGAATAAAAATAAACATAACGTAGCTTAACTAGATTGCTTTCATGCTTTGGGGGACATGTTTCCGCTTTGTAAATCAACATCATTAAATACTTATTTAATCAGCAACCCACGTATTCAACCAGTTTGGATTTTCGTTAAAATAATTATTTTTAATTATTCAAACCGCCGCCGCTCGTTATGCATTCAACGCGGCCAGTAAGCTGACGATCTTCTCTAAAGTATGGTGACACTAACCTATTAGACCTCCTAATTCACTCCGTACTCTACTGAAAAAGCATTCTTGCTCCAAACAAAATAAAGTTCACATTCCAAACGATCGCTGATGGAGATAAGAGGTTGGTAAGATAAGCAGTTGATGGTTGGGAGCATTTTATTTGCTTAAAAGCGGGATTACTACTAGGGACACTTTTTCTTTGGTCCTACTATTTAATTCAAATGGTTATATTCAATTTAGGTTTTAAATACTTTGAGATAGGAGCACCCTAAAAATCCGGAGTGTAATTTGTCCGAAAGTATCATTATTACACCGTCTTCGCAGATGATTTCATAAAACATACTAGTTTATAAAATATTACCCTAACCTAAATAAGGGTAGTAAGTATTTTATCCTGAGAATTTACAAATTACTTCAACGGGAGATGGTTTTTGGAATCATGAAATTTGGTAACATATTTTTTTTTTACGAAAGTGTCATATAGTTCATATTAGACGTCTATGCGCTGAAATTGTATATTTGTGAATATTATCTTGTTTTATATGAACAATATTCAATAATAGTATAAATACAAACATCCTATAAAATTATAGAAGCATAAAACGTTTAAAATGAAGTACTTGATCGTTATTTTCATTAAATACATAATATTGTTATTTATGTAGATTGTTATTTTTATCACGAAATGAACGAAACAGAATCTGATGAATTTCAGAATTATGTTTATATTAGGAACTTAATTGATCTACAATTTAACTAACTCCAGTGTTGTGACGAAATCGTAAATAAATATAATAGATTAAATTAATGATTGCGCCGCGCCTATTTTTGTGACAATTGGCATCAGTTCAAAATATCCAGTATATTTATTTACCAACGGCCAGAAATTACGTTACGTATTTGGACGCTCGTTACTAAAACATCAACTCATGTTATGTTTTTAAATTGTTTAGTCATAGATTATTTTCTTATTAAACCAGCTAGTTTTACGACCGTACCTACGAAATGTTTATCTAGTTAGATTCTAAATAAATGACAACAAGATTAAAACTTGCAATCTCTAAACATTCATCATTACACCCAATCATGCTACAGTAGAGAGCAATAATATACGTAGAACAAGTAAACCAATTCAAATATTTAGGAAGTACTAGCTGTTACCCGCGACTTCGTCCGCGTATAACATGTTATCGTCTAAATGTTTGTTGAAGGAATGAATTAAATAAAAAACATTGATATTAATTTTCTACCTACGACTTTTAGAAAACAATCTAAAACAGAAGTTACAAATCTCTTACTTTCAAAATCTCTTGCTCTCTATACAAACTAAGAACCCTCTCTGAACCCTCATAGTAAACAGTCTGAAACCGTAGTTACAAATTTCTTACTTTAAAAATGTCTTGCTCTCTATACAAAGTTCGAACCCCCTTTTAACCTTCTTAGGCGATGAATTAAAAAAACGCTGAAATAAGTTTTGTAGTCTAAACAGGCTAAGATCGCAGTTACAAATATCATACTTTAAAATTTTCTTGCTCTCCATACAAACTTTGAACGCTTTTCAAGGAAAAATTAAAAATAAAACACTCAGTTTTTTTATTGTAATAGGTAAGTATTTTTTCTACAAACTATCTAGTCTCTAGCTAAAAAAAAGTGTTTCCCATACGAACCTTGCACCCCTTTTTAACCCCTTAAGGGGTGAAATTTTCCAAAACGCTGGCAGTAGGTATTTTTTTGTATTTTAATAAGTAGGTACTTAATCTTTCTACAGAGTTTTAAGTTTCTACCTAAAAAAAAATTTTCCTACACAAACATTGCACCTCTTTATCCCCCTCTTAGCGGGTGGAAATTTTCAAACCACTGAAAGTAATATATAATAAAGTAAACCACTCAAAAAAAAAAGTTTACTCCATACAAATTTTCACCTGTTTTAATCACCCTTAGGGGTGGAATTTTCCAAAACGCTGAAAGTTCTTTATTTGTATTGTAATAAGTAATCTTTCAGCAAAGGTTTGTCGCTTGCGATCTTTTTAAAAAGGTTTGAGATTCCAGCTCAAAAAAATCCCCTTTACCAACATTGTACCCCTTTTTCATACCCTTAGGGGTGGAATTTTCCAAAACGCTGTTTTTTTATTTGTATTGTAATAAGTAATATTTCTACAAACTTTTAAGCTTCTATCTCAAAAAGAAGTTTCGCTTATACAAACTTTGCAACCCTTTTTAACCCCCTAAGAGGCTGAATTTTCCAAAACGCTGGCAGTACTTTATTTGTATTCTAATAAGTAAGCTTTCTACAACGTATTGAGTCTCTTGCTAAAATAATAAAGTTTCCCCCATACAAAATTTGCACCCCTTGTTTACCCCCTTAGGGGCAGAATTTTTCTAAACGTTGAAAGTATTTTATTCGTATTCTAATAAGTAATATTTATACAAAATGTTAAGTCTCTAGCTATAAAAAATAAAGTTTCCCCCATACAAACTTTGCACCCCTATTTGACCCCTTTAGGGGTAGAAATTCCAAAAATCTCTTCTTATCCGTTGCTTACGTTGTAAAAGGTAGTTCTGGTGTAAATTTTAACTCTCTAGCCCCAGTAGTTTCGGCTGTGCGTTGATGAGTGAGTGGGTGAGTCAGTCAGGGCATTCATATTTAGGTATAGATAGATAGAAGATGACAAAAATCCCATTCAAATATCTTAAATCCGCTTTAATGTCGCTTGTTAGAGTGAGAAAACGATCGGGGACTGTGACGTCAAGATCCTCGAGCGTCATAGTAAAAAACAATTGTTTCATTTGAAGGTGCGTTTTGTGAAAAAGGGACAGAACATAAAACTTTGGAACTTAGTGATTACGCTCTTGCGTTGATTTTTTCTCTATAATCCTTTTTTCGAGAAAATACATTATGATTATTTTATTTAGTGTTACCGGGTCCGCTGCACCAATGTTTTCCATGTTTTTAAACATTTAACATGTTTTCAGTCAGGTTCGGCAAACAAATAGGGTTTTGTTTTGATTGGCAAAACATGTTTGACGTTTAAAAACCACGAAAACATGGCGCAGCGGACGCGGCTTACGGGGTGTAGTTTCGATTCCTGAGCTATAACCACGAACTTCGGAATTCGAAAATATTCGGGTATCTCTATCTCTATCGCACTAACATTACTCGAGTGACAGGGATGCAGTTATACGAACTTCGAGTTTCGGTTTTCGTGGTAGCGCCGTAGGCACTTTGGCAGAATGCGCAAAGAACGCGTGCCATTGCCATTAAAAAAAAAACAAATTCGTGTTAATTATATTGTTCAAATTTGTTAATACATTTTTTGAAATTACGCCATAATGCGACATTTGCGCATATAAGTTCTCATATCACAATCGAATATTTTTTTCAGGTTTAACTTTTGGCATCTTTATCGTAAAGGTCTAACGTAGACTGGATTTAAATTATTAATAAGTGAAAGGCAAAGCAATTCCGCCATTTTGACGAAAATTTGACGTTTCTTATAGCTGACAGTTGGAGCAACGTTTGATTTCAATAAAAATAAATGAAAAATTAAATAAAGTCGTATATTTCGGAAAATTAATTAATCGTCGCAGTCGGATAAAAACTATCCTAAGTTGCAGCTAGAATAATAATGTACCTATATAAAATGTTTCATATTTTTCCGTTCATGGGATGCTGAGAACATTCGTACCACACAAAGCTTAGTTTCAAACTGGCTGATTCTTTTTTTAATTTAGAGATTTATTATAAGTGGAGATGGAGATGAGTACCTATGACTTCAGATGCACTGCGGCCAAAGGATTGCAATGGTTACAAAAGTCTGAAACAGCAAAAATAACCTGCAAAATGACACATCTTAGAAGAAGCTTAGAAACATTTAATAAAGGTATATTAATATGGAACACTGTGCTAAATGGAAAATCATAGCAGGACAAAAAGGAAGACTAATGAAGAGGTTTGCATATGGTAGGAGAGAACAGATGTTTTTTTTTTAATCATTACATAACAGGAGTGGCAAGAAGACATGCCACCTGATGCGGGACGACTGTTTCTATGCAAATATCCCGGAAGCTAGAACTGAAAATAAGAGAGGCAGGTAAAGCATTCAAGTGAAAGAAAAACTAGCTGTCGTATCGCGTCCGGACGTCAAAGGTTGGAAGAGAAATAAAACATGATGACTCCACTCCACTAATTAATTGTATGACTCCAAGGACGAAAGCAAAGTTCTTAAATAATATCGATGATGAACTTCTAATTTCAATTAAGTCAAATCAAATATTAATTAAATATATTACTTGGATTTGATTCAGAGATTAAGTTCAAAGAAAAAGCCTTCTAACAATTGCACCTCAGCTTTGCAAAACCGTATCTTATATCGAATATAATTTCATTTTGATAATTCCCTCATCTCATTAAAAAAATATTGTTTTTACGATTTCATTCTCTAATATTTTTTTCCTTTGAGTAAATTTTCCTATCTTCATAATTCAGTTATACAATAAAAATATTCTTATTCTTATTCTTATTCAGGGGTACTTACCCCGAAGCACGGTTCATTCTTCCTCCCTGCATATATGTAGGGCACGCACTGTCAAAGTGCTACGATTAGGCCGAGGCGAACGTATGCGCCGCTAATCCGCCCGAGATGTGTCGTCAAATTTTACCGAGCCGCGTCATTTATATTATAATGCGGCACGACACCTGGAGGTCTACCTGACTCGACGTATTTAGTAGCACATCCAATTTCAATTCGTGCAACGACGCATTACTCTTAGTGTGCGTAGAAGCGAGCGCGCGTGACAAATGTAATTTTGATATCAAAACTTGTACATCGAGTCAGAAATACTGTACGGCGTGACTGCGTGTACCGAACAACAACAAGCCATAGTCAACGAATAATCTTTATTCAGAACATGCTTCTGCAGTAAGCAAAGAGGAAATCAAGGAAATTATAAATAAACCATTCATTTATAATCTCGATTATAAACAAGCCTTTAAAATTTGTATAAGTAATTATTCCCTTCCTTTAGTTATATATAGATTTAGGATGTTTGGTGGCAAAAGTGAACAAAGAGCAAAAGAGACGATGTTACTTTTTTTTTGATTGAACGAATGAACGAATAAATGATTGATAAACCAATAATGTATAATTAAATTTATTGGTTTGATACCAGTAAATTGATTCATACAAATTCAATAAAAACACAATTTATTGTTGAAATGTATAATGTTGTACCTATTCCAGGTCTTGAACAATTTATCATTGGAATAAGTTTCAGTATAGTACTGATACTTCAGTTTCAGTATCCGTAGTAGCAATATTCATTCGAAATACCCTCTCTTACTACGTAAATATTAATTCTTGTTTGATTTCACTTGTACTGTACAATGATATTATAATTATTAGGGTCACGATTCTCGTGGCACTTTAGCACAAGAAATGTAGTAAATCCGTCGCTATATACTTTTATAACTGAACGAATGACTGAATAGTAAAAACATTGTATATAGAATTTCTAATATACGGTTGACCAAAAAGTCCCGGCAACTAACTCTTAAGTATATCGTTCTGGACACATAAATGGATTTTTCACAAGTTGAGATGAGAAACCGTATAAAGCCTGCTAATATGGAACAAATTGCCATAGTACATGATTTTCATAATATTGACAACCGTTTAACATCAGAATAAGATAATATGCAAGATTTTGAAACTTTAATTCCAGTTGCAAGTTGTTCAAGCTCTTCAATACATTAAACATTTTAGCAAACAAGTAAAATTTATTTAAATGTTACAGTATAAAATCATCATTGTAATTAACAGTATTGCATTGCAGTTGTCGTCATAAATTTATGTAAAATATATAACTAGTAAAATATGCGATGTTTCAACAAACCTAAATTGTTTACTCTATACACGTTCATAGAATAAAACGCAAAGGTGATATATTATTGGCCGGTAGGTACTGTAATATAGATTTATCGTTAAATTATTCAATTATTCAAATAAAAAAATACACAATGGCGACTCCACTGGATTGCTTGTGCTAAACTGCCACCAGAATATTAACCCTAGATATAGCCTTCAACTTTTGATAGTTTATGGCTTTGTACTTTAAATATTTCAGCAATCAAAGGGTCGTGAAATCACCAGAAAAGCCGACGTCAATTGCATTATTTGATGATTTACATTGAAAATGCTATTAAGCTTTTATACAAAAAAAAATCAATTAAATAGGTAATGTATGTTATAAAACTACTTCAATATATTTAAAGAGTAGATAAAAAAACTCCTGCATTTATTTAAAGCCCCAATGCAATGTTTTGGATAAAGGAAGTTAGTACTGTTAGGTATAAATCAACATCATATTTTTTTTCTCCCAAACGTCCTATTAGCAATGTAGGTATTAAGTATTAGACGTAACGTTGTAGGCACAGGAAGAAGTAGGTATACAATGCTCAAATATTACTTCAAAATTAGTAATACACGAAATAAATCAATACGTAATTCCAGAGAAAACCGTAGAAAACATGTAGTGCTAAATAGTTCCACGAAGCTTCTACGAATTGGGGCATTGATATAGGTATTCGCGCGAAGCACTCTCCGGCTAGGAGATTAGTGCGGCGACCGGAGTGTTCTCAGTTTCCCACCTCCGTGGCGATGAACTCCCCGTTTAGATTCCGCCGCGCCGCAACGTAGGTTCCTTTAAAGAAGGCGTGACGTCTCCAACACATATATTTTCTTCTGAACATAAGCTGATAATGCATCGAGAAACGTGCGGAGCAATCGAATTGACACGGTTTTATCGGTCTCAGACTTTTTCGCTGATTTTGTTATTTGAAAATGCTTCTTAACATGATATTCTTACTTTTTTGCGAGTAGCAGTAGGTACATATTATGTTATCATGACGAAAAGTAAACATTTGGTTTAAATAAGTGCACAAATTGCAAGTTGTACTTTTTAAAAGTTGTTGTCATAAATAGCGCCTTTGTAGACCATTCTGAATTTTAAATTGATGGTACATTTTTGTATCAGTAGATGACAATAATTTTGAACGATTTAAATCAGAGTGACGAGAACGAGTTAAATTGAAGTATAATTAATAACTGAATGAATTAATGAAAACATTTATCTCAAGTAACACAGGACTCATACAGGAAATTACATATTCACAAAGATTAAATTAAATTCTTATACAAAATATGCACTGTTGGGAACATGCTTTTCGCAACAGTGCCTCATGTACGGACAATCTAACCTGTTCGCTATCGACCGCAGGGTGGGGTTGGGGCTGGCCCGCGCCCGGCGCACCAGGGATGTGCAGCGCTTGCGCATAGTCTCATAAAAAACATCTGCACGCGGTTCTGTGAACATCCCTGATGCACTACAGAAGCGGGGCAGCCCCACCAGCACCCGGAATGCGTTATTATATTGGACTCGGAGAGCTCCGTGGGCCCGTTGCGTGTAATACCTCCATAAGCCGCACGTAGTTATACAGGGAAGTACAATAAGCTGTGAACGGATTATTTTAACCCCCCTCGTACACCGCACGAAGTTACGGGAAATCATATTGGCCCTCAATGACAGAGAACTCCGTTCTCTTTCTATGTCCATATTGTCTTTAAAGTCAGCTGTGACGATATGACCTTAGGTATTTGAAGCTCAACACCCTCTCTACTGGAGCACCATTTAAATACTTAATAAATAAACAAGATTATTCTCAATGACCACATTGCATTTGTCGTGCCAGGTAAGGTTGGTTCTCTTGTAATATATTTTTTACTCGTTTAAGACTCGAATTGTACAAACTTCTAAATTAGGGTTTTTCATAAAACTTTCGTAATTGGCTCGCTGAATGCCGCGTGATGGAACTTTATTCACGATGTATTTAAACGGCGGTAAGTATAGTCGTTTTAACGTACGGGAGAACTTGAAAATAGTCCTTTTCATTGTTAAAACCGTACTAAAAGGACAAAGGCACATGCGTGTAGCACGCTTTGCATTAGTCGGATTCCAGAACGATAGAACAATATTGTCGCATTTCCATGCCTCGTGAATTATGGGGGATGGAGGATAATATGCACGTCCCCGGGAATTATTCTTCCATCCTACCTATTGTCACCGTGTGACTCCAGATGAGTTATTACAATCACGTATTACTTGTATCTCCGTATCGCTCGTTCGTGTTTACTGAACCGAAAAACTGTTAACTTCAATTGACGAATGTGCTGCGGTTTAATCAAATTTAGAGCCTCGAGTAAAATCGACAAAATTCCCACAAGTTTATGGAAGACGGATGGAAGTCGAATGGTGCGACATGTTTTGAGGTTTCGTTGTCTTTGATAGTAATAGTGTTTTTCTCCTTCTGTCGTCAACGTAGATACAATTTTGAATAATATATCCAGCAACAGAAACACACAAAAAAAGCGGCCAAGTGCGAGTCAGACTCGCACATGAAGGGTTCCGTTAAAAAAATTGCTTTCTACGATTTATGACGTATTAAAAAAAAACTACTAACTAGATCTCGTTCAAACCAATTTTCGTTGGAAGTTTGCATGGCAATGTACATTATATATTTTTTTTAGTTTTATCATTCTCTTATTTTAGAAGTTACAGGGGGGGGGGGGACACATTTTACCACTTTGGAAGTTTCTCTCGCGCAAACTCTTCAGTTTAGAAAAAAATTATGTTAGAAACCTCAATATTATTTTTGAAGCCCTATCTATAGATACCCCACACGTATGGGTTTGATGAAAAAAAATTTTGAGTTTCAGTTCTTAGTATGGGGAACCCCAAAATTTATTGTTTTTTTTCTATTTTTGTGGGAAAATCTTAATGCGGTTTACAGAATACATCTACTTACCAAGTTTCAACAGTATAGCTCTTATAGTTTCGGAAATAAGTGGCTGTGACATACGGACGGACAGACAGACAGACAGACATACATGACGAATCTATAAGGGTTCCGTTTTTTGCCATTTGGCTACGGAACCCTAAAAACCACACCCATTTTATTTGACCAACAAGTTCAAATAATGTTTTTTATAAAGCAACATTTTTTAGGCACATGGTGCCATAATGAATCACCCAGCCTTCACTCAATGGTTGTAACGTATAATCATAGCGTTGCATAGCATCTTTCAATAGTCGGTAGTTAATTGTTTCAGTTTACGTAAAAACCCGGGGCGGCCGCGCCGTGCCTTTCACAATTCACGAAACTCACATGCCGTTATTACATATAGCGCGATAAGCTAACCGAATTGGCTCACCATATTTAAATTGTATAACTCAGTTTTTCTTAGTAATTAAATTCCCCAAGCCAGGTTTTGCTATGTAAATGTTATTCACGCTACCTTTTCCGCTAATTGATTTAAAAATAGGTAAGATAAATGAAATGTATAGCTTTCGTGATTTGAAAAGTCTAAAGTTTCATTTATAGCTCCTGCCGCGGTGGAGGCTTTTTTTCCTCTCCATTAAGAGTAATAAAAACTTTTAACTAATTAAATTAATATTCGTGAACCGTTGATTAAGAAGCTCCAGAATGCTTTTAGCGTTAAGGTGGGATTCTACCTGAGGCAAAGTTGATAAATGAAATAATTTCTCTGGGCCATTTTAGAAAACACTGCTCCGGTTTCGCTCATTGAGAAAATTTGAATTACGACAGTTGTTGGGAAATTATCAAAGCTGTTACAAAGCCGTAATCGAACGTCTAATCTTGGGCGCGTTGCGACGCTTTAGACAAGACAGCTTGACGTGACTGAGATTAGGAATGTTTTAAGCAAAGTTCGCAGGTAGGTACTCGCCGATAATCTGGGAGGCATCGGGTCCGCTGCCGTTATTATGTTGATTACTGGGCACTCGCGCGCTCGTAACGAGGCAGCGCTCAGCACTCCACGCCGCCAGCTACAAAAGAATCTAGTTAAAGGGTGGGATGAACTCTCCGTCATTTGTGACATTTGCTTGATAAAATTATCATAAACATGCCACATCTCGAGTTTCAGGGAATGCCTTCATTAAATATTATGTAACGCAGCGTGGCTTAAAATCATGTTAATCAAGGTATTCTTCGTTAAAATTGTAATGAAAATTTCTCTTACGGAAATCCCATATATTTTATCACTCAATCAAAAAATGGAGGACACTCTGGGAACCCACCTGCTCGCGATTTTTCTTTCTTTCTTTCTATGTACAGCCTGTAAGTATAGGCACGTTTATATACTAAACGTGCGCGTTTTCACACATTATACTCGCACCGAGCAACACCTTGCTGTACGCAAAAGAAATACAATAAGGTGAAAAATCTGAAAATAGGTCGTTTAAATTCCTAATACCTATACTTACGTAAATATATTATTTGTACAAAAAAAGCAAAACATTATACGTTTAATTTTGTATTGTACGTACAGTAGGTAACTAGCAGACGTTAGCAACGAAATTTATTTTAAACTAGCTGTTGCCCGCGACTTCGTCCGCGTATAACATATTATCGTCTAAATGTTTGTTGAAGGCATGAATAAAAAAAAACATTGAAATTAATTTTCTACCTAGTCTTTTAGAAAACATCTAAAACCGAAGTTACAAATCTCTTACTTTTAAAATCTCTTGCTCTCTATACAAACTAAGAACCCTCTCTGAACCCACATAGTAAACAGTCTGAAACCGTAGCTACAAGTTTCTTACTTTAAAAATGTCTTGCTCTCTATACAAAGTTCGAACCCCCTTTTTAACCTTCTTAGGCGATGAATAAAAAAAACGCTGAAATAAGTTTTGTAGTATTTTAGCAAACAGTCTAAAACCGAAGTTACAAATCCCTTACTTTAAAAATATCTTGCTCTCCATACAAACTTTGAACACCCTTATAATCCCCTTTAGCGGATATATTTCAAAAAATGCTAAATTAAGTTTTTCAGTCTAAACAGGCTAAGATCGAAGTTACAAATATATCATACTTTAAAATTTTCTTGCTCTCCATACAAACTTTGAACGCTTTTCAGGGAAAAACTTAAAATAAAACACTCGTTTTTTTTATTGTAATAGGTAAGTATTTTTCCCACAAACTATCTAGTCTCTAGCTAAAAAAAAGTGTTTCGTATACGAACCTTGCACCCTTTTTTAACCCCTTAAGGGGTGAAATTTTCCAAAACGCTGGCAGTAGGTATTTTTTTTGTATTTTATAAGTAGGTACTTAATCTTTCTACAGAGTTTTAAGTTTCTACCTAAAAAAAAGTTTTCCTTTACAAACATTGCACCTCTTTATCTCCCTTTTAGCAGGTGGAAATTTTCAAACCACTGAAAGTAATTTACCTATATATTTGTATTCTAATAAATAATCTTTCTACACAATTTCAAGTCTCTAGCTCAAAAAAAAAGTTTCCTCCCTACAAGTTTTTAACCTGTTTTAATCACCCTTAGGGGTGGAATTTTCCAAAACGCTGAAAGTGCTTTATTTGTATTGTAATAAGTAATCTTTCAACAAAGGTTTGTCGCTTGCTATAAAAATATATTTACCTACGTTGCACTACTACTAAATTTTCTAAAACGCTGAAAGTATTTTATTTTATTTTATTATGTAATCTTTTTGAAAAGGTTTGAGATTCTAGCTCAAAAAAATCCCCTTTACCAACATTGTACCCCTTTTTCATACCCTAAAGGGTTGAATTTTCCAAAACGCTGTTTTTTATTTGTATTGTAATAAGTAATCTTTCTACAAACTTTTGAGCTTATCTCAAAAAGAAGTTTCGCTCATGCAAACTTTGCAACCCTTTTTAACCCCCTAAGAGGCTGAATTTTCCAAAACGCTGACAATACTTTATTTGTATTCTAATAAGTAAGCTTTCTACAACATATTGAGTCTCTTGCTAAAATAATAAAGTTTCCCCCATACAAAATTTGCACCCCTTATTTACCCCCTTAAGGACAGAATTTTCCTTTACGTTGAAAGTATTTTATTCGTATTCTAATAAGTAATATTTATACAAAATTTTAAGTCTCTAGCACAAAAAATAAAGTTTCCCCCATACAAACTTTGCACCCCTATTTGACCCTTTTAGGGGTATAATTTCCAAAGATCCCTTCTTATCCGTTGCCTACGTTCTAAAAGGTAGTTCTGGTGTAAATTTCAACTCTCTAGCCCCAGTAGTTTCGGCTGTGCGTTGATGAGTGAGTGGGTGAGTCAGTCAGGGCATTTATATGTAGGTATAGATAGATAGAAGATGACGAAAATCCCATTCAAATATCTCAAAACCGTTTTAATGTCGCTTGTTAGAGTGAGAAAACGATCGGGGACTGTGACGTCAAGATCCTCGAGCGTCATAGTACGTTCATAGCGAGGTACGTTTGGTGGAAAAGGGACAGAATATAAAACTTTGGAACTTAGGTATTACCTATACCTACATATAACCTCTTGCGTTGATTTTTCCTCTATTATCCTTTTTTCGAGAAAATACATAATGATTATTTTATTTAGTGTCTACCTGCAGCCGGGTCCGCTGCACCAATGTTTTCCATGTTTTTAAACATCTAACATGTTTTCCGTCAGGTTCGGCAAACAAATAGGGTTTTGTTTTGATTGGTAAAACATGTTTGACGTTTAAAAACCACGAAAACATGACGCAGCGGACGAGAGTTGTGCGCGGGTGTAGTTTCGACTCCTGAGCTATAACCACGAACTTCGGAATTCGAAAATATTCGGGTATCTCTATCTCTATCACACTAACATTACTCGAGTGACAGGGATGCAGTTATACGAACTTCGAGTTTCGGTTTTCGTGGTAGCGCCGCAGGCACTTTGGCAGAATGCGCAAAGAGCGCGTGTGCCATTGCCATTCAAAAAAAACAAATTCGTGTTAATTATATTGTTCAAATTTGTTAATACATTTTTTGAAATTACGCCATAATGCGACATTTGCGCATATAAGTTCTCATATCACAATCGAATATTTTTTTATGGTTTAATTTTTGGCATGTGTATCGTAAAGGTCTATCGTAGACTGGATTTAAATTATTAACAAGTGAAAGGCAAAGCAATTCCGCCATTTTGACCAAAATTTGACGTTTCTTATAGCTGACAGTTGGAGCAACGTTTGATTTCAATAAAAATAAATGAAAATTAAATGAAGTCGTATATTTCGGAAAATTAATTAATTGTCGCAGTCGGATAAAAACTATCCTAAGTTGCAGCTAGAATAATAATGTACCTAGATAAAATGTTTAATATTTTTCCGTTCATGGGATGCTGAGAACATTCGTACCACACAAAGCTTAGTTTCAAACTGGCTGATTCTTTTTTTAATTTAGAGATTTATTATAAGTGGAGATATAAGTGGAGATAAAGGAAAATTTTAAATGGCCCGTCGCTTCTACGCATGAAATAGGCTCGGATTTGACATGAAAAATTCGCGCATCACATAGGTCGCCTTATATAGGTGGTAGAATGTAATTCATTAAAATGTACCTATCCATACAAAGCTACTAATAAAAACGATGAGGTGTTTCGCACATTCGTTACAACAACCGGCGGAGCCGTCTCGCTTAAAAGCACCTCTCACATTGCAACTTCTGGCTTTCAAATGCGAGTTTCACAAGCCTCAGCATTGGGCTACCGTTCAGTTACTGAGCATTATCGCGCGGTATCTTTTCACACAATTCGGCGTGTTTATCGTGGATTTAATTAGAGGATATCGGCGTTATGGGCGCGCTAACGGTCGTGTCGGATCGAAGTCGGCGGGAGCGCGACACGAACAAAACAGGGCTCGTTAGTGCACATTAGGGGCGGTACTTGGGCCTGAGCCTCCACGGCATTAACGCAGCCATTCCAACTTCCTCCGGCCGGCTACTCGCGGGCCCGTACCCAGCCTCTGTGCTTAAGAGTCTAATTAGCCGTAAATTGCATTCCAAATTGGACTCTTGGCCGAGAATTGAGTTTTGAATGTCTAATTTTGTAGAATAAAGGAAAATTGTATTGTACCGCAATTTATGTGTCAATCTGTATTGTCGTGAAATAGGAAGCTCGTGGCTTTTATTGGCGCTTTGGAGTTGGAATAGCAGCAAGTTTGCCTTTTTATGCAAATCATCTGGAAATCACACGAGGTATTGTAATATGAATCAATATAAACGATCTACTTTGCCGGGAATAGTGAATCGACACGCCATTGAGGGCGAGCTTTTGCAGGATAGATAATAATATTTGTTTCTTTTCTCTTTATATCTGCAGACAGGCATCATATCCTCTTCATAGATGATTTAATGTATTTTTTTTTTAATGTATTTATTTAACTATTGTATCTAGAACAGGATTAGAAGAAATCGAAGTTTTTTTTTAATTCTATCTGTTTGCATTTTCCAGCAGTCAACCTTCGGGCAAAGAAAATAAAGCAGTTAATTTCCGGTAGAAAAAAAACTCGAAAAATAAAGTTACATCTTTATGCGAACTAAGAGACCAATGTTGCTTTTGTTTTTATAATAATTTAATTATAATAAATATTGAAAGCAAACTAGCTTCAGTACCTTGGCACAATAGCTATACACCGTGGCCGTGAATAACCCGAAAGATTTAAGCTAACGATACTAGAGCCTAATTAGAGTATATAAAGTTATGTAACATATAGTCCAAAAACTCATAATTAAGGAGATATTAATTATTTGAAACAAATCAAAAGTTAAAAAATCTCCAGTCTAACACACCCTAAAGGCTTGAGCATAACTTGACACTTCTTGTCATGGAACACAAGTCACGGCATTCGCCGTTCGTCGTATGATTTCGGAGCGATTCGTGAAGTGTTATGCTCGCTCTCTGTTCTTCAACTTGAGTTTCTCAACTGAAGAGTTGTTCACAAAGAAGCGGGCAATTAATAAGATTTAATTTGTACTGAAATAGTAATTTAATTAAGACACATAATTAGACCCATGTTGATACAACATTATTTACTCGTACTGTCGTCAAAAATACGTGGTTTAAATCTTTCGGGTTATTCACGGCCACGGTGTATAATTATTATAAATCAGCTCTTTAAAATAAAATGTATCGGTTGTCCTACTTGTCCTTTTCCTACAGCCCGCAGCATTCGTAATGAATGCTTTACAAATAAATTACTGGCTTCTTTATATTCCACAATCTCTAAACGAGAAATGAATTGTAAAATAAGTTGGTAAAATATTAAAGCAAGTTAATTGCTGAAATTTTAATAATACTTGGCTCTTGAAATTGTGATTATAATTCCTTAGATTTAAGAAGTATAATAGTACATTATGATACAAGTGAGGTATGTTGATCATTACATCAGAGGCGGAATTGTCACGCGAACCGCAGGTGAGCGTGATAATAGAGCCGAGGATGTCACGCGTGTCATACGACGTTTTTCAACACATTTGCGAGGAAAAAATCCTTTTCATAAAATGAACATGTTACAGGCTCCTAAGATGTTTCCTTTAGTTATTGATGACAACAGGTTTTTACTCACATATTTGTACATCTCCAAGAATGTACAGTGGCGTCAATTCTATTTATCACTTTTCTATTCATTACGAGGCAACACTTTTAACAATAACCAAACACGCATCATCAATGTTTACAAATATTTGTGAAATTACCTATAATGGCGCGCAACTATTTTTTTTCGTGAAGTTCGCGCAGTGCGCCCGCAGCGAGGTTTAGATGAAATCTCTAAACAGCCAATACAAAATAAAATTAATATTTTCTTATTCAATATAAATTCATGTAAAATGTTATCAAAAGTAAATAGTTTTACAAAATGAAACGTTTCTATATCATATCCAACAAGAAATAATTAATTAATCCACAAGAAGGATTTAATTTGTTTAGTCGAGTAAGAATCCATTTGCCGAGAATTAAAAACAAACCTGTATAACCCGGTCAATTTAAGAATGCGCCGAGTCCATACATACACCTTGCTGCAATGTGCCAACGTGTCTTAATCAGGATATAAACATAACTACACGAGTGTCGTAATGTTATTAAACACGCGTGTTTAATACCCAGGATTATGAGCCCAAAAGCGGCACAATAAGAGGCACGTTACGAGCAAATGTGTTGAAAACATTTTTACGTCATACCTGGCCATAAAGTAGGAATTACCGCACGCTACGCGTGCGTAAAACCCCACTTCCTGGCCAGATAGAGACGTAAAATTTTGTACTCACCACGGGCGGTAATAAAGAAAGCCTCAGAGCGCATATTTATCGCCCTTGCCTTCGGCTCGGGCGTCAAATACCTGCGATCTGAGACATTCTTTGTTTAACCGCCCTGGGTAAGTAATGTACTATAATCATACAACTAAATAGGCAAAGGTAATACCTATTCGACTGAGGGGGGAATAATGGTTTGGAACAACTATGTTCAAAGATCGTTTATTAACTCTGACTGCATGTTATAGTTTGTTTTGCGGCGTGCCTCCATCGATTTCCCCGATTTAGTAAAGCTCTCAGCGAAACAGTTGCTAGAATATTCCTCTTAAATGCCGCCAGAATTTAGAGTGGGATTTGTAAAAGCCAGTCACGCGGCGTGTGATATGCAGTCCTGGCTTCGTAATATAAGAGGGTTTGAATGGTTTATGATGATAAGGTCAAAATGCTTTGTAATTATTTCTGCAGTAGCTAAACCGAATGGAAATCAAAATTCAGCTTTCATGCTATCTGATGCGACCGGTTCAGCGCGTATCCCTGACATCCACTTTATTAGACTCAAACGCGAATTGTGCGTTGGTTGATTTAGGCGTAATATTTACATATTTCCTTTATCTCTACACTGGATTAGGATGAGAACTAGCCTACTCGTATTCCACCTGACCCTTGGGTGGTGACATGTGCCGTGCAGTGTGTATATTAATATTAGGATGATGATGATGATTTCTACTTTTCTACATCAATTTTGAATTATTCAATGAATGTAACTCATATTTGTGATAAGCCCTAAGCTTAGTTTAGACTTTTTGGATTACAGGATACCTACGTACGGCGGCATTTTGCAATGACAATAGGTGCCTAGTCGGGCAGTGGTTTCCGGGCTGTGAGAGCCCTTATATCACTGCGGCCATTGCTGATTTACTGTGATCAATAGGTGCCTATCAAATTGACACTAATTCTACTTGTAACTGGTAGGTACCTGACTAATCGTTAATCGTAATATACCTTATGTGATGATAACATTTGTCCATGTACGTTGCAAGTATATTTCATTTCACAATCAAGAAAGAAATACGTTTCCCTTTTTTGGAATAACATTTATAACAGCAAGTACAAGGTTCTGTAAAAATAAGGAAAACAAGTAAAACGAGCCCGTGTATAAGATCCGTGACCTTCGCGAACAGAGCTCGTTAAATTTTATTAACCTAAAAATATATCAGAAAGTATTTAAATCTAAAAAAAAATCTGCGCCACACCCCACCACCCGTATGTCTGTTGGCTCGGCGAGTGCGTAAATAAATAAGGAGGAGGTCCGTTGTTGGGGCAACACAAAGTGGAATGATTACATGCGAGCATAGGGTCCTGAATATTAACGCGACGTTGGACTCCTTTAGAATCATATATTATAAACATCCTGGGAAATTAAAAGCAAATTGAGCAGAGCTCCAGCTTTTGTTAAATCTCTCGGAGCAAACTAAACAATGGGTTAGCCGAGTAATTTTCTGAGGATCAATTCTATATGTTTTATATATACGGTTCTCGACAGGGTGCCACTTATCGCCGATTTTGTGATATCTTGATCTACTTCATGTTTCAATTACTTATGGTCCTCAGCAATTTAAGTCAGATATATAATTCCAATACATCGTATAACCTAAAGATTACTTGGTGCAAAAAAAATTCTTCAAAAATACCGTTATTTAAACCACACGTATTAACCCGCAAAGTAGGTACCTACTTCGTCAGGTGGGCGACATGCAAGTCAGCAACAGGCTTCGTCAACCAGCAATAATGAAATCCGCAATAGGTTTAGTCAATAGCCATACAAAATATACAGATATGCCAGTAAGCATCAAAGGAGTAGTTCCGTAACTGTTTGTACGAGTATTAGGACGGATCTGCTGCCATTTTTCCATATCTGTCCATCATAATAATATGGCCAGTTTTTAGGCCAGCCCGTAGAGGTTCAAAGCACCCCTGGGTACGTTGCAAGTGGTGGTGTAGAACTGATCAAATATCAAAAATGGTTACACGAGATATCTTGGGACAACTTTTGGCAGCCACAAATCCTCGAAATTTTGAGACTTTTTTTGGTTTCTCACTCGTGGCTTCTATACGGTGCATCCTAGCGAAAAGTTACACATTAGAAAATTAAAAACATGAAATTATGCGTCTAATGAGTACCAATATATACTAATTCGATTCAGCGACATAGTAGAAAACCATGGTCGAAAATTAGGCTTTCCTCAACTTTGTTAGTTATTTCAAGATAGTGGTTTTTAGGCTTCTGCGTTTCAATTTTGAATTTAACTATAAGTTTGTAGGAACTTACAGAATCGACAGTAATTTTACTTCGATTACCATAACTGGTAATCGAAGAGCTGGCAGTTTTCTCGTGCAACGCATCAGCATTGCAGTTCAACGAAGAAATACTGCCAGCATACTCGGTACAATGCCTAGAGGGCCTTTTTAGGGTTCCGTAGCCAAAATGGCAAAAACGGAACCCTTATAGTTTCGTCATGACTGCCCGTCAATCCGTCTGTCCGTATGTCACAGGCATTTTACTCGAAAACTATAAGGTGTATTTAAATAAAATTTAGAGGATAGGTGTATTTTATTAGCCGCTACGTAATTCTAAAATGAAATGACAAAAAAAATATTCGTTTAGAAATGCACTCCATACATATAACTGCAAGTCAAAAAAAAGAAAAACATCGTATGTCCACGTGTGGCACATCAATCGATAGGTCTTTTAAAATAAATATAAGGTTTTTCAGCAAGTTTTTCGTTTAAGTGAAAATAGTCGGAGATAATCGCCTACGTCTGTCAGTAGAGGTTCAAAGCACGGGGTACTTTGCAAAAGTTGGTGTAGAAGATTTATTTTTTTATGTCATGTAATATGGATACAACCGAGAAAATATCAAAAATAGTTACACGACATACCTCGGGACAACTTTTGGCAGCTACAAATCCTGGAAATTTAGTGACTTTCGGGGCGATTATCTTCGACTATTTTCACTTAATTGAAAAACTTGCTGAGAAACCTATATTTATTTTAAAAGACCTATCGATTGATGTGCCACACGTGGACATACGATGTTTTTCTTTTTTTTGACTTGCAGTAATATGTATGGAGTGCACCTCTAAAAGAATTTTTTTTTGTCATTTCATTTTAGAATTATGTAGCGGCTAATAAAATACACCTATCCTCTAAATTTTATTCAAATACACTTTATAGTTTTTGAGTAAAATGCCTGTGACATACGAACAGACGGATTGACGGGCATTCATGACGAAACTATAAGGGTTCCGTTTTTGCCATTTTGGCTACGGAACCCTAAAAAGGCCCTCTAGGCAGTGTACCGTGTATGCTGGCGGTATTTCCTCACTGAACTGCAATGCTGATGCGTTGCACGAGAAAACTGCCAGCTCTTCGATTACCAGTTATGATGATACTAATGCTGAAATTACTGTCGATTCTGTAAATTCCTACAACTGAGGAGCTAAAACCTATAGTTAAATTCAAAATTGAAACGCAGAAGCTTAAAAACGACTATCTTGAAATAACTTACAAACTTGAGGAAAGCCTCGTTTTCGACCATGATTTTCTATTATGTCGCTGAACTGAATTAATATGTATTGGTACTCATTAGACGCATAATTTCATGTTCTTTAATTCCCTAGTGTATAACTTTTCGCTAGGATGCACCGTATAGAAGCTACGAGTGAGAAACCAAAAAAAGTCCCAGATTTGTGGCTGCCAAAAGTTGTCCCAAGATATCTCGTGTAACCATTTTTGATATTTGCTCGGTTGTATCGATGTAAACAATATTAAAAAACAAAATCTTCTACACCACCTTTTGCAACAAAGATATACTCTACGGACTGGCCTATTTATACAAATAGGCATTATACGTAATCGATATATGGTCGAAATGCCATTAAAGCTAGTCGCGCCCCCCCCCCCCCCCCCCCCCCGTTTTTTATTCAAAATAATAGAATATGTATCTATAATTATATGATGAAAAGGTATTCTACCTGACTTTTGGCATTTGAATCCGTTTAACATTTACCTACTATCGTGAATAAGCGACAACCCAAGGTCTATGTGAGACATTGCGGGTTCCTGCCATTAGAGCAACATTCGGTGACACCGCCACACCAGAGCCGCGACGTTATTAAACAAAAAGGAAATTGTTTTTCATGTAACAGAAAGAAAGTAAAACGCTTGAAGTTGAGAGTTAATTTATTTCAAAGTTGTTTGTTAGTAATTTGTTGCGGGCACGTCCTGGGGGAAGACCGTGGGCTCACTGTTGTTACACAAACTTTTTCTTGTTACAAAATTTGACTCGGCTACTTGTAAGTCGCGGGGCGCCTACATCTGTCACAACTGCTTTTATTGCGGAGCTCTCTTTAAAACTGAATTTTCAGTGGTTTTGTTACTTTCTACTTTCAGGTGGACTATTTGACGCGCCATCTTGGTATGATCTTGGCATGACGTTTATTAAGGCGCATTCACTTGGTCTTCGTTGCGGACTACACCCTAGAATAGAGAGAGAAATAGGGAGATGGATGACCTTGAGTTTGAAATCCCTATCTCACTTTCTTTAATAGTTGTCAGGACGATTGCAATTCACCACTCAGAACTGTCTGTATGCGCCTTTACTCTCAGTCTTGATACCGACAGAATACACAGCGTGTTATATCCGCATACGGTACCACATACTAATTTGCATCTGTACGCGTGAATATGCTTAGTTGGTTAATCTGTGATGTTCAGTTTGCATTCCAATACACACGCTTGTGTAAGCGTGGTCACGCGTTTTGTCTACACCATCTCTCTACATTTCGCACTATACGTTCACTAAGTGTGGCCCTGCGTGGCGCAGCCGTGTGTTCTGCCCCCTTAACCCCTAACGCCTTGACCAAGACTTTGGTCTTAAGCGACCTGCGACCAGCGTTTTATCTGTTCATTGCGAGGTCGAGACGCGCAACGCACTGTGGTTAGTTGGGATCACGCGCAATGAACAGATAAAACACTGGTCGCAGGTCGCTTAAGACCAAAGTCGTGGCCAGGGGGTTAGGTTGCGTGGAAGAGAACGTGGAAAACTAATGTCATAACAATTTCATATCATTTTAAATATGAAATGATAAGAAATTGTTAAATAGACCACCAACACTCTAACTGTTCTGCGATGCTTCTTTTTGTGATCGCTCACTAATAATGCTAACATACCAAAAAAATAGAGCAAGGCTTCCATTTTGCAAATAAAAAAATTTATTTCAATGTGATACCAATCCCATCTTAATTTCAGTGCATCACATGGCATGGATGGAATTTGTAAAATTACAATGCGTCAAAAACGCGTCCTAAAATCGCGCCTTTAGATGTTTTACAAGCTTTTATTTAACCTGCTCTGTTCGTATGTATGTAAGTATATAAATTTGTTTGTAAGTAAGTTGTCCGTCAAAATTTGCAATCCAATTTTCAGTCAGTTGCCGTTATCCAATTGAGCTGGGGAGCAGAGGTATTACCGCTGCCGCCAGGCCGTTTGGATGACAATTCAATATTATGGTACATTCGAACTGATCTGATGATGGAGACAGAAGGTGGCCATGGGAATTCTATACTTAACCGACGTAACCCCGTTGAGTTTGGACTTGTTAGAATCGTCTCAATGAGTAGTTGATGACGCTATACAGAAAAGTACAATTGGCAATATGCCCTCAATTTCCCTAGGATCCCATCATCAGATCCTGAATTGGTGACAATGGGACCACCTCGTATTCCGTCCGAATAAAAAAAGAATTTTGGAAATTGGTCCACAATTGACAAAGAAATCGACGAACGTACATAAAAATACATACAGTTGAACATATTTTGAAGGCGGTTAAAGAGGCAACTCATTCCACAAACGTCACAGCACGCGCGGTGAAGGAGTACGTTCGCGTCTTTTTAGACGGGACAGCAAGAGTAAGGTACAATACAGCACTCGACCGCAAGCGGTGGCCACTGTCTTCTGCCATATAATTAAACCACTCAGTAAGATAAGGAGGGGAAGTAGGGTTGAACAGTGTGCTGAAAAGTAATGACAGGATATGCACGTCCCTGCGCCGGCGAATCGGTATAACCATCGAAGCTTGGAACGGAACTCGGAGATATGATCATACTTGCGGAGACCAAATAAATAAATAAATATTTTCGGAAAATATATATATATCTCATAAAAAACATTCCATGTAAAAAATTGGCCAAGTCTAGAAACTCTTTCACAGTAAAAAGTGGTGAGATATTTCATAGAGCCAAGTCAGGCATTCTTATTAATCTTTATTTTCTTTCTTATAATATTCTTATTAATAAAATTCTGCAACTTGGGAATCACACAACTTTACTGCATTTACAAACTTTTGCATAGGTACATAAAACGATGTAAGTGTGATTGCCAAGTCACAAAATTTTATTTAGCAAGCAAATAAAGATTAATAAGAAATTAAGAATGCCTGACTTGGCTCTATTAAATATCTCACCACTGTTTACTGTGAAAGAGTTTCGAGACTTGGCCTATTTTTTACATGGAATGTTTTTTTATGGGATCTCATTTCTTTTTGTAGACTTTGTATGGGAATGTTATTTTACCAACCGCAAATAACTTTTGTATAGTTTTGCAGGAAGGAACTGCAAAAGTAACTTTGTATTTGTATAGGATTACAAACTTACTTATGCAGTTTAAATATATCTGAAACGTGACTGAAATTGCAATATTTTTAGATTTTTTGTGAGTAACTAGGCTAAAAACTAATTACGTTTGAAATTTGGAGCTTGTGGATCTTCTAGAAGTACCTTAGAATTAGCGTGATCATTATCAGTGAGTATGTCAGTGACAAAACTAACGAACTTTGACTGACAATAGTTCTTAAACTAAACGTTCAAATTGAATTTTATTGATATTATATGTTAGCCATATTATGCCCTACATGTTCCTGAAAATTCAGGGTTCTAGCATTAGCCAGCACAAAATTACAGTATGTTGAAAATGGCCTGAATGGCTTCGAGAAAAGGATGGTACGGCCGTGCCTCTTTGTTCTGCTTGACTTGGCGGGGGCACTGCCGTGCCCCCAGATCTGATACACACATTTTGCAGGCGCTCCAGCTTATCATGTAGCTCCTCGTCCAGAAACGCAATATCCCCATAGTCCAGAAGTGGAAGCAAAAGAGATTGAGTACTATCTAGGTATGCATGTAACACCATCGACCACATCGTCACTTACCATCAGGTGAGATAGTGGTCAAATGCGTACCTACCTATAAGTAATAAAAAAAAATTGTAAAAGTCAATTTGGTACGAAGAGGAACAAAATTCTGGAGACGCCTTAGGAAGTGAAGGGATCTAAAGATCATTTGACTCACCTCAATTATACGGGGTGACCAAGTAAGCGTCTGGTCCATGATGATACCCAAATTCCTGACAGTAGAGGAAAAAGGAATAGAAATTCCATCAAAAAGGATGTCAGGCACCACCACGTCGGAGAGCCTATTTATATAGTAAAGACTACCAATAACAATCGCCTGCGATTTCTTCGCATTAATTTGCAAACCAAACTTACGCGCCCAACTGCGTATTCAAGGTTTCGATTGACTACAGAGACTAAATGAGGAGATATCATCGACCGCAACCACTGCATAAATCTGTAGGTCATCTGCGTAATGGTGATATGACGTAGTTAGGGATTCGGTGATACTATTTATAATAGTTTACTTTGAAAACAAAAAGTTTTAACCGACTTCAAGTCAGTAGCCAAATTGCTTATTATTATTATTATTACATTTATTTAATAAACAGAGTATATAAACATGGGTACATTAGCTGGGTCTCACAAAACTGTCGGAACAGTTTGTCTGTGTGTTTATAAACATAATCATACAGAGTTAATAATTAATTAATTAGGTACTAATTTATAAATAGGTTTAGGTTAGACACGTGTTTAACCTAACCTAAACCATGCATACAGTTACTTATGTGTTATGATACTTAAATAATGTCGTTTTAATTTTCTTTTAAAGTCGTTTTTTATTCTTGCTTATAGTTTGCCTATAAAATTTGAAGAGTTCCCTCGATTTCTCCAGGATCCCATCATCAGAACTGGATGTTGGTGACAACGGGACCAATCTGGAAGTATATGCTTTCAAACAAAGAATTCTTTTTTCAAATTGTTTCATAAATTACCGAGTTAACGCGTAACAAACACACAAAAAAAACATACAGATGAATTGAGAACCTCCTCCTTTTTTGAAGTTGGTTAAAAACTGAGAACAATAAAGGAGCAAATCATCAATTCAATTCATCAATGTCATTGCAATTTAGACTGACACATGGAAGTGGAGATTTATTTAAATGTGGGCGCACAGTAAAGGATCAGTAACTTATTGACTCGACGAACAGTTGACACGGACAGCTTACATATATACTTAATACCGCCTCCACACCGACAAATCAGGAAGTAGCGTAACACCTCAAGAAATCAGTAAAAAAAAGTCAGTAGGTCTTCAATTTCGAATTAGTTCCGTGCGTATTAATTAAGATACGATTTCCAAGCCTAGTTACGTTAGTATTAAAATAAAATTGTGCAGTCTGATGTTAAACGTTCTCACCGAAATCAGCCCATTAGGTATGCATGAGCTATATGGCGCTAATTTCCAACTAAATTTGGGGATTTCACAATTAGGCTACGGAACTTGACTGAGAAACAAATGTTGCAGACAATTAAAATCTACAGGCTGTTAACTGTTTATTTATAGTATTATATTTGCATGATAAATGTTAAATGACATAAGGTGTTTGAAATGCTCTGGTGGAGGACAAGAAATGTTTTCGACTTCAAAAAAGGAGGAGTTCTAAATTCGTCTGTATTTTTTGTTTATGTGTGTTTGTTACGCGATAACTCGGTAATTTATGAACCGATTTGAAAATGTTTTTTTTTGTTTGGAAGCATATACTTCCAGATTGGTTCCGTTATCACCATAATCCAGTTCCGGTTATGGGATCCTGAAGAAATCGAGGGAACTCTTCAAATTTTATAGACAATTTTGAAGCAATTTGGCTACTGATTTGAAGTCGGTTAAAACTTTGTTTTGAAAAGTAAATTATACTCAGTCACCTTATTGTTTATTATTATAAGTATCGAATCGACCCGCTCCTTATTGTAAATATTTACTAGACCACCTTATTTCTATTCTATGAGATTGTATTAGAACTAACTTGTTACTATTGAAATTGTTTGATAAAGTTGGATTTAAAATAAATATTCAATTCTATTCGTCTCTACGAACATTTCTCTTAAACTTAAACTTTTCTATTAAAACAGAGAGCTTTCTAAAGTTAAAGTTTTGCTATTCATTTACTTGCGTGCTTAGTATATTAAGTAACAAAAGTCATTAAGATAGTCTCCGGAGTAAATGTTGCAGTATAATAAATACACAGCAATGGAGTCTGAGACGTAACATGTTAGATATGTATTAGTCAAATTGCGACTCTATTTAATTTAGCAGTTGATTGGAAAGCAATATTGTGGTGCTAGCCTTAATATTATTTAAAAGTATTTACAGGAAATACCCACACGTTTGTTATTGATTACCCCAGCAGACTATACCTTGCAAATGTAATTTTGATAACGGTTCGGTTTAAAGGTACCTACTCGCATCTTTTGCATTTTTAGGCGTGTACTTCCTTTTTTCTTTTTAGTAAATGGATAACTTTTTAAACCTACAAGTGACAATAGGTTGGATGTGTATTTTATGCTGGGTGATGTTTCCAAATATAGTTGGTTCTACACGTATAAACGTCTACCTTATATAAGGTAGGTGCACCAAGAAAGGCCCGGCTCCTAAGGTCACCCAAAGAGAATATAAATAAGAGACGGGACTTCGAACAAGGTTTTGGATGACAGTGACATTGTCATTTGATTTTGACATGACAACTCATTCGAAATTTAACTAGTTTGAAATACCACAATACCAATAAAAATAAACGCTAGTACGGAAGTAGACTTACCAACCGAACGAACGAGGACGATAGTAGGGTTGTAGTACTTAACGTTATCGATATCGATAATATTAGAACCCAACGATCGATAAATTATGATTAGGGACGTCGTTGGGCCCACTGCATGAACAGAAAATTGCTTTACAAAATCTAAAACTAATCCGATTTAGGTATGAAATAATAAAAGGAGAACAAATATTTCATACAATTTATTTCACACTTATTTCCAAATCACAGTATATTTACAAAAATTCACCAATCTGTACACATATGTTTGCGGGTCGCAATTAATTCTTCTCGAACTGAGAAACCTCGCGCTTGTAGGTTTAACCCAAGTACTTACCAACCGTTGTTTATCATATTTAAATCAATATTGGCGCTTGATATTTCGTTATTAATACTTACGTGTTTTATTTTAAGATAATTATTAATTTTATTTCGTCAAAAGCATTGTTTGTTTGACACACACATGTTTTCTCGTGAAGTTATAATATCCATGGTAACCGGCCAAAGTCACCATGACAAAATGACAGACAGAGAAAGAACGGAAGTAGGAGATAGCATGAGTCCGCCATAGCAATAGCACAGATAGAAAACTTGTCACTTGTCAGATTTGATCTGAATTTGAGCAAATGGACGTCATTCATATTTTTGTTCCTAGTTGCGCTACACTGAGGTCACCTTTAAAAACTCGCAGTAATGGTTTTCCAAACTACTTAAAATTTCGTGAGCACATGCGTTTATGGTCACAAACAAACGTGCATTTCAGTTTTTACTCAAGCGCGCTGCCATTTTGTAAGTAAGTTAATGTTTGCTGTGTCGTGTTAAAATATTGTACGTTATATTATTTTCCAACCATTACATACAGCATATAGCATCCCAAGTTGAAAAAAATAACGCAGATTTTGTCAGTGAGTAGGTACTTCTAGTGAAATAAGGTGCTTAATCTATTTAACATCCAATTATTGGTAAATACGGTTATTTTGAATTTATTTATGTTTTTTACGCGACTTAATTGAACTGAGGTAAAGGTCCCCAAATAAGGCCCACTGTATGCATCCAAAAAAAAAGTTACATGATACAGGTTGATATAAAGAATCTCACACATGTGTTTTTATCTAATTTAAAAAGTTATTGTCGTTTTATTGCAATTTTTAGGGTTCCGTACGTGAAAAGGAAAAAACGGAACCCTTATAGGATTACTTTGTTGTCCGTCTGTCTGTCTGTCTGTCTGTCTGTCAAGACCCTTTATCTAGGGAACGCGTTTAGGTATCGAGTTGAAATTAAAACCATATACTCAGGTCTACAGTCTCTTGAAGCTGTGAAAAAGTCAAACTTCTAAGTTAACGTAAAAAAAGAACGGATGTTCATGCCGCAAAAAAATATATTACGTATATTTTGACATTCTCCAGGGAATCAAAATTTCGTACTTTCCGTTGACCTAGAACTATGAATTTGCAAGTAATATCGTCGTATGTACATACAGTACATCTACAGGGAATAATCTGAAAACTATACATTTTCTTATTTTATACGGAATCCTCGGTGGGCGAGTACGACTCGCACTTGTCCGGTTTTTTTCATTTTCATACTCCTAAGAAGAAGCTATAATTTTGAGATAATACTTAATTAAATCAATTTAATTAAATAGTATTTTTCACAATCGTGTTATAATAGAGAGCTTTTTAGTCGAGTACCGTGTTTAGGCCACGAAGCTTGCTGAGTGGCCTAAGTAAGGTACGAGATTAAAAAGCTTGATTATAACACTATTGTGAACAATACTTTTTGTACGAGTTCATTAAAATTAATTTTCTACGAGTCAACTGAACTAATTAAACAAACTCGATACTGTTGAAACGAAGTGCAGCTCATCGCTCGTACGCTTGTTGATATCTTAAAAGACATCAACGAGCGTACGACATCAAAGCGATTCTATTGGTCCAATTAATTACAGTTCAGTAAAGCAGCCACGTGATTGGTCGAATTTATTTTAGTTGTCTGGAACGTATCGAAAAGTATTTATTTCGATTGTTTCGACAGTAACATGGACTACAACTATGAAAAGGGTGACGTTGCAGTATTCTCTATGAAATCTTAATACACATATTTTAATCGTCGAGTACAAAAAAGTGTATTTTACGACTAGTTCTAGCCCATGGTAATGTTTAAAACATTGATTAAACGATTATAGGGATTAATTAATTTATAATGGGCCTTATTATTATTAGGTGACCGGATGCCTAAGATGGCCCACTAGCAACCTTTTTTTAAATAGGTTTTTAACTGTTATACTTATAACGCAAATGACATTAAGAATTATTTTTATATTTTGTTTGTTAAATAAACCATTAGCAGTCCTATGAATGGCTTTTCTTTATTAATCATACTGTAATTATTTAACAAGGCTTTGAAATTAAAGAGGGCCTAAGTGACGGTACCTACCTTATTTATTAGTTATTTCATATTCTGGGGCGTGACGCAATCCTCATGTATTCCTACACAATATTTTGTACTAACATAGTACGTGCAATGGGTACGATATTATGATTCCCCTCGTCACCCCGTCACTATACTCCAGAGGAAACCATGGCTGTTATTCGCTACGCCTTAATGCGGCTCACCCCGCCGGTCACCCGTTACGAAAGTAGACCTCTACCTTCGCTTAATTACTACGCATCGCGGTGTCAATGTATAATTGGGGGTGAGCGTTGAGGTGAGCTTAAAACAAGTTACATAATAGGGGGTCTGTGCCCAGACGTGAGACGTGTAGGGGATGAATTATTATGTTACACTATATTAAACGAACGAGTATGTATATCGTCCCCACATGGAATAGTAATTACTAGCTCGTTACGTTAAAGGGTGTGCGCGCGACGCGATATTTGCAATTTTCTCCTTCAGCGTGTTCCCATCATCAGGGAGGAAGAATTTAAGAGAAATTTATATTCCTTATTTACCGGCTCAGCTACCCGTGAACGCCTATCGTCGACTCGATTGAACTCATAATAAAATTCGATTTTCGTCCTATCCGCGTTCTGAGCACGAGCGCGCTGGCTCAAGCAGAAGTTTCTAACACGCGGTACACGGGGCTGATAACAAACATATTTTATCACGATTTTCAATTGTAAAAAGCAAACGCGCTACTCACCACATAAGGTAAACGTCCGAGCGCTCGACGCTGTACTACATAGTATTATGGCATGGGAACTCTATGTCAAGGTGACAAGGCTTAAATTCGAATGAAGAAAAATCCTGTGTTCGAATTTAACCCATATTGCTTTGATAAAGAGTGCCCATGCCATACACTAGTACTAGTACAGCTTCGAGCACTCGGACGTTTACCTTACAAGTATATCAATTAAAAAATAAATAAATAAATGATTGTGTGCCGCTTAGAATTCTATAAAAATCTGAGTAAGTTAAGTTAAAGAACAATGTTACTTTACTCTATTTAAAAAAAAGCCCGCATGCCGATAACACACTGTATAGATCTCGTAGTAAGATAACTATTTTACTGATTACCGAATATAACTACATATATCACAGATTTAACTAACTTACTGCGACATAAATATTATACACATATTATTTTCTACATAAAATAAAATAACCCAGTAAAGAGCTATCGTAAGCCAATGTTAATGTGTGCATATTTTAACTGTTGTATAAACTTATCTATGTACCTTCAGAAAAAGTCCTTGATGTATGACAATTGCCTTAATTAAAGTAAAAACAATAACTTGTAGAGGCAAGCAGCATCTATTGGTTCGGATAAATGCCGTATACGAGCTAGAGTATTAATGAACAGTCGAACTGGGTTCCCTTAGAACCACGAAGTTGGCCCGCTTCCGCGCAAGTTGGATAGTCTATTAACACCATTATATAACTTCTAGTAGCACCGGTGACACTTGCCCGTTTTTCAGTAACAAAGAACGCACATGCGCGATAAGTAAACACCGCAACCCTTAAAATCTTCTGTTGCTCGGGTTGTTATATGTAATTTTTACAAGCTTTATATTAACTTGCACTGTTCGTATGTTAGTATGTAAGTTTAAATACTGTTTAATCCGGGTCTAACGCGATATTTATTAGACCCGGATTAAACAGTATTTAAATATGTGTACAAAGCGCGAGAGTTTAAAGTATGTAAGTTGTCCGTCAAAATTTGCAATCCATTTTTCAGTCACTTCCTGTTATCCAATTGAGCTGAAATTTTGCAAGCATATGTATATTGCATGACAATGCAATATTATGATGACTTGGAGCTGATCTGATGCTGGAGCTGGAAGGTGGCCATAGGAACTCCGCAATAAAACGACACAACCCTATCGAGTTTGGGCTCGTTAGAATCGTCTCAATGAGTACTTGATGATGGTATGCAGAAAAGTACAGTCGGCAAAAAAAGTTTGACAGAAACCTATTAATTAAAGTAAAGTTAAATTAGATATAGTCGTAAAAATATTCTTTCGGGCGCAGTACGCGATTAACAGACACAGTTAACAAAAATATACTAGCATGACTTTAATGCCAGGGACGTAAGAGGGTACCTTACCTTCATATATATAATGTTGCTTTTAATCATTTAATCATTGCTTTGTGTGTACTAAAGGGTCAGTTTGGTAACAAATTATACGTTTTTATGACATAGAAACTTTCATGCGCTTGTGTATTTACAGAAGTACCTATACAATATTTTTCGCACGCTTTCTAAAGTAGGTACCGTCGTCATTTAGTCATAATGTCTTATTAACAGTGATTTTTGTAATGTATCTGTGGTGGTAAATTCTCTTTGGCAGATTTCTGTTTACATATATTGTACAACAATTGTACATTTATCAAAGTTAGTAACCTAATACACGGTACACACCCGACAAACCAAAGATTACCTACAGGATTTAGGCGGTTAATATATAAAATTATAAGTACGATTTTTATTGCTCTTGGTGTACGTATATTAATTCAGTATGTTATTAGAATGCAATAGCCGCTTTTTTTTTTATATTCCGCAGCCTAATTTACGTATATTTGCCAACATCTCGTTTCAAGAACGCCGTAAAGAAATAAGATATTTCGTGAAACGGGCGCGCGATTTATTTGCCGCCGCGGGCGCGCTCATTGATAAATATAACCAATAAAGGAAAACAAAATGTCCACAAGAGAAATTATTGCGGTTTCCGTAATTTACCTCTTTGTGTTTGTTTTTCACAACATTTACCGTCAGTTTGACAACATTTGCCCGACAGTCGTTTCTGCCACAATCGCACCTTTTGATGGTTGCGTGCTTCACTCGCATATCCTATAGGTACTATTAAACGAGCAATATTTATATGTATATATTCATATATATATTATACCTTTATATATATAAATATTTACGTTCTACACGAAACGGCTCTAACGATATTAATTCGATGAAATTTAGAATATAGGGGTTCACGGGGGCGAGAAATCGATCTAGCTATAGGTCTTATGTCTGGGAAAAATCGTTTTCACCGTAATTTCTCTATTTTCACCCGAGCAGAGCTCGGTTGCCCAAGGACTTGACCTAAGTAGTGAAAAGTTTCGAGTCGTTCTCCATGAAAATAATATGAGGCAAATTTACGTATCTACAATAGTACATTAATACAGAGGCCGGGAAGTAAGGGGTTGCCGGCCGAGTACATATAGACGGCCGAGCGTAGCGAGGTCGGATAGTTATGAGGCTGGCAACCCCTTTTCACGCCGAGGTATGTATAGTGCTTTTCTCAAACATGCAATGAAATAAATTACAAAAACTCCATGAAATCAAACTTTAATTTCTAGAGAAAGTTCTAGTATAGACAAAAAATATAACTAACACATACATATATGGCATCTAGGTACTATTACTTCGTCGATGTTTTCGTCGGAACTCATATTAAATATCAAAATCAACAACGCACAATAAATCCAATAAAATAGAATTACAGAATGAAAATTTATCAATTTTGCCTCCAATATGATTAAAAAAATACGTATGCGGTTTGAGTAGACATTTTTACCGCTAATATTTAGATGAAATAATTTAAATGTGTATTTTTCAAGTTAAATTGGCAATTTTAAATAATTGCAATTTTTTAATCATGTGTTATTTGTTATGTTCAAGTCGATTTTACATAAATAAAATTGCAAAATATAGTAAACATTGTTTGTTGTTTTTTTTAATAATCGTAGTGGCAGAATGTCACAAAGAACCAAAATGCAAATGTTGCTTATAGTTTTGTTAATGGCTGAACGCCGTGATCGCCTCTAATAAATGTGGCATGGAAATTAAAAAAGACCATCTTGCAGGCCTAGGCCTCCAATTTTGCATGAAATGTCATTATGTGTCTCTCGCCTCTCCGCACCTGAAACATGATACTTCGCTGCCTATTATAAGGAACGCAACGTCAATATTTCATTGCATGTTTGAGAAAAACATGTTATTATTAATTAATTGGAAGGTGACCGGAGTATTGTCGGTTTGAACTCTACATATTTCATTTATTGTGTTTGTTTGATATGAATGCGCGTGGCGCGTGGAATCGGCTGAGTGACGATAACATCAAATGTTTCGTGACATAAACATTTATTTTCTCTTCTTGATAATTTATTCATGACATCATTATCAGCGTTTACCTACAAAATTGGAATACGTATTAGGTACTTATGTAGCCTACCTACCTGTATGTTTTATTCTCTAACTATAGCTTTATACATACATACATATAATCACGCCTCTTTCCCAGAGGGGTAGGCAGATATCACGGATCTCCATTTGCTACGATCCTGACAAACCACTTTCGCTTCATTCACTTTCATAACATTTCTCATACATGCTCGTCGGTTTAGGGTACTTTTGACCTGGCCTTTCTGTAAGATTTATAGCTTTGTGTCGATGAATAAGAACTTGATGTAGGAACAATTAATAGGTACGGGCTATAATTTGCATCGCTATTCGGTCTTCCGTTTTGCCACAAATCGACCCACAAAATGGGTCGGCAGCTATTGTAAAATATCCCTATTCATGAATAATGTGACGCGCTTCCCTAGACGCTAGAAGTGTAAAATAGAGAATACAGAGGGACCGCATTATTCAAGCAGAGATTAGGAGATCATGATTAGTAGGTACCTACATAACTATTATTAGTACTTTTGAAAGAAAGAAAGAAAGAATATCGAGAACTATGTAAAGACCAGTGGTAAGAACAACCCACGAATTGCCAAAGGAGTACATGTGTAAAGTCCGGCAGAGTGACGCGCTTGTTCTTTCGTTAAAAAATTTGGCAGAATGCAAATATTCCATCAGTGGATTGGATTACAACGCGAGCTAAGCAACCAACTAAATAAAAATAGCTAAGTCATCTACGTTCCCAATTAATGATGTTCAGTTCAGTCGCCATTTTTAGCGTAAAATGGCCTAAAGGGCCTTCTGTGAGTCATTGTTGTGTGCTAGAGGTGGGCCACGGCAGACGCGGGCAGGCTCAGCGTCGTAAATATTCAGGGTCCGACGAGCGACGACGCTCTGCGATACATCAAAGTCGCATCGACTTCCATACACAAGCCACCATTTTCCAAAGTGTCACGCCTCCCGAATTTAAAGGGTGTGTAACTTGAGAAATTTTACGCTACACGTGATGGTTTATTTAATGTTATATTAGATATAGGTAGTTAAGTATTTAAAACGAAGTAGGTACTTGTACAAACTTGACATTAGTGAAGTAGTCTGAGAGAGAGAGGAGAATATTTTAGTTAAATTGATTTGATGCTGAATTCGCATAAATAGGCTAGTAAAAAATAGATACTAATAATGTACAGTTTTTTGTGTGTTTGTTATTTATTACTTATAGGGTGTATTTTGTTTACATCGCAATCATAGGTATAGCCCTTCCTACAATTCCTGGTTCAGTAACGTCGTATATATAATAGCCCTTCCTACAATTCAATTAAGTAACGTCGCGTCAGCAGGCACTTTGATATCTGATAAATAAAAACGGCATAAAGCAATTTGAAGGCTATAAGGCTGCCTGGAAATCGCGGAATATTTAAGTGTAATTATAACCAGGAACCGGTACTTTGGAACATTTAGTAACTGATTTATGATCAGAAATCAACACATTACTAGAGTTCGTCCAAGCTAAGTCAACATCGAAATTGGATAACCCAATTTCGCAACCCGACAATTTCCAAAACGTACCTATATTATTTATTTATTGTGTATTAGGCAGGGTTAGCATAAATGTCTGTCACGGAATACCCCTGTTTTACCGACAAATGTTTCATCTAATGAATGTTTCACCGAATTTTCATTTCATCGAAAAAAATTTCTTTTCAGAAACAGTAAACATTTCGTGATATTTCGTTATAAAACAAAGCTAACCTAAGCTAATGGGTTCTACGCAATGACCTTTTAGCTGTAACCTAAAAAGTTAACGGTTTCTGAGTAACAAAACTTCGATGATATGAAAATTCGGTGAAACAATGAATCCGGAAAAGCGTTTGTCGATGAAAAAATGGGATCCCGTCTTCTGTCACATACTCGTACCTAATCAGTAAATATAGTTGTGCGTGAAATCGAAGTGGACTTGTGAAATGAAATCATCCGAGATTTAGGTAATTTACCGAAAACTTATTCTCAGTAATTGGATATTCAATAATTGTTTCTAAGAAAAACAATCAGTATATTGGTATCCGGCTCTCCAGTTGTTATTACTAGCCAAGGACGAGCCAACTCGAGCGCTTGCTTGTGAAACTTTCGATATTTACTTTATATTCAATGTTAGCTTTATGTTCTTGGATTGATAAATGTATTTTTCAACACATTTGCTCGTAACGTGCCTCTTATTGTGCCGCTTTTAGGCTCATAATCCTGGGTATTACCTAAACACGCGTGTTTTATAACATTACGACACTCGTGTAGTTATGTTTATATCCCGATTAAGACACGTTGGCACCTTGCAGCAAGGTGTATGTATGGACACGGCGCATTCTTAAATTGACCGGGTTATACAGGTTTGTTTTTAATTCTCGGCAAATGGATTCTTACTCGACTAAACAAATTAAATCCTTCTTGTGAATTAATTGATTATTTCTTCTTGGATATGATATAAAAACGTTTCATTTAGTCAAACTATTTACTTTTGATAACATTTGACATGCATTTATATTGAATAAAATAATATTTTTTTTATTCTGTATTGGCTGTTTAGAGATTTCATCTAAGCCTCGCTGCGGGCGCACTGCACGAACTTCACGAAAAAAAAATTGTTGCGCGCCATTATAAGTAATTTCACAGATACTTATTTGTAAACATTGATGATGCGTGTTTGGTTATTGTTAAAAGTGTTGCCTCGTAGTGAATAGAAAAGTGATAAATAGAATTGACACCACTGTACATTGTTGGAGATGTACAAATATGTGAGTAAAAACCTGTTGTCATCAATAACTAAAGGAAACAACTTAGGAGCCTGTAACATTTTCATTTTATGAAAAGGATTTTTTCCTCGCAAATGTGTTGAAAAACGGCGTATGGCACGCGTGAGCTTTGATAATTACATCCTCGGCTCTATTATCACGCTCACCTGCGGTTCACGTGACAATTCCGCCTCTGATGTAATGATACCTCACTTGTATCACAATGTACTATTCCATCACACTTGCTCGTAAAGGGTGTATTATAGGCAAGTTTATAGAGCAGCTATACCCGATTTACCTCCCGCGGGAGTTATGGATGTATATCGAATTGGTTAAAAACAAATCAAATAAATTTGTTGGCAAATCTAGTTGGCCGCGCGTCACAAGAATTCTTCTCTGTGATTGGTTGAAAAAAATCTTAGCAGGCCATGCGGCGCCACGCCCCCTCGCCCTCCTCAAATCTGTAAGTGAAGTTGTCAATTTCGTAAATTTTTGAGTGGTGCGGTAATATGAAACTTAGATTTTTCTGTTTTTTGTAGTTATTTATTTTCTCGCAAATGTGATGAAAAACATTGTGTGTATCACGGGCAGTAAGGGGAATACAAACTTAATAAATAATAATAATAAAATAATAAATATTTGCGGGACAATCTTACACATATCGACCTAGTCCCAAACTAAGCAAAGCTTGTACTATGGGTACTAGACGACGATATACATACTTATATAGAGAAATAAATACTTAAATACATAGAAAACATCCATGACTCAGGAACAAATATTCGTGCTCATCACACAAATAAATGCCCTTACCGGGATTCGAACCCAGGACCTCTAGCTTCGTAGGCAGGGTCACTACCAACTAGGCTAAAGCGGTCGTCGACTTGACTCATTAAAAGCCCTCCGCCATTGGCGTCGAGCCCCTTCTTACGGCCCTTAATGCACAAATTGCACAATGTACTATAACAAGTTTTTAACATTATTTACTACAATATTATAGCCCGAGATGTTTCAGCAATGTTGATTAGGTAATGGTTGTAAGGAGGGTCAACACGCCATCATGGCTATGCGCTGGTGAGTGGAAGTTGCCATATTAAAAACTAGCTGTTGCCCGCGACTTCGTCCACGTAGAACATGTTATCGTCTAAATGTTTGTTTAACGAATGAATTTTTAAAAACATTGAAATTAGTCTTTTAGTAAACACTCTAAAACCGAAGTTACAAATCTCTTACTTTCAAAATGTCTTGCTCCCTATACAAACTTAGAACCCCATTTGAATAGTAAACAGTCTGAAACCGTAGTTACAAATTTCTTACTTTAAAATGTCTTGCTCTCTATGCAAACTTCGAAGCCCATTTTAACCTTCTTAGGCGATGAATTAAAAAAACTCTGATATAAGTTTTGTAGTCTACCTCTAAGTTGTGTAGTTTTGCTAAAGCAAACAGTCTAAAACCGAAGTTACAAATCCGTTACTTTAAAAATGTCTTGCTCTCCATACAAACTTTGAACACCCTTATAATCCCCTTTAGGGGATGAATTTCAAAAAACGCTGAAATGAGTTTTGTAGTCTTTTTAACAAACAGGCTAAGATCGAAGTTACAAATCTCATACTTTAAAATTTTCTTGACACATTGAAAAGAAAACACTAAGTTTTTTTATTGTAATAAGTATTTTTTCTACAAACTATCAAGTCTCTAGCTCAAAAAAAGTGTTTCCCATACGAACCATGCACCCCTTTTTAACCCCTTCAGAGGTGGAATTTTCCAAAACGCTGGCAGTACTTTTTTGTATTTTAATAAGGTCCGACGATCTCCATAAAGTAGCAACTGATTGGCCAAATACAGCACAAAACAGAGCAAGATGGCAAGAGCTGGAGGAGGCCTTTACCCGAGAGGGGTCCTAACCAAATTATATTATATAAGTAAGAAAAAAGAAAAACCACAAGATTATTTATTTTTTAATTCTGCTTAAGTACATTTTCTTTTTTAATATTCCACTGTTCTTACTTTGGTTAAGGAATAAATGGGCTTTTTATTTTATTTATTATTATTTATCCTTCTAATAATCCTTTAATAAGTAAGCTTCTACAAAGTTTCTACCTAAAACAAGTTTCCCACACACTAACATTGCTCCTCTTTTTCCTTCTCTTACGGGTGGAATTTTCCAAACCACTGAAAGTAATTTACGTATATTTGTATTTTAATAAATAATCTTCCTATACTATTTCAAGTCTCTAGCTCAAAAAAAAGTTTCCTCCATATAAACTCGCCCCTGTTTATCTCCCTTAGGGGTCGAATTTTCCAAAACGGTGAACGGCGGTTATTTGTATTGTAATTAGTAATCTTTCAACAAAGTTTTAATCCCTCGCAAAAAAAAATATTTTCTCCATACAAACGTTGCACCCCCTTATAAACCCCTAAGGGTCGAAGTTTCTAAAATGCTGAAAGTATTTAATTTTAATTCGTAAGCATTCTACAAAATTGTAAGTCGGCTAAAAAAATGTTTCCTCCTTTTACAAATGTTGCACCCACTGTTAACCCTTAGGGGTGGAATTTACTAAAACGCTGAATATACTTTTTTACAAGCTTTATATTAACTTGCACTGTTCGTATGTATGTAAATATGTAAGTATGTAAATATCTAAGTATGTAAGTTGTCCGTCAACATTTGTAATCCATTTTTCAGTCACTTCCCGTTATTCTATTAAGCTGAAATTTTGCAAGCATATGTATATCGCATGACAATGCAATATTATGATGACTTGGAGCTGATCTGATGCTGGAACTGGAACCCCCTTAGGAACCCCGCAATAAAACGACACAACCCCATCGAGTTTGGGCTCGTTAGTACCGTCTCAATGAGTACTTGATGATGGTATGCAGAAATGTACAGTCGGCAGGAAAAGCTTGTACCAAAAATGAAATTTTTGACTGAAACTTATTTTTTATTTCAATAAGTAATCTTTCTACAAACTTTTAAGCTTCTATCTCAAAAAAGAGTTTCTCCCATATAAACTTTGCAACCCTTTTTAACTCTCTTAAGGGTGGAATTTTCCAAAACGCTGAAAGTTCTTTTTTTGTACTCTAATAAGTAATATTTGTACAAAGTTTTAAGTCTCTTGTTAAAAAAATAAAGTTTCCCCCATACAAAATGTGCACCCCTTTTTAACCCCCTTAGGGGCAGAATATTCCAAAACGCTGAAAGTACTTTATTTGTATTTGAATAATTAATCTTTCTACAAAGTTTTTATATATATAGATGACGAAAATCCCATTCAAATATCTAAGAAAATTATGAAGCTACAACCGTTTTAATGTCGCTTGTTAGAATGAGAAATCGATCGGGGACTGTGACGTCAAGATCCGCGAGCGTCATTGTGAAAAACAATCGTTTCATATGAAGGTGCGTTTTGCGGAAAAGGGACAGAACATACCCACTCTTAAAACTGTGGACACTTATAACTTAGTGATTTGCGTTGTTTTTTTTTCCATTTGACTACATTTTAAATACTTTTTCGAGAAAATACAACATTATTATTATTTTATTTAGTGTCTACTCCCCTATTTTCGATTTCTGAGCTATAACCACGAACTTCGGAATTTGAAAATATTCGGGTATCTCTATCTCTATCGCACTAACAATACTCGAGTGACAGGGATGCAGATATACGAACTTCGAGTTTCGGTTTTCGTGATAGCGCCGCAGGTACTTTGGCAGAACGCCCAAAGAGCGCGTGCCATTGCCATTCAAAAAAACAAATTCTTGTTACTGTTATATTGTTCGAATTTGTTGATACATTTATTGAAATTAAGCCTTAATGCGACATTTGCGCATATAAGTTCTCATATCAGGATCGAATATGTTTGTATGCTTTAGCGTTTGGCATGTGTTTCGTAAAGGTGTATCGTAGACGGGAATTAAGTAAAAGGCAAAGCAATTCCGCCATTTTGACGCTTCTTATAGCTAAGCTGACAGGTGTAGCAGCGTTTGATTTCAATAAAAAGAAATGAAAAATTAAATGAAGTCGTATATTTCGGAAATTAATTAATTGTCGCAGTCGGATAAAAACTATCCTTTGATGTTACAGCTAGAATAATAATGTACCTACGTATAAAAATGTTTTATATTTTTCCGTTCATGGGATGCTGAGAACATTCGTGACAGCACAAAGCTTAGTTTCAAACTGGCTGATTCTTTTTTTAATTTAGAGATTTATTATAAGTAGGTGGAGAGGCGATGAATATTATTAGAATAAAGCATTTCTTTTAAACTATATATAATATCTACAATATGTGAAATACCTCTTCTGCCTGAACAAATGTATTGAAAATTTGTTCAGGTAGAAGTTATAACCTTTTTTCAGTGCCAGCGCCACAAGTTCATACCTAATGTTTTTTGATGGGTTATGCCGACGCTGTGAGCACGAGAGCACATTCGGCCCGCGCTGCCGGTCGCATCCTCGAGGGTGGTAACTTTCGATGGATTCAATCAAATCAGTTAAATGTAGCTGTAAATTGGGCAGTTCCACTTGAGTGATATTGAGTAATGGCCGCAGCTTCGATATTGATGGGCAACCGGGGGACGCGCGCCGTATCTCTTGGCTGACGTGTTAATTTGTCAAAAACCAACGTCATAAAGAAAAAGTGAAGGTGATCTTCACTTATGATGATAAAAACGCCTACTTCAACTAGACATTTCACAATCGTCATTTACTTGAGTGGTTTCAGACTCAGTAAGAAAAGAGGGCTCATTTTTGATTAAGGCTTTCTTATTCGAATTGAAACTACATACGCCACACAAAAAATCCGCTTGCGGCGCAACGTTATCGTAATTCTCCCCAGTAACGCACACCACTACATTTCACGCACACTATCTCACTTTACTGTGACAGGTCACTGACCTAAGATTTAATTTATTTTTAGTGACATAAAGAATTTGAACCACTCACCAACCTCCTCAGAGAGACTAAAATTGTCAAAACTGTCAAAACATCTTAATGGAAAATGACAGTGACTTATTTATATTTTCGTATTTTATTCTAAGTATGCTTCTTATAGAACGTAAACCCATTCCAAATACGCCTATGTCTCATGACAATACCATCAAATGCATCGCAACAGGTCAAGAAAGTTGTGCTGAGCCAGAATCAGAAGATTATCGCAGCTAAAATTGGCCGAAAGTTTGAAATATCCTTCAATTTTGGTCAAAATTATAAATATGTTTACGTCATGTGACAACAGTACGAGACAAGTGGCATCATTTAGCACTTTAATCGTAGATAGAGTAAAACTTAGTCTGTCAGTCCTGAAATGGCTGGAAGTACTTGGCAGATGGTGTCAAAGGTGCCTGGCATTTTATCGTGTTGTCATGAGACGTAGGCGTATTGGGAGTGGGCTGACGGTCTATTAGATATATTTCGGTGGGTGACGTTAGATTGACAACTCTATGCGGTTTTTACTAAGGTGCAAAATCGCATGAAAATAATCAGAAGAACATAAATTACAATTTGCTATGATTTTACCAACTTCTACAAAAAATATCTATCTTCCGGTATACGTTTTAAGTAAATCCATGAATAATGAAAGTGATTTCAAAAAATTACGTAGCGAGGACATTCGCATGCAGCGAACAAAAGTTCCACTTATGACTTTAAAATAAACAATAGGACATAGTATTCTAAGGACATAGTTTAGAATGAACCTTGAACAAGCGTGTGTCTTTAACAACCCGACTATCCGCGGTCTTATAAAATAATTGCTACATCACATCATCATCATCACCGCGCGTGGACATAAATAAAACTGACCCATTGTATTTTATGAATCTAGTCACATGCTATCTACATTTGACTACATTGACTGGAACAAAATCAGGGCTTTAAAAAGCCCAATATCACGCAAACGGCTGAGTTGGAAAGTGGTTTTCAGAAACCCATAATATATTTGAACAAGCTATCCAAAGATCTATTCATTAGGTGCGTCCACACCAAACGCACGCTCACCCGAGCGGCTCGCCCGAGCCCTCCGCACGCTCACCCGAGCGACATGGGTTTAGAGAGAAAAAGACGCGGGTTGTGTCGGAGATACAACCGTTAATTATGTTTGAGTGGATACTTCTTCGTTGGCTATGGAACCCTAATTTATCTGAATTAATTCACTAAAATCTGTATAAGTACAGATAAATCTGTATGTACTCGTATATGGCAACATTGACTGACGTAGCTCATTTGACTCGCGATACATTGAAAATGGCGGTCATCTCAGCATTATTTTCATGTCCGCCACATAAATTAAATAACACTTTGTGATTAACAACTAATGGCAAATAATGAAGGATTAAAACATGTAACAAACAATTATTTGAAATCAGATTAGGCTTCTCTACAAAACGTTATTCCGGAAGTCACGTGATACATTTTACACTGTACCCCTATACAAGAACGCGAGCAAAGAAGTATCCACTTCAAAAAAATACATCCCCACTTTCCGTATAAGGTACCTACCCTAAAATATATATTTTTCAAGATTTTATGCTACCGTTTTGGTGGTGTGATAGATTTTTATACCCATTCCAAATTACAGCTTTTAGGGTCACTGAGCTCAACCGCATACTGACAGACGGTCAGATGGACAAACGGACATGGCGAAACTATAAGCGTTTCTTGTTGACTACGAAACTCTAAAAATCAAATACAAGTCTGCAATCCCCTGAAGCTGTGAAAATTCAAACAGTGATTACGAAGTTATACTCGTAAGATAGATACAGTATTACAGTATACATATTATGTATTAGATATGGATTGAATTTTGCAGGGTGCCATACTTCCCACACATACATAAATCATAATATAGTCCACCCAAAGTTCCTATAGTATAGTATACCTAACCAACATATGTTAATGTCCTTGAGAATTCCATAACCTCAGAGTAAAGAAAATGAAACCATTACATGCCTTGTATTTAATTTATTGTTAATATATACGAAAATAATACAAAGTTATTACGTTGTTTTATTTTCGTTTAATACATCTAATCATCTTTATGTTAGTAGATTAAATCATATAATGACCAATCTAATTCGGAAATAAAATAGCTTTATTTTTAAGTCAATGACTTATGACAGTTATGATAGGTAACAAATTATACACATGTTTATGCCATACTGTAGGTGGTTCTTCTTCATTTGACTTTCAGTTTCAAAAATACGAAGACGTTGAATTGTGCTGGTAGCTAGCTGAGTATCTTGAAGCATCATGACGGCTGCAATATTAATGTCTTTATGTCATCGATAGTTTCTACAGCAGCAGAAGTGTTACCGGGAGACCAGCGCAACGTTCAATTGTAGACGATCCCGGCTTTTTCTCCGTGTTGTGGCTTTTTGCTGCTTAGGCACTTTGCCACGATCCCGGCTTGATCTTGATAAATATTGTAACTAAGTATGTCTTTCCATTAATGATTAGGATTCCATCTGTTGGCACTGCAGCACTGCGTTTTAATGGATGGCGTAAACATTATGACAGGATCACGATTACAACATCATAATTGGTACAATCTTCATATTTTGTAGGTACATGATACGGTGCTCCTTGTACTTTATAATATTTATTTAGAATATTAGCTTTGCAAAATCAATAGAAACAGCGTAAATGTCAAATGTCAGACCTACCTAATATGTCAGATTGATGTCAGATGTTACTATATATCTATCATAAATACACACACATAAACCTACACGCCATATTAGACAATGTGGCCTGGGTAATATATAAATTTTCCACGTTCTAAAGAAACGAATTCAAACTTTTTACATTAATAAAGGGATCGAAGAAGCAAAATATGAAAAATCGTGTTTGAATGGTGTGTTTTTTGAACTTTTATATTAGTGCGTATTGTAAAAATACCATTAAATCTAGTTTTAGTGCTTATCCAACCACATCACATTCTTTATTTTTTCCCTAACAACATATTATTATCTGGTTGCTGGTATTAAATTTGCGAATAATACAGTTGTATCGCTACAGACGTCCGTCCAGCTCGAGGCCACATCATGGCCATCAAAGACTACAATATACATACTGAGATAGACAGGCAACTCGACCAAATTGAGAAGGTATTTAATGCTTGCGTATACAGGCGCCATCTCTTCTGCGATACACTTTTCTTTGAATGTACAAAACATACAAAAAGTGCGTCGGTCGCGTGGTTTGAACCTCGGCTCATCGACTCCAAATACCGCCGTCTGTACCCCTAGGCTACTGATGTCTTATGACAATACGGCGAATTTTGAAATACCTTGACAGCCTAGACTAGCAATCGCTAGAGCTTCAGAGAGTTCGCGACCTATCTAGTAGGTGACATTTTTTTCAATAAGAACTGGATTTGCATTAAGTTCTAAGTTCGCATAGCATGATGGCCATCTGCCTACGAAAATGAGACGCGCTGGTCAGTTTCCCAGATAAATTGTGTATAAATAAATATAAAGCCATTTTTAAAGAAAGTGTTCGTAAAAAGATCTATTTTACATCATTGCCTATATTTTGTAATTGTTCACTTGAGTCAATTTTGCGCCTACTTTATGTACAACTCGAAATAAGATCAGCATTTCCCATTTTACGTGGCATGATATGATCGAGCAAAGCTTAAAATATTGTGTTTTGGTTCGTAAAAGTATGAAGGGCGGTTATTAAACTATAACATATCTCAATATCCCATCAAAGAATTCAGTATTTCATTGTTTATTATTGAATGTAAAAAAGGTCGATTTCGAATAACGTGGTCTTAAAGTATTATTGATATCTAGCTTCGAGCAACACGTCGTTCGTGGGGAACTGTTTACGCTTTTATAACACATAACCCACCGAAATAGTTAATTTGCCTATTAGTAAATTTAAGTGTCATATTAAAAGTAATCTGCTAAGCAAGGCGTATTATACTGTCAACGATTTCTTAAACGACATAAATGCCTTTAAGCCAGTAGTAGTTAATTCAATTAGGTTTAATACATAAACCTACGAGTAGGTATGATTGATTATCTTGGCGTATTACCTTTATAATGATTATACCTTAAATAGCTGTTCTGTTTTTATGTAACATGAGAGCACATAATGCCGAACAAGTCGCTTATAATATAGCTTAGTCTTTGATATTATCAATGTCCAGCCAGCGGCTTGATCATATGTCATGCTCGCTTAAAAGGCTTTGCTTACGGTGTCGTCGTTGATCGGGTCGTCACCTTCCCTAACATAATATGGTTGAGGGAGGCGATGGCTGAGATACGCGTCATACTCGTGATCGGGTGCTGTTTGTGGAGTCTGGTCTGTTCATGCTTGCATGGGCATAGTAACTACTTAAATACTAGTGTTTTTACACATCCTGACATCATCCTGTTCTTGACCGGTTTTATTGTTTTTTTTTTATTTTTTTTATTTATTGAACACGAAAAAAAATACTTAAAGCTTATAGTTACATATTTTACCTCGCCAAACTGTATTCACAGTTTGTTGGAGATTGACCCTATACATCTCTAATAAACTAATAATATTAGTAATGTACTTACTTATTTTTGTGTTTTGACGCTTAGATACTGTATACATCTCTAAGATCATTAGAATAATAATTATTAATTGTATCTGGACCTTATACATCTCTGGGATATAAAATGATATCACAACTTCTTGTTAATTCTGATATCTTGATACCTTGTATCTATCGTAATGGATATTTTTTTGTAATATTGTTTTAATTTAGTGACATTTAGTTCTGTTAAACTGCAACTTCCAAATAATTGTTGTTGCAAGATTAAATATTTTTTTATTATAAATTATTGATTGACATGTATACGTGCCCTTGTGGCCTATTGGCAGAATAAATGTTTGATTTGGATTTTTTGATTTTGTGCTTAGTAGTTAGACTTACTTACCAGGATATTAATTCGGTGACCATGCGATATCCTCAATTAAGTCCATCCGGGGCAAAGATTTGAGTTAAGTCATCTAAAAGCTTGAGATAACAGGTCACGCGCGCACGTTCGTCCTTACCCTCCCCTGTTACATTTTATTACGTCCCATTACCTGGGATTAAGTCGGCATGCATTGCGCGAATGCTGTTTCGTGTCACCGCCGCCCCGCCGCTGCCGCGTCGCCCGTCGCCGAATCCTCCTCTAATGTCGCCCGTTACACCCAAACGCGTCGAGGTAATGTTAATAATGCATTCCAGTCCCAGTAAGCATGTGACCTTGTGAATTCATAAACTAAGCTGAACGTAAGCCTCAAAGAATCCATTACCATCTAATTAAGTCTGCTACATCAAAATGTCTACGGCTCTTCTAGGATTACTCACCTTTTGTTGGGTCTTATTTATACACCATTTGCAAATGGATTACCAGCGCACCTGCATTTATTATGCTCTAGGGACGTATATAATGAATAATATATCAGGGAATCATAGCCGTAAAATGTAATTGCTGTGTCCATGGCTAATACGGGTAGGTACGGTGGAGTACTACAAGTCCAAGCAGCCGCGCATGATGGAGGACGGCTCGCTGATTTCGTAATCAAGTACGGGCTGTAATATAATTTCCTGGTCTGCGCTAATGAACGTGTATTTTGTTTCATCTGCCGTCAGCAGCACGTAAAACGCGCGACGTAAAATCAACATTTCATTTGGCCCGCGTTCGCAGAGCGGACTTGGTAGCTCGGGCTTCAAATTTGTGTCAATTAATATTTTTCCCCTTCGTTTCCGTCGCTGCAAATAGAAATATCCTTTCGTAGTAAGCTTATTAACTTAATTTTTCTTTTATCGCCTTTTCCCCTTGCCGTTTTTGTGCGCCTAATTATGTGTACTTACTTCGACCCCAAGTGTCTTCAAAATTGAATCTACTGTGTTATTTTAACATCGAGGTTTAGTGTTTTTTTGTATATCCAGGGAGAGTAAATAATATACGTATATTATTTTTTTACAGAGACATTAAGAGGCGAAAAGACTTAATTGCGTTTTATACATCCTTAAATGATTCGGATATAAATATATACTTTACATGACTGTAGGTCCAACTAAGCATTTATTTTCAGTCAGCCAAGTAGTTCTGTTCCTGCGTAAACGTTACTGTCATAATTTTCAGGCATATCAAATCCATCACGTTCTTATCAAGTTAAATCTTGTAGTTACTAATACTTAGAAAATTGGAATTCCTTTGGGCAGGATAACCCAAATGCGACAAATAACGACAAACTCTCAAACAACTGAACTCCTCAAAATACCTTTTGCGCAAACTTCGACCAGTTAATTCAATTTAACTTACCCACCTAAAAAGTATTTTAAAAGCTACCAAGAGGAAATAGGGATTACTTGCGAAACAGTATTAATGCAGATCTGAAGTGATTGTCTATAAAATGAGAAAGCACTTAGTGAGGAACGCGTTCTTAACTGCGCGAAAGCTTCATAATTGAGTTTCTGCCCTAAACACACCAACGATACTAGGTACGAGTATTTTATTCTTGCTACGCTTAAAATATCCACAAACAACCTGTAAACAGCCATTGGATATTTCGTATTTCCGTTCCTCTGTGATCTTTAGAGGGAATATTTTCGTCCAGTCAGTACCTAGCGGCCTCTAAATAAAGTATTATTTTACCTACGACGCGGCGCTCTTTGGAAAACCGTCGGTTTCTATGCTAGTGACGTCAGCGTCAGTCGATTAATAGCACCACATTTTATATTGCAACACATCGTATAGGCTGTAATATAAAATTTATTTGTTATAAAATGTCTTATTTATTTTATTGGGTGTAAACAAGCCGGGAGCGGGGCGTATTGTCAAAGAGTCGTCTAGATAAATCGCCCGGCTACGTGTTGTGGAGAGCCGTTCGATGTATCACAGGCACGTATCCAATAGAACCGGTGCAGACATGTTGCGTGAGGCTATTTTCCCTTCTCACGACCTCATAAATCCTTACTTTATAAATTAGATAAATAAAACGCTATACATTTCTGCTGAAGTGCCGAACAATGTTTCTAAGTGACCGAGCGGTACCCTTATTCATTACCTATTACTTAGTGATGGAGAAGCTTCTCAGGTTTCAAAGTATAAATAATTGAGTTTGATAAAACATAATCCATTGCAACTGTAGGTACGTAGTGTTCAAATGAATGTAGGTACCTAATTTTATAAATTATTTGTACATGTCCTTAAGAAGTTCGAATGTTGTAAAATTGATATTGTTTGAAACATCTTCTGAATAAATTTACTTACTTTATTTAATTTCTGACAGTAGGTAGGTATATTTTATTATATTATAAACTGGATTTTAGTTTTAAGCGTTTATTTAAGTACAGTTTCAATCAGAATTTTTATTTCGGAAGTCATTCAATCTTGAATTATCGCCTAACACAAGTCTTATAATACTACCTACCTATATAACTAGATTGAGCGAAAGATACGGTGTAAAACTTTCCCTTTTAAGTGCTGAAGATTATAATATTGAAACCCAGACGTGCCCAGACCAAATTTACATTGGATATCTCTAAGTGTAAAGTTGTAACCAGGAAGGTCGAGGGCTAGCTGTAGTCGCTAAGTAGGTACGGCGAATATGCGTAAGTCCTCGCCTCGCTAATCCCTGGGTTAAGTAAGTCCCACTCTATGACCTGTTTGCCTCCGACATCCTTCACTTGGAATAAGTGTTTGCTCAAGTGTGTTTCAAGATTGTACAAAGATAAGGTTATCGATTAACTGTCAAGGCGCTTGAAACTTTGTCGAGACTTGTTTTAGGGCGATATTATGCCGCTCCAATCGATAGACAGTACAGTCAGCAGCAGAAGTTGCTAAGCGTTCCTAGGGCATGAAATGATCTAAACACGAACTCTACTGTCAAGGGAATAAGGTACTTTGCAGGTCATTTTGAGCGTGTTATTTTGCTTAGCTACTTCTGATGCTGACTGTACTAATGCTTATATGTACTGGTTTTATTTACTTACAATTATGAAAGTAAAGGGCAGCGAACACATGTAGGTACAGTCGGCCAAATATATGTGTGGTCGACTACCCTACGGTCGAGGTTCATTTGTTCATGAAACAACAAGGTCGATTTCCACTTGCAATAATATTATTAAAAAAAACCATTTGTTAAAGACTATTAATACATACAAAACAGTTATAAAATAAGAATATATACATAATTACTGAGGCGACATAACAGCATATTATGACAGTAACCTTAGCCACAATTAGATCTCACAGAAACTTTTGTCAAAACGTAGACCACTTTCTTGGCCGACTGTATCTACTTTTAGCTTCCAGTCATAATACAGAATTAACACATTTAACAACACGTGTAAGTAAGCTTAATGACCTCCATTAAATATTCCTTCATACATTACTAAATCTTGGTCTGTACTCTTAGCTTCATCTCCACTTATAATAAATCTCTAAATTAAAAAAAGAATCAGCCAGTTTGAAACTAAGCTTTGCGCGGTTCGAATGTTCTCAGCATCCCATGAACGGAAAAATATGAAACATTTTATATAGGTACATTATTATTCTAGCTGCAACTTAGGATAGTTTTTATCCGACTGCGACAGTTAATTAATTTTCCGAAATATCTCCACTTATAATAAATCTCTAAATTAAAAAAAGAATCAGCCAGTTTGAAACTAAGCTTTGCGCGGTTCGAATGTTCTCAGCATCCCATGAACGGAAAAATATGAAACATTTTATATAGGTACATTATTATTCTAGCTGCAACTAAGGATAGTTTTTATCCGACTGCGACAGTTAATTAATTTTCCGAAAACTACGACTTCATTTAATTTTTCATTTATTTTTATTGAAATCAAACGCTGCTCCAACTGTCAGCTATAAGAACCGTCAAATTTTCGTCAAAATGGCGGAATTGCTTTGCCTTTCACTTATTAATAATTTAAATCCCGTCTACGATAGACCTTTACGAGACAAATGCTAAAATATAAACCATAAAAAAATATTCGATTCTGATATGAGAACTTATATGCGCAAATGTCGTTTTATGTCGTAATTTCAATAAATGAAATCAACAAATTTGAACAATATAATTAACACGAATTTGTTTTTTTTGAATGACAATGGCACGCGCTCGGCGCATTCAGCCAAAGTACCTGCGGCGCTACCACGAAAACCGATACTCAATGTTCATATATTTGCATCCCTGTCACTCGAGTATGGTTAGTGCGATAAAGATAGAGATACCCGAATATTTTCGAATTCCGAAGTTCGTGGTTATAGCTCAGGAATCGAAAATATGGTAAATAATCATAATGTATTTTCTCGAAAAAGAATTTAAAATAAATATAGTCAAATGGAGAAAAAAACAAAGCAAGAGGTTATCTAGGTAATGATTAAGTTATAAGAGTCCAAAGTTTTAAGAGGGGGTATGTTCTGTCCCTTTTCCGCAAAACGCACCTTCATATGAAACGATTGTTTTTTACTATGACGCTCGAGTATATTGACGTCACAGTCCCTCATCGTTTTCTCACTCTAACAAGCGATATTAAAACGGATGTAGCTTCATAATTTTTTGAGATATTTGAATGGGAGTTTCATTATCTTCTATCTATTTATACATAATAAATGCCTATGTCCTGACTGACTTATTCACTCAATCACTCACTCACTCACTCACCAACGCACAGCCGAAACTACTAATCTTAGAGAGTTGATTTTTGCACAGTATGTTGCTTTTATAACGTGGGCTAGGGATAAAAAGGGATTTTTGAAAATTCTACCCCTAAGGGGGTAAAATGGGGGTTCAAAGTTTGTATGGGAGAACCTTTTTTTTTGAGCTATAGACTTAAACTTTGTAGAAAAATTAGTTATTAGAATACAAATGAAACACTTTCAGCGTTTTGGAAAATTCCACCCCTAAAGGGGTAAAATAGAGTGCAAAGTTTGTATGGGAAAAACTACTTTTTTTTTAATAGAGACTTAAAACTTTGTAGAGAAATTATTCATTAGAATACAAATAAAGTACCTAGATTCAGTGTTTTAAAAAATCTACCCCTAAGGGGGTAAAATAGGGGTGCAAATTTTGTATGGGGGAAACAATATTTTTTTTAAATAGAGACTTAAAACGTTGTAGAAAGATTAGTCATCAGAATACAAATTCAGTACTTTCAGCGTTTTAGAAAATTCTACCCCTAAAAATAGGGGGCTAAAATAGGGGTGCAAAGTTTGTATGTGGGAAACTATTTTTTTTAGCTAGAGTCCTAAAACTTTGTAGAAAGATTATTTAAATGCAAAGAAAGTACTTTCAGCGTTTTGGAAAATTTCACCCCTAAGGGGGTAAAATAGGGTGCAAAGTTTGTATGGGAAAAACATATATTTTTTTAATAGAGACTTAAAATTTTGACGAAAAATTACTTATTAGAACATGAAAAATACTACATTCGGCGATTTACAAAAATCATTCCCTAAGGGGGTTAAAAAAGGGTGCAAGGTTTGTATGGGGAACACTTTTTCTGAGCTAGACACTTAAAACTTTGTAGAAAGATTACTTATAAAAATACAAATAAAAAGACTTTCAGCGTTTTGAAAAAATCTATCCCTAAGGGGGATAAAAAGGGGTGCAAAGTTTTTATCAGGGAAAGTTTATGTTTTTGAGTTAGAGACTTGAAACTTTGTAGAAAGATTACTTATTAAAATACAAAAAAAGAACACAAATCGTTTTAGAAAATTCCACCCCTAATAGGGTTAAAAGGGAGAGCAAGCTTTGCATGGGCAACACTTTTTTTTGAGTTAGACTTAAAACTTTGCAAAAAGATTACTTATTAGAATACTAAAAAAGAACTTTCAGCGTTTGAGAAAACTCCATCCCTAAGGGGATCCTTAAGATCCTTAAGAAGGGTAGCCAGTGTTGTGTGGGAAAAACTTTTTTTTTTACTAGACTTAAAACTATTCAAAATGTTACTTATTAAAATTAATAATAAAGTACTTTCAGAGTTTTAGAAAATTCCACCCCTAAGGGGGTTAAGAAAGCTTTGTATGGGCAACACTTTTTTTGAGCTAAAGACTTAAAAGTTTACGAAAAAAGTTCTTTCAGCGATTAGAAAAATTCAACCTCTAAGGGGGTTTAAAAGGGGGTTCAAATTTTAAATGGCGAGCAATAAAATTTTGTACGTTAAAAGACTACAAAACTGATTTAAGAGTTTTTCCAAATTCATCCCCTAAGAGTGTTAAAATTGGTTCAAAGTTTGAGTATTTCAAGGCATTTTTAAAGTATGAGATTTTTAACTTTGGTTTTAGACTGTTTGTTCACAAACTAGAAAATGAACATCAACTTTTTTTTTAATTATCCCCTAAAAGAGGGTTCAAATTTTGTATTGAGAGAAATCATTTTCTAAGACGATAAAAAGTTCTACGCGGACGAAGTCGCGGGCAACAGCTAGTTTAGTATAATTTTGTAGTTTTGTTATTTTGATCTGAGCAACAGAAATATGATAACAGTGGTTTATGTACCTATGTTTTTTTTATTAGCTACGTGTGTTGTTTTTGCCTGTATGTTACCCAAACAAATAAATAAATAAAATTCATCACGCCAAATGTTAGTGCTTGCCAACTCAAGAATAATATTAAGCTTATATGGAATGTTAGGGATATTTTACAACTAGTTGTTTCATAGGATGCCAACCACGATATGTGACAGAAGGGGACATATACCTACCAACTTTAGTATTTTGGGCATGATGATTTTAAAGCCAGGGACATGAAAATGGGAACATTTCCCCTTTTGTCACTACACACAATGTTCCATAATGTTAAGTTTAGAGTACTTATAGATTTAAGTGTTAACATGTATGACATTGAATAGCTCCTCGTATTTTAATGTACACTTGTTCTTCTCTTCCTTTTCTGGTACGTGACGATCCCGCTGTATATTAGCTCCATAAATTTAACGCGATGTTTAACAGCAAGCGGTCAAAAAGTACAAGATTTATCGCATCAAAAAGTCTTGTGCATGGTTTTAAGGGTTTACTTAGTTAAGGTTCGGGTAAATCAATAATAACCATCCTATTTATTTAAGTATAATTTAATTAACTGTGTAGTACCTATTTATGTAAAATTGTCCACGTACATTTTCGCTACCCGTTAGTCGGGTTCCTTGCTTGTAACCAGTTTCCGCTACAAATCGGAAAAAACTATGATCTCGGCTAAGTAAAGCGTAGCGCTACGAAGAGGTCGGCAATTATCACTACCTACAGTTGGGATTATTTAAGTTGACTGAATTGCATCAAAGTAGTCCATTCAAAAAGCAACTCTACCGTCTAAGGTAAAAGATTCAAATTCCAATAACAGTTTTTATAAAAAGTTGGTCACTTTTAACAATCTGATCTATACGTCCAACTATTTATTGCTAGCAGTAGTAGCTAGCAATAAGTAGTTGGACGTATGGATCAGATTTTTAATAGTGATTTTATAAAAAGTTGGCCACCTTTAACAATCTGATCTATACGTCCAACTACTTATTGCTAGCAGTAGTAGCTGGCAATATTTTTTTTTTAAATATTACGAGACAATCTTACACAAATCAACCTAGGCCCACGGTAAGCTCAATAAGGCTTGTGTTGTGGGTACTAGGCGATGATATATACACGGTGGAATTTAATCGGTGAACAGGAACCCATTTTTCTAATTCAGTAATCGATGGCGGTCACGTTTATGTAGTACTTAAGTGGAACCAAGTTTTTTTTTATCATAACTAATTTTTAAGTTGAAATTAAATTTTAATTAAAATTTATTGTCACCCTACTAATGGTTTAGTCTGAAAAGTTTAATGACGTTTCATTTATTGACGTCTGATCTGTCTAGTTTCCCGCCAAAGCCAGCAAGCACTTGACGTATGTACACTTACGAGTAACTTCCCTTCAATAAAAGTAGGGTGTCCATTTATTCAGTCAGTGTACATTTTACCGATGTTAATTAAGTGTGATTAATTAGATTGTGAGCTATATTGCACTAGATCTCACGTATTGGTTTCTGTGTAGATTGATAATTAAGATTTTTGGATTCCTGATCACCGATTAAATTCCACCGTGTATAATAGATAAATACATATAGATACTTATATACATATATAACATCCATAACTCAGGAACAAATATTCGTCGTCGATAAACACACAAATGAATGCCCTGACCGGGATTCGAGAGTCACTACCAACTGGGCTACGGAGGCCGTTAAAATTTTTTTTTGAAATTTAAACCTAGAAGTCATAATAAAATTGACTTTTTGTGGCAGAATGCGCTACAAACATGAGAGATATTGCTTTGGTATTTATGTGAAGTTGATAGTAAATTTATCAAGGATTATTTTAGTGGTACACATTTTTCATGTATTGTTTACGGTTTTCTTTTTAATGATAAAAATCCACGTTTCGGGACACTTTTGGGGGTGAGAGGAGGTAAAGCTCCCCCCCGGGGGATGCGTGAATATATATTCTTTAATACTCTGTCCTACATGTCGACATCCCAATATGTTTCAGAACTACAGTATATTTGGCTAATCTTGAGCTTATAGTTGCTTCCACTATAATAAGAGAGGTTTTACCTACATATACCTAACGATAGGTTAATCTTTGTACTTGTGAAAGTGTTAACGACACGGATAACAGAGTTTTATTTTGTGTTGCCTGTGGGAAATATTTTTTCTAACCTGTAGGTACGACGTACCAGACTACCATTACATAAAAAGTCCAGTAAACAAAAGCTGACTCACAAAAGTTAGCGGGATATCGAGTCCATTAGACGTAAGCTGGGTCAGTAAGTAAAATTCGCAATAACACCAAAAACAAATACAGCAGGTCCGCTATTGTGTAACTTGTTTTAACCTCACCTCACCGTTCACCCACAAATAAATCTTGACACCGCGGCACCCACAAATAAACGTAGGCAGAGGTCTAGTTTCGTTAGGCTTGACAAGTGAGGTGAGGCGCATTAGCGTGTTCCGAAATGAACTAATTCCGTCCGGCTCGCGGGCGACGTCTACGGAACGGCGCGCAGCGAGAGAGTGCTCGCGTCTCGCGCCTGTGTGCGTGCGCTTACACATATACAGCCCCCGCCGCCCACAACAGCGCGACAGAAACATTGCGTCAAAAATTTGAGATTTGAAAAGTTGCTCAGCTAGGCATTGCTCCTAAATACATAGAAAACATCCATGACTCAGGAACAAATATTTGTGCTCATCACACACATAAATGCCCTTACCAGGATTCGAACCCGGGACCTCCGGCTTCGTAGGCAGGGTCACTATCAACTAGGCTACAGGAAGCTCCCATACAACAAACGTGATTTTTTTGCCGTTTTTATAGATAATGGTACGGAACCCTTCGTGCGCGAGTCCAACTTTTTTTACCTTTTTGGTACGGAACCCTAAAAACAAAAGAGGCTTGGTGACAGCGGCCGCAGCCGCCACCCGCGAGTCAAACTGACAGCATGCGTACCTACACCAAAGAGGGCCCAGCGCGTCACTAACTTGCGAAAAAGGCGTGACACAACTCCGACCAAAGACACCAACAAATTGATACGATTAATTGATAGAAAGGATCATCCTTGTGATTCACTTTTATTTCATGTCTCTATCTCTCTGATTTCTAAAACATACCGGCAACATCACATTTTGTCAACTATCCGGCCTCGGCTAATTCCGTATCCATGTGCGAATTGACTGTTACACGAATAGGCTAGCTAATCATGAAAATCATTGATTGACATACTACGGAAAACCGAGATAAAAGTTATCTTAGCAGATAATAATCGTTGCAATTTTCAGAGTTAGCTTGGTTTGATCAGTGCGAATTGTGACGTCGAAATATGGGGGCACGGCAAGTCAATTTCGTAATACTACGTAGCCGATAACTTGCGTTGGTAGAGGAGGAAAGCGGCTACGAGTAGGCTGGCTACCTAGCGGGTTCCTGGCTCTAAAAGTGATCCAGAGGATATCTATGTCGTCAGCACAACACATTCTCTATTCACAAACATGTTGTATTCAACTTTGAGATCGTCCCTAGTATAATTTTACCCCTACATTAGCAACAATCACGCGTAATCGGAGCTCAAACTTACACTGGTTCGCCTCTAGGCTGCCCGGAACTCAGCTACACAATTACACATTTTCTTTTATTACTTTGATACGTGGGAGGGAAGTAGGAAACTTTTGCGACATCGTCCATTTATTGGCAGAAATGCGATTAAATGAATCGTGTCAGGTCGTACGTATTACGTAATTCCAACAGAATGACCAAATATTAGAGGAACGTGATCTCAATAGAGAATACGTGATTTTTGAAATTTACTCAGTGTATAGATCACTTACCATTTGATCGTGTTTAGCCGTGTAATGCGTATCGGGAATGTTGGGTTATATACCCGCAAATTCGTTTATGGGAGGCATAAAGAAATTTCGGCCATTTCCAATCATCTATCAAACGTTATCTGCCTCTCAATAAATAGTTTGTATGTTGCTATTGACAACAAGCATGCGCATTGTAAATTTAAACGTTACGATAGGGCAACTGTTTAGCTTAGTAAAGATAATTTCCGATGTTTTCCTAACGAGTCAAATTAACGAATCTTTAACTGTCATAAATACTAAACCGGATTTAATGTTAAATGACAGAAACAGGAAAGATATCATGTTGCCTATCTTTATGGACAAAACGTTTCCGTTCCATGGAGTTCGTAAGCACAAGAACGCAGCCATTTTGTCGATACAGCCGATAGAGAAGCAGCTATAGCTATAACCAGACAGCAGTACATCTGTCAGCAATTACAGGGAACAGTTATATAAATACCTTCATAGTTCCGTGTTGAAACTCTGTCAGATAGGCAGTTCTGTGACTCAGGTCCAACCGTTCATATTGCATGAAAATGTATGTAGCATAGTATATTTCGTTTGATTTTAACCTCCAACGCTGGTCAAACAATTACAAAGATAATTTTCTTCCTCTTTTATACGAAGTCTTGTGTCTTTCCGTTTCTGGATATACGAATATAACCGACTAAACCCGATTTACATCACACGGTCAAATTATGAACAGTGACAAGCGGCTTAACAATTCCGTGTGGTGACTGTACGTTAATATACTCGATACACTCCTGTGTTTAATCCGAAAATGGACCGAATTGAGCAGAATGGTGTTCAATGCGATTTCCATTAGGGCTTATAACGGCCTCCGTAGCCCAGTGGGTAGTGACTCTGCCTACGAAGCTGGAGGTCCCGGGTTCGAATCCCGGTCAGGGCATTTATTTGTGTGTTTATCACGAATATTTGTTCCTGAGTTATGGATGTTATATATGTATATAAGTATCTATATGTATGTATCTATTATATATATCATCGCCTAGTACCCACAACACAAGCCTTACTGAGCTTACCGTGGGCCTAGGTTGATTTGTGTAAGATTGTCCCATAATATTTATTTATTTATTTATTATTTATTTATTTATATAAAATATTTCGGGGACGAATTTGTCGTTGTTTTTAACACAACGCGCGCATTTTCAATTCAACATTCTAATTTGCCATATCTCCACTGACTTGACTCGTTCAATAGGTAGCAGATACCGTACTAATATGTAATACGTAGTTCTTAAGTAGCGGGAATTGTACCGTAGCACCGTGACGTGTGTGAGCCATGGGCACTGAAAGGGTTACTTCAAATAGCAAACTATACATAGCTAGTTAGTTTGCTACCCGACGACACATATCCTATAAATACTATTAAACGAGCAATATTTGTAATGTATTTGCAATCACGTTCTCGGAAACGGCTCTAACGATTTCGATGAAGTTTAGAATACGGCGGTTTACGGGGGCGAGAAATCGATCGTCTGGGCGTTCAGGTATTTAAAAAAATGTAAACAAAAAACACCACGTGACTTGGTCTTTCAGCCAATAAGATAATACCATACACACAACAAGTTGCTATGATTGGTTGAATGACCAAGTCACGTGGGTTTTTTTGTTTACATTTTTTTAAATACCTAAACGTCCAGACTATAGATAGGTCTTATGTCCGGGAAATTTCGTTTTCTTCGTATTTTCTCCATTTCCACCCGAGCAGAGCTCGGTCGCCCAGGAATTGTTATAAAAACCAGTCGAATACTGCCCCGGGCTATCTACGAAATCAAAAATCGGATTTAGACTACCTCCAACTCTCTACTCTTTCCAATGAAGATACACGAAGATCATCGGGTGTCGATCCCGGTTGTTCACCGTCTTTTAATCATATTAATTAACACTCATTCAAACATATTTACCAATCCCACGAGTTGCACGTGTCACAAAACTTTCTTTATTTAGTTTCCGCGTGGATACGATACGACAAAGCCTATTCAACTTTACTACTTCGTCTTGCTCGAGTGGCGACGCGTCCATTTGATTCCCACCGGGTTTTCTATTTTAAGTCAATTGAGCATCGACTTTTGAAGAAAAACTAAGCTAAATAAGCTTCGGCTTACCTGCCGATAATGACACCACATCAATGTCTTCCCCGCTCTGATACTCACTTGCAAAGTTAATTTAATAAATTTCATGTAAACTGATTGACTACATGTTTCATAAAACTTACGTTCAAAGTATCATCATCATCATATCAGCCGTCACAGACGGTCGTCGAAGACGTCCACTGCTGGACATAGGCCTCGCCCAAAGAGTGCCAAAGTGACCGGTCCTGCGCCACCCGCATCTAGCGGACTCCCGCGACCTTTACCAGGTCATCAGTCCACCTTGCCCTAACCACGCCACGCCGCGCCTTCCGGTACGTGGTCGCCACTCGAGAACTTTTCCGCCACAACGGCCATAAAAAAAACATAAATAACAATATTTATTTATTACAAATCTGCAAGGTAGTTCAACTCATCTGATTTCCGCTTCCTTGTAACAGTTGTAACTGTCGCTCTATGGGTGCAAGCGTTTGTAATGACGAATGCCATTCACAAGCAAACCTGTAAACTTAAAAGCCCACGCAAAATATGTATTCAGCGACGCGCAAAGTTGACTTGAATCATCTTGTACCTATTACACGACTTTATGTTACGTGTTTGGCTAAGAAATTGTTTCTAAAAAACCTGCGTCCAAACGTAGGTATTTGTGGCTTGACCTGCCGTTGTTTGAATTCTGTAACAATGTTTATTGATCAAAGGCTAACGCACTACTAGCCATCCCAACAAAGCTGATGGCGTTTGACTGTCCATCAAAAAATAAAAGGTCACGGTAACGCTTTTCGGAACTTTCATCCGCACGTTTTAAATTTACAATTGTGAGCGGGGTTTTACGGGCTCTGGCATCCCATGCATTTCAGTAGGACATTGTTTTTATTTCGAAACCGCTAATGGCTTTACGCTTATTGCTGAACTAATAAATGGCGAGTTGGATCTCAACAGAGCTTTTGAAAATTTGATTTACCTTTCAATCGAAAAAAATGACACGGTATAAAAATAATCATCGGCTCAGTTTTTTAGGTTCCAATAAGAGACATTTACCAATCCTTTTAGTTGTCATACCAATTAGCGTCTGCTTCGTTTACAAGTCGACAAAGGAGACCAAAGAGTACAAAAAAGTAACTTTTTAATTTTCATTCCACTATTTGTGGCACAGCATCACGGCATTCAGCCATGAAAATTAGTTTGATTTGAGGATTTTTATTTATTTATTTCATTGCATGTTTGAGAAAAGAACTATACATGCCTCGGCGTGAAAACGGATTCCCGGCCTCGTATCTCTATCCGGCCTCGTATCTCTATCCGGCCTCGTATCTCTATCCGGCCTCGTATCTCTATCCGGCCTCGCTACGCTCGGCAGTCTATACCTACTTGGCCGGAAATCCGTGTTTTCCCGGCCTCTGATGTAATGTACTATTTCTCTAATAAACCTCATGTATGACTTTCTTTTCCATTCACTGCTAAGCTGCGCTACGAGTGCTACCCGCAGCCTGTAGCGTCGCTTTTCCGTGTGTCGTGAATATCGTTGGTTCGGATAGCACTTTCAGTGCCAGGAGGCAGGGACCCACTAGCGCTCTGCTCGTAGATACTTCTCTCTACGCCACGGAGTTCCCCATTTTATCGGCTACGAGCATAGTGCTACGAAATATTTAGCACAGAACGCTACGCGTTGTCGCGCGTTGTCGTGTTTCACCCGGTTCGCGCAACGCGGCAGAGCGCGGTGCTATAACACCTCATGAGTTCTGTGCCATAATGTACGTCATAATGGTGGTATCAAGTTTTTTTCCAGTATGTCCTCAATCTTACACAAATCGAACAATTCAACATAGGTACGAACTCTTTCATCTCGCAGAAAATGTAGTGAAATAATTACATTATACAAAATTGTACACTCACACATTGACTGTCCTTCCCTTCTTTCTCTCTTGATCTTTATTACGAGGTACAAATCTCGTTATCCATCACAGATTATTCCATGTCGAAATTTACAAAAATAACACATTATTTTATAATCCCGTCGTCCGAATGTGCCGTTTATATAATGATATGGTGGCAGAACATCCTTCTTTGGACATCTTTAGACACACCCTAGCACCCTACCCACATTTAAAATTAAACACATAATTATACAATTAAGTTAAAGATGCATTCAAATTGCGTTTTTAAGTTTTAAGTCGTACTTACCATTGTAATTACTAGATAATTAATAGATAATTAGTAGATATTTATCGCAATATATAGATAAATGTTATGATAATTATTAAATTTAAAATATTATGCACATTGCCAATCCCTCTAAGTTTGGCAATACCGATATGTAATTCTATCTAGTGAATAGTTTGTATTTAAGTTATGAATCTTTCTGTGCACACACTGTTCAGAATTATAGTATAGTATAGATCTACAGCGTGTATTTTTAATATTACCTCAAATTGTAACCAGAGGTAGGTGTTAGGGCTATGAACCGATATTGCATGATTTTTTTTCTTAACTACTAACTTTTTTTTTGCTTTTAAAATAATTCAGCACGCAATGTATCACTACTGTTTTACTGATGTGACGTCACAACTGTCACAAGTAACCCGCTTCTTCCAGAGGGGTAAACACGTAACGTTCCGAACGCGCGTCGGTACAGATTAACTGTCAATTTTCCATATAAAAAGTGACATTTAGACCTACCCGACGTTCGTACAATGCGTTGCGTGATCGACCTACAGGTGTCAAATGAGCGTAAGCATTACATTGCGGCTCGATAAATTATCAAATATTTATTACGCTTTGGTAGTTAAGACTAACTTACAATTTTCTTACAATATCGGTTCATAGTACTAAAAGCTATGTATGGTTACAATTTGAGGTAATATTAAACATACAGGCTGTAGACACTAAGCTTATTATGTTACTGAAAGAAAGACTGTAATTTGTTGTGTGAGCCTAAAAAAAAAATTAAAAAATACCAAAGTGTAATTTTTAACTGAACATTTAATTAGTCTAAACAAAATGATCATAATAACTCCGAGACATAAAAACTATATGACAATTCAATATGTCAAATCGAAATTCTTCAATTTATTACACATATTTTACCTGAGTGTCAAGTGACGAACAAAAGGTAGTCAATATTTCAAATTGTCGAAATGACAGCTCGGCATTAAAAAAGATTAATTTCAAATAAATCGAGCTAAAGTAATAGGAAGTTATTTCAACCCTTGACGGACACGAGAGGTGTTATATTTAGTCGCTTCGCGTGCTTGTCTGAGGAATATAACCGAGATTAACCGAACATCTGACTTGTATACCGAGATGATCAAAAACCCGTATTTTATAGAAAAACAGTTTAATTTGAAAAACTCAATATTGACTTTAACTGTTTGAATGGCATGTCACTTAGTTTTCAAGAGTCGAAATGAATGTGATCACTTACTTATGACACATTACGAGTTAATTTACTTCTAATAAACTAGAATAGTCAATTAGTCAGTCACATCTGACTTTGGGACCTTATTTCATCAGTTCCTTTTGCTGTTGACTGTACAGTCAACCAATTTGATTCCTAGGCCACCGTAGAACCCTGTCATTTTAACTGCTACATAGCGACGCAATAATCCTAGTAACCAGTATTGACATAGCATTTACAACGGCAAGGTTCTATGATGGCCTAGGAATCAAATTAGATATAAAAAAAAATAGAATATAAAAAAAAATTATATTTTGAATTGTCAATCAATTCAATGTCACTTTTCAGGCTTCCAAGCGAGCTTAACTGCTTTTCTTGAAAGGATCGTGTCTAATTATTCTAATTAATGATCATTAATGCCGTTTATTTTGATACTTATAGATAAAGATTATAATTGTTTTGAAGGAAATTATAAAAGCATTTAAATGAAAATCAATATAAGCAATAGCATTTACAACGTCAAAATGCGTTTAAGTTTCACTTAAATAATAAATATCATATGCAACGTTACATCACCTTGATATCGAATGTCGTTCAGGGAGAAATTATTAAGTTTTAATGTTGTCCTAGACCATATTTTTATTGAGTACGTAGTTTTCGAACAAAACGCTAATTTCCTTCGAACGACAACACATGACACCTGTGTTCTTGGTGTTCAAAAGATTAAAGTTTCATTGATAATACCTACTGGTTTGTATACCTGCAATTTACGCCTTTTCTAATCATGAACCTCGTGAAAACTCTGCAGGCTCACGCTGCTACGCCTGTTATAGCTGCTGCTATAGTTGTGCGTTGTATGACAATTTGAATGCAATGCAGCAATAAGGCAATAAAGCAAGCTTGTATTGTAACGTGTGATTGTAAAATGAAAGAGAAAGTTCATAAGGAATGTATCAAAGTCGTATGATATTCTCCAAGGTCACGAAAATGTATGAAAGTAAAAATTGTTCGCATCCAATTGTATTTCATCGTGACTAATTAAAAGTGTAGATTTCTTATAGAGAAAAAGGGTGTGGTTTTTGATACCCACCAATTAGGAAGATTGATTAATAAGCAATCAAAATCCGTAGACTCATTGTTTTCTGTTTGTAATTCGAAGTTGTGATCCCGTAATGTGGGACCTCCAATTTTAAAATAAAAACAGGCCAGATTTTTGGTAAATTTGTGTTCGCTGACTCCTCTGAAAGGAAGTCTTAACTAGTAAAATGTAATGCCCTGCCCTTGCTCTTCGCTTGGCTCGTCTTGGTGGGCCCCAGATAGGTAAACTCATTAGGAAAGTGATAGGGAAAGTGATAGGGAAGTGATAGGTTTTGTAACTAAAGTGTAAATGAAAGTGTGTTATCGTTCAAATATAATTTATTCATCTCATTTAGTTTGTTATTCTTTAAATTAGCTATTCCGGTAAAAGGAGTTCAGTGAGGCTTAGGATTGACACTCCCGAGTGTTTCTTATACGCTATCGAAAGCGTCTCACGGCTATCGCGATAGCACGAAGGGCAAAGCGCTAACGCGTTCGTTTCCGTGAGTGTTGAGGTACCCATTGTCAGGTGACTGTCGAGTCACGAGAGGTCACGCTCTAGGCCACTCGCAGGTGACTCCGTCGACGCAGTACGACCGTCCTAGCGCGGCAAAGCGCGAAGCGTCGAGCGACGCGTACAGCGCGCAAGTCTCGCGCGCCATCGACTGGGGGCTTGGCGTCGTGCACAATATTCGATTGTGAAATGTCGAGTAAGATTGACCTCCTGTACAAAACACCAGAGGTACTTGACACTGCCCTGATTTAACAAAGCAAATCCGGCGGCTATGTGGGGAGTGGACACAAAATAAATTACCACAGATGGGCCACTCCTTCCAACTTATGCTCCGCAGTTTCATTTCATCTTGGCGCTCCGCAATCTTGTATATGTTAGCCTTAGTGTAAGGCCTGAGTGGACGCTCGAGTCGGGCGTGCAGGGGAGCGGGGCGTGCAGCGTGCATGTTAAACAAATGAAACTCATACTGGTGTCCTGAGTAGACGCTGCACAAAGCGAATGCACGCTCGCCCGCCCCGCTGCATGCCCCGCCGAACAGAACACAGGCAGTGAGCGCCTTTTTACGTGTATAGACAGCTTATGTGAATTGTGATCTGTGTGGAGTGAACCTTCTGTGGACGTTTACTCAACGCGTAGGCTCGCTGCGACGGCCGTACCGCCCGCCCGTCGACTCGAACACGCTGCGGCTAATAGCACATTAGAGCCATCTCGGCAGCGCAGCTTTAAATATTAACGCCTCGGGCCACCGCATACAGCCTCCCTTAAAAATACTTTTTATTTGTGGATAACGAGATCCCGCTCCTACTGTATAATGAGGTTTCTTATTTCTCGGTAATGAGTTTCATACGGTTATTTATTAATGTTTTTAGAGGTAATAAAGGTGTGAGCGGAGTATTGAGACGTCGGGTTTTATAGCTATTTATGAGTTCCTGAGCGGGTCTCGGGGGTTATCCCACGTAAGCCACTCTGTTACGAGCCTGCAGATTTGTCAATAAAAATGCTCATAGTAGAGTATCTCAGTTTTATTACGTGGTAACGGAATACCCTTATATCTTTGTTAGTGTACACGTCAAATGAAACATAAACAGTAACGTCATAAACATTTACGTAGTATGACACACGTAGGTAGGTGTACATGATCTTTATTGAATCAAGTACCTACTCCATTACGACTTACGACGCAGAAGAGGCAAAATCCACGTGTACATACCTACTTATAGGTATAGATGAATTATCGAGAACATGGAATTGCATTTGTAGTGGTAGTATGAGAAAATAGAAAATTCAAATATAGAATGCCTGTAAACATACAATACTACTACATATGCAATTCCATGCTCTCGTTAATTTATCTATAAAGGAGGGTCTAAAACCATCCATCAAATTAATCAAAGTTATATGGTGTTTCGACAAGCGAGCAACAAATTTATACAAGAATACAATAAACCTGTAGTAACTTATAGGTATTTAGATAGATACAGAGAGGTAAACCATGGCAGATGTAACTCGTAACATATTCGGCATAACGCTCCCCGCACCCGCCGCGCGCGACAACCTCCATGCATATTTATGATTAAATATGTGAACGCCACTCATTAGAACGTTTAATTTGACATACACTTCACGGGTACAATTTGATATAAGTATTTTCTAAAATTACTAATCACCCTGATTCAGTGGCCTAAGCTCATGATTCGTTAAGTAGGTTACAAATCGATTTGTGGTGAGGGCGTTTCATTAGAACGGATGCTCGTGAATCATTTTCGCGTTTGGACATTGTACTAACTAATATGTATAACATAACTATCATAATATGTAGATATTTCATTTGATTACTTTATTTTTTTATTTTATTTTTTATACATCACATGACGATGACGGTGGCAAACAAGCTTACGGCCTGCCGTACCGTACCGTAGCCTACGGACACTTATGACTCCAGAAGAATCACAAGCGCGTTGCCGACCCTTTACTCACTTGAGGATTCGCTGTGTTGGCAGATAGAGACATGCAGGTCCCTCACTCCCAACACAGCGCATCATAGGGAGCTCTGGCGACCTTACTCACCACCAGGAACATAAGACATAGACATAGACATATTTATTCATGAAACAATACTGGATTGTGTTTGAATTCCTTACGGCTAACAATATAATATATCTTATAACTAATAACTACGCTCTAATATCTAATAACTACACTCTACACTCTATCAAATATTTCTTCAACACTGTAAAAGCACCCTCTTAATAAAAATTGCTTTAATTTATCTTTAAAACTATTATATTCTACGATACCTTTTAGCTCTACAGGAAGTTTATTAAACAACTTGACAGTCTGGTTCCTAGTACATTGCTTCTCTATATTAGTCATCGGGCGAAAATTGATTTTCATATTTCTGGTGCGCGTGAGTACACGATACTCTTGTTCTTCATATGTTTCAAACCTTGTTTTATGTTTAATAAATTCAGTGAGCAGTATAAGAACGTATAAACTAGGCACCGTCAGAATCCCTAAGGTCTGAAAGTATTATCTGCAAGACACCCATTGCGGGATTCGAAACATTATTCTTATGGCTCTTTTTTGTGCGATAAGAGCTCTGTTAATATTATATTTAAAGCTATTACCCCAAAACATAATGCTGTAACGCAGTTTGGACTCAATTAAGGCATAATAAACAATTTTTAATTGTTCTAATCCAATTTCGTCCCTAAGACTTCTTAAGGCATAGCATGCTGAGTTGGCTGAATTCTCAATAGCGTCTAGCTCCTGAATCCAATTTAGCTTCGAGTCCAGACGTATACCGAGGAATTTTACATTATCAACTATGTCTATGGAGGAGGTACCATTCATAATTACATGGAGACTGTCTGTTTTCTTAGCATTTTGTTTAAAGAGCATTATTTGAGTTTTGTCCTGGTTTAGACTCAGATTGTTCGAAGTGAACCATTCGCAAAAAGATGAAAGTGCAATATTTACTACTTAGTTCGTTTATATTATCAGCATGAATTACAGCATTAGTGTCGTCAGCAAACATTACCAAATTACAATTTGGTAACACGTTAGTAACATAGGTAATAAGATCATTTGTAAATATAATAAATAGTACAGGGCCTAAGTTAGACCCTTGCGGTATACCTCTTCCTACCTTAACTAAACCAGACTTTATCGATCTTTCACGACCTAGGCTGTTATCTTTGATCTCTACATATTGGTTGCGGCTCTGGAGGTAATTACGCAAGAGACCGTGGGCTTTACCTTTTATTCCATAGAAATGAAGTTTTCGGAGGAGGATATCATGGTCCACGGTATCAAATGCAGAACTAAGATCGACAAATAAGCCCGCTACTCTCTTCTTAGAATGAACTTTTGCGATAATATCATCAACCAGACAGTTGATTGCATCAATATTACCAATATTCTTCTGGAAACCAAATTGTCTTGGGTTAATTATTGCATTATATTGCAGATGGTTCAGAAGACGGGTTTTTATGAGTTTCTCGAAAATCTTTGATAGTACTGGAAGAAGAGATATTGGTCGGTAATTTTTTGGGTCTGTTTTAACTCCTTTTTTAAACACAGGCACTACTTTAGCTAATTTCAACTGAACAGGGAAAATACTTAAGTCGTAACATTGGTTGAAAAAGTAAGCTAACGGTTCTGAGAGCAGATCAATAGACTGTTTAAAAACTAATATCGGCATCTCATCGTGTCCACAGGATTTTTTATTTTCCATTGCTTGCACGGTCTTTACTACTTCAGATGATAAAGCCGGCCGCCAAATCATATAATTGTAGTGAGAATTGTTGTTTTGCTCCAGACAGTGAACCGCTGATTGCAAATTACCTCTACTACGTGTCTTACTGTGATCAAATCGATCCGATAAGAGTTCTACAACATCTTGAGGATTACGTATATTTCTAGTATCTGTTTTCAGTAGGTACTAGTTTATTCTGGTCAAATGCTATGTATTTATTTCTATGCCTATTTACAACATTCCAATTCCCCCTACTTGATCCGCCAGTTTTACATACTTCTTCTTCTGTCGCTAGCCCCTTTCCATGTCTGATAACTTTCCTGAATAAGGTAATATATCTTACGCGGTAAGCTAAGATTGAAGGATGGAAAATTGATGTATCTACATTTGTTAACACTCTCTTCATTTTACTAGCGGTTTTTATACCCATAGTGATCCATTTATGTTTAAACTGATTTTGGACTTAAACTTTTTTTCCCTTTTGATGAAACTTTCTTGGAACACTTCAGATATTTTCGCTAGGAACCCATTAACCCCAATATCCATCCAACGTACATCAGCCAACCCACTTCTAAAAGAATGCATGTTTTTATCATTTATTAACCTTTTCTCTAATACAATATGATCTCTATTTTTATTAGTAACATTTTCTGTTTCTATAGTTAGCCCACAGAATAAAGCAGTATGTCCATCTGCTAAACCATTATGATCAACCTCCTTTGATGCTATTATTGTAGATGGTAAATTAGTTAAAAAATAGTCAATACATGACTGCGAGTTATTACGTTTAAAAGTTATGTCATTAATCAGATGCCTAAAATTATAACATTTCAGGAGACTTACAAAATCAGACCTTTGCTTTTTATCATTAAGAAGATTAACATTAAAATCACCACAGATAATAAATTTTATATCTAAAAAGTAATCCAGTAAAAGTTCAAGTTGTTTAAGAAAGACATCATAGTTACAATCTCTAGGACTTCTGTAGCAACATAAAATATAGACATTAGTTTTGATATCTCTAATACCACAAATTTCAAAGCCATCCGAAATATACAATTTATTACATATAACTAATTCTTCCGTTTCTCTGTTTGATGATGCCATAATAAGCGTGCCACCTCTTTTTTTAGTTGGTCTTGTGTTTATGGAAGCTAATTTATAATTTTGTAGGTTGAGAGTTGGAATAGCGTTTTTATTAAGAAAGTGCTCTCTAATACGAACAAAATCTATACACTGTTCAAGATAAATTTCAAGCTCATGTTTTTTATTAGAAAAACCACAAACATTTTGGTGAAATATATTTAAGTTATCATGTTTATTTAAGCTACTTAAAGTTGATTTCTCGAAAAAACAACTCGTGTTTCTCTTCATCGTCGTTTGAGGTTGCACCAGGGTCATCTACAAATAGGTTGTAAGTGTAAGTTTGAATACATTTAATTAGGCTTTGCAGGTCATTTAAGATTAAATAAAGACCACGTTTATTTATGTTACCTGATGTAGACAAAAACATTTAATTTGAATATGGAAAATTGAAATTTGAGTCAAGAATATAGGCCTATTCATGTGTAGTATTGTCTAAGTGTAGTAAATTATTAAATAATTCTAACATTTTATTGAAATACATAGAAAAGTTATTCAACCTATAGGTAGGTACGCAAATAATAATATTTGTATACTGCAAACTTAGTAACTGTTCTCTAATATACCACCGCGGGTTAACACCACATGCAATAATATAGCAACACTGCAGTGGTGCTATTATGGCTGTGGTCTTCTGTAAGGTGGAGGGAGGTACTTCCCCAGTTGGGCTGCTCCATATACGAGTGAGATGCCATTCCGCTGTGCCCTACCTCTCTGAAAACTACAATGATCTAAAGTTTAATAAGTGTTCAGCGAAGCAAACTTTAGCCTTATAAAAGAGTCTGTCAGTGCCAATTAAAAAATCTATTATAAGGGTAACATTTTAAAGACAAAGTTTTCTAGAACTCAGAATTAATTATATCGCCGTTTTTGCTAGGTCCTTATTGTTGTTAACATCATTCCGCTGCCATGCCGCCGACACTTTTTTCAAAGCAATTACGATCGTTATTAAAAACTTGTTTCCGATCGCGATCCGTGATTTTACATTTCGCGTAACTTTTGCAATATTTCTCGCAGGAGGTTGGCATGGACCGGAATTTGCATATTCAGCAGTGAAATTTACGTGACAAACAATGCCCTATTAGGGTACAATGAGAATGTATTTACATTGTTACGTAGAGGGCGGTGCGGTGTGGCGTGGCGCGGCGCGGGTTGACGCGGCGGCGCGGCGGCCGCACGTCACGTCGGGGAGTCAAAGGGCGGCCGTCGACGGTCGGAGCTGATTTACGCGAGGACCTGTGGCTGGCCGTGTTTAAAATGAAAATTATACACGGCCCTCGCTGCGAGGGCGCGACCTTTCTCCCGTAAAGTAACTAATTTATTAACTCACGATACTCCACCAGAGATGCCTGCGCTACTCTTGAAATTTTAACCAGCACCGCTGCTGCGAAGCTGTTGAATTTTTGACGCAAAGCTACACATCTTGAGTTTTGGTAGAATCGATACTTTTAGTTTTTAAAGTTCGCAATGACATTCGCAGTGTTCACACCTGGGACAACAATGAATCGAAGCGCGGTCCAAGTTGCCCTATTGGACTTTGTGCTTTGGTTTTACTTTGCTAGCTGCGATGCTTATCCGAAACATTTAACTCGCTTTAAAGAAAGCAAAGAAGTAAAGAGACATAACAATTGTATTTAGGCTACGTGGGTTTTCTTTTACATGTACGAGGTATCATATTTTATTTTTTCTTGTATACCTAGTTGCGTCTAAAAATATTGTAGGACTCAATATCTGAAATAATAGTTACACTTTTTTTATATCGTTGCAATAATACCGTCGTAACATTATGTTTGAGGAATTTTAATGCACTCATATTTTAATACTCTCTGTAATAATAGAATATCTTTCTTTAAATTTAGACAAATGCCTCTGGTCCATCTGGTGTCATTATACAATAAAAAGTCAACTTTTTTAACGTTTGCTGCTGGTGGATTGAATAAACGTACGACACAGAAATTGGATTGGTATTTATAACCGGCGCTTTGGTACGGTTACATGTTATTAGGTACTAAAACGAATTTTAATGAGATGCGTATATGCCTGCAGCACCTGTTTAGTCGAGCTAACAGAGGCAACCGTGCTGCGACCTGATGCCCAATCAAATCACACACAGAATTCCTAATTAGATAACAATACCCACATGGCTATGCAAATTTTAGAACTACTTATTTATATATATATGCACTAGCTGTCCGCACGGCTACGCCCGCGTATTACAAAGATCGCAAGCTAAGTCGAGGCTGTTATGTTGGACAAATTTCTACTCTGAAGCACCATTCTATATACTGGTGAACGAATTTATAAAATCGGAGGGGTAGTGAGTACCTAAGACATATAAACGTACGTTCGGAGCTACACCCTCACAAAGCTACATACTAACAAAAGTTACCTCTTTATAATATAAGTATGTATAGGTAGTTTCGATAATATTATTATAGGTCCCATATGTATTTTAAATTGAAAAACAAAATAAGCATGTTTTGGCTTCCAACATCATCTTTCATCTCTCTTGTTCTGAAAGTTGACTTTTAATGGGCATATAGCCGGGTGCAAAATAGCGTTTTCTCCCCTAGGGTGGAAAGTATTTTTTTTTAATTGTTACGGTCAGCCACGGAGTCGAAGATAATTGAGTTACTTTATATTATTCAAATAAAAGCTTTACATTATATCTAACTCAGCTATACATTAAGCGACGGGTTCATTACGACGATGTTGATAAAAATCCTTTTACAGTTGTTATTTTTTATCCTAATTATTGAAAATCAACATTCAAAATCAGATCTGTAAATATCGGCTGCCCGCCATAATGCTATGAAACATTTTTTTCACGATTCGGCATGGCCCTCTAGATTAGTTGCGTCGCGGCCTACTCAATAACAATCGACTACAATCGAGTAGGCCGTGGCAAGTGGCCAGTGCAAAGAGGTTGGAGGTTAGATATAGTTTTAATTATTTTATGTAGGTACCTATATCTCAAATCGAATAATTAATATATTTCATATTAAGCAAATAATTAATAATATTAAAAGTATTAGATCAGATAAGTCTTTTAAACTTTTCTAATGTTGGCAGTATGTGTATTTTAACTGATTACTCTTGTGCAGTATTTTATTTTCCTCACAGTCGAAATGAAAAGTAGAGTGTTTAACTCGGGTGAAATTACCCATTTCACCCTCGAACTATTGGCGCTCTCACTTCGTTCGAGCGCCAGAAATATCTCGGGTGAAATGGGCCACTTTCAACCCTTGGTTAACAATCTACTAAATGTGCTAAAACGAGACAAGTGTAAACACACTGTTGGTCATATACGGGGTGCATGGGCCCTTGGGCCCTGTCCTGTAACAGGAGCAAATATTCAAAAGGACGCTTCCTTAGAGCATCTGCAGTAACCCCTTTGTGTCTCAAATTTTGATCTAGACTTCCAAGTAATGTATCTTGGCACCACGATATCAGAGCACATCAGTCAATGCAGATATTGAGGTAACATCATGTAATGTGAGTCATAATAGTTTTTGCATTTTTGTTTTTAAAAGATATTTTTGTGATTTTAATTTTTATTTTATTTTTGTGTGTTTTTAAAATAAAAAGTAACTTAAAGCATTTCAGAAGAGTTAAAAAATACACGTCTACTTATTTTGAAGAAAAAAACGCCCGCGCTACGGTTGTAGCGCTACGCCGTAGTCCGTAGCAGTTTAAACTCCGTATGTGGCGAAAAGCGCTCGTAGCACTCTGACGCATGTGTGTCGTCATCCTCTATTCCACTAAGTTCAACTGGAAGTTCAACTAGTTGAACTAATTGGAAATAATATTCCAGTTATTACAATTTTAATGTAATCATTCCTAATAGTTAAATAGTTGAAATAATTGGATTTATTTTTCCAATTAGCTCAACCAAAAAGAAACAATGCAACAAGCATGTTGAATATCAATATGTTGAATTTGCATAAAGTTGGATTCCTAAAATGTACAGTTTGCAAAAAGTTGTATTTGCTGCATGTTGAATCTAAAAATGTTGAATTCGCTTAAATGTGGAAATTGCATTGATTTCGGGAGAAATGTTGGGTTAGCATCATCTCGTCTAAAAAAGCAGCTGGTCTAATTAGCAACAGGTCTAAAAAGAACAGTTTTGAAGGAGCCCTGCTGAGCGGGGCTCCTATTTCTGGTCTGTTTGCCCTTGGGGCAACTGAAGATACCTATCGAACCTAACCTACCTACCAGTAGTACCCACCAGGTAGTTCAACTGGTAGGTAGGTTAGGTTCGTTAGGTATCTTCAGATGACCGAAGGGTAAACAGACCAGAAATAGGAGCCCCGCGCAGCGGGCCCCGTCAAAACTGTTCGAATTATTTATTTTTATTTAATTTCTTTATCTTAATCTTTTCGGAAACTAGTTGCATAGAAGTGTAAAAAAAAACTTATAGGAAACAAAGTCAACGTTGTGGGAATTCAACTTTTAAATAATTCAACATACTTAATAAGAATTCAACATTACATTTTGCGAAACTAAAAAAATTCAACATTCTGGGAAAATAAATATTTTGGGATTTCAACATTTTAGGAATTCAACTTCCTGTTCCTAAATGGTTTACTTTTGAATGTTTGCTTTTAAAATAATTATAAAGTTGAACTAATAGGATCATTTTTGTTCAGAAAGTTCAACTTTGAAAATGAGTTACAAAGTTGTAATAACTGGAATATTATTTCCAATTAGTTCAACTAGTTGAACTTAGTGGAATAGAGGTGTCGTCATGGGGTCAATGGGTTAAAAACACGCGGAAATAATAGTTTAAAAGCTTAATAACCTAATACCGTTTAATTTTTTGCTCCTGTTAATGGGCCCACCCTGTATAAGTAGTAATTTGGCTAGTAATATGTTAGCTTAGTAAATCGGATACAGGCTCTTTAGTACAAGGAATATAATCACAAAAAAAATTTTGACACGCTTATAAAATTTTCAATCATGTTTTACTCAGTGTAGTGCTGTTGTACCTTTCCTAGAACTTAATTCTTATCCTGCTGAACACAGAAAATATAATTAAATATACGTACATCTCAGAGCATAGAATACTAGAGAGAGGACAAGCCACGGGCGCCCGCGTCGCAGTTGTTAGCTCACTGGGCATACTCTGCCGCTAGTTCACCGTCCGTTGTTACCGAGTGTTACGCGTGCTGATCGCAGAGAATATTACGTTTCTTCCCAAAATGCCTGATATGATGCGCATGTATTGTCCAATAAGAGCGTAGGTATACAAGTGTGTGTGCTTTGTCTTATCAATTACTTGTGCTTTGTGTGGGTTAATGAACTTGCGACAGGCGTACTCTATACAAATTGGCCGGCATGTCCGATCTCCTTATATTCAGACATCAGTGACGTACATATTTTCAAACCAAGAAATTCATGAGGAAGATGTTAAATTATCTCGAATGAAGCGAAATTATCTTGAGCCAAGATTATTTTCCTTGCGATCCAAGATAATTTTGGATTCTAATTCAAGATGATATTCTGTTTTATTGAAGATTCTGACGGTTATCCTAATTAATTTCCTACGTCTAGTTTTTTTCCTCCCTCTGTTTGCAACTACTAATTCTAACTTCTAATGTTATCAGTGCGTCGTGCTCAGACACAAATGAATAATGCAATTAAACTATTTTGACGACCAGTTTAGCCTAATAGCTTCACACCCTGCCTACGAAGCTCACGGTCCCGGATTAGAATCCCGGTAACAGCAAATATTCCTGAGTCTTGAGTGTTTTCTATGTATTTAAGTATTTTTATTTATCAAATATAACCTATTTTAGTTAGGCCAGGAAAAAAATAGAAGCTGGGCTTTTATTTTTTTCCTGGCCTAACTATTGGGTTAGCAGGCTTTATTAACGAAATCGAAAGAAGTGATTTACACCCTCTTTAATCTGTTTAACAATTATCTTCGTCTATAATTATATTCTATAAGTAGGCTTCATATTTTTGATAAGTATACATTTTTTTCGAACAATTCAGGATTTTTTGAGCCCACGCATTGGAAAAATATTGAAAAAAATTTTTTAATCCTTTCAGTCCTTAAATTAAACAGATGGCTGTAGGGCGTGCCTATATTCGTATCTCTAGCTAATTACGGGTATATTCTGTACTAATTCACGGATTGTAATTTTTTTTTCAGTTATTTTATTTACCTACACGGTGTATATGTGTATAATACCTACTGGTAATTACTTACCTACTGTTTAACCGGTAACTTGCATTTCAGGTACGATAACAACTACGTGCTTTGTTGTATATAAATTTAATTACTAGTTTAATAGCGGTCCAACTCGGCAGTTGGAACACTTGGAACCTGCCGGCCGGCCCTAGGTAGGACCGATTACCTCACACACTTCACACTGCGCCTGACCCGGAATTTTGATTAAGCGTTAACTAGATTACACTAAGGGTAAATTGAGACTGTTTCTTAAACTACTAAACAGTTAATAGTGTTTGCCTGAAACTTGCGAGTTTACTTATTTGCTCGCTGACATCGGCTATGAGAGTTATGGCGTAAGTTTCGGTATACTGGCGTCGCGTAATCTCAGGCCCTAAGCTATGCAAATTGCGATACAAATCTGCGCAACGTTTACAGAACATGTTCGGGTCGTAGTTTTAATAAGTAGGTATATTATTGTTAGCCCTTGCCTGATTATGCAAAAGTTATAAAGCTTTCCACATACCTTCAAAAGAGCTTTTTACATCATCATCATCAGCCGAAAGACGTCCACTGCTGGACATAGGCCTCCCCCAAAGAAATGTTCTTAATAATTCCATAAAAATATTTCTAGGCGACATTAAAAAACAACAGAATGTTATCGAGCCATGAGGTAAAATACGTTTTTAATCGTATGGTAGCCGAGCGTTTTAAAAAAAATTACATGAACTTTTTTTTCAGAATTCGATTCTTTTGGGTTTTTTTTTATTCATAATCGTTGGTACTGTCGATCCTTATACAAGAAAAAAATTGTCCCAGATTTTACTATGTAGGTAAGTTTTTTTCTACCAGTGCGTCACGTTACGCACGACCATATAAATAAATAAAAACCGGCCAAGTGCGAGTCAGACTCGCGCACGAAGGGTTCCGTACCATTATCTATAAAAAACTATTTTATTCTGTGTTTTTAGTATTTGTTGTTATAGCGGAAACAGAAATACATCATCTGTGAAAATTTCAGCTGGAACTATCACGGTATCAGTGAGATACAGCCTGGTGACAGACAGACGGACGGACGGACGGACGGACGGACGGACAGCGGAGTCTTAGTAATAGGGTCCCGTTTTACTCTTTGAGTACGGAACCCTAAAAAAGACTGCATACAAAAATGTAACGCACTGGAATGGAATATTTAAGACACTTTTTTTGTATGAGGATCGATAGTATCAACGATTTTGAGTAAGAAAAACCCAAAAAAACTAAATTCTGAAAAAAATAATCATATACGCTTTTTTTTTTTTAAATGCTCAAGCATTTTGTTTTTTTTATCATTAGCGTCTTTTACTTGGTCTGCATGTAACGTACAAGCAGCGCTTTGTCGGCTTATAAAAAAATACTGCTAACTTCGCGCCTGTCAAATGAAATGCAAAAACAATCAACATTTTTTTTTATATGGGCACGACTTATCGTAAAGATCTACGATTCAAACATTGAATACTATTTCTGTAATGTTAAGTTAGGTTAGGATAGTTAGTTAGTCCTTTAGGGTTATAATAAAATCTTTCGCGTTATTTTCGATTTTTTACAAAGTTGCGTTCGGCGCTCGAGGTCACAAACTTGGATTATTCATTGGGCCAATATCATAAACAAGTCTGCAAAAAATCACAACTACCGGATTTGACGCAAGCTCTGGATGTATGAAGTTACTGGACTATACGTAAAACAAGATAACCACTGATTGTATCTTAAGCCGGATGACTGTATAGTTGTTTCTCATGCGGTTATCGGCCGGCCCGACTTAGGCTTTCAAAGATATTATCACCCGCCCGTGAGCTGAAACACTCGACCCAGTTCGAAAAACACTTTGAAGGCACACTTTTGTTCTTAAATAAGACCGAGGTAAAGCCCGAGTCGGATGAAACAAAAAGTCCTCGCGTCACAAGTCTGTGTTCGGGTTAGAAAGGAGGTCGTAAAAAGGAGTTTAAACGGAGGTAGGCCGTACGTCGTACCCGGGTATAGCGAACAAGGTAGGAATGGTGTAAATCAGCGCGTCCATAAGTCGGTTGAGTGTCCGTAAACTGAATATTTATGATGCCGCGGCGCGATGTACATTAAACGCGCCACGGAGACTTGCGTCAAAACGATTTTGCATATTTAAGTCTGGGCACCTACTTAATATACTGCAAGTTAGAACAGAGATCACTTGTGGCATCTGGGTCACCTTTGCAAATATCCGCACTGACTCAATGTTGCATATTGATGACGTTTCCTTTCAAGTGCCACATATGTACATGAATCGCAGACCGGAGAGGCGGCCGTCTCACTCACCTAGTTATAACATTATTTAATAACGTAGGACATTATAACTATTATAAAGGATGCTACTCACAGTCATGAAAGTAATTTCACGTGTGTTCCGTTTGCCTATTTGTAACCCCCGACGGAAAAAGAGGGGTGTTATAAGTTTGACGTGTCTTTGTGTCTGTGTGTGTGTGTGTGTGTATGTGGCATCGTAACTCGGCTTGTTCGAAAGCAGACGTGATCGAGATGGTTCTTAGCTACGTTCACGACAGATTTCGGATAAAAAACCGCATTAAAATCGATCCATTCGTTTAGGAGCTACGATGCCACAGAAAGACACACACACACTGGACTAAACGTTGTTATATGTATACACGTTTGGTGTTGCAGGAAACATATATATTTGTCATGGAAAATGGAACGGAATTGCCAATGAAAACGGCTACGAAAACATTTACCCCGTTAAAGTTTTAGGGATCGGTACCTATGTAAGTTCCATCGTTTTACTCTAATGGCGGGGACCGACGAGTGGGAGCAGGTAAACGAGTACATACGAGTATGTATTTTGTTTACCAATTGAAACCCATACAATAGACTCAAAACGTCCTTGTTAACGTTTTTAATTGTTGTAACTTTGCAGGAGTAAGCGTTTTACAGCTTGCACCAAGTTTATCTTAATTGCTCAGCTCCCTCAACAAGCAAAATTAATTTTTAACGTTTCATTTTCTGTTTATCAAAGAGTTTAATGAATCATGACAAAGTACAAATTACACACTTCATCACACCTAATTTAGTAACGCCAGATTATAGAATTGCACAGCAGAGTTGTTTCGAATATAAACTTCAATCACGCACGGGTAACTATAACATTAGTTTTAAAAAATGTGTTCCGTAAATATTTTTAGATCATTATTAACTGTTTTTTTAACTAGTACTTATTCAGCATATATATCAGCGTGCCTTTATAAAATACACAGGAGTAAATCATACCGCAATTCATTAAGAGCCCGTTCACGTGCTCACTAGCGCCACTGGTAAATAATTGAGATTATTTAAATTTAACGATAGATATTTAAAAAAGTACGCCGCTACACACTGTATTTTGTTTTTAAGTACCTTGTGAATACATCAAACCCATCGATCTATGAACTTTTTAACTCTGGACGCATAGATTGACGAATCCAGCAACGTAAAAGCTAGTTTGATGTATTCACAAGGTACTTAAATACAATGTGTAGCGGCCTACTTTTTAGGGTTCCGTACTCAAAGAGTAAAACGGGACCCTATTACTAAGACTTCGCTGTCCGTCCGTCCGTCCGTCCGTCCGTCCGTCCGTCCGTCTGTCTGTCACCAGGCTGTATCTCAAGAACCGCGATAGCTAGAGAGTTGAAATTTTCACAGATTATGTATTTCTGTTGCCGCTATAACAACAAATACTAAAAACAAAGTAAAATATTTTTTTAAGGGGGGCTCCCATACAACAAACGTGGTTTTTTTAGCCGTTTTTATAGATAATGGTACGGAACCCTTCGTGCGCGAGTCCAACTCGCTCATGGCCGGTTTTTTTTAATATCTATCGTTGAAAAATTATCTCAATTATTTACCAGTATTTATTTTTAGTATAATTAATTACCGCTAGTGAGCACGTGAACGGGCTCTTAAGGCTACAATAGACTCAAACGGCCATAACCATAACGAATAGCGCGGAAGCGGAGGAAGTAACAGTTAGCGCCTTAACCATGAATACCATGATTTGAAATTTTACTAAAGATTGAATCTCATACTTATTAAATGTGATCTTTTTATGGATAAGTCTTAGAATAATCTGAATTATTTTCTAATATCAATTCGACCAAGGCAGAGTTTAGGTATTCCAAGCTTAGTCCCTATAATTTTGATATTTAACCTCAAATTATAGCCCGACAAGACCCTGAGATAGCTGTAAACGGCATAATATTATGGCAATAACGTACATAGGGTACGTCATGTATAGTCGGGGCAGTGTGTATTGGCATTGTGCGTGATTGAGAGAAGTATGAAGGTAGGTCTTGTCCAAATAAACGAGAGGCATATTTTTTCCCTGGCTTTCTTTACTTCATCTAAATATTTTTTTCGCCAAACCCTAATATCCGAACGTTCTTATATTAAAATCCCATATGGTGCAACAGCAAACAAAAGTACTCCCTACTGTCTGTAAAACAAATGTCTTTCTGCAAAACGGTAAGAAAGGTTTGCAAGCTACCTACTTGCTTTTGCACAGCATAAAATTCATTAACTTTATGCCTTATGTTATGGCACATTTATCGATGTCGTATAGGTATTTTTATAGTTTTGTATTGGGTCTTTTTTTATGGCGGCAACGGTGGCAGCGTTTCTTTCTTTTTATATATACTTTTTACTGTAGTGTAAATAAGAAAATAAGATTCTAATTAAATCCAACGAAACTAACCAGTTCAATCAATACCTGCGACCGCACTAGAAAATGTCAGCACCGATCATGTCAGTAACCAATTTCAAAACATTGTATAAAAGGTATACTAGACAATCAGTCATCCTTCTATGCTGTATAAGAATAATTATTAATTATACTCAAAATAAGCTTTCTGACATCGGTATAGATTGCTTTCGGCATATTTATTGTAATTTTTGTTACAATCACGAAATATTTCGTCTTCCTTTTTTTCCGTATTGTGGTTTTTTGCTGCTTAGGCACTTTGCCTTCCTTGCTATTTGTTTACATCGGTGACATTCGATGACTTCTAACAAAGAGAAATTGCCAGTAAAAGAAATTAGTTCCATTAAAAATCCGCAACGTGGCTAGGGTCAAAAAGAAACTTGTCAGTCCTTATTATTAGGTACAGGAATGTGTTGGAGGTACCCAAATTATATTCGTAAAGTCAAACAATGGTGGTTAATCGTATACGTTTTCGAATGCACGTGTATAATATATTTCCTTCAAATTCATGCGTAATGAATACCAGCGAAGCAATTACATGGGCCGATGGGTCGGTTAATTATGGTGCTTTAGTAAAAGTAAAGGATGGAGTAGTAAATCATACTGCAATTCGTTAAGCCAGTAAATAGTAATGGTGGTTATCCCGGTGAGATGAGAATATCTCCAGCGGGCAGGCAGTGCGCCGTCCGCCATTAAACCCTGTCCACAATTGTTTACGCCCCAGTAGAGTCACTATTCAGAATTATGTGAAATAGAAATTATTAATATTTTACATATATATGCTAATGCACACTGCATTTAATAAATACCTCAAAAATTGTTTCTACGACTCTGTCTCTCAGTATGTCGAATAAGTATCTGATTACTTTTTGCTGTCTAATGCATTTCGCACGCACGAACGCACGCTTAGCTAGCGTGAAGCACATGATTAGCAAACTAGTATGCGAAACATCAGTGCCCAGTAGACCTAGGGCCCTCCACACAAATTTAAGTACTGAGCGATATCTCTCGGCATATTCCCAAACTTGTTTAAGCCTAATTACCTGGGCGCACTGCACCTTCCTCTTTGAAAATTCTGAAAGAAACGGTCAGTTTTGCCCTTAGAAGACCGCAGACTCTGATATTTCTTGACTATTTCTGCAAATGGGCCGTCAATAGTGAAGGACCTGGGAATTTTATTTTTTGTATTTGGTATTTTGACAAGAAGTATGTCCCCATGTGTTTCTATATCTTTTACTGATACATTTGTAAGCGCTTCGCGTCTGCATGCGCCACAGACTCCAAATATAAGAGCAACCTATGAACAAAGTTACATATTTATTATATATTGTAAGAGAATTGTTTATTTCATTCTATTTTTTTTAACTTCCTACTTTATTTTTAGAGTTAATTTACTTAAATTGTGTACATATTTTATTAGATTTATATTTAAGTTTATACCTTTGTAGCTAGATGTTGCTGATCTGGAGCTTCATTAATAAACGTCTCAATTTGTTCAGCTGTTAGTACCTTCGATTTTTTACTCTGAAATCCTGCACTTTGCCTTTTTAAGAAAGCAGTCAATCTGGTGTAAGTTTTTATATCTATGTCATGTTTTAACTTTATAACAACTTTCAACATAGAATATTTTGACCATAATGTTGATGGCCGATAGGTTTCAGACAGCTCTTGAAAATACGCCATCAAAACAGTCTCTGAAAAAGACTTTGCGTTATGTAAGGTTTTCCACTCGATAAATTTTACATAGACGGCATTATATTGGTTTTTAGATTTTTCTGGAATAACACAGTCATTGGCAATTGCTGCTCTAGCACGAATGTCTGGTGGTGTCATATCAATGTTTGAATCATTTATTTTCAATATTTTTTTAAAACTTCTCGTACCAAATTATATATTTATATGCGTTAATGTGTTTAAATAATGTTAGAAGTTATTTCAAAAGGGCGGACTGATTTGCTTTTAAACATTTTTTTTCTAGGCATATGCTTGTATCATTCAGCCAAATCAAAGAACGATTTTTAGGAAAGTAAATATTTCATACATAGATACCTAAGACAGAGTAGGCTATAAAATGCAAATTCTTAATATTTTTTCGTCATTTATATATTAATGAATACTTTAAATAAATACTCCTAGTATTCGTAAGCGTTTTTAATTTCATAATTTCCAAGTAAAAAATCTAATACTAAATTACTGCGTTTCGAAAGTATAGTTTGGAACTAAAAAGTAAAAAGCACTAGTTCGAGAAATTGAGCTTCTCGTACGCTACGCAGCCACAAAAAGTACCACTTTTTGAGCAACTGTATTAAAAAAAATGTTTTATGTTATTCCGTTCATGGGAAGCTGAGATCATTCGTGACAAAAAAAGTTTCAAATGTTACTGGCTGATTCTTTTTTTAATTTGGAGATTTATTATAAGTGTACCTAGATAGTATATTTTGTGAGAGGTATAACTTAACTTTGTGGCCTCATAAAATATCTATCTTTTAAAACGTTTACAGACGACGTCAGAGATATATTTACACCTTTGCACCTTATTCCATTATAATACGGCGAAAAATGTATACATATCTGATTATTTAATTTTCCTTTTCTTTCAGAATACACATCACTAGCAGAATATCAGTATAGATAAATTAACGAGAGCATGGAATTGCATATGAACTAGTATTGTATGTTTACAGGCATTCTATATTTGCATTTTCTATTTTCTCATACTACCACTACAACTGCAATTCCATGTTCTCGATAATTCATCTATACTTACTCACACGAGCAAAGCAAAACAGAGCTAGTCCTTTTGGCATTACAACGCAATGTATGTCTTTTCTTTTCTTTAAAAGACAATTGTTTTTATTTATTCTTTTTGTTCTTTCCTTTCTTTTATATTTCTTTTAGTTGTGTAGGTACTGTTATTTGATTCGATTTCGTTGTGTTGATATTGTAAAATACCAAATAAATGAATTATTTATCGAACTATCTGTATCTACATATCTCTGACGTCGACTATACAAAGCGCGAGGTGTTATGTAGACAATTATAATAACGCCGGAGGCAGCGCTTTAATTTTTGTTACAACACAATTTTCTTAATAATCTGTTCCTCGTTCGTCAGCAGTATAAAATCGATTCGCCATTTTAACATCCTGCGTGATTTGGTTATGACCAATATTAAAATTTTGGATATGTCCCTTAGAGATTTGTTCAAATCTCTGTTTTGGCCATTTCCCTGCGACAGGCCCATACATACCAGCGCAGACGGCGGTACCAAGTTTGGGTGCAGTACCTATTCTGTAAATAGCTATTCTGCGCCAACACTGCTCCCCGTGGCCTTTACAGGGGGCCTCAGCCCGCGGCCAGCCCCCTCTCATGCAAATTATTCACCGACTACGCGTGTAAGCGCCGCCACTGACCATGCGGAAAACAGTTCTATCGCACCGTATAAAATGGCCGGTGGGTTTTCGTTTCCGAAGCTTTCCTCTTTAGACAAAAGCCAATTAGGGGTCGAAGGAACGGTGGTGTCGCAAAGTTTACATTTAATTTGGCAGTATCGAATGTATTTTGTAAGTGCCTATATGTAGTTTTCCCCGTGTTTCATCGGATTTGGAAATTGTGTTTAAACAAACGTACATTCGTTAAATTAACCTGTGTTTTGATGTGTTTCTAAACCCTAATTTACATAACTGGAGACTAAATAGATTAAAATTGTATCCACAGATAAAGTGCCAAAAGTTTTTCCCTGACATAGTCTTTCTGATGATTGACAAAGGTTTGAATTATTCCTCGAATGCGGTTAAGGCCCCCTATATTTGCATGAACAGCCATTTTCTCCAGTCAAACGCTTGGCAGTGATGTTTTTATTCAATTTAGCCTAATAGTTCGGGTCGGTTGCCCTGCGCTGTGCACAGTATACATATGTAAACCAAACACGCGGTGTATACTGTGGCTTCTAGGTACAATAATCGAGCAAGGTCGCCGTGCGAAATGATTCCGCAATTTACCACCACACAATGCAAGCAATTCATAAAGAATATTTTTATGAAATTTTTAATACTGGCTCGTACATGGGCCCCGCTCTCATAAATCAAGTACCTACTTCCGGGCGCCCTTTGAATTTCCGTACTCCGATGATATACCGCGCCTGTGACAATGCCAGCCTTCGCCATTTATACACCAATATTCCTTTTGACGTGAAACGACACTAATTAAACAGGGAAAGCGAATTATACTGATGTTTGTTTGTGAACGACCAGCGAACGAGCCCCTATAATGCCAATTGTGGGATTTACCTTCGTGTTATGCCGCAAAAGTTTGCCGTGTGGATTTACGTAGGTAGCGTATCGGTGTGATCGCCGACTGATAATTGGGTTGAATAGCCCGTTTTCAATGGTTAACATGAAAAGCAGCGAACTTAAAGATAATTAGGGTACGAGTACACTTTTCAAACCAAGTCGTATCTTCATCATCAGCGTCATATCAGTCACAAGACGTCTTTTTGACCCTGCAAGGTGGACTAATGTCCCTTACACGGTCATCAGTTCACCTTGCGGGGCCCGTGGGTTCTACCCCATAAGGACTGGAAAGCGCAGCGCGAGTAGACAAGGTCCAGACTTTCTTTTAATTTTATTTTTTATTTATTGATTAAGACATAGGTATGTAAGTTAAGTTAAGTTTGACATATATCTTGGCCTATATATTACTAATAATAAATAAGTATTCGGGGACAATCTTACTCAAATAACGCAGTAATAACTTCAATAAGGGCGTTATGGGTACTAGACAAAGATATACATTCTTGTATAAGTAAGTACGAGTATATATTTAAATACAAAGAAAACATTCAAGACACGGGAAGAAATATTCGTGCTCGTCACACAAATATTTTCCCTGCATGAGATGCGAACCAAGAAGGCCACAGGGTTAAGTAGTCTAAATCTTATCACGAGGAAGACTTGTCGGCGATGTGTTCTAGTTCCGAGGCTTCAGGCTATATTACCCATCTAGCAATGATTTACCGGTTCTACAGTTTAATCGTAGGACGGGGAGTTAGAACTTAGAACTTATACATCATCATCATATCAGCCGAAAGACGTCCACTGCTGGACATAGGCCTTCCCCAAAGGGTGCCAATTATAAACTATACATAATATTAAAAAAAATGGTTGTCTATAAAGTCGGTTTACGGACGATAATTTTACGTGATAACGTCATAAGAAAACATTGTGCTGCCATACAAACTTTGGACCCCCATTTCACCCCTTAGAGGGTGAAATTTGTTAAATCAAAATAAATCAAAATAACTGTATTGGTAAGGAACAAGACTTACTACTACTAACACTGCAAAAACTTTTATAGGGTAAACATACGCAAGTGTTGACTGCTGATGGTGTAGGTAATCAATTACGTATGTAAATAACATTTTTTTCAACACACCTGCTCGTAAAGTAGGTCTTATTACAGCGTATTTACACTGATAATGCAGAATATTACCCATGCCGTGCCTTTTACATTACATTATCGCACTAGTGCCTTTTCATTACATATCTTTTTAAATATTAGCAAAATAATGCAGAATATTACCCATGCCGTGACTTTTACATTACATTATCGCACTAGTGCCTTTTCATTACATATCTTTTAACATTTTCATTTTTTATTTATTTTTTTTTCCTCGCAAATGTGTTGAAAAACGTCGTATGAAACACGTGAGCATTGGTCATTACACTTCTCGTCTCCATTAAGCCTTCGCCTTCGGCTCAGGCTTAAAAACCGACTCGAGTGTAATGACCAACTTAGCACACTTGTATCATAATGTACTATTTCAACACACCTGCTCGTAAAGTAGGTCTTATTACGGCGTATTTACACTGATAATGCAGAATATTACCCATGCCGTGCCTTTTACATTACATTATCGCACTAGTGCCTTTCTTTTTAAATATTTATATATGTCACCGTTAGATTGTGAAAACCGTCAGTTTATAATCTGACCCGTTATATTGTAAACTGACGGAATATTGTGAACTGCCAAAATAATTCATAATTTTACGCATTTATTTTCGTTAGTTTATAAACTAACAATGTCATATCGTCAAATTGTGAACTGAATCAAATTTGCCTGATTCGGAACGCAACCTGTGCGCTGTTTGGCTGAGCGAATTATTCCACTTGCATCAGTTTCCACTTACGTCAGAACATGATTGTTTTTTATTGTTATTCAGAGATTTTATTCCATTTATTTCGGCATCCAGCAGTGTCGACGGAGCCCCGCTGCGCGGGGCTCCTATTTCTGGGCGCTTTGCCCTTCGGGCAACTGAAGATACCTAACTAACCTAACCTACCTAGTCTTTGTGTACGTTCCGTAGCAAGCCGAATTGATCTCAGTTCACAATTTGACGATTCGACATTGAAAGTTTATAAACTAACGAAAAATATTGCGTTAAATTGTGAACGGTTTTGGCAGTTCACAATATTCCGTCAGTTTACAATATAACGGGTAAGATTATAAACTGACGGTGTTCACAATCTAACGGTGACATATATAATTCAATCTTTTTAAATATTAGCAAAATAATGCAGAATATTACCCATGCCGTGACTTTTACATTACATTATCGCACTAGTGCCTTTTCATTACATATCTTTTAACATTTTCATTTTTTATTTTTTTCCTCGCAAATGTGTTGAAAAACGTCGTATGAAACACGTGAGCATTGGTCATTACACTTCTCGTCTCCATTAAGCCTTCGCCTTCGGCTCAGGCTTAAAAACCGACTCGAGTGTAATGACCAACATAGCACACTTGTATCATAATGTACTATTGTAATACTACGAGTAAGCTGCCTCTGTTCCCCGTACTAGTAATTATACTGTATCACGGTGGAACAGGGTTTGCCATCATCGCTGTTTAAATGTTGTTTAACTTAAATAACTACATACAAAACATGAGATTTATTTGACAAATTTTAGGACACTAACAATAAGTAAGGAATGCGGGTGAGTTGACAAAATCATAGCGGCAATCCTTTCTTAGTGCACCCCTAGATCTTATAGGGACCTACGTGCCAAATTTGAAATCTCTAGAACCAGCGGTTTGGGCTGTGCGTTGATGTTTCGTGCGCGCAGCCGGCGTCCGGAACGGGATAATGAGTCACACTTTTTCGTGCGTGCATTTCTAGTTCATCGATTTATAAGACGTCAAAATAGTATTTTTCACAATCGTGTTATAATAGAGAGCTTTTTAGTCGAGTAAGGTACGAGATTAAAAAGCTTGATTATAACACTATTGTGAACAATACTTTTTGTACGAGTTCATTAAAATTAATTTTCTACGAGTCAACTGAACTAATTAAACAAACTCGATACTGTTGAAACGAAGTGCAGCTCATCGCTCGTACGCTTGTTGATTAAAAATTAAATTAATTAAATTAAAATTAAAATTTATTTATTTAACAAAAACACACTTATCTCTCATTGTATCTCACAATAATCTCACTGTATCTTGGCCGCCTGCGAGTGCGATTAACACGAACTACTTAAAATATTACCATTTTGCAGTACAAAACTCTAATTCCTGTTTCATTAAAAGTATACATTGAGATAAGATTAACATTAACATTACAATTTAAAATTACTATTTGTGCATGGGGTATATCTTAAAAGACATCAACGAGCGTACGACATCAAAGCGATTCTATTGGTCCAATTCATTACAGTTCAGTAAAGCAGCCACGTGATTGGTCGAATTTATTTTAGTTGTCTGGAGCGTATCGAAAAGTAGTTATTTCGATTGTTTCGACAGTAACATGGACTACAACTATGAAAAGAGTGACGTTGCAGTATTCTCTATGAAATCTTAATACACATATTTTAATCGTCGAGTACAAAAAACACATATTTAGTATAAACCGTCGCCGTGCCTGTGTATTTATTAAGCCAACAAACAACATAAAGCAAATCATTAAAAGGTTTTAAATAGCTCATCATTTCGTCCATGCTATGCGCCTAACAATTAATCCTGTGTTAGTGCCCTATAACGAGCATCCAAATGAACGGTCCGCTACGGTGGTGTACTGAAATCGTTTTTTTATTATTAATGGCGTCTGTCTTCAGGATAAAATTAGATCGTTAATGCTTTATTGTCTTTAGCTCATTTGGAATGCATTACAAGTTCATCGCAGTTAATTAAGTTAAGAAAAGTTATAGCTATGAATGAATTAAGCATGAAAAATCCAAACCCGGCTAAAAAGCCAATGTATATTTAGCGGGGTCCGCCGCGCTAATGCTTTCGTGAGGTGTTAGTTATCTATCAGTCTCGGCAATTTTAGGCCAAGTTTTTAACCGACTTTCAAGAAGGAGGATGTTACACTGTTATATGTGCCCTTGCCAGACAAATAATGCATTACTTTGGTAACAGCTATTCGCAACCAAAGGGAAGGTGCTTCCGCTGAACTGCATCATCCGTTTTGTGGAAATGATGGAGCGAGCTTGGGAGTAGGCATAAGAGAGGGCGAATTCACAAAAGATCCCACTGGGTCGCAGTGTATCCGAAAGGACCCTCATCTAGATAAGATGTTCCACTGTATGTATATTTTTATATGTGTTCCCACCGATATGTCACCAAGTCAGGATCTGATGATGGAATCCCAGGGAAATTGAGGGCAACCCTCAAATTTTATAGGCACGCGTGTAGTGATTTCGGTATTTTCTATTATAACTAGAGTATTTACCATTGGAAATCGCAATTTTGGTGAAGTGACGAAACTGATGATGAAGACCAAAGACGACTTATGGAATGTAAAGTACCTACGTCAAAGATTCTGACATGACTGCGATAAAGTAGCGACTAATGAAGTGTCAATTCATCATCCTTGAGGAACTCCTCTACCTAATATCGGCCCACGTATAGCGATTTGGGTTTTTTCTGTAATAATCAACTCATTTGCTCTCGGAAAGCAGTTCATGTGGTAAATTGGAAAGGAAATGTGGAAATTTTCATATACCTTTGTGGCTTGGCGAAGTACCTACTGAATTAAAGTCGGTTTAAACTTTGTTTTTAAAGTAAATTATTTATATAAAACTCAGTTAGACCCAGTATCGTTAAGCGCCTCATGTCAAAAACAACATAACATTAGGTCTATCGTATCGTTCTAAAGATTTCTCTGAAGATTTAGATATTTCGTTCTTTTCAACAAAGTAATTTTGAAAATTAACGAGGTCCTTTTGATTGTGATAGGACTTAATAAATTACAAATTGTTCAGAGATCTTTCGTATTGCCATTACGACTTTAGTTACAATTTCTAAACATTAAAGTCTACTATCTCAAAGTAAAATACTTAAGAATCCTATCTCGGAAATTAAGGATATTGCCGGCTCATACAGTCTCACCAAATTTCCAAAACAGATTTTTGTGATAACGTGCAACTCATGCCGGCCGGCCCAGGAATAGTTTTCCCTCGAGCTAACCGAGCCGCGTCCGCGCCCTCGCTGCCTGCGAGCTGCGAGAGACTCGCTCAGTATTCCCTCGGTTTTCCAGTTTCCTGCCGATGGCGAGAGCAGATATATATTTCTGGTAGGTCGCGGGCGAACGTGCCGGCTCGGACCGATATTTCGTGCTCCCTGGACGACAATAATTTGTTAGTCCATCGCGCCACGGTCCGTGTATTGCCGGCGATATATCTCCTTCAGCCCCGTGCTCTAATCGCGTACAATATGAACGATCATCGTAACTGCATCGGAAGATGAAATCCAAATTTGCATTGTCATTTCGGCTCGTTATAAATTTGGATAACTTCATCCGGGCGGGTTTATAACGAGACAACTTCTGCGGTTTTCCTTTTAGGCCCTATGCTGTTGCAAAATTTGCTTAACCTAGTTTTGCCTCGTTTTGGGGTTAATCTCATGGATATTTTCCGCGTTTATTATTTACGACTGCCCGACGTTTGCAAAGTTAATCTGCTTATTATGAGTATAGCAATAGCAACAATGTTTTTGACCTATTCATTATGTAATATGATGTCTTATAGTGCCAATTAATTAATGTCTAATTGTATTCGTGTCGTGAATCAACGGATATAATGAAATAAGCAAGGTAGAAAATTGGTACTCTCGAAGTCAAAGGGAAGCGTTTCGTAGTAAACCTAGACGTAACTAACCTAATTCTACGCTTCACTAATTTTACTAACTGTATTTCTTTATTACGGTTCCGTACCTACCCGTTGCGAGAGGACAGAATAGACATCATGGAATGTCCCTTCTATTCGTGGCATTCCACAGGCGCTGGCTAACAGGGTCAAGTTATATTTTCTCTAATTACAAGCCTAAATGAGAACTTCATTACATCCCTTTTTTTTTTCGTGGAGAAAACCTGCATAGGTATTAGTGAAAATTTCAAGTGTTTATTAAAAACGCTTAGGAGAATGTTGCCATTACAGAAAAAAACTAAACAAAACGAACAAGGAAAAAAAATTCAACCTTTTTAAAGAAAATACAGATTTGCACATATTTATATATATATTATTATATTTATTAACCAAAGATATAAAAAAAACTTATTCTAAAACATGTCCCTGCAAAACTGTTTGAACAGTTTGCCTGCAGGTAAGTCTCTTTTATGCTTAATATACATATCATAATAATAACATCGTTTTTAATCCTATTTTATACTTAAATGCTAACTTATTAATCTTGTTATAAATATGAGTGTGATATGATAAATATGTGAAGAAAATATATACATATAATACAGAAATCAATATCACTGATACAGTACGAAATAAATCTTGGCTGGTGTCCCTGAAGCCACGTTCTACCAATATTTGAGTACGCTCATGTTCGTAAAGCTATTTGTTTATGACAACCGCTATATCCAACCCAACTCGAATTTCATATCAAACTTACGTCTATTCTATTATGACTACAGAATGTTATACTTTCTGTTTGCTCGCCTATGTTGGTTTTAGCTGCTTTATTATTAGTTTGTGTTAGAATTGAATGTAAGGTAATATAATAACCGCTCAGAGTAATATAAATTAAATCAGTTTAGTTTATGATTTAATTAAAACTTCATGGTTCCATTGTAGTAAAGACTCCACTTTGAAGACCAAATAAAAGTCAAGATTTTGATTGATTTATAATATTTGCGTTTTTGACCTTTGCGATTGTCTTTGTTCCTGAGACACAAGCATCATAGTCTATGTATCCGGTATGATTGTGTGGCTACCCACGAGATGTAAAACAATCATACCGGATACATAGTCTATGTATCCGGTATGATCGTGTGGCTACCCACGAGATGTAAAACGATCATACCGGATACATAGACTATGATCGTGTGGCTACCCACGAGATGTAAAATGATCATACCGGATACATAGTCTATGTATCCGGTATGATCGTGTGGCTACCCACGAGATGTAAAACAATCATACCGGATACATAGTCTATGTATCCGGTATGATCGTGTGGCTACCCACGAGACGTAAAACGATCATACCGGATACATAGACTATGATTCTTGTGTCTCTGATATCTACATCTTAACACAACAACAAATTTATTCGAAGGTTAGACGCCCCCCTTTATGCTCCCACGGGTTTGTTATTCTCGAGTAGGTGTGCCAATATAAATACTACAAATAAATAAGGTTCGATTCGACCGTGATCACTGTCTTGTGCGATCTCGGCCTTTTTTGGGCAAACATTTTACCAAGTACACGGTCTCAGTAACGGTTAAAATTTATCTCGAGACTATGCAACGATTCGTCTCATAGCTCCATGCGACACAACATACTTAGACTCTGTCTAGCTTTCATGATTAACAAACATAAATAATGATTCTGTGGTATGAATGACGAATAACACCCCATATGTCTTGTGCAGACATACGTCACATTCAAACGGTTCGTAGTAATTTACCTATTAAAATATAAATGGAATCTTGAATGACCTGCCTACATTCGTCCCTAACGCGATATATACATATATATTTGCCAGTGTATCGTGTTAGACAATCGGAAAAAATTGCTTCGACTTAGGCCATAAAACACGATCATACAACCAATCGTGCTAACTGGGCTGGTCAGTTGGATTGAGCTTTGTGCGTGCCAGCGGTGTTGGCGATTCTGATCGATTACGTACGAACATTTCAAAGCAATTATAAGGTGCATCGATGCAATTAAAAATATTCACTGATTCACAAAACAAAATTGATTAAACAAATTTTTTAAAGAAATGTAGTAACAAGGAATGAAGGAAGTGTATAACTTTGCTTATGTTACTGCATGAATAACAGTGGAAATTTCATTGTATCCTCAAAGTATTCATTATGTTAAACACATATATTAAATAATATGAATGCATGGATTATATGTTGTGTATTACGATCTGATTTTCAGCATTTAGTAGTCCCGTTTCTTGTGTTTTAGTCAAATAGCAAGCTTAATAACGGGATTAGTCCGTTCGGTAAGGCCTTAGTCAACGTTAGGCTCGTTAGAATTATCACAAAATAAATAATATGGAATTATCTCGTTGAGAGAATAACTACTTTTTATTCTTATATGTGTACCTATCCAAAGAGTGAAAGATGACCCTACCAATAGATACCATACTTATCAACAAATGTTTAAGTTCTTTCATATTTTATGCCTACCTAGACCTAGCCTACCCAGTTGGCTCGTTATATCTATGTAATACTTATTTGTTGGGGATTCTATTGCGATTCACAAAATTAGAAAGGCAAATGAAAATAAGTACATCCTTTTGTTGGGCAACAGCACTAGACCGTTGTTATTAATTATTTGCAAAGCATGCATGATGTCTCTACGAAGATAAACAAATTCTCATAATAAGATGACCCCGCTAACGTTATGGTGTTATTTCGAAAACAAAAACAGCAAAATGAATAGTGAGAGAGTCCATTATCCTGCATTAAGCACTCGGTGGGGCGGCGCGGGTATAATGGCGCGTGGCGGAATAGGCCCCCCCGCCCGGCTCTTAATAAAAATGTCTCCACTACCCGAACTCGATACACATTATCCTCCTCGTTAATAACATCGTGAATATCGTAATGAGGACAAATTGTCACTTGGAAATACAAGGAAATTGGATTAATGTGATAAAACTTGTACGATGGAAACGTATTATCGAGTTTTGCGACCCGTACAGGTGTTTAAAGTTATGGATAGTCCTAAAAGGCGGTAAAACTTTACTGACGTAATTGTTTAAATACATGTCGGTGTTTTTGTGTGTGGGTGTAATATTGAAGTACAGACTATCAAACTTGATGATTACGGTCTTATATTTATTTTTCATCGTCGATGAGAGACACGGTGATACGAGAAATTTCATACCTACTAACGGCGTAAAATTTGAATTTTTCAGCGGATTCAGTAACGGAATTCATCCTTTATGTGGCGAGCCTAAGGCAGGCACGCGTGGAAGCAAGTACGCGCGATAAATGTCATACCAATATTATACTTATGCTGTCTGTCTGCATGTTACCTCATCACGCTTAAATCGATGAACCGATTGAAATGAAATTTGGTACCGAGATAGTATGAACCTCGGGAAAGGAGATAGGATAACTATTATCCCGGAAATCATCCCCTGAGAGGGTGAAATGGGGGATGAAAGTTTCTATGGAACTACGATATTTAAACGAGTTCCACGCATACGGAGTCGCGGGCAGAAGCTAGTCCTTCATAAATGGCAGATGAGATGTCCTAATGCGCGTTCGAATCTGCCGGTCTGTTACATATACGGATGTCTGAGTTTCTCAGGCAGGATCTAAAATAGCTAGCTATCTAAAGTAAGCTAATAAGCATACATAAATGTATAGGTCCACAAGTTGAGATGGCTTAAAATGCATGTTGGGTAAACTTATGTAATCCCAATAGTGAGATTTCCACGAAAGTACCTTCCGTGAAACCATGTGGTTGTCGGCGTCTCCATTTGTAAAGGTGGTTTGATTGCCATACAAAACGCTATTTGATATTCGCAGGTTAACGCCGTGATATTTTAAGAAACTTATGTAACAAACTTTCATGTATTGGCTATCCATTTGCGCGAAATTTTCCCTTTCCTAGAATAAACTTGTATAAACTAGAATAATTTGAGGAAAATTGTTTTCCCAAAATATCACGTCCTAAACCAATTTAGTATACCTAAGTTTCTTAAAATATCACGCCGTTAGCCTGCGAATGTCAAATAACGTTTTGTATGGCAATCGAGTATAAAAACCTTATTTGAAGCTGTAATCTCACTTACACGTTTTAATAACATTGTTGAAATGAGCTGTCTTGTGATTAATAGGTCACGAATTGACATTTAAAAATGTGACATGTCCCCAGTATGTCATAGGGATATGTCTCATGTAGGTAGGTACTTCATGTCTCTAAACTTTTAATTTTTTATTTTTTTTTCGTTTGTTTATCCAATATAAACCAATTATTTACAATGATTCGAACAGCGAACGAAAACCGCGTACGGTTTATCTGTTGCCATTGTCAAATGAGAATGAGAATGACAGAGACATGAAACAAAAAGTAAGGTCTCATTTTTAAGTCGAATTCCAGCCCCAGAGTCTTGTTTGCGTTTGTTAAAATAAATGAATGGTAAATACGTATTTAAGTCCACGATTTAACGTAACTGGTTTCACGTGATAACATGGCGTGATTTCAAATACACGTTACGTGATGTGGAACGTTGCAAGTTCGGTCACGCATAACACACATTAACTGTATTTGGAGACCTTTGTCGGTCTCTCGACACATTATGCTGTCATCGCTCATCGTCGGTTATACTGTTCTGTAATTCTTAGACCATTTTCGTTGGAATAGATATTAAATATTCCCCGACATGCATGTTTACGGATTTCTTTTTAAGCAGTCTTTCTTTTGGTTGGCAGGCGTCTGACTAATTTATTCGAAAAGCTACGCAATAAAAAGGAACAGCAGCAACTACTTGATTAATGTTTTAAACACTGAGTAAATTTAAAAAGTATAAAACTTAGGTATAACGACATTCAACGCTAATCACGACACACGTGCGTCAGAGCGCCCATTTGACCCCCTTAGGACATGATTTCCGGGACACAAACTATCCTATGTCCTTCCCCAGGATTCAAACTATCTCCATAATAAATTTCATCTCAATCAGTTCAGCGTACAGAGGTAACAGACAGACAGACATACTTTCTCATTTATAATACTGAAACTTTTAGAATTATTGAATACGCTCAAAACAAAGAATACGCCCATAAACTAATTGGCCTACACCTAGCGCCATCTAGTGACGCATAGCAATCTTATACTATTACTAGCTGTTGCCCGCGACTTCGTCCGCGTATAACATGTTATCGTCTAAATGTTTGTTAAAGGAATAAATAAAAAAAAAAAACATTGAAATTAATTTTTAATCTAAAACCGAAGTTACAAATCTCTTACTTTCAAAATCTCTTGCTATCTATACAAACTAAGAACCCTCTCTGAACCCTCATAGTAAACAGTCTGAAACCGTAGTTACAAATTTCTTACTTTAAAAATGTCTTGCTATCTATACAAAGTTCGAACCCCCTTTTAACCTTCTTAGGCGATGAATTAAAAAAACGCTGAAATAAGTTTTGTAGTCTAGACAGGCTAAGATCGCAGTTACAAATATCATACATTAAAATTTTCTTGCTCTCCATACAAACTTTGAACGCTTTTCAGGGAAAAATTAAAAATAAAACACTCGGTTTTTTTATTGTAATAGGTAAGTATTTTTTCTACAAACTATCTAGTCTCAAGCTAAAAAAAAGTGTTTCCCATACGAACCTTGCACCCCTTTTTAACCCCTTAAGGGGTGAAATTTTCCAAAACGCTGGCAGTAGGTATTTTTTTGTATTTTAATAAGTAGGTACTTAATCTTTCTACAGAGTTTTAAGTTTCTACCTAAAAAAAAATTTTCCTACACAAACATTGCACCTCTTTATCCCCCTCTTAGCGGGTTGAAATTTTCAAACCACTGAAAGTAATTTACCTATATATTTGTATTCTAATAAATAATCTTTCTACACAATTTCAAGTCTCAAGCTCAAAAAAAAAGTTTACTCCATACAAATTTTCACCTGTTTTAATCACCCTTAGGGGTGGAATTTTCGAAAACATTGAAAGTTCTTTATTTGTATTGTAATAAGTAATTTTTCAGCAAAGGTTTGTCGCTTGCGATCTTTTTAAAAAGGTTTGAGATTCTAGCTCAAAACAATCCCCTTTTACTAACATTGTACCCGTTTTTCATACCCTTAGGGGTGGAATTTTCCAAAACGCTGTTTTTTTTTATTTGTATTGTAATTACTATTTTTTCTACAAACTTTTAAGCTACTATCTCAAAAAGAAGTTTCGCTCGTACATCCTTTGCAACCTTTTTAACCCCCTAACAGGCTGAATTTTCCAAAACGCTGGCAGTACTTTATTTGTATTCTAATAAGTAAGCTTTCTACAACGTATTGAGTCTCTTGCTAAAATAATAAAGTTTCCCCCATACAAAATTTGCACCCCTTGTTTACCCCCTTAGGGGCAGAATTTTCCTAAACGTTGAAAGTATTTTATTCGTATTCTAATAAGTAATATTTATACAAAATTTTAAGTCTCTAGCTATAAAAAATAAAGTTTCCCCCATACAAACTTTGCACCCCTATTTGACCCCTTTAGGGGTAGAATTTCCAAAAATATCTTCTTATCCGTTGCCTACGTTGTAAAAGGTAGTTCTGGTGTAAATTTCAACTCTCTAGCCCCAGTAGTTTCGGCTGTGCGTTGATGAGTGAGTGGGTGAGTCAGTCAGGGCATTTATATTTAGGTATAGATAGATAGAAGATGACGAAAATCCCATTCAAATATCTCATAACCGTTTTAATGTCGCTTGTTAGAGTGAGAAAACGACCGGGGACTGTGACGTCAAGATCCTCGAGCGTCATAGTAAAAAACAATCGTTTCATTATAAAGGTGCGTTTTGCGGAAAGAGACACAACAAACCCCCTCTTAAAACTTTGGACACTTATAACTTAGTGATTATCTTACCTATATTGCGCTGCGTTGCTATTTGAGTTGTTTTATTTTAAAAAAAATACACCATTACGATTAATCGTTTCATTTGAAGGTGCGTTTTGTGAAAAAGGGACAGAACATAAAACTTTGGAACTTAGTGATTACCTATACGTATACCTAACCTCTTGCGTTGATTTTTTTCTCTATTATCCTTTTTTCGAGAAAATACATTATGATTATTTTATTTAGTGTCTACCTACAGCCGGTACTGTCTATCTAACATGTTTTCAGTCAGGTTCGGCAAACAAATAGGATTTTGTTTTGATTGGCAAAACATGTTTGACGTTTAAAAACCAGGAAAACATGGCGCAGCGGACGCGGCTTACGGGGTGTAGTTTCGATTCCTGAGCTATAACCACGAACTTCGAAATTCGAAAATATTCGGGTATCTCTATCGCACTAACTATACTCGAGTGACAGGGATGCAGTTATACGAACTTCGAACTTCGGTTTTCGTGGTAGCGCCGTAGGCACTTTGGCAGAATGCACAAAGAACGCGTGCCATTGCCATTCAAAAAAAACAAGTTCGTGTTAATTATATTGTTCAAATTTGTTAATACATTTTTTTAAATTACGCCATAATGCGACATTTGCGCATATAAGTTCTCATATCACAATCGAATATTTTTTATGGTTTAACTTTTGGCATGTGTATCGTAAAGGTCTATCGTAGACTGGATTTAAATTATTAATAAGTGAAAGGCAAAGCAATTCCGCCATTTTGACGAAAATTTGACGTTTCTTATAGCTGACAGTTGGAGCAACGTTTGATTTCAATAAAAATAAATGAAAAATTAAATGAAGTCGTATATTTCGGAAAATTAATTAATTGTCGCAGTCGGATAAAAACTATCCTAAGTTGCAGCTAGAATAATAATGTACCTACCTATATAAAATGTTTCATATTTTTCCGTTCATGGGATGCTGAGAACATTCGTACCACACAAAGCTTAGTTTCAAACTGGCTGATTCTTTTTTTAATTTAGAGATTTATTTTTTGAGATTTTAATATTTATTGAATTATTGTTTATATTGTAATGTTTATAATAATGCATATTTGTAATTTGTAATTTTAATTCTTAATTTATTTCATTGTGTAATGTGTGTATGGAATGGACCCTAAATGGTTCGAAATAAATGAATAATAATAATAATAATAAAAAAGACAGGACAGGATAAGTTAACTCTATCATTAGGCCTGTTGTACACTTGTAAGTTCTTACGTAAGTTCAGTACAAATACTGCTCACGTAAGTGGTCTGTAAGCAATATTTGTACTGAACTTACGTAAGTAACATACAGGTGTAAAGGCCGCCATAGGCATAATACCAATGTACGGAGTACGAAAACTTTCGTCAGTTATGAAATTCATTCCTTTATAAAGTCATAGACTCTTAGTACAGTGGCGGAATGAAAAGGTTAATCAGTTTTCAAATCGAATCATTTACGCGTTGCAAGCACGTTACCTTTTTAAACTGTGTATTAGACGAGAGTGATGTATTGAAAATGATGTTCAACTGTTTGACAACAAAGTTCAAATTTACTTAGACGAATTTTCCTTGACTATTAATAGTTGAACTAAAACCTTTTTATTAGTGTGATCTTGCCATTCCATTACGTTGTGTCAAGTTTGATAAATTTAATAATTAAATCCTCTTCGCTTAAAATTATTAAAACTATAAATGTGAGTAACAGGTCCTGTCAATGTCATCATTGCTATTTCTTGTATACGTTTCTTTTTCTTTTTTTAACTCGTTTTCCAAAATTCAAAGAGGTGTAGTGAAATGACATTCATTATGACGGAATGTGTCTGACACTCGGTCGATAAAGCAGATACTGATAACTTATACTGAGCAAGCAAAAACAGATCTTAAGGTGATCAACCGTTTCATTCCCCGACTGTACCTTTTGAAAGCAAAGTATTTATTTATTTATCGTATGGCGGTTACACACTGGTACACATTATGTATTCGTATCGATGTCTCTGATAGAGTTCCAGTGTGCGCTGCGAGGTTCAGAAGGAGCTGCCGAGTTTGTTTGTAAGTAGACCAGTGGATACAAAATTATACTTACTTGATATGGTAACAAGAATTAAAATAGTTTACACCTCTGACCTATATCTACTTTCATATCAACATCAAACCTTTTTAAAGACCTAGTCAAATAAACAACTTCGTAAGAGTTCCAATCAAATATATTCTATTTAATAGGGAACATTAATGCAATGTTCTGCCGCCAGAGGCAGCACTACCACTAATAGTAAACCAGTATAGAAATATAGGGATTCACACACACATGCGCAATTGATTGTCAAATGAGTGACAAGGATGCTTGCATAGACAATACCGCAAGTGGGAACGAGATACAATGTCAACGCTGCTAGTGTCGCCACCTACGAAGAGTTTTGCGTAATGTTCCATATTGTCAGTGTTTGTCAGTCAGTGTCAATATTTTCTCTTATAATTTTTGCGATCAATAATAACATTTACGTCATACCTGGCCATAAAGTAGGAATTACCGCACGCTGTGCGTGCGGAAAACCCCACTTCCTGACCAGATAGAGACGTAAAATTTTGTACTCACCACGGGCGGTAATAAAGAAAGCCTCAGAGCGCATGTTTATCGCCCTTGCCTTCGGCTCGGGCGTCAAATACCTGCGATCTCAGACATTCTTTGTTTAACCGCCCTAGGTAAGTAATGTACTATAATAACTCTGCGTCGTATTTAATTTGATAATGCCGAGGAATTTAAAATCCATGAAATAGCTGCAATTATTACAGATCATGAAGCTGGCTATAACATTAGCGAAATATCTTTAAATCTGAATATTACGAGAGACACTATTTGACGTCTACTTGGAGTACCCTGAGATTAGCCTGTTATCAAAGAGAATATAAATAAGAGACGGGACTTAGAACAAGGTTTTGGATGACAGTGACATTGTCATTTGATTTTGACATGACAACTCATTCGAACTTTAGCTAGTTTGAAATACCACAATACCAATAAAAATAAACGCTAGTACGGAAGTAGACTTACCAACCTAACGAACGAGGACGATAGTAGGGTTGTAGTACTTAACGTTATCGATAATATTAGAACCCAACGTTATCGATTTCGATAAATTACGATTAGGGACGTCGTTGGGCCTACTGCATGAACAAAAAATTGCTTTACAAAATCTAAAACTAATCCGATTTAGGTATGAAATAATAAAAGGAGAACAAATATTTTATACAGTTTATTTCACACTTATTTCGAAATCACAGTATATTTGTACACATATCTTAGCAGGTCGCAATGAATTCTTCTCGAATTAAGGAACCTCGCGCTTGTAGGTTTTATCCAAGTACCAACCGTTGTTTATCATAACTAATAATACATACGTGTTTTATTTTAAGATAACTATTAATTTTATTTCGTCAAAAGCATTGTTTGTTTGACACACACATGTTTTCTCGTGAAGTTATAATATCCATGGTAACCGACCAAAGTCACCATGACAAAATGACAGACAGAGAAAGAACGGAAGTAGGAGATAGCATGAGTCCGTCATAGCAATAGCACAGATAGAAAACTTGTCACTTGTCAGATTTGATCTGAATTTGAGCAGTTGGACGTCATTCATATTTTTGTTCCTAGTTGTGCTACACTGCCTGTTATTACAAATGCAAACGTCAATGCGATATTTCTGTTTCGTTTGAAATGAAACGTTGGCGGGACTGATGCAAGCAAATGTCTACTTTAAGGTGATGGATGACGGACCTTTTCTTACCCCGACTGTACATACCTTAAAAATAAGGAGGCAAAAATGGAAATGGGGGTAAGCCACATGGTAAGAGGGCAGAGAGATATGGAGCAAAATTGTCACCCAGTGGTACCCAAGAGAAGGGAAAAGAAAGAGAGGAAGGCCACTAAAACGATGGGATGATGACATCAGACAAGTAGCGGAAAAGATATGGGGCAGGGTGGCCACAGAGAGGCCAGAATGGAGAAGGTTGGAGGAGGCCTTTGCCGCTTGGCAAGCGGACACGCAGAAATGGAAGAAGAGCCAAATCTGTGATTAAGGGGTTCCAAGCGCTAATTGACTAGTTTTGATGTGTTTTGTGTTGATATTCCTCCGTCATAACAATATATATATTTATGGTACAAACGTTAATCGGTTCTTCAATCCTTTAAACTATAACTGCAAATTGTACCCATTTCCCACGTACATAATAAAGATTCATTTCATTTCAAATTTATTTACTTTTGCAAGAGAGTTTTAGTTTCGATATTAGTATGTTGTTTATGTACTTTTATATATGAAATTTACATGTAATTGTTCCTTATTGACGTCTCTAACAACCCAAGAGAGATTTTTATTTTTAACTCATTTTCACAAAAGTTACGTCCACAAAACTGGTTTTTTGGCCTAAAACTGCTAAAGTTTGCTGCCATATATCTCGAAAACGGTGAGTTTTGAAGTAAATATGGAACACTATTTCGGTAAACCTCGTTGTTGTTAATACGGTAAGCCACAAAAAAACACGAAAAAACGGACAGTAACAGATCGAAGGCCCCTTAAGTAGTAGTATACTTAATAATTTCTGTAGTAGTTAGTAAACACTTTATTGCAGAGAAAATAAAAACATTTGTACAAAAGCGAACTTATCCCTTTAAGGGATCTCTTCCAGCTAACCTTTAAGCTCCATAACAGTACGTTAAATTTTTGGTCTCCATACAAAGTTCCATCCCCTTTTTCGTCCCTAAAAGGGATTAAATTTGACATAAATTATAGCCTATGTCCTATTCTGATTTATAAGGTACTTATATAACTGGAAAGTTTCATAAAGATTCGTCCAGTAGTTTTTGAGATTAATTGAAACGTACATCCATCCATACATCCAAACTTTCGCATTTACAATACTTATTAGTAGGATTAGTATGGAAGTATGGATAGTATAATATTTAGTATATACGAGTATAGAGTACCTACCCTACCTCATATTATTACGAGACGTGAGTAATGCTACGATTAGGTAATATGCAACTCCAATGTTTTCATATTGCTCAATTCCAATATCCTACCATGGCTCAACATTATAATTTCTTTCTCAAGAAACTGCTAAACAAGTCTTGTCGGAGTTCACTTTAAAACTTGAAGCAATGCTTAAAGTATGGATTCGTTCAACAACGAACTGAACCAGCACATTTAAAATCGAAGATAGTACGGACTTTATGGAAACAAATACAAAGTTGGATGAATCCGCCGCAGCTTTGTGGCGGCGTGGGCTGCGGTCCGCGCTACCTGCTATTTGCATTTGACCCAATAAATACAATAATGATAAAAATATTAAATAAGAGAATATCTTTCAATTTCATTTATTTTTTATTGAAAATTACTGTGCACGGAAACGTGGTCGCTTACTGCCTGGGCCTCATAAGAAGGTTCAAAGTCACTCAAAGGGCAATGGAGAGGGCTATGCTGGGAGTTTCTCTGCGGGATCGCATCAGAAATGAAGCTATCCGCAGCAGAACCAAGGTAACCGATATAGCCCTCCGAATCGCTACTTAAGTTGCCTGCCTAAGGACTGCCACTTAAGTTTGTTTGGGCGGGGCACATTGCACGTAGAACCGATGGCCGATTGGGGCGGAAAGGTTCTCAAGTGGCGACCACGTACCGGAAGGCGCGGCGTGGGTAGGAGGCCCCCCACAAGGTGGACTGATGACCTGGTAAAAGTCGCGAAATTGTGGCACTCTTTGGGGGAGGACATTTATACATATATTGTTAGCCTAGGATTTGGAGCGCTGTCTCCAACCATCATTGATCCCGATCGGCAATTGCGTAATGCTTTGTACGTACGTCATACTTAATTATGTAATCGTTGAAGAGGACATATGTGTGATGTCTATTGTTAAGATTGAAACCCAACCTCGGTCTGGCTGTCGTCGCTAAGAGTTATTAAGTTAGCCCGCAGTATTCATCACATTTGGTGGAATTATAAATAAATATTTGGGAATAATCTTACAAAGCGAAGTTTGTATAACGGGGACATAGAAAACATCTATGACTCAGGAAACAATAATATTCGTGGTTATCACACAAATACTGTGCCCTTACCGGGATTTGAACCTAGGTTTGGTAGCTTCGTACTACCAATGAAGCTAAAGTGGTCGTTCATTATATACCTATAAGTCATGTACATGCGAAAATGCAAATTTTTTTTATGAAATATAAAACTCGTCCCATAAAAACCCCCAATGAATTAAGTTATGTTCGAAAAGTATAATGCTTTGTTAAAATCCAGGCTTAACTGATTGTGAGCCGGCACATCGTCCACGGAAGGGCGCGATTAAACCAAAACTGTGATTTATCAATTAAGCGACCTTCCCTCCGAGGTCGATTTATAAGCGAACATAGGTCAGTAACCATTAGTCAGTTCCGGTTCTGAGGTAGAATCTATGCAAATGAGATGAAGATAAGACCACCATTAGAGATTATCCCCCAAATCTTGAGTGAAAATTTAGATAGCTATTTAAGGCGATTTATAAACGCGGTAATCTAGTGGACGTAGATATTCTTAATAGGTATAATTTGTTTACTGTGATTAATATAAGTAATAAAGTAATGTACGAGTACATTATACATAATACAACATCAAAGCAGCGAGCAACACTAAGGCCCGGTTTAATAAAGATGCGTTAGACCATATGTCAGATCAAAACCTTAGTAACTCAATACATTTTTTGGCGTTACTGACCGAGGTAAGGTCTAAAGAATCTTTATAAAATTAGGGGTACCTAAGTGTGCTACGCCGTAGCGCGGTGTAGCAGTTTTCCGCTTTGTAGCGGAAATCGATCGTAGAGACATTACTCGTAGGTGAATTATTGGCCTTGAATGGGTTTTTAATAAACAATTATTGTTATATGTATAAACATTGAAGCAATCCAGTGCATTAATAATGACAACGATATATTTTTACCAACAAAGAACTTATACAATAACTGATTCCCAGAAGAACTTACTGATCATCATCATAAGATTCCATTATTCTAGTGACACAATTGAATAGAAATGGATCGACAGCCATTATCAATGAGTCCATTCCTCTTTCGATAGTGTTCATTTATTCGTAGCACTACAATGATGGAGTGTAATCAAAGCAATACAACTCAACTCGTTAGTACCGAAGTTTTTTTCAGCCGTTACCAGTTCAATCAAGCATTTCTGAAAGGAGCTTTCTCTTGGGCATAATTGGTTTAACGGCTCACCTGAACACAAATAATATAAAGCTTGTAAAAAGGTATTAAGTATAATGTAACAATGCTGAAACCTCTAAACACGCTTTTAACGGTTTCTTTATTATTTCGTTCAAAATGAGATGAAATGAATTACCATAAGAACGCGCAACTAAACCTTACGAGACAGGGATTGTAAGTAAAATATCATCAGTCTCTGGCTTCTGTTTGTAATATATTTAAGTTTAGCATCTCCGATTACAGTTGCAGATGTTATCCCATAAAGGAACCGCGATTCCCGTTCCTCCTTTATCTTGATCAGGTGACGCAACAAAACATAAAAGCCAAATTGTACATCTTTTTTCAGTTAACAAATCCGTCTTGACGAGGGTTACTGTTTTTTCGACAAAAGTAGAAATAAGAAGGATATAACTGCAAATCCTGCTAAATCACGTTTAGGATCTCTTTTTTTGATGATTCTATATAACAATATATGCACCACTTGTCCAGTCTAATACCACAGCATCAGGGTACTTTGTACTTTGATCTATTGTGTGATATGTATATATTTTAACCTGTTATTGTGTACAGTCGCCATCACATACATCGGAGCAAACAAACAACTCACAAACATCTGAACACAACTCTATTTTCAAGGCATTAGGGTGCATGTTCAGATATTTTTGAACACCCTGTAGTGTACAGATGTATGTGATGGCGACTGCACAATAAACTGCTTACATACATACATAATTGTCAAGGTCCCTATTTATCTAATTAGTTTTTTTTCACGCATTCACATCTTTTACATTTTAATATTAAAACAACATTCATGCAATAAAAGTAGGTCCTTGTAAAAGCGTTATTTCCCTAATTAGCAGGGGGAGGCGCGACCCACCATTAGGTATGTGGTCAAAGAGGGCATTCCCGCGCCAACACCTGCGTTACACCTTGTTTGATTTAATATAATAACAACCGCCCGTCCCTAATATAATAACATTTTGTGCAAAACTGCTCTCTACATTTAAATAACTTGTCATACCAGAATTTTAAATGCTTATATTATATTAATTTAAACCTAAAAGTTAAAGTAACAAACATAAAAATAATAACCAAGGTGCTAAGCGCTCCGGCATTGCGAGTGCTCACGATTAAAGACCACGTATTGGTCCGAAACACGTCGAGCTATATTCGACCTCAAAGCGTGAGCATTTCATTATATTTTATTATGTCTGAACTCTGAAACTGGCGGGAGTTTTCTTTATAGACTGAGAGCTGAGGGACCAAAACTGCAACAGTTTTATAAAGGGTGATATTTTAATATTAGGTCATAAATAGCTCGAATATCAATAGCCTGCCGTCAGTCAGCCAGTTTTTGGTACAACACAAAAATCTACAACTTAAGTTAAACAATGGAGACAGAAACGTTTTTCTTTCGGAGAAAGAATACTTAAAAATCTAATTGTAAGCGTCAAATTAAAGGCTTCTAAGGCGCACTTAATAAGACGACCAACTGCCGGTGACTTCCAAATTCAAAAACAAATTAGAGGGTATTTTGTTTACAAATCTCCTTTGACAAGGGTCCCCGTGGTTCTCGCTAAAAATGGACGTAGAACCGAATCTTTTGTACACACGATCTTCCTTCTGCCACGGAATCTCATTAAAATACGTACACTGGTTAGCAAGTACCCTTGTGGCCATACTGTTGACCTATATGTAACGCTTTTTCTCACACAACTACTGAAAATTAACTGAAAAAATATAAAATGATTACATATATATGACCAAAGGATAATATTAAATAAAATAAAGTTGGCTGGGTCGTTTCTTTGAAAGTTTTTTTAACTTCAAAAAACTGAATCGACAAAATCTATATAATTATTGTATCTGCTCACAAAATTTCGAGAATCGGTTGAGAAATGCGACCAGTAGAGGAGAATAGCCGGACAGGCGCCTCCATAAGGAATTATTTTTGCCCAAGCTGAAACGGAGAACTTCGTTCGCTTCGCTCGCTCGTTCAATAAAACGTAACTAACATATGTTTTGACCCATTCTCACAACACACAAGTATTAAAGTGACAGATTTTTTTAACGGAATAACGTACGCGTGGTACTAAGTGTACTAACGTACAAGAGAAACGTTGGAAGACCAATGCATGTTGCGTTTTAAAGATTACGCTAAGCGAGACATGGCTGCTTTTAAAATTGACTTTCAGGCCTAGATTGCCGAAGATAGAGATGGTTGGCGCAAACTCGTTGTGGACGGCAGTGCGTTGTGCGATGGAACCTGGTTCGAGACACTAGCAGCTAGCGACTAGCCAATAGAAGGTTGCGTATATAGACAACAAACTGAAACTAGAGCCCCTGGCATGAATTTCGTCTGCCAGAATGAGTCTCGTCTTGGTCTCTACATTCACCAATAATGATGTCATATTCATGTTCATTTATTTCGTACTAGCTGTTGCCCGCGACTTCGTCCGCGTAGAACTTTTTATCGTCTTAGAAAATGATTTCTCTCAATACAAAATTTGAACCCTCTTTTAGGGGATAATTAAAAAAAAAGTTGATGTTCATTTTCTAGTTTGTGAACAAACAGTCTAAACCCAAAGTTAAAAATCTCATACTTTAAAAATGCCTTGAAAAACTCAAACTTTGAACCAATTTTAACACTCTTAGGGGATGAATTTGGAAAAACTCTGAAATCAGTTTTGTAGTCTTTTAACGTACAGAATAAGACCGAAGTTAAAAATCTCTTACTCACACTTTAAAATTTTATTGCTCGCCATTTAAAATTTGAACCCCCTTTTAAACCCCCTTAGAGGTTGAATTTTTCTAATCGCTGAAAGAACTTTTTTCGTAAACTTTTAAGTCTCTAGCTCAAAAAAAGTGTTGCCCATACAAAGCTAGAAAATTCCACCCCTAAGGGGGTTAAAAACCCCTTAGGGGTGGAATTTTCTAAAACTCTGAAAGTACTTTATTATTAATTTTAATAAGTAACATTTTGAATAGTTTTAAGTCTAGTAAAAAAAAAGTTTTTCCCACACAACACTGGCTACCCTTCTTAAGGATCTTAAGGATCCCCTTAGGGATGGAGTTTTCTAAAACGCTGAAAGTTCTTTTTTAGTATTCTAATAAGTAATCTTTTTGCAAAGTTTTAAGTCTAACTCAAAAAAAAGTGTTGCCCATGCAAAGCTTGCTCTCCTTTTTAACCCTATTAGGGGTGGAATTTTCTAAAACGATTTGTGTTCTTTTTTTGTATTTTAATAAGTAATCTTTCTACAAAGTTTCAAGTCTCTAACTCAAAAACATAAACTTTCCCTGATAAAAACTTTGCACCCCTTTTTATCCCCCTTAGGGATAGATTTTTTCAAAACGCTGAAAGTCTTTTTTTTTGTATTTTTATAAGTAATCTTTCTACAAAGTTTTAAGTGTCTAGCTCAGAAAAAGTGTTCCCCATACAAACCTTGCACCCTTTTTTAACCCCCTTAGGGAATGATTTTTGTAAAACGCCGAATGTAGTATTTTTCATGTTCTAATAAGTAATTTTTCGTCAAAATTTTAAGTCTCTATTAAAAAAAAATATGTTTTCCCATACAAACTTTGCACCCTATTTTACCCCCATAGGGGTGAAATTTTCCAAAACGCTGAAAGTACTTTCTTTGTATTTAAATAATCTTTCTACAAAGTTTTAGGACTCTAGCTAAAAAAAATAGTTTCCCACATACAAACTTTGCACCCCTATTGTAGCCCCCTATTTTTAGGGGTAGAATTTTCTAAAACGCTGAAAGTACTTAATTTGTATTCTGATGACTAATCTTTCTACAAAGTTTTAAGTCTCTATTTAAAAAAAATATTGTTTCCCCCATACAAAATTTGCACCCCTATTTTACCCCCTTAGGGGTAGATTTTTTTAAAACACTGAATCTAGGTACTTTATTTGTATTCTAATGAATAATTTCTCTACAAAGTTTTAAGTCTCTATTTAAAAAAAAGTAGTTTTTCCCATACAAACTTTGCACTCTATTTTACCCCTTTAGGGGTAGAATTTTCTAAAACCCTGAAAGTTCTTTATTTGTATTCTAATGACTGATCTTTCTACAAAGTTTTAAGTCTCTATTAAAAAAAAAATGTTTCCCCCATACAAACCTTGCACCCCTATTTTACCCCCGTAGGGGTGGAATTTTCCAAAACGCTGAAAGTGTTTCATTTGTATTCTAATAACTAATTTTTCTACAAAGTTTAAGTCTATAGCTCAAAAAAAAAAGGTTCTCCCATACAAACTTTGCACCCCCATTTTACCCCCTTAGGGGTAGAATTTTCAAAAATCCCTTTTTATCCCTAGCCCACGTTATAAAAGCAACATACTGTGCAAAAATCAACTCTCTAAGATTAGTAGTTTCGGCTGTGCGTTGATGAGTGAGTGAGTGAGTGAGTGAGTGAATAAGTCAGTCAGGACATAGGCATTTATTATGTATAAATAGATAGAAGATAATGAAACTCCCATTCAAATATCTCAAAAAATTATGAAGCTACATCCGTTTTAATGTCGCTTGTTAGAGTGAGAAAACGATGAGGGACTGTGACGTCAATATACTCGAGCGTCATAGTAAAAAACAATCGTTTCATATGAAGGTGCGTTTTGCGGAAAAGGGACAGAACATACCCCCTCTTAAAACTTTGGACTCTTATAACTTAATCAATACCTATATAACCTCTTGCTTTGTTTTTTTCTCCATTTGACTATATTTATTTTAAATTCTTTTTCGAGAAAATACATTATGATTATTTACCATATTTTCGATTCCTGAGCTATAACCACGAACTTCGGAATTCGAAAATATTCGGGTATCTCTATCTCTATCGCACTAACCATACTCGAGTAACAGGGATGCAAATATATGAACATTGAGTATCGGTTTTCGTGGTAGCGCCGCAGGTACTTTGGCTGAATGCGCCGAGCGCGTGCCATTGTCATTCAAAAAAAACAAATTCGTGTTAATTATATTGTTCAAATTTGTTGATTTCATTTATTGAAATTATGACATAAAACGACATTTGCGCATATAAGTTCTCATATCAGAATCGAATATTTTTTTATGGTTTATATTTTAGCATTTGTCTCGTAAAGGTCTATCGTAGACGGGATTTAAATTATTAATAAGTGAAAGGCAAAGCAATTCCGCCATTTTGACGAAAATTTGACGGTTCTTATAGCTGACAGTTGGAGCAGCGTTTGATTTCAATAAAAATAAATGAAAAATTAAATGAAGTCGTATATTTCGGAAAATTAATTAACTGTCGCATCAGTCGGATAAAAACTATCCTAAGTTGCAGCTAGAATAATAATGTACCTATATAAAATGTTTCATATTTTTCCGTTCATGGGATGCTGAGAACATTCGAACCGCGCAAAGCTTAGTTTCAAACTGGCTGATTCTTTTTTTAATTTAGAGATTTATTATAAGTGGAGATTAATCATACATTGTCATTCATTACATTAAAATATCATAATAAGGTCATTAAAAAGAATGTCAACAGGCATATATATAAAAAGCAATACAATCAAAGTTATTTTATATTCTATTTAGGTAATTAAAATTGTTCGTCCAGGAATTCAGCTACTGAATAATAGGCCTTCTGCATCAGCAGGGATTTAAGTTTCAGGGTAAAACCAAGGCACGTCCGACAGTCTTTAATAGCTGTCGGTCGGTATTTGGTTGTATATCCGCGGACACAAGACATACATTCCATTGGCCGTTTTGTCGGTGTCTTGACACCTCCACCAGGTCGTGCTTCTTCCTATCCTGAAAACGACCGCTGGTCCATTTCCTCCTTTGGAATACCTCCAAATTCTGCCGAACATATTTACCAATCTCAAGGATGAATGTCGAGGGAAGTGTTAAGACTCTAAAGTCCACAAACACCTGTGTCTCCGTGACGATGTTTAAATCGTCTAAAATAGACGCAAAGGCCTGTGATTGGTACTAACGTATAACAACGCATTTTCACTGGCAACATAGCAGCAGTCGCTCCACGTGTAGCTAATATTTTTGTGATTTCCACCTTCTAGCGAAAACTATCAACGAACAAACGCAAACTCTGTCACCTAAATATAAGTTTAGCAAGGTAGTAATAGTAACAACCCTTTACTCACGCATCAACACTTTTAGCTAATGTTGCATGTGTCGATTTCTAGTCGCAGCATACGGCTGCCGTGAAAAGGGCTCGGGCGCAATATTTCGCGGCGTGGAGCCGTCATAAAGTTGGTCCAAGACGCGATAAGGAAGTTGCGAGGCTGCCGTCTCTGCCACCCGCGATAAACTCAGAGTATCCATCATACTTAATTACCTCACTCCTTTAACAGTTTAGAGGCTTGCCGAGAGGAAGAATTAACGGGCACTTGTCACATCTCTTGTTTCTAATTTTGCATTGCTTCAGAATTATTCATTTCAGGCAACTTTTGACACCCGGGAAGCGTAATGAATATTTCTTTTTCATTATTCTAAATGAGTGAATATAATAAAGCGCTTGAAAAGGAACGTAGTTTATCTAGGTCATATTTCCCACATTAGTTATGTGGGTACACTTTTGATACAGGTCAAAACTAGATCTTAAAGATCTTTTCACACCTGCTATTCAGAAAAGAGTCATTGTTGCCCTCAAATAAGGGATCAAAGTTGTACTTTTCTCCCCTGATCCTGCTATGCAGTGAAGACTTTTCTCGTAGAAGGTGTAAAAAGCAGTATGTGTCACTCGATAGCAAAATTATTTCCGTCTTGGGCGTAAACACTTGAAACCCTCGCTACGCTCAGGGTTCTACTGTTGAATTATTTGTTGATGTTTGATAGTTGAATGAAACGTAGATATATCATTTTGCTCCCTTGAGGCACAATCTACTATTACTCACTATTTCGTCACCAGAAAACCAAAGAATATATTCCAGTGGCGTATTCGAAGAGAGGCAATGCTGAGCCAGCGGGCGATTACAGTCTGATGATGATGATGATGATGACCACAACTTTTAGGGGCAGGATAGACGATTTGTTTTTCGTGTCTACGAATACGACCACACAATGGCACTTCAAAGCTTCTACGTGATTCTTCTTAAGTGACATTTACAGTGTGTTATTATGCCCAATGAGTCGGCAATGGCCTACAAAGATTTAATGATAGACACGATATTATATTAAAAATACTAATTAATGCAATATGAAACTCTAGGGTCTAGTAACTGCGGTAATTTCTAAGCAGTCATACTTTTCATTATTTGTTTCTGTCACAGTATCCGGTAGTAGTAGGTACTAGTAGTATAATAGTATTACAATATAAATTACAGGTTGTCGTAAACAATGCTTTTAGAGTTTACTGTTTAGCCATAATTTCTATCATCAAAACCTATAAACCCCCGATAGCTATAAAGCACAAATATGGTCATGTATTAACATGAAATAGAATATAAATAATACCAGTTAAGTGATTACGTCGACGTAAGTACGGGACCGCAATATTGAGCCGTGGTCGAGTGTAATAATTCGTGACGAGTTCCTGGTCATCTGTCGGGGCGCAAGCGTTTTATGAGAGCATGAGCGGACCCGTTAATCACGTTCGGTTGATACGCCCCAGGTAATCCGGCGGGGCAAGATGGATGACGCCACGTGACAACTCCGGCTAAACTTATCGCGTCGCTCGCGCGCCGCCTACCCGCGCCAGACCCAATTACATAATTTATACCTAAAATCCATCCCGTCGGATTAAAAAATATAAGGTTAATAAACCAGAGTCTATATCGCGTCTATCCCGGCTTATCCCTTTAATAATCCCCTCGCAAAAGCGCGAATACAGAAACGAAATAATGTGCTTCCTAATTTAACCCGTCAATACAATTCGGCGAAAAATTGTGTAACATGAAAATATATAGAAACAACAAAAAAGTTGGGAGGAAAGAAACAAGACGTTACTAAAGCAGCAGGTCGGGTCATTCCAGTCCAGAGAAGTTCAACGATCCATCACGCGTAATTGCCGCAGTTCTCCAAGTGTCCATCTCGCCTGTTATTCGATTATTACTTATCCGTTTCCATCGTTCTTATTCTTAAATTATTCCTATTCAAATTTCAGCGCGTTAAAGGAAAATAAATATCAACCCCGATTTCGCTTTAAATCAAACTCGAGTATAACATCCGTTGTTTGAAAAGCAAATATCAATTTGGCATGAAAAGTCACAAATTTGGCATAGAGAAAATCAGGATGTTGGACATCCGTCAGGCAAAAGCACACAAACTTTGAACGGGAACTGTAACCGGATTCTCTAACGAGTCGTTGCACGGGTGAGGGCGCGCGGCTCGGCGGCGGGCGCGGCGGCGGCGCGGCCGTACAGCCGACGCACACCAATGCTTTTCTATTTGTCCCATATTTCCTGTTTGATCTTTTATTTCCTTAATAACACAAATATAACGCCGAAATCATATTGACACTGTATTGAACGTTTATTTCTTGGGTTATAATTCTTTCATACCATTCAGCATTTACCTAACAGCAGTCTTTCACTTTCTTTCACTTTCACCGTAATTGAAGCATTCAATTACGCAAAACTCTTCGTAGGTGGCGACACTAGCAGCGTTGACATTGTATCTCGTTCCCACTTGCGGTATTGTCTATGCAAGCATCCTTGTCACTCATTTGACAATCAATTGTGCATGTGTGTGTGAATCCCTATATTCCTATACTGGTTTACTATCAGTGGTAGTGCTGCCTCGGGCGGCAAAACATTGCAGTAATGTTCCCTATAGAATGACAAGTTCGAACTGCGAGCTTGTTGCATTATTTTAGACTAACGTATACTTATATAGTCATATCACGACCTCATCCAATGCAAAATTCGTAGTGTATCGTGAGATTGTAATCAACGAATCTCTAACGTACCTAGGCTACCTACTAATAGCACTATGCAATCTCGCTATGGAAATGGATCTAGATTGCGCTGAGAATAGGCCTTAGATAAAAGCATTAGGTAAGTAAGATTGTAGCATTTACACTTAACTATGTATATAAAGTGTAATTGACAGCACAACGAAAATTGATACCGTGGTTTCAGACCATTATTATGAAATTAAAAACATAGTTCGGAAACATTCCTCAATTTCTTAGCATGGTACAGGAAAGTAGTAATGTGTTGTGAACAGTGAATCTTTTTTCTTGGGTTTAAAGAAAAAGTATGACTTGTTTTCAATTCACAATAATGGTTTGAAAACAAAGTTTCAGTTTTAATCACACCGATATTTACACGCTTTAATCATAATATGTTACTGTGTCGTATTTTAAGTTAGGTAAGTAGGTAGAAATCCTAATAAGTCTTCAATAAAAACCGATGTACTTATAGTTTTAATATATACGAATTGCCCTGTAACCACTTTAACAATATCGACGTAAATGAGTTGATAATGAACAGACCTAGGATTCCGTGGGGCAAATCGTCTTGACAGCTAGGGACTTTCTATATCGATAAACTCATTTATCGATACTAGTTCTAAACACTAGTGATAACACAAAGGTTTGCTTATTAAATGTTTTTTAATAAAAGAATATAATGTAATAAAGTAACTACTCAAATTTCTCCTTCATTTTTGTAATTTTTTTAAATTTTTACTTTTCACAATTTATTTCTCCATGACCGGACATCTATTATTGTTAAAGTACACCACCAGAATTTTTTCCATATTTTCAGGCGTTAAGCTTCTCCGTCTTGGCTGAAAAATCCATTTCAGGTGGCTAAAAGGCTTTTCAATTTCTGTGGAGGTTATGGGAGCATAACAAAATTTCATAAAGTGATCAACCGTATTTCGTTTATTTTTCGGTTGTAATGTGACTTCTTCACCTTTTTGTAACAAATTGATTTTTTTTATTGTTTCGTACCCGAAGTTTTTGTAAAAAACGTTTTTAAATTTATCGTATATAATTTTCCCCTTTTTATCCAAATATATTTTAGATAATACAGACTGTACCTTCTTTACTATTCGCAATCCAAAGGCTAGTGTCAGATTTGTTGATTGTAATTTCTTTATAGACTCTTGAATGATATTTAGATTTTCGGCAATACATTTAAGTTCACCCTGAAGAGATGATTTATTTAGTGCAGCCTTGGCTTTTTTAACTGCTTTCCCATCTGATGCAGAAAATGTATTCAGAACTCTTCTTATATTTTCAAAATATTTAGCGTAATAGTTTGCTGCTTGCAACCATGTACCCCATCTTATAATGGTAGGTTGTGGCGGTAGAGGTACATTTGGTAACATGTTTTGAAATACATTGATTCTCCGGGGACACTTTAAAAATACTTTTTTGACCGATGATATCAAGCTATTAACATTTGGAAACAGACATCTGACTTTCTCAGCAACCCTATTTAATCCGTGAGCTGCACATGTTAAGTGAGTCATGTTTTGAAAAACTGAATCCAATTTCTTACCCATTTTCATCATATAAGGTGCTGCTTCAGTCACCAACAATAGAATTTTTTTGAAATTATCGCTATTTGAATCACAGCACTAAAATTTTGATACGGACGTTATAATCAAATTTGCAACAGTGTCATTATTTGTCTGCTGTAAACATTTACTTGCAATAACATACGGCCGACTTGGTGTGGTGTGAGAAAGTTTGCCAATGACAACATTTGCAATTTGGTCACCGTTAGCATTTGTAGTTTCATCTACAGACACGAAGATGTAATTGTTTCCAATTTCGTTCCTAATTTGTTGATACGTTTCATTGTAAATTGGAGTAAGAATTTTTTTTCTGATGTGAGATTGCGAAGGCACTGAAAAATTCCCGTATCGTCTAGAAATGCAATTTTGAATAAAACCGCGAAGATTTGGATTCTCTAATTGGTACCACGATATATTGCAAGCCACCATAAACATAATAAGATCTTTGTAGAATTTATATTTTTCTTCTTGAATACTTGTATGTCTTTCGGTTATCATGTGCCTAACAAGAGAATATTTTTTGCGATGAAAGGTCACTTGACATTTGCTACAGTGTAGCTTAGACCCGCGTTTAATTATTTCGGGATGCTTTTTAAGCAAGTCTTCTATTTTTTGAAGAGGCATTATTTATTTTTCATTTACAAATATAAAATATGTATGAAATAGCACGTCTTTACAAATGACAGTGTCCGATGACATTGACAAGTATTGTTTCATAGTTAGTGTCTAAGTAGGTAAGTTACGTCTATTTAATTATCTGAAGAGGTTAAGATAATAGGTATCAACAATTTTATAGTGCAATCGGTATTACGCCTTATTTATATGTAACCTGCCGATTATTTTAAAGATGCTACGTGTGAATTTCATACTTGTCTTCAGAACAAAATTAAAATTACAAAAAACACACAATGTTGGGGGCGGTCACTAGTATTTAGAACTAGTATCGATAAATGAGTTTATCGATATAGGAAGTCCCTAGCTGTCAAGACGATTTGCCCCACTGAATCCTAGGTCTGGTAATGAACATTAAAACAGAAAAATATTTCGAAATAAATCTTTTTAAAGTTATTGTGATAAGTAGGTAAATTAAGCAACCGTTTTTAATCATATTTCGCGCCGCGGCTTAATAATAAAGGTTGTGCTCTCGACTCGCACTATGATTTTAATGCTAATAGTATACATTATTGCAGAGGCCGGGAAAATGCAATTCGTGGATATGTCGATTTTGTCGGGTGAAGCGAAGCTGAATCCGACAATAGAGACGAATCCACGAATTGCCGTTCCCGCCGAGGCATATATAGTGATGTTCTCCAAAAATGCGAGGAAAACAAATAATATTTTCAATAATCTTAAAACAGCGAGTATGTCAATAACCTATCAAGTTCCCACCCTACTTATTTTTTTAAAGTATGTACACGGCATGACTCGTAGTGCCAGTTTCAATTTACATACTTAAAATAATTAAAAACATTAGAATCGATCACAGTTTTAAATGTTTACTTATTAAAGATTAAACGGGATTGAAATCTAAACGTATTTAAAGTTCGTTATGACTTTTATATCAATAAATTAAAAACGTCACTTCGATCACTTACAAAATTAAGACTTTTGTCTATGACTTTAAAAAAACAGAAAACGCGGGAAAACGTTTGGCACACTACAAACGGGCGCAATTTGTCACACCAACTTGTAATAGTTGGAAAAAAACAGCCATACATTTCTTTGATTCTAACAATAACAAGTTGTTGTGATAAATTGCTAGACCTTGAAACGTACGAGCATTTGGCTGTTCGCAGTGATTTGCCTTAGTCAAAACATATGGTTAAAAGGTAAAAAACTATACAGTAAAGGAATTTCATGCATTTTCCTGGCCGCTGAAGCTGTACAATAATGACTTTTAACTTTATAAATTTGCGCTCGGCAGTAACGAGGAACTTCACGGACTATTTTTGCTACAGTAAAGCCGCGTCCGCTGCGCCATGTTTTCGTGGTTTTTAAACGTCAAACATGTTTTGCCAATCAAAACAAAACCCTATTTGTTTGCCGAACCTGACGGAAAACATGTTACATGTTTAAAAACATGGAAAACATTGGTGCAGCGGACCCGGCTTAAGGCGGACATTTCCGAGCATATTGGAGAAAAAGTATTTAATCCTGGCCATGCATAGGTATAATATTTACATTTCAAGAACACTGGTCATAGCATGTGTCTATGTAAGTTACACTCGTATCGTATCGTACTCGTTTATATAATATTATAAATAAATGAGTATGAGTATAATATACAACGTGTCCCAAAACTCAACGATAAGCCAGCACCAGAGGATGGAGCTACTTATGATTAGTCGAGAAAAAATAAGGAAAAAAATATATCTCAATTATTTTAGAAATTACAGAAAAAAAATGAAATTCATCGAAAATCGACATCCCTAATGGTATTTTTAACGACCATGTCTACAAATATTCAAATATTACTGTTTTTTTTTTGTTTTTGGAAACTTAAGTAGCCCTGCTATCTAACACAGTTCTTAAAAATACCATAATACATGTAGTTTTTACACAAAAAATAATCAAAATCGATTTTGTCCCTACAATTTTGAAAGATTTTTTCTTACAGTCCACTTTCAATCATCATGGTGTAAAAAAATTGTATTAACACCACAATGGCAATTATTTTCAAAAGTTGACGCAACTAACCAAGATTCCAAAATGGTATAATACTTTAGGAAACCTAGTCACAAAAAAAAACAACGAATTTTTAAACAAGAATCGACATTATTTAATGTTGACGGTAATCACTTTTACTGTACCCAAAAAAGGATTTTTGTTGTTGAAAAATGTTGAATAAATGCAAAGAAATAGTACAATTTTTTTTAATTTTTTTAAATTCATTTACTACATTATTAATACTACAGTAAATGTTCAAATTGCCTGCCACCGGCATTAATACAGACATGACATCGCCTTAGAAATGATCGTTTTATCCGTCGTGCATATCTTCTACCATTGATATGATCCGCAGCTTGTGTGATTTTTTGGCGAAGCTCGTCCAATGTTGTTATGGGTTTTGAGTAGACTTTGTCTTTAAGACAGCCCCAGTAGAAGAAGTCCAGGGGGTTCAGGTCGGGCGAACGGGGTGGCCACAAGATAGGACCAAGTCGCCCGATCCAACGCCCTGGATACTCTTGGTTTAAGTATTCTCGCACTGCACGGGCATAGTGAGCTGGGCAACCATCATTTTGAAACCACATGTTTTGTAAATCACGTAAAGGCACGTCTTCTAATAATTCAGGCAAGTCGTAGTTACAAGGAAACCTTAATGGTGATGGCTATTTGAACTTTTTACAAAACGACTTGCCTGAATTATTAGAAGAAGTGCCTTTACGTGATTATGTAGGTTTACAAAACATGTGGTTTCAAAATGATGGTTGCCCAGCTCACTATGCCCGTGCAGTGCGAGAATACTTAAACCAAGAGTATCCAGGGCGTTGGATCGGGCGACTTGGTCCTATCTTGTGGCCACCCCGTTCGCCCGACCTGAACCCCCTGGACTTCTTCTACTGGGGCTGTCTTAAAGACAAAGTCTACTCAAAACCCATAGCAACATTGGACGAGCTTCGCCAAAAAATCACACAAGCTGCGGATCATATCAATGGTAGAAGATATGCACGACGGATAAAACGATCATTTCTAAGGCGATGTCATGTCTGTATTAATGCCGGTGGCAGGCAATTTGAACATTTACTGTAGTATTAATAATGTAGTAAATGAATTTAAAAAAATAAAAAAAATTGTACCATTTCTTTGCATTTATTCAACATTTTTCAACAACAAAAATCCTTTTTTGGGTACAGTAAAAGTGATTACCGCCAACATTAAATAATGTCGATTCTTGTTTAAAAATTCGTTGTTTTTTTTGTGACTAGGTTTCCTAAAGTATTATACCATTTTGGAATCTTGGTTAGTTGCGTCAACTTTTGAAAATAATTGCCATTGTGGTGTCAATACAATTTTTTTACACCATGATGAGTAAATGTTCAAATTGCCTGCCACCGGCATTAATACAGACATGACATCGCCTTAGAAATGATCGTTTTATCCGTCGTGCATATCTTCTACCATTGATATGATCCGCAGCTTGTGTGATTTTTTGGCGAAGCTCGTCCAATGTTGTTATGGGTTTTGAGTAGACTTTGTCTTTAAGACAGCCCCAGTAGAAGAAGTCCAGGGGGTTCAGGTCGGGCGAACGGGGTGGCCACAAGATAGGACCAAGTCGCCCGATCCAACGCCCTGGATACTCTTGGTTTAAGTATTCTCGCACTGCACGGGCATAGTGAGCTGGGCAACCATCATTTTAAAACCACATGTTTTGTAAATCACGTAAAGGCACGTCTTCTAATAATTCAGGCAAGTCGTAGTTACAAGGAAACCTTAATGGTGATGGCTATTTGAACTTTTTACAAAACGACTTGCCTGAATTATTAGAAGACGTGCCTTTACGTGATTTACAAAACATGTGGTTTCAAAATGATGGTTGCCCAGCTCACTATGCCCGTGCAGTGCGAGAATACTTAAACCAAGAGTATCCAGGGCGTTGGATCGGGCGACTTGGTCCTATCTTGTGGCCACCCCGTTCGCCCGACCTGAACCCCCTGGACTTCTTCTACTGGGGCTGTCTTAAAGACAAAGTCTACTCAAAACCCATAGCAACATTGGACGAGCTTCGCCAAAAAATCACACAAGCTGCGGATCATATCAATGGTAGAAGATATGCACGACGGATAAAACGATCATTTCTAAGGCGATGTCATGTCTGTATTAATGCCGGTGGCAGGCAATTTGAACATTTACTGTAGTATTAATAATGTAGTAAATGAATTTAAAAAAATAAAAAAAATTGTACCATTTCTTTGCATTTATTCAACATTTTTCAACAACAAAAATCCTTTTTTGGGTACAGTAAAAGTGATTACCGCCAACATTAAATAATGTCGATTCTTGTTTAAAAATTCGTTGTTTTTTTTTGTGACTAGGTTTCCTAAAGTATTATACCATTTTGGAATCTTGGTTAGTTGCGTCAACTTTTGAAAATAATTGCCATTGTGGTGTCAATACAATTTTTTTACACCATGATGATTGAAAGTGGACTGTAAGAAAAAATCTTTCAAAATTGTAGGGACAAAATCGATTTTGATTATTTTTTGTGTAAAAACTACATGTATTATGGTATTTTTAAGAACTGTGTTAGATAGCAGGGCTACTTAAGTTTCCAAAAACAAAAAAAAAACAGTAATATTTGTAGACATGGTCGTTAAAAATACCATTAGGGATGTCGATTTTCGATGAATTTCATTTTTTTTCTGTAATTTCTAAAATAATTGAGATATATTTTTTCCTTATTTTTTCTCGACTAATCATAAGTAGCTCCATCCTCTGGTGCCGGCTTATCGTTGAGTTTTGGGACACGTTGTATATGTGCGTCAGTACCGTTCCGAGTTCACGCACACGTACGAGTAGACAATATGTGCGACTCACACTCTTGAGACAAAGCAACTGTACTCAATGAAGTTATTTAAGTTAGCGGTAACGAGGTGTAAATACGTACGCATTGTGTCCACGGTCTACGTAACGCAAGCATCATTATGCAGCCTGAACAAGGGGGTTGAACGCATGCAAACTGACGCCGCATAACCCAGTTAAATATTTGTCGAATCCTATTGGAGTGTTATCGGGCGCACGCAGCGGTCGCGGTTTAGGACTTAACGAATTATCAGCCCCGCTGTCAGGGCGCTATAGAAGCCAATTGTGAATAATGGACCGGGGAATTATTAATCATGCCCTCATCCTATAGAGTGTGGGGCTGTCCACAACTTGAAAACGGGCCAAGGTGGATGAAAGAAGTCGAACCACGTTCACTATGCTTTCATAGTGAACGTGGTTCGACTTCTTTCATCCACCTTGGCCCACTTGAATGATACTGCACTACTGCACCGTAACTACAAACGAATAACTCACTGAATTATAACTTTGAACTGGAGTTGAGCGAATGACTAGAATGGCAGTCGTATATCATATATATAGAAGCTGTAACTGAGAATGAAGTTAAACAAACAGAGAACAGGACAAACATACGTTAGTTCGGCGCGCGTGGGAGTGACCGTGAGACATAACTACGTTAAAATCAAATTGAAATGCGAAACTTATGTTTCAAAATTTGGAATGATAAATATTATCATGCTTACGTGGCTTTACATTTTTGATCGTACCTAGTTTCATAGCAAGAAAAAAAATCTTTACACGTAACTGATTCCGTAGCGGCGTTGGTTTCGTAAGCGGCCGAAGGGATTATTTTAACAACCCGAGGGCTTGTATACATTGGATTGTCATGGGATGCAGACGAAGTTGACTTTGTATGAACACGTTTGTTTATGACGTGCGTGAACTTGGTTAAACCTATATATAAACGTGAAAGTTTATAGGTATATAGGTTTAGACATTGGTTAGGTCACACAAAAACGGTTTGACAGATTTGGTTTTTGGTTTCGAAGTACAAATAAAAAAGGGCATCTTAATATCAAGACAGTTATTAAAACGACACTTCTATTAATAACACGAAGGATTTATTAACATGGGATATATATTGATGTATTTAGTTGATGTAGCAGACTTAAATAAGCATTTCAAGAAAAACGTGCACTATTTAAATAATTCATAAAGGCATATTTTGTATTTTCCTCCTTTGTTACTAATTTGTTTTAGTAATTTCATATTAACATTATTACTATTTTTGTTAAATAAGTATTCTGTTACTTCTGTTATAGGTACTTTCTTCATTCTAAAAAAATCTCAAAACATTATATTAGAAATTACTAGAAATACCGGTAACACAAGAGGACGTTAAAATAAACTATGGCTTAATTGACGTAGATACCTACCTACAAACTGCTACAAACTTTTCTAGAAATGAAATGAGATGGCGACGGGGACTAACTGGCGAATAAAAGCCAGTTTGTTGTACTAGTAAATTCACTTACAAACGACAGAAACATTAGTATTATAGTTTCTTCAGACTAATACACAACCGGTATTCCGGTACCGTAGAGATCCGTGATTTAATTCGGTAGAACGCTAAATCCTCGTTGACGACGCCGGCCGAGTGGCCACCCTCGTGGTCTCGCCCCACTACAAAGCACGCTAGATTACCACCATTGTTCCAACTGGATTTACAATGTAATTTGCATTGACAATAAAGTCTGTTAAATAATAAGCGGTTCACTGTGCTCACTATTCGGCTCTTTTGTTTAACCGCCCAATAATCCTCTGATTGTTAAGCAATTGTACACAAGTTGGGAACGTTAAACGTTTAGCCGTGGATTAGCCTTAAATATTCCATCGTTGTTTGATTAAGATAATTGCTGGGTCTACGAAGACAACAATTGATTGTTAAAATAATTAGCCATTATATCAACCTAAAGAAATTTTCTGAGAAAAACGACTAAACAACAATCGATTTTGTTTCCTACGAGACCGAAGGCTAAGTATTTGAAATATAAATTTCAAGTGTTTGGTAAATATGCCACGCCGTAGACTTGCTACGTCGCGTAGCAGAGAAATCGTATTCGTAGCCGGTGAACAGTCCAGGTTGATTACTTGCAATTTTAAATTAACACGATATTGTTCATTAATAAGAAATATATTTAATGAAACTGTGAGTGTATTGAGTATGGGGTAAATATGATATTGCATATCCTATATTACTTATTAAGCGAGAAACGTCTGTTATGTATCTTTGTTTTAAATGTGTTCTCGGAATGCGGTCGGAGTATGATATAGAGGTTACCACAGGGGCTAGAAATCGAAAAAGAAATCGATGTAGCTTAGTCCTTATTTCTCGGAAAAATTGTATTCTCCGGGTTTTCACTCACGACGCCAACCAAAACTCAGTCTCCTGAGTACTTATTATTGATCGGTAATCGCTATCGGTACAGATTTATTTATTTACTAGCTGTTGCCCGCGACTTCGTCCGCGTATAACATGTTATCGTCTAAATGTTTGTTAAAGGAATGAATTAAAAAAAAACATTAAAATTAATTTTGTACCTAGTCTTTTAGAAAACAATCTAAAACCGAAGTTACAAATCTCTTGATCTCTATACAAACTAAGAACCCTCTCTGAACCCTCATAGAAAACAGTCTGAAACCGTAGTTACAAATTTCTTACTGTAAAAATGTCTTGCTCTCTATACAAAGTTCGAACCGTTTTAACCTTCTTAGGCGATGAATTAAAAAAACGCTGAAATAAGTTTTGTAGTATTTTAGCAAACAGTCTAAAACCGAAGTTACAAATCCCTTACTTTAAAAATATCTTGCTCTCCATACAAACTTTGAACACCCTAATAATCCCATTTAGGGGATATATTTAAAAATAATGCTAAAATAAGTTTTGTAGTCTAAACAGGCTAAGATCGAAGTTATAAATATCATACTTAAAATTTTCTTGCTCTCCATACAAACTTTGAACGCTTTTTAGGGAAAAATTAAAAATAAAACACTCGGTTTTTTTATTGTAATAGGTAAGTATTTTTTCTACAAACTATCAAGTCACTAGCTAAAAAAAGTGTTTCCCATACGAACCTTACACCCCTTTTTAACCCCTTAAGGGGTGAAATTTTCCAGAACGCTGGCAGTAGGTATTATTTTGTATTTTAATAAGTAGGTACTTAATCTTTCTACAGAGTTTTAAGTTTCTACCTAAAAAAAGTTTTCCTATACAAACATTGCACCTCTTTATCCCCCTCTTAGCGGGTGGAAATTTTCAAACCACTGAAAGTAATTTACCTACATATTTGTATTCTAATAAATAATCTTTCTACGCAATTTCAAGTTTCTAGCTCAAAAACAAAATTTCCTCCATACAAATTTTCACCCGTTTTAATCACCCTTGGGGGTGGAATTTTCCAAAACGATGAATGTTCTTTATTTGTATTGTAATAAGTAATTTTTCAACAAAGGTTTGTCGCTTGCTAAAAAAATATATTTACAAACGTTGCATCCCCTTATACACCCCTAAGGGGTGGAATTTTCTAAAACGCTGAAAGTATTTTATTTTATTTTATTATGTAATCTTTTTAAAAAGGTTTGAGATTCTAGCTCAAAAAAATCCCCTTTACCAACATTGTACCTCTTTTTCATACCCTTAGGGGTGGAAATTTCCAATCCGCTGGTTCTTTTATTTGTATTGTAATAAGTAATCTTTCTACAAACTTTTAAGCTTCTTTCTCAAAAAGAAGTTTCGCTCATACAAACTTTGCAACCCTTTTTAACCCCCTAAGAGGCTGAATTTTCCAAAACGCTGACAGTACTTTATTTGTATTCTAATAAGTATGCTTTCTACAATGTATTGAAATTCTTGCTAAAATGATAAAGTTTCCCATATACAAAATTTGCGCCCCTTGTTTCTTAGGGGCAGAATTTTCCTAAACGTTGAAAGTACTTTATTTGTATTCTAATAAGTAATATTTATACAAAATTTTAAGTCTCTAGCTCAAAAATAAAGTTTCCCCCATACAAACTTTGCACCCCGATTTGACCCCTTTAGGGGTAGAATTTCCAAAAATCCCTTCTTATCCGTTGCCTACGTTGTAAACGTTAGTTCTGGTGTAAATTTCAACTCTCTAGCCCCAGTAGTTTCGGCTGTGCGTTGATGAGCGAGTGGGTGAGTCAGTCAGGAGGACATACTCGTATGACATGCCTACTGCATTTATATGTAGGTATAGATAATGACGAAAATCCCATTCAAATATCTCAAAACCGATTTTAATGTCGCTTGTTAGAGTGAGAAAACGATCGGGGACTGTGACGTCAAGATCCTCGAGCGTCATAGTAAAAAAACAATCGTTTCATATGAAGGTGCGTTTTGTGGAAAAGGGACAGAACATAAAACTTTGGAACTTAGTTATTACCTATACATATAACCTCTTGCGTTGATTTTTTCTCTATTATCCTTTTTTCGAGAAAATACATTATGATTATTTTATTTAGTGTCTACCTACAGCCGGGTCCGCTGCACCAATGTTTTCCATGTTTTTAAACATCTAACATGTTTTCCGTCAGGTTCGGCAAACAAATAGGGTTTTGTTTTGATTGGCAAAACATGTTTGACGTTTAAAAACCACGAAAACATGGCGCAGCGGACGCGGCTTTTGGGGTGTAGTTTCGATACCTGAGCCAAACCTGAACCACGAACTTCGGAATTCGAAAATATTCGGGTATCTCTATTTCTATCGCACAAACAATAACAATACTCGAGTGACAGGGATGCAGTTATACGAACTTCGAGTTTCGGTTTTCGTGGTAGCGCCGCAGGCACTTTGGCAGAATGCGCAAAGAGCGCGTGTGTTTGCCATTCAAAAAAAACAATATAATTATATTGTTCAAATTTGTTGATACATTTATAGAAATTACACCATAATGCGACATTTGCGCATATAAGTTCTCATATCACAATCGAATATTTTTTTATGGTTTAACTTTTGGCATGTGTATCGTAAAGGTCTATCGTAGACTGAATTTAAATTATTAATAAGTGAAAGGCAAAGCAATTCCGCCATTTTGAAGAAAATTTGACGTTTCTTATAGCTGACAGTTGGAGCAGCGTTTGATTTCAATAAAAGTAAATGAAAAATTAAATGAAGTCGTATATTACGGAAAATTAATTAATTGTCGCAGTCGGATAAAAACTATCCTAAGTTGCAGCTAGAATAATAATGTACCTATATAAAATGTTTCATATTTTTCCGTTCATGAGATGCTGAGAACATTCGTACCACACAAAGCTTAGTTTCAAACTGGCTGATTCTTTTTTTAATTTAGAGATTTATTATAAGTGGAGATATATTCAAAAACCATTTGTTGTGTTAACAAATTAGTAGGTAAGTAAATAAACTGAACGACGAATTAATACCTTATAATTAAAGTACCTACCTAGTAGTATTGTGCCAATCAAACTCATAAAGCAGTAAAGATCGTGAATGTACTTAACTTATCTGTCTTATTTAAGCAAATTAAGCAGATTTCGCCTTGAACGCATTCACCACTGCACTACGCTTGTAGCGCTACACCGTGGTCCTTAGCAGCTGAAGGTCCTTAAGCAACGAAAAGCATCCGTAGCGCTCTGGCGAATGTGTGTCCTGATTAGCGGTCAATGGGTTAAGACATTTATTTCCAACTGTTTCAACGATAACACGCGTAACCGATAACATGTAGTGAAAACTAGCTACGAACAGATAACTCGCGGTTCATGGCAGTGAACTGTAAAGCTACCAACACAGAGACATATACATATATTCACATGCGGGAAGCTGAGCGAAACAGCTAGTATAAAATAACGGCTCCATTAGGCATCGATAGGGCTTGCACGAAATTCAGTACACGCCAGTAAACAGTGTATCCCTGCAGCGCACGAAAACGCGTTATAAATGAGGCGGGCGGTCACGTGCAGGTCGTCCCATTTATGCTTCTTGTGAACACCGAAGGAAGTGCTGCAATTACCTGTGATGGATAGTGCGAGTTAGATGCGGCCGTAAGGGTCGCGTCGTCCATATAACTTTCTTATCTACCTCCGAAGGGAAACTTTATGACATCTTTACGGGAATCGGAAAATATGGACGACCCTTGACATTATAACGCCAGTCCCGTATCCGTTAGTAGATATGAGCTAAATCCGCTTTGAGAACTGGGGCTGGCCGGCGCGACGCGTCCTGACTTAGGTGGGCCCACGAATAAATTAGGTTAGGGAAATACATAACGACCTAGCGAACCAGGCTGCCAGGGCCCAAGCTCGTCTGGAAGGTAATGGCTGATAAATCGCAGCGCAGCTATTATTTCAACTGGAATTGCGTTAACTCGTCTCTGGTCTGTAATTCAATGTCGCTTGGAACCTTCTCAAAAATAAAAAAACCTCGTTTAATTTACCTTTGTTACGTGTACGTTTTTCGAGCGCAGTCCCGCACCATAAAATAACAAAACAGAATCTTCCTATATTATATAGAGCAAACTTTAGAGACTCATCCATCCTGGATAATAAATTATACCTCGAGAAGCCGAGTTCTCTGTGAGATTTTTGATATCATAAGGCGCAATTTCCCAAAGAAAGAACTTCAAAGAACCCTTAAAAACCAAATAATAGACAAGTATGTAACAAGTTTTCGCGTTAGAGCAACATAAAAGTAATAAATAATAAGTGTACCATGTAGGTATGTGTTCCAAATGAAACGAGGCCCCAGGGTTCGCTGTGATATACAATTTGCAAAATTACATTTCTTTTCAAGTTTCTCCGTTTCAACGTCAGACAGAAATGTGTAATAGGATGGACTATTATGAAGACGAATTTACTTCAAGCAAAGAAAATAATCTCTTTTGTATTTTTATTATCTTTATATGGGCAACGAGATTTTGCGTGTTTGAAATCATGGTTCTAAAATACTATTCCATTACATCAAAGAACTTAATCAAAGTAATTTCGAGCATTGAAGAGTCGTGGGATTACGTAGGTATATGGATTATTTTGAAGGCTTAGCAATCACCGAGGTTCATCCTACTTATTGAAACTTAAGTCGTCAGCAGTGTAAAGCTTTGTTAAATTGCTCTTCCACTCTGTAGCATATAAATAATATAATATAAGTGTTTATGCCATCATAATAAAATGCTACCAAAAGTAGTTTTATAGATAGGTACACTGCCAATTACCTGTGGTAAAATTACATTTAGCGATAGAAATACCTTAGCAGTTTAGGAGAACAATACGGAACGCGCTTTTGACTTACCTACTGTAGTTTTTATGTGAATCGTTTTGGTTCATGTGGTCTCTCTCTCTTGTGTAAGCGCTTAGCCAAGTGTGTGTGCGAGTGCGATGCATTGATAATCAGATTTGTATGAGGGTCTGTCCGCGAAAATTTGTACATTTGATTTTATTACATGCAATTTTGTTTTAATTTAGCAGTATCCTTATTCGATAATATGAAAGCTGTTGTTTGTTTTTATGTTATTTTATGAAATTTGAGTTTCCCTCTTAAGTTTTTATATATTTTTATTTATTTTATCAGTGACACTTACTTTCACTCCCATACTAAAATTATTTGTCCAACTGCTACTCTTGCAGCAAAAACTGTCATCACTTACGAAATGGAATCGCTATTCCGTATTTTTAAGTAAACATGAAGTTCTAAGATACACCGGTTTCTGAAAAGCTTTCATCAAATACTGTTTTAATTTTTTTTAATACATTTTTGAAAATTTGTCTCAATTTTGATATGATGTGTAACGTCATGAAAGTAACGCTTAATAACTCCTGAACTAACTGAATACCCTCCCACCGGTAAATATGTTTCTCGAATAGCAAGTGAACCAATTTCATTAATTCTTTTTTTACTTGCTAGAAGGTACTTTCAGAATACTTCCATATAAATTTTAAGGAAAACAAAATCAACACAAAAGTATTAAATTACAAACTTAAATTTATCAAATGTTTTTGAAGAATAAAAAAAATACGCTAGGTAGAGGTCTCGCTATACTTTTCCGGTAAAATTTACGATAATATTATTTATATATTACTTTCAAATTTTTCGCTCGGTAAACTTCGGACGATGGTACTTTTTTCTACATTTTCCTTTGTAAATCAAATTTTTACAAGTATACAAAAAAACCGTTTTAGAATGTGCAATTCAAGCCCTTTCATGATACCTCACTTGGTCTACTAACTAGACTTAAAAAAATTGCCCCCCCTTACACAAACAAACCCCTTATACAAAATAAAAAATTACCTTTAAAATTTTGATTTTCCATACACGTGGATTTAAGTTGTTTACAACTATTCCAAATTACAAATTGATAGCATTAGTATTTCCTGAGATATTTAACTTTGTGACAGACAGACAGACAGACAGAGAGACAGTTCCGTTTTTACCTTTTTGGTCCGGCCCTAAAAAGAGCACGCATATTTGGTGAGTGAAATGACGTTTTGTGTCGACGACAGTTTTGCGACTCGAAAAAAATATTATTTTTCACACCTTTCATTCAGAAAAGTAAGTTTTGGTCCCTGACGAGGGAGAGGGAGCAAAATGCTACTTTTCTGTTCAAGCTACTTTTTTAATTTATTTATTGGCATGTAGCATTTACGCAATGTGCCAATTGAACACAGATCTTAATAAAATAATCGATTGTTATTTCATCTTAATCGATTAAAAACGAACATATTTTTTAATTCTTTTTCCCTTTTTTTTATTAAAAAAACCCTTTTATTCTATCTAATTTTTTTCTCACTTTTTTTTCTTCCTTTTTTTATTTTTTAATAAAAAAAAAATAAAAATTTTTTTTCCTCATAGTCTGTGTGAAACGTTGCATGTGTTACTCAGGAGCAAAATTATCTTCGTCTTGGGCGTTAACACTTGAATCCCTCACTACGTTCAGGATTCAATACACCGCCCTCGCCGTAAATATACTATTTTGCTCCCTTGTGACACAAATAACTATTGTGTCACAAGGGAGCAAAATAGTATATTTACGGCGAGGGCGGTGTATTGAATCCTGAGCGTAGCGAGGGATCCTACAATAGAATCCTGAGCGTAGCGAGGGATTCTAACGTAGGATCCTGAGCGTAGTGAGGGATTCAAGTGTTAACGCCCAAGAAGAAAATAATTTTGCTCCTAAGTGACACATGTAACTTTTCACACCGACTATGAGGAAAACATTAGCAAAAAAAACAACAAAAATTAACAAAAAAAGAACAAAAAAAAACAACAAACCAAAAAAACAAAAAAACTAAAAAAAAAACCAAAACAAACAACCAAAAAACAAACAACAAAAAACACAACACAAAAACAAAAAAAAAAACAAAAACTAACGAAAAAAAAAAAAGAAAATGTCAAAAAAACCAAAATAAATTACAAAAAAAAAGAAAAAATATCCAAAGAACACAAAATAAACAGAAAAACGAAAAAAATAACAAAAAAACTACCAAATATACAAAAAAATAAAAAACAGCAAAAAAACCAAAACAAAAACAAACAATCAAACAAAAAAAACAACAAAAACAAAAAATTACAAAAAATACAAAAATAACAAAAAAAAGGAAACAAAAAACTAACGAAACTAAAAACAAACGAAACTAAAAACAAAAAAACGAACAAAAATACAAAAAAGCGAACAAAGAAACAAAAAAAACAAAAAAACTAAAAAAAAACAACAAAAACTGAAACAAACGAACAAAACCAAGTAAAAACAAGAAAAAAAGAAAAAAAAAGAAAAAAACAACAAAAACTGAAACAAAAAAAAACAAATAAAAACAAAAAAAACTAATAACGAACAAACAAAAACAAAAAAAAACAACAAAACAACAAAAAAACAAAACAAAAACAAAAAAAAATATCCTCATATATATATATGACGATGTGTATATACACTATATATATATATATATATATATATATATATACGTACATTGCACGTAGAACCGATGGCCGTTGGGGCGGAAAGGTTCTCGAGTGGCGACCACGTACCGGAAGGCGCGGCGTGGGTAGGCCCCCCCACAAGGTGGACTGATGACCTGGTAAAGTCCGCTGGATGCGGGTGGCGCAGAACCGGTCATTTTGGCACTCTTTGGGGGAGGCCTATGTCCAGCAGTGGACGTCTTTCGGCTGATATGATGATGATGATGATGATATATATACGTTTGTCGATTACGATGAAATTACAATCGATTATTTTATCAAGATTCTATTGGCACATTGCGTAAATGCTGCAAGCCAATGAATAAATTAAAAAAGTAGCTTGAACAGAAAAGTAGCATTTTGCTCCCTCTCGTCGGGGACCAAAACTTACTTTTCTGAATGAGAGGTGTGAAAATAACTATTGTGTGCACGGTAAGTAGAAATTAAAGTGATTCGCAGTCCATTGCTATTCGCAATATTTTTTAGGGTTCCGTACTCAAAGAGTAAAACGGGACCCTATTACTAAGACTCCGCTGTCCGTCCGTCCGTCCGTCTGTCTGTCACCAGGCTGTATCTCACTGATACCGTGATAGTTCCAGTTGAAATTTTCATAGATGATGTATTTCTGTTGCCGCTATAACAACAAATACTAAAAACAGAATAAAATAAATATGTTTATCGATAATGGTACGGGACCCTTCGTGCGCGAGTCCGACTCGCACTTGGCCGGTTTTTTTAAGTTATGTCCTGCCAATTTTTTGTCATGAATGTAACAATGAACGTGCAATGAACTGATATGACATTCAGTCATTGTACGTAATATCATGTGTCATGATGTCATGAATATAACAGTACAATTTTTCGCGGACATACCCATGAAATTAAATTTAAATGCACTCTTCCGTATGGAAACGCAGATGGTGATGGCGATGAAAACGATGATGGCCGCCCTGGAGTTTCATAACGCGAGGACTGCCTGCTGGTTTTCTCTACAAAAAAAAACCCGCTCAAGTGCGAGTCTGACTCGCGCACCGAGGGTTCCGTACAAACTTTCATATACCTACCCCTCTTTCCCCGCCCATTAAATCTTAATAACGCATAAGTAGGTAGTAGAAATTAACGTCATAGTCGTAAGTAGGTACAGCGCCATTTATCGGTGCATTTTGTTAGTAACTTGCGCGACCAGGGTACTTTGTAATTTTGTATGTATGTTGATTTTTCAGCGAAAATTCTTTATCACGTGACTTCAATATTTTTTATTTTGTTTGAAAAAAGGTATCCAGAAATGTTTTTTGATGATTTAAAGAAAATAACCCAGATAGGTACCAGGTATAGGTTATTTACCATTACATTTTTCCTGTAATCTCCACTTATAATAAATCTCTAAATTAAAAAAAGAATCAGCCAGTTTGAAACTAAGCTTTGTGTTGTTACGAATGTTCTCAGCATCCCATGAACGGAAAATTATAAAACATTTTTTATAGGTACATTATTATTCTAGCTGTAACTTAGGATAGGTTTTATATTAATTTTAACAATTAATTAATTTTCCGTAATATACGACTTCATTTAATTTTTCATTTATTACTCTTAAAGCATATCGCAGCCACATATGTCAGCTAAAAGAAACGTCAAAATCACAGACTAATAAGATATACTACGGATAAAATGGCGGAATTGCTTTGCCTTTCTTTCACCTATTAATAATTTTAATCCCGTCTACGATATACCTTGACGAGACACATAGGTACCAAAAGCAAATATAAAATTAAACGATTTTGATATGCGAACATATATGCGCAAATGTATTAACGCGTAATTTCAACAAATTCGAACAATATAAACTTGGTTTGTTTGAATGGCATGCGCGCCCGCTCTTTGCGTATTCAGCTAGTATTCAGCCAAACCTCGAAAATCGAAACTCGAAGTTCGTATATCTGCATTCCTGTCACTTGTTAGTGCGATAGAGATAGAGATAGCCGAATATTTTCGAACTCCGAAGTTCGTGGTTTAAAAGAAAATACGGATGTCGGATAGATCTAAATTAATATTTTATGTGTAAATATGGTTAAAATTATTTGGAAATAGGTACTATTGTTGTTATTGTTTTAGTATATTTGACTAGCTTTAAGTTTAATATTGTACGTCCGAAATGGGCAAGCTGTTGGACTTTATTTTACCCAAAACAACTATATTTACACAGTTCTGACAATAAGATCTTATCGAAAATAGGCATGTAGATACTAAATAAAATAATCATAATGGTGTATTTTTTTTTAAGAAAACAACGCAAATAGCAACGCAACGCAATATAGGTAAGATAATCACTAAGTTATAAGTGTCCAAAGTTTTAAGAGGGGGTTTGTTGTGTCTCTTTTCCGCAAAACGCACCTTTATAATGAAACGATTGTTTTTTACTATGACGCTCGAGGATCGTGACGTCACGGTCCCTGATCGTTTTATCACTCTAACAAGCGACATTAAAACGGTTGTAGCTTCGTAATTTTTTGAGATATTTGAAGGGGGTTTTCGTTTCTTCTTTCTTTTGAAGTGAGTCTACAGCTACACCTTTATTTGGAAGACAAGCAGAAAGAATCCATACTATCCATAATTCCATACTAATATTATAAATGCGAAAGTGTGTCTGTCTGTCTGTCTGTTACCTCTTCACGCCTAAACCGCTGAACCGATTTAGATGAAATTTGGTGTACAGATACTTTGAGCCCCGAGGAAGGACATAGGTTAGTTTTTATATCTGAGGGGCTGTAATTGGGGGTGGAAATTTGTATGGAGCTACTTAAACCGCTGCACCGATTTAGATGAAATTTGGTATATAAATAGTTTGAGTCCCGGGGAAGGACATATAATAGGTTTGATCCCGGAAATCATACCCTAAGGGGGTGAAAAGGGGGGGGGGGGTGAAATTTTGGATGTAATATATTTTGATGAAATTTGGTGTAGATATACGTTAAGTCCCCTAACGGGGTGAAATTAGAGGTGAAAATTCGGATGGAACCCATTTTAATACAATTTGGTATAGAGATAGTTTGAGTCCTGGGAAAGGACAAAGGATAGTTTTAATTACGGAAATCACTCCCTAAGGGGATGAAATAGGGGGTGAAAGTTTGGATAAAACCCATGTAGGTACCTAGATGAAATTTGGTATAGAGATAATTTGAGACCCTTCGAAGGATATAGAATAGTTTTTGCCTCGGAAATCATCCCTTAAGATGGTAGACGTTGGTTTGCAATATTTTTTCTAAGGCGGTAACAAGTTCTACGCGGACGAAGTCGCGGGCAACAGCTAGTATATATAATAATGTTAATCTAATGTTATAATTAAAAAAAAATCGCTTGGTAAATTTCGGAGATAGGTGGGGAAAACGGTATTTTCCTTCATAAATTTAAAATTATGCACTATAAAAAAATATTAAATTTATCATATAATGTGGATTTAAAGCCCTTTCAATTGATACCCCACTCAACCTTTTTACTAGACTTCGAATTTTTGCCCTCCCTCATATCCTTAATTTTTTATACGAAATAAAAGTAGGTACCTTTAAGTTGAAATTTTTCGTGTGCGCAAAGTATTTGCCTAACTAAAGTCGTTTACGGGCATTTTCAATAATTCGTGCACCCTCATATATATTGAAAAGATTATACAAACTAAATACTTAATTGTCGTTACAAAACTGACACTGAGTTAATTTTTATTTAACAACTCACGCTAATTGGGTGCACGAATTATTGAAAATGCCCGTAAACGACTTTAGTTAGGCAAATACTTTGCGCACACTTAATTTTTTATTAATTTATAATTTATTCTTATTTATTTTATTTTCCGCGTTTTTCATTTTCATCCTAGTAAAAAAATGTTTGGAAAATACTAGTATACTTAGTAGAAAAGGCACTAGTAACCATTTACGTCCTATTAACGAAGCCCAATTAGAATACTACCATTCATTTAAGTCTATAACAGATATAACCCCTCTTTCTCCTAAAATAAAGGACGCATTTAACCACAAGCGTCTTTTCAATTATATATTTGATATTTGACTGATTTGATTTATGGTCACTAGAGCCTTTCTTATGTTGTGTTAATGACGTATGCGTCAAATTAAACAATAATGCTCTAAAGCTGAGACTTACTTATATAGACGCAGGTGACCACTTGCGCCTTTTCAGCTTTTTATCAAACACGATCATAAGTTGCGTCTTTTATAATATGGAAATGTTAAAAAAGTGAAAAAACAAATGGGCGCATTTATACGCACTTACGCCTTTACATTTAAGGTCTTCAATGTATTTCGGACAAACGACTTTTCAATTTAGTGAGCAAATGCGTGTAAAAGCGCCCTTTTTTCTTACGGTAACTCTGTTTCTAGGCTTCCTGGGATAAAATAAAAAATATTGTCAGACGCGCCTTTTTTTGCTGATCACGGCAGTATATATATTATCTCAATTTTGACAAAAATGTGATATGCGCCCTTCTTCGCAACGGGGGCAGCAATAATCTCGCGTTTATTTGAAGAGCGCTCAAGAAGTTGTTAGACGGTCGATACGATTACGAGTAGGTGCCTATATGAAGCGCCGAAAAACCACCTTCCACAGTGAAAGGACGTAAGTGCCACGAATTTCATGTCAATACAGATTTTTTTGTTACTGAATCTTTCAGTTGGCCGGTCGTTTTAAATAAGTTGAGCAATATTAAATCCACGAAAACCTATTCGACATTCGCAATTTATGACATTGAATTGAAATATGGGTTTCTAGTTCAGAGGGCAACATAATTGCGTAACTTATATTAATTTCAGTTTTAATCGATGTCATTCTACGGGATCTCATAGGTATAACATTCTGATTCCGAAATAATTACGCAAGGCCTCATTTGCACATTGGTTAAACTACCTAAAGGGTGAATTTGGGGTCCGGTACCTACTCCGGTATTTACCCAACCTACCCACTCTATACTCCGTAAATGATTACGAGTTTACTAATAAAGTTTTCTTTAATAATTGCCGTTTACCTACTTTTATTTTTATTTCGCCACCTAGAACTTCCAACTAAGTACATTTTGCACATTGACAGTATTCGAGTTAC